>OX235267.1:4661431-7061431 GCA_944472135.2 Trichobilharzia regenti | reverse complement strand
GTTCGAAACTAGGCTGAGGAAACAGCTGGCTCTTCAGTACTCTAGTGCTGGTTTTCCAATAGATCTCTAACTGATGTCAGTTCATGATGACATGCTGTAACCAATCAATCAACCTCCCCCACTCCAGAAACTTATCCTTGAATAATAGGACCATTATATTTTCGAATGGACAATCGTTAGTAATTAGTGCCATGTGTATCTGGTCCTATTTCTGGTGGAGACTGAATTCTCTCAGTCGAGTTTGCAATGTGGCCAACATGGCACTAAGTGGCTCAACATCACAGTACACTGTGAATTGTTGTTGTTAGATAGACTGATAGAATTTAGTCTGCACCAAAGGGGGACTAGACACATTACACTTGTTACTGACTAGTTTCCAGTCAAATGATCTAATACGCCCAGTCCTACAGGAGGTCAATCGCAATAATTCACCGAATAGTTCAGTGGTAACGTCTCTGACTGACTGACTGACTGACTGACGCCGGTTTGAAACTCAAAAGGGACATGAGCGGTCCCTTCAATGTGGTTGCAGATACGCCTTGCTGGTCTTTTTACCACTTTTATTCTATTTAGAAGAGCGAATTCACTTGAGGAATGAACATTCGTAGGATTTATACCCGTTTTACTTTACTTTACTTTACTTCGGCTATCTCCTACGGGAGGATGAGCCGGCTTCATGAACGTCTCGAATCATCGCTGCCCAGGCGCGGCAATTTGTAAGAGAGTTCATGAAGTTTCATGGGAATTTGGTACGAGTGATGTCCCCAGCATCGCTTTTATGTAACTACTTTATTTGATTGTAGTTTATAGCATGAAGATTTATATAGTTGAATACGTAAGACAATTAGTCTCTTTTATAAATTTCGATGGTGTTGTTATTAGAAGACGGAGATTCTCTGAAAAATTGTGATGTGGTGTATTTAGGCAATACTATTTCGAACAACAACAACAAAAACAATAAAAACAATCTGATCACATATTTACACAAAGTGACAAAAAAGACTTAAGGACTTAATGCGAATTATTTAACCCTACTTTTGATTATATAATTATATAAAAGTTACCACGGTGGGTTAAGATTAATAACAGATTGCTTTTGTACACACAAGGTTGAGGGTTGGTGGAGGCTTAAGTTTAGGAATAGCTATGTAACCGCATAAGACAAGAGTCAGACAACAGATCGTTTATTGAGAAAATCAAGAGATATTTATAGATTTTTATGTAAATTATTATTCGTTATTATTAGCAGAGAAACAGCGTCTTCTGATTGGTTGTTTTCTTGCTGAAAGTGATCCTGTCATCTCTTTGTAGCCGTTTCTTTGAAGGTCAGACCATATATCTGTGAATCGTATCCGCCCACGCCAAGTCTTCTGTGATTAGTTGTTGATTTAGTCTTTGTTCTTGTTTTTTTCCTCATGACCAAGATTTGGGACGTAAACATATTGACGTCAATTGCTGTCTATCAGTTTTGGCTAGCAGACAGTTCTAACCATAGCCATATCGTCCCAGCGTCTTTAAAAATAACCTTAAAAACTGTCTTTTGACATCAATCTTGCGGTGGTTCATACTGATTAGATGTTTAACTATAGACAAAATCGGTAGTCCGCCACCTGCGTCTGTCGACTTTCCAAGTTTCTTTCCCACCCTTACATACAAAGTGCGGTTACTCTTCCCCATGTATGCTTGCTTACACACACACCCACACACATACAGGTATATTAGTATATAGTATGGGATGTGACATAATCACTTGTGCACTTTTGGGGTTTGTAGTGCAGCAAAGTTTTGGTTATTTCGATGATTATAAGCCCGCATGCTTAATATGTTTGTGGATGGCGGAGTTTAGTCTTTGTCTTAAAAAATTCTACTACTGAGTTTTCCATTGTATGGTAATTTAATGAAAACATCTTTCTTAGGGGCGGTATAAATTGTAGGTTTAAAGATTAATTGACTTCTACACCTGTTTGAAAATTTTAGAGGATATCCGTTTTCAACAAGAGTATAGATAAATATTTCACTTCCTTTCTCTGAAGCATCAGCTCCGAAAATACGTTCAATCCTATTAAAACAAACATTTCACCAAGCCTCTCTTATACTGTAATGGACAGAAACTGTGAACGTTTAGGTATCGCCTTGTCCAAGTGGGCTTTCTGTAGATTGATCGTCTTATTGAACCATCATCTCTCCGACTCAGAAGTATATCTAATAATACAAGGTGGTTAGGAATTTCTTCCTGGCATGTAAGACATATGATTCTGTGCGGAGTTAAGTCTATCTAGTAGACGACTCACATCTTCATGATCACCACATATCAAAATAATATCATCTATATATCTCCAAAAGAATGGCAATTTAGAAATTTAATCAAGGGACAAGTTCTCAACAATAAGACATGTAAACATCCGTCAACAAAGGTCCTAATGGACTTCCCATAGCAACACTAGCCACTTGTCGAAAGTGCTCACCTTCACAAACGTGAAATGGACGTTTTCAGTACATAATAGTAATAAATCTTTCAAATAAGTTAAAGGAAAATAGAATGAAAAGTAACTAGAAGATGTATAGTCACAAAGAATATTCACAGAAGTTGGAATTCATGGGCTGGCCACTGGATTGGGTCCCAGAGGCTCAGTAGTCTACGAGCTCTCTGGCCTTGTAACCAGAAGGTTCTGGGTTCGAACGCTGCCAGTGGGGTAGGTGCGTGCTGATGGAGAGTTCGAAACTAAGCTGAGGAAACAGCTGGCTCTAGTACTGGTTTTCCAATGGTTCTCTAACTGATGTTAGCACAAGATGAAATCCTTTACACAGTCAATCAAATCTATACAAACTATTATTTGCATATCAACAGTCTTAATCAATGGTGCATTAGTAAACAAGGAATCAACATCAAAAGAGCATATTTTCATATGTTTTATATTTATGTCTGCAAGAGAGTTAGGAATTTCAAATGTGTCTCTCATAGAGAGCATGGATAATTCATTGCGTACTGGACTTAAAATGTCAGCTAACTATTTTGACAATATATTTGTAGATGAATGACACACTGGTAGAATTGAACGTAATGGATTTTCAAGCTCATGAATCTTGGGTAATCCATAAAGGTTTGGAAAGTCAGATCCCATGGGTTTCAATGAATTAAAATCTTTTTTTTGTCAAAAAACATGGATGCAAAGAAGTTTTACTAAATGGGATGTTACTTTTCCCTCAAATTTTCCGATATCGTCAGAACAGAACAGTCTGTGTGGAAGTCAACAGTACTCAGAAGAGCACCTCAAACAAACTACAGACCTTTATCAACAGCTATCTTCGCTCAACACTACTCAAGATCAGATGGCCAGCCAGAAAAGATCAGCAACCAGGAGGGATCTCTGGAAGCGAACAAACCCAGCAGGAACTGATCATGAAACAAATATGCAGGGAGAAATGGAGGTGGATTGGACGCCATACCCTGAGAAAACCATCAAGTGAGTGACATCACACGTTAGGCTATAGCTAAAGTGGAACCCGAATGGGAATCAACCAGTTGGGCGTCAGTTGAAGAGTGACAAGGAGGAGATGAGAGATTATGCGCAGATGTGGGACAGCTTAAGAGGACCATAAAGGATAGGACAAAATGGAGAGGTTCTGTTTAAGCCGTTTGTTTCACTCGCAATCGAAGGAATAATAATAATTGCGTTCGAACACATTTTTTCATTTCTTTACGTTCCCAGTGTAACATAGAACAGCTTCAAGCTAGAGCTTTGAAGTTTCGGTAGCAGTGGTGGTGTTTATTTTTACGGGATAGGGTTGCTAGCCTTTCGGCCAACGATCCCTCTTTACTGGTCTTATTACTGGCTTAGAGAGCTAAGGAGTGCGTCCGGTGGCCAGGGATCGAAATCCGAACCGCGTGTGGCGTAGTTGGTTAGCAGTCTACCGCTGTGCCACCGATCCATCATTATAATGATCCTATTAGATGGTTGGAGGTAGTTGGCAGCAAACCTTAGACCTAGATTTCGTGCTAGTTGGCACTTGTCAACAACCCTGAAGGAACTTATATCCCTCTTTTTTGAGATTCGAACCCGTGTCACCCAGTACCAGTTGCAGTCAGTCAATCAGTCAGAGACGCTACGACTGAACTATTCTGGCTCGTTCAAACAAATAATGAGGTTCAATCTTCAACTTTATGATGAACTATGTAATATGTCGAAATAAACAGAAAAGAAAAGCACATTTTTACTCCATAATTTAACTTACCGATTATAAATAAACACAGTAAATTCTGTTTTCTTTAAAGAATGCCAAAATAAAAGAAAATGATTGAAGGTCATTTCATCTTTGTTTAAAACAGGCTGAAAATAAAGTTGAAGCTTTGATTGTTTATCACTGGAGGGGTTTGCAATTAATTTCAGTGATAATTGAATACTCGCCATTCCATGACTAGTCATATGTGAAGCTGATAAAACAGTTGTAGAATTTGATATATTTTCTCTGCTTCCAATAATGCGTAATTCATTATTAGGTAATTCTTCAATAGGAGTTGAATCAATAGTACCCTAGTCAAGAATTAAAAGTAGGAATGATGAGTATATAAGTAGGAATTGAGTGAAGAATTAAATAACATCAAATTACATAGTTATATGTGTAAAAATTAAACACAGTGGTATTATGTAATTCCGTATTAATTTGTTTATTAGGTATATCACACAGTCAGGGAAACAGTATTATTATTCACTGGATGACGTTTCGAACACAATTCATCATTGTTTATAATCATATCGCCAATTATAATCACACAACTTCGAAACTTGAGTTTCATAGTCTTCTTTGTTCTCTCTTATTGGTCGTCGTCGTCTTATTCGGGTCAATTAATCTAGATTTTATTGGTAGGTTTTTATGCTCCGCTAGTCTGCGATCTCTGTCTCACGTTAGGTGGTTTAATAAGGTAAGTAATGTTGACGTTAGGCGTAGAGTGTTGGGCAAACAGGGAAAATCAATCGACGAGGCTATAAAGTTACATAGTCTAAGATGGCTAGGTCACGTGGTGCGCATGCCTAACCACCGCCTCCCCCGACGGGCATTGCTAGCTGATATAGGTTCAGGGTGGAAAAGAGCCAGTGGTGGCCAAACAAAAACATGGCCTCATCAATCCATCAAATCCTTGACACTTAAACTGAGTCAGGTAGGGAGATTCAGACTCCCGGATTGGGGGCCTCGGGACTCTAGGAATCAATGGCTGGAGACAATAGGTGACATGGCTCAAAATCGTTGTCAATGACCAGCGCAGATGTATTCAGTCTCTGTAATCTTTCATATTCCTTTCTACCATTACCCATTCTGTTTCACTCTCATACTTGTCAAACTCTATTGATTCTCTTCACTCATCTTCTTGTCTACCTCTGTGTGCTATTTGGAAGGTGGCAACTCGAACTGGTGCACTTCGGTGCCAAGTTCTATGTTGAATCCAGACAGACAGCTAGTCTGACTGCACTTATTATACTACTTTGACATATGTTTTTGACCTGGCTGTCAATCATTCCAGCAGGGTATGAGACAGACTTAATTGTCTTGTTTAATTGGCTCCACAGGATTGATCATTTAGGCGAAAAAGCTTGTTTCTAAGTGAATTTGTGGGCAGTTTGAATGCCATTCACTTTTATTCTTGCCTGCATTGTTAAGAATTCTCCGTAAGGTGGTTTCCGAGGTTTCTTCTTTCTATGGTAGTACTATTGATGATTTCGATTTCTTATTGTCGGTGCTGTCATTAATCTGTGCACGTTTGGCATGCATGTCTTCATTAATGATATTATTATCACTATCATTATTATTTATTTTATTTTTTGCTTTTCCCTACATGTTTTCTGATTAATTTATCAGAATAATTATTAAGTTTCAAGGCTTCTCTTATATGCCTCACTTCGTGTCTTAGATTTTCCTTGTTACTACTTAGTTTTTGTGCTCTATCACTTAAACATTTCACCAATTCTATTTTTACTGACATAGGGTGGGATGATGGGAAATCCAAATATCTGTTTGAATGTGTGAGTTCCCTGTAAACACTAGCGTGTTTAACTTCCCATCTTCTTTGCTTTTTACGCTACTAACTAATACTGAAAGCTCCCCTTCCTGACTTTTCAATTCATAAGTGAATTAAATTGCCTCCACCTTTGAGTCAATGTGTTCGAAAAATCTATCTATATCCTGTGTTCCAAGTACAGTGAATGTGTCACCTACATACCTCTACCATACTTCGACAGGGAGTGGGGCTGAACGTTCCAGTTGCTATGTTTTCCCACCTGTCCAAAAATATATCTGCTACAACGGGGTATATTGGTGATCCCATGGCCACTCCCTCAGTTTGTTTGTACTTTTCCCTTGGAATATAAATACTGTGGAAGTTAGGCATAGCTGCATCTCCAGCATTATGTCATCTTATAGTGGTACTTTCGTTCTAAGTTCGAGTTCTTGGTCCAGTTTCATAACGAACTGATATCAGTAAGAAGACTATTGAAAACCAGGACTCAAGTACTGATAGGCAGCTGCTTCGTCTCTTCAGTTTGTGAGTCATCAGCAGCATACACCCACTCCACTGATAGTGTTTTAACCCACCACCTCCCAGTTACAAAGAAAACTATCTCGTAGACCATTCAGCTAGCCACTGGGAGTCGACTTTTCACTGGCCAGTCCAAGAGTTCCAACTCCTACCAATTGATGATTTTAGCGTGACTGTCACTAGCCAATGTCATCGCTAGGGATTATTTGTCTTCACTCCCGCCTGACCGGGTGAACATCACTGGTCACGAATTCTCACTGGCACTAACTCTAGGCAACTTCGTACACTCACATACTATGATCGAATAAGCAATATCTGTTCATGACGAACTACTAATTGGATTACTGTGTGTATTTATTATACTTTGCCATAGTGTGCCCAAATCCTGTTCTTATATGAAAATATTAATTTGAAGTAAGTTCTTCTACATTAGTTTGTCTATTTCATACATAGCGCCGGTGGCATAGCGGTTAGGACGCTCGCCGATCATCACATGGTCCGGGGTTCGACCCCCGGCCGACGCACTCCTTTTAACCTCGCCAGATACTAGCTTGCTAGGCTACTAGCTTACTAGTTTTCTCGCCGGTCCCAAGCCCGGGTAAAGAGGGAGGGTTGGGGCGTGGTGCTAGCAACTCCACCCCTGTAAAACAACCAAATCGCTACAGAAACTTCAACGAATAAATATATTAAAAATTCTAAAAACATAAGCAATAGCCTTACTTTTCGCTGGAATCGGGGAAGTGAAATGACGCAGGCTGGTGAAAGCCTTCGGGAAGCCAGTCAGCCGATGTGCCTTCTTTCGATGAAAGCAAAAGTAAGGATGGGTACCTGGAATGTTCGTACAATGTACGAAACTGGAAAGGCTGCCCAGATAGCCGCTGAAATGAGAAGGTACAGAATAGAAGTGTTGGGAATCTGCGAAAGCAGATGGAACGGAACTGGAAGGTGCCAACTACCTACTGGAGAGACAGTAATCTATTCCGGCCACCCAGAGGACAACCATGAGCACACCGAGGGAGTGGCCATCATGATGTCACCAACAGCAACCAAAGCTCTCATGCAGTGGGAACCAATCTCCTCCAGGATAATGACAGCCAGGTTCAACTCAAAAGGAAGGAAAGTTACAGTCATTCAATGTTATGCGCCTACAAACGTCTCAGAACAAGAGAAGAAGGAGGCGTTCTACAGACAACTACAAGCAATAATGGACAACGTCCCAAATGGCGATATCAAAATCCTGATGGGCGACATGAATGCGAAGCTGGGAGGAGACAACACAGGAAGAGAACTCACCATGGGTCGTGAGGCCCTCGGCGAAATGAACGACAATGGTGAACTCTTCTCAGACTTCTGCGCCTTCAATGATTTGGTGATTGGGGTAGTGTGTTCAAACACAAGGATATACACAAGACGACATGGATTTCACCAGATGGAAACACCAAGAACCAAATAGACTTCATCTCAATTTCAAGAAAGTGGAGACGGAGCCTACTGGACACAAGGTCAAGGAGAGGAGCAGATGTGGGTTCAGACCACTATCTAGTAGAAGGGACTTTCAAGGTGAAACTAAAAGCCTCGAGGATAGCTGGGGATAGGCCACAATGCAAGTTCAACACTCAATTACTGAAGGACACAACCACAAAAGACACCTTCACTGCAACTGTCAGAGCAAAGCAGGAAACACTACGCGACATCACTGAAGAATCATGCGTGGAAGAACATTGGAAGTCTCTGAAGGCGATTCTCAACGAAACGTGTTCAACGGTTCTAGGAAGAAAGAAGAGACAAGACAAGGAATGGCTCTCAACGGACACTTGGAAATTAATAGAAGAGAGGAGAATGGTGAAAGAGAAAATGATTCAATGCAAGGACGGACAGGAGAAGGAGACGCTGAGCTCAACTTACAAAGCACTGGACAAAGAAGTGAAGAAGAGTGCTAGGAAGGACAAAAGACGATTCTACGACAACCTAGCCACTGAAGCTGAGAAGGCAGCAGGCAAAAGGGACCTGAGGACACTATATCAGATAACCAAATCTCTATCCGGGAAGAGACCAACACAAGCGAAACCTATAAAAGACAGCCAAGGGAAGCCCATTACCAAGGAAGAAAAACAGATTAAACAATGGGCGGATCACTTCAAAGGACTCTTGAACCGACCATCACCTGCAACCCGTCCAGAAATACCAACAACAGCGCGCACACAACTGCAAGTTGACACCAATCCTCCAACGAGAGCTGAAGTCTTGAACGCAATCAAGCTTCTGAAAGCTGGAAAAGCAGCCGGACCAGATGGAATACCCCCTGAAGCACTGAAAGCGGACCCAGAGACTACAGCAGACATGCTGACTCCATTATTGCAAAAGGTCTGGAAGGAGGGAAAGGTGCCTACTGACTGGAGGAAAGGTTACCTCGTGAAACTACCAAAGAAGGGCGACTTAGGACTCTGCAAGAACTGGCGAGGAATCATGCTCCTATCGACGCCAAGTAAAATCCTGAGTCGCATCATCCTGGAGAGATTAAAGGACGCACTGGAGACAGAACTCCGACCAGAACAAGCTGGATTCAGGAAAGGCAAATCATGTACTGACCAAATTGCAACTCTACGCATCATCATCGAACAAAGCATGGAATGGCAATCAAACCTCTACCTCAACTTTATAGACTTTGAGAAGGCCTTCGACAGCGTTGATCGTGAAGTAATTTGGAAATTACTCGAGTACTATGGCGTACCCCAAATATTCATCAACCTTATTCAACAGCTGTACGACAACGGCACCTGCCAAGTGATCCACAACGGAAAACTCAGCGAGGCGTTTGGAGTAAACACAGGAGTCAGACAAGGGTGCTTACTATCACCAATGATATTCCTAATTGTGGTGGACTGGATTATGCGTCAGACTAGTGGGAAACGAGAAGACAGGAATATCCTGGACCGACGTGAAGAACCTAGAAGACCTGGATTTCGCGCGTGGATGATTTATGTTTGATGTCACACACAATCGAAGACTTACAAGCGAAAACCGACAAACTGGTCGAAGAAGCAGCAAAGACAGGACTCCAGGTAAACATAGACAAGACGGAGGTTATGAAAATAACCAACCAACAACAAAACAGCAACAACATCCAACGTCAATCACCATCAACGGGAGGGATTTGAAAGAGGTTACTTCATTCACTTATCTAGGGAGCATTGTCTCAACTACAGGAGGAACGGACGAGGATGTCAAATCGAGCGAGAATCGGGAAGGCGAGAAACACATTCATCAGCCTGAAATCAATCTGGAAATCTTCGTCACTCAGCATCACCAACAAAATTCGGATTTTCAATACAAACGTAAAGTCAGTTCTTCTATACGGATCAGAAACTTGGCGGGTGGGTCACAAAGAATATTTCCAAAAGGCTGCAGACCTTTATTAACAACTGTCTTCGCTCAGTACTGAAGATCAGATGGCCGGAAAGAATCACCAACAAGGAATTATGGGAACAAACAAAGCAAGAACCAATCGCCCAACAAATATGCAGGAGAAAGTGGAGATGGATCGGACACTCGCTGAGGAGACCGCTGGGTGACATCGCGCGCCAAGCCCTCGAGTGGAACCCGAAAGGGAAGCGGCGTGTGGGACGTCCAAGGGTGACATGGAGGAGATCGTGTGAAGAGGAGTTGAAAGAATATGGATTAACATGGATGCAGGCGAAAAGTATAGCAGAAGACAGAAGCAAATGGAGACGTGCAGTTGAAGCCCTATGTTCCACTAGGAACCCAAGGGAGCAATAATAATAATAATAATAATAATACATCATACAGTCAGTGAAAACAGTATTATTATTGTTATTTACCGGATGATGACGCCTTTCGAACACAATCAAGTACTGTTCATAATCATATCGCCAATTATAACTACACACATTTAGAAACTTTCGTTTTGTAGTTTCCTGTATTCTTCCCCATTCGTCGTCATAGGGGTAGTAGAATTCTCAAGATGTCTGGTTGGATAGGTGTTGAATTATTCCCAATATACGTACTTTCTTCAGTTGATTCGATAAATGAAGCTTTCGTTATCAATCTCTCCCTCCAGCCTGTTATATTAGATTTTAGAACTGTCAAATGCTTAGAAAAATCAAACATGCTAGTGAGCGGTAGGAGGTATTTTTTTTATTTTTGATTTACAGCTTGATTCCACACTGTATTTTCGATACAAGTATGGAATTTTCAGCATGGATATCGGTAGCCCAAATTTCGCAGGCCGACCATAGATATCAGATATGCGTCGGTGCGGGCTCGAACCCCGGACCATGTGCATGGTCGGCGAGAGTCATAACCACTGTGCCACCGACGCACAAGGTAGTTGCAAGGAGGCCTCGGAACTAGATTTCGCTCTTGATGGAACATGTTAGTAAGGCAATAATGCAACCTTGATATACATATGTATGTATATATAATAGGGTGGGCGTCGGTGGCAAAGCAATAGGATACTCACCAACCATGCAACACGTGGTTCGGGGTTCGATCCTCGGCCACTGGACGTACACCTTAACTTGTCTAAGCTAGTAATAAGACTGGTAAAGAGGTAAAGTTGGCCATGAGGCTAGCTACCATATCTCATAAAGCTAAATGTCACTGTTAACGAAACATCAGACTTCTAGCTTGAAGCCCAGTGTCCCACTGAAAACGTAAAGGAATTAGGTGTATATATGACAGGGTGGAGGGAGAGATTGATAACAGAAGCTTTACTTATCCAATCAATTGAGAGGGAATACGTGTAATAGGAATGATTCAACACCTGTCCACCCGGACATCTGGAAAGTTTTATCACCCGTCCAACAAATGAGAAAGAATAAAGAAAACTATAAAACGAAAGTTTCTAAATGTGTGTAGTTATAATTAGCGATATGATTATGAACAGTACTTGATTGTGTTCGAAAGGCGTCGTCATCCACTGAATAATAATAATAATACCCTTTCGCTGACTGTGTAATATATCTAATAAACAAAATAATATGAAATTATATACTACCTCTGTCCCAAAGTCGCACACATATATAATAATTGAAGTAAGGTCATATTTACAAAAGTTTAAGATATGAACTTTCTCTAAATAGTAATAAATACCAATGAGAAGTTTCTTCAGGCTTAAAGTTATAAAATCCTTACGGTTGTTTTGACCGCATCTCATCAACATTAAAACTTATCATTAAAGTGCACCAGTCAGTACCACATTATATATGTTCAGTTGGATGTTTATATAATAATCGGGACTGAGTGGTGCTCGGGAAGCACAAACACGAGAGAGCCAGGCAGGCTTTAGACCAGGAAGAGGGTGTATTGATCATATCTTCACCCTCCGACAGATTCTAGAACATAGGCATTCCTACCGGTGTCCAACAGTCACTATATTTCTTGACCTAAAGGCACCATTCGACTCTGTCGATCGGGAAGTTCTCTGGAGATGCTTGGCTGTAAAGGGAATTCCAAGAAAATATATTGCACTGATTAAGGCACTCTACTCGTACTCATACAGCCAGGTGAGGGCTTACGGCGAGCTGTCATCTGAACTGATGACGACCAGTGGTGTCCGTCAAGGATGCCCATTATCTCCTTTTCTATTCAACTTCATCATAGATGTGTTAATGGACTTAACCCTAGGTGACTTCAGCGACTCAGGGATTGACTTGCTACCTGGGAATAATCTCGTTGACTTGGAATATGCAGACGATATAGTCCTTCTAGGCGAAGACGCTGACGAAATGCAGAGTCTTCTAAACACCTTGAGCCGCAATCTACGAATGTTTGGCATGCGATTCGCTCCCGCCAAATGCAAGATGATGTTACAGGACTGGACTACATCGACGTCTAGTTTAAAAATAGGAAGTGAAGTGGTAGAGCACATTGACCGCTTCACTTATTTGGGAAGTATCATCAGCCAACGCCAACGCGTTGGTCTCTGACGAAATCTCAGCACGAATACAAGGGGCTCGTTTCGCATTTGTTAGTTTACGCCGACTCTGGCGTAGACGAGATGTTCGACTATCGACCAAAGGGCGGGTGTACTGCTCATCAGTCCGCTCCGTCCTCCTTTATGGCTAGCTGTGAGACCTGGCCACTGAGAGTGGAAGACATGAACAGCCTGGATAGCTCTCTTTGATCATAGGTGCCTGCGTTCTATTTCCCGTGTAAAGTGGCATAATAAGGTGAGCAACATTGAGGTTAGGCTTCGGTCGAGTTCTAGGTAAACAGGGGAAATCAATCGACGGAGTCGTGAAGTTACAAAGACTGAGATGGTTAGGACATGTGTTACGTATGCCAAGCCATCGCCTCCCTCGACGAGCTATGTTAGCGGATATAGGGTCAGGCTGGAAAAAAGCTAGCGGCGGTCAAACAAAAACTTGGCATCAGTCAATGAAATCCACAACAGTTGGTCTAATCCACGTAGAAAGGTGTAGACTTCCAGGCTGGGGTCCTCGGGACGGTAAAAACCAATGGTTGGAAACAATTGGTGACATGGCTCAAAACCGTTCTCAGTGGCGCAGATGCATCCACTCCCTGTGACTTATGATCTTCAATGAAACTGTTTTGTATTTCTTTATTACTCCTTTGTCTCACACCTCTGCTCACTGTTTCTATTGTGCTTTTCTTGTACTTTCTTCTCTTGCTTCGCGTACTACACGGAATGTGGCGACTTGAACTTCCGCACATTCGTGCAAAGTTTTATGTCGAAAACAGACAGACAGAGACAGACAGATAATAATCGGGTCAACAGCCTAACTAGTAGGCCGGAAGATTTAAATAATGAAATCAAACAGATAAAGGAAGTATTACTATTGAATAATAACTAACTAGCCATCAGAATTTATTCAGAAATATGTATGAAGAACCATAGAAAAACTAAGACTACCAACAAAAGTGAAGAAAATAAATATAGAATTCAAAGCCTCTGTAGCACTGTCGTATACAGAAAGGACGTCAGAGGCGTTGCGTAGAATTCTCGATGACGCCGGAATTAGGGTGGCATTAAAACCAACCACTTAACTCTCTCTCTCTCTCTCTCAGATAAAATTTGTCCTCTTAAAAACCCACCAGAAAGATCCTATTAAGAAAAATAATACATTAAAGTGTTGGTTTGTAGGGATTTGATTGGTTACAGGATTTCATCATGAGCTGACATCAGTTAGAGTACCACTGGAAAACCTGGGAGTACTGGACAGCTGTTTCGTCCTAGCTTGGGACTCTTCATCAGTACGCACCCACCGAAAGGGTTTGAACCCAGGATTTTCTGGTTACAAGGCTAGCGAGCTCGTATACCATTAAGCCACTGGGACCCGATCAAATGGTCCATGAATTCTAACTTCTGCCAATTCACAACATAGCGTGACTCCTAGCCAATGTCTTCGGCGAGTATTTGTCCTCACACCCGACCTGCTGCACCCTACTGGTCACGACTTCTCACTAGAAACCCAGGTAACTGCTTACCTTGTAACCAGGAGGTCCTGGGTTCGAACCCTGTCGGTGGGTGCCTACTGATGAAGAGTCCCAAACTAGGAAAAAACAGCTGTCCAGTACTCCCAGGATTTCCTATGCTTCTCTAACTAATGTCAGCTCATGATGAAATCCTGTAAAAGATAATATAATTTAACAGATACCATATAATAACCGATATTGAGGTGAATCACATAGGTCACACTATTAGATTGGGGTCAACTAGATTATGGGAATATAATTTACTTAGACCAAGAATAATTAACCCTGTTCAGTTAAATAACCTAGAAAAAGCCCAGAGCTCAGCCATGGCACTGTATTCACTTGCATTTAATCACATAATAGGGTGGGTGGGACAGGGTACGAGTATTATAAAGTAATATAGTTAGGTGGAAAGACATAGAAGATAATCACTGAAGCTTTTTTCTATGGAATCAACACCACCCACACGCGCTATCGGAATGATGTAACGCATCGCCTATACTGAAGATACAGAAAGTGACAACAAACAACAAATGGGATTTGGAGAAACAAAAAGAGAGAAAATATGTATAGAAGACAAATTGTGAAACCGTGTGGTTAGGACGATCGCCGACCATGCACATGGTCCAGGGTTCGATCAGGATTTTTCAAAGCGGTGTATTGTATTCAATCGATCTCATAGATATCTTCCATTGATAGACGATATCTGCCGAGGCACACCTGATATCAATGGTCGGCCTGCTTAATTTGGGCTACCGATTTCACATGTTGGAAATTCCATACTTGTTTGAAAAATACTGTGTGGAGTGAAGCTATAATAAAATTTTAAAAAATAAATAAATGAGTAGCAATAATTTATGATCGAAACGTCATCCAGTTCTTAGCAATAATGCATTATCATCACTGTGTGACATCTGAAGCAAACTTTTCTAATATGGAATTAAATATGTTCACCTTTAAATTTCGTAGGGATTTTGATTCAATTCACTGAAGATTTCTTCACGGAATAAAATTCACCTTCAGAATCATTGGAAATATAAACAGCACATCGATCACCTGTTTCGTCTTAGCCTGGAACTCTTCAGTAGTTCACACACCCATGACAAACCAAAAACATTCTAACTACGAGGAGAGTTCGGTAACACTCCAGACATTGATTGGAAATTCGCTAATCCTACATCACCTGAAATCTGTATATCAAACCCCATTTCCATTAGTGACTACAGCATAGCAGCCCTTAAGTTTTAATGCGACGTTATGACCAGTGATGCTCATATCTTTTCGGACGTGTGAAGCGGATGCCCCTCGATGGCATCGGTGCTACATCGCGAGACGACCAATCTTAGAGTTCACTGGTTATTCATCATTGGATTCCAAACCAGGGGCTGAACTATCAACAAGCTCACCACCTCATACTGGATTCGATTCTTAATGATGTCATCGCCCTTCTGGCACGAGTCCCAAACTAGGATAAAAGAGGTGTCCAATGCTTCTTATCAGTTATCAGTGTCGATTCGTAAGAACATGGACACTGATAAAAATATGTATTCAGCCACTAATATAAAAAAATAGAATTTGAGCACTGTTCATTTTCTGATTCATATCCAAATTGTGTTCCATTTACTACTGAGTTCATATGTTGGAATGTTGTTGTGTTCTCTGATACTAGGAAACATCTTCAGCGCATACTTCAAAATGAAAATGTTGCCTAGTAGAGCAATGAAAGCTTCACAGATTAACTATCCAGCTCAGAGAACACAACCCCAAGAACTCAATAGTAAATGGGAAACAATTCGGATATGAATCAAAAAATGAACAATGCCCAAGTTCTTTTTTTATATCAGTAGTTGAATACATATTTTTATCAGTGTAGATGTTCTTACGAACCGACACTGATAAGTGATAAGAAGCATTGGACACCTTTTTTTTCCTAGTCTGGGACTTGTGCCAGAACTACGTGCCCACGACGATATCACAACATGATAACCTGGCAAAGATATAAAATTCCACTTCAACAACAAATATGATAAGAATGAACCTACAGTCAGCAAGAAGTGGGTTTTCATCAAACTCGACTTCAAAGGCGATGATACTATGAGAATCATAAATAAAAGATTAAGCGCCGCCCTGTCCAGTATGTATCCTGCGGCAAGGCTAGTCTGTCTGCCTGAACATCTTTCTTATAGGTGCAGTCAAAAATCGACCCGTAATATGTTACCTCTAACTGTATGTACCAATTCACATGTAACTGCCGAGCAGTTACACTGGAAGGACAGAAAGAAAGGCCTACGTCAGATTTTTCGAACATGTACCAAGAAGCTTCCGATTAAGGGAGCCGAGTATTTTAAGCTCTTCAATTACCAAACACCTGATAGACACTGGACACCGAGTAGACATGTTTGGCATCATTCAAAATAATTAACAGACAAAACGCCTCAAGTGTTTTTCGGCTTGCTGAAGCTATCGCAATAAAACGACTGAAACCTGGTCTATGTGTTCAAAAGGAATCTCTCGTGGGACTTCAATTGTCCTAGTGTGATGAGAGCAGGCTGCTAGCCGATTGGTTGACACTAAGCTACGTTAATATGGGCCGTGAGAAAATATGAACAAGGCTGAGTCAACAACCAATCACAGCAAAGGTAACGTGGCAAAATATGATTCGCGGATAGAGAACTCTATTTGTCAAGGAATCCCGAAACAACCAATCAGAAGCCTGCGTTTGTCTGCCTAACTTCTGATAAACAACCAATCAGATGACTGCGCTTGTCTATAATAATGTATGTGAAATATGTATAAATACGTGTTGATTTTCATAATAAAACGATCTGTTGCCTGGCCCTTGTCTTCTGTTGTTACACTAGTGACTCATTCCTTAATAACTCTTGGTCTTCTAGTTTTGTTAGCTTATCTTTTCAACGGGACCCCCCCCACCACCACCACCACCACTCACCTCGTTTCTTTTTTGTTTGACTACCATAAGAGATAATTTTTCTTGACCTTATGAGTTCTGCTCACCATATTACATCAGTATCATCATCAATTTCCTCTGACCTCTTGCACACTAAATTTTGATCTTCTCTTATCTAACTGTGTAATTGTTAGGAATTTTCGTTACAATCCCAACAGCAAACATATCAATTAATTTTCTGTTAACTGCTCTCTAACAAGATGTACATATATACTTACACTTCAGTTACCTTGTCGTCCTGATGTCTTACCTCACCATGACTCGCATATAATATGTTTATTGATGACAAATGTATGTAAAAATTCTACGCTGACTTTAGTTATTATAGATTACAGGTTGTATGCAGCTGATGAGAATCAACGAAATGAAATTGATCCATGATATTTTGCATTGATGTTTGTTCTCTGTTTGCTCAAATTTATAAGAGGAGTTCTCGTCTGAAACTTTGAATTATTTTCATGAGTTGGTTCATAATGATTAGGTTTGTTTTATGAGTTTGACCGTGGATTGATATCAGTTAGAGAACCATTGAAAGCCAGTACTGGAATACTGGACAACTGTTTCGTCATCCTAGTTTAGGAATCATCTGCCTTGGCTGAATGGTTTATGAGCATGACTTGCAGCAAAAACGCCCTTGGTTCGGACCCCAGTGGGTGCATAATGCTGATGATTCCCGAACTAGGCTGACGAAACAGCTGTCCAGTACTCCAGTACTGGTTTTCAATGGTTCTCTAAATGATATCAGTTCGTGATCAAACTCGTAAAAACTTTGTTTAGACACTTGTTAAATAACGCGTTGCTTACTGATGAGTGTCAACAATCACGAAATCTAGGTCAGACAAGGCTTCCTGCTGACTGTCTCTAACCATCAATTGTCAACAATTCAAAGTGCACTGTGATGTCGAGCGGTCTAGTTGCTTGGTGTCCACATTGTATACTTGACTAATAGAATTCAGTCTGCATTATATAAAAGACTAGACACATTACACTAATTAAGAACTAGCGTCCAATCAATGAAGATGTTCACTGTTGACCAGCTACAGGACGACGTTGGCAGCCTACAATTCCAGTGAGTAGTCTCCACTTATCAGTGTGATGCACACGGTCGGATGGTAGTGAGGTCAAATATTCGGAGCCGATGACTCACTGGCTGGTGTCAATCGCGTTGCAGCCACTAGCTGGTAGAAGTTAGAATTCATAAACTGACCACTGAGAAGTCGGCTGACACTGGCTGGCTGAATGGTCTACAAGGTAGTTTAACTTCTAACCGGAATGTCGTGATTTGGAATCCTGGCAGTGGACTAGGCGCAGACTGCAGATGAGTCCCAAACCAGGCTAAAATAGCTGTCCAGTACTCGAGTCTTGGTTTTCGCCAATAGTTCTTTTACTGATATCAATCCATGATCAAACTGGGAGAAAAATATATGTCAGTGAGCATGTGGTGAGAGCTGTCTGCTAGCCAAAATTAGATAGCAATTGACGTGAATGTTCATGTCCCAAATCTCGGCTATGAGAAAAAAACAAGAGAAAAGACTAACTCAACAACCAATCACAGCAGACTTAGTATGGGCGGATACGATTCGCAGATATATGGTCTGACCTTCAAAGTAATGGCCACAAAGAGATGACAGAATGACCTTCAACAGGAAAACAACCAATCATGAGACGCTGTTTCCCTACTAATAATAACGAATAATTAATGTACATAAAAATCTATTAATATCTCTTGGTTTTCTCACTAAATGATCTGTTGCCTGACTCTTGTCTTCTATCGTTACAAGCACACCTTAAATAACTTACCTTTATTTTCAAATTATACGCCTGTTCACAATCCCATTTAATTGTCATAGCACCTTGAAAAGTAGAATATGTACACGTGAAACATGGATATAATGAAAATGCAACGCGTCCGCTTGATGAAGGTGATGACCAGTGATTTATACAATTGATTTGATGATTATCAGCTCCAACATAATAATGATTCATGAAAATGTCTAACATCGACAACAACGATAAAATAATTTGACAATAAACAAAAATATTCATGATCGTTTGAATCACAGTGATACTGATGTTAAATGTTAATTTCCTAAATTAAAAACAAAGAAAAAGCGGAAAATTCAAAAATGAAAGTGTAACTATGACAACAACAAAAAATGAAATAAACATAACAGTTATAAGTGAATTCATATGTTCGTTAAACTACACACATACGCACACGACATGAAGGAAAATTTCACCATTATTTCCTTTAGAAATGATGTTCTCATCTGGTTCATTACTAAAATCAAAACCAACATTAAACGTATTCCCAAGACATGGACCGATAAAATCAAACTATGCTAGCCAAAACCACAGTGACCTTGAACAACCAATCAGAATTCAGACGTGTAGAGAAGTTGCACAATTGTTGAAAAATTCGCTAAAAAGCATTGCAAACATGATATTACACTGTATAGTTGTAGCTGATGTGTTGTAAGAATGTCTTCTACTCAGTACACAGATGACCTATAGAGAAATCGTACCATGCGCGATATGTCCATTCATCCAGGGGGACTGTAGGTTATGGTACTTTCAGATTCATTGATATTTCTGACACTGTTCTTCAACCAACTCTTAACTCTAACCATAAACCTAACTCTAGACCCTAAACCTTAATCTGAAAAGCCACAACCCTACTTAACAGTATAGATTTGCATAAAAAGTACCTAATAAATAAATAGAATACTGTATCTACCCTTTCCAAGTCCAAAAGGGTAGACATCATTTCATTTGCAATGATATTTCATAGCATTCCATGTATCCGGTCGGTTCCTGAAGGTCAAAAAGTTTTGAAAGATCTTGACTTTGGCTATGATACTTTAACTCCACCCATGGACCTAATCAGTTGTCATTCCATATATAGATCATAAATAATCCAATGATATCACAAGACTATTCAATAAAAATTTTCCGTGTGAAAGACCAAAGTCCAAAGGATTCTTAATTCATTTGTATCTAATGATTTAAAATGCTTGGAATCTATAGTGCGATATACATCGGACAAACATTGTGACGGAGAGAAATCAAGATAATCAAAAGAAATGAACACTTTAGAGCTGTCTCTATTAGACCATCGAGAAATCTAGTTGAACTAGAAAAGTTTGAAAAATCACCAGCCACTGGTCTTCTATAGAAGGCGTCCACAGTTCAAAAGTATCGTCCATATTAGTTTGTTTATTAGATGTATCACATGGTCAGTGAAACGGTTTTATTTACTGGATGACGACATTGCGAACACAATCTATTGTTCATAATCATATCAATTATAATCACACGACTTCAAAATTTGAGTTTTATAGTCTTCTTTGTTCTCTCCTATTGGTCGTCGTAGGGGTAGTAGAATTTTCCAGATGTCTGGGTGGATAAGTGTTAGATCATTCCTATTACACGTATTCTCCGCAGTTGATTTGATGAATACAGCTTCCGTTATCAATCTCTCCCTCCACCCTGTTACATTAGATATTAAGACTATCATCTTATCCCATCCCATCCAATTGTATGGTTGGTTGTGTGTAATCACATGTAGGCAGTGCTATAGCTGAACTATTCTCTAGATGCTTTTTATCTTATTCGGGTACTGTTTCAGTCTATAGGGTTGGAGGCAATCGTCACGAAGCCACATCTGATCTAGGTTTCACGCTAGTTGGCACTCACCAGTCAATCAGTTAGTCAGTCAGCAGGGCGTATCTGAAACCCTTCACTACTAAGACTGTCTGTCTGTTTTCGACATAGAACTTTGCACAAATGTGCGGAAGTTCAAGTCGCCACATTCCGTGTAGCATGCGAAGCAAGAGAAGAAAGTACAAGAAATGCATAATAGAGACAGTAAACAGAGGTGTGAGACAAAGGAGTAATAACGAAGAACAAAACAATTTCATTGGAGATCATAATTCACAAGGAGTGGATGCATCTGCGCCACTTATTGAGAACGATTTTAAGCCATGTCACCAATTGTTTCCAACCATAGATTTTTACCGTCCCGAGGACCTCAGCCTGGAAGTCTACACCTTCCTACGTGGCTAAGACCAACTGTTGTGGATTTCATTGACTGGTGCCAAGTTTTTGTTTGACCGCCGCTAGCTCTTTTCCAGCCTGACCCTATATCCGCTAACATTGCTCGTCGAGGGAGGCGATGGCTTGGTATACGTAACACATGTCCTAACCATCTCAGTCTTTGTAGCTTCACGACTTCGTCGATTGATTTCCCCTGTTTACCTAGAACTCTACGCCTAACCTCAATGTTGCTCACCTTATTATGCCACTTTACACGGGAAGTAGAGCGCAGGCACCTATGATCAAAGACAGCTAGTCTGTTCATGTCTTCCACTCTCAGTGGCCAGGTCTCACAACCATAAAGGAGGACGGAACGGACTGATGAGCAGTACACCCGCCCTTTGGTCGATAGTCGAACATCTCGTCTACGCCAGAGTCGGCGTAAACTAACAAATGCGAAACGAGCCCCTTGTATTCGTGCTGAGATTTCGTCAGAGATCAGCCCGTTGGCGTTGGCTGATGGTACTTCCCAAATAAGTGAAGCGGTCAACGTGCTCTACCACTTCACTTCCTATTTTTAAACTAGGCGTCGATGTAGTCCAGTCCTGTAACATCATCTTGCATTTGGCGGGAGCGAATCGCATGTCAAACAGTCGTAGATTGCGGCTCAATGTGTTTAGAAGACTCTGCATTTCGTCAGCATCTTCGCCTAGAAGGACTATATCGTCTGCATATTCCAAGTCAACGAGATTATTCCCTGGTAGCAAGTCAATCCCTGAGTCGCTGAAGTCACCTAGGGTTAAGTCCATTAACACATCTATGATGAAGTTGAATAGAAAAGGAGATATGGCTTTATAGAAGACCGACAGAGAGAGTTTTGGCACTATTTAAGACTTCATCTGAACTTTATTCACTTGACTGTTTAATAACTATTTTTCAGAATTAAATAAACAACAAACTAAATAGAAAATATTCAAAATTACTCACTTTAATTCCTGTCGAAATCACCGCTTGTATGTATTGTTTGTGTAGCATTTCATATTCGACTGACTGACTGCCTGATAGAGCATATATATATGTATGTATATAACACATTTTAATAATTGTGTATTATTCAAAGCCACCGAATGAACAATCATATTGAAAAATAATCAATCGTTATCCGCAAGCGCACACACATACACACACACACACGCCACAAAATAACTCTGGCATTACAATGATAAGAACAGTGCCTCTCTCTCTCTCTGTCTCATTTTGTCGCTTGACTTATATATATATATTTAAACCTAGTGGTGACCTTGAAAAGTCAACCAATCAAATGTCAAGCATAAATTGTTCGCTCTATTCTGACCAGATGATATGAATGATTCAGACTAAATTGTTGTATACACACATGACATATATACAACGCACATACATGAACTATAATCGCGTATCTAACTTATTGTTTACATGAGTGTTGTTTTTTTTCTCTCTTGTGATATGTGTAATTAGATGTTGACAATTTAAATATTATTTATTTTTTTCAAGCATAGAAACAGAACACAAGTGAAATAACTTTTAAGGGCAACAGTAAAGAGAATAGACACCAACTTCAGACGACCTTGAAACAGCCAATCAGATTCTTCTAGGTGAAAATAGGACGAAATGCGCATCCTGGATTCCACTGCTGTATACAAATCAAATCCTCAGACATCGTCGAAGCATCTGCACAAGAAGCCGACATGTCAACCTGAGACCGAGCACTTCGGTACAAATAATCGACGAGAAAGTCAAAAAATTCAATTCAAAGTGGTACTTCATTTACAAAGTGTATCTACGACATATATATGTATTAAAAATGAATCATATAGGTTATATATATGTATATAATATGCTGCAATAACTGGTCCCAGATTCTCATAGAAGTGCTTAAAGACGCATCAAACCAATATGTATTCTGTATTCCTCCAGCTGTAGCAGATACTGGTTGCATATACCCAATATATATTCCAGAGGGATAGCTTTGATTTCGAGAAGAAAGTGTCTAAAGAAATCACCAGTTATATAAGATTTATCAACTTATACAGACTTCGTCATATGAAGTGGTTGCATAATAATAATAATAATAATAATAATAATAATAATAATAATAGTAATAGCTTTATTCCAAAAACAGTACTACTGATACAGCAAGGAATTTTCAGCATTCAGTACAATATTGCATCTAATTTACTCAAAAACGACAAAAAAAATTATAAATACACATTACATAATAATAATAAAACGATTGTTACAGCAGCTACATAGCAAAATACTGTATGCAATACCGTGAAAAATATGCATAAAGTATAAAATTGTAGTAATAATAGTAATACCAACTAAAATAAAATAGCAGAGTAATAATTTAACGACAGAAAGTGTGACGCCATAAAATACAGAAAGATGAACTATGAAAGGGTCGATTTACTGTGCTAATTACATAGTAACTTGTAAGTTTCACGTCTAACAGAGTCTTTATCACATAAAGTACGGGCTTAATAGGGTATTGTAGAATTTCTGTACTTAGTGGTACGAGCATATAACTTTTTTATGTAGACTTCTCGTCCTATCTGATGAGAAACAAGGGGATAGGTGTGAAGAAAGGGGGTGCAGAGATTCTGACAGTATAGCCTTTGCCCATTTTGTACAGGAATTTATATGCCTCTCGACTATAGTATTGGCGAGCTCATTCAGTGGCAGACCACAAGCCCTACTCACAGCATTTAATACTCTTCGTAATATGATATAATCTTTTTTGAGAAGCCCAGGAAAGATTAATGGAGAGCAATAGAGTACAATAGGTAAAATGCAGGAGTTTGAAAATGTATAATGAATGTATAACCATCAATAATAGCCCGGCAATACTTTTCCAGAGTTAATTATCCCTCAACTACATATGCATGTTTTATTCCTCCCTATCAACACATTATCTAGAGAGAAGTGGAAAAAACTAAATGTAGGAGACGCTTTTAAAGAGGATTGATTACGACTAGCAACCATTGGTAATGCTGAGTGAGCTCTCTGATTGGTCAAATCAAGGTCATTTAAGTTTAGTGGAATGGCCAACCAATAAACTTCCACAGTTGGATTCCTATCAGCCGTGTCTATTGTTTACTCTTGTCGTTTTAGGCAGTTACACAACAAGTTATTCTAACATTGGATCCAGATATTTATATGTGGCGACTCCAGATATTTAGGTCGCTTATATTTGTTAATGAAAACAGCGCATTCAATTAATAAAGTGTGTAGAAAAAACTGACTGAATCAGTTAGAAATAATCATTGTTGCCCCTCCCACCCCTCCATCCCAGGACTTATTCTCTGTTTAAATCATGCAGTCAGCAGTTTGGTTCATCCTACTAAATGCCTGGCTGACTGTGAGACATGGTCGTTGATTGAGAGTGGGAGACATGAAAAGGCTGGTTAGCTAGCTAGTTGGCTATCTTTCATCATACATGTCTATCTGTGTTCTATTTTCCGTATTTCTTAGGTGATAAAATAGGGTGAGTAATACTGAGGAAGTTAACCTTAGTCGAGTGCTAGCACAGGAGGGAAAATCAATCCGTCGTTTGATTGACTGTGACAACAGTTTAGACAATAGTCTTCAATAAATGATGGAACATCAAATCCATTGTAGTCCTTCATTTGACTTAGTCTTCAACCCTAACAAATAGTTATAAAGTGATATGGAAACTTTCTAGCTGACAAATGATACAGTCCTCTTTTGAATGCTTAAAAGTGACAACACTTCAGGACCCTTAACGATAACAACTACCGGATAATTTACCTACATAAAAGATAATCAGTGAAATAATGACAGACAGTGTCGGCCATCTATAACTAGCACGAAATCAAATAGATTGGTTAACACATAGAGGGATACAATAAGCTTATTCATTCTCAACACACTGACCCACCTGTATAGACATACATACTTTGCTCTTGCTGAATGATGAAAGCCGGTGGTAACCAAGTTAAACTTTAAGCAATGTTAACTACCACAGGAGTGTATGTCTGAACCAAAGACCCTTACTAGACCAAAGAGTTTCTTCACGTGAGTGCAAGCTTATATTCCGCTGGATTCGAACGAAATACCTGCTCTAACGCATTTACGTCTAAAATTTAGTGAAGACTAAGTTTCCCAGTATTGCTTAAATGTGAGGTTGATTAGGGAAGAATGGATTTGTTCATTTGCTCATGTGTCATGAGTATGAAAAAAACTTCAGTAAATCGGATGACGGATATGCCCATCGTTGTGGAATTTTTTAGCGTGAGATGAGGTAAGCTGATTTACAATACTACTTTCTAGGAAAATATTTTGCTAGAACCCATCTGTCATTAACCCAGATTTTGTATATTTTTAATTACTGGGTTTTAAAACAGCCTGTGAGAGCGGCAGAGGCTGAAACAGAATATAGTCTCGGTTCAACAGTTCATTGGTACCAGCACTGCAGAGATCTTGGAAGACAGAGGGACTTACTTCTTTATTGGCAGGAGAATACGTGATTGTGCACGTAGATGAAACCTTCTTAATAAAGAGAAAATACAACCATCGTCGTGAACGAGCAAATAATATGTTTGGGTGATTGGATTATACAACACCTCTCTACGGAAAGGATTCGTTGAGAGAATAACAGGTAACAAGTTAACTATTTTAATACCCATATTACTCGACTGGTGAAACGAGGAACTACAATACACACAGATGAGTGAAAAGGATAAAACTCGTTCTCATCCCTAGAAAATATTCATTATGAAGTGAACCACAAGAATGATTTTGTGGATCCTATTACAGGAACTTAAACCAATCCCATTGAAGGATTTCGGAGAAGGTTGAAAGACGAGAATGGTCATTTAAATGAATACACGTACAGGATGTAGTGTGACTTTTCTATTGATACTCCTATACTGTTAAATTGGGAGTCGTTTCTTAATCACATGTAAGAGAAAGGTATCCCCTGTAACACTTTTATGCATTTTTTTCTCGTAAATATACGTATTTTATACCCAAAAATACTCCCTTTCATGTGATTGGCACGTTCAAGGTCATTCGATGATTGGCAGTTACTGATGTCTAAGGTTTGATTTTGCCCCGATGGTTAAAGATTAGGAAGGTGATGATAATAACAAGCAGCCAGATGTACGCCTCATTCTACTATTATCAATGTCATCATCATCACCATCAGTGAGGGCCTCTCATCATTCCTGACTTAATGCACCGCACTAATTACGAATTTACAGTAGAATTTCAGGAAATCCACGTCGAAGATTTGTGGGGATTCAAGCCACTACTCATAGATAGACAAGTTCCATTGCGAAGTTTGCGTCCACCATGTCACCCGTGAAGACATAAATACTCTCTGATGACGGCGGATGGTAGTAGCTCTAAAAACCACAGATTACTATTATACCACAACCCACTAAAAGGCTAACATATTTATTCCATCACCTGACACTTCTTTAGGCACAACACCTGGTGGAGTTGCGCACATATTGCTGACGATTCTCAAATATGAAAACAAAACACGTAGATCAGCGAAGAGTCTCTCTTTTGGTCAACTAACAAGTTTCTATAGCTGGGTACCTATTCAACAAAACCGGAATTTAATTAAATCACTTGCCACCCGCATCCGACGCATTTGTAGTCCCGACGTTCTGGAGACAGAATTAGATATTCTAAGAGAAATCTTTATCCAAAATGGATACCCAATAAGATTCATTGACAAAAATATCAAACTAATAATTTGGAGAAACGAAACTTTAATTGCGCCTAAAAAGAAACTCTACATGAACTTGGATTTCAAGGGAGATTTAACAAGTGATATTCTCAAGAGAAAGATCACATCATCTCTGAGAAGAACATTCTTTGCAGTAAACGCTAAGAATAGTGTTCTCCAGTCGCCCACTGATCTGCAGAAGCCTCAAGGACAAGATCCCGCATCTGACCACTTCCGTGGGCACATATCAGTACACCTGCTGCTGTGAAGCCAGGTACTTTGGTCGTCCAAGAGGATTTAAGAACACTATCCAGCATGGCTGCGAAAAGGCAATAGTGGTGCAATAAAGAGTGCGATAATTGAACACCTGATTAACACTGATCATTCCATCACAAAAAATGCCTCCTGCTTCAAAGTAATCTACAGAGTCAAGAATAACCTACCAAAGGCAATACGGTTTCGTCTCTTTTGTATCGCTGAAGCTCTGGCCATTCACATAGAAAAGCCGGAGATGTACATACATAAGAAGATTACTCAACCACTTCTACTCTCATGGTAACAATTTTTTTTATTTTATTTGAGTTTTGTTTTATTTTGATGACTTAATTTTGTTTCTTTGCCTGTTCTTTAATTGCTTATAATTCTTGTATTCATTTAGAACTCTTACATAATTTTATATTATCTACTTTGTTTCTATGTGCATCCTGGGTAAAACTCACTCAACAAAAAATCGGTATTATTACATAACTTTTTTTTAACAACTGTTTGTGACAACTTATCACCTTTGTCACTACCCTAATTTCATTAACACCTAATTTTCTTGACTTGTATTACCAAACTTCACCTGTTTAGTTAAAATCACCATAACCAATTGTAATTTTGTTTGACAAACTTAACGTACACATACATACAAAACAACACATATATATTTGTGATTGTACAGCTAAGAAAATGGATTCGCCGCCGCCGAAAAGAGACTCTTCGCTGATCTACATGTTTTGTTTTCATTAATGCCTGGATGGGGATTATCCATGAATTCTCAAATAACCACAGAATGAACCCCTGTCAAATTCTCCCCGACTTTCAATATATATCATTCTCAATGATATCGGTTTATGATGTCATTTATATCCTTAAATAATAAACGGAACTCTTTCAAACTCGATAGCACTGATTAACAGCTTTTGAGCAACACTAAGCATATATGACAAACTACGAAACCCTCCAATTGTCCAGACAGAAGTACACAGAATGAGATTTGGATATGACTGCTTGGTTATCACAATCGCATACAAATGACTCAAAATTAATCTCAATTAAGCAAATGTCCTAATTCCATCTGGAGGAGCGCTACCAGAAAAAGTTAGTTTTCTTAGTTTTTACAATGAATGATGTTTTTTTGAGAGCATCCTTTTCGTTGCTGCTTGTTACACCCGGATTGTGAGGTAGTTTGTTTTATTTCAACTCACTTATTCGGATCGAATTTCTCGTGTAGCAGAGGCTACTTTTTTGGGGGTGGGGTGGGGACTAGCTTCCAGTTTCCCATCCCAAGATAAAGTAGGTGGAGCAAGACTCGAACTTGACACTCTATTGGCTAAAAGTTGAGTGTTTAAAACCCAATGAAATGCATAAAGTTAGTGAGCTGAAATATCATGTATGTAGTGAATGTTTTGCGCGAATAATACTTACACGCCATTCTACGAAGTCAGTCGGCTTGGCTTTAGTATCATTACGGTTTACCAATACAATACAAGCGAAAAGCAAGAAACTGGCTGAAGAAGCAGCCAGAGAAGACAGGACTCTAGGTGAACATAGAGAAGACAGAGGTGATGAAAACAACCAGCACCAATCACCATCAACGGGAGAGATTTGCAAGAGGTTACTTCATTCCCTTAGCTTAAACCACAGGCAGTCGGAATCGGAAAGGCAAGACACCGCGTCATCGACGCGAAACCAGTTTGGAAATCTTCTTCACTCACTCAGCCAGCATAAAAAACAAGATTCAGATTCTGTTCAACACAAACATGAAGTCACTTCTTCTATACAGGTCAGAAACTTGCACTGAGTGTTAGTCACAAAAAGTATTTCCAAGACGTTACAGGCTTTCATCGACGACTGCCCATTTCTCTGACTCCATGTCTGTCTGTTTTCGACATAGAACTTTGCACAAATGTGCGGAAGTTCAAGTCGCCACACTCCCTCCATGTAGAACACAAAGCAAGAGAAGAAAGTAGAAGAAATGCATAATAAAGACAGTGAGCAGAGGTGTGAGACAAAAAAGGAGTAATAACGAAGAACAAAACAGTTATATTGGAGATCATAAGTCACAAGTAGTGGATGCATCTGCGCTGTCAATGAGAAGGATTTTGAGCCATGTCACCAATTGTTTCCAACCATAGATTTTTACCGTCCCGAGGACCCCAGCCTGGAAGTCTACACCTTTCTACGTGGCTAAGACCAACTGTTGTGGATTTCATTGACTGGTGAAGCCAAGTTTTTGTTTGACCGCCGCTAGCTTTTTTCCAGCCTGACCCTATATCCGCTAACATAGCTCGTCGAGGGAGGCGACGGCTTAGCATACGTAACACATGTCCAAACCATCTCAGTCTTTGTAACTTCATAACCTCGTCGATTGATTTCCCCTGTTTACCTAGAACTCAACGCCTAACCTCAATGTTGCTCACCTTATTATGCCACTTTACACGGGAAATAGAACGCAGGCACCTATGATCAAAGACAGCTAGTCTTTTCATGTTTTCCACTCTCAGTGGCCAGGTCTCACAACCATACAGGAGGACGGAGCGGACTGATGAGCAGTACACCCGCCCTTTGGTCGATAGTCGAACATCTCGTCTACGCCAGAGTCGGCGTAAACTAACAAATGCGAAACGAGCCCCTTGTATTCGTGCTGAGATTTCGTCAGAGATCAGCCCATTGGGGCTGATGGTACTTCCCAAATAAGTGAAGCGGTCAATGTGCTCTACCACTTCACTTCCTATTTTTAAACTAGGCATCGATGTAGTCTAGTCCTGTAACATCATCTGACATTTGGCGGGAGCAAATCGCATGCCAAACATTCGTAGATTGCGGCTCAAGGTGTTTAGAAGACTCTGCATTTCGTCAGCGTCTTCGCTGACTCCATACCGAAGATCAAATGGCCAGAAAGAATTAGTAGCAAGAAACTCTAGCGATGAACAAACCAACTGAGCAAGAGCCGATTGCTCAATAAATATGTAAGAAAAAATGGAGATAAATCAGGCACACGCCACTGAGAAGACCGTCGATTGACATCACTCGGGTGGAATCGAAATGGGCAGACACGAATGTGGCGTCAGTGCGAGGGTGACATGGAGGAGATTGTGTAGCCAGGAGGACGAGGTGGTGAGAGATTATGGGCAATAGTGGCCTCAGCCAGCTGAAGAGGACGGCATGAAATAGAATAGTGCTTCACTCGGAACCCAAGGGAATACTAATAGTATAATATAATGCAATAAGTCGACCTGGTTGCCCAAAATACAAGCTGTTCAAAGATGATTCTCGACTACTGAATTAGTGTTAACCAGAACAAATATACAAGCAAAGTTAAACTTTAAGCACCATTAACTACCAATCAGCGAATGAACTTCAACGAACCAATCAAAAGAAAGAGGCGTCTTTGATTATGGAAAACGTATATTTGTGAGAAAAATGCATTAAAACTGTTACATAGGGTATCTCTTTCTCTGACATATGATAAAAACATCTCCCAGTTTAGCATAGCAGTAGTATCAATGGAGAAGTTACACCACATTCTGTACATATATTTATCCAAATGACTATAAATGACATCCTTTTGAGATCCACTTATAGCCTTAATCCTGTTTAATTAAACCTTCTCCAAAATCCTCCGATAGAATTGGTGTATCCCCCCCCTGTAATGGGATCCACAAAATCATTAAAATGGTTAACTGTGTTGTGAATATATCCAAGGGGATGACATGAGAGTTATAACCTTTCCACTTATCAGTGTGTATTATAGGTCCCTGTCTCTACAGTGCTGGTACCACTGAAATCTTGATACGAGGCTATTTTCAATTTCAGCAGCGTCACTTCTCACAGGCTGTTTTAAAACCCAGTAATTACAAATATACAAAATCTGGGTTAAGGACAGATGGGATGTTGCAGAAAAAATGTTCCTACGAAATATTAGAATCATTAGCTTACCTTTGCTGACACTAACTCGTCTCCAACAAATTGCACAACGATGGACATTTACCTCAATCGACCTGCTGAAGCTTTTTATACTGATGACATCTCAACATGACTGTCTGTCTGTTTTCGACATAGAACTTTGCACCGATATGCGGCAGTTCAAGTCGCCACACTCCCTCCATGTAGCACACAAAGCAAAAGAAAGTATAAGAAATGCATAATAGAGACAGTAAACAGAGGTGTGAGACAAAGAAATAGAAGTAACGAAGAACAATGTAGTTTCATTGGAAATCATAATTCACAAGGAGTGGATGCATAGGCGTTAGCCATTGAGAACGATTTTGAGCTAGCCATGTCACCAATTGTTTCCAACCATTGGTTTTTACCGTCCTGAGGACCCCAACCAGTCAGGAAGTCTACACCTTCCTACGTGGCTGGCTTAAACTAACTGTTGTGGATTTCATTGACTGATGAAGCCATGTTTTGGTTTTGGCTTTCTTCCAATCTGACCTAATATCAGCTAACATTGCTCATTGTCGAGGAAGGCGATGACTAGGCGTGCATGCGTAACACATACCCTAACCACTCAGTTGATGTAACACTTCCCCTCCCACCTACCTAGCTGACACTCGAACGATGCCTCAGATCAATATTGTTCACCGCATTATACCACTTAACACACACGGGATGTAGATAGTACACAGGCACCCCTATGATCAAAGACAGCTAACCAGCCTTTTCATGTCTTCTTCCACTCTCAATGGTCAGACATGAAAAGAACATGAACAAATCCTATCCTTCCTAAGCAATAACGGAAAACCTTATCCACACCCAAAATGCAAGCGTAACTGCCTTAAAGAGCAGGTATTTAACTCCAATCAAGCAGAATAGAATCTTTAACTCACACGGATGAAATTCATTGGACCACTCAAGGTCATTCGCGGATTGGTAGTTATTTAGTGGTGCTTAAAGTTTAACTTGACCAATATAATATAACATACAAAACGAATATAAATGTATAAGCACAATTTATTTCAAGTAATAAAATCCATTGAAATGCACATAAGAGTATTTAAAATATTAGGTACAAAAATAATAATTGCAATTACAATGATTCAGTTAGAATAGGACAAATAACATTCAGGGATAAAAGCGAAATTCATTCTAAGTATAATAAAGCGTATAAAAAGTCCATTATTTCATTAAAGGAATGATTATTTGTACTTATAAGGCGAATTGGAATTATGATCATTTCTGTCATTATTTTTATTACTTCTGCACGGAGTTTGAGTATGCGATGTATTATTCGGTTTGCGAGCAGACTTTAACAGGCTGAAAATAGTAAGAAGAAAAAAATAGCAAATATTAGAGTCAAATGTTGGTTTACAGGGATTTGAAGTTCCAAGATTTTAAAACTGTCATCTTATCCCATCCCATTGTCTATAAATAATAATAATAATTTTTCCTTCACGTTCCCAGTGGAACATAGGGCTCCAAGCTAGTGGCTTGAAGTTTCTGTAGCAGTGTTTAATTTTTACAGAATGGGGTTGCTAGCCTCATGCCCAACCTTTCCTCTTTACCGGCATTATTTCTGGCTCAGTGAGGTAAAGGAGTGCGCCGGCCGGGAGTCGAACCCCGAACCATATTCATGGTCGGCGAGCGTCCTAACCGCTATACCACCGACGCACTTCCCATTGTCTATGGTTGTGTCTAATTGCATGTAGTGCGGTGCTACCGCTGAACTACTCTCAAGATTTCTTATTTTATTCGGGTCAACCAATCTAGATTTCGCTGCTAAGTTTTTATGTTTGACTAGTCTGACTGACCCTGTTCTACTAGTTTGACCTATGTATTTGACCTGACACACAATCATTCTAGCAGGATATTAGATAAAATAAATTGTTTTGTTTTAAAAACTTTACAGGAGTAATCCTTTAACCGACAAAGTTTGTTTCTAATTGAGTTTGTGGGTTTGAATGCCAGCCACTTCTATTCCTGCCTTGTTAAGAATTCTGCGTAAGGTTTCCAAGATTCCTTCCTTGTATGGAATTACTACTGATGATTTTGATTCCTTATTGGTGGTGTTGTCTCGCGCATGTTTGACATGCATGTCGTCAATAATATTACTATTATTCTTATCATTATTTTTATCACTATCACTACTACCATTATTTATTTTATTTTTATATTTCCCTATATATTTCCTGACTAATTTATCCGGGTAATTATTAAGTTTCAAATCTTCTCTTATATGCCCTACTTCCTGTCTTAGAAATTCCTTGTTACTACTTAGTTTTTATGCTCTGTCACTGAAACATTTCACCAATCCTATTTTTACTGACATAGGATGGGATGACCGGAAGTCCAAATATCTGTTTGAATGTGTGGGTTTTCTGTAAACACTAGTGTTTAACTTCTCAACTTCTTTCCTTTTTACGTTTCAATCTGACATTGGAAGCTCCCCAGCTTCCTGACTTTCAATAAGTCACTGTGTTTGAAAAATCTTCCTATATCTCTTGTGTTCTTAGTACAGTGAATGTGTCATCTACATACATCCACCATACTTCGACGGGGAATGGGGCTGAAGGTTCCAATCGCTGTGTTTTCCCACCTATCCATGAATACATCTGTCACAGCCGGTGATATTGGTGACCCCATGGCAACTCCATCAGTTTTTTTGTATATTTTCCCTTGGAATTTAAATACTGTAGAAGTCAGGCATAGCGGCACTCCCAGCATTATGTCCTCTAATAGTGGCACTTTCGTTTTAAGTTCGAGTTCTTGGTTAGAAACGAGTTCGTTTCTGGCTGCCTCTACAGACATATTTATTGGTATATGTGTATATTAACTGTCAAAAAATAATCAAATAAAAAAAATTGGACGGATTTGATTTGATTGATGGTTACAGGATTTTGATCATAACATGAACTGACACCACCAGTTAAAGAAAACCATGGAAAACAAGAATCTACATACTGGAGAGCTGTTTTGTCAACCTAGTTTAGGACTCTTCAGCAGCATGTATCCACCGGAGTTCGAATCCATGGCCTTCAGGCAACGAGGCAAGCCAGTCTATGAATTCCAACTTCTGACGATTTGTGATGTATATTTAGCATAACAGCCAGTGGGATTCAACTATTCAGACAAGAGGACATTTACGTCTCTATGACACTCATTGGAGATCACGCTAAATTAGTATTATTATTATTCCCTTGCGTTTCGAGTGGAACATACGGCTGGCTTCAACAACATATGTCCACTCTGTTTTGTTTTTTGCTGTCGTCTTCAGTTGGTTGAGGCCACGACTGACCATAATCTCTCAGCTCCTCTTTGCACGATCTCCTCCATGGCACCTTAGAACAACCTACTCGTGGCTTCCCTTTTGGATTCCACTCGAGAGCCTGGCGCGCGATGTCATTCGACGGTTTCCCTCAATGTATGTCCAATACATTTCTATTTTCTCCTACATATTTGTTGAGCCATCGGCTTTTGGTTGATTTCTCCCATCGCCAGAGTTTCCTGTTACTTATTCTTTCTGGTCATCACGCTAACTTTAAACCATGAATTGACAGAAATTGGAATCCATGGGATCACTGGTTTGGGGTCCCAGTGGCTGAATGGTCTACGAGTTTGCCTTGTGACCAGGAGATTCTTGGGTTCGAATCCCAATGTGATGGGTGTGTACTGTTGAATAGCAACATCTCATCTGGTAACATGAGTTCGAGTAGAGTGCCTTGATTAGTGGGCAATGGTATTTTTTCGGCATTCATTTCACCTCTTGATCGATTGAATCGAATTCCATTATCAGGTCAAGAAATAGGGCAATTGTTGGAAGGCGGTAAGAATGCCTGTTCCAGAATCTGTCGAAGGGTGAATATATGATCAATACACCCTCTTCCTGGTCTAAAGCCTGCCTGGCTCTCTCGTGTTTGTGCCTCCCTAGCACCACTCAGTCTACGCATGATTATTGAGCCTAAGACTTTAGATACTATATTAGTCAAGCTAATCCCTCTGTGATTATCACAGGAAGACTTGTCTCCCTTCTTGTATATGGGGATAATCAGTGACTTACACCAACCCGATGGGACTTCTTCTGATTCCCAGACGCTGCCTAGTACCTCAGTTAATGCAGACAGTAAACTGTCTCCACCGTACTTAAATACCTCTGGAGTCATTCCATCAGGTCCCGCTGCTTTGCCCAGTTTCAGATTGGTGACAGCTTTAGGAACCTCAGTTAGGGATGGAGGACCTGTGTCTATATCCCATTCAGGGAGGTGTTGGATGTTCGGAAGGTTGAGCGTGGCTGTGGACCAATTAAACTGCTCCTCATAATGCTCTTTCCAACGATCCAATCGTCTATCCTGGGAGCTAATTATGGTGCCATTCTTCTCAGAGATTGTTTCACTTATCATTTACCTTATACCACCTGTTTCCCTGATAAGCCTAAATAGTTGTCTGGTGTTACCAATCGCCGATGCCCTTTCCATCTCTTTCGTTTTAGTCACCCACCACTGTTTACGGTCGTTGCGAAGACTTCTTGTTAGTTTTCGTTTGAGTAGCTTTCGCTCTTCATCATAATCGGAACTAGCGGGAATCAGTCTTCTTGCGTCAATAAGTTCAGATGAGGCGGTAGAGATCTAATGACTTACACCAGCCTGACAGGAGTATATTTGATTTTCAGACGCTGCCTAATACCTTAGTTAACTCAGACAGCAAATTATCTTCACTGTCCTTAAACACCTCTGAAGTCATTCTATCAGGTCCCTCTTCTCTGCCTAGTTTCACGTTAAAGACAGCTTGCGTAAACTCAGTTGGCGACGGACGAACAACGTTTACATCCCATTCAGAGATTCTCTAGTGTTACTTATCGCTGATGCCTTTTCCACCTATTCCGCTTTTGTAGGCCACCACCAGACTGTTCACGGTCGTTGCGTAGAGTTAAAGTTACACTTCCTATTGCATCTGTATTACTTAATAATGACTAGTTAGGCTCCAGAGTAAAGGTGATATATGTAAATATGTTCATAAGATGAAACACAAATAAAAAGAAATCTTAAAAAAGCAACAAACCTACCTTCCTAGGGAAGCACGAATACTCTCCAATTCGCTATAATCTACCCCAACTGAATATGAATTCAACAAGCGATTAGTTGGTGAACTGAATAACTCCATTGTTCTATTACTACTCTGAGATTTATATTGACTTTTCCAACAACTACACGAGGGTAGACCACTTAAATTACTCGATGTACAACCACCACTACCGCCTAATAATGGTGTATCATTTAAATCAATATTTTCTAAACGCTCTTCAATATGCTGAATATTTTCCTCTTCATGTTGATGTTCATGTAAACAAGGCGATTGTTCTATGGTATCATTTCTTGCTGAAACACAACAACATTGACATTCTGAGCATGAATAATTATTATTATTATTATTATTCACAGGTAACTGATGATTAGTTGTTGTGATGCTGCTTGAATCAAGATGATTTAGTACATGATGCAATTGTAAATCAATTGATGCTAAAGATACAGCTAGATCTTGTGATGTTCTTGAAATGTTATCATGAAGAAAACGATTAGCAGCAGCAGTATTAGTAGTAGTAGTCGAATTTCTATAATGATTCAATGGCAGTGGTGAACGTGGTACAGACATAGATCGTCTTGTTGTACGACAAATATTTGAATGATGATGAAGTTGATGATGACATTGAGGTAATGATGCTGGTGATAATGATGACGATAATGCTGGTGATTGAGTTGACTTGTCTTCACGTTTTTGATTTGTTGAATTTGTTCCGGACTTGGTCCCCACTTTAGTCATTGGAAGTTGAGGAGTGGGGGAAAGTTGTTTGCCGATTGTTGGACTTTGATGATGAGATATCGATGTGTTCGCTTCTTCTGCACAATCATTAGAATTAGGATATGGTTTGCTAGTTTTAGATGGGGATAAACCATCTGAAGGATCTAAGCTGGTCTGTTTTTGTAGGGCTAATAAACTTGCATTTAAATTATCTAAACGTCGTTTATACGTTTTGTAGAGTAGCTAAAATAAAAGAAGAAAGATGAAAGATGTATGTATATACAACATGCAGATATGATTATATAAGCAACGTGCCACTTAACGAGCTTGTTAATATTCTGGTTGACAGGCATATGGACTCACGTGAGAAATGGGCTAAATCCATTCTATCTAACTCACACCACCCTGTTCATTCACAACTCTCCCCTTGTATCTCATCAGGCCAGGCCAGACCAGAAGCCTACATAGAAAACTATATGCTCGCACTAGTAAGTACAAAAACTCAACCATACCCTACTTAGCTCGTGTTCTGTGAGATAAAGAAAGCATTAGGCGTGATACCTATAACTTATTAAATTGTCAGTAGAACAAACTGGATCTCGTCTTTCCAACTCATATCATTTATAGGTACAACGTTTTCTTTCTTTCTTTTCCTTTTCTCTCTCTCTTTTTTCTGTTATGTGCTGTTTTGTTCCTCTCTTCCTTACAAACTCTATTTATAGCATTCTTCTTCGTTCTCTCACACTCTATATATATCTCGACCGTTTTGTTACCGCTTACGCCAGTAAATATGCTAGTATCTATTTTTCTAACTCCTTCAAACATTCTGTTCAATTTTTGGCTTTGCTACCGACATGCCAATATGTTGTTGTCAAAACGAACTGAGATTACCCTTAATCTATGTAGAATTTTATTTATTGTTAATGTACTAACTGGATGCAATACTGTATGTAGTGAAATGCAGAGAATTCCATTCTGTATCACAAGTTCTGTTTGGGAATAAAGCAAATTATTATTATCACATACTATAATACAGAGTTAGTATTGTCAGTAGTACAACTGTAGAACGGCCACCAACCACGACTCATGCGGCTAGGGGCTCAAGTCAAATCGCCGATGCAATCCTAAACCTCACTAAGCTGGTAATTAAGGCCGGTAAAGAGGGAAGGTTGGGCATGAGGCTGGCTAGCAACCCCATCCCGCAAAAATAAACACTGCTGCTAATGAAACATCCAAAGCTCTAGCTTGAAGCACTATGTTCCACTGGGAACGTAAAGGAATAATATATATATATATATATATTGGCAACTACTTCGCTACTACGGGGTGCCACCGACAATCATACATCTCATCCAACAGTTGTACGACAACGCTGCATGCCAAGTAATCCACAACGGGAAACTCATGGGATCCTTCGAAGAGAGAACGGGAGTAAGGTAAGACTGCCGACTATTGCCAATGATTTCCTTGACTGCAGTAGATTGGATAATGCGACAGACAACGGGCAGTGTGTTCAGGTAGACTACATAGTAGTCGATAAAGGTTAAGAAAAACATAGTTTTGCCACACATCTATGTGTATTTATCAATTCAACTGCATTTGCGCTGACAGTTATGTTGGGCGTACTACTAGACAGCTTAACCAACGTGTCATTACTGAAAAACGACAGCTTTCAAGTAAATTCATCGTATCCCACCAAAATCTTCACAATAGACTTCGTATTCGTCGACTGTATATAGCTGAAGCGACAGGCCTTCGAACCATTCAGCCTAAACAAGACATTTAAAAGCAGTCTGTACAGCCACAATCTCTCCCTTGTTGGCCCATTAAGACCTGACCAGCTGATGATATCACCACAACTCCTTACTTATATTTTCAATCCCTCTCTTATCATACCTTATTCTTATCACATCTTCATTTTAAAAATGTTTTTTTTACTTCCTTTACAACCTAGCATCGCGTAATCGGTTCATTCGTTTTTCTTAACCTTTATCGACTACTATGTCGTCTACCTGAACACATTTGTTTGTTCAATCATGCTGCTTTTAGTAGTTAGTCTTGTTATCACAGATCGCCTTACTTTTTCATCCTTATTATTGATAGAAACATTATATATATAATGGTGTAGCTTCCTCTCCTTTGCTTACTGAAGCTGGTGTTCCTCAGGGTGCTGTTCTCTCGCCGTCTCTCTTTTCCTTCTTCTTACATGACTTACCTCTCTCAGACGAAATCAACTTCGTCAAATATGCAGATGACCTGACTGTTTCGCTTCCCGTTAAGTCTCAGTCAGACTGCTTCAAATTAAATAGCTTCCTGTCGGACATCAGTCAGTGGTCTAAACTAAATGGCCTAACGCTGAATCCCTCAAAATGCCAGACTGTCGACTTCTCCTTTAGGCACAAACGAGATCTACAAACACTAGTAAGCACTCATGATGTCTGTAGAATTGAGGGGACTATAATTGAAACAAAGTCTAATGCAAAATACCTCGGATTAGTTATATCTTCCGACCTTACCTGGTCATCTCATATCCAAATGATTTCCAAGAAAGTGTTTCGTCTAACCTACTACATTAAGAAACTCAGACTAACTGGAGTCACTCAACCTCTGCTTTCACAATTTGTCAACTCTCGTATCCTACCTATTCTACTTTACTGTTCCCCGTTAGTCTTTCCTGGGTTACTGAAAAAGGATTATACCATCCTGAGAAGGATGTTGAAGGTAGTTAGTAGGACTAGCGGTGTAAAACTCAGTCAGCTCGTCACAACATTAGTGGATAAGCATCTGAATACATGTGAGAAATGGTCTAAAACCATACTCTCTGACTGCCAACACCCCCTCTATTCCCAACTCTCTCCTTGCATCTCATCAGGTAGAACCAGAAATCAGTACAAAATAATATATGCTCGTACAACCAAGTATAGGAACTCAACGATACCATATTTGGCCCGTGTTCTAAGTGACAGAGACAATGTTAAGCGTGAAACCTATGACTTGCTTTGTTGTTAATAACATAATTTTGGCCCTTGTTATTTCCCCCTTACACTCTCTTATTTGTACTCTATAGTGAACAACCTTCTTAAACATACTTAGCTGCTTAAAATTATTATCATTGGCTTACATTTTTATTCTTTATTCTATTCCTTCTTTATACATCTACTGGGTCCGACTATATTATCACTATGATTATTAAAAATTGTCCCGTCATTAACCATCATGTAACATTAGTTTTGTGGTTGTTCTTTGTTCGGCACTATTTAACTGACAATCTTGTTTGTTATTGCCACTATCACCATCTTAAAAAATTTTGTATTATGCATGATTCCTCACACTACCACTACAAACACTGCATTAGTGCTGACAATAAAAAAACACAACCTGAAATGTTTATCTTATGATTGCTTAGTGTTGTTCAATCAAATTAACTGATCATCTTAGCTATAAACATTTTTTTAAGAACATCTCATAATTTCCCGTATGATTATAGCTGTTACTGTTCACCACGCATACTCATATCGTAGCTTCCACTAACCAATACTGAAATATTTTTTCATTATTTGTGTTTATCTTCCTTTTTACTTGGTATTTTTATTGCATTTTTTTGTTATTTCTGTGTTTCTTTTTTGGTTTTTGTTGTTATTGTTTTTTTTGTTTTTTTTAAAATATTTTTTTTATAATACTCCTTTTAAATGTACGATGAAATTAGATGCAATATTGTAGATATGTGCTGAAAATTCCACACTGTACCACAAGTACTGTTTCTGGAATAAAGCGAAATTGTTATTGTTATTATTCTTATCATTATTATTACTATTGTGACTAATTGCACAATTTATATTCACCATCTTATTATCCTATAGACAAAACACCATGATTGGTTTATATTTGAATTTTTATTTGCAAAGTTATGTAGGTGTATTGGAGTTAAGCCTGGTGAGATCTAATTGAAACCACTGATGCAACTCCTCGACTTGATAGCTCTCCACTTCCTCTCCACTCTGCGTCCACTAAAAACGATGGAAGCCAAAAAACCACCACCGACAGCCTCTTAAAGCCGCGCCACCAATTTCATATAGGAGCTCTTAATGTTAGGACACTTTGCCAAATAGGACAACAAGCATCACTAGCCAAGACCCTGGCATCACGAGCCATTGATGTATGCTGTGTTTCAGAAACACGCATACAAGACCCAAGTGTGGTTATTCACCTAACCCCACCTGGCCAACAGGTTGAATCTGCAAAATTCACCTTGAGGGTGTCAGGAGATGCCACAGCTAGTTCACGAGGATTAGCTGGCGTAGGGATAGCTTTGAGTACTAGGGCAGAAAAGACATTGCTTGACTGGATCCCGGTAGATAGCCGAATGTGTGCTGTCCGCCTGAACGGATCAGTAAGAAGGAGGAAGGACTGCACTACTCGCCGATGCCTTTTCGTAATCTCCGCCTACGCCCCCACTGACTGCAGTTCAGATGAAACGAAGGATGAGTTCTACCAAAAGCTGTCTAGTTTGGTGGAAAGGCTAAACGCTCAGACATAGTCGTTCTAGCTGGTGACTTTAACGCTCAAGTAGGGAAATTGTGTCAATCTGAGAAGGATGTCGGTGGCACCTATGGAGCTCCGTGCCAGCGAACCGACAACGGTGACCGTCTCCTACAGTTCTGCTCTGATAATCATTTGTTTCTTGTAAGCACTAACTTTAAACACAAGGAGAGACACTGTTTGACTTGGAGACCCCCTTCATCAAACCAACGCTGGACACAAATAGACCACATAGCAATAAGCTATCGTTGGCGTGGGTCGGTAGGAGATTGTCGCTCCTTCTGGAACACGTGCGTAGATACCGACCATGCACTGGTCCGCGCTCGGGTGTGCTTACGACTGAACGGACGTAGGAAACAGCTGGCGGTAAAACCATCACGTCCCCAGCTCGATCAGGAAACTAAATCCGTATTTCAGGAAGAACTAGCTAAACACATATCTGTGTTCGACAGCTGTGCTCACCCTGAAGAAGCTTGGAAAAATATCCAGGCAGCCATAGATACAGCTGTAAAAGCTGTGAATAAGGTAAACCCAAAGGTGAGTAAAAACCACTGGATCTCCACCGCCTCATCCGAACTGATAGATGCTAGAAGACTTATTCCGGCGAGCTCCGAATTCAATGAGGAGCGAAAGCTGCACAAGAGGAAACTTACGAAAAGTCTCCGCAAGGACCGTGAACAGTGGTGGGCGACAAAAGCCAAAGAGATGGAGAAAGCTTCGAGGATAGGCAACACCAGGCAACTCTTTGGACTCATCAGGGAAACGGGTGGGAGAAGACAAATCATTAGTGAGACAATCTCGGAAAAAAATGGCACTATAATTAGCTCCCAGGATAGACGACTGGATCGTTGGAAAGAGCATTATGAGGAGCAGTTTAATTTGCCCACAGCCACGCTCAACCTTCCGAGCATCCAACACCTCCCTGAATGGGATATAGACACAGGTCCTCCGTCACTAACTGAGGTTACTAAAGCTGTCACCAATCTGAAACTAGGCAAAGCAGCGGGACCTGATGGAATGACTCCAGAGGTATTTAAGTACGGTGGAGACAGCTTACTGTCCGGATTAACTGAGGTACTAGGCAGCGTCTGGGAATCAGAAGAAGTCCCATCGGGTTGGTGTAAGTCACTGATTATCCCCATATACAAGAAGGGAGACAAGTCTTCCTGTGATAATCACAGAGGGATTAGCTTGACTAATATAGTATCTAAAGTCTTAGGCTCAATAATCATGCGTAGACTGAGTGGTGCTCGGGAAGCACAAACACGAGAGAGCCAGGCAGGCTTTAGACCAGGAAGAGGGTGTATTGATCATATCTTCACCCTCCGACAGATTCTAGAACATAGGCATTCCTACCGGCGTCCAACAGTCATTATATTTCTTGACCTAAAGGCAGCATTCGACTCTGTCGATCGGGAAGTTCTCTGGAGATGCTTGGCTGTAAAGGGAATTCCGAGAAAATATATTGCACTGATTAAGGCACTCTATTCGTACTCATACAGCCAGGTGAGGGCTTACGGCGAGCTGTCATCTGAACTGATGACGACCAGTGGTGTCCGTCAAGGATGCCCATTATCTCCTTTTCTATTCAACTTCATCATAGATGTGTTAATGGACTTAACCCTAGGTGACTTCAGCGACTCAGGGATTGACTTGCTACCGGGGAATAATCTCGTTGACTTGGAATATGCAGACGATATAGTCCTTCTAGGCGAAGACGCTGACGAAATGCAGAGTCTTCTAAACACCTTGAGCCGCAATCTACGAATGTTTGGCATGCGATTCGCTCCCGCCAAATGCAAGATGATGTTACAGGACTGGACTACATCGACGCCTAGTTTAAAAATAGGAAGTGAAGTGGTAGAGCACGTTGACCGCTTCACTTATTTGGGAAGTACCATCAGCCCCAACGGGCTGATCTCTGACGAAATCTCAGCACGAATACAAGGGGCTCGTTTCGCATTTGTTAGTTTACGCCGACTCTGGCGTAGACGAGATGTTCGACTATCGACCAAAGGGCGGGTGTACTGCTCATCAGTCCGCTCCGTCCTCCTTTATGGTTGTGAGACCTGGCCACTGAGAGTGGAAGACATGAAAAGACTAGCTGTCTTTGATCATAGGTGCCTGCGTTCTATTTCCCGTGTAAAGTGGCATAATAAGGTGAGCAACATGGAGGTTAGGCGTAGAGTTCTAGGTAAACAGGGGAAATCAATCGACGAAGTCGTGAAGCTACAAAGACTGAGATGGTTAGGACATGTGTTACGTATGCCAAGCCATCGCCTCCCTCGACGAGCAATGTTAGCGGATATAGGGTCAGGCTGGAAAAAAGCTAGCGGCGGTCAAACAAAAACTTGGCATCAGTCAATGAAATCCACAACAGTTGGTCTAAGCCACGTAGGAAGGTGTAGACTTCCAGGCTGGGGTCCTCGGGACGGTAAAAATCTATGGTTGGAAACAATTGGTGACATGGCTCAAAATCGTTCTCAGTGGCGCAGATGCATCCACTCCCTGTGACTTATGATCTTCAATGAAACTGTTTTGTATTTCTTTATTACTCCTTTGTCTCACACCTCTGCTCACTGTTTCTATTATGCTTTTCTTGTACTTTCTTCTCTTGCTTCGCGTGCTACACGGAATGTGGCGACTTGAACTTCCGCACATTTGTGCAAAGTTCTATGTCGAAAACAGACAGACAATTGAAACCGCAATATTGTCCGCTTAAATGTGAACGAAAAAAACACTGAATGAAAATGTGTGTGTGTGTGTGTGTGTGTTAGTTCGAGCCTTCACACTTTCAATGAAAACAAAATAAGTGGGATGGAGCATGGGATGAATGAAATCAGTAAAATGCTTATTTTCAAAGACGGCAAAGAAGTGAATACACCCCTGCATCATTTCAAACAATTTTGAGTCATGTCACTACTAAAAGTTTCCAGCTAATGAATAGATTCAGTCAGACAGTTCACACCTACTCTACACGACTGATACTGACAGACACAAGCATCAGAGATTATTTTCCATACTAATTCTACTTTAAATTTGGTGGATGGCGACCAGCAGTGGAATCCACCCTCCTTATCTGGAAATAGCTCGTCATCTGGATGTACTTGCATCCCTCAGTGAGTCAATGATGATGTTCGCATTGAAACTCAAACCCAGTACCCATAGTTCCAAACTCCAGATCACTATCCACTAGGCCACTTGGGCCACGACAGCTACCATTTTCTTGTACAACGGGTATAGGTTACTATTTAATTCATTTGTCAACCTGAAGCCGATCACTTGGGTTCAACCAACAAACGGGAGCGTCCAGAATGAATTAAATAATTACTAATACCCGTTGCACGGAACAAGATGTGACTGACGTGGCCCAATTGGTCTAGTGGATAACCCGCTTTGGCGCTTGAAACTGTGGGTAGTGGGTTTGAGCCTCAGTGGGAACACTAACATTGACTCACTGAGGAATGCCGGTACACCGAGATTACACATCCTGAATAGGATGAAATGAGCATTCGGGATTCCACTATTAGTCAACACCCACCAGTTTACTTCAAGAGGCTTTTTGGTTTGAAGTTTAAGTGGTGGCATTGTTTTTATGGTGTGGGGGTGGCTAGTCTAACATCCATCTTTCTCAGGCTTGCTACATATGCTAGTAAAACAGGAGAGTTATAGGAGTGTTACTGGATTAAATAACCCTACTTTAGTTGATGAATTTGGGAAGGGAGCATTAGTGTTTTCAGCAATCGGACACAGTCTTGAAAATGTTTCAATTTTGGCCAATATTGATTTTTGGGGATGGAGATGACTCGACATGCACAGGTCCTAATCACCTAACATCTTTGTAATTCCATTTTGTCATAAGTCTGAATGACAAAGTTAAAGTTTCATAGCCAAAAACACAGCGACGCTGAGCAACCAATCAGAAGTCAGATGCAAAAAAAGTCGCATAATTGTTTAAAAATGCATTAACATTGCAAACATGATAGTATACTATGTAGTTGTCGCTTATATGTTGTAAGAGTGTCTTCCAGTCACTACACAGGTAACAAGGGGAAATCAATAGACGAAGCTGTGAAGTTACATCGATTGAGAGAGATGGTTAGGACATTGTGTTACACATGCCTAGCTATCATCTTTCTTGACAACGGACAATGTCAGCTGACATGGTGTCAGGTTGTAAAAGAGCCAGTGCTCATCAAACCCAAGCATGGCTATATCAGTCAATGAAATAAATCCACAACAGTTAGTTTAAGCCAGCCAGCCAGCCACGTAGCAAGGTGTAAACTTCCTGGATTGGGGTCCTCGAGATGGTAAGAACCAATGTCAGTGGCTGGAGACAATTTGTGAAATGGCTCAAAATCCTCGTTGTCAGTGACAGCGAAGATGCATCCACTCCTTGTGACTTATAATACCCGATAAAACTATACCTTTCTTCCATAATACTATTCCTTTTGCTTCATATCTCTATTTACCATCCCTATTTTGTGTTTCTTTTTACTGTCTTCTTCTTCTTCTCTGGCTTTGTGTGCTGAGTGGAGTGTGGCGACTCGAACTGGTGCAAAGTTTTATGTTGAAACCAGTCGGTCAGTCAGTCACACAGAAAACATACCACGCGCGATCAATGTATTCATCAACGTGACTGCAGGTCAATGGTACTTTGAGATCCACTGATATTTCCAAAACTGTTCCTTAACCTACCCATAACTCTGACCGTAATTCTAACTTTAACCATAGTCCTGATCTTAACCCAAGATCTTAGTCTTAAAAGCCACTATAGATTTACAGAAAAAGTATCTAGGGAGTCAGCAGAATACTGTGTCTACCTCTCCTACAAGTCCCAAAAGGCAGACATGATTTAATTTGCAATGATCTTTCATAGCATCCCCTTAATCTGATTAGTTTTTGAAGGTCAAGACCTTTGAAAGACCTTGGACTTTGGCTATGATACTTAAACTATGCCAACAAAAACCCATTTATTTTGCAGCTCCAGCACTCCCTGGTTTTCAATAGTTCTCGTTTTTTTCCTTCACGTTCTTCAGTGGAACATAGGGCTTCCAGCTGGAGGCTTGAAGTTTCTGTAGTAGTGTTTATTTTACAGGATGGAGTTGCTAGCCTCATGCCCAACCTTTCCTCTTTACCAGCATTATTTTTGGCTTAGCGAGGTAAAGGAGTGAGTTGGCTGGGGATCGAACCCCGGACCATGTGCATGGTTGGCGAGCGGTCCTAACCGATATGCCACCGACACCAATGGTTCTCTAACTGATATTAATCCGCGATCAACTAGTAAAAAAACTAATCCTTATAAACCAATTATAGAAAATTAATCTGATGCTCGCTAGTGACTTGATACAGGAGAGAGTTTCCTGGAGTTCTAGTGAGAAGTCGTGACCAGTGAGGTTCATCTAGACGTTACGTGTGAGGATGCATATCCCACCGACGACATTGGTTGGGGTAACGTAAAATCACGAATTGGTAGAAGTTAGAATTCGTGGACTGGCCGTTGAATCGGGTTGGTTCCCAGTGGATGAATGGTGTATCAGCTTGCCCTGTAACCGGAAGGTTCTGGCTTTGAACCCCAGTGGGTGCGTACTGGCGATGATTCACAAACTAGGATGAATCAGCTGTCCAGTACTCCCCGGCTGGTTTTCAATGGTTTTCTAACTGATATCAATCCGTGATCAACTCGTAAAAACAAAAATATATATATAAAAACCAACGTCAATCATGGTTAGTCTCCTAAGGAAGTCAATTACAGAAAATACACGAGCAGGGATCATCTTAAACTTGACTGAAAGTATGTACAAGCAGCGAGAATAACTTATGAAGTGAATTACTGTGATATAAAAACGGAAAACAATTAATTTCTTATTTATTCATGACATACCTTCAAACGAAACAGTTTCCCCTGGATACGAGAACGTTCTTCAATCAGATGACTTATACACTCTGAAAGATTGACAAAACCTTTATCATTATTAATATTATTATTAGCCTTTGAAATATTCTGATTGGGTGACTGCCTTTCCAAATTTGACTTTGTAGCATCCTTTACATTTACTTCAGTATGAGGCATAACATTCGATGCATTTGGGATAGAAGAATTCGTCTTGCAATTCACCACTGGTGACTCTACATTTGTTTGACCTCCACTAGTTGAATGACCTTTTATTTCAGTAGGAGATAGACCAACTTCAGGACACAGGATATCTTCATCATCATCATCACAGTAATCTTTGATTTTTTTACTATCACTAGAAAGTACTCCATATCTTTTTTCATAAAATGTACGATCCCCTTTCTTGTCTGTATTCAAAAGATCCAAAGATGAGAAACTTTTGCCTATTTTCACCGGTGAATCTTGTAACTGACGACTATTGCAATTGCATTTTGTCGGTGCACTGTCATTGATTACTTCAGAGGTGATAGGTTTATCATCAGTCAGCAGGGATTTTCTTACTTTATCTTGAAGTGCTGTTAGATTGTTGTCAGCTTTACGTAAATTCTCAGCGTATAGGTCTGACCAAATTTTAAAACTTTTGTTAGATGAACGACGATTGGCTGGTGAGTAAAACTGAGGTTTATTATTATTGTTATTATTATTGGGAGTGGACAGTGTGAGCGATTTATCACGTCTTTTACTACCGGGTAACTTGAAGTCACGGTATTCAGTAGGATCATCGGCACTTAATACTTCGTCTTTTCTTCTAGTCACGGGATCTTGGCGCCCAGGCGTATTAATCATAGATAATTTATTCTTATCCTCTTGATTTATATCATTGTTCGTTTCAGATTGTTTACAATCACCACGAGAATGCGAACGTGAGTCTACATCAAAAGAAAATCAATGGGATAATAATAGTAATAATAACCCAATATAAATATTATTATAATTCAAGTATTGGTTTGTAGGGATTTGATTGATCGGTTACAGGATTTCATCATGAGTACTGACATCAGTTACAGAACTATTGGAAAACCAGTAGGGAGTACTGAACAGCTGTTTCGCCAGCCTAGTTTGGGATTCGTCAGCAGTACGCACCCACTGCCAGGGTTCGAACCCAGGGCCTTCTGGTTACAAGGCTAGCGAGCTCGTAGACCATTAAGCTACTGACTAGTCTATGAATTCCAACTTCTGCCAATTAACGACATAGCGCGACTGGCACTAGCCAATGTCATCGTTGGCGAGTACTCGTCTTCACACAAGACTTGCTGCACCATCTCTAAGAATAAAGGAGCCAATGATTTTGAGTACTCGATTATCAACTAGTGGTTCATAAGTGTGAACACTTATTTCTCATTTAGGCGGAGTTTGAGTATTCCCAGCTAAAAACACACCACAAACGCAGCAAACTACAGAAATTATGAACATTTACACATATTCTCTGTCTGGTTACAACATAGAACTTTGTACCGATATGCACCAGTTCGAGTCGCCACACTCCACTCAGCACACAAAGCCAGAGAAGAAAAAGAAAATAAAAAAGAAACGCAAAATAAAGACGGTAAATATAGATATGAGGCAAAAAGAATAATAATATGGAAGAATCATATAGTTTTATTGGGTATTATGAGTCACAAGGAATAGATGCATCTTTGCTGTCATTGGCAACGAAGATTTTGAGTCATAACACCAATTGTCTCTAGTCAATGGTGCTTACCGTCTCGAGGACCCCAACCAGGAAGTCTACACCTTCCTATGTGGCTGGCTAACTGTTATGGATTTCATTGACTGATGAGGCCATGTTTTGGTTTGACCACCACTGGCTCTTTTCCAACCTGACCCTATATCAGCGGCTAACATTGCCCGTTGTCAAGGTAGGCGATGGCTAGACATGCGTAACATACGAACTAGCCATTTGAGCCGATGTAACTTCACAGCCTCGTCGATTGATTTCCCCTCCAACTTACCTAGCACTCGACGCCTAATCTGAATATTGCTCACCCTACTATACCATTTCACGCGGGATAGGACCCAGGCACATATGATCAAAGACAGCTAGCCAGTCTTTCTATGTCTTTCACTCTAATGGCCAGATCTCACAGCCACAAAGGAGGACAGAGAGGACTGTTGGGCAGTACACACGAAAATATATATATATTCATACCAACTCAAGGCTGAATGCTTTGCAGAAGCATTGGAGTTGGCCAAACGAGATTCCATTCTTGAGATTTGTACTTTTCAAAATAGAAAGGAGAACCAATACACGAGTTTTTAACTGCCTAAACAAACACATGTGATATTCCTAACTGTGGTGAATTGGGTTATGCGTCAGATTGTGTATGGCAGCGAGGAGACATGAATTCGCTGGACCAATCACAAGACTCTAGAACATCTGGATTTTGCGCGTGGATGATTTATGTCTCGTGTCACAAAAACTCGAAGACCCACAGACCAAAAGCCAAAAGCTGGCTAGAAAAACACCAAAAACAAGACTTCAGGTGAACGTAGAGAAGACAGAGGTGATGAAGATAACCAACCAACCAACCAATCAACAGCAACAAGCATCAATCACTTTCAACGGAATACATTTACAAAAAGGTCACTTACTTCTCTTAGCTGGGGCTAGGAAGCGTCATTTCAACTGCAGGCGACAGCATGAATGAAGACGTCGAAGCCAACCAGAATTGAAAAAACAAGATACACACCATCAATCTTCTGCACTCAGCCAGCATTTCCAACAGACTACTGCAGACTACTATCAGCAGCTGCCACACTCGATGACTCCCTATATTGAAAATTAAGTGGCTGGCTTGTCAGAAAGAATAATCAACCAGGAACTAGAGGAACAAAATAACCAAGCACTTATTTCTCATCAAATATATGTGGAAGAAAATAGAGATGGATTGGGCTCACATCACTGAGGAGACAGACGAATAACATTGCTCTCAATGCAGGTCACATCACTCAAGTGGAACCCGAATGGGAAACGAGGAGTTGAGCATTGGTCTAAAGGTGCATGCAGGAGATCCGAGATTATGGACAATTTTGAGCCCAGGTGAAGAGGATAGCACGAAATAGGTTAAAGTGGAGATGTCTTGTGGAAGCCCTAAGTATCACTCGGAATCAAAGGGAACAATAACAATAACAACAAACACGTGAATGCTGATATCTACAGCACAGTACAGCAATCAATTCGAGAATTCTATCTATTGTTCGCCACTTCAATAGAAATAGATTATAGAGAACTTTTTTCATTTTCTGCATTAACCTGGCGTAAACGTGATATCCGACTATCGACCAAAGGGCGTGTGTACTGCTCATCAGTCCGCTCCGTCCTCCTTTATGGCTGTGAGCGAAACCTGGCCATTGAGAGTGAAGAACATGAAAAGATTAGCTGTCTTTAGTCATAGGTGCCTGCGCTCTATTTCCCGTGTGAAGTGGTATAATAAGGTGAGCAATATTGAGGTTAGGCATCAAGTGCTAGGTGAGGAGGGGAAATCAATCGACGAGGCTGTAAAATTACATCGACTGAGATGGTCAGAACATGAGTTACGTGTGCCTAGTCATTGCCTTCCTCGACGGACAATGTTAGCTGATGTAGGGTCAGGTTGGAAAAGAGCTAGTGGTGGTCAAACCAAAACATGGCTTCATCAGCCAATGAAATAAATCCACAACAGTTGTTTTAAGCCAGTCAGTCACTTAGGGAGGTGTAGACTTCCTGACTGGTTGGGGTCCTCAGGACGGTAAACACCAATAGCTGGAAACAATTGGTGATATGGCTCAAAATCGTTCTCAATGACAGTGCAGATGCATCCACTCCTTGTGACTTACGATTTCCAATTAAACTATATTGTTCTTCGTTACTACTATTCCTTTGTCTCACACCTCTGTTTACTGTCTCCATCATGCATTTCTTCTACTTCCCTTTCTTGCTTTGTGTATTATATGGAGTATGGTGACTTGAACTGCAGCACATTGGTGCAAAGTTCTATGTCGAAAACAGACAGACACACAGCCTGTGATATGGCATAGTCAATAAGTGTATACGTGTATATTAACGTATTAACGTGTATACAAGAAGGATTGTTTGGAATAAAGCTATTACTAACATTATATTTTCATCAAAATAAACCCCTAATAAGCTATTTAAATTTACGAAATTTGAGGTTTGTTATTACCACAGTTTCCTCAGAAGCCATTTAATACCAAAAATGTAATCATAATCATCTATATGACAAAGCGAAAAGTTTATATGCCACTCCGCTAAGCGGCAAAGTTCAACAATAGACTCCCAAGAGTGTAAACGCGCCAATGACCTTGCACGCATGCTAGTGGATGACTAACAGCACCTGTCATTATCATAGCTGAAATAGCAACGCTATTCATCAAAATTTCGCCCAGATCATGTTTTCAAGTACTATTCGCACAATGTGTTAATATCTCGTTAGGGTTAGGATTAGGGTCATTATTAGCATTAAGGTTAGGGTTACTTTCAGGGATAGATTTAGAGTTGATGTCATTTATTTTAATTTGTTTTATTATCCATATTGTGCTAGTAACTAGTCGGCGATCCTCTGACTGGAAACCACAGTGATTCAACCGATGGCTTTGGGAAAGACTGAACGATTCACAAAAGCAGCTCATCTTCAGTCACCTCGGTGAATACATGTACAGAAACTAATTTAACTTAGCAACAGATACTCCTCATTATAACTGGGATGTACTTTTAAGTCATGTCAGCGAAAGATACCCTGTTTAATGTGTTTTCATGCATTTTCCTGTAAATATACGTTATTTTTGTACAAAAATTCTTCAATTTTAAGACTGGTCGGCTCAAGGTTACTCGTGCGTTCGCATTTCTTGGGACGCTATTGTTGAACTTTGCCCGTTAAGCTCAACATCCATTCGGCGGTGTTATAAAAAAAACCACAGCTACCTAATTTTAAAAAAAAATAGAGACCTTATGTGCACTTTATGAATCCTGGATTACACACACCTCCAAAAATCAATGATTCATACAACACACTTGTCACTAAACATAAAATGAATAGTGAAATTCAATCAATATTTATAAGACTCACCTTTATTTGGATCCTTATTTGTCGTGGAACCTTTAGGTGTTTGTTTATTGGCCATATCCTGTTTGGAGTGAGGCAGAACATTACTGATGGGAGACATGCAACTTTCTGACGATTCATCATGTTTAGAATTCTTAACTGTATTAGCTCTACGTTGGATTTTCTGACGTGCTTTTATGACACAGTTTCGAAAGTATTCATCCAATGGATGTTCCCACATACTTATGCCTGATTTACTATCATAATAAAATATTTGGTTATTTTCGTCCTACGAAACAAAATAAACAAAGACAATTTATGGATTACACATTCAACTATAGTAGATCAGCGCTTACATACACTTGATAACAAACTATACTAATTTTTTAGGGGATAATGACACAAACTGACTGCCTTAATCCTTTTAGATGGAGGTTTTAGTTCACAAGTTGAAAGCCGAGTACCCAAACATGTGAGGTGCAGCTTTCCCTTTCCGACGTTTAACAATTTTAGAACTGACATACACTACAATTGATAGTGGTCTAGTTTTTCAGCTGTCACACACAGCATAAGAATTAAAGCGAAGTCTCTCAACTTCGAACCAACACTGGTACAAAACACATTTATGTTGGGAAAAATAACAAACAAGAATGCTTCTAAGTGATTATAACCAGATGTCAAATGAATCACTAGGGCTTAACTTTTTCAAACCATAAATTTAATAACTCTTCAAGTCAACTGGGTAAATGGAACAGTGAGGAGCAGTCCATTTACACTACAAAAGTGTACAGAATGAAAAAAGTGTACTACAGAAAGAAATAAAGCGTCCGCAAGTGCAGTACCATACTCAGAGACAATGAGGTTTAATCTTCAACCAGTGTATTAAACTAAAGGATCACCATAAATTTAAACAAAGAGGCTTAGAGCCAGGCAATGAATATCATGGAACAGAGATTTAAACTTATCAGATAGACTGGTGTTGAGAAAATGACCGACAAGTAGAAGTCGGTGTTCTCAAAGAACCTAGACCGATTGAAACGACCAGAGACACCAACACGAGGTTGTGAAGCTTTACCGATTGAGGGCACGTGTTTTGCATGCGAATTCACCACTTTCCTAGTCGACTGAAGTTAGGCGACGTAGGACTAGTTAGGTCTCAATTACTCAGTACTGGACTGAGCCACATTTATTGTGTAGCGCCTAATTATGTTACCCAATTTCCCAGGATGAAGTAGGTGAGGCGGGATTGGAAACTGGAACCCACTGATTGAAACAATGTGCCATATCCCCGCAAAAGGTTAAATATGAATAGTTAGGGGTGGTCAAATCAAAGTCACGTACCAACCTCAAAATGCTAAGAGCCAATGGTTACAGACTTGGTGACAGGATTTAAAATAGTTCTCATGGTGCAGATGCAATCATTCTTGGATCCATTAAAACTACTCATCATGTACATATTTCTATTCATTACAATTCCTAAGAATTTTTCGCATCTTTGTATATCTTGTGGAGTGTGGCAACTTGAACAGCCTCACATTTGTGCAGTTCTACATCGCAAATTGAGACAGTCAACATAGTTCAGGTGAACAGAACACTGATCGTGATGAGAGATGGGTAATTTTTAAATGTCCAAGCGCATTGTACGCGGAACTTAACTAACAGCATCTTTATGCATCGGTCACTGCTACTTTTAAATCATGAAGTTCACCGTCAGTAAAGCCACTACAATCTTGGTTTCACAACTCTAAACCATCGAAACTGAAGCATGAATTCCCACTTGGTACTCTCTACATTAAGCATAACACGTTAAAACGTATTATAAACCCAGTCATTCAAAATTTTATATTCTGGTTGCAGATGGATGAATCTAAGATTACCGATTTTGCAACCATCTGTGCACCTTAGTAATAAAGGAACTACAGGCAACCAAGAATGAAAATTCAGCGCAGAGCAGATTCCTAACAACTTCAAGCTCGGAAATAAAGCTGGTCAATGCAGATATAATCCACAGGGATGTGAAAGCTTTGGCAAAAGTGAACAGTCATCTGGAGAATAAATGCAACTAGTGTTACAACAATGTCACCAGTATATACAATACGATAAAGCCACATTAACGGCATAGAATACACATGTGATTACTATTCTAAAATCGCATCTGTAAAACCCATTACGGGCTTGACTAGATGAATACAGAATTCCTGGAAACCACGTCATGCAACAACTTTGCATGCAAGCTTAGACGCACACAGCAGAGTTGGAAGTGATTTAATGTGAATCATTTTACTTCGAAAAATCCGGTTGATGAACTATACCTTCAGAACTTGCCAACCTTTCGGAAGATTCGCTGAAACTCCTTCCTCCGCAATATACAGCAGATCACGCTCCTTTTCTACATCAATACCGATGCTTTCAGCGTATAGCATTATTTCCTGGTCAGTAGGTTCTCCCGCGCTCTCTTCTAGCAGTACCGCCTCCAGCATTCTTAAGTTGCGCACCAATTCAAAAGACTCGTTCTCGCTTCACCTTAAAATGCACTGTTCAATGTTTCAATCCTCCAAATCTACAATCCGAGTATCAAACATAGCTTCAAGATCTTGGAGTTTAAATTCACAGCATTTAATACATGTATGGAAATCAGATATGAACGTGTTGATTTCCTGAGGCTAGTTTTCTTGAAACTGTGGTATGGTATCAGACCCATAGTGGATGTCAATATAATATATATCTATTCACTGATCTGCTAGAACTATGCTGAATGCGTTGAACGCATGGATGTTTACCGTCTTCCAGAGCAGAGTCTTCCGTCATATCGGATGAAAGAAAACTAGAAGTTTGGGGAGGTAGCACAATAATACAGTACAACTGTGTTATGGAGATGGTTAGATAAGACTTAGAGTACTGCAAATGTACTTGAAAAAGCTAATAAAACAGAGGGAATAAAAAGAGAAAAGGAAGTGGTTGGGCCAAAACATAAAGGATGAGTAGCAGGAGAACTACTAGACCACCACTCAGTCCTTCCGCACATTCTGCTTCTCCAGTAGATGTGTACAGTCCACGCTAATTTGAGGGAAAGGTGGTAATAAATACCGACAGTGATTTCAATGACATTCTTATAGCAACCGGATAAAAAGTTCGCCTCACCCGCCTTTCTGCTCACCAGTTTCCTCCGAAAATTTCTGAAATGCCTATACGGAAGCACATCTTTGATCAGATACCTTCTGTCACTTAAAACTGTATCAGCTGTTATGAACTCATGCTTTTTTCTGCTATGGCTACGAGTGAAAAAATCAGTTTAAAGAAACTGCTTTTGCACAGATACTGTTTCGGCTTCATAACGCAGTCGACCATATTTATCTGAATACTCTATATAAGACTGGAGTACTTCTCTAAAAGTGGTGGTACAGCATCTTTGTAAATCTTGTGGTGAGACCTCAGGCATATTTTGTGCGGATGTAAAGGGCCCAGGTATCGGCATGCTTAACAACCTGTGCCTGATGTCTTATGCAGTTATTAGTCACTGCACGTCATTGTGTAGGGGATAGATCCCAGTATAGTCCTTCGAGGAACTCAAGGGAGTGATTTTACCAGTACAGGAGATATGCAGTTAACCCCACTGCAGGATGACTTTTCTTCTGACAACTTCGAACCTACAGGGGTAATGAATCATCCATTCTTTTTTGAGACTACTTCAAGAACAATGCCCTCTTGGTGTCAATTGCCTTGACTAAATCGAAGGACACTTCCTGAAATCGGGTGATCTGGCTGCAACATGCTTTCCATTTGTTCCACGGTGTAGATATGTCAAAAGCAAATAACAAGACCTTGTAGAGCAATGAGTTTTCTCGTGCAGTGTGCTATTTCTACTTAGATATTCAATTAATTCAGCATTTCTGGTAGTTACTTATTATTTTATAGTAGTATTGTTCTCTTGGGTTCCGAGTGGAACATACAAATTCACACACACTTTGTCTTATTTCCTCCTATCCTCTTTAGCTGGCTCTGTGACTGCCCATAATCTCTCATCTTCTCTTCCCCAAACGATTTCAATCATATCACAGGCAAATCAACGAACATCCTTTGTTTCTGATTCGGGTCCCAATCCATAGTTGACCTTCACTGAGCGCGATGTAATTCGACGGTCACCTGAGTGGCGCGTGTCGAATTTATGTACATTTTGTCCCACATATTTGTAAAGTGATAGGTTCTTGGTTAGTCTGACCCCGTAGTTCTTTGTTGCTAATTCTTTCTGGCCAGCCAGCCATAAAATTCTCAATATGAAGTCGAAGATTCTGGCAGCTGCTGATAAAAGTCTGCAGTTACTTGTTGGAAATGCTTTAGGTGGCCCACGCGTAGTGCACGCTTCTCAATCATTTGGAAAAAATAATTGACCTCCTTTTAGTGTGGAAAATGAGAATCATCTTCCTCGTGCACAGTGCAGAATAATTACACACTAATTTCACAGTGGATAAAGTCTGTGTTGCCTTTCAGAATTGGCCTATTACACCTTCATTCGTGCTGTTGCCTGCAGCTGAAACGACGCTCGCTAGTCAGACAAGTGAAGGAAGTGACCCCTTTTAAGTTTCTCCCGTTGATGGTGATCGATGCTTGTTTTTTCTGTTGGTTGGTTATCTTCATTACCTTCGTCTTCTTAATAATCACCTGGAGTCCTATCTTTTCTGCTTATTAAGCCATTTTGTCGGTTTTCGCCCGCAGGTCTTCGAGTTTGTGTGACATTTGACATAAATCACCTGGGAAGTCGAGAGTATTCTTATCGGTCCAACACATTCCTGTCTCTTCACTCCCCATGCACAGTGTGCGTCACTATCCGGTCCACCTATATTAGGAACATCGTTGGCGATAATAGGTAGCCTTGTTTTACCTCTGTATTCAATTTAGAGGCTTCACTTGGTTTTTCGTTGTGGATCACCAGACTCATTACATTCCCATGTAACTGTTGAATAACGTTGATGAAGACGATGACGCCATAGTGTTGAAGTAGTTTCCAAATTATTTCTCGGTGAACGCTGACGAAGGCCTTCTCAAAGTCGATAAAGTTAAGATAGGGGTTTAACCGACATTCTATGCTTTGTTCAGTGGTGATGACAATGCGCACAGCTGCAGTCTGATCAGCACATGATTCGCCTTTCCTGAATTCAGCTCGTTCAAGCGATCCGGTGGAGTCCCACCTCCAGTGCTTCTTTTATTCTCTCCAGGATGATGCGGCTAAGTATTATACTTGGTGTGGTCAAGGGCATGATTCCAGGCCAGTCAGTTCTTGCAGAGGCCGTCTTTGGCAGTTTAACAAAGTAGGCTTAGTTCCAAACAATGAGCATCCTTCCTTCCAAACCTTTGGCGGTCCTGGCGTTAGAATATCTGCCGCAGTCTCTGAGTCATTTTCAGCGCTTCGTAGTGAGGGACTTCCGCCTGGACCTGATGTCTTCCCGGTTGACGATTTGGATGTACGTTGACGAGGCCGTCGAATCACGTAGTGCTCAATGCAGGTCATCTCTCGAGTGGAATCTCAATGAGAATCGACGAGGGGTCGTCAGTATGAGGGCTACACGGAGGAGATCATGTAATCAGGAGATTAGTTTTTACAGTCAGTCGTGGGACCAGATGAAAAGGATAGCACAGAGTGAAGCAAGGTGGAGACATGTTGTTGAAACTCAGTGTTCCGCTCTGAACCTAAGGGAATACTGATAATATGTAGAAATAAGTGTCATAGCTGTTATTTTATATACATATCATAAGAATGCACATAACGGACAAGTTCAATGATCAGTCGGTCACTACTGGTCTGGTAATGTGGAGGAGTAAATAATGGCGCTATTGGAGTTCTATCGCCTTTTTGATTAAATGCATGTGTAAGCGTCGATGCAACTTTGATTACTCTGTCGGTGTACACCAATTAAACTAAATCAATGGAACTAGTGTCCTGTTTTCCACATTTGTTCACCTTGAATACGACGTGCTGTTTCCTCTCTAACCGGAAATATCCACTTTTGTGAATTATTCGTTTGGGAAACCTGATCTTCCTACCCGGCGAATTTTATTCAACCATTTCTTCCTCACCGAGCCTGTGTGTGGTACTTCCCGCTGTCTCGAACTACTGCCAAAGCTTCAGGTGCTACTTCTGTAGCAACGTCCTCACTCTTTCAAATATTCAGGACTTGTGGGTCTGTTACGTGATTGCTGTGAAGCCGAATAACCCGAAAGTTACAGGTAAAGTCAAAAGCTTTTACTTAAATACTTTATCCTTCTTTTCTGTTCTCTCTATTGTCTTTTGCTGTAAGTCTATTGGACAAAATAACAGTCTCTTATTTTTTAATCACCAGTATTAATTTAGGAGTAAAATGACAATAGATTCTCACCCTCAAATAAGTAATGGGACATCACACTCCGTAGTCGCCAGGGCTTCAGCCAAACAAGGCAAAGAGGTGAAGCTGATGGACTCTCGCATACCGGTCTTGAAGACCAGGGCAAATACTCCCTGCTCGTACATATTGCCCATATCGCTACAGTCCTACAGTGAAGCTGTGCAAAGTCAAACAAGTGGATGTGGCTCCATCCCTGTTAACACAACTAGGTTAACAGAGCCGAGTGGGAAAATTGCACTAAGTGAGAACTGTATAACACTCATCTCCATGGTAGGCCATGAAACAAACAGGAAGGCCAAAAAGAAACGTTCACGACGTCGCAAGACGACAAAAACGCTCCCCAAGAAGGCAGACGACTGCAAGGTCTGCGCTTCTGTTGTCGAACAAGCAGACTCTGCTTTCGAATGTAACTTTTGCAGCCGATGGGTGCATTGCAGATGCGACAGTGGGGTACCAAAAGTACATTATGACTTTATGCATAAGAACCCATGCCAATGGTTCTGGTACATATGCCCAAGTTGCCATCCTGATGCAGCCTCGCGTAGTCCTTTGAAAACTAAAGATGGCGCAAAAGTAGCAGGGAAAAATGCGAAATGTTCGACTCCCACCAATTCGGAAAATAGCACAAACGCACGTAAACCGGTGATACCAAAATCCTCACATGTTAAACTTGTAACTCTTGACATAACCGCTCCAGACAAAGGGGCTGGAGCACCACGGGTTTCCGTCGCTGGAAAAAGACCCCTATCGTCTGCAAGTAATACTGGCCATGGCACTGAGACACACAAAAATACCCAGTAGCACCAGACGAAACAAAACAGTCTTAAAGGGGATCACAAATGTGCGAGGACCGAGCCTAAGCCCACGTGTAATCCTCTTTAATGTACCAGGCTGTAGTAGTAGTCTGCTGAAAGATAGGGCCCTATTTGATCAGGAACAATGGTCCATCTTGTGTAGCGCACTGGGTTTGGACATCCAACCAGTAAATCCATGCAGAGCCCTTTCTATAGGGAGGGCCTGTAACATACGTGTTAAGCTGGACAGGCCGTGGAAGGAAAGACAAATGGCGAGGGAGTCGCCAGAGCTCATTCCTTCTGCCTCCATGGTTGTGCATGGCATTCCCGAACTGGGAACGCCTGCGAAAAGCATTGTCATGATGTACAACAATGGAGATGGTTGGCATCCCAGATGGCCCTGGGGAGTTAGGAGCTGTCTCTATTTATAGACTGCCTCGACCCACTCATCTTATGTCAATTAACTCGCCACGTCTGTTAGCTGTCAAGTTCAGCTCCCAAGACCAGTTGACTACCGCTCTCCAAAGATGGTACGAGACCAAGGACAAGGTCAGCAAACACATTCGCTGCTGCGAGAGCCGGCCTCGCACTCAAAGGAGAGAACAAAGAGTTGTAAAAAAATCCTCAACCCCTAGTCACACTACAGCGGTGCAGCACGGACGATGATAGCCAGTGTCATCCGAGTGCTCCGACTGAACTAGAAGAAAAAAACGCCAACAGGCCGGTTCCTGGGGAATCGGCCAACTAGTTCGTAGGATAACTCCTCAACCGATAGCCAATATCAAGTCAACTACCCCCCAATACGGGGAAGTGGTGAGACTGACTACCAGTTGCCTGTACAGTAATGTGAGAGGGCTAAGAGGCAAAATAGCTGAACTTAGACACCTACAATCACAACTGAACTCCAAAATCATAATACTGACGGAAACCTGGCTAACCCCTACGGTGGCAGACAGCGAAGTCAGTATAAATGATATGGTCCTAGTCAGGCGAGATAGGGACCTGAAAGAAGGAGGTGGAGTCGCCATATACGTCGACAAACAGCTCAGATGTGTTCACGCGATGGACCCTCCCCTCACAGAGCTCCCTGACTCCATATGGTGCCACTTCACCGTTGGGTACTGCAAATATCTAGTGGGCAGCATTTATCGATCACCTTCATGTGGAGCAGACCACAACCAGGTACTGCTAAATACCTCAGCAACTCAAGACATGGGTTATGATCAAATTGTCATAGCTGGTGACTTCAATGCCCCATCTCTTAACTTGGTGTCGGGAAAAGCCCATGATAGATTTGATCGAAATCTGCTGCATACCATCAGGAAGGCTGGATTCACTGAAAATGTCAGATGGATACTAGATGGGGCCCTGATGGGAAGTCTTCTAGACTGGATTACGTGCTCACTAGTGACCAGCTACTAGTGGAAAACGTTCAGATCACGACTCCCATAGGTAGTAGTGACCACGCGGTCATAGTATTCGACATAGTCCTCCGCGAGCGCTTACAGTGGGACAATACACAGCCCTATCTGTGTTATAACAAAGCCAACTACACCAAAATGCGAAGACTTCTGTCTGAAGCAAATTGGCCTAAAAATGGACAGAGCTAACAGTAGAAGAACACTGGAGAGTGGTAAAGGAGATCATTCACCAAGCGGTCTCAGACACCAAAAGCTAGGAAGCAACGATCATGGCTAAAAAGGGGGGCACAACGCCTTCTGCAGGCGAAGCGAAAAGCCTGGTTTGCGTGGCGACGATCGAAGAGTCAACCCGAACATGAAGTGTACCTTGAACTCAGGAATCGATGTAACATACGAGTCCGGAGCGATAGAAGGACATTTCAGGGAAACCTCGCCAATAAGCTTCTCGTGAACCCCAAAAGCCTATACAGGTTTGTCTGAAAGAAAACCGACCAACCAGGGAGCATGCAATCTAGTGGGTTCTGATGGTGTGGTGAGAGCAGGCCGTGAGAAAATATGAGCAAGGCTGATTCAACAACCAATCACAGGAAAGTTAACGTGGCAAAATATGATTCGCAGATAGAGAACTCTTTTTGTCGAGGAATCCCGAAACAACCAATCAGAAGCCTGCGTTTGTCTGCCTAACTTCTGATAAACAACCAATCAGATGACTGCGCTTGTCTACTTGCATAAGATATAATAATGTATGTGAAATATGTATAAATACGTGTTGATTTTCATAATAAAACGATCTGTTGCCTGGCCCTTGTCTTCTGTTGTTACAATGGGAAATCTCTTACTAGTCTTGAAATGGCAGAGACATTCAGCCTAGCCTTTCACAGGCAACTAAACAGTAACGAGGATATTACCCCCACAGAACATCAAGATTACATCGCCAAACCAACGCGCGAAAACCTGCTGGGTACATTTCAAATTACCCCGGCTATGGTACTTGTAAAATTGGGAAAGTTGGCTTCGGGAAAGTCTTCAGGTTGTGATGACATCAGACCATCCGTCCTGAAGCAGTGTTCAGAAAGTCTCTGCCAACCCCTAAGTGATCTGTTCCAACACTCCCTTGATGTAGGGAAACTTCCATGTGAATGGAAACGAGCAATCCTATCCCCTATCTTCAAGGGTGGTGACCGGCAGAATGCGACCAGTTACAGACCAGTTGCTCTACTTCCAGTGATATCGAAGATATTGGAAAGTCTCATTGACGACCACATGAGAAAATACTTCGATGGGACTAACCTTCTTCACGAAGCACAGCACGGTTTCAGGAGGGGAAGATCCTGCGTGACGAATCTTCTACTAGCTTGGAACGATTGGACACTATCCTGGGACAAAAAGGTACCAGCCCACGTGATCTTTCTCGACTTTGCGAAAGCATTCGACACAGTTCACCATGGTCTGCTCCTTCACAAAATAAGCAAGGCGGGTGTTTCTGGAGCACTTCTCGCATGGCTGAAGATTACTTAGGCGAGAGAGAATTCTGCACCAAAGTCAACCGCATCCGATCATCCTGGCACACCTCGGCATCAGGGGTTCCTCAGGGTTCTATCCTAGGGCCGTTGATGTTTTTGATTTTTATCAACGACCTGCCCTCCCAACTAAACTGCTCTGCGCTTCTTTACGCTGACGACGTAAAGATTTGGAGAGCAATAAACTCATCGGAAGACTCAGATAGATTGCAGGCTGACCTGCAAACTCTGGGAAACTGGGCTCTGGCTAACGGAATGCCTTTCAACCTAAAGAAGTGCAAAGTAGTGCAACTTCATTCCGGCAGGTCACAGAGTGTAAATTACACCCTTGGTGGCCAGAACTTGAGTTGTGTTCCATCAGAGCGCGATCTAGGTCTTATTCTAACAGAAAAGCTAGACACCAGTGGAAATTACGCGAGGGACGTCGCCAAAGCCTACGCAACTTTACACTTTATGCATAGGCAGCTGGGAGCTCTCACTCCCGAACTGTTCTTAAGGTTATATAAGGCATATGTGAGGCCACACCTTGAGGTGCATAATATCATTGCACCTCCGCTACTCAAAAGGGATGCTAACATTCTAGAAAGTGTCCAGAGACGAGCGACAAAATGGGTGATCGGCCTCCGCAACAAATCATATGAGGAACGACTAAAGAAATTAGGTCTTTTCACACTTAGTTACCGTAGGCACAGGGGAGACCTCATCACCGTCTACCAGATCTTAAATGACCAGGCCCACCCAAATAAAAGCATCCTGCCATTAAGTGATTATAGGCTTCCACGAGGTAACCCGCTAAGGATAGCACACCAGAGACCAAAGACTCGAGTGCGATCACATTTCTTTTCGCTTCGTGTTTGCCGTCTCTGGAACGCTTTACCGGCGGCCGTGACTACAGCGCCATCTGTGGAGATTTTTAAGCGGAAGCTAGACAATCATGCAGAAATGCAAGGTTTGTGTCTCAATGGCTTATCCTCATAAAACTTAAAACCACACTGTCAATGGATAAGCGTACAAACTAAATCCCCACGACCTGTTCTGCCTTCTCTCACTCTACTCTATCTTTTCCTTAGGTCACCTTTATTATTTCACTTATCTCAACCCATATTATCTACACTACAACCTATTATTATTATTACTATTCTGCTTTTATGACTACACCGAATGACCAACAGGAGTTAGGTCAAACTCCATTCACGGCAGCAATACAGTCCTAACATACTGCATACTACAAACCACATCTTGACCAATCCCCGCACCACTCCTCTTGGAGTCTACCAGAGCTAAAGCAGTCGAGTGGTGGGACTTACTACGTAAAAGCTCACCGAAGATCTGGAACCTCTACCTCACAATCAAGAAGCGAGCTCAAAGAAATCACTGGTTTATACTAGCTCGTAATCAGGATATTAGATACTGAAAGTATTTGTGTACGCGTTTTGAGGACCTAAAAAGTACCTTCGCACGCAGGTTGCAATCACTTTCTAACTGCATCGACTTGAAAAAGGACTAATTTGCATCTTTCCAGATGCTTGCTGTCCTGCTATCGTATAAGGTGTTGTCGAGGCGCTGTTGTCCAAATTCGGAGCATCTCTTAAGTTAGTCGGCTGGTGAGGTCATAAATATTCACGTCCGTCGAACCATGTGAGGGGACCAGCTGTTCAGATAGAGTTAGTTTATTACTGCAAGCGAGCTGGGCTGGTTTACGTCCTAATCCCTCTTTGATGGTTGACCAAACTCTGAGTAACATCTTCGGCAAATGTTCTCTCTACCTGGATCTGTCAGTCTAAGCCTTTTGGTTATCCGTGAAATCGTTCTACGACACCACTTGCTTTCAGATTCTTTAAGAACATTTTATTATAGCTTGATTCCACGCAGTATTATGGTAAAAGTATGGAATTTTCAGCATATGATGTCAGTAGCCTAAATTTGGTGTGCGTGTGCCGGGGATCCAACTGCGGACCATGTTCATGGTTGGCAGGAGTCCTAACCTCTGTGCTACCGAAGCCATCGTCATAGAGATCAGATTCACTCCAAGAAGTCTTGTTATTTAGAGGAACAGAGTTGAATGCAGCTGAAATCCCCAGTTGTATCTAGCCGTAATTTTTACTCCAGAATTTCGATATCCCACGATCAGGTAAAACGAAAGCAATGTTCTTAGTTGATATATTTAAGGGTTCATGGGACAACCCATCCAGTAAAACTGTCGATAGTTTCAATAATATGAGTATATCATCTTGGTAACAAAGGTCCTAAATTGTTGACTGGCACAGGTTGAATTCGCCCATTGGATAGATCAATTTTCTTCGGAGTTGTTGCGGTATGATGACGTACAATGAACCACTGGCATTGTATAAGTTCGTGCGCCCCTTTTAGAATGTTTGAGTTCATTCTTGACCACACGATACTCTCGCTGATAAGTCTGGTCATAGTATGTACAATAGGATCACACATCCAATTTAAGCGTTCGAATAAGACTTTTGGACAACTTTCGGTACAAAACGTCCATTAACGCCTGCGGAAGCATTGCGAAACACAGCTATATCAGTTAGAGGAATAGACATATCCCGTAAATGTAAATAGGAATTTTCTCTACAAGTGCGAATATTGGCATCGGTGCATCATAATTTGACAGTACTGTCCACAGCGACATCTATCGAACGTAGAAGCGGATTTATATCACATCGAGAAAGAGAGTCGGCCACGGCGTTTGTATCTCCTTTGATAAACCAAATATCTGTTGGAAACTGGGAAATATAACCCAGCTGCCTTGCTTCTGCTGGAGAGTTTTATTAAGCTAAGTAGTAAAAGCATAGTGAAGGGGTTTATGGTCAGAAAAGATAGTGAAATGTCGACCCTGTGACAAGAGACCAAAATACTTCACCGCCAGATAGAAGCCCGACAGTTCTCTGCAAAAAGTGTTATAACATGTTTGGGACAGGTCTAACTTCTTGGAAAATAAGGTGAATGGGGTAAGGGAGTTTTTAACTTCTGCTGTAGAACTGCTTCCACTGTAACCTGCGATGCATCTATACAAAGGATAAGGGATTCTTAGGGATTAGTGTGGGACAACATGATAACATTAGATAGTGCACTTCTGACGCTGTGAAAGGCAGTTTTCGCTTCCGTGGACTAATGGAACTTCTTTGAATCCCATTAAGCAGATCTATCAATGGTTACACTATGGAGGCACATGAAGAGAAGAAACATCGATAACTACTGAACATCCCGAGAGAATGCCCAAATCTCTTAGGAGTGTCTAGTTCGGGGAAGTTCTTATTAGTTTCTATCTTTTCTTCAGTAGGACAGATACTTTCAGCTGTCTCAAAAATTCCACAGAAAAGCCGAAATTGCATTTTCTGGGATTGCTTACAATGCGAAATCGTTCAAAGCACTGAAGTAAGATACTTAAGTGGTTTGTATGTTCTTCCACAGACGTGCTAGCTATCGGGACATCATCAGTACATACACAGACTAAATCTAGACCTTGCGTAGCCTGGTCTATAAAACGTTGGAATGACTGCGCAGCATTTTTCAGGCCGTAAGGCACTCTCAGAAATTGAAACAGCCCAAAAGGTGTTACAATGACTGTCTTATCAGTGTCCTGCGAGGCAGCTGGTATTCGGTGATAATTCCTAAGTCAACTTTGGGGAAAACGGCTTTTCCATGCGAAGTAGATGAGAGGCGAGGAACTGGGTAACGGTCAAGGACCGTAACATTATTCAAAGCACGATTATCCCAACACAGTCGCCAGTCGTGGTCAGCCTTAAGTGCCATATGCAGAGGCAAGGACGAAGGGCTGCCGGAAGCTTTGGGGATGCCCAGCTGCATCATGTATTCAAATTATGCTTTAACTGCCGCTAAACTGTCAGGTAGTAATCGGTGTGGACGTATTCAGACTGGCTGACCTGTTATAACTGCATGAGATACATCCTCGACATTGTGAGGCGGTTTAAGAATTTTTGAAAAACTCTGCAATAATGTAGGAAAGGTGCAGTTCTCCAACCTTCCTATACTGATGCTACGGACCGAGTAATCTGATATAATTCCATGGATCATAAACTGGGTGCAGCTATCAACTGGTTTTTTCTTGTTGATATTAACTAAGAGATTGAAATCATGCAAGAAGTCAGAACCAAGTATAGAATGATGGATGTCAGCTACGATGGAAATCCATGTGAAACGTCGACGTGGTTCAATATGTAAAAAAACTGGTTTTTCGCCGTACGTCTGTGTGTTAGTAGCACGAAGTGGAAACTTTCCATCTATGTTAGCAGGTCGCCTGGATAGTGAAGGAGATATTACACTGAATTCAACTGTTGTATCTATCAGGAATAGTGTGTTTGTAGTCATATTCATCACTTAAAAAGGCAACTGGGGTAGATGGCAGTAACAGTCATCGCCACTACTGTCTTGCTGGGGCGTTTCTCTGAGCCGAGTCACCACAAATGAAATTCACGGTTTTGCATACCTGATGGCTGAATCTTCATTCCTACCATGGTATCAGCAAATATTTCGATTTTAGGTGCACTGTTCAGCTATCTTGAGAAAGACTGTCGTCTTTATCTTGACCTGAATCGTGTTCAACTACGTTTAGCTATTGGACTAGAAATATCAGCCTCTAACTGCTTCACTTTCGTAGCCATTACTGAAATGGCAGAATGTACAGGTGTGTCAGCCGTAGACGTGGTCAGAACATGCAACTGATGTGTCAATGCATCGCACAAACTGGGGTCACGTCTAGCATGTTATCTGCCATCTGGCCTAATTCCTTTACGTCGACGGATTTATAGGAGACCCTTAAAATTAGTTGGATGTATTGCTATGGATTTGGCAGTTACATATTCCGTAAGACTGCCTCATTGGCCTTAAATAGTCCGGTAGATTGGTGCATCAGCATAAGACTCTGTGATGGTGTCCTTTAACCTAATTCACAGGCTGTGAGTAACTATTGAATCCGTTTTGTCGTTAGAGACACCCCCTTTCTGAAACAGAACTGCTTTAATTGTGTCACATTGGGGCACTTTTAGTTAAATATGTGATATCTTGGAGTAACTCTGTAGGCAATACAACTAGTACCATTCCGTGCTTAGTGGTTTATAATTTAATATCTCATGCAGCAAATAAACGTTCAATGATGGCCAGCCAGATTCGAGGCTCAGTGAAACCAAAGTGAGATAGATGCAGATCAACCATTCCCTCTATTTTGGAGTCGTGTGTATCGTTATCCTTAGTTTCCCACGTAGAAAGTGAACGAGCAGGTGAGGACGTGACAAATAGGTGAATATATAGATAGACAGTGTAGTAATTTATTGTAATTGGAATATTAGTATTTCGAGATGACCGAATTACAGGAATCCAAACAAAACACAGAGAGGGCAGAAGTCAGGAATTTGTATTTAGCGGAATTCTTATTCAATTCATATAAGAAACATATCAACAGTCAACAGTAAGTATTTTAAACAATACAGAGATAGAAATTGTCATTCACCACATCCGCCACACCTCGAATATCTCCTCGCGTATTTATAACGATGTCTCGGTTTGCTTGCAAGTAGCTTCGACCTAACTGATTCTGTGATATTATTTTCATCAGTATTATCTGGACCTATTTCTGAATTTTTTACAAAATCAGGATTATTAGCGGAATCAATAATATTATAATTGGAACGACCTACTTCATTTATTGTCACTTTGTCCAGGTGTCCGTTATGAACTGAGTGATCTTTGATGTCTAATATCTTCACCACTCGATTTCCCATTTTTTGTAGTATGATTCTAGCGGAAGGTCTATAGTCATTACCTTTGTAATAATGTACATTAGGAGTCGTGGACATCAGATGCTTTTTGAGAATTCGAGATTTGAAAAGTTTTGCAGGACTTTCACGGGTACTTGTATGCTCTGCATTCGACAGACGCAGTCTATGCATATGCAGTAATTCCTCAATTTTAATCAGTTGCTCTCTCATCTCATTCAGGTCTTTTCGTGTTTTCGACAGTTCGCATTGTAACTCAGCTACCTCATTTTTGAAAACAGTTGACACTTGAGTTGCCGAACTTGTAGTGGAGGTTTTCATCGGATTAGCTTGAGTATTTTGAAAGGTTGAAAGACACATTGACTCCATTTTACTAGACAGCTCGGGAGAATTATAAGAATGTTGAGCAACATAAGTATTCGAACTTCTGCAAACCGTCTTGATGTGTCCAACTTTACCACATTTGTGACACTTAGCACCCCGAAAACGGCAAGTGCTTCGTAGATGTAACTTTCCACAGGATAAACACGGTTTAATGTTTTTGATCTCTCGCTGCATTCTATTACCTGTGGACGGCAGTTTGGACTGCTTTCCATGAACACTTGTATTTTCGACTTTAGAAAGCATAACATCAGATACTGACGTAGTGGGATCAGAGTATTCATTATTGACATCTTCATATGTCATACATACATCTTTAGCAGTTTGAAAGGTACAAGAAGGAATCTGAATTAACTCTTTCTCTAACTTAGGAATATTGATTCCAGCAATTAGACGATCACGTAGTTGAGTATGCAACTGATCTCCAAAATTACACTTTGAAGCTTGAATTTGGAGTTGAAGAATGAATTCTCGAATCTTCTGGTTGGGAGAACGTACCAGTTTGTTGAACTGCGCCCTCTCTCTGGTCTCAAAAGTAGTTACATGAAAGTGATGTATCAGAAGTTCACGGATCTTGTCATATGACAGAGAAATGGGTTTATCTGGAAACGCCAGATTCTTCACCAGGCTATACGCATCTGGTCCAATAGTAGTAATGAAATGTGCTGGTATTTTGTCATCCCGAACATTCTTTGAAATGCACCACGCATCGAAGCATTCCAAATAATCAGCAATCTCCCGCGGAGACCCATTAATGGGGAATTTTCCCAGGTTATTTAGTTCCATTGCGACGCCAATTTGTAGTAATTTATTGTAATTGGAATATTAGTATTTCGAGATGACCGAATTACACGAATCCAAACAAAACACAGAGAGGGCAGAAGTCAGGAATTTGTATTTAGCGGAATTCTTATTCAATTCATATAAGAAACATATCAACAGTCAACAGTAAGTATTTTAAACAATACAGAGATAGAAATTGTCAATCACCACAGACAGACAGATACAAAAAGTGAAATCACAAAAATGATGATGGAAATATGTATACAGGTTACAGTATCATAAACCTTCGCACAGGCCCATCAATGTAATTTGTATAACCAATAACAGTGAGCTCAACAGCGGTAAGAAGTACCAGAATTGAAGTCCAAAATCAAATGGAAAAATATTGTTACAGTATACTATAAATATACAGATAAATGAGTCATCAGTGTTAATGTTTACTTGACAATGCTTATAGTCCATTTCAGAAAGATAATAATATAATCCACAAATCCATCTCAATGTTGCAGTCGCATCTACTATTAAGAAATAAATAAAACTGCAGTCTCTCTAGAAGCTAACAGCTTTTCGATATTGGGTATTTATGACATCAAAATTCAGAAAAAGGATAGTGGAAGTTATTCAGGATCGCAGTGTCGATGCTAACTTCTACAAGTTATTCAAAGTCTAGTCACCCCTGACACTATTATTCACACTAACGATGGGCAAAATAGAAATGGTTGTGAGATTTAGGATATATACAACATCGAGTTAACCATTCTGATGATTTCGTCGACCTCATAACTGGCATTAAAAATAATTCAGTCGACGAAATTTAAGCCAGATTGAAAAATAAGATTAAAGCAATAGACGGCTCACAAAGTGAACTCACCATCAGGCACCTTGATGAATACAATAATAATGATAATAATAATAATAATAATCGGCTTTAATCCAAAAATAGTACTTGTAATACAGAATGGAATTTTCAGTATTTGTCATAATATTGCATCTGATTTACTCAAAATATAAATAAAATTAAAAATTTAAACAAAATTAACCAGAGGAATTTGTCCATATTTCCGACATAAAGTCGAAAATATTCGAAGTACGAATTGAGAATTATTAAATATAATAATAAAATAATTTTTTTGATTTACAGCTTGATTCCACACCGTATTTTCGGTACAAGTATGTAATTTTCAGCATGGATATCGGTAGCCCAAATTTTGCAGGCCGACCATAGATATCAAGTGTGCGTCGGCAGGGGATCGAACCTGGGGCCATGCGCATTGTTGGCGAGAGTCCTAACCACTGCGCCACCGACGCACACAGTGGTTAGGACTCTCGCCGACCACGCATATGGTACGAAGTTCGATTCCCTGCCACCGACGCACACCTGATATCTATGGTCGGCCTGCAAAATTTGGGCTACCGATATCCATGCTGAAAGTTCCATACTTGTACCGAAAATACGGTGTGGAATCAAGCTGTAAATCAAAAATTAAAAAAATCAAAAATTAAATAAAAGGGAGTTTGTTTCAAACAGTATTGTCAATTCAGTTTGGAAATTTTAGCATGTTATAGATTATTGAATCTAATATTCTGTTGATACAGTATGTGTGGTGGGGGGAAATACAAAATTAACAGTTATGACATAGCTTAAATGATGTTCACACTTATGAAAAATAAATAAACAAAAACAAAAAGAATTGAGAGGATTACAAATATAAGAAATACAATAACAATGAAGTTTGATGGTGCAAGGATGGAGGAAAATGGTTTATTTACTAGAGGAAAGAAGTTTAGTATAGAAACAGGTTCGACTTAAAAATTGACACTCTTCATTATAACTGGGAAGCGTTGAGAAAGTTATGTGAAAGGAAAATGCCCTGTTTAATGTGTTTCCATACACTTTCTTATAAATAAAATTCACTTTTTTGTTCAAATACCAAGGATTCTTCTGACTGTGTGGCTCGAGGTCACTCGAGTATTCACATTCTATGGATCATGATACTTAGCCTTTAACGATTACATGTTCCTACAATGAGTGTATTCCTCACATCTGTTAGAAAAGTAACCCGTGTTAATTAATCCACCCACCCTGCAAAATCTATTTCAGCAAATGACCTCCATTTCATCAATGTTATCGTCGATGAGTTGAGGAGAAATCGATTGAAGTTTTCCTGTTGAATTCATGAATTTCAATTTGATGTTGATCAGTCCATGCACTGCTTCCGCTATGTTCTTCATTATCTGTCAGTAATATCGACATCATGCATATTCAGTATACCTCTAACCCAGAGTCGTATAGCAGAATTCACTTCACTGGTACCTACAGATTCCAATTTTGGTATTTGATGAACTGCAAAGTGTAATGCATATTTTAGTACATGACAAATTATTCAAAGTGGATTTTGCTTCCTGACGTGAAATAAGAACATCATTTTCACATATGAATAAGGACATATTCATATACGTGATGAGGAATTCACTGACTCAAGTAATTCTCAGAAACAACACATTACTCAACGAGTTGTTTGACTCCATTGATGAAATGCATTGATGGTTAGCTAACGAACTGATACAGAAGAGAATATGTGATTAATAATAATCAATTATGGCCAACTTGCACATCCATTTTGACGTGGTTGTTTTCTCTGAGGTGAATGGTTGATTTACGAATCTTTCATCACCCTGCTACGTGACAACTTCAGCACATACTTCAATTTACTGAAGTGAGCTTTTAGATTTCTCCACGAGTTTATTAATCATCTCAACTGGTGGCTGACCTTGGACGTGATTGGTTGTTTTCGTGTGTTTTCACACCCTGTAGGCGGCTACTTGTATTGGAAATGATTGTTTCTTTGACTTGAACTTTAACCCTTTGTGTGTGAGGTTCATTTCTTATCGGTTGATAGATTTTGCCTATCTCTATGTGTCTATTGATTGATGATTCACTGGAATACCAGGACATCAATTCGACTGGGACAACCAAAGTTCAAACATTAGGCAGAGGAAACAACAAGAATGCTAGAGAAATTTTAGAAGCCTGTCTGGTATTCCAGTGAATTATCAATCAATAGACACATAGAGATAGACAAAATCTATCAACCGATAAGAAATGAACCTCACACACAAAGGGTTAAAGTTCAAGTCAAAGAAACAATCGTTTCCATACAAGTAGCCGCCTACAGGGTGTGAAAACACACAAAAACAACCAATCACGTCAAAGTTCACCAGGAGAGATGATTAATAAACTCGTGGAGAAATCTAAAAGCTCACTTCAGTAAATTGACGTATGTGCTGAAGTTGTCACGTAGTAGGGTGATGAAAGATTCGTAAATCAACCATCCATCTCAGAGAACAAAACCAAATCAAAATCACCCACCTGAGCTAAAACATCCATACACAGTTATGTGTTATAACCGAACTAAATTGAATGAAGCCGTTGCTCCTTGTTATGTCTGCGGTTGTTAATTAATAGAACGGTAGTAAACTCTACTGGTAAGCTAATTCGCCTATTGTCCATTATACCTTCCAATTCACTGAGTCACACAAATATCAAAAGACATAGGCTGGCCTGTGACTGTAAGATATTGGATTATACATCATATTTATATATTTAATTTATCACAATACAGTTGGTTCACCACCGTGAGAATGGATTGTTCTTATTGACTGAAAATGTTTATTCTGATTGGTTAGCGATCCGAAAAGCTCCAAAATAAGACACAAGAGGATGAATGGATCACACACTCTATATCACAATATACGTGAGAAATGATAGATCCGCATGATCAATCCATCACAAGATAAATCACAGGATTCCTGAGGCAGGATGATATACTAATATATGCTGGATCCTATTGTGGTGAGAGCTGTCTGCAAGCCAAAATTGTAGACAACAGTTTACTTCAATGTTCATGTTCCAAATCATGGTCATGAGAGAAACAATAAGAAAGCTTAACCTTGAGAAAGTCACCAGCCAATCACAGCGGAGTTGGCGTGTGGCAATATGATTCACAGATATATGACTTGATAATGTAAGAAATGGTCAAAAAGAGAAACACAGGATAACCTTTAGCAAGAAAACAACCAATCAGAATAGATTGCTTCTCCGCTAACAAAAACGCTAATAATAATAATGCACATGAAATCTATAAAACCCTCTTGGTTTTCTTAATAAACCATCTGTTGCCTGGCCGTGTCCTCTGTCCCTACATTGTGAATTTCATATTTCCTGAAAACGTCACTCAGTCGAATTCGAACACCCCGTATTTTACGACCGTTTAGCTGAAATGAAAGCAATTCAATAACCCAATGCCATTCCAACCTGATTTGTAACATTTCAATTGGCTGTGTCCCAACACCCACCCACTTTGCATTCATCGAATTATGAGGAACACACTCAGAAATGCAACGAGAACACATGGGGAAATACGAACACATTTTTGAAAGTCAATTTCTGTTCAAATGTTTCAATGTCTATCAATGGGCATAGATGACAAGTGAAAATCACGGCGTTCTACCAGACCATGTGGAGAAGACGAATAGTAACTCAATCGAATGACTGTAGTCGAATGCTGATTTAGTTACCATTCGCTTCCCTACATCATCTGGACACACATGAACATAACCGAACAATCACGAGTCAGTCAAATCAACCTCGTGTTAAGTGCTTTCAAAAATGACATCTTCATCAGTCTGATTAAAATGTCCACCGAATAACCAATCCATTTCAAATAGCGGGGTGGTGGTGGGTTGGGGAGAGGGATGCAGCATTCTGATTGGTTATTTGACGATGGAATGGATGAATAATCGAAAGTTGAAAAATAATGATCAGGCAGTGATGAGTACTATTCATGAATTTAAGTGTTATAGATCAATAAATGGGGTGAGCGAGATACAAACAGACATGTTAAACCAACATATAGGAATTTAGGTCTGTATATCACACAATGCGCAAATTGTACTTTTGTATTGATGAAATAACCTTCAGACAATCAGTCAATGTTGATCATCAATCATGCATAATACTTGTAATTCATGAATAGTACTCATCACTGCCTGATCATTATTTTTCAACTTTCGATTATTCATCCATTACATCGTCAAATAACCAATCAGAATGCTGCATCCCTCGTTACATATCTGAGTCGATGAATGCAAAGTGGGTGGGTGTTGGGACACAGCTAACTGAAATGTTACAAATCACTTGGGTGTGACTTCGGCTTACTTAAATTACTTTCATTACTGCGAAACGGCCACCAGATATGTGTCGTTCGAATTCGATTATGTGGTTTCTCCAGTGAATATCAATTCTATATATATGGAGTTTTATGTTGACCACAATGGATTGTTTTTTCACTTTTATGTCCTGTTTTCTTCATCAGTTCGCAAGCTAACCATCAATGCATTTCATCAATGGAGTCAAACAACTCGTTGAGTAATGTGTTGTTTCTGAGAATTAGTTGAGTCAGTGACTTCCTCATCACGCATATGAATATGTCCTTATTCATATGTGAAAATGATGTTCTTATTTCTCATCGAAAACCAAATTCACTTTAACTTATTTTCGTCAAATAAGTTGTGCATTTCACTTTGCAGTTCATCAACTACCAAAAGTGGAAACTCTAGGTATCACTTAAATGCATTGTGATATGCAATTCTTGGTTAGAGGCATACTGAACATGCGGGATGTTGATATGATTAATAGATGATTAAAACGTGCACCCTGTTGAGAGGGCAACTTTTAGTATGGTGATGACATAGCAAACTTGACTGATAGACCTCAGTCTGTTCAAATGAAAGGACTAAACTCATTGCAGTATTTACTACCTTGTTCCCAATCAAAGTATTGGTTCACTGAGCCAGCTAATAAGTTATTATTATGACTTGTGCAGATTATCAACCAGGAGTTCGCTCCATCCTTCTGTATGGCTCTGAAACATGGCCAATAAAAGTTGAAGACATGAAAAGGTCGACTGTTTTTGATCACGGATGTCTACGATCTCTTTCTCACGTTAAGTGGTTTCACAAGGTAAGTAATGTTGACGTTAGGCGTAGAGTGTTGGGCAAAGAGGGAAAATCAATCGACGAGGCTATAAAGTTACATAGACTGAGATGGCTAGGTCACGTGGTGCGTATGCCTAACCATCGCCTCCCCCGACGGGCATTACTAGCTGATATAGGTGCAGGTTGGAAAAGAGTAAGTGGTGGCCAAACAAAAACATGGAATCAATCCACGAAATCCTTGACAGTTAAACTGAGTCAGGTAGGGAGATGCAGACTTCCTGGTTGGGGCCCTCGAGACTCTAAGAATCAATGGCTGGAGACAATAGGTGACATGGCTCAAAATCGTTGTCAATGGCGCAGATGTATTCAGTCTCTGTAATCTTTTATATTCCTTTTTAGCATTACCATTCTGTTTCACTGTTATACTTGCCAAACTCTATTGATTCTCTTCACTCATCTTCTTGTCTACCTTTGTGTACTATTTGAAACGTGGTAACTCGAACTTCTGCACTTCGGTGCCAAGTTCTATGTTGAATCCAGACAGACAGACAGACATCAACCAAGAGAGACACAGAAGTTCTCCTGAAGGTATTACTGTTTTCTTATGTACAATGTAGGCAATTAAACTAAATGAATGCTACACAATTTCCACCTGTTCCTCTTTTCATACAATGATTCCCTTTTATAAATTTGAACAAAGAAAGAAGAAACATTGGTGCAGAATAATCTGGATCCATTTTATTTCGTTGGTTCTCATCACCTGCGTTCAACCTGAATTTTCTAATGAAATCGAAATATAAAGTGTATAATTTTAACAAACCTCTGTCCATTAGCAAGCATACTGTCAGAGCGTCATAGTAAAATAAGGCGTTGAGATTTACAGGGTGTCTAAAGTGTTATGACATAGATATATATATCTTGGTAGAGAGAAGTTTCTTGAAAAAAAAATTCATTAACAGTTGTGTTTTTGGGGTGGTAACAAAAGAAAATTAGTAATAGTTACGTAATTAGATAAGGTAAGATCAAAATTTTGCAATTTGGGTGCACTTGGGATCAGATGAGAAGTTGATTATGTAATACAGTGAGAAGAACTCAGAGGATCAAGAAAAATTATCTCTTAAGAGAGTCAAGCAAAAAATAAAGGGAGGGGGTGGAGTGAGAAGATAAGCTAACAAAATTAGAAAACAAAGAGTTACTAAGAAGTGAGTCACCAGGGTAATTAAAGTCTAACAATAGACTCTTTTTGGACACATAAGTCAAGCTTCAATCGTCTTATTGCTATAGCTTCAGCAAACTTGAGAAGACTCGAGGTACTTTGTCTGTCAATTATTTTGAATGATTCCAGCACACCTACTCAGTGTCCTGTATCAATCAGGTGCAATTGGCTATTGAAGAGCTTAGACGATTCGGTCCCTTTAACCGGAGGCTCTTTGGTACATGTTCGCAGAATCTGACGTAGGCCCTCCTCTCTGTTCTTCCAATGTAACTGCTCCCGCAGATACATGTGAACTGGTGTACACAGTTGAAGGTAATATGTGAGAGGTACTTGTCAATCTTTGACTGCACCAATGAAGAGGTTGTTCGGGATAGAGAGACTAATAACGCTGCAGGATACGTCCTAGACAGGGCTACGCTTAATCTTTTATTAATCATTCTCATAATGTCGTCGCCTTTATAGTCAAGTTTGATGAAAGTAGGCTTCTTACTGACTGTAGCTGTATCAAGCTTCTTGAGTTCATTCTTGCCATACTTGTTAATGAAACTTTGTGGGTAACCATTTTCTTTCAAGCATTTTTCAAAAAAGCATTAGTTCACTGTCTAGTTTGTTTGGTGAACATATTCTCTTCGCTCTCGAGAAAAGCGTTTTCACTAGCGTTCGTTTGTATCTCACTGGGCAGAAGCTGTTGAAATTCAAGTAAAGACCACTCCATGTGTCTTTACGATATACAGATCTTTCGAGTGTCCCGTCGTATTTTCTCTCTTCAACTTTATGGAATTTTTCATCATATTCATGCTCCATCGTGAAAGTGATGCTTTTGTGTACATTGTTGAAAGAGTCTAATAGAGACGAAGCGTGACTCAAATCATTGCATACAATGAATGTGTCATCAACGTATCTATAATAGGCTGTTGTTTCGCCAATTGCACACTTGAGCTTTGTCTGCTCCAGACTGGCCATAAAGATATCAGCTAATATCGGGTCCAGTGGACTCCCCATTGCCACACCATCAGCCTGGTAATACATAACACAAGAAGCTGCTTAAATTCCAGTTTTGTTAGAGGAAGAAGATCAGAGTGTTGACAGATGATGTCTATTGTCTCATGCGGAGGAATCTGGGTGAATAGAGAAGTCACATCGAAGGAAACCATGATTTTGTCATGTACATTGAGTTGATTCACCTCTTCAACAAATTGGAACGAGTCTTTTAGATTATATTTAGCTAGACGTTGTCTGACAGGTTCTAACCTATCGGCTAACCAGCGAGCGACTTTTTGAAAGGGTGAATTCACCATTGAGAGTATTGGTCTCATTGGGCAATTCTTTTTATGTATCTTCAGCAGACCATACATATCTGGTAGATGAGACCCCATGGGTTCTAACTCACTGTGCGTATGATTGTCAATCATTTTCTTTTTCAATAGCTCTCTGAGCCCTTTCGTGACTTTCTTTTCTGCTGAATCCGCTGTATCCTACTTGCAGTTATCAGTCTTAAATTTCGACGTGTCATTCAGAATGGACTGCATTTTTTGGACATATTCAGCCTTGTTCATCACTACCACGCCTGAACCTTTGTCTGGTCGCAGTATGACGATATCTTTATTGTTGAGCAGATGTTTAATTGCTTTTCGGTGTTCTTTCGTCATGATTCTAGACTCTTGAATTGGTGAGCATAGGTACTGGTTAGAGGTATCAACTAGTCTTGATTTGAACCAACCTTTCTTATCCTTACTAACGAGGTGTAAGTCGGTTAAATGGTTGAATAAATTCTCTAACTGAGCTTCTGTGTCTGTTTTATTCACAAATTTTCTCGCTACACGGAACTTGAAACCAAGCGGAAATGCCTTAATTTCAGTTTGATTTAGCTTTACACTTGACTGATTGATAACATATTTTTCGGGGTTTTCCGGGAAACCTTCACATAATTTTTCTTTCACTAATGTCTTCACTAGGGTTACGAAGAAGTTTTCACTTGTTTTGTTTTGAAGACCTCGCATGAAATTTATGAATTCAACTCCGCATACGATGTTTAAATCATTGGTAATGTTTTCAAAAGAGCTAGCTTGTGTTTTCAACTTTGTAATCAGCCGTTTCGTTGATTCAATATTGGGCTTTGTTAAGCTTCTGAGATTTTTCAAGAAAGGAGAAAGTTTACAAGAACTCAGTTTTTTTCTATAAACTGACGAGGGAAACAGCAGGAGCGTAGACATTGATCATAAAATTTCAGTTGAGTAACTTCGCGTGATATTCTGCAGCGTAGGGTCACCAATTGATTCAGCGACTTGAATGAAGTAGAAGGGAGATGACTTTTCAAGAATTTCATACAACGTTCCTCTTTTGGTTCCCTTCATCATTTCTTCACACTTAAATCTCTTCTCTGTTTGACGCATTGTAAATTGTGGTGGACAGGAGTATCAAGAAGGTAGGGATAATACATAGTCTTCAATTAAGTCAGAATGATAGACGAAACATATCATCACTTGATCAGGAATCAGTAATTATTAGAATTCATAAATAATTCCCATTCGAACATTAATAGATAGATGACCAGTAGTTCAGAGAAGAGTCTCCTTTCGGAGGCGAACTCATTTTCATAGCTGTACAATCACGAACATATATATGGCTGTTTTGTATGCATATGTGCGTACATTAAGTTTGCCAAAAGAAAATACATTTATTTATTTATTTTTGATTGCAGCTTGATTCCACACTGTACTTTTGGTACAAGTATGGAATTTTCAGCATGTGATATCGGTAGCCCAAATTTTGCGGGGCCGACCATAGATATCAGGTGTGCGTCGGCAGGGGATCGAACCTCGGACCATGTGCATGGTCGGTGAGAGTCCTGACCACTTTGCCACAGACGCACAGATGAATTGGTTGTTGATATAAGAGGGTAGCAAAAAATAGTGATGAGTTGTCACAAACGATTGTTAAGGGAGAGTTGCATAATAACATGAATAGTTTGATGAAAGAGTTGTTCTCATGGTGAACATGAAAATAAAATAACATACGGAATAACGCAAGAGTTTTAAGTAGTTAGAAAAATAAGCATACAAACAAAAGTTAAGTCAAATCAACAGAGTTGTTAGCATGATAGTAAAATTGGTTGAATAATTTTCTTTTGTACGCATAGGTCTGGAAACTACTTGAGTACTTAGGCGTACCCCAAATATTCATCAACCTTATTCAACGCCTGTACGACAACGGCACATGTCAAGTGATCCACAACGGAAAACTCACTCAGTGAGGCATTTGGAGTAAACACAGGAGTCAGACAAGGGTGCTGGTTTATTATCACCAATGAATGATATTCCTAATTGTGGTGGACTGACTGGATTATGCGTCAGACAGTGGGAAACGAGAAGACAGGGATATCCTGGACCAACCGACGTGAAGAACCTAGAAGACCTGGATTTCGCGCGTGGATGATTTATGTTTGGTGTCACACACAAGAGTCGAAGACTTACAAGCGAAAACCAACCGACAAACTGGTTGAAGAAGCAGCCGGCGAAGACAGGACTCCAGATGAACATAGACAAGACGGAGGTTATGAAAATAACCAACCAACCAACAACAACAACAGCAGCAACATCCAGCGCCAATCACCATCAACGAGAGGGATTTGAAAGAGGTTACTTCATTCATTCACTTATCTAGGGAGGGAGCATTGTCTCAACTACAGGCAATCAGAACGGACGAGGATGTCAAATCGAGCGAGAATCGGGAAGGCGAGAAACACATTCACTCATCAACCTGAAACCAATCTGGAAATCCGCATCACGTCACTCAGCATCAACAACGAAATTCAATCAGATTTTCAATACAAACGTTAAGTCAGTCAGTTCTTCTATACGGATCAGAAACTCAGTGGGTCACAGATAATATTTCCATCAGTCTGTTGCAGACCTTTATCAAACAACCACTGTCTTCGCTGGATCTATACTGAAGATCAGATGGCCGGGCCGGAAAGAATCACCAATAAGAAACTATGGCTGGGAACAAATAAAACAAGAACCAAACGCCAACCAACAAATATGCAGGAGAAAGTGAAGAGATGGATCGGGCACTCGCGGCTGAGGAGGCCACTGAGTGACATCGCGCGCGTGTCAGGCTGTTGCTCGAGTGGAACCAGGCCGAAAGGGAAGCGGCGAGTGGGACGTCAGTGCAAGGGTGACATGGAGAAGATCGTGTGAAGAGGAGTATGGACTAACATGGATGCAGATGAAAAGCACAGCAGAAGACAGGAGCCAGTGGAGACGTGCAGTTGAAGCCCTATTTTCCACTATGAACCCAAGGGAACAATAATAATAATAATGAATAGTTCTGTTTCTTCTAACTGAATGGCTAGGGCTTCTGAAATGCAAAGGAGACGGAAATGTATTGTCTTTGGAAGGTTTTTCTTCACTTTGTAGATTACTTTGAAGGAGGAGGCGTTTGTTGAGATGTAATGACCAGTGGTGACGAGATGTTCAATTCTTGCATACCTTATATGGCCACTAATTTCTTTCTGCAACCACGCTGGATAGTGTTCTTTTACTCTCTTTGACAGGATGCTCATTGAACCACCGATATAGAATACTGAAATACTTGAGAGTAAGGACTGGTCCACTTGACATAAATTTCAAAAACATAGTACACAGGAGTGCTACATGAAATATACGCTGATGATTGCTGTCTGCTGGAGATTTGGTAATCTAGTCGTTGACGCCTATTGGAAGGAGGATAGGAATCTCCAAAATGGCGACCAGTTGTTAGAAGGTGAAGTGAGAATTCACTGGGGATACGAATGGGATCTGCGCGATCAAAACGCTTAATTATCGCTTTATGCAAGTCGGAACCTGTGCTAAAGTAGAAGGTTAAACAGTAAATAAAAGAAGCCATTTGCTTTTGCTTCTCTTCAATTATCGAATTTAAATGGCCCTGATACTTTATCTGCCTGTGTCTTTTACTTTTGGCTGATTATTCAACCGCAGCTGATCTTGTGGCGTGAGCTACTAACAAGATTTATCAGTAGTATATAGGGAGACATTCTTGGGGGCACAAAACACGATATGGTGAAGAGATAGAGATAACCTTTAAGAGAGGAAATGAACCAGTATCGCAACAAAATATGGGAGACACTAAATGAAGACGAAGAAAGACAATACGGAGGGCAGAATCGCAATAACACCGAAGATCTATGCAACAAACGATTTTTATATAAGGTGTACATAATTCCTTTATTCAAATATATTAAATTCCAAGTATTAGTTTTGTAGGGATTTCGTTTGATTGCATGGAGGATTTCATCATGAGCTGACATTGGTTAGAGAACCCCTGGAAAATCTGGGTTTCTAGTGAAAAGCCGTGACCAGTAGGGTATAGCAGTTTGAAGATGAGGCAGTAACTCATCATCGAAGAAGACATTGCAAAATGGTCACGCTATGTCGTGCTTGAATTGGCAGAAGTTAGAATTCAAGGACCATTGGACCGGGTCCCAGTGGCTCAACGGTCTACTAGCTAGCTCGCCTTGTAATCAGAAGGTCCTGGGTTCGAACCCCGGTGGGTGCATACTGAAGAAGGTTCCTAAACTAGGACGGAACAGCTTCCCACTACTCCCAGGTTTTCCATTGGTTCTCTAACTGATGTCAGCTCATGATGAAATCCTCCATGCAATAATACACTCCCTTAAGGAATCTCTTGTTTTCTACCTCTACGAAAGTAATAGTCCTGTCAAAGTGACATGAAGGCTTTTAGAACATTCTCGAGTCAACCAGCATTTACTCATGTGTACTTTCATACATTTATTCCTGTTTGATGAACTTGAATAGAGCAAAAACAACAGTGGTTTGTGTAGAATAACATCATGTCATCATTTATTTCGTTGGCCACTTATCAACTGCTTACAGCCTTGGTAAATTATGAGGTTTATGTACAGAAAAGTTTTAACATTCTTGCAAATTTTTTTCAAAATGTCAGATGACAGAAAGTTTCGCAATTAGTAAACAGTGCTCAGAAAACTAAGCTTATATAGATACTAAACACAGGCAGTTCAAGTTTAGACAAAGTAAATGTATTTGCACAATAACAAAGGAGTTACGTAATGAGTGTGAGAGATGCGTAAGATGCTGAATGGCTAATAAATTAGGTTTCTATAGTTTGGTTTGTAAGGATTAGTTATGTTTTACGGGTTGATCACGGATTGATATCAGTTAGAGAACCATTGAAAACCAGGGAGTACTGGAGAGCTGCTGTTTCATCCTAGTTTGGGAATCATCGGCAGTACGCACCCACTGGGTTGGATGTCCCACCAACGACACTGGTTGGGGTAGCGCTAAATCACGAATTAGTAGAAGTTAGAATTCACTAGCCATTGAATCGGGTCCCAGTGGCTGAATGGCATACGAGCTTGCCTTGTAACCGGAAGGCCCCGGGTTCGAATCCCAGTGGGTGCGTACTGCCGATGATTCCCAAACAAGGATGAAACAGCAGCTGTCCAGTACTCCAGTTCTGGTTTTCAATAAATTAGGTAACAATGTACTGAGTTCAGCTCAAATTATAGAGAGAAAAGACAAGCAAAATTACACTTTAAAGCCAAAGATTAAGTAATCAGATGAAGAGAGAATAAAGGCATCCAGTTACCAGGGTAAGAGAAAACTGATAACTGCTTCTTTCTGAACACATAAATCTGGTTTCAGATATTTGATAAAAACTGCTTCAGCAAACTTGAGGAGAATCGAGCTCAATTGTCTATTGATAATTTTAAAGGATCATGCGATTTTCACCTTATGACCCGTATCGAGGAGATGTCTAGTAATAGCCCTGTTATAAGACTTTTTCCCTTGAGACATAGACTTTTCGGTGCATATCCAGAAAACCGTATATATGACCTTCTTTCTGTTCCTCCAAATGTAACTGCTCCCGCAGATACATGTAAATTTGTATATACAGTGGGAGTTAACATAGGAAGGTTATCTATGGATGTTTGATTGCACCTAAGAGCAAGATGTTCGATCGATGGGACGAGCTTAGCTGCAGGATAGGCTCTGGCTCAGTCTTCTGTTGACCATTGCTGAAATGTTTTCATCTTTAAAATCGAGTTGAATAAAGACAGGATTTTTTCCTCATATGGGATTTGTTTGATGTTTGAACCTTCAGAGCTTCCATATTTGTTAATGAATTTCTCAGGGCAACCGTTGTTTTACAAAATCTTTTCGAGAATTGTAAATTCCCCCTCTAATTTCTCTGTAGAGCATAATCTCCTAGCTCTATTGTATAGAGTCTTGTCTAGTGCTCATTTATAGCTAACCATTTGGACAGAAACTATTAAAATGTAGGTGTTGTCCATTCCGTGTCAGCTTTCTGTAAATTCACCTCTGAAGACAACCATCTTCTAGCCGTCGCATGGAAATGTCAAGGAAATGGAAATTTTCATCATTTTCATGTTCCATAGTAAATTCAATATTTGTATGTGCGTCATTGAATAATCTGAGTAAGTGGTTAGTATGGCTTTCATTGTTGCACACTACAAATGCGTCATCTATGAAATATCGGCAATAGGAAGTTATTTCGTCGATTGCACGCTTCAATTTTGTCATTCACTCATTATGATGAATGAATTTATTCATAAAAACAACCCATTCATATGGTAGCACAAATACCTCTGTTATCTAAACAAGTATATATATATATATATACAATAAGCATTTTGTATATTCGTTCATCATCACCAAACTTAACTGTTACTTACTTAAGTAAGTATTGATCGGTTCTAGACGACCTTGTTTGTTTAAAAACGATATGTGACAGCATGTGATGACCTAATATTTACAAGTCGCAACCGTAATAATAATGATAATTATTGAAAGGACCATATCAGAGGACCAGTCTCGATAAAATATGTCTTAAATAATTGGTCAAATGTAATTTATTTTGAAACTTATAATCAATATATGTATGTGTATATATTCTTTCGAATTATTCGCAGTTTATCCAGACTAATTTGTATTTTTAGATAATATGACATGTAAGTGACTTCGTATTTAATTATGTGTGAATATTATTATTATTAACGTATACTATGGCACAGATTTCGCTTACAGTAGTGAATATCGGTCTATTCTTCTCACCCTTCAACTCCTCGTTGATGAGCATCTCTAATCGGTTGAGTAATCCTGTCGTAACTCATCAACTTTTCCAGTGATTGTATCTCATTCTAGCGTCGAAATATTTGTCGACTGATGTGTATTTTCTAAATTGTCTCTATTCACTAAGCCTAACAATCATCATTTAACCTTGCTGGTAATTATTAGCATTAATTCCTTCAGCTCTGAGATTGGAGGCCTCAATTTTATTGAGTTTCCAACTGCTATCAGACTATCCTTTCTTCCTCATTTGATCTTAACTATGTCACTCACCGGTCATCCAAATCATCGTTTCCGTTCGTCTATCAATTCAGGGTTTTAAGCTCTCCTTTGAGTATATTCAATCCATTTATTATGTTTTCTGGCTAGTTCGTCGCTTGTCTCAACTCCTCGTTGCTTTATTCTTTCTGACCTGTCAGTCATTTGACCTTCAGTTTCCAGCGAAGCCGAGTATTGATGTTGAAACTGTACAACAGCCCGGTGGGGAATCTTCTGTTGGCCTCAGCTCTCACGAGTAAGTAACCTGCCTCTCTAGCTGAACCTCCTTCACTTCCTTCCACGTAGGGGTCTTGTTAGTTGGCATTCACCAGTCAGTCAGCAGGGTGTATCTGAAACTACTTTGAAGGAACTTATATTCCTTCTGAGATGCGAACCTGCGTCACCCCCAGTGCTGCAGTCAGAGACGTTACTACTGAGCAATGTAGTGCATCGTGATGGTGAGAAACCCAGTGGCATGGTGGCCATATTGGAAACTTGACCACTGATAGAATTCAGTCTGCACCGAACAAAAGACTAGACACATTACACTAGTTACTAGTGTCCAGTCAAAGTATGCAATACATTCAGTCCTACAGGAGATCATTTGTGAGCCCGAATATCTCATTGGAAATATTTGCCAGTGAAGACATTGGTCAGTGTATTGGTCGAGCTCTTTCCTGAGTTGGTAGGAGTTGGAATTCATAAGCGACCTAATGAGGAGTCGGGTCCCAGTGGCTCGCCTTGTAAGCAGAGAGTCATGTTTTCGAAACGTGGCAATGGGCTGGGTGCTCATTGATGAAGAGTCCCAAACTATACTTACGAAACAGCTGTCAAGTACCTGAGTGTTGGTTTTCCAAGAGAAAGAGAAATGAAGTGGCGGGGTGTGTGGGGGTTTGACCATACCCTACAAGTTTCGTTTGTTGTAAACTAATAAACAAATGAGAAATTTATGCTAAATGGCGGAAAATTTCATTCAGATATCAACTGATATTAACTAACTAAAGATGTCAATATCTTCTAATATTAACTGGCCATTGGGACATTCGTAGGGGACATTGTAAATATTACGGCAAACTTATGACTTTGATATTAAAGAAAGAATTAACACTCGTGGAGAAGCTCATCTGAACTCGAGCTGTTGCCAGACGCACTCTTTTTTTCCTCGTATGTATACTGCTTTGAATCTTCACCTTGATGAAGTAGTGTAGTTCAGCGAAGAGTCTCTTTCTGGCGGTGAATTCATTTCCCCCCTTAGCTGTACAATCACAAATATATATATATATATATGGGTTATTTTGTATGTATGTGTACATTAAGTTTTTCAAACAAAAATACGGTTGGTTATGGTTATTTTAACTAAACGGGGGGTGGGTGAGAATTGGTACGTTTTGGATGGAGTTACGCAATACAAAAACTGTCATGAAAAACTGGGTGTTAAAGAAACTAGGGTAGTAACAAAGATGAATTGTCACAAATAGTTGTTAATAATGACTTACGTAATAATATGAATAGTCTAATAATTGAGTTGTACTCAGGATGTGCACAGAATAAAGTAGATAATACTAAATTACTAAAGAGTTTTAAAGGAATACCAGAATTATAAGCAGTTAGAGAAACAAGAAAACAAACTAAATTAAGCCATTAAAAATCGACAAAGTTGTCACCATGATAGTAGAAGTGGTTGAGTAATCCTCTTTTGTATGCACAGCGCTGGTTTTACTATGTGAATGGCCAGAGATTCAGCGATACAAAGAAGACGAAACTGTATTGCCTTTGATAGGTTATTCTTGACTCTGTAGATTACTTTGAAGCAGGAGGCATTTTTTGTGATGGAATGATCAGTGTTAACCAGATGTTCAATTATCGTACAACTATTAACTTTTCGGAACCGTGCTGGCTGGATAGGGTTCTTGAATCCTGTTAGACAGGATGCGCGTCGAACGATCGATGTATCTGGCTCCACAGCAGCAGGTGAACTGATATATGCCCACGGAAGTGGTCAGATGCGGGATCTTGTCCTTGAGGCTTCTGCAGATCAGTGGGCGACTGGAGAACACTATTCTTAGCGTTTACTGCAAAGAATGTTCTTCTCAGAGATGATGTGATCCTTCTCTTGAGAATATCACTTGTTAAATCTCCCTTGAAATCCAAGTTCATGTAGAGTTTCTTTTTAGGCGCCAGAGAAGTTTCGTTTCTCCGAATTATTAGTTTGATATTTTTGTCGATGAATCTTATTGGGTATCCATTTTGGATGAAGATTTCTCTAAGAATATCTTATTCTGTTTCCAGAACGTCGGGACTACAAATGCGTCAGATTCGGGTGGCAACTTATTTAATTAAATTCCGCTTTTGTTGAATGGGTACCCAGCTATAAAGGCTTGTTAATTGACCGTTCCAAGTGTGTTTTATTTGGACTGACCTTCTTAAGGTTCCACCAGCTCTTCTTGTTGGCTTCATATCAACAAAAGGAATTTTGGATTCGTATTCCATTTCAATAGTGGATTTTACTACTGGATGGCAACAGTTAAATGTCTTCAGCAGTAGATTGTGGTCATTACTGTTATCACAAATAATGAATATGTCATCCACCTCTCTTTTATACAGTTGTAAATTGTCGATGCTCGTCTTTAGAGGGCATTTCTCGAGGTTTGCCACGAAGCAATCTAATAGTAGTTGACCCACCGGAGATTCCACTGCAGTATAATCTTTGTGTTTTTAGATGGTGTCGTTGAAAGTGAACTGTACGTTCAGAGCACATCTCTAGACCAAATATACCATTGGTATTTCACTGTTGAGATGGTTCTCATCTGCATGTTTACATATAAAGCAGACCATTTCTGTGAATGGGACATTTGTGAAAAGTGACTCAGTGTCGAAGGATAGCTTAATTTTGTTAGATACATTCAGGTCTTGTATGCGGTCGATGAACTAGAAAGTGTCATGGAGCGAATGTGTGCATAATTGTTTCCTTACAAGCTGCAGAATATCTGCCATCCATTTTGCAATAGAATGGTAAGGGGAACTTGACATATATATATATATATGCATATATACATCACTTTGTTTTGACTGTCGTAACGAATATTTCTATGTGTAAGAGATGGAATCAGTAAGTCGGTAAATGTAGTATTCAGGTTAGCCAACCATTACGTAACATTAGAAAGAAGAAAAGACGAATTTCAGCAAAGTTATGTCTTTTCGGTGATTTCACTTTCAAAAGCTGTACAATCACATTTAAATACATAATTTTACATGGTTACGATTCTTGTTTGATTCTACATAATTACGACGGCAAATAAAAGGTGATAATTATTTTCAACCAGATATGATCTACGAGAGGCTTAGAAACAAAATTACGCAGGATTATAGAGAATTACAGGTGTATAGAAAATCAACCTGAAAACAAAATTGACATAATAATTTTAACTTGAAATAGAAATTAGGAGCTGTGAATATAGATTACAAGAGCCTTAGAAACAAAAAAAATTCCACAGGATTAAGATATAACTGTAAAATAGTTTTATTTTACACGAATTATAAATGTCAACAGGAAAAGCATGAAAACAAACTTCAAATAACTAATTTTATAACTGAAAAAAATTAGATGGATCTAATGAAAACTGAGGGACTAAGGATTAGACATACAGCGAACGAAAAATGCTCTAAAGGAAAAAGCGAGAACGAAAACAGACGAAGAAGAGAAAAAAAAGACGGAAGCAAAGGGACCATACCGAACTAGGTCGTCCATGGTAGTTGTAGAGGTTGGACTAATTTCTTTTGAACACACAGCTCCGGCTTCTCGATGCATATTGCGAGGGCTTCTGCAGTATAAAGAAGTCAGAAACATACTGTTCTTGGTGGGTTTCTGTTGACTTTGTAAATCACTTTGAAAGAATCAGTTGAGAGGAGCTCCTCTTCCACGCAATAGCTGCTGCAGATTTTTGTAATGCGATGAGTTAGCGAGATGATGAGAGCTCGTTTTCAACTGAAAAGTATCCAACTATAGAAATGCATTAGTTGGTCATTCCATATCAGTTTTCTGTGGATGGACCTCTTCACAGTTCCGTCATCTCCACTTGTTAATTCCACGTCCAGAAATGAAATCTTTGAATGGTTTACTAATTCCATTGTGAGATTAATCGAAGGATAGGAATTGTTGAATTCTTGTAAGATGCAGTTGAAGTCCGATTTATCGTAGCAGACTATACTACATAACAATTACACCTAAAATACCAAATATGTTTATCTCTGTTTTTCAGCTGTCAAAATGTTCATGTTATATTTTCAAATTATTATTTCTATCACTGGGACCTGGACTCTGGACAATGGAATGGCAAGAACACCACCAATGGGATGGATGTCATGGCAAAGATTTAGATGTCAAATCGATTGTCAAGAATATCCAAATGATTGTATCAGTGAAAAATTAATTCAACGTACAGCTGACAAACTTGCTTCTGATGGTTGGTCACAGCTAGGTTATCGATATCTCATAATTGATGATTGTTGGCAGTCAAAAGAACGTGATCCGAAATCCAATCAGATTGTCGCAGACCAAAAAAGATTTCCTAATGTAAGCTGATTTCATATTATCACAATTGAGATAATAATTATAAGTGAAATGGAATAAAACCCTATGAGAAGTCTTATGTCTTTAGTGTCCTACTGACGTGTATTGATCGCCTGAAATGCATCACAGCTAATGCACTGGTATGCATTACTTAACCTTATCGTAGAGGTGTGGCTGTCGCCAAATGCACTGTGTATATTATTTCATTAAATAATTGTTCCCTTGGGTTCCGAGTAGAATATAGGACCTAACCAGCATATCTCTGCCTTGTGCTGTTCTCTGCAAACCCTCTCAGCTACTCCTTACGATCTCTCATAGTCTCTAATCTCCTCTTCACTCTCAGACCAATGTTCAATTCGTCGTTACCTATTCTTATTCTACTAGAGCGATGAACCACATTGAGCGCGATGTCACTCAACGGTCTCCTCAGTAGCATGTGCCTTATCCATCTACATTTTCTCCTACATATTTGTCCAGAAATGGTTCTTGATTATTCATTTTCAATAGCTTCTTCTTATCAATTCATCCTGGCCGGCCACCTATTCGATCTTTTCAACATGGAGCCATTTAAGGGGTGTGGCATCTGTTGATAAAAAACTGCAGTAGACTGTTGCAAATTCTTCTCGTGATATGCATGGCAAGTTTCTTACCCATCTAGAAGAAGTGACTGACTGACTTCACATTTGTGTTGAAAATTCGAATCTCGATGTTTAAGCTGAATGAGTGTTTTAGATGTCCAAACTGAATCTGGTTTTGATATCTTCAGCCGGGCTGCCGCCTGTAGTTGAAACGATGATGCCGTCTAGCCAGATAGGTGAAGGAAATGACCTCTTTCAGATTTGATTGCATGGGAGATTCATCATGAGCTGACATCAGTTAGAGAACCACTGGAAAGCCACCAAGGAGTACTGGACAGCTGTCTCGTCCTAGCTTGGGACTCCACCAGTATGCGCCCTCCGGGGTTCGAACCCAGGACCTTCTGGTTACAAGGCGAGCTAGCTCGTAGACCATTAAGGCACTGGGACCCGATCCAATGACCCATGAATTCTAACTTCTACCAGTTTATGCACGACATACCGCAACCATTTCACAATGTCTTATTCGATGAGTTACTGTCTCATCTTCAACCTGCTGTACTCTACTGGTCATGGTTTCTTTCAAATTTCTACTGTCGCTGTTGATTGATTAATTTTCTTCATCACCTCTGTCATCTCTATGTTCATTTAGAGTCCTGTATTCGCTGATTATTTCTTTTGCCAGTTTGTTGGTTTCCGCCTGCAAGTCTTTGAGTATGTGTGACATTAAATATAAATCATGGGCGACATCCAGATCTCCTAGAGTTTTCTTATCGGTGGTCCAACGTATTTCTGTCTTCTAGCTCCTGACACGCGGTCTGACACAAAGTTCAGTGTGTCGGTGGCACAGTGGTAAGGACTCTCGCCGACCATGCAAATGGTCCGGGGTTCGAATCCCTGCCAACGCGCACCTGATATCAATTGGTCGGATTGCAAAGTTTGGGCTACGATATCACATGCTGAAAATTCCATACTTGTCTAAAAAAATACGGTGTGGACTCAAGCTAAAATATAAAAATAAATATCATCCTCGCTTATGGTAGGCTGCTATAAGATGTGTGGAAGGTGTATCTGAAACCACTGTGAAGGAACTCATGTCCCTTCTGAGATAAGGACCTGCACCACCACCCATTACTACAGTCAGACACATACGTTACCACTGAACTATTCACACTCGCAACTGACCTTCTCTATGATTGACTCTATTGGGTACTTTGATTGCACACTAGTAAGTAACTAGTGTGATGGGTCTAGTCCTTTGTTTGGTGAAGACTGAATTCTATCAGTCACGTACTCATAAGGGACATGAGTTTCTTCAAGGCGGTTGCAGATGCGCCTTACTGACTGACCGCTGATTACCAACTAGCACGAAACGTGGGTGTTATCCATGGCTTCTTGCTGATCGCCTCCAACCAGCTAATACATTCAAAAATAATTATACATAAAACTGCTAGCTATGGGAATGAATTTGTCGCTAGAAAGAGACTCTTCACTGAGCTATGTGTCTTATTTTTAATGACCTACATATCAGTCAATAAATTTTTCATCTAATTCTTTTGTTTTTTTTGTTTTTTCTCTTTTTGCATGTTTTCTAGGGTATTAAAAGTCTTTCTGAATATATTCATTCTAAAAATCTGCTATTTGGTATATATCTTGATTATGGAACACTAACGTGTCAAGAATATCCAGGAAGTATGCATTATCTAGAAGTCGACGCAAAGAGTTTAGTTGACTGGAATACCGATTATGTTAAAATGGATGGATGTTATAGTCCACCAGAGGCGATGCCAGATGGTTATGAAAAATTCTCAAAACTTATGAATTCCACTGGTAGACGCATGGTATTCTCATGTAGTTATCCTGCTTACATAGAATGGATTCAAAATCCTAAGTTAATTGATTGGAAAAGATTACAGAAAAATTGTAATTTATGGAGAATGTTAGGCGATGTACAAGACAGTTGGTCTTCAGTTGTTAACATTATAAATGCTTATGTAATAAGTAATAAAATATTACCTTCGATAGCTGGTCCAGGCCATTGGAATGATCCTGATATGTTACTGTTGGGTAATTTTGGTTTATCCAATGATCAAAAACGTGTACAAATGGGTATGTGGTGTATGTTTGCCGCTCCACTACTTATCTCAGCTGATATGGATCAGTTGGATGATGTCAGTGTGGCATTGTTGACTAATGCAAATTTGCTGGCTATCGATCAAGACAAAGGTGGACATCAAGCAGAATTTATTAAATCCGATAGAAATGTACAAGTGAGTTTATTTTTTTTTGTATTACGGCATACTTGCTTTAATATCAGTAAAACGTTTGAGCATTGTGGATCGGATCAAATAAAATATAATTATATTTCAATAGTTTACACACAATGATAAGTCAGAATGGTTTGAAATTTTGCCAAAATCATGTAATATGCTTAGGATACATGGCAAGATGAAATTGCATAAAGAGGTACATCCCATAAGACCGATTGTAGACTTTAGAAACACACCAACGTATATGCTATCAAGATTTCTCTCGACAATACTAAGACCGATAAGCGATAACTCAAAATCTAGAATAGTAGATTCATTTGAATTAGTGAGGCGACTAAAACCACTAAAATAGAGAAAGAGGAAATACTAGTCAGCTTTGATGTAAACAGTCTCTATACGAAAATACCCATTCAAATGTTCATGAATGCACTGAAACGAGACTAAAAGAAGATGATGGCCTAAAAGACAGAACACAATTATCCGTAGAAGAGATAATAAAAGGGGTGGAATTCTGTCTGACAACAACATATTTCACATTCAAAGGGAAAATATACCAACAAAATGAAGGAGTAGCTATGGGATAGCCTATCTCACCAATAATAGCTGACATATTCATGGATCATTGAGAAGAGAACGCCCTTAAACTATTCAGGTCATCATTAAAATGTTGGTGGAGATATGTAGACGAAACGCTAGTAATATTTGTGAAAAAAACGATATTGAGAAACTCTTCTCACACATAAACAGAAATGTCGACTCAATAAAATTCACTATGGAAATAGAGAATGAAATTGGGGAACTGCCGATGTTAGACTGCAAAATACAAAGAGTAACAGATGACTGCATAAAAATGACGATATATAGAAAAGCTACACATTCTCAGAGATTCCCTGATTATCACTCAGCTCATCCACTCACGGTAAAACGAGGATTAATACAAGGTCTTGCAGATAGAATACGTAGACTTACAACAACACCAGAGGACTAGAGTAAAGAAATAAAAGTCCTATTCAAAATGCTACTCGAAAACAACTATCCGAAAGAATTTATAAAAGATAATATAAAAAAGAGGGTAAAACCGGAGAATAACAAGATGGAAGAATGGAAAAAAACAGTCACAATACCATATAAAAATAGTACATCAGAGGCAATACAAAGAAACCTCAAAAATATCGGCATTCGCACAACGTTTATTTTTTTTTTTTTTTTTTTTTTTTTTTTTTTTTTAACTGAAAGATCCCATAAAAATGATGGGTAAGAACAATTTGATTTACAAATTTATATCTTGTGCTGACTGTCCGACTAAATATGTGGGGCAAACGTTCAGATCACTCAAAATAAGAGTGAATGAACATAAACGCCTAACTTTAAAGGTCAACCAACAGGAACACAAGCTTACTAGAATCTTGAAAAAAATCATCGATGCACATGCATGGGACAAAAACCACAATATCGATTGGGACAATGTGTGTATTCTAAAAACAAACATGAACAAATGGAAAGAAAGACTCATAACAGAATCGATATTCATTAAAGTCACACCGAATACATGTAACAAGGGTGACTCAGCAACACAACCGTCAACAACCTGGAATATAATTCTGAATACAAAACATGAATGAGCAAAAAAATAATGAACTATATATATGAGTACAAATCATAAATGTGTGAATTAAAAAACAAAACAATTCCAACAATTGGTGTGAACACGGGCAGTAATTTTGCTCGAAATACTACCAAAAATAACAAAACTTATCATTGTATGTAAACTATTGAAATATAATTATACTTTAATTGGCATATTCGCTATTTTTATTGATTTAATTGCGAAGCTTCCAATGTCCCCCTGCTCCTTCTAGACTACATCACTTCAGCACAGGTTTTAGTATGAAAATCAACTAACGTTTATTATCGGAAATCGATAGACTCTAATGCAGAATACATGGACTTTTTGTTTGATTCATCCTATCCAAGATCGATAAAATTAGGTTTAGTGGAATGTCTGTATAACTCCATTATGGATAAAATTTTATTCTGATAAATCATACAATGGTGTTGTACAGTAATGTCAACTGACGACCACGTTTCGAGCACAAATTATTGCCACTCATAATCATATTAAGGCAATACTCACACAACTTTTTCCTTCATTTATATACATTAGTGGAATTGATGATTGGACATTGGAATAAAAATCACTATAGGATAATGTACACTCAGAAATAATCATATGAGTGTTATTAATCAATTGCAGTCAGATGGGAAATAAGATGAGTGTTTTTATAGTCAAAATGAGCAACTTGAAATAGAATTTTGAGAATATTTATTATCCTCCTCTGATTTGACTGGTATTAATAATATCTTACTTGTCTCTGACATTTGCATTGAGTCATTTCTGTTACATGTGTTGGGTGTAGACTCAGTGAATCAGGATTCAGTAATCAATCTCTCTCTCTCCACCTACCTAGATTACTTCTTAGAATTTTAACCCTCTCCCACCATATTGTGTGATTGTGTGTTAATGCTTGCAGTGCAATGTGGTGCTAAGCTTTTTTCTAAATTACTTATCTTCTCGGGGTCAACCATTCTAATCTTAGCTAAATTCTTATGTTCCGACAGTCTGACTAAACCCGACCTACTAGTTTGACCTATACGCTTGACCTCACAGTCATTGCAATAAATTGTGCTCGAAACGTGATCATCAGTTAATATTACTGTATAACAACACTGTGTGACACTTTATCAATATAAAATCTTATCTATAATGGAGTTATACTCTACTCTACCATAGTGCCCAAGTTTTATACTTATATCGAATGTCTGTATAATTGGGTCAACAGCTTACCTACCTAGTTGAGTCAGAAGATTTAAATAATTAAATCAAACAAAAATAAAGGAAGTATTACAAGTGAATCAATAACCACCCATCCGAATTTATTCAGAAATGTATGAAGAATCACAGGAAAAAACTAAGATTAGCAATAAAAATGATGAAAGTAATACAGAATTCAAAGCCTCTGTAGTACTACTACCTTTCAGAGAAGGAACTTCAGGAGCCTTACGTAGGATTCTCAATGCGGCTGGAGTTAGGATGGCATTATAACCAACTAACCAAATCTCTCAGAGGCCCCAATAGACCCAATTAAGAAAGATTATATATTTTACCAAATACCATGTAATCCTAGTGAGGTCAATTACTGGGGCAAACTAATAGATAGGGGTCAACTAGATGATTGTTAAGAATTCTTCCTAAGGTTTTCGAGGTTCCTTCTTTGTATGGAAGTACTACTGATGATTTCTATTCCCTATTGTTGATGTTGTCATCATCCTGTGCACATTTGACAGACACATACGGGAATAAAAGTGGTAGTCAAACCAGGAAACTCAATTAGAAACAAGCATTGTCGGTTAAATGGCGAATCTTTTGGAGGCAAATGAACAAAACAATTTAGTTTATGTAATACCTTGCTTGAATGACTTTTAAGTCAAATACACAAGTCAAAGTAGTAGAACGGGGTCAGGAAGTTAGTCAGACTAGAGGAGCATAGAAACCTACTAGCAAACCTGAATAAGATAAGAAATCTAGAGAATAGTTCGGCTATAGCACTGCACTACATGCAATCGCACACAATCATACAGCAGGATGGATGAGATAAGATGATAGTTTTAAAATCTAATGTAACAGCAGGATGGAGAGAGAGACTGATAACGGAAGCTTTGTTTATAGAATCAACTGAAGGGAATACGTGTAACGGGAACCACTCAACACCTGTCCACCGAGACACCCAGACGCTGACGAATAGGAAAGAATAAAGAAAGTCGTGTGATTATAATTGGGGATATGATTATGAACAATGCTAGATTGTGTTCAAAACCTTGTCATCCAGTAAATAATACTGTTTCACTGACTGTGTGATACATCTAATAAAGAAACTAATATGGAATAAAATGATTCACCGGAAAACTGATTTACAAGGACTGTGATTAATAAATGACCAAACAGTTGAGAAATAAATGGGCACCGAGTGAGGAGGAGACATATTTAAAAATCATATTTGTACAATCTCAACGAGAAAATGAAACAAGAAACTCGGCATATCACTTTGGTTTACTTCGGCTCCAAAAAGCTACAGTGTCCCTGGAGATTTTAAGGATTAACAAGAATACACAAACGTCCAGTTGTAAATTGTACGAATTCTCCGACCTACAAGCTTTCCAGATACTTTCTATAGTTTGGTTTGTAAGGATTAGTTATGTTTTACGGGTTGATCACGGATTGATATCAGTTAGAGAACCATTGAAAACCAGGGAGTACTGGACAGCTGCTGTTTCATCCTAGTTTGGGAATCATCGGCAGTACGCACCCACTGGGATTCGAACCCGGGACCTTCCGGTTACAGCATCTGTCCAGTACTCCCTGGTTTTCAATGGTTCTCTAACTGATATCAATCTTTCCAAATACATTTTAATTATACTAAGTCCATACAAAGTGAGATTGGAATATGTAGTGAATAATTCGTATGAATTTAAGAGAAAAATCAACACAACTTTTAGTGAAGAAGATGATGAAATCATGGCGACTTTCAACGTTTAATCACTGCCCACGAATATTCCCATTGAAGATTCTTTAAGCATTATTTATAGTTTACTGAGTTCTGACAAGGAAATCAGTGTTCTCTGTGCTTCAAATCAAGATGAAACTATGAAGGCATTGGAACTGTATCTATGCTCAACACTATTCACATTTAGAAGGGTTCTTTACCGTCAAACAGAAGGCATTGTTATGGGATCACCAGTTTCTCTGCTAGTAGCCAATCTGTTAATGCACTCATTAGAAAAAGATACAATTATGAGATGCCCGAATCCTCCAAGAATGTGGTTAAGACACTCGTGGATGACATCTCTGTCATAATCAAAAGCTGTATGCTAAATGAACTTTTTCATTTAAAATATACACAATATGTCCAACATGATTACGTTTTCAAAAGACGTTGAATCCGACGCAAATTATTTGGCTTTTCTGAACTGTTTGATTAAAAGATAACCAGATGGTAAACTTAAAATCAGTACATCTTCAGAAAGCCTACTCATCTGAACAGATACATAGATTACAATTCAGAAAATCCGTTCACTACCGAAATAACTGTGGCCGGGAATGTGATTGACAGGGCCAGACGTCTAGTTTACTGAGGAGGAAGAGATCATGAGGGAAGTAAAATTGATTCACTCTGATCTTGAATCAAATCAATTACCCAAAAGTCTTTATCAAGAGATGTGTAAAAAGTGAAGATAAGGATGAATCAGAGTATGTTGCTAAGACTTGGGTTAGTACAGCGGTGATTCCTTATCGTAAAGAAACATTAGATGAAATAAAACGAATCCTTAACAATTATGACAACATAAGAGTGTATTTTCGTGCCATAGACACCTTCGGCTCATCACTGGTGAAGGTTGAGAACAGAATACAAGAAGACAACCAACAAAATTTCGTGTACCCAATAAACTGTGGGATTGTGATGCCGTACATTCAGGAGAAACTTCCAGACAGGTAAATGTAAGAGTAAAGGAGAATGAACAATGTCTAAAGGTGGTTCCAATGACAACTGCAGACTTAAACAAGATGGAAAACAGATCAGCGGTTCCACAGCATCCTATAAAAATGGAACACAAGATCAATTTTGGTAGAACTAAAGTTCTAAAGAAAGGTGTTGGTTCATATTAAAGAAAGACTGACTGACTGACTGCAGAAGTCCTACATATATGGGTGAATCCAAAAATGTTTGAAGAGGCTTGAAGGTGTGAGTTTAGCTGATGCATAGCAAGTTCTGATTAGTAAATAAAAATGGATATGTATCACAAATCGTAAATTCGTGATTGTCTATATCCTCTTATACACACACACACACCATTGTATACCTAATGTAGACAAATCAATAAGAAGACGTAAATTGTCTGAATCGTATCATGTTTATTTGCACAACACTTGTATCGAACATGCTGATCATACAAGGACTTGTCATGAGAATATAAATGAAATAATAAAAGAGTTAATATGTAGGAAAATAGACTTTGGTCAAGTTAAAAGAACATATTGAAGCTCAAAGTAACAATGACAATCAATCACTAAACCAAATAACAGAGGTAATTTTTTATTTCTTTTTGATTACAGCTTGATTCCACACCGTATTTCTCGTACAAGTATAAAATTTCCAGCATGAATATCGGTAGCCCAAATTTTGCATACCGACCATAGATATCAGGTATGCATCGGTAGGGGACAGAACCTCGGACCATGTGAATGGTCGGCGAGAGTCCTAACCACTGTGCCACCGACGCACCAATTCTCAGTACATCTACCCTGGCTAGTATCAAAACAAAGTTCACCAAGGAAGGTTTAGTGTGATGACGAACTGTCTTTGAACTCATGAAGATGGTGTAAACTTCCTAATTGCTAGCTAGGGCTTCCACAAACTCCACTTCCTACTTAAAACACATTCTATAGATAGGATTCAAGGAGGTATAAACGTCGATTTCATGTCCTTTCTCTATAATATGTTTTGCAATAGAGGAGCAAGGTCGTTTGTTCCCACCATTGATGGGTTCTGGTGAATTCCCGAGCTGCAGCACCCTACTGGACACGACCTCCCACTGGAGCCCCAGTGGCATAGTTTTAGGGATTTGGTTGGTTGGTTGGATGATTTCATCATGACGTCGGGTGTGAAGACAAATACTCGCCAACGATGACAATGGTTAGTGGTGGCGCTATGTCATGAATTAGCAGAAGTTGGAATTCACGGGCTGACGATTAAGGAGTCGGGTCCCACTAGCTCGCCTTGTAACCAGAAGCTCCTGGGTTCGAGATCCTGGAAATGGGGTAGGTGCGTACTGACGAAGAGACCCATACTAGGAAGAAACATCCGTCCGGTACTCCCAGCTGGTTTTCTAATGGTTCTTTAACCGATGTCAGCTCATGATGAAATCCTGTAAATGATTAACCTGACTGCGTGTGTCGCAATATTTTAGACCAAGCGATAAAGCTTCTAGTTGTGTCTTATTTAAGCATGCAGAGGGAAAGCTAAAAACACACCGGTTGTGGTCAGAGGGAAAATCAATTTGAGCAGTTTGTCTATCTAATCTTTTAGTTAATAAAATCCTTTTCTTGTTCGCACTTGTTCTCATTACTTCATTAAAACGGTGAATAAATAAATCCTACAAGTTCTAAGGAAATTTATCAACTGCATCAAGTCTTTCAACAGCACTTCTGACACATATGTTTGATGGAATTCGATTCAATTACGAGCATATAGTTTTAATGACTTTCTACACAGTTGTGATTTGCATCGAAGAGGTGACTGAAGGCATAATTTAGGATACTGATTATTCACAACACAATTTCGGGCATTAAAATGTTCTATAAATTGATTTTCTTGGTTTGTCAGTTTCTACTTCACTTAGTGAATCACTCTTAAGGTGCAATCGCGTCTAGGAGTGACATCTAATAAATCGGTAGATGGTGAGTGGTAGTGTAATCCAGGATAAGGTGCATTTCACCCTCCTATTTGGCACTAGTCAGATGGATGTTCAAAATGGATTAAATAATTACTCATACCCGTTGTGCAGGACAGGAGGTGGTTCCCGTTGCCCAAGTGGTCTAGTTAATAAACTATGGGTACTAGGTTCCAATCTCAGTGGGGGGGGGGCGACACCATCACTGACTTACTGGGGAATGCAGGTACATCTAGGTGACAGGCCTGTCCTAAATAGGAGGATGAAATGAGTGTTATCCTGGATTCCGCACCTGGTCACCACCGACCAGTTTACTTCAAGCTAAATAATCAGACATCATCGAAGCATCTACATAACAAAGAAGCCGATACGTCAATCTGAGGTCAAACACTTCGATTTTAACCAATAAACGGGAAAGTTCAAATGAATTAAAAAGAGTAAAATTATGTTTAGAGATGATTTTGTTATGAATTCTGCGTAAGGTTTCCGAGTTTTCTTCCTTGTATGAAATTACTACTGATGATTTAGATTCCATATTGTTAGTGTCGTCATTAATATTATTATTATTATTATCACTGTTATTATTATCATTATTATTGTTACCATTATTATTATTATTATCACTGTCGCTACTATCATTAGTTATTTTATTTTTACGTTTCCTTACATATTTCCTGACTAATTTATCCAGGTAATTATTAAGTTTCAAGGCTTCTTTTATGTGTATCACTTCCTGTCTTAGAGTTTCCTTGGTACTACTTAGTTTTGTGCTCTGTCACTTAAACATTTCACCAATCCTATTTTTAATGACATAGGATGGGATGATCGGAAGTCCAAATATCTGTTTGAATGTGTGGGTTTTCTGTAAACACTAGTGTTTAACTTCTCAACTTTTTTGCTTTTTACGTTTCAATCTAACATTGGAAGCTCCCCAGCTTCCTGACTTTCAATAAGTCACTGTGTTTGAAAAATCTTCCTATATCTCTTGTGTTTTTAGTACAGTGAATGTGTCATCTACATACCTCCACCATACTTTTGGAGTGGGTGGGGGTGAACGTTTCAATCGCTATGTTTTCCCACATATCCATGAATATATTTGCTACAACTGGGGATATTGGTGATCCTATGGCCACTCCCTCAGTTTGTTTGTATATTTTCCCCTGGAATTTAAATACTGTGGAAGTCAGACATAACTGCACCTACAGCATTATGTCCTCTAATAGTGGCACTTTCGTTCTAAGTTCGAGTTCCTGGTCAGAAATGAGTTCGTTTCTGACTGCCTCTATAGCCATATCTATTGGTATAGTGTATATAAAGTGACTGTGTCAAAAATAACCATTTTCTCTTCATTATCTAATTTTAAATTATCTAATCTATGTTTTAGTTCATAACAACTTGTTAGTCTAGATTTTGAATGGCTTTTGAGGGAAATTAATACTATGGCTAAATATTTAGATAATTCATAAGTAGGTGAATTTCTAAAATCAACTATAAGCCTAATAGTCATGAATACAGCTGAGAAATTGACAATCAGAGATGATTTTATTATTTTGTTTTCAATATCTCTCTTTTGTTTTTGTCATTTTTTATAGTACTGGATAAGACAGTTGGACAGTGATCCAGTAGGCTGGGCAATCGCCTGTCTCAATTTAGACGACGGTGGAGGACCAATTCATCTTCATGTTAATCTTGATGAATTCAAGTCAACATTATATAAAATATTGGGTGATAAATTCCAGTTGGTTGATGTATTTACTGGAAAGAAAGTTGGAGTAGTGAAAAGGACAGAAAATTTCACAATTATTGTTAATCCTTCAGGGATAATGATGTATCGAGTGACACCGATTTCATCAGCACTTTGAGATAACCCACCGAGAGTAGTTTGCAATACATGTATTACATTTTCTGAAAACATTTTCATATAACCAGACACTACTCAGTTATTAAAGTAGTATGATAACATTTGACATAAAAAGAGACGTAAACGATTTATCTATTTACTTATATATTGATTTAGTCTTTCCACAAATGATCAATAAAGTTATGTTCCTGTCGAGTACGAGTCTTGTGTGTACGCATAAGAAGAACTGGGTTTTAACAGTAGGGTTTTGCATAAAAGTACAGGAGTTCCACGTGGCCACAATCTTTATAAAGTCCGTACCATAAAATTGAAGGAAAGACAGAAACGGAAAGAAAATAAAACACGTAGCGAATTTATTCACTTAGCTGTAAAATTGCAACGATACATAAGTATTTTTTTCAGGTTTGGTGAGTGGGGACTTTGCTTAGTTGGAGGATTCCATAATGAACTGACATCGTTTGGAGAACTATTGGAAAACCTAGGAGTACTCGACAGCTACTTCATCCTAGTTTTTGGACTCTTCGGCATTTTGCACCCAGTCCCGGCCAGGGTTCGAGCCCAGGACCTTCTGGACCTTCCATGAAGCCACTGGGACCCGAGCTGATGGCCCATGAATCCTATTTTCTGTTAATTGGCGATATTGTGCGACCACTTCGCAATGTCATAGACGGGTAACTTTCTTCACATTCTTCTTGCTGTACCCTACTGGTTATGACTTCCAACTAGACAAATACTATTCAGCGGTGACACTGGCTGGTGGTGGTGTTATCTCGTAAGTTTGCAGAGGTTAGAATTCATGGGCTGTGGGATCAAGTCTCAGTGGCTGAATGATCTAAGAGCTCGATGGCCTTGCAACTAGAAGGTCCTGGGTTCGAACCCTAGCATTGGACTGGGTGAAAAATGCCGAAGAGTCCAAAAACTAGGACGAAGTAGCTGTCGAGTACTCCTAGGTTTCCCAATGGTTCTCCAATTAATGTCAGCTCATGATGAAATACTTGAATGCCAATGAGATGCTCACTGGCGACTAGCCCTATTCAGGTAGGTAGTTACCTGGGGTCCCAGTGGGAAGTCGTGACCATTAGGGTGCAGCCGGTTGGGTGTGAGGACAAATACTCGCCGAAGACATTGGCTAGCGGTTGGGCTATATTGTGAATTGACAGAAGTTGGAATTCATGGGCCATTGGATTGGGTCCCAGTGGCTTAATGATATACGAGCTCACCTTGTAACCGGAAGGTCCTGGTTCGAATCCCGGTGGGTGCCTACTGCTGAAGAGTCCCAAACTAGACTCACGAAACAGCTGTCCAGTACTCCACTGCCGGTTTTCCAATGGTTCTCTAACTGATGTCAGCTCATGATGAAATCCTGTAACCAATCAACCAAATCCTTGCAAACCAGTACCTGAAAACTGAAGTGATGCTCACAAGTGACTGACCCTCTTCGGGCAGTTTCCAGAAGGATCTAGAGGGAAGCTGTGGGCAGTAGGATACAGCAGGTTGAAGGTGAGGACACTTACTCATCAAAGAAATTGCGAAATGGTCACTTTATGTCAATAAAATTAGCAGAAGTTATAATTATTTCTGTATATATGTGCACTCTGGTATCTCCTCATTTGGTGATAAATCTTTCGCCTTTTACTAGAGATTTCTTTGGGGAGGCAAAATACAATCAGTTTTATCTCAGCTGTGTCTTTGAACATAGCGAAATCTATGTGTATCGGTGGCTTAGTGGTAGAATCCTAGCCAATCACTCAAGTGGTACAGGGTTCTATTCCTGACCAACGTATAACTTTGGTCAGGAGGCTAACAACCCTATCTCGTAAAAAAAACCAGGCATAAAATGGACTGACACAAAAGACTTGGAGGATCTGGATTTCGCCGATGATATATGTCTGATTTCCCATAAACTGGAAGATATGCAAGTGAAAAGTAACAAGTTGGCAGAAGAAGCATCCAGAGAAGATAGGACTTCAAGTGAACATAGATAAAACAGAGGTGATGAAGATTCCTAGCCAACATCAACAGCAGCAACAACAACAGACAACAATCAGCATAAGTGGGAAGAACCTGAAAGAAACAACCTCCTTCACCTACCTGGTAAGCATCGTCTCAACTACAGGCGGAACTGACGAGGATATCAAAGCCAGAATCGGAAAAGCAAGACAAGCTTTCATTACTCACGCCAACTCTGTGTGGAGGTCAACAGCACTAACCATCAAAGATAAGATCCGGATTTTCAACTCCAATGTGAAGTCAGTCATTGCTACTATACGGACCAAAGACTTGGCCAACGCGTCATGAAGAGCATCTCAAACAAACTTCAGACCTTCATTAACAACTGTCTCCGCTCAATACTCAAGATCAGATGGCCAGAAAAGATCAGCAACAGGGATCTCTGGGAGCGAACCAATCAGGAACCGATTGTGAAACAAATAGGCAGAAAGAAATGGAGATGGATTGGCCATACGCTGAGGAAACCATCAAGTGACATCACTAGACAAGCCCTCGAGTGGAACCCGAAAGGGACGCGGCGAGTTGGTCGTCCAAGGGTGACTTGGGGGAGGTCATGCGAGGAGGAGATGAAAGCATGTGGACAGACCTGGAGCAGGGTGAAAAAGTTGTCAGAAAACCGAAGGCAATGGAGGTGCTCAGCTGAAGCCCTATGTTCCTCTAGGAACTAAAGGATACAATAATATATAATACTGAAACTTAGAAGCTCTAACTTGAAGCCGTATGTTCCACGAATAAAATAAAAATCAAGAAAAGGTGAGCGCATATTAAGTTTGTCAGAAAAGAATAAAAATGACTTGGGGTTATTGTTAATGTCATCAAAATATTTCAACAAATGTGATGAATAATCAAACTGTAACCATTTGGGGCAGGGGGTTGAAGATTAGTAAGGTGGTAGTGGCGAGGATTTGTCAATGCGCATGGAAGGAGTTGAATAAGTGTATTATGGTTACGTAACAAGACAAGTAATTTAATGAGTGAGTTGTCATCAGGATGCATATAGAAGCGAAGAAATGTATGGAATCACGTAAGAGTTCTGGAGGAATACAAGAGTTATAAGGAGTTAGAAAAACAGACAAGCATACAAATAAACAAAAATCAAGTCGGTAGAAATCAACACAGTTGTCGCCGGGATAGTAGAAGTGGTTGAATGATTTTGCTCCTGCGGTTACAGCTCCAGTTTTTCTGACTGGATAAGGCAAAGTCGACGAAAGCATACTGCCTTTGGCAAGTTAATCTACAATCTGTAGATTGCTTGGAAGGGGGCTTTTGTTGAGATGTAATGGTTAGTGTTGACAAGAAGGTATTCGATTGTCACACTCCTTATGGGGCTACTACTACCTTTCTTCAACCATGCGGGATAGTGTTTTTGAATCCTTTTGGACAGGATACGCGTTGAGCGACCACCGTATCTGGCTTCACAGTCACAGGTGAACTGATATGTGATATAACTCCTCATAAATCTTGTATTTCCTTAGAACTCTTTCATAGCGCCATATTTTCTTTTGTTTCTATGTACATCCTGACAACAATTCACTCATTAAATTACTCGTCCTATTACATAACTCTAATACACTTCTTATTTAGCTCGTCTTAGGCACTGACTAACATTAACAGCTATGTGATAACTCACACCTTTTGACATCACACTCTTTCATGAATAATAATTTGTAAATATATGTGATTGCACAGCTAAGGGAGGAATTAATTTGGTCGGAAGGAGCCTCTTTGCTGAACGATATTTTTTGTATTCACTAAAGTCTGGATGGGGATTATTCACGAATAGAAAGGCAAGGGAACCTTAATAAAGTGTGAATGTACGGGACCAAGCATAATTCTATGGAGAGTCATGTGAACTTTAAGAAATCTATGAGATTACAAAAACAGAATGTACCTGAATCAACGAGAATGATTTTCAGCCATGCTACCAACATTCTGCAGCTATTAGTTATCTCAGAGTCTCGTTGACTTTAGCCAGGAAGTCTATACCACACTCTGTGGAGCTTAAACCAACTGTCAAATACCTCATGGATTGATGTCGTGTTCTGATTTGACCACTCTTAACTCATTTCCGACTTAATCCTATGATCGGTGAAGTTAAAGTATCATAGCCACAATCAAGGTCATCCAAGGTTGACTTAGAAGGATCAGTCAGATGAATCGGACACTTAGGAAGATCATTCAAAACAGAAATCAAGAGTGTGTTTATAGAGTTGGTTAGTGAGTTGGATTTTACAAAGACCTGAAAAGTCAGCTACAGTTGAGACGCAAAATAGTCTGGTCTCTGCAGTACAATGGTATCTGCTTTGCAGAGATATAAGTTGGAGGGAATTCCTGGCTGTCTTGGATGAGTAGGAGTAGTCATTCACATCAATGAAACTATCCTCATGAGGAAGAAGCATAACAGGGAGAGAAGAAGAGCTAATCAAGTGTGGATGCTTGGAATCTGTGACACTTCTTTTCTCAAAAGTGTTTTGGAAACAGTACCAAATAGAAGTGTCGCAACATTAATTCTAATCATTCAGAACTTGTTATTGCCAGGAACAACCACACATCCTGATAAATGGAGGGGAAATAACTAATTTTCAAGTATTGGTTTTGTAGGGATTTTGTTTGATTGCATGGAGGATTTAATCATGAGCTGACACCATTTAGAGAACCACTGGAAAACCTGGGAGTACTGGACAGCTGTTTCGTCAGCCTAGTTTGGGACTCTTCAGCAGCACGCACCCACCGGGATTCGAACCAGGACCTTCTGGTTACAAGGCGAGCTCGTAGACCATTGAGCCAGTAGGGTACAGCAGGTTGAAGATGAGGCAGTAACTCATCGAAGAAGACATTGCGAAGTGGTCGCGCTATATCGTGAATTGGCAGAAGTTAGAATTCAAGAACCATTGGATCGGGTCCCAGTGGCTCAATGGTCTACGAGCTAGCTCGCCTTGTAATCAGAAGGTCCTGGGTTCGAACCCTGTCTGTGAGTACGTACTACTGAAGAGTCCCAAACTAGGACGAAACAGCTGTCCAGTACTCCCAGGTTTTCCTGTGGTTCTCTAACTGATGTCAGCTCATGATTAAATCCTCCATGCAATCAAATAACTAATTCTCATCTTTGGGTTACATCCACCATTGTGTCAACCATTTCTCTGATTTTGTGGTTGCAACTACGGGCATGCATACTAATTCTATCGAAGGATTTTGGATGAGGTTCAAGAAAAGAATCAGTAATTTCAATAGATCGGAAAATACCATCAGTTTTAGTCACATTGATTAATGCATGTTTCAGGTATGGTGTAGTTTCTCTAGCGATCATTATTGGAAGGACTGGGAGACATTTCCACAACACATTAGAGATCATTATCTGGTTTCATTTAATGTTTTTTTTTTAAAAAACAATTATGCCATTTTTTTGGCATCTGAATTTTTATTAATTGTTTAAGGTCACTGGGATTTTGGGTATGATGGTGTAACTTTGCCCTATGATTGATGAAGAAGGTGCAGATATAGTTTTTCTCTATGAACTCATAAATCCATCGAATTATCATTATTCCATGTACACTCATTCTTTCTCTCGTATATTTCTGTTCAAATTAGCTCTGCTTTGAATATTTTTCTCAATCTATGTGTGTTAGGTAGAGTATGGCGACTTAAATTGTTAAACTTCGCAGGCAGATTGTACGTTTAAAATTCAATCAGTCAGTCATGTTCACGAAATGCTCTTCAACACGTTATGTAATGTTACACAAATTAGAAAAATGAATAGTTGAAAAGACGGGGTTGGAGAGAAGAAAATTTTCTTTTTGACGAAGTCATTAGTATTGGGAAATAGTAAATATGTAAGAAAGCTCCAAACTATTTCCGGTAGGTCAAACAAAGGTCAAAGTTAGAATAAAAGACATGGTAGGCTCGAAATCACTGAAAAACTTCGCTGTTTGGGCAGATAGGGATTAAAAGCGTAGTAATAACAGAACAGGTAGGACGTTCGGATAAAATACATAATAATGCTGATAGGAATTTTTCTAAAATATAAAATAACAGAAAGATTGGATAAGAAAGAAGATAGGATAATCATTTGTGATAGGACTGACCTCTTATAATGGTCATGGTAGGGACAACGGTTGGATGTATTTCTTTTGCATACAATATAGCCTGGGATTGAACTCACCGATTCTCAACCAGATTTCTTGATTCCACTCCTTTCGAGAGGTTTGATAGGATCTTGTCTGCGACTTTGAAAGACCATTCATTCAAACGGAGCTGAATGGCTTGAATTGACAGAATTTTCTGTCACCAAACTACACACACCCGTGTGGTGTCCCTTGTACTAACGATGCTGGATAGAGTTCCTAAGGGTATTTTCAGAGCGGAAGATGGTGCGGTCAATGCACTTGGCCCCGCACGAGCAAATGAACTGGTATATGTATGTTTAAGTGGCCCAATAAGACAGCTTGTCTTCCGCGTACAGGTCGAAAAGTTTCTTTCAGGAAAATGTCACCAGGAGGCTGGCGGTGAAGTAGGTTTTACTGAGGGATTTCGGAAACCATCCACGGAGAAGTTCTGCTTCGATATCACTTTTAAATTCGAGATTGAGTATCAGCATCTTTTTTGGGGGGAGGGGAAACTGGAACTTTTCAGATGTTTTCTTCAATTTTCGATTTTTATTTATTATTTATTTATTTTCTATCAAGGTCCGTCAGAGATTTCCAATTCTTTGTCAACTGATTCCTCAGTACGTATTTTTTGGATCCCAGAGGAAAGAGACCACATAAGGTTTCTACTTTTGCTTAGATGAACACAAATTTGAAAGTTGATAAGCTGCCTGTCCCACATGGGCTTTTCGCAGATGGATCTTCTCAGCGAGTTGTCAGCATTTCTTCACAGTGGATCATCTAGGGAATTAAGAATTGAATCAGATTCAACTTACAGAGTGTTGTGTTGGAGTTATTATTGAAGGTTTGCAGTAAGTTTTTAACATCCAAATGAAATGAATAACGAAAATGAAATGCAATAAAGCCAAAGTATTATGGTACTTATCCCTAAGATTTTAACTGTTGGTTTGAGTCGTGAATGAGAAGGAGGATTAATGCAGCATAAAATCTTGATAAAATCAAGACTATGTAGACGGAATATTAGGAGTGCATCTACACCGTTGCTATTGATTTTCAGCCATGTGACCGTATGAGTCTTTAAGGACTAATATATGAATTTTTTAACCCCACCCCCCGTAGAATTTAATACTGTGATCTATTTATTGAAGTGCCACGTCCATATACCTCGCTCATGTATTTCTCACTGACTTGTGTTCTAACACAGACGACACTTGGGGATGCGTGCCACACTTCTGGGTCACCTCAAATAATTCAGCTCTTATAATAAAGTATACATACAGATATGCATTACAGTGATATTAATGGACATGAGTAGTTAGATAAAGTAATCAGTGTTCATGTATCTGTAAGCCCTAGTAGATGTTCTACCTTCAACGCCTACATCTAAAAGACACAAAATTGGGAGGATGTAAACAGCTGCACAGTATACTATACCCTTAATTAGTCACTATAGTGTAACCTGGATTATATATACCTTGCTTAATGTTGGTGCAGAGGAGAAGAAGCTTTATACAGAAACGTCAAACAAACGATAGAATGGGTGGTATAGTTTAGAACTTAAAAAAGAAATAAAAACAAAGAATAAAATTATATGAGAACACTTACATTACTTATTAATAAATAGTAGAAAAACTCTGGAGGCCCAAATAAATTGTCAAATGAATAAATGATGTTTTGAACTACTCTATAGTCAGCTTACAGGAAGTGTCATTAGATGCGGAAGCACATCTTTACTGATGTAACCAATCAAAATAGTTTATTTCAAAAGTGATTTATTATTATTATTGTTTCCTATAACGTTTTCACCTGGCTCCACGTCTGCCCACATGCTGTCATCTCCTCTTCACATGACCTCTTCCATATCACCCTCGCACTGACGACCAACCAACTCACCGCTTCCCATTCATGCTCTACTCGACAGATGGCCTGTCGTGTGATGTCACTTGATGGATTTGTTTTCTCAGAGTAAGATCAATCCACCTCCATTTCTTCATGCAGATTTGTCGCTAAATCGGTTCCTGGTTCGTTCGCTCACAGAGATCCCTGTTGTTGATCATTTCTGACTCGCCATCTGATTTTGAGTATTGATCGAAGACAGTTGCTGATGAAGGTCTGTAGTTTGTTTGAAGTGCTCTTCATGACGCGATGCCAAGTCTCTGATCCGTATAATTGCACTGACTTCACACTGGAGTTGAAAATCGGGATCTTGTTTTTCATGCTGAATGTTGTTGACCTCCACAGAAACTTGTCTTGTTTCCCCTATCCTCGCTTTGATATCCTCATCAGTTCCGTCCACCCATGGTTGAAATGATGCTTCACAGGTAGATAGATAAAGGAGGTTGCTTCTTTAAGATCTCTCCTATTTATGCTTTTCGTTGCCTGTTGTTGTTGTTGCTGTTGGCCATCACCTCTGTTTTCTCTAGGTTCACCTGAAGTCCTATCTTCTCTGGATGCTTCTTCTGCCAACTTGTCGCTTTTCACTTGCATATCTTCCAGTTTGTGGGAAATCAGACACAAATATGTCATCGGCGAAGTCTAGATCCTCCAAGTCTTTTGTGTGAATCCATTTTATGCCTGTTTCCTCATTGCCCGTTGCCTGTCGCATTATCCAATCTACTGCAAACAGGGAAATCATTGGCGATAGTAGGCAGCCTTGCCTTACTCCCGTCTTCACTTCGAAGGATCCCGTCAGTTTCCCATTGTGGATTACTTAGCATGCAGCATTGTCATACAATTGTTGGATGAGATGTATAAATGTTGGCAGCACCCCGTAGTAGCGAAGTAGTTTTCAAATCATCTCCTGATCAACACTGTCGGGGGCCTCTTCAGAGTCGACGAAGTTGTGTTTGAGAGAGGTGTGACTGCCATTCCAAGCTTTGTTCAATAATGATCTCTAGTGTTGAACTCTTTAATTTGGCCACATAAAAATACATATAACACCAGAACATTAGTCGTACCATACATCTACTTGTAAAACGCGCAATCGAGAACACTATGCAGCCTGGCTGGCAAAGCGAGAACGTGTGTTTTCAAACTTCAGTAACAGGAAAGCTCATGAACTCAAGACAATGAGTGCCTATTTGAAAAATCTTTGAAATTTCTGTACAAGATCTGATGAAAAACCTCTCAAATTGGAGTGAGATCATTTTGAACATATATAGCCGGAGCACTAGCGATCCCAAAATTCATGCCAATACCATGTATTTAAAGGAACTTTTTTCAACCTTTGTCTATACCACTGGTCATCATAAAGAGTTTATTTTGTCAACAACGATTATGTATTGTCTTCTTTTGATTGTGTTCTTCATCCCCCTATTTGTATCATATAATTTCATCACGTTATTCATCGTTATTTTGCGCTCTGGCAGGATTTACTTCTGGAACTTTCTTATCCCTTCGTTAAAAGTTTTTTTCTTCTTCTTTATAACCGTGTCTTTGTTTTTCCTATGCTCTTTAATTTGTGTTAAGAAAAAGTTTGAGTTATTTTATTGAATGAATTCATGCCTACAACCACTATTCAATCTTCGCTAACAATTTTGCTGTTTGTTACAACAGGAAATGTCAAGGGAGGATTAAATTAGTAGTCAGTGGAAAGTTAACACATCTCCTTTACATTTCAGATGTTGGTTTGCATGGACTCGATTTGACTGTCTGCAGGATGTCATCATGAGCTGATAAGGTTTAGAGAATCATTAGAAAACCAGCAGAGAGTATTGGACAGCTGTTTTGTCAGGCTAGTTTGCAACTAATTATCAGCATGCACCTATTGGATTTTGTAAACCAGGACAGCTCTTAGAACATTCAGTCAACGGTACCCGACTCTTCAATGGCCAGCACATAAATTCCAACTTCTACCAAATCGTGATTTTAGCACGGTTGGCACTAGCCAATGTCATGGCTAGTGAGTATGTGTTTTCACTACTGGATGGAACTTACTGGTCATGAATTCCCATTAGAAGCCCGTCGGGTACACATTGCCAATGAGTCCAAATCTACGCTGATGGAACACAGCTCTCCGGTACTTCAGTTCAGTGTTTGTTTTCAACGGTTATCTAACTGTTATCAATCCGTCATCAAAATTGAAACATCTAACTGTTGATGGTGTTTATCACCCCGTTATATGTAGCCACCCTAGTATGTGTTCGTGTGCACGGAAAACTGAGTTCCTAGAGCAATGGACAATATAAATAGCTTAACGGGAGCAGCCGAAACCATAAATACAAGAATCCTTTTAAATATTCGATTTCGGACTCACTTTATACTCGTTCAAATAATGTTCTTCATTGATCGATGATCTAATAACGTTGTTATATATATACATGAGAACTGGAATAATGACCTGAAATAAGATATCTAATTTCAATCAATACAACTCGGTAACATGATACAAATTTTCTTAGTAGCCTTTAAAATGTACTTAGTGAGTAATCGATTATTTTACCGCCTGATTATCAAAACATAGTTTAGTGCTCAAGACGAATTCTGCTTGAAATCTCAGCATGTAAGCTAGAGAGATGTATTCACACACACGCGTGCACACACACACATACTCACAAATTGGTATTCACTTAGTGCTAACTAAGTTGTCGTACTACAGTGAAATTGTCACTAAATAGCTTATGGTATTCATAATGTTCTTACCAGTCGCGTGCTACAATTAGGATTTTAGGATGTATAAATGTCATGAAACTGGTTAATCTAAGACTATACTTACTAATCTGGTAGGACTATTTCGATATGGAATTCATAATCATACCAGAGATATAGAAAATACAACTACCAATCAAATCAAGAGATGAAAAGTAGTGGATTTATATGGACAAATTTAGAAAGTTGTGTGAGTAACCTGATATAATATGATTATGAGCCTGGTGATATGAGCCTCACCCTGGTGAAATAAACTTTGTGAAGTACGCTGATGATTTAACAGTTTCATTGGCTGTTAACTCCCAGCTAAATTGTACCAAAATAAATAGCTTTCTGTCAGGAGTCAGTAAGTGGTATGCGTTTAACGGTCTTAAACTGAATCCTTCTAAATGTCAAACTGCCAATTTTAGCTTAAGCTGTAAAAGACAGTTAAAGGAAGTCATCAGTCATGACAGCTGTAAGATTGACGACAATGATATAGGAATTAAATCAGAAATTAAGTATCTTGGACTTATTCTCTCTTCTGACCTTTCCTGGTCTTCCCAAGTCTTAGCGACCTCCAGTAAAATATTCCACCTGACATTTTACGTGCGTCGGTGGCATAGCTGTAGGACTCTTGCCGACCATGCACATGGTACGAAGTTCGATTCCCTGCCACCGACGCACACCTGATATCTATGGTCGGCCTGCAAAATTTGGGCTACCGATATCCATGCTGAAAATCCTATACTTGTACCAAAAATACAGTGTGGAATCAAGCTATAATCAAAAATGAAAAAATAAAAATACATTAGGAAGTTAAGGCACTCGGGTATAACTAAACCCCTCCTCTTACAGTTCATAAACTCTTGCATCCTACCTATTCTTCTTTACTTTTCACCCTTATTCTTTCCTGTTTTGCTTAAGAAATACTATGTCACAATTCGTAGAATGCTGAAGACGGTCAGTAGGGTGAGTGGTGTCCAAGTGGACCACATAGTTAACATCGTTGTTGATAGGCACTTGACTTCGTGCAATAAATTTGCTGGAGGGATTTTGTCTGACTTGGAGCATCCACTTTACCCTCAGCTTTCACCTTGTATTTCCTCAGGTAGAACAAGATTTAACTTCAGAAAACTGTATGCTCGCACGTCTAAGCGTAAAAGTCCTATGATACCATACTTGGCACGTATTTTATGTGATTAAAATAGTGTCAGGCAAGAACTAACTAGCCTTTTTTCATCTAGTAAATAAACAATTTCCTCCATCCATCCATCCTTATATACTTTCAAGTTTTACTTCTATTATTTCTATTATATTTATGGTCCTGTTGCTTCTTTGTTTGTTTTACTTTCATAATTGCAAGCACCAACTTATCTCTATGATTGCTGTAATCTTTGTTTTTCCCTCACCATCATCATCATGTAAAGAGAACATTATATTCACTATTTTTAAACATGCCAGGATTTCTATAGCGCATCGACAATACTGTGTGTAACAAGCCCACGGAAATTTTCACTTGTATTATTATTATTACCCTAGCTGTTATCATTATTATTGCTATTTCCATTTTATATGCTGCATGTTTTTGACACTATCTCTATTGTAAATGTGGAAAATTATCTGTGTGATTAATTTTATTTATAATTTGAGGAAATCAGGAGCAATATTTTGATTAATGCTGAAAATTCCATTCTGTATCACAAGTACTGTTTTTGGAATAGAGTAAATCATTATTATCATTACTATTATTATTATAACTAATTCTGCTATAGTTGATTCTTCCTGAAGGACATGAACTTAAGAACATTCTTCTTCCCGAGTTGACGATGATAAGCTCAGACTTCGAAACAATTATAGGGTAGATTCAGAAATGGATCAGCAGTTTGTCCTCAGGAAAACTGTAACTCAAGCGGATAATATTGATGTAGCTGTGTTCTTTGAGATAAAAATGGTTTAACTGCGAAGGTTTCATTGTCTTCCCGGGAAACATCTTCAACGTCCACTTAAATATGAGGGCATCTTTAGAAATCCGTATAAGTTTCTGTTAGATGTACCTTATTGTTTTTGTTCCCTTGAGTTCCGAATGGAACGTAGGGCTTCAACAACACGTCTACACTTAATCCTATTTCTTCTGTCCTCTTCAACCGAGCTAACGATTGCCCATAATCTATTTTGTATCCTCCTCATACGATATCTTTCATGTTACCCCCAGACGAAAGCACAACTTGTTGCTCATATCCCATTTTGGGTGCCAGTCGAGAGATGGCCTGCAATGAGCTTATGGGTCTTCGAGTTTATGTGACATGAGGCATAAATCATCCACTCAAGAAATCCAGGTCTTCTAGAGTCATCTTATCGATCGATCCAACGTATTCTTGTATTCTAGTTCCCGACACAGAGTGCTCCACATAATCCACTGTACTACAAATAGAAAAATCATCATCTGTCATAATAGGCAGTCAGCCTTGTCTTGCTACTGTATTCACTTCAAATTCCTCACTTGGTCTTCCGTTGTGGATCCCATGAAATGTGCAGTTGTCATATGGCAAACTGTTGAATGAAGTTGGTGAAGTTTTGGCGGTACTGCACAACATAGTGTTAACGTAGTCTCCAAATAGCTTAGCGATCAACGCTATCGAAGTCTTGTTTTTATATGTCCTTAATTCCGCATGGATTTGACGATTTATACTCAGCATATCGATTGAATTTATCTTTTCAAATAATGCCTGCTGGGAGAAATTAGAGCTGTATTCACTCCGTTGACACATTATATATATATATATATACATGGTACGGGGTTCGATCCCTTGCCGACACACATCTGATATCAATGGTCGGCCAGCAAAATCTGGGCTTCCGATATCACATGCTGAAAATTCCATACCTGTACCAAGAATACGGTGTGGAATCAACCTATAATAAAAAGACAGTTATAACTGTTTGGACTGCTATTGAACAAATACTCTTATTCTGTCTTATTTCATATGCGAAGACATTGTTGCTGGTGTGGTTGATGTTGCAACTATGAAATAGTCTGCTAGATCGTCTTATCAACCATGACAGTTTTAGAGCCGTCTTTCCCGATGAAAGTGATTGTGATTGGTTGCCGTCTTCAGAGATTTTCTTACCAACTTGTTTACATGTACTTGTATTACTTAAACTCATGCAGCCAGGTGATGGCTTACGGCGAGTTGACATCTGAAGTGGTGACAGTTAGTGGTATCTGTCAGGAATGTTCAGTATCCCCTTTTCTATTCAATTTCATCGGTGGCACAGTGGTTAGGACTCTCGCCGACCATGCACATGGTACGAAGTTCGATTCCCTGCCACCGACGCACACCTGATATCTATGGTCGGCCTGCAAAATTTGGGCTACCGATATCCATGCTGAAAATCCTATACTTGTACCAAAAATACAGTGTGGAATCAAGCTGTAATAAAAAATAATAATAATAAAATAAAAAATAAATAAAAATAAAAAAAATAAAAAAAATAAGATGTACTAATGAACTTAACCCTAAGTGACTTCAGGAATAATCTCATTGACTCAGAATATGCAGATGATATAGTCCTCCTTCCTAGGTGAAGACGCTGACAAAATAGAGCAGAGTTTTCTAAACTCCTTGAGCTGCAATCTGCTAATGCTCGGCATGCAATTCGCTCCAGCCAAATGTAAGATGATGCTAAAGGACTGGACTACATTGATTCCTAGATTAGAAATGGGCAGTGAAGCGGTAGAGCGTGTTGACCACTTCACTTATTTGGGAAGTCGCATCAGCCAGCGCCGACTGGTTGATCGTAGACGAAATCTCAGCACGGATACAGAGGGCTAGTGTCGCATATGCCAGTTTACTTCATCTCTAGCGTAGACGTGATATCCGGCTAGCGACCAAAGGGCATGTGTAGTCCTCAGCAGTCCGCTCCGTCCTCCTTTGTGGCTATGAGACCTGGCCATTGAGAGTGGAAGACATGGAAAGGCTGGCTTGCTGTCTTTGATCATAGGTGTCAGCGTTCTATCTTTCGTGTTAAGTGTTATAATAGGGTGAGCAGTATTGAGGTTAGGCATCAGTCGTGTGCTAGGTAAGGAGGGGAAATCAGTCGACGAGTCTGTGAAGCTACACCGATTGAGATGGTTAGGACATGTATTACTTTCTTCTGTAATTAGCCTGTTCGACTTAGTGAACATAACTACGCGAATTTAGCTTATTTTAAGAGAAATAAAATGAAGTACTGTAACTTTTTACACAGTTGGCCATGAAGACGTAGAAAAGTACACTAAACAAATTAAATTTTGGAATACCAGCAACATATTTGTAAGAACTGCTGCTGAGGTATACTCTCAATGTAAAATTTACTTTCAGTGACACAATCTACAGACAAAAAGACGGTATTGCAATGGGATAGCCATTGAGTCCATTACTAGCAGAGTGCTTCATGGTTAGCCTTAAGAACGGCCAACTCAAGTCGTCCATTGACAACTTGCAATTGTACAAACGATAAGTAGATGACATTTTTTCGTCATTTTTTGACAACAGTTATGATCCAAATCAGTTGTTAAAAATATTCAACAGCTGCCATCTGGCAGTAAAGTTTACTCTGAAAATTGAAAACGAATCCAAAATTCCCTTCCTTGATGAAGTACTAACAAAACAACCCAATGGAACCTTAAGAAAGTCAGTCCATGTGAAACCCACTTGGAACAGTTAACTAACAAATTTCTACAGTTGGGTGCCCGTTGAACAAAAACGAAATCTAAATAAATCCCTTGCCACTCGCTTCCGACATATCTGTTGTCTTGACACCCTGAAAGGAGAACTAGATCTTCCAAAGAGAACTTTCATCCCAAAATGGAGACCTGCCAAGATTCATCAATACGAATATCGAATCAAAACTCCAGAGGAGCGAAACAAAACTTGTCCGAGAAAAGGTACTTTACATGAACCTAGATTTCAAGGGAGACTAAAGAAGTGTTCTTAACGAACTTAGCAACGGTGATGGCAGATGATGATTGCGAAAGATGTCGTCGGGGTAATATACAGAATTGACCAATCACAAAAATACAGTAAAATATAAGTAGCAGTTCAGTTTAAAAGTCTATTCTACGAACTGATTGACATTGTTCCGGTGGATAAAGACAGAAAGGCCTGGTCAACGTATCCAACTCGTATCTAATTTCATAAACCGGTCATTCGAAAATTTTGACTGAAGGACACGAGAAAGCACATAAAGAACTCAAGAATAATGACAAAATCGTGACGTCCATGCATGATAAAAGCACAGGTGTCATGTTGACGGACAAGATGGACTATATTACAAAGATGAAATCCATACTTATTGACTCTCTAAGGTTAAATTGGAAAATCCTAACAAGCAGAGAAGTGATGTGACTGAGAAGCCCATCACAAATATATTGACAAAACTACATAAAAAGAAATCGACTGACAACAGCACCTGCGGTGACTTAGAACTCTGAGGGGCTCCCACTCTTTAAATGTAAGAGCTGCCAAAAATGCACAAGCAAGATGTTTTCATGAGACGAATTCTTTCTATGATAAATTCACCTAGGCATAAAGTAGCTCGACGGGTTGCAGAGGTTCCGGAGCCTGTTCACTAACGACTTTATGCGTATACATTCAAAAATTCATTCCATTTTGTTGAAAACCTGAAAAACCTAGATGGTTACAGCAAGTCCATGGTATCCGTTGAAGTAACCTCTTCATATTTAAAAAGATTTCGATTTGTTCCCTTTGCCAGTGGAGGAATTTTACACGCCTACTATGAATGTGTACCATGGATGTACAGTTTCAATTTGATAACAACCTCTATCGTCGAGTAGTTGGTGTAGGTAGCTGTAGGCAGTTCACTAGGTTCCAAACCAGCAGATGTCTTGACGTCTAATCTTGAGATAACAAAGCTAAGGAGGGCGATCTATGAGACAACTTCTTATTATCGATATGTTGATGACGACACCTTCATATTACATGATCATAACAAGTCATGCATCTTCTCTACGTCATCTGTTCAGTGACGCACATGAGAATATTGACTGCACTCACAATGGCACACGAAATTTATGGAAAGTCTCATTTCCTCGATATTGCCATACAACGTTGCTTAGAAGATGGAAGTCTGTGAAGATCCATTCACCGAAAGTTCACATGAAATGGACTATATTTAAATTTAAATAGTTTTCGTTCAATTAGCTACAAACGAGAATTGATCAAAACTCTGTTTTAATGAGCCAGGAGAATATGTATGCTCCACAGAAATACTGGAAGAAGAACTCCTAGACATTGAGAATGTAAATAAGAAACCTGTCTTCATCCGGCTCGATTTTAAAGAAGATAGTATCACAGGAATAATCAACAGAAGATTGAAATGTCTCTAGCCAGAACCCATCCTGCAGCCAAGTTGGTTCCCGTTTACCGAACAACAAACTCTTTAGTACAATCAAGGGTTGATAGATACCCTTCCTATGTTGACTCTAATTGTATGTATGCAAACTTACGTGTGTCTGCAGGATTAGTTAGAACATTGGGAGAGCTGAAAGAAAGGCATATCTGAGATTTTCTGAACATTTACCAAAACGTTTACGTCTCAAGGAAAACAAATGCTTTGAAAATTTACTATCGCCAGACATACGGGTCATGAGGTGGATGGACACTGAGAAGTCTTTCTAGATTGTTAATAGACAATATAACTTAACTCTCCTGAAGTTTACAAAAGCAATCGCTGTTAAACGTATAAAACCTGATTTATGCGTTCTGTAAGTCTTGCCTTGGTAATCCAAAATATAATCTCTTCTTCCCAATTGATTACATAATCTCTTTCTTTCTTTTACCCCCTCCCCAACCAATTCTCTGCTTTAGTGTAATTCAGTTCTTTTTTGTTACTATGACTTGAGTTAAAGTCACCACAGTCATCCTACTCATCATCAACTTCTCTCATCTTGTCTTGACTGTGCGACTCAATTTTCAGTGTATTCGACCAATAATTTTACATGAATCTCGGCATCTTTCATCAGTTATGTAAGAGGAACTTCTGAACATTGTTTAATAATTTGTACCTTTTAAGTATCACAAAGATCTATGTACATTTTAATAATCAACCCTTAGGTGGCAGGCGGCTGAAGACAATCAAACGACGAAATAAATGGTAGCCTGATATTATTATGAATTAAAAGTCAATGTGAACGAAGAATATTCTTTTCAGTACATCCTTCTCCTCTTCAGGTTCTTACAATTATACAATATAATGTATTTGTTGTCGTTACAATAAAGGCCGGTTATGCGGCGGATACATTTTTTATTTACGTAGACTAACAGATTAGTAGTCATAGGGTGTCAAAATAAATAGTCGTATTTGTGTGAAAAACGTGCTAAGCTGAAATTGATTACTAAAATATTGTAAAACGGGAGACAATGGTGGTGACTGATTATAATAGATTTGTAGAGTGTGGGGTAGGAAAGCTGACAAGTCAGTTCAAGGTTATATAAAAGGTGTCAGGTGGGTGGCTAGCACAAAGTGGTCTGCATTAAACAGAAGGAGATAGTAAGACTGCATAAGGTGGTTCATAATGAAATAACGAATGTGTGAAATGAAGCAACAGGTGGAGGCATATATTGAGAAAAGAGATAATATCATAATATCGTCTACGGGTTCGAGAACATTTACCAGCTTGGTTCAGCAGAGGGGAAACTAAGTGCACATAAAGCTTGATCCTGTCACACTTGGACGATACTGGACATTGCATCGATGTGAACACAGCTTTCAGGGTTATATACCGAATTTCGAAGTCGTTATCACGTACAGTTCGCATACGTCTCCTACGCATAGCTGAAGCTGTTGTAATATGATCGACTAATCTGGAACTTTGTATCCAAAAAGAACACATCCAGACTCTGTTCCTACCGTGGCCAAACTTGGACTGATGTTTCTTCTTCTCACCAAGAGTGCTCCTTCCCCTTAACCCTCTTGGCTTTTTTTCCTTTGCTTTTTATTACAATTATTATTATGATGATGATTATTCGTCATAATTTATGCCCTTCATGCAAACATTCCCTCAATACTATCGAATTTTCCATATATACGGACTTATTATTAGTGATATTGTCTCTTTTCTCAATATATGCTTCCACCTGTTACTTCATTTCACACATTCGTTATTTCATTATGAACCACCTCTCATTGCAGTCTTACTATCTCCTGTTTAATACAAACCACTTTGTACTAGCCACTGATTCACGTGACACCTTTTATATAACCTTGAACTGACTTGTCAATTTTCCTACCCCACACTCTACAAATCTATTATGACGACTAATCACCACCATTGTCTCCCGTTCTACAATATTTTAGTAATCAATTTCAGCTTAGCACGTTTTTCACACAAATACGACTATTTATTTTGACACCCTATGACTACTAATCTGTTAGTCTACGTAAATAAAAAATGTATCCGCCGCATAACCGGCCTTTATTGTAACGACAACAAATACATTATATTGTATAATTGTAAGAACCTGAAGAGGAGAAGGATGTACTGAAAAGAATATTATTCGTTCACATTGACTTTTAATTCATGATGTGGGAATATTTCACTTTGTTAAATCATATTATTATACTACATAACTATTTATTTTTTTCAATAATTTAATAATTCCCATTGTAGCATTAAGAACACGATATTCAGAGAAGAAGGGACTATTTTCAACGAATTTATTATCAAGCTATACAGTCGTATATATATATGGTTTTTCAGAAGTTATATCCGGTGAGGGAATTGGGTCAAAGGTGTGAATACATGAAATAATAATAGTATGAAAGGCATTTAAAATGTTCGTAATTATAATCATAGTTCAATATCAAATGGTAAAATAATTAATGTCATATACAGAGTAATTCATAAGGTACATAGATGTTGGAAAGGTATACACAATTATAGGATTAGTAGACGAATATAAAATGTTGCATAACATGGTGTGAATTTTGATAAGATAGAATTCATTATTGTAAAAATAAAAGAATTAATAATTTTGGGTTCAGAATGACAAGTGGGACAAGTGGAAACACTTCAGAGTGAGAATACTAATAATAATAATAGCAGTAACAATGAAGAGGTGCGTAGAATAACTAAATAAACAAAATACATAAAGAAATGAATGTCTATACCTCTACGGCCAAGGCAGGAGTAAGGATCGTATATACTTCTTTTCTACACAAAGGTCTGCCTTAAAGTCATGAATTACCAAGGCCTCTGCTGCCTTTAAAAGTCTGTAACTAGGAAAACGCGGCTGGCAGGTTGGCATGGATTCGGTAGATGATCTTAAAATCACGGTCAGGGTTGGCAGAGTGACAGGAGTCGTTCGGGTGTTCTAGATTAGAGCTCTATTCTAGAACACCTGATAGCTGAATATCGTGTTTTTAATTTATTGTTTTTCCTTTGTTTAAATGCATAAAGGGGAATAAATATTGGAAAATACAAGTAGATAGTGATTTACAGTCAGAAACCTTAATTCTTAATCTACACAATTAATCATCGGATGACAAATCACTCAACTACCACACTTCGATGGCACAGGTTAGGCTTAAAAATGGCGGTTTCCCTACATTGAATGTTGAATAATGAAATTAATGAGTAATGCACACACACACACACAGCAAGTAACAGTCAATGTAACTATGATAATATCACTGTTTTCTCAATAAAAATTACTTCTCCACGTCTAATTAATATAAAACCAACTTGTGAACCAGATATAAACAAACAACAGGAAGTTTGTTTATACAACTCATTAATTATTTAACTATTTTTATGTGGGAATTTTGAATTTGGCTCCAAATATTATCTCATTTGTTTATTTTATTATTAAGAATAATAAAACATAAATAGGTAAAAATTTTAAGAAAATTGTCATTCTCACATTTCACTCAAACATATATTTTAATATTTCAATATATTTATTTATGTTACCTAATTTATTTACACCTACAATGTAATTTTAAAAGTACACCACTTCTATGACTAGTCAAGTTAGTCATTGATAGATTTAAACAAAATTGAAAGTGGAGGCTGTTTATTAAATCATTCAGTCATCTGTTGAATATTGAAATAAATTCTTATCATTGTCATTTATTTCTTTAAAATTCTTATCATAATTCTAAGCAATGATGAGTTAGACAAACTGAAGTGAAAATCAAATGAATAACCAAGTATTTTGTGGGAGTCCAGCTGCCAAACAGCAGTTGTAATCACCGTTGAAGTAGCATTTATAGTACGTCAAGAAATATTTAACTAAAACAGTAAAGCAATAGAGAAAAAGTCAGATGGTTAAAGCATCAAATATCACCTCACTGAAACGATTAGTGTAAAAGTGAAATGAATACAATCCCGAGGAAATCTCAGATGGAAGCCAATCACGGCCAAGGTTACCAGTAATGGCAGATATGTATTTCATCTATCAAGAATGCTGATGCCTCACTGTAAGGGCTACAGATGACAGCGGTATTTAAACCTGTGTTAATTTAAAGAAATCTTGAAGTCATTCAGTAGATGATGACTAGCTGTGGAATTCAAATAGAAATACCTAATAATAAATCCCCGCTGCACAAGAAGGAAGTGGCTCCGGTGGCCAGAGTGGTCTAGTGGATAACCCGCTTTAAAATTTCAAAGTATGGCCACTGGATTCAAGTTTCAGTGTGGGAAACACCATCACTGACTCATTTAGGAATGAAGGTGCATCCAGCTGATGAGTTAGTCCAAATTAGGAGGGTGAAATGTGCGTTATCCTTGTGGGTTCTACTGCTAGTCACCATTCACGAAATCGCTCCAAGTTAAAGACACCTTATTTACAAAACATCTTGTACCCGTTTACGCCTTTAACTCATTTTAGCTAACTTCTCTGTACATTCGGAAATTGTCTCATCAACAAAGTTTGTATCAGGAACTGAAATGTCAGAGAACTGCTTTGATTTCAGAAGAATAAATAAGGCAAGGGTCACAGAATTTCATCATGAAGTGACATCGGTTATATAACCTTTGGTAAACCAGCACTCATGTACTAGACAAGTATTTTGTCTGCCCGCCTTAGGACTCTTCATCAGCACATACCAACCTTCCGGTTACAAGGCAAGCGAGCTCGTAGACCATTAAGCCACTGAGACTTGACTCTTCAATGGCGTGATTTGTGATGGCCAATATCATCTCTAGCGAGTATTTGTTCTCACAACTGACCTGCTGTAACCTACTGGTCATATCTTCTCATGGGTCATTGGATCAGGTCCCAGTGGCTCAATGGTTTACAAGATTGCCTTGTAATCGGAGGGTCGTGGATCGAAACCAACCAGCCCAGTAGGGCGGATGGGTACTGTTAAAGAGTCACAAACTAGGCTGACAAAACAACTGGCTGTCCAGTACTCCGTGGTGGTTTTCCAATAGTTCTGTAATCAATGTCAGCTCATGATGAAGTTCTGTAACCAGTTAAATCCTTACAAATCAACCCTTGAAAAGTGAGGGTTGTTAGAACTTAAGGTTGAAGTGAGCTGCGTTCAGGTTAGCGCACATAATCAATAAGAACACAATTAACCTCTTTTTTTTTATCAATCACACTGACGATTACTGAATTAGAAAACAACAATATATGAGTAGTTTAGAGGATTTTCAAACTCTATCAACCTGTTATTGATGGTCATAATCCTTACGATCGAGAAACAGACTTGTCATACGGAATAAAAGGCGCAGATTCAAAGTCACTATTTGTAAAAGTTGACTACAGGCAGCATAGATGAAGAAGTCAAAGCTAGTCAGGATTGAGAAGATAAGAAAGCCGCTCATTAACCTAAAATTAATTTTGAGATCCACAGCTTCCAGAACAAGAACACAACGTTCAAATACTTTTACCACTAATCTTAAGTTAGTCCTTCTATATGACCCAAAGACAAGGTGTACGTACATCACCGAAAGCATTTCTTGAAGTCTACTGTAGACGTTCACTAAGCTCTGCCACGACTGATATAAACACATTATGTGAAGAGGAAATGAAAGATTGTGGACAGTTGTGGAGTCAGCTGAAAGTGACACTAAAGTACCGACTGTAACGCGGATGTGCCACTAAAGCTCTTTTTTTACAGCTGGAATACAAGGAATACGTCGGGGGATCTATCAGTTTATGTAGGTTTTGGCTGCAGTACGTGTTTTTACGAGTTGATCATGGATTGATATCGGTTAGAGAACCATTGAAAACCAGGGAGTACAGGACAGCCGCTGTTTCAGCCTAGTTTGGGAATTATCGGCAGAACGCACCCACTGGGATTCGAACCCAGGACCTTCCCATCACAAGGCTAGCGAGCTCGTAGACCAGTCAGCCACTGGGAACCGATTCAATGGCTAATCCATGAATTCTAACTTCTACCAATTCGTGATTTAGCGCGACTCCAAACAAACAATAGAAAATTAATCTGATGCTCGCTAGTAATTTGCTAAAGGACAGAGTTTCCTGGAGTTCTGGTGAGAATTCATGACCAGTGAGATACATCCAGTCGGGAGTGAGGATGGACTTCCCACCGATGACATTGGTTGGTACCAGTCGCGCTAAGTCACGAATTGGTAAAAGTTAGAATTCATGCACTAGCCATTGAATCGGGTCCCAGTGGCTGAATGGTATACGAGCCAGCTCGCCTTGTAACCGGAAGGTCCTTGGTTCAAATCCCAGTGGGTGCGTACAGCCGATGATTCCCAAACTAGGCTGAAACAGCGGCTGTCCTGTACTCCCTGGTTTTCAATGGTTCTCTAACCGATATCAATCCGTGATCAACTCGTAAAAACCTAACTAACCCTTACAAACCAAACTATACAGAACATGTACCAAGTGGCTGCAATAACAAATAAAATCATCAGAAATAATCTCATCCAGGAAAAGTATGTCCAAAATCATCTCTAGCGAAGCACATCATAAAGACGGGTAACAAGGTGTTGATTTCAATAATGCCTTCAAGCACATATATAAAACAAGGTGGGATCACGTCATATACTTAAATTCGTTGAAGCTTGGTTCATAAAAAGAGTTAAATCTATCTTACGTCTCCAGATATTATTTATTATTACTCTGAACTTGTCTTGGTAATCCAATTTACAACCAAGGATCAATTTCCTTAATGATAAGAAGGAAATCCCACACACAAAGGAGCGAAGTTAAACTTTCGACACCACTAACTACCTATCAGTGAATTATCCAATGAGATTCACGAACGTAGTTCAATGTTGTAGAGCGCTTGATTCACTTCTAATGCGTGACCTTACAAGGTTACGGCTGCAATTTGAGGAGGTTAGTGTTTTCCAGTATTGCCTGGATTTAAATTGCTCCGGAAGGAGCGAATTTGTTCTTGTGTTGATATCATGACTTTATAAAGCTATAGCAGATCAACTGGTGGGTTTGTTCATCGTTGTGCTATATGTTTGAAGCATGCTAGCATTAGAGTGGGTAAGCTGATAATTTTAATATTTCGTGGGAAATTTTTCCGCTAGGTCACATCTCTCCCTAACCCAGATTTTCTGTATCTGCAATTACTGGGTGTTGAAACAGCCAGTGAGAGCAGCAGCTGCCGAGACTGAGAATAGTCTTGTCTCAACAGTTTAGTGGTACCAGCATTGCAGAGATATTGCTTCGTGTAAAATAGAGACAATCACTTGTTTGCTGTGTGGATCCCGTTACGAGGACTCATACGAATTCCACTGAAGGTTTTTGGGGCCGCTTGAAAAACAAGATAAGGGCTATAAATGGATCTGAAAAGGATCTCATTTACAGCCGTTCAGATGAATATAAGTACAGGATGTGCTGTGACTTCTCCATTGACAGCCACATGCTAAACTGAGGGATGTTTCTCTCACATACTCGAGAAAGATACTCCTTGTAACCGTTTCATCCTTCTTTATGCTTTTTTCTATAAATATGCGTTTCCATTCATCATATATGCCTATTTAATGTGATTGGTCCGTTCAAAGTTGTTTGCTGATTGGTTGCTAGTGGTGTCGAAAGTTTAACTTTGCCCACAAAGGTTCAAACTTCACGCCAAAGAAACAATCGGCACCAATACCAATACAATTAGCCTAGAGGGTGTGAAAACACACAAAAACAACCAACCACGTTCAAGATCATCCCCCACCCCCAGAAGAGATGACTAATAAATTCGTGGCGAAATCTAAAAGCTCACTTCAACAAATTGAAGTATGCGCTGAAGTGAAGATGTTGCCTAGTGTTGGGTCAATGAAAGCTTCGCAGGTATAAACCATCCAGCCAGCTCAGAGAATAGAACTACATCAAAAACTTAATAATATTCTCAACCACTTCCTTCATCTTTCTTACTCCAGATCCTTACATCATCTTCCTACCTCTTAATTGTGACCTTCACAGGTACATAATTTGACCTGTATTGTAAGAATTCATGCTCTCCTGCCTCCTATATAAATGTGTATGATAAGTATTCGTATGTGTGTGTGTGTGTATGCGATCAGAATGTTCGAAATGTGTTGAGGAAGTAAATCCAAGTACACGTTTCATATAAACTAGGTCTTCTTACTGTTTCTTTGACATTCATAAAGGGAACTAATTATTTTATCATAATAATATGGTTAGTAGTCTGTCAAATGGTTTACATTTAAATCATCAAGGTCACAATTTGTATTATCAAGGTCAAATTATTTTTGTACGAAAAAAATGATTCGTAATACCATACATCAATAAATTATTTGTTCTAAATGTTCTGATATTGATCAGTTCACTGACAGCTTGTATGAATGATGCAATTCTCTGTGAACAGTCATCATTCAGCTGTTTCGTTAACTGGTGTGATAAACAGAGGGGCTACTCCTACAAGTCCAGTTTAGTTATATCGAGCAAAATAAGCAGTCAGTTAAATTATGGTATAACAGGCTCAATAACTGTGACGGAATCATAATTTCTGTGTAGATTTTGTCACGAAATAACACCAGTTACATAATCATTGAACTCTATGAAGCCGTTTTGGACTCTTCAGTGGTGTGACCACTCGGCCCTGAATAGCATCGACCGAATCTAGGACCTTTAAGTTACAAGGCAAAGCCGTTTATCATTTGGCATTATATTGGACTGGAATTCACGGACCTATGGTAGCGCTATGTCACCACGTGAGAAAAGTTAGAATTCACTAGTTAGGGGATTCTAATCCGACAAATAGGTAGTCAACGTGATGATCTTGTAATATGAAGGTATCGAGTATAATCTTTGCTAAAGAACGGACATGTATTGCCTGGTTTCGGTTCGTAAGGAAATCTACGTTGAACCAGTCAGAAATCCTAACTAGTGTAACAATGTAATCCCTAATATCTTTGTTAGAACCAATCCCTCATGTTATTAATGTGTTCACTAATCGAAATGAATCAACTAATCTCCGTATAAATCTGCACTTTAGTTTTGTATTAGATGTTTGAAGAAGTTAGTAAGTATGAGGCTCTGAACTTTAGTCTCCTGTGTCTTGGTGATCATCATCAGCAGCAGTGTGTGTGTGTCTGAACACTTCAGGAATACTTCCTGTTGATAAGTTCCAATAACCAAGAAATTGAGATGTAGAGCTTCCTGCCAACAGCTTCCTTTAAACATTGACTACTATTAAAGAACTATCAAATGCCTTTAGAAAATAAATGTTCAGCGGACAGTTTTGGCATAGAATTTATGTACTCCATAATAATAATAGCGTCGGTGGCACAGTGGTTAGGACTCTCGCCGACCATGCATATGGTCCGAGGTTCGAGCACCCGCCGACGCACACCTGATATCTATGGTCGGTCTACGAAATTTGGGCTACCGATATCTATGCTGAAAATTCCATACTTGTACCAAAAATACAGTGTGGAATCAAGCTGTAAATCAAGAAAATAATTAAACACATAGATGAACTTCTGGGTCGACAATGAAGACAGACATTTGAAGTATCCCAGTCAACTAACCAAATAATAATGCGAAATACTTTATTTATACCAGGGTTCTAACCAAAGACCTTCTGGTTACAAGGCTAGCGAGCTCGTAGACCATTCAGCCACTAGGACCCGATTCAATGGCAAATCCATGAATTCTAACTTCTATCAATTCGTGATTTACCACGACTACCAACCAATATCGTTGGTGGGACATCCATCCTCACTCCCGACTGGATGGACTTCACTGGTCACGACTTCTCACCAGAACTCCAGGAAACTCCATCTTGTAGCAGGTCACTAGAGAGCATCAGATTAATTTTCAAGAGTTGGTTTGTAAGAATTAAATTTGCTAATGCGAGTTCCACCACGGACTGATATCGGTTAGACAATCATTGGAAAACCTAGAAGTACTAGACAGCTATTTCATCCTAGTTTGGGAATCACCGGCAGTTTCAGGACATGAGTTTCTTCAAGGCGGTAGCAGATACGCCTTGCTAACTAACTGGTGAGTGCCAACCAGCAAGAAACCTAGATCAGGTTAAGCTTCCTGCCGAATGCCCCCAACCATCTAGTATCAGCGAATAGACATACCGCAGTCAAATGACCTTGAACCAACCAATCAGATCACTCAGTATTACAAATGGATGGATGCTTTTCATAATCTTCCTAGCAATCTTACCTTAACCCTATTTATAATGCCAAACTATCTGATTGGTTGGTTCAAGGCCATTTGACTGTAGTATGTCTATTCTTCACGGTTGCCATAATCACTGGAATTGTTTGGCTGGGACTATGATGTCTCGTAAACTAGACGTGAAATTAAAACTCGAAATGTAGTCTTAGCGAAAAAAATTGTTTTATTAAATAAATAATATCATACATTATTATTATGAATTATTTCAGAATTAAGTCTTAATTTATAACATATAATTTATATGTATTATGCGCAGGTACCCAAAAGATTTAAAATGTTGTTTATTTAGTTGAATTTTCTTTCAATCAATCAATCAAGATAAACAACTACTGTGTGTAACTTATGTATGTGCTTGAAAGATGAACGCTAAAAAATCTTGTTCAATGTTTCAATATCTACATTTGGACTAATTACATATATATATATATATATATATATATATATGACAGCACACATAAACACAATCCTATACATCAATCGCTTCACGTTGTGTAAGCCAAATACATCTAACACTGATCGGTTACGAGTTCACCAATTCCCTCTGCATCTCCTTTTTTTTAACGTAAACCAGTTGAATAATCATTTTCAAATAGATGAACCAATCAGAATTATAGTGAATGTTTAGTGAAAGGTTTTTGGTGAATTTGTAGGTCACTTATATACATATATATATACATGTTCGGTTTCACTTTGGCATACAGTTAATCAGGCTTCATAATTGTAATTGTGATGCGTTCAATCAACATTTATCTAATATCATTTCTCTGCATCAGTTTATTATTATTCCTTGAAAGTGGCTATTCCCATGAAAGTAATCCTAGTGAAGTTGAACATCATAAATTGAAAGAAGGACCTAATGCCGCTGATAACCATCATGACGATAATGACGAAACAACAAATGAAAATTTCAGTGGGCATCATGTGGGGTATATTAATCATCCCAACTTTTCACATCACAGAGTAAGTTCGCATTGTTTATTCTTTTTTATAATACATGATTTTGTTGAATTTTGAGTATTTATCGTTTCTTTTTCAAAAATTGTTTGTTTGAATGACGTTATTTAAGAAATCTTTGACCTCTATACAAACAATTCTTCTTGAGTAAGAGAATATTTACTTTTAGTTAATTGGTGGATAGTGAATAGCAGTGGAATCAAGGATAAAGAGCGTTTCGTCCTATTTGGGACCCGCCAACTGGGTGTACCTGCATTTCGCAGTGAGTGATGATGTTCTCACCGAGGCACAAACTCAGTACCCATAGTTTTAAACGTCAAAACGGGCTAAATCCATTCTATCTAACTCACATCACCCTCTTCATTCACAACTCTCCCCTTGTATCTCATCAGGGAGGAAGACCAGAAGCCTATATAGAAAACTATATGCTCGCACTAGTAAGTACAAAAACTCAACCATACCCTACTCAGCTCGTGTTCTGTGCGATAAAGAAAGCATTAGGCATCGTGATACCTATAACGTATCAAATAGTCAGTAGAACAATTGGATCTCGTCTTTCCAACTCATATAATTTATGGGTACAACGTTTTCTTTCTTTTCCTTTTCTCTCTCCCTCTTTATCTGTTATGTGCTGCTTTGTTCCTCTCTTCCTTACAAAATCTATTTAAAAACATTCTTCTTCGCTCTTTCACACCCTGTATATCTCGACCGTTTTGTTACCGCTTACGCCAGTAAATATGCTGGTATCTGCTTTTCTAACGCCTTCAAACACTCTGTTCAAGTTTGGCTTTGCTACCGACATGCCAACATGTTGTTGTTAAAGTGAACTGAGATTCCCTTAATCTATGTAGCATTTTAGCTATTGTTAATGTACAAACTGGATGCAATACTATAGTGAAATGCTGAGAATTCCATTCTCTATCATAATTACTGTTTGGGGATAAAGCAAATTATTATTATTATTCACCAGACCACTTGAACTAGGATTCTAGGTGGGAAAATCATCACTAACTGTGGAATGCAGGTTATTCGAGACAAGCCAATCCCAAATAGGACGAAATGCGCATCCTGGATTCTGCTGCTAGTCAACATTCAACAATCAACTTCTAATTACATTCTCAGAGACCACCGAAGCATCTACACAAGCAGCCGATATGTCAACCTGAGACCAAGCACTTCTGTCTAATCAATGAATCGACGGGAAAATCTAAAATTGAATTAAATATTTATTTGTGCTTGAATAAATTTAAGTTACTACTAATAATTCTAATTTAAATGACTGATTACTACTGAACAGTGGATATTCTTTTCGATAAACTGCTCTTCATCACATCCTGCAGTTATATATCTATCCACAATAATGAAAGATAAGGGCATATTAACAATATTAATGTTGTGTAAATAACATTGAATCAATCAATATTATCAATTGATTACAGTTCAGTAGCTTCTGTAGACGTGATAATATGCATCAACATAACACTACTCTACACAATGAATATCAGAAAAATTAGGAAAAATAGTAATACAAGATTCATGAATTCATAAGCTCCACAGGAGGCCGGTCAGGGCAGTAATAATGGCTGGCTAACTGGACCTGTTTCTTCTGCACACACACACACACACAACGATGGTTGCTTTAGGCTAGTCGCAATAGTGTTCGGAGTCTTCGGTACCGGGATAGCTTTGGCAATTTATTAGGTAGCCGATAGATGATAGTGGAGAAGGATTCTTCAATTCTAGCTGGCTTAGTAGCCGGTCAGTGTGGACCAGATGGTCTAATAGCCAGGCTCTTGATGATGTTTTCCACTGCACCTTTATTTAGCCACGCCACACTGATAGGTTTTCCCGACTGAGTACAAAAAATAAAGTTTGTAGAGCAACGCCCAGTATAACTCGATCCACAAGTGCAGTTGAATTGGTAGATACACTTTGAAGCGGCTAGTCTAGGTACTTCATTTTTCAATCAAGGCAACACTGTTGGTCGTGTAGAGAATAAGACGTGTAGTTCGCCAGCATTAAAAGTTCTTTGAACTGATTTTCTTAATTTCCTTGTAATTATCTAACTTGGTATATCGCTCTTGAATTGTATTTGTATATAAAGTGGCTTGGTGTTTACAGATAGTGAGTAGTCCTTTTTCGCTTTCTTTGTCATGTGTTTCTTGATATATTTTTCGGGACAGCTATTTTCGATCAAAGTATCATATACAATGCTTAATTCATCTTCAATTACTTCTTCTGAGCATGTAGCTCTGACCCTGTGTCTGAGGGTCCTTACTGTATTTCTTTTGCACTGGAGACGAACAAAGCTGTGAAAATGTATATATATTATCTTGTCCAAGTGCTCTTTCTATGCAAATTTCTTTTTATGCTACCATCTGGTGTTCTTGTAAGAAGGACATCTGAGAAGACAATTATATTTTGGGATTCCTCTTCACATGTGAATTCGATAGCGGAATTTACTTCTTATTGCGTTTCTGTCTCAACTGTTTTCACAAAGAATGAAGGAATCATTCAATTACCGATAATAAAATGAGATTTTTCTGATAAGGTTTTTTTTATAGGAACATTCTTTAGTTTAATTAGAAAGAGATCAGCTGAAATAGACCCAATGGAGAGATCACTACCACCCCATTGACTAGTCTGTAAAGTATGCCATCAAATTTCAAATTTACATAAGTGGTACACCTTAATAACGAAATTGTTTAAAGATTTCTGTTGGAATGTCAATATTTATCGACTAGCTATACACTTGTTGATATATAATAAAAAGTTAACTGTTTGTACCAAAGGTACATTTGTGAATAAGTGATATTATGTTCTTAGATATCATGATTTTCTCTACGAATTCAAACATATCTTTGACAGTATGTTTCACCATCTTTCTGTTCATGCAGGAGGTTTAAGAATAGTCAATAACCATCTCATTCATGTAATGGGTGATGATTGAAGATAAGAGAAAAATATATATTTTTTCAGTAACAGAAATGGAACCAATGATCTTCGAATTTCTAGTCTGATGACCTACCAGTTGACCTGCTGTGAGACTCAATTGATAGCCATGGCCAGCATTTCACTACAATCATCATTTGTTATATGAATGAGCTAAAAGTTAGTGTAAATATAAATTAATCGTATTGGCGGTTCATCTGTTGATCCTAGTCATATTGAATTTGAAGGGAGTGGAGTAGGCTATAAACTAATGGTGTTACTGTATAAAATAGTCCTGTATCAGCAGACTGGTATTAACATAGTCAGTGATGCTTTGATTGGACACTAGTAACTATCGTGATGTGACTGGTCCTTACTTTGATGCAGACTGAATTCTATCAGTCAGGTTTGCAGTATGGCCACCATTCCAGGCAGCTCGCCATCATGCTGCACATCCGTTTGATGAAATTAGATGGTTGGAGACAATCTGAAACAAGCCTTTGACCTAGGTTTTGTGCTAATTGGCACTCTACAGTTAGCAAGGCGTATCTTCAACTGCCTTGAAGGAAATCATGTCCGTTCTGAGATTCGAGCCCGCGTCACCCAGAGACGTTATCATTGAGCTATTCGGGCTCCCGATTGATCTCCTCTCTGTAGGACTGTATTGGATACCTGACACATAAAATTCAGTCTGAACTAAAAGAAGGACTAGACACATTATACTAGTCACTGACTAGTGTTCAATCAAAGAATCCAATATAGTTAGTCTTACAGGAGGTGAATCGCGAACCCGAATAGCCCAATGGTAACATCTCTGACTGCAGCACTGGGTGACGCGGGTTCGAATTTCAGAAGGTGTACGGTTTTCTTCAGGGTTCCAGATACGCCTTGCCACCTGTAGAGTGCCAACAAGAACGAAACCTAGGTCAGACTGGACTTCCTTCCAATTTCCTCCAACCATCTAATATTATAGTCAGTGATGGTTAAAGGGTCGTGGCAGAAATTGAACCAGTCATCTATGAATTACTGAGTCAACGGCCTGGTTAGATGATATGCTAGACTCAAATAATAGAGATTTATAGACACTAGTTTAATCCTCTAATACTACTTAGTCCTATTGTAACAACAGAAGACAAGGGCCAGGCAACAGATCGTTTTATTATGAAAATCAACACGTATTTATATATATTTCACATACATTATTATAGCTTATGCAAGTAGAAAAGGCGCAGTCATCTGATTGGTTGCAGACAAACGCAGGCTTCTGATTGGTTGTTTCGGGATTCCTTGACAAATAGAGTTCTCTATCTGCGAATCATATTTTGCCACGTTAACTTTGCTGTGATTGGTTGTTGAATCAGCCTTGTTCATATTTTCTCACGGCCCATATTAGTGACCTAGACATTAACGTAGATTAGTGCCAACTAATCGGCTAGTAGCCTGCTCTCACCACACTATCACTTCTTAACACCGCTTGGCACAGCAGTTTTAGGCTCATTTTGATTAAGGAACACACTTTTATATTTCATTATGGGTTTTATCATACTCCAACTAATAATGATAATAACAGCTCTATTTTATTACGAACAGTGTTCACATAATGTACAGGATTTTCATGGAAGTTTATTGCATAATATCCTCCGTTTGTCCAGGATCTTCAAATAGAAGATCAAATGACGGTAGACTGTATGACATAATTCTATCTCACCTAAAACACAAACCAATCCATCATTACGATATCTCTTCTTTCTCCCCTTCGAGAAATACATGACAAAACTTTGTTGAATGTCAATTATTAAAAGTTCAGGAGTACAATTGGTAAAGGAGGGACAACACTCAGGAACGGTCATCTCATATTTTGGGATAAGATGCCATCCATAATAATGCTCTTTCTCATGTTTAGTGGTATCAGCTTGCGAATCAGCAGGCTGTTAATGTTTTAATTACGCTCCGGAGTAAACATTACTAATATAGGTCACATTTTACTAGATTTAAACGAAGCACTATTATTACTGTTTCCTTTAGTTCCTAGAGAAACATAGGGCTTCAGCCGAACGCCTCCATTGCGTTCCTTTCTCTGCCAACGTTTTCACCTGGCTCCACGTATTCCCACATACTTTCATCACCTCTTCAATTGACCTTCTCCATGTCACCCTCACATCGACGACCAACTCGCCGCTTCCCTTTCGAGTTTCACTCGAGGGCTTGCCTGGTGATGTCACTTGATGGTTTGTTTCCTCAAAGTATGGCCAATCGACCTCCATTACTTCCTGCTTATTTGTTGCACAATCAGTTCCTGGTTGGTTCGCTCAATGCCAGAGATCCCTGTTGCTGATCTTTTCTGGCTGGCCATCTGATTTGAGTATTGAGCTAAGACAGCTGTTGATGAAGGTCTGTAGTTTGTTTCAGGTGCCTTTCATGACACGGCGCCAAGTCTCTGATCCGTATAGTAGCACTGACTTCACACTGGAGCTATGTCGCTTGAATTGTAGGAATTCGAATAAATGTCAAGTGTCTGTGGAACTCCAGACAAAAAAATTGTAAGGCATTGATCATTAGCTGTAGATATGCTTCTTGTCTAGCTGTAAATAGTCGGGAACACCTATCAGTGTGGTGTAGCTGAATACAGGTGTGCTGAAAACCATCGTCAGCTGCTCTAAATAGACCAGCTGCTCCACACCCGCCAGTAAGCCAGCTAGGAGTGAAGAATCCATCTCCATAATCATCTGTCGAGTAGCAAATAAACCGCCAAAAGTATCTAGGTACCAAAGGCTACTAATTACAGTGTCTATTGCGATTCACCTAAAACAAACGGTGCTCTGTGTGTGCGTGTGCAGAAGAAACAGGTCCAGCTAGCAAGTCTGTCACTATTATTGCCCTGGCCAGCCTTCTGTGAAGCCTATGAATTCATGAGTTCTGTAATATTACTATTTTTCTTAATTTGTCAGATATTCAGTGTGTAGTGTCATATTGATGCAAGTTGTCACGCTTACACAGATGCTATTGAACAGTAATCAGTTGATGATGTTGATTGATTCGATGTTATGTAAACAACACATTAATGTTGTTAATAACCCTAATACTTTCATCGCTATGAATACATAAAATTTAAAAGCCTGATGCAGAAGGGGTCATCGTGAAGAATAATTTTCTTCAGTTATCAGTCTTTTGAAATTTCCAGTGACCATTTTTGATGAGTTCTGATGATGAATATATTATTATAATTATTCTTGTTCCCTTGGGTTCCTAGTGAAACATAGCACTTCAATTGCACCTCTCCACTTGCTCCTGTCCTCTGCTGTACTTTTCACCTGCATCCATGTTAGTCCATACTGTTTCAACTGCTATTCACACGATCTCCAACATGTCACCCTTGCACTGACGTCCCACTCACCACTTCTCTTTTGGGTTCCACTCGGGGGCCTGGCGCATGATGTCACCCAGCGGCCTCCTCAGCGAGTGTCCAATCCATCTCCGCTTTCTCCTGCATATTTGTTGGTTAGCAATTGATTCTTGTTTTGTTTGTTCCCAGCCATAGTTTCTTGTTGGTGATTCTTTCCGGCCAGGCCATCTGATATTCAGTATAGAGCCAGCGAAGATAGTTGTTGGTTGATAAAGGTCTGCAACAGGCTGTTGGAAATATTATCTGTGACTCACTGAGTTTCTGATCCGTATAGAAGAACTGACTGACTTAACGTTTGTATTGAAAATCTGATTGAACTTCGTTGTTGATGCTGAGTGACGTGATGCGGATTTCCAGATTGGTTTCATGTTGATGAATGTGTTCTCGCTCGATTTGACATCTGTTATGATGCTAGATCTTTGTCTTGAGGTAAGTGCTTAACTACTGACCAGTGCCCACTTAACTGGTAAAGCAGAACACGCGAGAATCAGCGGTAAGACCAGGATCATTTATTTATGACAAAAGTGACTATTTATACAAAAATAAGGTAGGCTGGAAATCAACCAATCCGGTTGAGAGTTTCGAATTGTGCAAGCGTCCAATCAGAAAGCAGAAACAAATGCATGTCAACGACATGATAATAACTTGATAACTGCATGTGTTTTGCCTCTTCCTAACAACATCCTCATCCGTTCCAACTGCCTGTAGTTAAGACAATGCTCCCTAGCCTAGATAAGTGAATGAAGTAACCTCTTTCAAATCCCTCTCGTTGATGGCGATTGGCGCTGGATGTTGCTGTTGTTGGTTGGTTATTTTCATAACCTCCGTCTTGTCTATGTTCACCTGGAGTCCTGTCTTCACTGTCTGCTTCTTCGACCAGTTTGTCGGTTTTCACTTGTAAGTCTTCGATTTTGTGACAGTAACATCAAACATAAAACATCCACGTGCGAAATCCAGGTCTTCTAGGTTCTTCACGTCGGTCCAGGATATCCTTGTCTACTCTTTTCCCACTGTCTGACGCATAATCCAGTCAGTCCACCACAATTAGGAATATCATTGGTGATAGTAAGCACCCTTGTCTGACTCCTGTGTTTACTCCAAACGCCTCGCTGAGTTTTCCGTTGTGGATCACTTGACATGTGCCGTTGTCGTACAGCAGTTGAATAAGGTTGATGAATATTTGGGGTACGCCGTAGTACTCGAGTAATTTCCAAATTACTTCGCGGTCAGGCCATTGCTCGAGTGGAACTCAAAAGAGAAGTGGCGAGTGGGACGTCAGTGCAAGGGTTAGGGTTGAAACAGTATGGACTAACATGGATGCAGGTGAAAAATACAGCAGAAGACAGGAGCCAGTGGAGAGGTGCAGTTGAAGTGCTGTGTTCCACTAGGAATCCAAGAGGAGAATAATAAATAATAATAAGTGGATTCGAGAAACACACAGACTAAACCTTATGGGTTAGAGGGGTGAAGTAGTGTTTGTGTGTGGAATCAGTGTCTTCGGTTAATTCTGCGTGTATTCTAAACATTGAGATGATCACTTTAAAGGACTCTTGGATCGACCACAACCGACAACTCGCCTAAAAATACGACGCCACCATCAGCACACATGGAAATGGCAGTGCACACTACTCTTCCAACGAAATAAGAGATTCTGAATGCGATCAGGCCACTGAAGTCTGTTCTGGAAGACAGCAGGACCAGACAGCATTCCCCCTAAAGTATTGAAGGCAGCCCTGGAGATTACGGCAGATGTTCTCACTCTATTACTGCAAAAATTTGGAAAGACGGAAAAGTGCGCACCTATTCAAAGAAGGGCTACCTCGACAAACTGCCAAAGAAGAGCGACTTAGGCCTGTACAAGAACTGACTGGCGTGGCTCTTATCCACACCAAGTAAAACACTAAGTCACTTTATCCTGGAGAGAATAAAGGCTGTATTGGATACAGAACTCTGCCCCACCGGAACAAGCTGGATTCGGGAATGGTAAATCATGTGCTTATCAAATTGCAGCTCTACGCATCGTCATCGAACAAACATCGAATGGCAGACAAACCTCCGCCTCAACTACATTGACTTCGAAAAGACCTTCGACAGCTTGAACCAAGAAGTAATTTGGAAGCTACTTCAACACTACAGCGTACCTCAATTCTTTGTCAACCTCATTCAACAGCTATGTGACAGTATTATGTGTCAAGTGATCCACATCGGAAAACTCAATGAGGCGTTTGAAGTGAATACAGAAGTAAGACAAAGCTAGCTGCCTATTATCGCTGACGATCATATTCTTAACTGTGATGGACTGGATTACGCGTTAGACTGTGGAGAGCGAGGAGATAGGAAAACGCTGAACGATCGATAAGCAGACTCTAGATCTGCATTTCTTGGATGATCTATGTCTAATGTCATACAAACTCGAAGACTTGCAAGCGAAAGCCAACAAACTGGTTGAAAAGGCAGCGAAAACAACCTGGAACCAGTTTGGAAATCTTCCGCACTCAGCATAAGGAATAAGATTCTCATTTTCAAAATCAATATAAAGTCGGTTCTTCTATTCGAGTCAGAAACTTGGCGTGTCAAGAAAAGGATCTCCAACAGGTTGAAGGCTTTCATCAACAGCTGCCTTTTCTGGCTTCATACTGAAGATCAGATGGCCGGCCAGAAAGAATAAGCAACTAAAAGCTGTGGGAAAAAACCAACCAAGAGGCCATCGCTCAACAAATAAGTAGGAGAGAGATTGGAGATGCATCGCGCATATGTTGACGAGGCTGCCGAATTACATCTCACGCCGGGCCCTCGAGTGGTATCCCACTGAAAGGCAACGAGCGGGTCGTTAGTGCCAGGGTGACATAAAGGAGATCGTGTGAGGAAGAGATGAGAGTGTTTGATCAATCGTAGACCCAGATGAAGAAGGCGGCAAGAAACAGAAAGAAATGGAGACGTGTGTTGTTGAAGCCCTATGCTCCCCTCGGAACGAAAGGGAATGATAATAATAATAATAATGTAAACAGCCTTCTGTAAGAAGTAATGGCGTCATTTTCTTCATCAACATGTCTCTTTTCATTATGAAGTCTAATACTAACTGACATATACATTCATACTGTTTTTCTTCTTATATATAGTCTTTGAAACGAAAACATCTTACTAAAAAATTTTTCCCATGGAATTTTCGATTCACACGACCTAAATCTCAAGAGATTTATGTATTCAATACAGAACGTTATAGTAATTGGTCAGAATGGAAAGAATGTCTACCTATGGAGTGTATTGAAATACGTTATCGTAAGTGTATAGATGATTCCTGGAAAACACTATCACCGAATCTTATTCATACAACACGATGTATATCAAAGTATTATGCTGAAAAACGTACATGCTTGAATAAAACTCAGTGTAATGAATACAGTAAGTTTATTTAATCGATTAATTTGGTTTTTTTTTTTTTGCTTTGAAAATTATTCAACACGCTTATACCTTATTTGTATACTAATTTGTTTATTAATTAATTAATTTTTAATTTCTTTACGTTCCCAGTGGAACATAGAGCTTTAAGTTGGAGGCTTGAAGTTTCTGTAGCAGTGGTGTTTATTTTTACGAGATGGGGTCGCTAGCCCCTTCATGCCCAGCCTTCCCTCTTCACTAGTCTAAATACTGGCTTAGCGAGGTAAAGGAGTGCGTCTGTGGCCGGGGATCGAGCCCCGAACCACCTGCATGGTCGGCGAGCATCCTAACCACTATGCCACCGACTCACTTCTCATCTTATTAAGGGGGGGCTAATGTAGATTTCGCTGCTGGTTATCTGTGCTCCACTAGTCTGACTGCCCCTGTTCTACTACTCTGATCCATGTGACAATCATTCCCGCAGAGTTTTAGATAAGCTAAATTGTTTCATTTAATAGGCTCCACAAGATCCACCATTTAACAGACAAAGTCCGTTTCTAATTCAGTTTGTGAGCAGTTTGAATGCCAGTCACTTTTATTCCTGCCTGTTTTATTAAGAATTCTGCGTAAGGTCGTTTCCGAGGTTCCTTTCTTTCTATGGAAGTACTACTGACAATTTAAATTCCTTATTGTTGTTGTTGTTGTCATTATTCTGTGCATGTTTGACGTGTATGTCAAACTTTTGTTTTATAGTTTTCTTTATTTCCAACATATTCATTGAAGGGGTTGTAGAATTTTCTAAATGCACCGGACAGATGTATGGTGGAGGTATGTAGATGATACATTCACTGTACTTAGAATACAGAACATAAATAGATTTTCCGAATAAATCAACTCGAAGGTAGAGGCAATTCAATTCACTTATAAATCAGAAAGTTAAGAAGAGGAGCTTCCAGTGTAAGACTGTGGCGTAAAAAATGAAAGAAAATGGGAAGTTAAATACTAATGTTGACAGGAAACCCACACATTCAAACAGATATATGGACTTCCGATCATCCCATCCAATGTCATTAAAAATGGGACTGGTAAAATTTTTAAGTAATAGGACACAAAAACCAAGTAATACCAACGAACTTCTTTATGTCTGTGAGACCAGGCCATTGAGAATAGAAGACATGAAAAGATTAGCTATCTTTGATCATAGGTGCCTGCGCTCTATCTCCCGTGTTAAGTGGTATAATAGGGTGAGCAATATTGAGGTTAGGCATCAGTCGAGTGTCAGCTAGGTAAGGAGGTGAAATCAATCGACGAGGCTGTGAAATTACATCGACTGAGATGGTTAGGACATGTGTTACGTATGCATGCCCAGTCATCACCTCCCTCGACATTGGGCATTGTTAGTTGACATACGGTCAGTCTGGAAAAGAGCTAGTGGCGGTTAAATCAAAACATGGCTTCATTAGTCAATGAAATCCACAACAGTTAGTTTAAGCCACCTAGGAAGATTTAGATTTCCTGGTTGAGGTCCTCGGGACGGTAAAAACCAATGGCTGGAAACAATTGGTGATATGGCTCAAATTGATTGTTCTCAATGGCACAGATACATACACTCCTTGTGACTTACGATTTCCAATGAAACCATATTGTTCTTCGTTACTACTATTCCTTTGTCTCACACCTCTGTTTACTGTCTCTATTATGCATTTCTTTTACTTTCTTCTCTAGCTTTGTGTGCTGCATGGAGTGTGGTGACTTGAACTGCTGCATATCGTTGCGAAGTTCTATGTTCAAAAAAAGGCAGACAAACGGAATCCATCTCCACTGTCTTCCACATATTTATAAAACACAAAATAACTGAGCAAACAATATCCTTTTCGATAATTTCCTCTTCTCGCTCTACAGCTATATATCTATATGTTTATATACATAGAATATTCTAGATCAGTAGTCAATAAAAAATATTAGTGTGTTTTTTAAATAATATCGATTTGTAAAGTAAGATCACGGTGGAATTACAGTTCATTAACGATATTTAAATAATAATAATAATAATAAAAATATAATAGCATCTAGAATATCAACTAAAAGTAGGAAATTTCTACAAAAATTGAGGATCCTTCAAATCTAGATGGCCAAGGTAAGAATGCTGTCTGAAAAACTTCTTTTGTACGTACAAATTAGGCTTCTTAATGTGGATCCCAACGGCTAGCCTCAGAAATATTTAGTAATCGAACTCTTCAGGCGAAATTAGGATATGTTGGTATGCGGTAAATGATTTTGAAACCGGCCTCGTTAACATCAATCATCTTGTGTTCTGTATCCACAAGATGAGATAGAATATCGTTACGAATAGATTTCGGTTTGTCCTTTACTTAACCACTATGCAGAGTGATGTTCGGAAATCCGATGAGAAACACGACAAACTGTACGGCTTATTATTATTGACTACTATTCTAGAATATTCCATGTATATAAAGACATATACGTGTAATTGTAGAGCCAGAAGAGGAAATCATCTCAAAGGATACTCTTTGCTCAATTATTGTTTTTTGTGTTTCATAGATGTCTGAATGAATATTTCCTACATATTTGTTGATCACTAGGTTCTCGACTGTTAGTTTGTTCATTGACAGAGTTTTTTTGTTCGCTGCTAATTCTTTCTAGTCATCTAACCAGCTAGTCGGTCATTTGATCTTCATTATGAAGTCGTCGAAGGCCGAAGCTGTTGATAAAAGTCTGCACTGGCCTGTTGGAAATGATTTTCATGACTCACTCACAGTGAAAGTTGCTCACCTATATGGAAGAAGTGGTGACTGACTGACTGACAGACTTCACATTTGTGCTGGAAATCTGAATCTTGCTCTTTATGAAGGTCTGTCTTGGCTTTTCCTCATTCGTGCTGTAGGGTGTAGTTGAGGCAATGCTGCCTAACCTGGTAAGTGATGGAAGCTACCTCTTTTAAATCTCTCCTGTTGGTAGTGACTGGTTCTGGCTGCTGTTATTGTCGTTGGTTGGTTGGCTGGTTAACTTCATCACTGTCGTATTCTTTATGTTCCCCTGAAATCCTGTCTTCACCGCCCTACCTCTTCAGCCAGTCTATTGGTTTTAACCTGAAAGTCTTCAAGTTTTTTAAGACGCATCAACTGAATAGACTACCAGAATCCCAATGTTTTAACATTCTAAGCTCTACGACCCTGAATCAACTATACATCGCATTACACACTGAATTATTTTATCGTATTTACAAAGCCACCTCCTTCATCATACATCAAATATAACCTAATCATCATCTGATATAATAATAGTAATAATTTGCTTTATTCCAAAATAGTACTTGTGATACAGGATGGAGTTCTCAGCATTTCACTACAGTATTGCATCCAGTTTGTACATTAGCAATAAATAAAATTCTACGCAGATTATGGGTAATCTCAGTTCATTATGACAACAACATATTGGCATGTCGGTAGCAAAGCCAAAAGTGAACAGAGTGTTTGAAGGCGTTAGTAAAGCAGATACCAGCATATTTACTGGCGTAAGCGGTAACAAAACGGTCGAGATATACAGGGTGTGAAAGAGCGAAGAAGAATGTTTTTAAATAGAGTTTGTAAGAAAGAAAAAACAAAGCAGCAAATAACAGAAGGAAGAAAGAAAAAGAGAGGGAGAAAAGGAAAAGAAAGAAAACGTTGTACTCATAAATTATATGAGTTGGAAAGACGAGATCCAATTGTTCTACTAACTATTCAATAAGTTATAGGTATCTAGATGCCTAATGCTTTCTTTATCGCACAGAACACGAGCTAAGTAGGGTATGATTGAGTTTTTGTACTTACTAGTGCGAGCATATAGTTTTCTATATAGGCTTCTGGTTCTGCCTGAAGAGATACAAGGGGAGAGTTGTGAATGAAGAGGGTGGTGGTGTGAGTTAGATAGATAGAATGGATTTAGCCCATTTTCCACATGAGTCCAAGTGCTTGTCAACCAGAGTATTAACAAGCTGGTTAAGTGGCACGTAGCTTACCCTGCTGACATCCTTTAACATCCTACGTAACAAGATATAGTCTTTCTTCAGAAGCCCAGGAAAAACTAAGGGGAAACAATAGACAATAATTGGGAAGAATGCGAAAGTTGACAAATTGTAAGAGTAAGGGTTGAGTTATTCCAGAATATCTTAACCTCTTGATGTAGAAGGTAAGACGGAATATTTCCTTAGAAATCATCAAGATATGAGACGACCAGGAGAGATCAGCGGATAGAATGACGGCCAAGATATTTAATTTCCGACTTCGTCACTGTTTCAGTGCCATCTATGTTGCACACCTCGTGGGTGCTAACCACCAGTTTGTTTAGGTTAGACTTATGCCTAAAGGTGTAACAAGGCATCATACACAAATAACAATCAATATGTATGAAAAAATTCCTCGGTCGTCACCGTCATTCGCCTATCACAACATCACATACATCACAATTAGCATTTCAATCGCTTATTTATATATTAGTTTTTGATATAAACTCCATGTGACTTTCGTATATATATATTTATATGTATATAAATATAAATAATCGTTTTAAAATTTTAAACTGACCGTATTTTTTTAAATTTTCTATGGGTTTATTTATTTATTAATTTTTTGAATGAAAAAGGTACGTACATACAGCCTACCAAATGAATTTTGAATCATACGTAGTGTGTGCATATATGTATATAATTCAAATTTGAATGAATATTTAAAGGTTTTTATGAACACTTTAGAAAAAAATCAATAAAAACGATTAAAATAAGTTAAGTGAAGGGAAGCAGAGTGGAGTGGAGTGGAGTAGAGTGAAGATCACCATAGTACACTTCACCTTAAGAATTAATTGACAAATTACTCTTAGTATATATATATATATATATTGTATCGCAGTCATCAATTATTTACAAACCATTCGAGTTAGTAGTGAAATTTTCACACACATATAAATGCATAGTTGTCATTCACCGTATAATTTATTAACACAATTATGAGACGAATTAATCTTCGATAGAAATAAATAACAAAACATTCTTTGAATATTTGGATGGATGAATTAATTAATTCTGATGACAGTCAGGGGAATAATGGCTGTGTGTGTGTGTGTGAGAGAGAGAGAGAGCTATGGTCGTCATTGAAAGTGGAAGACATGAAAAATCTGGCCAGCTAGCTGGTTGTCTTTGATCATAGGTGTCTGCCTACGTTATATCTCCCCTGGTATAATAAGGTGGGCAATATTGAGGTTAGGCGTCCAGTGAATGCCAGCTTGGTAAGGAGGGGAAATTAATGAACGAGGCTGTAAAGTTACATCGATTGAAATGGTTAGGATATATGTTACGTATGCCTAACCATCACCTTCCTTCACTACAGGCGATGTTAGCTGACATAGGGTCAGGTTGGAAAAGAGTTGGCTAGTGGTGGTCAAACCAAACATAGCCTCATCAGTCAATAAAATCCACAACAGTTAGTTTAAGCCAGCCATCCACGTAGGAAGGTGTACAATTCCAGTGTGATTGGGGTCCTTGAGATGGTAAGAACCAATGATGGTGGCTGGAGACGATTGGTACTCTGGCTCAAAATCCTCGTTGTTAATGACAGTGCAGATGCATCCACTCCTTATAGTATCCAATAATAATATCCAGTAAAACTATATTGTTCTTCCATATTAGTATTCTTTTTGCCTCATATCTTTGTTTACTGTCTCTATTTTGCATTTCTTCTTACTTTCTTCTTCTCTTGCCTTGTATGCTATAAAGAGGGAGTATGGCGGCTCGAACGGCTGCACTTCGGTGCATAGTTCTGTGTTGAAACCAGTCAGTCAGTCAATGGACGAAGTTAAGCTTTGAGCACCAGTAATTACCAATGGACGAATGACCACCTTGAACGCACCAGTCATATGATAAAGGCGATTTCCACATATAATAATGAATTAAAGCGTTCATGAAACTAGTACATAGGATACCCTTCTCTCACATGTAACAAAAATACCTCTCCCGGTTTTGGATTGGAGTGTCATCAGAGTAGTTTAACCATACTCAATGCATGTATTTATCCAGGTCTTCTAATCGTAACAACAATCCTAATCTTTCCTTAACTTGTCCCTAAAGTGAAAATATCCTTCCCCTCAACCCCCCCCCCAGCTTATTAGGTTAAAATAACCCTAACCTGTTTTTATCCTAAATTCGACTTAATCTTTCCCAAACCCAACCTGAAAATTGCCAGACATCTCATTTTAATATAACAACACATCATTAAACGTATTCATATTTATGATTCCAATGCTATATGCCTCACTGAGTGTTTCAAGGTCATTGGTGAGGTCCCACTTCATTGGTACTTATTGCTGCTAGTAGTTTAACCTTTCTGAGTAATGGAAAAGACATGTGGATTCTGTTTTTAAGTGCTTGCAGTTCTGCCTTTTTGAGGTAGATGGCTTCATTGTGAAGACTTCATTGACCATCTAGACAACAACATCACCTTCACCACTAATATCAATATGAAGTGAATACCTTTCATGAGTTTGTTTGTAAGGATTTGAGTCAGTGACCATATTTGTAATGAACAAGAAATATGGTTTCTATAAATAGTTATTTTCAAAAAGGTTAGTTAGATGAACAAATTGTAATTTCTTAATGAAAACGTCAGTGGATTCATAGAGAGAAACTTTTCAAATCATATCTAGCAATGTATTTGAATTGGTCGAAAATGCCCATTCGAAATTTAAAAAGACTGAATACCAACTGAACAATGAATATTCTTTTCGACAACATGCTCTTTATCAGGTCCTGAAGTTATATGCATCCATAATAACGAAAGAACAAGGGCTATTAATCTATGTGTAAAACTTGGGCACTGTGGTAGTAAGTAATTCCATATTAGTTTGTTTATTAGATGTATCACACAGCCAGTGAAACAGTATTATTATTTACTGGATGACAAGGTTTCCAACAAAATTTATTACTGTTCATTATCATATCGCTAATTATAATCACACGACTTTGAAACTTGAGTTTTATAGTTTCCTTTGTCCTTTCCTATTCGTCGTAGGAGCAGTAAAATTTTCCATATGTCCAGGCGGACAGGTGTTGAATCATTTCTATTACACGTGCTCTCTTCAGATGATTCGATAAATAAAGCTACCGTTATCAATCCCTCTCTCTACCCTGCTATTACATTAGATTTTAAAACTGTCATCCTATCCCATCATCCTACTGTATGGTTGTGTGTAACTGCATGTAGTGCTATAGCTTAACTATTCTCCAGATTTCTTATCTTATTTGGGTCAACTAATCTAGATTTTGCTGGTAGGTTTTTATGTTCGGATTCCGTAGAGCCTTTAAAACAAAACCATTTAGTTTATCTAATACCCTGCTTGAATGATTGTGTGTCAGGTCAAATACATAGGTCAGACTAGTAGAACAGGGACAGTCAGACTAGCCGCGCATAAAAACCTAGCAGCAAAATCTAGATTAGTTAACGCGAATAAGATAAGAAATCTAGAGAATAGTTCAGCTATAGCAGTCACTACATACAATTACACAAAACCATACAATAGGATGGGATGGGATAGGATGACAGTATTAAAATCTAATGTAATAGCAGGGTGGAGGGAGGGATTGATAACGGTAGCTTCATTTATCGAATCATCTGAAGAGAATACGAGTAATAGAAATGATATAACGCCAGATATCTGGAAAATTCTACTGCCTCTTCGACTAATAGGAGAGAACAAAGAAACTCAAATTTCGAAGTCGTGTGGTTATAATTGGGGATATGATTATGAACAATACTAGATTGTGTTCGAAACGTCATCCAGTAAATGATACTGCTTCACTATGTGATACATCTAATAAACAAACTAATATGGAAATAGGGCTATTGACAACATTAATGTTTGAATAACATCAGGTGAATCAATAATATGAATAGATTACAGTTCAGTCTCATCTGTAAGCGGGATAGTATGCATCAGTAGCTCGATATTAGACCACCTGGTCCGCACTGGCTACTAAGCTAGCTAGCATTGAAGAATCCTTCTCCATCATCATCTATCGGGTACGCGGTACCGAGTGCTAGGAATAGCAAAGTCTGTTGCGCTTCACCTAAAACAACCGGTGTTATCTGTGTGTACAGAATAAACAGGTCCAGTTAGCCAGCTACCATTACTCCCCTGGTCTGCCTTCTATGAAACCTATAAATTCATAAATTCTGTATTGTGATTATCTTTACTAATGTGTCTGACACTCAGTGTGTAGTGTCATGTTGATGCATGTTGTCACGCTTACACAAATGCTGCTGAATTGTAGTCTATTGATAATATTGATTGATTCCATGTTATTTAAACAACACATTAAGGTTGTTAATAACCCTCATTCCTTCATTATTATGTTTGGATGCATATAACTGTAGAACATGATGAAGAGCAGTTCTGGATAATATGCTGTATCTTCAGTCGCGAAACAGATCTCTTTTTAAAGAAAGTACGCATCTGACTGATAGTGATAAAAATAATCAAAAAACTTGTGAATTTCTACTAAAAGATATTCGAGACGATAACCCAAACTACTGTTCATCAAAGCATATGTCGAGTGACGCATAAAATCCCAAAATACAGGATATGTCTGAAATAAGCTACTATGTTTAACATCATAGATGAAATATGATATACAAACCCCGAATTGTGAGGTATCTGTGGCTGAATGCTGACAAGAAGCACAGTTAATGGGCATCAATATGAAAAACAACAAGACTGTGTATCAAAGGCGATCCACTAATTACTACAGATCAGAAGGAGTATAAATACATTTAGTCAGTGAAACACCGACAGCAATGTAATGTCTGATAGGTAAACATATATTCATACTACTTACTAATGGTAAGTAGTATAAAATTTAACACAAAAGAAAGAATATCAAAGGACATATAGAAAAGAAATTAACAAAACCCTGATTCAAATTCAGATGTTTTGACTTTGTGGGAATTTCGATGAGTTTCCCTGACGGTTTTCACAAAGATGTAAAGTCCATTAGATATTACACCGATATTATATGCCTAAAATTCCATACTTTTACCAAAAATACGGTGTGGAACCAAACTATAATCAAAAAATTAAAACACGTGGAGCACCTGAAGATTCATCCCAGTTTTAAACATTTCATCAAGGGGTACAAACGAACCCCTACCCAGAGACTTTAAGTTCTGGATCTTTATAACGTTATACCAGGCAGTTCATCATTTATAGACACCGGCTTGGAGTCCATTGAAATGTGAACTCGAACTTCCGCCAATTTACGGTACAGTGTCACCACAAGTCATATTGTGGTGAGAGCAGGCCGTGAGAAAATATGTACAAGGCTGATTCAACAACCAATCACAGCAAAGTTAACGTGGCAAAATATGATTCGCAGATAGAGAACTCTCTTTGTCGAGGAATTCCGAAACAACCAACCAGAAGCCTGCGTTTGCCTGCCTAACTTCTGATAAACAACCAATCAGATGACTGCGCTTGTCTACTTGCATAAGCTATAATAATGTATGTGAAATATGTATAAATACGTGTTGATTTTCATAATAAAACGATCTGTTGCCTGGCCCTTGTCTTCTGTTGTTACATTTGGTGTCGCTGCCTACCGAAAAATGGAAAGCCTATGCCCTGCTGTTTTTGATGGAGACATATGGATCTACGGGCAGGACTTCAAGGCTTCTTCGCAGTTGAGTGGCGTTCAAGATCTGTCAGCGATGGAGCTGCTACTTGGGACGCTGCTGGGAGGTCGGGTGAAAGCAGCATATGAAAGTGTGAGACGAAATACTGACGAATGTTCGACAGGGTCAGGCAAACAGTTTCCAAAGTGGGAAGGACCACATATGGTCACTTCGAGATGGGATTACGCAGACACAATCGCAATGACGAACAATGAGAGGCGCGTGAACGTCAGCGAGCTCCAGAAATGGATACAGCGAGACAAGCCAACGATGACGCCTGCACCAAGTAGATCAAGCCGACTTCAGTCGCACGTATTTGACGGGGGGACGAGTGTGGTGAGAGCAGGTCGTGAGAAAATATGTACAAGGCTGATTCAACAACCAATCACAGCAAAGTTAACGTGGCAAAATATGATTCGCAGATAGAGAACTCTCTTTGTCGAGGAATTCCGAAACAACCAACCAGAAGCCTGCGTTTGTCTGCCTAACTTCTGATAAACAACCAATCAGATGACTGCGCTTGTCTACTTGCATAAGCTATAATAATGTATATGAAATATGTATAAATACGTGTTGATTTTCATAATAAAACGATCTGTTGCCTGGCCCTTGTCTTCTGTTGTTACAATATTACACTTCAGAGACATTAAACTTTAACTAATACTGAAAAGAGGCCGTCAGCGAAGAGTTACTCTTTTCGGTGATATCCTTCCCAGGCTGTACAATCACATATACTTAATAAATTTCTCTTAGTAACAAAAGTGACATCTCAAAGATGTCTCATTAGAATTGTAAATTTTCGATAATAAATTACGTAAAGGTAGAAAGCGCAGGGACTAAAATAAAATTGAATAAGTAAATTTTGTGAAATAGTATGTACTTTTGTTTTTTATTTAACTGAGTAGTTGTCATGAACTTTATTTTATTATTGTTAACCATGTTAGTTGTAAAGCGGTTATAAAGAAACTACGAAATGACAATATCATCTCGCGAAATTTGTCTTCTGAAATAATATAACTGATGGAGTTGAGTAGAGTTCAACTTAACTTGAACGACAGTCAAGTTAACAATGGTGATGTGTAGATTCGATAAGGTGCTCCAGGACATAGCTAGTGTTGTGGAAGGATCTTTTTCTCCTTTATAAAACCATCACTGTGAGTAAGTGTTCGATGTTACTTTCGGACAACAAAGGCTGGGTACAGACGACATACCTAACTCCACAGGTGAAGCTGGTGAACTGGTAGATGTATGCTGATGAGATCAACAGTAGCAGCTTTATCCTTCACATTAGTACGAGTAAAGTCAGTTGGAATTCGATCACGGAGAAGGTTTTCTTCAGTGAATGGGGCAGACAGTTTTCTACCTATGACAATCCTCCAGTGAGTTGTAGATTCAAGTAGAGAAGTTTTTTGGGAACTCAATAGTTATACCATCATTTTGTCTATATATTTCATTATTGAAGGAGACTTGGCTCCCTAGAGATCATCTCAATATGAGTTCCTTCAAATAGTCAATGGGTATACCAATGTTGATCCCCTTTGAATCAATATTTTCACACATGCAAACATATCCTGCAAAGTATATGCTGAAGTGTCTACACGCTAGAGATTAAATGATTAACTTTCTTCAACCACTTTTTTCTCTCCTTTGTTAGCTGGTGATCAAATCATAAAAAACTTGTCTGATACATGCGGTATACGTCCGAATGATCAAAAAGTTTTACCAAAAATACTTGGCGGTAAACCAGTTGAACCACATTCATGGCCATGGGCTGTAAGTTCAGTGGTTGATACGTCTTATTTTTCTTTTGTTTTTCGACTTAAGAAAAAATGTTTTAACTTGCCAGTTGCATTATGCTCTTGTCTATCTCAAGCAAAATACTAAACCACATCATCCTGAAGAGAATCAAACACGCCGTCCTGGATGAAAAACTTCAACCGGAACAGGATGGATTCAGGAGAAACAAGTCATGCATCGATCAAATTGCAACACTAGGTACCACCATTGAACAGAGCTTGGAATAGCAGTCACGTACCTATCTCAGCTTCATTAACTTTGAGAAGACTTTCGGCAGCGTCGAACGAGAGGTGATCTGTAAACTACTTCACTACCACATCCAACAGTTGTACGATAATGCAGCATGCTGCAAGTAATCCACAACGGGAAACTCGCGGAATCCTATGAAGTGAAAACTGGCTGGCTACCTGCTATCTCCAATGATTTTCCTGATTGTGAGCCGTAGACTGGACAATGCGACAGATGGTTAGCAGGCAGCGAGGAAACAGGTATAAAATGGACCCACACAAAAAACTTGGAGGATCTCGAATTCGACGAAGATATATGCCTGATTTTCCACAAACTGAAAGATATGCAAGTGAAAGCCAACAAGTGTTGTCAGAAGAAGCGTCAAAGATGGGAAGGACTTCAGGTGAACACAGAAAAAACTGAGGTGATGAAGACTCCTGGCCAACAGTAACAACAACAGACAACAACCAGCATAAATAGGAGAGGGCTGAAAGAAGCAACCTCCTCTACCTACCAACCTGTGAAGCATCGTTTCACATATAGACGGACAGAAATGATGTGGGTATCAAAGCAAAGATCGGGGAAGCAAGGCAAGCTTTCATTGCTCTCAAGTCTGTGTGGAGATCAACAGCACTCCTCAGCATGAAAAATAAGATCCGGATTTTCAACTCCAATGTGAAGTCAGTGCCACCATAAAGATCAGAAACTTGGTGCATCACGAAGGGCACTTCGAACAAACTACAGACCTTCATCAAACATCTATCTTAGATCAGATGGCCGGCAAGAAAAGATCAGCAACAGGGATTTCTAGGAACGATTTGATAAACGAATTGGTAATTCAGAAATGTTTATGAATGTGCACTGATTTTATACGATTTGTAATTCCCTATGTAACGAAAGAATACAATGGCCAGACAACAGATCATTTATTGAGAAAATCAACAGGTATTTATGGATTTTTATGTACGTTATTGTTCGCTACTATTAGCAGAGAAACAGCGTCTTCTGATTGGTTGTCTTCTTGCTGAAGGTTATTCTGTACTGCTTGTGATTATTCCTTAGAAAGTTGAGCCATATATCTGCGAATGGTATTTGCACACTCTAAGTCTGCTGCGATTGGTTGTTGAGTTCTTCAAGGTTAAGCTTTGTTATAGTTTTATCTAATGCCCCGATTCTGGACGTAAACATTGACGTAAATTGGTGTCTACCAATTTTGCCTAGCAGACAGCTCTCACCACACCTACATTTTCTTGAGAATGCTCGGATGATGATGGAACTGCTTAATTCACAAACACACTGAGACTCTGAGCTACATACATGAAAAAGTTATGCTCAATATTTTTTTTTTAATTGAGAAATGATTTCATGTTTATCCCTTTTCAATGTTTAATTCTTTTTAGGTTCGTTTATCAGTAAAATTGCCTCGTCGAAAACCAGTTACTTTCTGTGGTGGTACATTAATTGCACCTCAATGGATTTTGACAGCAGCACATTGTGTTCTTGTTGAAAATAAGCATATCCCAGTTGGAAAACCAGTTCTGTTAGCAGATCATATGAAAAGTACAATCTATGCACATTTAGGTGATCATGATAGATTTCATCAAGAAAATGTGCAAATCGACTACCGTGTTACTGTTGCAGTACTTCATCCAAATTATCATCGAAAATTACAAACAGATGGTTATGATATAGCCTTATTACGTCTTTCAGAACCTGTTAAAACAAGTAGGTTTTTATAGAAAAACAGAGATTGGTTTTTGCTGTTTCATTTTGTTAAATTTTAAAATGTACTCACTTTCCATGACATCTGAGATTTGAGAACAACAACAGACAAGAGCATAGTTTGTCAGTCTAAATCTCTACCTCATTTACTTTCATCAACTTTGAAAAGGCTTTCGACAGCATTGACCAAGAAGTAGTTTGGAAACTACTCCAACACTATGGCATGCAGTACCTCAAGTATTCATCAACCTAATTCAACAGATGGCTGGCTATATGACATTGTGATGTGTCAGGTAATCCACAAAGGAAAATTCAGTGAGCTGTTTAAAGTGGATACAAGAGTAAGAGAAGGCTGACTGCCTATTATCATTGATGATGAAATTCCCATTTGCGGTCGACTGGATTATGCAGAAGACCACATGTGGAGAGCTAGAAGATAGGAATACGCTGGACCATCAATAAGAAGTTTCTAGATGATCCGGATTTCTCGTGTGGATCATTTATGTTTCATTCCACACAAACTCGAAAACTCACAGGCGAAAAGCAACAAACAGGCGTGAGAAGCAGTGGAGCAAAGACAGGATTCTAGGTGAAGACAGAAAACACGGAGGTGATGAAGAACAACCAGCTTCGATCACCATCAACGGAAGAAATCTTGAAGAGGCTGTTTCCTTCATTTATCTGACTAGGTAGCATCGTTTCAACTACACGCGACAGTGTAGATAAAGATGTCAAAGCCAGATTCATTTTGGAAATCTTTTCCACTCCGCCTCAGCATAAATAATAAGATTTGGATTTGCAACATAATTATTAAGTTAGTCAGTCAGTCAATCACTTCTTTTCCAATAGACCGATTCAGACTATTATTTGACAGCTGTCTTCAACAGCTGGCTCCATTTTGAGGATTAAATGGCTGGCTGGCCAGCAAGAAGAAACTCTGGCAATGAACAAGCCAATTAAGCGATGACCTATTTCTCAACAAAAATATGGAGGAGGAAATGTAAATGGATTGGGTACACGCCACTGGGGATACCGTTGAATGTCATGGCTTGGCAGGCTGGCCCTCGGGTGGAAGCCAAATGGGAAACAATAGGCTGGGCATTTGTCCGAGGATGACATGCAGGAGATCATGCGAGGATAAGGGGCCAGCTACAGACGACCCCAGAAAATAGGAAAAAGTATAGATGTGCTGTTGAAGCTGTATGTCCTACTTGGAATCCTAGATAACAATAATGATAATAATGACGACAAAAGTTATTTGTGATGCAAGCTACAAGATTTTTAAATATAATCATTAAAAGTTGACAATGAGATGAAAACATGAGGGTTGGACTATCAGCCAATCAAAAAATATGTGAGTGCCAGCCATCAACAAGTCGACCTGCATATTAGTTGCTACATAATGGATATTCTGAAGTGTTCTATTGAGCACTAGGTGCCAGTGGGACTATATTCTTTTACGTGTGAAGCAGATACTCATCAATAGCAGTGGCTAGCAGTAGCTCTTTATGGCGTTTTGATGGAAGTTCACAGATCGTTGAATCCCATTTCAGTATGGCTGAATGGTCAGTTATCTCATCTTGTAGCCCAAAGATTCTGGTTTCTAATCCTTGTAGGATCACTCAGCACTCAGCATGAAAAATAAGACCCGGATTTTCAACACCAATGTGAAGTCACTGCTACTCACTATACGGATCAGAGACTTGGCGCCGCGTCACGAAGGCCACTTCAAACAAACTACAGACCTTCATCAACAACTGTCTTCACACAATACTACTCAAGGTCAGATAGCTGGTCAGAAAAGATCAGCAACAGGGAAGGATCACTGGGAGCAAATCAACTCAGCAGGAACCAATTGTGCAACAAATATGCAAGAAGAAATGGAGGCTGATTGGATGCCATACTCTGAGAAAACAAATCATCAAGTGACATTACACGCCAGGATATCTCTAGAGTGGAACCCAAATGGCAAGGGGAGAGTTGGTCGTCAATGCAAGGGTAACATGGAGGTATAGAAGTGGGCAGACGTGGGCCAGGTCAAAACGTTGGCAGAGAACCGAGCACAATGCAGACGTTTGGCTGAAGCCCTATGTTACTCTAGGAACTAAAGGAAACAATAATAATGTAATAATAATTGGTGCAATAAATTAGCATTCCAGGTTCAGAGTAAATGAACAACAGACTTCTACTAAAACTACTAATGGCTATCGCTTGTTGACACTAAGACAGTTTGTGTGTGTATGTGCGTGTGTGTGATTAGGCGACTCAATGAAGAAATCTGCAGCATTCATTAGACACGGTGAATTTAAGATGAAATATTTCATGAAAAAAATATAGAACTAATAAAAATTAGGGTGTGTGTGTGTGTTTGTGGCTGACTGCCTTAAAAATTTGACTTTCAACCGATGCGTGTTGGTTTCTAATCTTGCTTCACCTAATTCAACCCTGGTTAACTGAGAAGTAAGATCAGTGTGTGATCGGTAGATTATAAAATGCAGAATGTACAGAATGGTGAGCTAAAACTTAAAATGGTTCTTGCACTTTTACAAATCGAATCACAAATTTAAATGTGGCTGTAGGTGAAATGAAACAAAAATAACAGATAGAGAAATCATCGTTCAGAGAATAATAATCATTGCCATAAAATCTACTCATAAATACTGTGCAAATCAGATAACCTATTGTGTACGATAAAAAAAGAGAAACATTCATACCTTAAACTTATTCCTTAATAGTTAAATCTTGAATGCTAGTCACCATAACGATATATTAAAAGCTATGAATTTCGATATCAGGAAGTCCGGCCTGCTAGTTAGCACTCACCAGTCAATTATCAAGGCGTATCTGTAATCTTGAAGGGTCTCATGTCCTTTCTGAGATTCGAACCCCCCGTTGCTCCGTGTTGCACTTGGAAATGTCACCACTAGGTCTAAGGCTCCCTACTAATCGCCTCCAAACATCTAGTAACAATAATTCACAATGCAGTACATCTTGATGGCAAGCCACCTGTTGGCATGGTAGTCACATTAAAAACTTGACTGAAAGAACAAGATACATTACTCTAATTACTAGCTAGTGTCCAGTCGCAGTAGCTATGACTTTTTCCAGTCGAACACTGTGTCATACTTAGATCTGGAAGTCGAAGAAAGTTGTCAACTTCAGCCTGATAATTGTGAACACGAAAAAAAGCCAAGTTCAAGCAAATGTTTGCGCCGAATACAACAACAACTTTTGATGTGGCTATGTTCTCTGAGCTGGATAGTTGACTAGCGAAGCTTTCATCACCCTACTGGGTGACATCTTCAGCACATACTTCAATTTACTGAAGTGAGCTTTTAGATTTCTCCACGAGTTTATTAATCATCTTTCCTGGTGGCTGACCTTGGACGTGATTGGTGGCTTTTGTGTGTTTTCGAACCCTCTAGGCTACATTTGTATTGGAACTGATTGTTTCTTTGACTTGAACTTTAACCCTTTGTGTGTGTGTGTGAGGTTTCTTTCTTATCGGTTGATATATTTTTTTCATCTCGATGTGTCTATTGATTGATGATTCACTGGAATTTCAAGCTTCTAAAAATTCTCTGGCTAGCATTCTTGAGGTTTCCTCTGTCTAATATTTGAACGTTGTCACAGTCGAATTGATGTCCGTGGTTGTCTGTGTGAAGTGATATTGTGGTGAGAGCAGGCCGTGAGAAAATATGAGCAAGGCTGATTCAACAACCAATCACAGTAAAGTTAACGTGGCAAAATATGATTCGCAGATAGAGAACTCTATTTGTCGAGGAATCCCGAAACAACCAATCAGAAGCCCGCGTTTGTCTGCCTAACTTCTGATAAACAAACAATCAGATAACTGCGCTTGTCTACTTGCATAATGTGAAATATGTATAAATACGTGTTGATTTTCATAATAAATGATCTGTTGCCTGGCCCTTGTCTTCTGTTGTTACAATATGAGGGAGTGGATATCATGTCTTTTGGCCGCTTGTTTGTGATCATGGATACCAATACGAAGGGAACGTCCACTTTGGCCAATGTAGTGTTCTTCGCAGTTACAATTTATTTTGTAGATAATGCTTGTTGAGTGTTTTGATTGACATAGAGGCAGTTGAGTGAAGTGACTCTGTTGGTGTTTGTGTACGACGTTAATTCCTAAGGGTTTGAAGAGGCTTGTGGTGATTTCTGAGATATCGTTTATATATGGTAAGGCGATTTTCTTTGTGTTTTCCTTGGTGGCTTTTGCTTTGATAGGTTGGCTTGGGGGTATATGTCTTTTGATGAAATTCTGTGGATATCCATTCTTTTGAAAGACGTCCATGAGATACTTTTCTTCAATTTAATTAATAATTAATTAATTAAATTATTAAACTCGTGGAGAAATCTAAAAGCTCACTTCAGTAAATTGACGTATGCGCTGAAGATGTCACCCAGTAGGGTGATGAAAGCTTCGCAAATCATTTATCCAGCTCAGAAAACACAACTGTGCGTCGGTGCACAGTGGTTAGGACTCTCGCCGACCATGCACATGGTCCGGGTTCGATCCCACGCCGACGCACACCTGATATCTATGGTTGGCCTACAAAATTTGGGCTACCGATATCCACGCTGAAAATTCCATACTTGTACGAAAAATACAGTGTGGAATCGAGCTGTAATCAAAAACTAAATTAAATTAAAAATTAAATCATCCACCTGAGCTACAATCTTCTCTATCATATCTACAAGGACAACTTTTGAGTAGAATCAGAGAGCAAATTCCATCTTTTGGATGTTTTAGTCAAGTGAACAAATAGAGGAAAATTAAGAACACCAGCACACAGAAGCTCAACTCGCATTCAGATTAAATACTCCTACACAAGGTGTGTTGGTGGCCACTGCGGTAGAATGCTCACCAACCACGTCACGATCGACGCATGCCATTACCTCTCTGAGCCAGCAATAAGACTGGTAAAGAGGGAAGGTTGGGCATAAGACTGACAACCCCATTCCGTAATAATAAACACCATTGTTACAGAAAATTCAAGCCTCTAGTTTGAAGCCGCCTTTATGTTCCAACACTGGAACGTAAAGGAATAAGCGAAAATAAACTCAAACACAAAATCCACAATCCAACAGTATACAAAAGAGACTGTATACAAATATTAAAGAACCAGGACCCCATAGTGCTTCTGTCTTGAGAAGAAGAGAACAGAGGCTTTCAGGAAGCCATTTTGATTATATTGCCTGGAAATATATTAAATGGTTGAACTGAATAAATATACTCATTAATATACTAGCATAACAGTTAACTGTGTTGCTTCATATATCTCCAGTTCCTATTTCGCGTGTAAAGCTCATTCTTGTCTATGAATGACATCGTCTGGAGAACTAATAAGCAATTAAAACGACCCACAAGGTGTTTTAAACTACTCTGATTATCATCATCACTTCTGTCGGCCTAAGACCCGACGGAGGATAGACGTAGATTAAGCGCTCAGTTCACGCTCTTATGTACGTATCTTCATCAGTCCGCAGTAATAACGCCACAAATTTTACAATTCTTGTCTTTTAAGCCCGTGTAAAAACATTTATCATCAATGCAGGTATTCACTCCCGCTTTTTTCTTTTTCTCCCCCCTCCAACAGAACCTGAAATCGATTTCGCTTGTTTACCACCAAAAGACTTACATCTAAATCCAAATTCAAAATGTTATGCTGTTGGTTGGGGAAGTAATAAAGGCGGTAAAGTTCCCACCTTCGATAATTTACACAGTATCCTTGAATCGTTATTTGTACCATTTCCAAGTTTCTTTAATTCACCATTTGCATTCAGTAGAGAATCAAGTCTATGGAATTTGAAGGCAGAAACAGATGATTCAACTAAAGTGCTGCATGAAGTCCAGTTGCCAATTGTACCAATGGAAGAATGTCGTAGACATTATGCTGATATCAGTTCTAAAGTTCATATTTGTGCGGGAGCTAAAAATAAAGTAAGAATTTATTGCATCATTCATTAATTTGCCTTTTATACAAGTGTTGGTTTGTAGGGATTTTGTTTGATTGGTTACAGGATTTCATCATGAGCTGACATCAATTAGAGAACCATTGGAAAACCTGGGAGTACTGGACAGCTGTTTCGTCAGACTAGTTTGAGACTCTTCATCAGTACGCACCCACCGGGATTAGAAACCAGGACCATCTGGTTACAAGGTGAGCTCGTATACCATTAAGCCACTGGGACCCGAGCCAATGGCCAATGAATTCCAACTTCTTCCAATTCACGACATAGCGCGACCGCTAGCCAATGTCATTATTGGCAAGTGTTTGTCCTCACACCCGACGTGCCGCACACTACTGGTCATGACTTCTCACTATGGCCCATAGCCTTTTACTTATCCCTTTTTACGTTATGAGTGGAATATGAGGCCTCAAACTAGAGGTTTTAAGTGACAATAGCAGTGAGTTTATTTTTACTGGGTAGGGTTTTAGCTTCATGCCCGCCCAACCTTCCCTTTTTACTGGGTTTATTACTAGATAAGAGAAGTTTACGAGCACATCGGCTGGGAACCGAACCCCTGACCGCATGCGGGATTGTCCAGCTTACTATCAATGGTAATTACAACATTCTACTCATTGCGTTGAACTTCATTCTTCTCTGGAAGAAATTATTATCAGTCTTAAGTTTACTTTGCTGGTAATGGTTACTAGCACTGAAATTCACATGAAGTATGTTCCATCCCGCTTAGCCTTAGTTAGTTGAGTGCAGCTGGACTCTCTTTGAGTAGAAATACAAAATAATATAGACGATTTGTAGCTCAGGTGAATGATTTACAATTAATAGTGTTCTCTGAGCTGGTTAGTTGTCGTCCTTCTGGACAACATCTTCAGTGCAATGTTGTTATGTACTCGTCGCCAAAATTATTGCTATGTACTGGTCGAGAATTTAATAGTCCTGACGCAAGAAGGCGGAAATCAGAAGACCACTAGGTTTGCGATGATACTTCTATTTTCCAAACACAAGGAGAAACCATCTGGGTTCGAAACCGATAGTGAAATCCTCTAACCAATTAAAACAATTCCCTACAAAACCAGTACTTGAAAATTAGTATGATGCTTACTAGCAACTGGCCCTTTTTAGGTAGTTAACTGGGGTTCTAGTGGAAAGCCGTAACCAGTAGGGTGCAGCAAGTTGAAAGTGAGGCAGTAACTCATCGAAGAAGACATTGCGAATCGGTCGCTCTATCCCATAAATTGGCAGAAGTTGGAATTCATGGGCTGGCCATTAGATCGGGTCCCAGTGGCTGAATGGTCTACGAGATCGCTAGACTTGTAACCAGGAGGTCCGGGATCCTGCTATATCTAAATTCTTTCACATATACTCTACCTAACATCCTTTATCTTTAGCCTGTTACTTACAAATCATTTACAGACTGTAGCATAGGAGTTAATAAGAACCCATTTAGTTTTTGAAAGTGTGTTAGGTAATCCATTGTTTCTGTGTTTTAATTTAAGTCTAGAAATTGTTCTTTTAAAGAAAACTTAGTGGATGGTGACTAGCAGTAAAATAGAGGCTAAAATGTATTTCATCCGCCTCGAATGACGAGCCCCAAATAGACGAAATGTTCATCCTGTTGGATTCCGTTGGTAGTCATGATCCACCAGTTTACTTCAAGTTAAAACCTCAGATATTGTCAAAGTATCCAATCAAGGAACTGACATGTCACAACAACCTGAGGTCCAGCACTTCGGTCCAATCTATCATTCATTTTGGAAAGTCCAAATTGTGAATTAAATGTAATTGTTTGCTTATCTTTTCTTTTCTTTTTTGTTTCTAGGATACATGCGCAGGTGATAGTGGTGGAGGTCTCTACTGTCAGTTAGGTGATACAAATCAATGGTATGTAATCGGTGTCACCAGTTTCGGTTTAGCTCGTGGTTGTGGTTTGAATCCTGGTGTCTACACGTCAACTTCATCGCATATCGAATGGTTATCGAAACAGTTAGCAACAAAAGTGTTTAAATAATTAGTAAGAAGAGAGAATATGAAGAAGAAGAAAGAGAATAAAAGTTATATATTTGTTCACTCACACACACACACACAAACACACACTTATGAACAGACATAATTAGTAACAATGATGTAACAATGTAATCATCATTATCATTATCTATTTGGTTATTTATTCTGACGAGTCGATTACGCAATTACTGATGATTTAATTTATTACTGATTTATGTAAAGAAAGATTAGTATACTGCATAAATATTGTTAACTAATTACGTCAGCCTTTTGTTCAGTATTGTCGCTGGATTTCATCATGAGCTGACATTTCGGTTAGAGAACCATTGGAAAACCACCACTTGAGTAATGGACAGTCAGCTGCTGATTCAGCCTAGTTTAGGACTCTTTGTCAGTACATACCCATCCCACTATCAAGGTTCGAACCGAGGACCTTCTGTCTAGTAGAGCATTAGACTACTGGGATCTGCCTCCTCAATGGCCAGTCCATGAGTTCCAACATCTGAGTACTGAAGAAGAGTCCTAAATGGACAGCTGTCTGGAGTTGCAATGGTTCTCAAACGGATGTCAGTTCATGGTGAAACTCTGTAGCCAATCAATAATAATAATAATAATCTACTTTATTCCAAAACAGACAGTACTTATAATACAGAATGGAATTCTCAGCATATGTCACAGTACTGCATCTGATTTACTTGAAATATAAATAAAATTAAAAATTAAGACAAAATTAACCAGAGGAACTTGTCCACGTTTACGATATAAAGCAAAAAATATTCGAATCACGAATTGAGAATATTAAATATAATAATAATAAAAACAGTATTGTCGATTCATTTAGGAAATTTTAGCATGTTATTATAGAGTATGGAATCTAATGTTCTGTCGATATAGTATGGTGAGCGGAAATACAAAATTAACAATTATAACACACCTATGAAAAAAAATAAACAAATAAAAAGAAAAACTTGAGAGGACTATAGATATAAGAAATACAAAAACAATGAAGTTTGGTACCGTAAGGGTGGAAGGAATGGTTTATTTAGTAGTGCAAAGAAGGTTAGTTAGTTTATGCCTGACACCATTTTCATCACATGAAGTACGTGCTAAATATGGTATAGTGGAATTTTTATACTTAGACGTACGTGCATAAAGTCTTCTGGAAAGACTTCTTGTTTTACCTGAGGAGACACAAGGTTGGATCTTTGGGTGTTGGTGTGGTTGCTCACAGTCTGACAAAATTCCTTTAGCAAGTTTGTTGCATGACAAAAAGTGTCTATCAATGATAATGTCAACGATATGGCCCAATGGGATACCACTCGCCCTACTGACCGACAGTCTTCAGAGTCCTACGAATTATAGCATAGTCTTTTAAGCAATCCGGGAAAGAATAAGGGTGAACGGTGAATAAGAATAGGAAAGATGCACGAGTTGACAAACTGCAAAAGGAGTAGTTGAGTTATGCCTGAATGCTTCAACTTCTTAATGTAAAACATCAGACGAAATGTTCTTTTAGAAGTCGCTAAGACATAGGAAGACCAGGATTGGTCAGTAGAAAGAATTAATCCAAGATATTTAACGTCAGACACTTATAAAGTTATATTTGTAAAATCTCAGCGAAATTGAAATGATTAATTCCAACGTTTCGTTCGGCAATCTGGTCCGAACTTCTTCAGGGAAATTAATCGAAATTAACATAACAAAGTTTATATATAAAGGGAAACATCTTGTTTTTAAAATTCTTGTCCAATCATGAATCGTGCAACACCTAATTTTCTTAACTGGTTTTGTATTACGTAACGTCAATTACCAATCTTCAGCTGTTTAGTTAAAATAACCATAACCATTAACAGTTGTCTTCACTCATTACTCAAGATCAGATGGCCAGAAAAGATCAGAAACAGGGATCTCTGCCAATAAGCAAACCAACTAGGAACCGATAGTGAAACAAATAGTCAGGAAGAAATGGAGATGGATTGGCCATACTCTGAGGAAACCATCAAGTGACATCACTAGACAAGCCATTGCTGGAGTGGAACCCGAAAGGCAAGCGGCGAGTTGGTCGTCAGTGTAAGGGTGACTTGGAGGAGGTTATGTGAAGAGGAGATGAAAGCATGTGGGCAGACTTGGAGCAGGGTGAAAAAGTTTGCAGAAAACCGAAGGCTATGGAGACACGCAGCTGAAGCCCTATGTTCCTCTAGGAATTAAAGGATATAATAATAATAATTGTATTTTTATTTGACAAACTTAATCTACACATACATACAGAATAACACATATATTTGCGATTGTACAGCTTAGAAAATGAATTCGCCGCCGAAAAGAGACTCTTCTCTGATCTACGTGTTTTGTAAGAGAAGTAGCCTGTTATATCACTTTGTTAAGGTTATTCAGCTTAGCTGAGAATTCACTCTGATAGACATCAGCGAGAAAAGCCATTATTAAGGGATATTGAACAGTTAATTCATCCTTGTTTGAAACCTTTCATTGGTGAACAGTGGTAACCTCATGAGAACCATACTGCCAGTTAGCAAGTGGATGAGTGTGTAAGTCGTTCGAAAAGTAAATTTACCACCCAACCTCCCCACATACTTCCTCCCCACTTCGTTTTCATCTCCTTGATACGATGATGGAGCAAAATCGATCAATTGCAATCTGAATTTTCACAGGTAATCAATCGATCTGATGTGATTTTGTATTACATGTTTAAAGGAATACCGTAATCATCATATCAGGTGTTACGTTTGAATGTTTTGAAAGGTATTGTATCAGTTTCTTATATAATCAGAATATCTGTTATAGTATTTGATATACTATACACAAAAACACCTTGCACCGGGATCACTTTTATACTCACCCCTAGCAGTTCATAACAAAATCAGCTGGTTATTATCTAAGCACTGACTAAAAATCAATAAAATTCAGTCAGTTGGAGATTCATTCACTTTAGCTCAGTATAAGTGTAACAACAGAAGACAAGGGCCAGGCAACAGATCGTTTTATTATGAAAATCAACGCGTATTTATACATCTTTCAACTACATTATTATAGACAAGCGCAGTCATCTGATTGGTTGTTTAGGTAGACAAACGCAGGCTTCTGATTGGTTGTTTCGGGATTCCTTGACAAATAGAGTTCTCTCTGCGAATCATATTCTGCCACGTTAACTTTGCTGTGATTGGTTGTTGACTCAGGCTTGTTCATATTTTCTCACGGCCCATATTAGTGACCTAGACCTTAACGTAGATTAGTGCCAACCAATCGGCTAGCAGCCTGCTCTCACCACATAAGTATAGATAAACTTAATGGAAACAGCTATATACCTTTCAAAGATAAATTCCGTTCAGCTTTTTTTAAGCAGTTCTACAAACAAAAGAATGTTTTAGAATTAAAATATGTAGATGACAGTTAGGATGTAATTTTTATTGAGAAAAAAGTTCTTCATAATTATATATTTTTAGCCGCATTCAAATCTATTCTAGGGCAATAGAAATAGATTGTTCTGATTGGTAGACTGATTTGACTAGGTCCACGACAAATAAATATTCTGATTGGTTGATAACTTGACCAATAGGAAGGTGAGAAAAAGGATGATGAAATTTTACAGACATTCGATTCCAGGATCAATCATATAATGAATCACAAGATGATTACTATTTTAAGCGTATTCTTATCAATCTGGGAATAATGCCAAACTCACCACTTGCAATTCGTGTCCCACTCAACCGTCTTCTTCCAATCCATCTCATTTATTTTCTTCTGCATATTTATTGGGTAATAAAGTTCTTAGTTGATTCGTCCTCAGAGTTACTTGTTGCCTGCTCTTTCTAGTCAGCCAACTGATCTTCATTATAGAGCAGATGACCAAGTGACCACAGTATACTGTTATAAATACTTAATTTATTTAAACAACGTTCAAGGTGTGAAGAAACCTAACATGAGAAATTATCTAATTATCTACTGTAATAAATAAATTGAAGTGAACTGTGTACTAAATTTCAGCTTACAGCAAATAGTTCATTACAAAAGATTGATTACAACGAAATATTCTTTGAGATAACATGCTCTAGACCATGTTCTACAGTTATATGTCCATCCATAATAATGAAAAAACTAGGCTTACTAACAACGTTAACGTTAATTGAATAACATTGAATCAATCAATAATATGAGTAGTATCTTTGAGGGTGACAGTTAGTACCAACATAACACTACAGAGTGAATATCAGACAGATTAGGAGGATTATTAATACAGAATTCATAGATGCCACAAAAGGCCAACCAAGGTTGTAATGGTGCCTGGCTGACTAGCTGGACCTGTTTCTTCTCCACACACGCACCCGCACACAGAACACCGGTTGTTTTAGATGAATCGCAATAGCCTCTCGTGTATGGAGTATTCGGTGACGGGATGCTTTCGGCGATGTATTCGGTACCCAAAAATTGATGGAGGGAAAGGACTCTTCATTGCAAGCTGGCTTAGTGGACGGTTTGAACCAGCTGGTCTAATATCGAACAATTGGTGGGGGCTTCCATTACACGCACGCCACACTAGTAGATGTTCGCGAAAGATCACAAAAAGTCAAGTTGCTAGAGCAACGGTCAATATAAGTCGCTCGACTATAAGCTCAGTTGAATTGGTTTAATGCAATTAGAGGTGACCAGTCTAGTCTAGGTAGTTCATCTTTCAATGGAGAAATCACAACTAGTCGTGTAGAAAATAGACTTGTAGTTTACAAACATTAAAAGTTCTTTGAGCTGAATATCTTAACTTTCGCTAGGTATATCACCATTGAATACTTGATTATGTGTTTCTTGATGAACTTTTCTGGAAAGGTATTTCCAACTAAGGTGTCGTATACAACCAAGTCTTAGTTCATCTTCAGTAACGTCTTCACAGCATATAGCTCTAAACCTGTGGCTGAGGGTACTCGATCAATTCATTTTGTACTAGTAAGGAACAAAGCTATGAAAATGTGCATATTGTTCTGACCAAGAGCTTTTCTTATGCAAATTCCTCTCTATACTAACATCTGGTTTTCTTGTAAAAAGGACATCTAAGAATGCAATTCTCTTCTAGGACTCCTCTTCACACGTGAAATTGGCAGTGGATTATACGTACTTCATTGAATTCAGTTATTATTGTGTTCCTATCCGAATCATTATCACATAGAATAAAGGTATCATCTAAATATTGGCAATAAAATGCGAATTTTCTGATAAGCTTGTTCAAATGACCATTTTCCAGTTTACTTAGACAGAAATCTGCCAGCATGGAACTCTTTATACTTGTCCGTAAAGTGTGCCGTCATATTTAAAAATCACATTTATGGTACACCTTCATAATAAAATTCTTTTAGGATTTCATTTGAAATACCAACATTTTTCAACTTGTAATACACTTGTTCATAAATTATGTAGTTAATCGTGTCTCCTAGAGATACATTTGTGAATAAAGATGTTAATATCTTTGATTTTTACAAGAATGGATGCTGAACTAAGAGTACTCTTTTCCATAACCTGCTCTTCATCAGGCTCTACAGTTATATATACATTATAGTGAATGAATGAATTAGTGTTATGAACACCATTAACATTCTCTAAATTACATCGAATCAATAATATTGATAGATTACAGCTCAAAAGCATCAACATAAATTAAGTTGAATGTCATGAAAATTAAGAAAGATAACATTACAAATTCATGAATTTATAATCTCTACTGAAAGCCAGCTAGGGCATTAGTAGTGGCCGGCTGGACTTGCTTCTCTTGAACACAGAGCACTGGTTGTTTGAGGCGAATTGTAATAGCCTCTGCTGTTTAGAGCATGCGGTGCTTCGATGATGATTTTAGCAATTTATTAGGCACCCGGTGGATGATGATAGAGAAGGATTCTTGAATGCTGGCTGGCTTTGTGACCGGTTTGCATCAGATGGTCCAATATCGAAATGTTAATGGTTTTTACTAAAACTTTACTAAGCCATAGTGGAAGACGTCCTCGAGCACGAAAAATCAAGTTCCTAGAGCAACGCCCTATATAACTCGCTCCATAAGCGCAGTTGAATTGGTAGATACAATTTGAAGTGGCTAGTCTAGGTACTTCATCTTTCAGTCGAGGTAGCACTATCGGTCGTGTTGAGAATAAGACGTGTAGTTCACCAGCATTAAAAGTTCTTTGAACTGATTTTCTTAATTTCCTCGTAATTATCTCACTTGGTATATCGCTCTTGAATTGTAGTTGTATATAAAGTGGCTTGGTGTATACAGATAGTGAGTAGTCCTTTTTCGCTTTCTTTGTCATGTGTTTGTTGATAAATATTTCGGAATAGCTATTTCTCTTTCAGAACCTGTTAAAACAAGTAGGTTTTTATAGAAAAACAGAGATTGGTTTTTGCTGTTTCATTTTGTTAAATTTTAAAATGTACTCACTTTCCATGACATCTGAGATTTGAGAACAACAACAGACAAGAGCATAGTTTGTCAGTCTAAATCTCTACCTCATTTACTTTCATCAACTTTGAAAAGGCTTTCGACAGCATTGACCAAGAAGTAGTTTGGAAACTACTCCAACACTATGGCATGCAGTACCTCAAGTATTCATCAACCTAATTCAACAGATGGCTGGCTATATGACATTGTGATGTGTCAGGTAATCCACAAAGGAAAATTCAGTGAGCTGTTTAAAGTGATACAAGAGTAAGAGAAGGCTGACTGCCTATTATCATTGATGATGAAATTCCCATTTGCGGTCGACTGGATTATGCAGAAGACCACATGTGGAGAGCTAGAAGATAGGAATACGCTGGACCATCAATAAGAAGTTTCTAGATGATCCGATTTCTCGTGTGGATCATTTATGTTTCATTCCACACAAACTCGAAAACTCACAGGCGAAAAGCAACAAACAGGCGTGAGAAGCAGTGGAGCAAAGACAGGATTCTAGGTGAAGACAGAAAACACGGAGGTGATGAAGAACAACCAGCTTCGATCACCATCAACGGAAGAAATCTTGAAGAGGCTGTTTCCTTCATTTATCTGACTAGGTAGCATCGTTTCAACTACACGCGACAGTGTAGATAAAGATGTCAAAGCCAGATTCATTTTGGAAATCTTTTCCACTCCGCCTCAGCATAAATAATAAGATTTGGATTTGCAACATAATTATTAAGTTAGTCAGTCAGTCAATCACTTCTTTTCCAATAGACCGATTCAGACTATTATTTGACAGCTGTCTTCAACAGCTGGCTCCATTTTGAGGATTAAATGGCTGGCTGGCCAGCAAGAAGAAACTCTGGCAATGAACAAGCCAATTAAGCGATGACCTATTTCTCAACAAAAATATGGAGGAGGAAATGTAAATGGATTGGGTACACGCCACTGGGGATACCGTTGAATGTCATGGCTTGGCAGGCTGGCCCTCGGGTGGAAGCCAAATGGGAAACAATAGGCTGGGCATTTGTCCGAGGATGACATGCAGGAGATCATGCGAGGATAAGGGGCCAGCTACAGACGACCCCAGAAAATAGGAAAAAGTATAGATGTGCTGTTGAAGCTGTATGTCCTACTTGGAATCCTAGATAACAATAATGATAATAATGACGACAAAAGTTATTTGTGATGCAAGCTACAAGATTTTTAAATATAATCATTAAAAGTTGACAATGAGATGAAAACATGAGGGTTGGACTATCAGCCAATCAAAAAATATGTGAGTGCCAGCCATCAACAAGTCGACCTGCATATTAGTTGCTACATAATGGATATTCTGAAGTGTTCTATTGAGCACTAGGTGCCAGTGGGACTATATTCTTTTACGTGTGAAGCAGATACTCATCAATAGCAGTGGCTAGCAGTAGCTCTTTATGGCGTTTTGATGGAAGTTCACAGATCGTTGAATCCCATTTCAGTATGGCTGAATGGTCAGTTATCTCATCTTGTAGCCCAAAGATTCTGGTTTCTAATCCTTGTAGGATCACTCAGCACTCAGCATGAAAAATAAGACCCGGATTTTCAACACCAATGTGAAGTCACTGCTACTCACTATACGGATCAGAGACTTGGCGCCGCGTCACGAAGGCCACTTCAAACAAACTACAGACCTTCATCAACAACTGTCTTCACACAATACTACTCAAGGTCAGATAGCTGGTCAGAAAAGATCAGCAACAGGGAAGGATCACTGGGAGCAAATCAACTCAGCAGGAACCAATTGTGCAACAAATATGCAAGAAGAAATGGAGGCTGATTGGATGCCATACTCTGAGAAAACAAATCATCAAGTGACATTACACGCCAGGATATCTCTAGAGTGGAACCCAAATGGCAAGGGGAGAGTTGGTCGTCAATGCAAGGGTAACATGGAGGTATAGAAGTGGGCAGACGTGGGCCAGGTCAAAACGTTGGCAGAGAACCGAGCACAATGCAGACGTTTGGCTGAAGCCCTATGTTACTCTAGGAACTAAAGGAAACAATAATAATGTAATAATAATTGGTGCAATAAATTAGCATTCCAGGTTCAGAGTAAATGAACAACAGACTTCTACTAAAACTACTAATGGCTATCGCTTGTTGACACTAAGACAGTTTGTGTGTGTATGTGCGTGTGTGTGATTAGGCGACTCAATGAAGAAATCTGCAGCATTCATTAGACACGGTGAATTTAAGATGAAATATTTCATGAAAAAAATATAGAACTAATAAAAATTAGGGTGTGTGTGTGTGTTTGTGGCTGACTGCCTTAAAAATTTGACTTTCAACCGATGCGTGTTGGTTTCTAATCTTGCTTCACCTAATTCAACCCTGGTTAACTGAGAAGTAAGATCAGTGTGTGATCGGTAGATTATAAAATGCAGAATGTACAGAATGGTGAGCTAAAACTTAAAATGGTTCTTGCACTTTTACAAATCGAATCACAAATTTAAATGTGGCTGTAGGTGAAATGAAACAAAAATAACAGATAGAGAAATCATCGTTCAGAGAATAATAATCATTGCCATAAAATCTACTCATAAATAATAATAATAATAATAATAATAGCTTTATTCCAAACAGTATTTGTGGTACAGGTATGGAATTTTCAGCGTGCATTACAGTATATTACAGTATATTGCATCTAATTACCTCATAAATTATATAAGATTTTTAAAAATCAAAGATAAATAAATAAAAATAAAATAAATAAGTTATAAATAAATAAAATAAATAAATATTAGAAATTAAGAAAAAAAACAACGTAGAGTATTTCATTTCAAACAATGCAACACAGGATTTGAAATATAAAGTTGATGTGTGGTAGTAAATGAGAACAACAGTGTAATAGTAACGAGGAAAGGAAAACAAAAACTAATGGGACTATTTGTTAGAGTGCCGCAGTAAGTTTATCGTGTCATACCTAACGGATTTCTCATCACATAACAGCTGTGCCAGATATGGTATTGTGGACTTTTTGTATTTGGTAGTCCTAGCATATAGCCGCCTATAGCTGCTTCTAGTTCTACCAGATGAAATGCAAGGAGATAGATGTGTATAGAGAGGATGCTTGGGGTCCGACAATATTGTATTTGCTAGTTTCTTACATGATATAATATGTCTATCTACAATAGTGTTCACCAGTTGGTTTAACGATATCCCACTTGCCCTACTAACAGCTTTTAGTGCCCTTCTCAGCGAAGCAAAGTCTTTCTTAAGTAGTCCAGGAAAGACTAATGGGGAGCAGTAAAGGAGGATGGGTAGAATACAAGAATTTACAAACTGAGAAAGTAAAGACTGGTTTATGCCAGACTGCCTAAATTTCCTAATGTAGAACGTTAAGCGAAACATCTTTCTAGTAACTAGCAAGATGTGGGAAGACCAGGAAAGATCGGTGGAAAAACTCAGCCCAAGGTACTTGACATAAGATGTATTTTCAACCTCTGTGCCGTCAATGAGAGTGGGGCCATGTGAGCTAACTAGTTGCTGTAGGTCACATTTACGTCTGAAACTGAAATTGACTACCTGACATTTAGACGGATTAAGCTTAAGTCCGTTTGAAGAGGACCACTGACTAATTTCCGACAAAAAGCTATTTAATTTGGAACAATCTGACTGAGAGTTGACAGGCATAGAAACCGAGAGGTCATCGGCATATTTAACAAAAGTGGCTACATCAGAATGAGGCAAGTCATGTAAGAAAAACGAGAACAGAAAGGGAGAAAGAACAGCACCTTGAGGGACACCAGCTAAAGTAAGTGAGGTAGTGGAGGATTTTCCATTGTAGACGGTGTACTGCTTCCTTTCAGAAAAATAGGAATGCAACCACTTATTTGTCCAGCTTTCAGCCTGTGTTGCAGCAAGCTTACTTAGCAAGAGAGACCTGGGAACAGAGTCAAATGCAGATGTGTAATCAAGGAAGGCACAGCGAACGTATTTAGCTCCTTTATCTAAACTAGAGACTATGCTATGGTGGAGGACGACAGCGGCATCTAACGTACTCCTACTATGTTTATAAGCAAACTGGTTGGGGTCGTTGAAAGGTTTTAAAGAGGGATCAAGATTAAGTAAAATAAGTCTTTCCATAACTTTCAAAAAGGGTGAGGTAATTGAAATGGGTCTAAACTTAACATTTGGTCCACTTGTGCAAATCAGATAACCTATTGTGTACGATAAAAAGAGAAACAATCATACCTTAAACTTATTCCTTAATAGTTAAATCTTGAATGCTAGTCACCATAACGATATATTAAAAGCTATGAATTTCGATATCAGGAAGTCCGGCCTGCTAGTTAACACTCACCAGTCAATTATCAAGGCGTATCTGCAGTCTTGAAGGGTCTCATGTCCTTTCTGAGATTCGAACCCCCCGTTGCTCCGTGTTGCACTTAGAAATGCCACCACTAGGTCTAAGGCTTCCTACTAATCGCCTCCAAACATCTAGTAACAATAATTCACAATGCAGTACATCTTGATGGCAAGCCACCTGTTGGCATGGTAGTCACATTAAAAACTTGACTGAAAGAACAAGATACATTACTCTAATTACTAGCGAGTGTCCAGTCGCAGTAGCTATGACTTTTTCCAGTCGAACACTGTGTCATACTTAGATCTGGAAGTCGAAGAAAGTTGTCAACTTCAGCCTGATAATTGTGAACACGAAAAAAAAGCCAAGTTCAAGCAAATGTTTGCGCCGAATACAACAACAACTTTTGATGTGGCTGTGTTATCTGAGCTGGATAGTTGACTAGCGAAGCTTTCATCACCCTACTGGGTGACATCTTCAGCGCATACTTCAATTTACTGAAGTGAGCTTTTAGATTTCTCCACGAGTTTATTAATCATCTCTCCTGGTGGATGACCTTGGATGTGATTGGTGGCTTTTGTGTGTTTTCGAACCCTCTAGGCTACATTTGTATTGGAACTGATTGTTTCTTTGACTTGAACTTTAACCCTTTGTGTGTGTGTGAGGTTTCTTTCTTATCGGTTGATATATTTTGTTCATCTCGATGTGTCTATTGATTGATGATTCACTGGAATGCCAAGCTTCTAAAAATTCTCTGGCTAGCATTCTTGAGGTTTCCTCTGTCTAATATTTGAACGTTGTCACAGTCGAATTGATGTCCGTGGTTGTCTGTGTGAAGTGATGTGAGGGAGTGGATATCATGTCTTTTGGCCACTTGTTTGTGTTCATGGACACCAATACGAAGGGAACGTCCACTTTGGCCAATGTAGTGTTCTTCGCAGTTACAATTTATTTTGTAGATAATGCTTGTTGAGTGTTTTGATTGACATAGAGGCAGTTGAGTGAAGTGACTCTGTTGGTGTTTGTGTACGACGTTAATTCCTAAGGGTTTGAAGAGGTTTGTGGTGATTTCTGAGATATCCTTTATGTATGGTAAGGCGATTTTCTTTGTGCTTTCCTTGGTGGCTTTTGCTTTGATAGGTTGGCTTGGGGGTATATGTCTTTTGATGAAATTCCGTGGATATCCATTCTTTTGAAAGACGTCCATGAGATACTTTTCTTCAGTTTAATTATTAATTAATTAAATTATTAAACTCGTGGAGAAATCTAAAAGCTCACTTCAAATTGAAGTATGCGCTGAAGATGTCACCCAGTAGGGTGATGAAAGCTTCGCAAATCAACTATCCAGCTCAGAAAACACAACCACATCAAAATCATCCACCTGAGCTACAAATCTTCTCTATCATATCTACAAGGACAACTTTTGAGTAGAATCAGAGAGCAAATTCCATCTTTTGGATGTTTTAGTCAAGTGAACAAATAGAGGAAAATTAAGAACACCAGCACACAGAAGCTCAACTCGCATTCAGATTAAATACTCCTATATAAGGTGTGTTGGTGGCCACAGCGGTAGAATGCTCACCAACCACGTCACGATCGACGCATGCCATTACCTCTCTGAGCCAGCAATAAGACTGGTAAAGAGGGAAGGTTGGGCATAAGACTGACAACCCCATTCCGTAAAAATAAACACCATTGTTACAGAAAATTCAAGCCTCTAGTTTGAAGCCGCCTTTATGTTCCAACACTGGGAACGTAAAGGAATAAGCGAAAATAAACTCAAACACAAAATCCACAATCCAACAGTATACAAAAGAGACTGTATACAAATATTAAAGAACCAGGACCCCATAGTGCTTCTGTCTTGAGAAGAAGAGAACAGAGGCTTTCAGGAAGCCATTTTGATTATATTGCCTGGAAATATATTAAATGGTTGAACTGAATAAGTATACTCATTAATATACTAGCATAACAGTTAACTGTGTTGCTTCATATATCTCCAGTTATTATTTCGTGTGTAAAGCTCATTCTTGTCTATGAATGACATCGTCTGGAGAACTAATAAGCAATTAAAACGACCCACAAGGTGTTTTAAACTACTCTGATCATCATCACTTCTGTCGGCCTAAGATCCGACGGAGGATAGACGTAGAATAAGCGCTCAGTTCACGCTCTTATGTACGTATCTTCATCAGTCCGCAGTAATAACGCCACAAATTTTACAATTCTTGTCTTTTAAGCCCGTGTAAAAACATTTATCATCAATGCAGGTATTCACTCCCGCTTTTTTCTTTTTCTCCCCCAACAGAACCTGAAATCGATTTCGCTTGTTTACCACCAAAAGACTTACATCTAAATCCAAATTCAAAATGTTATGCTGTTGGATGGGGAAGTAATAAAGGCGGAAAAGTTCCCACCTTCGATAATTTACACAGTATCCTTGAATCGTTATTTGTACCATTTCCAAGTTTCTTTAATTCACCATTTGCATTCAGTAGAGAATCAAGTCTATGGAATTTGAAGGCAGAAACAGATGATTCAACTAAAGTGCTGCATGAAGTCCAGTTGCCAATTGTACCAATGGAAGAATGTCGTAGACATTATGCTGATATCAGCTCTAAAGTTCATATTTGTGCAGGTGCTAAAAACAAAGTAAGAGTTATTGCATCATCCATTACTTTGCCTTTTACTTTATCACTTTATGTTGTGGGTCAAGCGTGAGGCTTCAAGCTAGAGGTTTGAAGTGACAATAGAAGTGAGTTTATTTTTACTGGGTTGGGTTTTTAGCTTCACGCCAGCCCGATCTTCCCCCTTTACTGGGTTTATTACTAGCTTAGAGAAGTTTAGGAGCGCATTGGCTGGGGACCGAACCCCTGACCACATGCGGGATTGTCCAGCTTTCTATCAATGGTAATTACAACAGTCTACTCATTGCGTTGAACTTCATTCTTTTCTGAAAGAAATTATTGTGCTTTGAATCAGTCCTAAGTTTAGTATACAATTGGTAGATGGTAGTTAGCATTGGAATCCAGGATGCACATTTCGTCCTATTTGGGACTCGTCATCTGGATGTACCTGCATTTCTCAGCGAGTGATGATGTTCCCACTGAGGCTCGAACCCAGTGATCATAGTTTCAAACGCCAAAGCGTTATCCACTAGACCACTTGGGTACTGGGTTCGAGCCTCAGTAATAACATCACTCACTGAGAAATGCAGGCACATCCAGCTGACGAGTCCCAAACAGGGCGGAATGCGCATCCTGGATTCCACCGCTAGCCACTATCCACCAGTTGCGTACTAATTAAATGCCCAGACATCGTCGAAGCATCTGCACAAGAAGCCGACATGTCAACCTGAGACCGAGCACTTCGGTCCAATCAATCGACGGGAAAATCAAAAATTCAATTCAATAGTCTTAAGTTTACTTTGCTGAAAATGGCAACTAGCACTGTAGTTTATGAAGTACGTTCCATCCTGCTTGGGATTCGTCAGTTAAATGTAACTGACCCCTGGTATGATGACAAATACAAAGCAACCTAAACTAATAAAAGATGACGGCTCTTGTAGCTCGATAACCTAATGGAAAACACTATCCCTTTGGAAACATCGGGGGAACGGTTTCGAATTGTGCTATAATCAAAGCTACCCACTGAGAATGCAGGTACATTCAACTGATGAGTCACAAAAAGGATGAAACACGTCTCCTGAATTCCACTGCTAGTTACCGCCAACCAAGAAACACCTTGATACTCTCAAGACATCTTCCAAGCATCCACACGAAGAGGAGCTAACATATCAACAGAAACCAAGCATCTCGGTCCACTGTAATGAATAACACAGGAAATATCGAATAACCCGAACGAATAGTCTTAATTTTGAATGAAGTTAAGAAACTAGCATAATATTTTATTGCGTAATGATACTGACCTCAGAATAGAAAGTAGTAAGGTATTTTTTTTCTTTCATGTTCCCCATTGGAACATAGGGCTTCAAGCTAGTGGCTTGAAGTTTCTGTAGCAGTGTTTATTTTACAGGATGGGGTTGCTAGCCTCATACCCAACCTTTCCCTTTTTACCAGCATTATTTCTGGCTTAGCGAGGTAAAGGAGTGCGTCCATGACCGGGGATCGAAACACGGACCCTGTACATGATCGGTGAGCGTCCTAACCGCTATGCCACCGACGCAGTAAAGCATATGTTTCCCTTAAAATGCTGAAATCAAAACGTCTGCTGTAATTCAGCAATATTTTTGATGTAGTTATATTCTCTGAGCGAGATGGTCTACTTGCTGATCACCGCCAGTGTTCTGTGAAATAGAAGATACAAGGAACACAGCCGAAATGTTCTCATAACTAAGCTAGACAAAATCAAAAAAACAACAACCAGACAGCATTCAAGTACTGGTTTGTTAGAATTTCGTTTGATTGGTTACAGGATTTCATCATGATCTGAAATCGGTTAGAGAACCATTGGAAAACCTGCAGGGAGTACTGGACAGGTGTTTCGTCAGTATAGTTCGGGACTCTGCATTAGTGGTTCAAACCCGATGATGAGATCCTCTAACCAATCAAACAAAATTCCCTACAAAACCAATACTTGAAATTTAATCTGATGCTCACCAGCAACCTGCTCTATTCAGGCAGTTAACCTGGGGTTCTTGTGAAAAGCCATGACTAGTAGGGTACAGCAGGTTAAAAGTGAGGCAGTAACTCATCGAAGAGGAAGCGTGGTGGTTGTGCTATGTCATGAATTGGAAGGAGTTGGAATTCATGGGATTAATGGTCTAAGAGCTCGCTAGCCTTGTAACCAGAAGGTCCTGGGTTCTAACCTTGGCAGTGTGCGCGTACTGATAAAGAGTCCCAAACTAGGACGAAACAGATGTCCAGTACTCGGGTGGTGGTTTTCCAATGGTTCTCTAACTGATCTGAGCTCATGATGAAATCCTCCAAACAATACTTCTGAATTATTTGTAACCTCCTCAGAGGTTCTTCATATAGCTTTGATCCTTCTATATCTACACTCTTTCACACATACCCTATCTTAAATCCTTCTTCTACAATCTGTTACTTACAAATCAGTTACAGGCTGTAGCATAGGAGTTAGTAAGAATCCATGTAGTTTTTGAAAGCGTGTTAGGTAATCCTTTGTTTCTCCGTTTTACTTTAAGTCTAGAAATTGTTCTCTTAAAGGAGAAAGTGAAGATGGATTGGACACTCGCTGAGGAGACCGCTGGATGACATCGCGCGTCAAGCCCTCGAGTGGAACCCGAAGAAGAAGCGGCGTGTGGGATGTCCAAGGGTGACATGGAGGAGATGGTGTGAAGAGGAGTTGAAACAGTATAGACTAACATGGATGCAGGTGAAAAGTATAGCAGAAGCAAGACAGAAGCAAGTGGAGACATGCAGTTGAAGCCCTATGTTCCACTAGGAACCCAAGGGAGCAACAATAATAATATAAAGGAAAACTAAGCGGATAGTGACTAGCAGTGGAATAGAGGATTATATGTATTTCATCCTCTTCGGCTGACGAGTCCCAAATAGGATGAAATGTGCATCTTGTTGGATTCCATTGCTAGTCGCGATCTACCAGTTTACTTCAAGTTAAAACCTCAGATATTGTCAAAATATCCAATCAAGGAACTGACATGTCACAGAAACCAGAGGCCGAGCTCTTCGGTCCAATCAATCCATTTTGGAAAGTCCAAATTGTGAATTAAATGTAATTGTTTGCTTATCTTTTCTTTTCTTTTTTATTTCTAGGATACATGCGCAGGTGATAGTGGTGGAGGTCTCTACTGTCAGTTAGGTGATACAAATCAATGGTATGTAATCGGTGTCACCAGTTTCGGTTTAGCTCGTGGTTGTGGTTTGAATCCTGGTGTCTACACGTCAACTTCATCGCATATCGAATGGTTATCGAAACAGTTAGCAACAAAAGTGTTTAAATAATTAGTAAGAAGAGAGAATATGAAGAAGAAGAAAGAGAATAAAAGTTATATATTTGTTCACTCACACACACACACACAAACACACACTTATGAACAGACATAATTAGTAACAATGATGTAACAATGTAATCATCATTATCATTATCTATTTGGTTATTTATTCTGACGAGTCGATTACGCAATTACTGATGATTTAATTTATTACTGATTTATGTAAAGAAAGATTAGTATACTGCATAAATATTGTTAACTAATTACGTCAGCCTTTTGTTCAGTATTGTCGCTGGATTTCATCATGAGCTGACATTTCGGTTAGAGAACCATTGGAAAACCACCACTTGAGTAATGGACAGTCAGCTGCTGATTCAGCCTAGTTTAGGACTCTTTGTCAGTACATACCCATCCCACTATCAAGGTTCGAACCGAGGACCTTCTGTCTAGTAGAGCATTAGACTACTGGGATCTGCCTCCTCAATGGCCAGTCCATGAGTTCCAACATCTGAGTACTGAAGAAGAGTCCTAAATGGACAGCTGTCTGGAGTTGCAATGGTTCTCAAACGGATGTCAGTTCATGGTGAAACTCTGTAGCCAATCAATAATAATAATAATAATCTACTTTATTCCAAAACAGACAGTACTTATAATACAGAATGGAATTCTCAGCATATGTCACAGTACTGCATCTGATTTACTTGAAATATAAATAAAATTAAAAATTAAGACAAAATTAACCAGAGGAACTTGTCCACGTTTACGATATAAAGCAAAAAATATTCGAATCACGAATTGAGAATATTAAATATAATAATAATAAAAACAGTATTGTCGATTCATTTAGGAAATTTTAGCATGTTATTATAGAGTATGGAATCTAATGTTCTGTCGATATAGTATGGTGAGCGGAAATACAAAATTAACAATTATAACACACCTATGAAAAAAAATAAACAAATAAAAAGAAAAACTTGAGAGGACTATAGATATAAGAAATACAAAAACAATGAAGTTTGGTACCGTAAGGGTGGAAGGAATGGTTTATTTAGTAGTGCAAAGAAGGTTAGTTAGTTTATGCCTGACACCATTTTCATCACATGAAGTACGTGCTAAATATGGTATAGTGGAATTTTTATACTTAGACGTACGTGCATAAAGTCTTCTGGAAAGACTTCTTGTTTTACCTGAGGAGACACAAGGTTGGATCTTTGGGTGTTGGTGTGGTTGCTCACAGTCTGACAAAATTCCTTTAGCAAGTTTGTTGCATGACAAAAAGTGTCTATCAATGATAATGTCAACGATATGGCCCAATGGGATACCACTCGCCCTACTGACCGACAGTCTTCAGAGTCCTACGAATTATAGCATAGTCTTTTAAGCAATCCGGGAAAGAATAAGGGTGAACGGTGAATAAGAATAGGAAAGATGCACGAGTTGACAAACTGCAAAAGGAGTAGTTGAGTTATGCCTGAATGCTTCAACTTCTTAATGTAAAACATCAGACGAAATGTTCTTTTAGAAGTCGCTAAGACATAGGAAGACCAGGATTGGTCAGTAGAAAGAATTAATCCAAGATATTTAACGTCAGACACTTATAAAGTTATATTTGTAAAATCTCAGCGAAATTGAAATGATTAATTCCAACGTTTCGTTCGGCAATCTGGTCCGAACTTCTTCAGGGAAATTAATCGAAATTAACATAACAAAGTTTATATATAAAGGGAAACATCTTGTTTTTAAAATTCTTGTCCAATCATGAATCGTGCAACACCTAATTTTCTTAACTGGTTTTGTATTACGTAACGTCAATTACCAATCTTCAGCTGTTTAGTTAAAATAACCATAACCATTAACAGTTGTCTTCACTCATTACTCAAGATCAGATGGCCAGAAAAGATCAGAAACAGGGATCTCTGCCAATAAGCAAACCAACTAGGAACCGATAGTGAAACAAATAGTCAGGAAGAAATGGAGATGGATTGGCCATACTCTGAGGAAACCATCAAGTGACATCACTAGACAAGCCATTGCTGGAGTGGAACCCGAAAGGCAAGCGGCGAGTTGGTCGTCAGTGTAAGGGTGACTTGGAGGAGGTTATGTGAAGAGGAGATGAAAGCATGTGGGCAGACTTGGAGCAGGGTGAAAAAGTTTGCAGAAAACCGAAGGCTATGGAGACACGCAGCTGAAGCCCTATGTTCCTCTAGGAATTAAAGGATATAATAATAATAATTGTATTTTTATTTGACAAACTTAATCTACACATACATACAGAATAACACATATATTTGCGATTGTACAGCTTAGAAAATGAATTCGCCGCCGAAAAGAGACTCTTCTCTGATCTACGTGTTTTGTAAGAGAAGTAGCCTGTTATATCACTTTGTTAAGGTTATTCAGCTTAGCTGAGAATTCACTCTGATAGACATCAGCGAGAAAAGCCATTATTAAGGGATATTGAACAGTTAATTCATCCTTGTTTGAAACCTTTCATTGGTGAACAGTGGTAACCTCATGAGAACCATACTGCCAGTTAGCAAGTGGATGAGTGTGTAAGTCGTTCGAAAAGTAAATTTACCACCCAACCTCCCCACATACTTCCTCCCCACTTCGTTTTCATCTCCTTGATACGATGATGGAGCAAAATCGATCAATTGCAATCTGAATTTTCACAGGTAATCAATCGATCTGATGTGATTTTGTATTACATGTTTAAAGGAATACCGTAATCATCATATCAGGTGTTACGTTTGAATGTTTTGAAAGGTATTGTATCAGTTTCTTATATAATCAGAATATCTGTTATAGTATTTGATATACTATACACAAAAACACCTTGCACCGGGATCACTTTTATACTCACCCCTAGCAGTTCATAACAAAATCAGCTGGTTATTATCTAAGCACTGACTAAAAATCAATAAAATTCAGTCAGTTGGAGATTCATTCACTTTAGCTCAGTATAAGTGTAACAACAGAAGACAAGGGCCAGGCAACAGATCGTTTTATTATGAAAATCAACGCGTATTTATACATCTTTCAACTACATTATTATAGACAAGCGCAGTCATCTGATTGGTTGTTTAGGTAGACAAACGCAGGCTTCTGATTGGTTGTTTCGGGATTCCTTGACAAATAGAGTTCTCTCTGCGAATCATATTCTGCCACGTTAACTTTGCTGTGATTGGTTGTTGACTCAGGCTTGTTCATATTTTCTCACGGCCCATATTAGTGACCTAGACCTTAACGTAGATTAGTGCCAACCAATCGGCTAGCAGCCTGCTCTCACCACATAAGTATAGATAAACTTAATGGAAACAGCTATATACCTTTCAAAGATAAATTCCGTTCAGCTTTTTTTAAGCAGTTCTACAAACAAAAGAATGTTTTAGAATTAAAATATGTAGATGACAGTTAGGATGTAATTTTTATTGAGAAAAAAGTTCTTCATAATTATATATTTTTAGCCGCATTCAAATCTATTCTAGGGCAATAGAAATAGATTGTTCTGATTGGTAGACTGATTTGACTAGGTCCACGACAAATAAATATTCTGATTGGTTGATAACTTGACCAATAGGAAGGTGAGAAAAAGGATGATGAAATTTTACAGACATTCGATTCCAGGATCAATCATATAATGAATCACAAGATGATTACTATTTTAAGCGTATTCTTATCAATCTGGGAATAATGCCAAACTCACCACTTGCAATTCGTGTCCCACTCAACCGTCTTCTTCCAATCCATCTCATTTATTTTCTTCTGCATATTTATTGGGTAATAAAGTTCTTAGTTGATTCGTCCTCAGAGTTACTTGTTGCCTGCTCTTTCTAGTCAGCCAACTGATCTTCATTATAGAGCAGATGACCAAGTGACCACAGTATACTGTTATAAATACTTAATTTATTTAAACAACGTTCAAGGTGTGAAGAAACCTAACATGAGAAATTATCTAATTATCTACTGTAATAAATAAATTGAAGTGAACTGTGTACTAAATTTCAGCTTACAGCAAATAGTTCATTACAAAAGATTGATTACAACGAAATATTCTTTGAGATAACATGCTCTAGACCATGTTCTACAGTTATATGTCCATCCATAATAATGAAAAAACTAGGCTTACTAACAACGTTAACGTTAATTGAATAACATTGAATCAATCAATAATATGAGTAGTATCTTTGAGGGTGACAGTTAGTACCAACATAACACTACAGAGTGAATATCAGACAGATTAGGAGGATTATTAATACAGAATTCATAGATGCCACAAAAGGCCAACCAAGGTTGTAATGGTGCCTGGCTGACTAGCTGGACCTGTTTCTTCTCCACACACGCACCCGCACACAGAACACCGGTTGTTTTAGATGAATCGCAATAGCCTCTCGTGTATGGAGTATTCGGTGACGGGATGCTTTCGGCGATGTATTCGGTACCCAAAAATTGATGGAGGGAAAGGACTCTTCATTGCAAGCTGGCTTAGTGGACGGTTTGAACCAGCTGGTCTAATATCGAACAATTGGTGGGGGCTTCCATTACACGCACGCCACACTAGTAGATGTTCGCGAAAGATCACAAAAAGTCAAGTTGCTAGAGCAACGGTCAATATAAGTCGCTCGACTATAAGCTCAGTTGAATTGGTTTAATGCAATTAGAGGTGACCAGTCTAGTCTAGGTAGTTCATCTTTCAATGGAGAAATCACAACTAGTCGTGTAGAAAATAGACTTGTAGTTTACAAACATTAAAAGTTCTTTGAGCTGAATATCTTAACTTTCGCTAGGTATATCACCATTGAATACTTGATTATGTGTTTCTTGATGAACTTTTCTGGAAAGGTATTTCCAACTAAGGTGTCGTATACAACCAAGTCTTAGTTCATCTTCAGTAACGTCTTCACAGCATATAGCTCTAAACCTGTGGCTGAGGGTACTCGATCAATTCATTTTGTACTAGTAAGGAACAAAGCTATGAAAATGTGCATATTGTTCTGACCAAGAGCTTTTCTTATGCAAATTCCTCTCTATACTAACATCTGGTTTTCTTGTAAAAAGGACATCTAAGAATGCAATTCTCTTCTAGGACTCCTCTTCACACGTGAAATTGGCAGTGGAGTATACGTACTTCATTGAATTCAGTTATTATTGTGTTCCTATCCGAATCATTATCACATAGAATAAAGGTATCATCTAAATATTGGCAATAAAATGCGAATTTTCTGATAAGCTTGTTCAAATGACCATTTTCCAGTTTACTTAGACAGAAATCTGCCAGCATGGAACTCTTTATACTTGTCCGTAAAGTGTGCCGTCATATTTAAAATTCACATTTATGGTACACCTTCATAATAAAATTCTTTTAGGATTTCATTTGAAATACCAACATTTTTCAACTTGTAATACACTTGTTCATAAATTATGTAGTTAATCGTGTCTCCTAGAGATACATTTGTGAATAAAGATGTTAATATCTTTGATTTTTACAAGAATGGATGCTGAACTAAGAGTACTCTTTTCCATAACCTTCTCTTCATCAGGCTCTACAGTTATATATACATTATAGTGAATGAATGAATTAGTGTTATAAACACCATTAACATTGTCTAAATTACATCGAATCAATAATATTGATAGATTACAGCTCAAAAGCATCAACATAAATTAAGTTGAATGTCATGAAAATTAAGAAAGATAACATTACAAATTCATGAATTTATAATCTCTACTGAAAGCCAGCTAGGGCATTAGTAGTGGCCGGCTGGACTTGCTTCTCTTGAACACAGAGCACTGGTTGTTTGAGGCGAATTGTAATAGCCTCTGCTGTTTTGAGCATGCGGTGCTTCGATGATGATTTTGGCAATTTATTAGGCACCCGGTGGATGATGATAGAGAAGGATTCTTGAATGCTGGCTGGCTTTGTGACCGGTTTGCATCAGATGGTCCAATATCGAATTGTTAATGGTTTTTACTAAACCTTTACTAAGCCATAGTGGAAGACGTCCTCGAGCACGAAAAATCAAGTTCCTAGAGCAACGGCCTATATAACTCGCTCCACAAGCGCAGTTGAATTGGTAGATACAATTTGAAGTGGCTAGTCTAGGTACTTCATCTTTCAGTCGAGGTAGCACTATCAGTCGTGTTGAGAATAAGACATGTAGTTCACCAGCATTAAAAGTTCTTTCAACTGATTTTCTTAATTTCCTCGTAATTATCTCACTTGGTATATTGCCCTTGAATTGCAGTCATATATAAAGTGACTTCTCGTTTACAGATAGTGAGTAGTCCTTTTCCTGTCATGTGTTTGTTGACAAATTTTTCGAGATAGCTATTTTCGATCAAAGTATCATATTATACAATGCTTAATTCATCTTCAATTACTTCTTCCGAGCATATAGCTCTAACTCTGTGGCTGAAGGTCTTCACTAAATTTCTTTTGTATTTAATAGGAACGAAGCTATAAAGCTATGTGTATACTGTCCTGTCCATGTACTTTTTCTATGCAAATTTCTTTTTATGCTACCATCTGGTTTTCCTGTAAGGAGGACATCCAGAAAGGCAATTCTGTCATGTCTACGAATAAAATACATCATTGACTCTATATATCACTATCTATCTGTTGATACAGGAGATTTAAGAATAATTACAAACATCCATCCATCTAACTAAAGCATGATAGGGTGTATTTTGCATACTAAGCTTTTGAAATATCTAACAGGCATGTTTGATCAATAATGAATAATTTTTCAAAAAAAAATCGATTCTCTTCTTAGGTAAGGTATATATATATATATATATATATATATATATATATATATATATATATATATATATATATATATATAAACAAGGTATTGATTAATTTATCCACTTAATCTTTACGTGTTTTATGCAATGATGTAGGAATACTACTGTTATCATTATCAGTAGTGTTGATAATCGTCAATGTTGTTGAAAACAAAGATAAAGAGGTTATTTTAATACATCTACATACATATATATTTATGTTTATTTTATGTATAATATTATTACTATTATTTTATAAAATAAATGTGAATAATTCTAATCCAATGGATAATTATTTACAAAAATATAATCTACTCAATTCAAAATATTTTTCCCTCCCAAATATTTCAATTCCAAATATTTGTAATCAAACTGAAATCCAGTGTATGTGGATATATTATGAAAATAAAATACAATGTAAACCAATTAATACCTATATGTGTAATTGTCCTCCACCCATAAGAACATTTCTTAAATCATCAATTAATTGTTTACAATTAACTTATAATTATTTAATTGATATTGGTAATAATAATAACAATGATCAGAATCAATATGTTCTGCCATTCAATCCTCAGCATACAACAAAAGCCTATTTGCAAATGTTAAATTTAAATATTGATGAATCACAGTATGACTGTCAATGTAAACAATTATATGTATGGTGTGAATGGCAACCATGGTTACCATGGAGAGCGTATTGTACAGGTGGAACTAATGAATTAAAACGTACACGTTATCGTAAATGTTGTACATTGAACACTACTGAATACAATAACAATAATAATGAAGAAAATGCATCAAAATATCCCTTCACATCACTCCATTTATGTCAAACAACTTTAAATAATGATCCGCTAGATGGACAACGTGTAGAAGTACAATCAAAAATAATAAATCAATGTCCAATAAGAAGTGAATTTGTATTCAAACATAATGATCAAAAAAATTCCGACTATGATTATATATTATTAGGTATTAGTATTTCAATTATTCTTATTATTATATGTATATTAGTGTTGATTATAAAAGTTATACCACTTTAATAATTAAGTTTCCTTTTTTTTCAAGTATTGATTTGTAGGGATTTGATTGATTGGTTACAAGATTTTATTACGAGCTGATATGGGTTAGAGAACCATTGGAAAACCTGTAGGGAGTACTAGACAGCTGTTTCATCCTAGTTTGGGACTCTTCATCAGCACGCACCCACAAGGATTCGTAAACAGAAGGTCCTAGGTCCGGACTCCTTCAAGGTGGGTGTGTAATGACGAAGAGTTCCCACCAAGGACGAAATAGCTGTCCGGTGCTCCCAGGTTTTCCAGTGGTTCTCCAACCGATATCACTTCATGAAGTCTTTTTTATTTTAGAGTCTACCCTATTTGTTGTCTTATTGAAACCATTGAACAAGGAAGCAATTCAACTGTTTTAGTGGAAGCTGAAGATTTATAGCTCAAGGGGACGATTGTAATGTTTGAGCTGGATAGTTTAACTGTGACAAGCTGTCATTATCCTTCGAGACGACGGTACCTTCAATTAGTACCAAATTCAATGTAGAATTCACCGTGAATGATACACGACTGTCTTTTCTAGTGGTCTTCACTGTCAAACTACATAATAGGCCGCAGCTACCACTGGTGCTACTATATTTATAAATAAAAGTTTAATAATAGTGGGTACTGCTAATCAATACCAGTGGTTATCAACACGTAAGATTGTGACTCTCTGTAGGTGTTCGTATACGAATGTATTTGTACGCATTAAGTTTACCGATTAATGCAGTGAAATTTTCAAGTGTTGGTTTGTGGGATTTAATTGGTTAAAGGGTTTCATAGTGAGCTGACATTGGTTAGAGAACCATTGGGAAACCTGCACTCATTTACTGGATAGCTGTTTCGTCAGCACAGTTTGAGACTCTTCGGAAGTACACGGAAGTTGAAATTCATGGATTGGCCATTGGATCAGGTCCTAGTGGCTGAGTGGTCTACAAATTCACCTCGTGGTTAGACGGTCATGGGTTCGAATCCCGGCGGGTGTGTACTGATGGAGTCCCAAACTAGGCTGACGAACCGGCTGTGCATTACTCCAGTTCTGGTTTCCCAATGGTTCTCTAACCAATGTCAACACATCATTAAATCCTGTAAAACACGATAAATTCGATTCAGTAAGTAGACGGAAGTTGAGGTAGCCTAAGGTTCAAACAGGCCCTTTGTTATAGTTATTTGTGGGTGTGTGAATTACGTGGATTGGGATTAAGTGAATAGCGACACTTTTGTTTTGTATGCGTGTTCTAGAGACACAATAAACATCCAAAACCCATGATTCCAAAGTTCTGGCTAGTGATGCCTATCGTCCGACAGCTATAATTATAAAGTTGACAGGCTGATCGTAAGAGACTTATTAAAGTATTTCTTTGACTCAAGCCGGTAACGATGATCGCAAACTTAAGGCGAGATGAGGAAACCGTTTTGGGGAAGAATATTAGCGGCATGAAAAGGTGGATGATAAACAGAGGAACTTTATACGCCTGTGGAAATGTATGTTGGCAGTTGCCACCTTCCGACTCCCTACAATTGAAATTTTATATCATTATCAAGTACCTGAAAGGACGCACCATAGAATAACTGCTTGGGAGCATTTAAGTACTGCTTACTGGAAAATGAATTTTCACCCGTGAAGAAGACTTTACCGTTGTGTCCTCGTGGGTAGGGTGGAAGAATTTTGTATGCAAAATTGGTGTGATTACTGTGGTTACAGATTCTGGGAGTTTTGCATGACCTTATCTTAACATTTTGGATGAATGTCCTGGAAACCTTGTTTAACACATATTCAGTAGATATTTACTGATTTCTGGAGGTTCATGTGGGGTATTTATAGATCCTAGTCCAGATGAGGTTAAAAATGGAATCACGCATTTTAGGGATGCGTCACTCGAGGCATTTAAATACTTTACTTCCGTCGCAGTGCTTGTCACTGAGCGAGTTGGTATTTAAGCCTACATACTCGCTCAGGTAGGACAAGCTCTGTAGGTTAAAGGACCCTGTAGGTTGACCCAATTCAACAAAATCATATGATTTACAAAATACCTTGCAATGACTGTGAGTTAAGTCAACTACATAGGTTAAACCAGTAATAAATCGGGGGTAGTCAGATTATGAGGGCAAAAGCGGATGCCCGGCGCTCTTCACCGGGTTGACTGTCCATTGGATGACAGTCTAGGGGAGATGGCTAAACCCTGATTCCAAACCTCCAACGACTGGCGTATGAAGCTCACCGGCAGACGTATGGACAAAGAGCTTATTGGATGCCCTGGATGTCTGGCCCCATTCAAAAAGGCGTATGAACCGGACTCCGGCTGCCAATGGATAGTGGACTCCCTACTCCACTCCTACTGCCTTGTAGGTCACACTTGGCTGTGTAAAGGCTAGAGCTGCACTCTCAAACAAAAGGCCGAGCGATGCTGGGGACATCACTCGTACCCAATTCCCATGAAACTTCATCAACTCTCTTACAAACATTCGAGATGTTCATGAAGCCGGTTCATCCTCCCGTAGGAGATAGCCGAAGTAAAGAAGAAAGAAAGAAAGTCAGATTATCAGAACATAAGAATTTACTGGTTAAGGCTAGAATGATTGATCCCACGAAGATAGGTAATTTAGAAAAACAATTAGTCAGCAACTGCACTGCATTCACTAGCCCACAAACACACAATAGGGTGGGTGGGAGAGAGTTAAAATTCTAAGAAGTAGTTTAAGTAGGTGGAGAGAGCAAGAGAGGCTGATTACTGAATCCTTGTTCATCGAGTCTACACCCAACACGTGTAATAGGAATGACTCATCACTCATACCACCGGAAATATGGAAAATACTACTACCAATCTAGTCAAGAGATGAGCAATAATGGAATTATATAAACGAAGTGAGAAAGTTGTGTGAATAGTGGCTTGATATGATTATGGGTGGCAATAAATTGTGCTCGAAACGTGGTCATCAGTAAACATTACTGTATAACACTGTGTGACTTTATCAAAACAAATTTTACCCACAATAGAATTATACTCTATCACAGTGTACAAGTTCTATTCTTATATCAGTCACGCCATTTATTCTTTTCCCTACTGCCATTCTACTTCTTGCAAGCTGTCTGTATGCTACTTCCTGCAACCATGGATATGGCTTCGTTGTGCTATTAACAGGATGACAATGGCTCCCATTATAGGAGTATTATCCTTCTACAGACTCTCAGATGATTACGGGGACATCCACATTATTTTGATCTCACTTGCCTTAGAGTTAGCTTTGTTTGCGCTAATCATGTTTGTAATAATTTGGTAGCATTGTATTCGTCCTACTTTGCATTGTCACCGTATGTTTGGGCGTGGTTCATTGGTGAAGATAGGAAATGCCACGTCTGCTCTTATTAATGGGCCTTGGAATTTAGATGTATTGGATAATAACCAGTCAAATATTAGCGTCCCACTTGAATGTTCATCTCATGCCGAATATATACCAACAAATACTGTTAATATGTTGTCTCTGGTGAATGAAAGAGAGGCTAATATTAGTATATTGCTATCAGATAATGATCCAGTATCCCAGAATTTATTAAACTGCCAAAGTATATGGAAATAATCAACTTCTCCCTACGTTTGAAACGTTTCGTGGTAGCACGTGTGTCAAGAAGTTTTTCCAGCTATACAGTAGGACATAGAGATCAATTTCTTGCACTCAGAACATAACCGAATCAATTCGGTCGTTACAGAATCTATAGGAAGGGGCTAGTCACTATTGAACATCTCATTGATTTTGAAATATTGGTTTGTAGGGATTTGATTGATTGGCTACAGGATTTGATCATGAGCTGACATCGGTTAGAGAACCATTTGAAAACCTGCAGGGAGTACTGAACAGCTGTTTCGTCAGACTAGTTTGAGACTCTTTACAGTACGCACCCACACTGCGTGGTTCGAACGCAGGACCTTCTGGTTACAAGGCGAGCTCGTAGGTTTCCCAATGGATCTCTAACCGATGTCAGATCATGATGAAATCCTGTAACCAATCAATACCCACAAACCAATTTTTTGAAAATTAATGAGATGCTCATTAGCAACTGACCCTATTCAGGCAGATAGTTACCCACGGTTCTAGAGGGAAGCTGCGACCAATAGGGTGCAGCAGGTCCTGTGTGACGACAAATGCTCGCCCAAGACATTAGCTAGCGGTTGCACTATATCGTGAATTGGCATAAGTTACAATTCATGGACTGGCCATCGGATCGGATTCCAGTGGCTCAATGGTCTACGAACTCGCCTAGAAATCAGAAGGTCCTGTGTTCAAACCCCGGTGAGTGCATACTGCTGAAGAATACCAAAATGGGACGAAACAGTCGTTCAATACTCCCTACATGTTTTCCAATGGTTCTCTAACCGATTTCAGCTCATGATGAAATCCTGTAACCAATCATACATAAAATCCCTACAAACGAATATTTGAAAGACAGTCGGTTTTTGTAGAAGCAGTATGTTAGGACTAGAAGGAACATTCATTCCAGGCAGTACACCTTATTGAATCGTTTGAGGAAATATGCATGCTAAACTATCATATCCACGTAGTAGCTATCAGGATTTCAGGGCACAAAGAAGCAACTGCTAGAAGTTGTCTAGTTTTTTTTTTAACTAAATACCATCTCACAACACATATGGATTCAAACAGCCTACTTCGCGGCAATGAATACCCCCCCAACATACTTGATGACCCCAAATATAATCCTACTGTTGATTTCAATCACATTGTAGTACTTTTACAAAGCAAAAACAATAAATGTTTGTGGGGAAAAATAATATAAGGCCGTCATTTATTTCGTCATCGTATTCTCTTCAGCTGCTCACAATCTGAAAGTTGATTATTATGTAAATGTACATAGAATTTTGTCATACTTATAAGGCTCAGTGTGAGTTTTGTCAACAGAGATACACAATTTAATAAACAATGTTCAGAAGTTCCACTTTGTGTAACTTATAAAGGAGATCAAAGTTCATGCAAATTTAACCGTCGGATACATTAAAAATTGAGTTGCACAGTCAAGACAAGAGGATAGGAGTTGATGATGAGTAAAATAGTGTGGTGCGTCGGTGGTACAGTGGTTAGGACTCTCGCCGACCATGCACATGGCCCAGGGTTCGAGCCCACGCCGGCGCACACCTGATATCTATGGTCGGCCTGCGAAATTTGGGCTACCGATATCCATGCTGAAAATTCCATACCTGTACCAAAAATACAGTGTGGAATCAAGCTGTAAATCTAAAAATCTAAAAAAAAATGTAGTAACAAAGGAATGAATTGCACTAAAGCAAAAAAATGGGTGAGGAGGAAGTAATCAATAGAGAGAGAGAGAGGGAGAGATTGTGTAACCAATTGAGAAGAAGAGATTAGACGCTGATTGACCAATGGCAATCAATGACTAATAAGTGAATCTTTCTGAACATATATAAATCAGGTTCTAGGCGTTTAACAGAGATTGCTTCAGCAAATTTGAGGAGAGTTGAGTTATAACGTGTATTAATAATCTTGAAAGACTTCACTATGTTCACCTCCTGACTCGTTTCAACAAGATGTCTGGCAATAACACTGTTCATAGCATTTGTTCCCTTGGGACGTAAACGTAGATGTTCAGAAAATCTGAATTATGCTCTTCTTTCTGCCCTCCCAATGTAACTGCTCCCACAGATACATGTAGATTTGTATACACAATTAGAGTCAACAGAGGAAGGGTATCTATCAACCCTTGATTGTACTAAAGAGTTTGTTGTTTGGTAAACAGGAACCAATTTGGCTGCAGGATAGGCTCTGGCTGGAGACATTTTCGATATTCTGTTGATTATTCCTGCGTTATTACCTCCCTTAAAATAGGGTTGGATAAAGGTAGATTTCTTACTTACTGTGATTTATCTCACCTTCAAGTTTTTAGATCTTTCATACTTTATGATGAATTTTGTAGGATAACCACTATTTTTAAAAACATTCTCAATGTTTAGGAGTTCTTCTTCCAGTACGTCTGTGGAGCATAAATATTCTCCTGACTCCATAAAACAGAGTTTTGATCAATGCTCGTTTGTAGCTAATTGGACGAAAACTATTGAAATTTAAGTATAATCCATTCCATATGGAATTTCGGTGAATGAATCTTCACGGACTTCCATCTTCCAAGCAACGTTATAGGGCAATATCGAGGTAATCGGACTTTTCATCAACTTTATGTGCCATTGTGAGTGAAGTCAATATTCTCATGTGCGTCATTAAACAGTTGAATTAGATGAGATGCAGGATTTTCATTCTCACATAACATAAAAATATTGTCGTCAACATATCGACGATAAGAAGTTTTTTCATCGATCGCCCTTTTCAGCTTTATTTTCTCAAGATTAGACATGAAGATTTCTGTTAGTAAGGCGCCTAGTGTACTGCCCCATTATAGTGTTGTGGATTAGCATTGACACATCGACTTATCCACACTTCAGCTGTATAAGCAACTATCACATATCGATTAGCACTTTATGTCTAACTAACCTGCAAAACTGATAGTTTACTTGTTTTACTCAAAATACCTAATAGCAGTTCATACAACTTAATAGATGAAACACGTAGGTCCAATTGTTCAACAGTTTCAAGTATTGGTTTGTAGCGATTTGGTTGATTGGTTACAGGATTTCATCATGAGCTGACATTGGTTAGAGAACCATTGGAAAACCAGCAGGGAGTACTGAACAGCTGTTTCGCCCCAGTTTGGGACTCTTCAGCAAGTCGGGTGTCAGGACAAATACTCGCCGAAGACATTGGCTAGTGGTTGTGCTATTTCGTGAATTGACAGAAGTTAGAATTCATGGACTGGCCATCGGATCGGGTCCCATTGGCTGAATGGTCTACGAGCTCGTCATCCTTGTAACCAGAAGGTCCTGGGTCCGAACCTCGGTGGGTGCGTGCTGATGAAGAGTCACAAACTAGGACGAAACAGCTGTCCAGTACTCCAGTGCCGGTTTATCAATGGTTCTCTAGCCGATGTCAGCTCATAATGAAATCCTGTGTTCAACAGTTTGTAGAGGATCAAAGAAGTCTGTCAAGACAATACTGAATCTCAGCCGTTTCACTGTCAACGATCATCAGTTTGTTTATCCGTGCGAATTGCAGTACATGGTGGTCAATATCTAGTATTCAAGGGACAAGAGCTCGGTGATGGCATTGTGGTGTGATAATTGCCTACCTGCATAATCTAAGCTTATCACAGTTAATAATAAATACACCTATGAACAGCTCTGAATGTTATATCTCTCCTTTGTGAGTATTGGGGCGATGTTAAGAACAGCCTAGCCACCAGCAAGTTAGGTGGGTCAGGCTAACGAATCAGCAGATAGTAGTACGGTTAGAGCTCATATCTAATAGTTTCTAATAGAAAACAAGGGCCTGGAAACAGATTGTTTATTCATATGAAAAAGAGAAGACGTTCAGCGAAGAGACTCTTTTCGGCGAATTCATTCACATAGCTGTACAATCGCATTTATATATAATTATTTGAGTGTGTGTGTGTACATGAGGTTTGTCAAAATTAGATAATTGATCAGGTAATAAAAGAATGATCTAATATAGAAACAAAGTTAATTGGACAGCAACTAAATTAAGATTGAGTTAGTAAGTTAGATGACGTAATACAATTGACTAAAATGTTTTAACTTAGGTCAGGTTAGCAACAGAGGTAATTACAGGTAGAGACTAAGTAGAAGTGGGGTAGATAATAATGCCATTTAGATTAGAAATGAAATTGAGCAATTAAGTTGGATGACGTAACATAAATGACTATAAATTGAGCGTTGGTCAGGTCAATTAAAGTGGTAGTGAGGTGTAGAAATTAAATCGGGTAGGGGTAGAGACAAGAAAGTTGAAAATGCAAAATATTACAATTGAGAAGACAGAATAATACCAATGAAGAGACAGAAAAAAAAAATTAGGTAGAATTTACCTTTCAGGTAATAATGTAGGTTAAGTCCATTGTAAGTTTAGTGATTGAACGAACCTCTTCTGTATGCAGAGTTCAGGGCTTAGCAAGTGAATCGCCATTGCTTCTGCAGTTTGAAGAAGTCTGATTCGTACACCTTTTGGAAGACTACTTCTTACTCTGTAGACGACTTTGAAGTTTGTTTGGGGTGCAGCTTGGTGTCCGGATTCTATCAGGTGTTCTAAGATGGAGCTGCGGGGACATCGCTTTTCTCCTTTGTAAAACCATGCTGGTAAGTGTTCGGTGATACGCTTGGAAAGCGAACGCTGGGTACGGCCGACATACCTGGCTCCACACGAGCAGGTGAATTGGTAGATACACATTGATGAGGCCAACAGTGGTAGCTTATCCTTCACGTTCACATGAATCATAGGTTTTGTGGAGAAAGTTAGTCGTAGTTCAGCTGCGAAGAAAGTCTTCTTGAGTGAGCGCGACAGTCGATTTTTTAGTATTTCCGCAGATATATCTCCATTGAATTGAAGGTTTATGTAGAGCGGTTTCTTCGGGACGCTATGCGTGGGCGGCTTTTGTGGCCTAGGATTCATAGATTTTGCAATAAATCGTTCTGGGTAACAATTCTCGACGAGGATTCTCTTGAGATTGTCCAGTTCATCTTCTACGGTGTCCGGGGTACAAATTCTGCGAACTCTGTTGCTAAGTGAACGGATCAGGTTCCGTTTGGTGTATAGGGGTACCCAACTGTGGAAGTTAATCAGCTGTCCGTTCCATGTTGACTTTCTGTAGATAGATCTTTTCAGTGTTCCATCGTGTTCTCGTCTTGTTAGTTGGATGTCAAGAAAGGATATTTTAGAGTTGGACTCTTTCTCCAGCGTGAACTGAATTGCGGGGTGGCACTTGTTAAACGACTTCAGGATGTCGTCTAGATTCTCTTCATTGTTGACGATAATGAAAGTGTCGTCGACGTATCTCTTGTAGATTCCGAAGGTATCGATCATTTTCTTCATGCATGTGTTTTCGAGTTTTGCCATGAAGAAATCTGCAAGTAATGGGCCTAGTGGTGAGCCCATAGCTATACCATCCTTTTGGCGATATATTTCGTTGTTGAAAGAGAATTGAACATTCAGGGTACACCTCAGAAGGAGTTCTTTAAGACGCTCGGTGGGTATACCGATGTTTATTCCTTTGGAATCAATAAGTTCGCATACATAGCATATTGTTTCAGTCAGTGGAACATTTGTGAATAGTGATGTGACATCTAATGAGATCATGGTCCTGTTGGATACGTTGATGTTTTCAATTGAGTCGATAAAGTCGAATGAATCTCGAACTGTGTGGCAGGAAACTTGTCTTCTGATTGGTTCTAGTAGATCTGCTAGCCATTGGGCTGTGCGGTGATAAGGCGAATTGGTCATGTCAAGGATCGGTCGAAGAGGGATACCGTTCTTGTGTACTTTCGGAAGTCCATAGAGTCGTGGTATATTTGAGCCGGATGGTCTTATGGATTCAAACGTTTCGTTGCTGATGAAAGATTCAGTTTTTAGCTTACGGAGGGTGTCCGTTAGCTTTTGTTCGGTCTGTTCAGTCATGTTTTTCTCGTTGACCGGTTTTGTGAATTTACATTCATCGGATAGTATAGTCAGCATCTTACTGATATAGTCCTTACGATTCATGATAACGATTCCTCCGCCTTTATCAGGACGTAATATCATAATCTCTTCGTTTTTCATAAGTTCTTTCAGCTCCTTATAATGCCTCTTCGTCAAAATGGACCTTCCGTTGGGTTTGGTATTTATAAACTTGTGACAACTGTCGAGGATTGATGCTTTGAGTTGTTGTAGGTTTTCATCTGATGTGGGTGTGAGATCGTAGGTTTGGTTTATTAGATTTTCAAACTGAATCTGGCATTGTAGCTTGTCAATACATTGTGGTTTTACGCAGAATTTCGGACCTAGAGATAGTGCCTCTAGTTGGGTAGTAGATAGTGTGATGTCTGAAAGATTGAATACGTATTTTTCTGGATTGCTTGGGAACGGAGATTCGGTATTAATTGTAGGCTTTAGACTTTTGAGCAGATCTGCTTTAGTCTTGTTGCATTCTTTCTGAGTGACTTGTTGCACATATTCTTCGAAGGAATGGCGTAGATCTTGATCTAAGTCTTCGACTGCATGAGCTCTTGAGTAGACGTTTCGCTCTAGCTCGAACACGCGTGATTGAATGGAGTCGATGTTGTTTCGTGTGTGTCGTCTGAGTGTTCTGGTATTCGGTTGGATGTGGTTGCGTCTGAGTGACTTCCAATACATCTTTGGATACTCATGTCGATCTATACAATCTCTTAAGAAATCAACCTTTGTCTTCGCTACCGCAAGCTTGACGGAGTAACGCAGGAAACCATCCAGCTCCTTCACCGTCCCTGGGTCCTTGCAACGTTTGAGTATCTTGAAAATCCCCATTTAGTCATATGAAAAAGAGAAGACGTTCAGCGAAGAGACTCTTTTCGGCGAATTCATTCACATAGCTGTACAATCGCATTTATATATAATTATTTGAGTGTGTGTGTGTACATGAGGTTTGTCAAAATTAGATAATTGATCAGGTAATAAAAGAATGATCTAATATAGAAACAAAGTTAATTGGACAGCAACTAAATTAAGATTGAGTTAGTAAGTTAGATGACGTAATACAATTGACTAAAATGTTTTAACTTAGGTCAGGTTAGCAACAGAGGTAATTACAGGTAGAGACTAAGTAGAAGTGGGGTAGATAATAATGCCATTTAGATTAGAAATGAAATTGAGCAATTAAGTTGGATGACGTAACATAAATGACTATAAATTGAGCGTTGGTCAGGTCAATTAAAGTGGTAGTGAGGTGTAGAAATTAAATCGGGTAGGGGTAGAGACAAGAAAGTTGAAAATGCAAAATATTACAATTGAGAAGACAGAATAATACCAATGAAGAGACAGAAAAAAAAAATTAGGTAGAATTTACCTTTCAGGTAATAATGTAGGTTAAGTCCATTGTAAGTTTAGTGATTGAACGAACCTCTTCTGTATGCAGAGTTCAGGGCTTAGCAAGTGAATCGCCATTGCTTCTGCAGTTTGAAGAAGTCTGATTCGTACACCTTTTGGAAGACTACTTCTTACTCTGTAGACGACTTTGAAGTTTGTTTGGGGTGCAGCTTGGTGTCCGGATTCTATCAGGTGTTCTAAGATGGAGCTGCGGGGACATCGCTTTTCTCCTTTGTAAAACCATGCTGGTAAGTGTTCGGTGATACGCTTGGAAAGCGAACGCTGGGTACGGCCGACATACCTGGCTCCACACGAGCAGGTGAATTGGTAGATACACATTGATGAGGCCAACAGTGGTAGCTTATCCTTCACGTTCACATGAATCATAGGTTTTGTGGAGAAAGTTAGTCGTAGTTCAGCTGCGAAGAAAGTCTTCTTGAGTGAGCGCGACAGTCGATTTTTTAGTATTTCCGCAGATATATCTCCATTGAATTGAAGGTTTATGTAGAGCGGTTTCTTCGGGACGCTATGCGTGGGCGGCTTTTGTGGCCTAGGATTCATAGATTTTGCAATAAATCGTTCTGGGTAACAATTCTCGACGAGGATTCTCTTGAGATTGTCCAGTTCATCTTCTACGGTGTCCGGGGTACAAATTCTGCGAACTCTGTTGCTAAGTGAACGGATCAGGTTCCGTTTGGTGTATAGGGGTACCCAACTGTGGAAGTTAATCAGCTGTCCGTTCCATGTTGACTTTCTGTAGATAGATCTTTTCAGTGTTCCATCGTGTTCTCGTCTTGTTAGTTGGATGTCAAGAAAGGATATTTTAGAGTTGGACTCTTTCTCCAGCGTGAACTGAATTGCGGGGTGGCACTTGTTAAACGACTTCAGGATGTCGTCTAGATTCTCTTCATTGTTGACGATAATGAAAGTGTCGTCGACGTATCTCTTGTAGATTCCGAAGGTATCGATCATTTTCTTCATGCATGTGTTTTCGAGTTTTGCCATGAAGAAATCTGCAAGTAATGGGCCTAGTGGTGAGCCCATAGCTATACCATCCTTTTGGCGATATATTTCGTTGTTGAAAGAGAATTGAACATTCAGGGTACACCTCAGAAGGAGTTCTTTAAGACGCTCGGTGGGTATACCGATGTTTATTCCTTTGGAATCAATAAGTTCGCATACATAGCATATTGTTTCAGTCAGTGGAACATTTGTGAATAGTGATGTGACATCTAATGAGATCATGGTCCTGTTGGATACGTTGATGTTTTCAATTGAGTCGATAAAGTCGAATGAATCTCGAACTGTGTGGCAGGAAACTTGTCTTCTGATTGGTTCTAGTAGATCTGCTAGCCATTGGGCTGTGCGGTGATAAGGCGAATTGGTCATGTCAAGGATCGGTCGAAGAGGGATACCGTTCTTGTGTACTTTCGGAAGTCCATAGAGTCGTGGTATATTTGAGCCGGATGGTCTTATGGATTCAAACGTTTCGTTGCTGATGAAAGATTCAGTTTTTAGCTTACGGAGGGTGTCCGTTAGCTTTTGTTCGGTCTGTTCAGTCATGTTTTTCTCGTTGACCGGTTTTGTGAATTTACATTCATCGGATAGTATAGTCAGCATCTTACTGATATAGTCCTTACGATTCATGATAACGATTCCTCCGCCTTTATCAGGACGTAATATCATAATCTCTTCGTTTTTCATAAGTTCTTTCAGCTCCTTATAATGCCTCTTCGTCAAAATGGACCTTCCGTTGGGTTTGGTATTTATAAACTTGTGACAACTGTCGAGGATTGATGCTTTGAGTTGTTGTAGGTTTTCATCTGATGTGGGTGTGAGATCGTAGGTTTGGTTTATTAGATTTTCAAACTGAATCTGGCATTGTAGCTTGTCAATACATTGTGGTTTTACGCAGAATTTCGGACCTAGAGATAGTGCCTCTAGTTGGGTAGTAGATAGTGTGATGTCTGAAAGATTGAATACGTATTTTTCTGGATTGCTTGGGAACGGAGATTCGGTATTAATTGTAGGCTTTAGACTTTTGAGCAGATCTGCTTTAGTCTTGTTGCATTGTTTATTTACGAAATCAACACATATTTATAGATTTCCATGTACATTATTATAAATTATTGTAAGCAAACAAACACAGTCTTCTGATTGGTGGTTTCTCTCTGCAAGTTAATCTTTCATCTCTTTGTGGCCGTTTATTGAAGTTCAGATTATGTATCTGCAAATTGTATCCGCCTACTCAAAGTCTGCTGTGGTTGGTTGTTGAATCAGTCTTTGTTCTTATTTTTCTCACGACAAATATTGGGGACGTAAACATTGACGTAAATTACTGTCTTCCAATTTGGCTAGCAGCCAGCTTTCAGCACAATAGGACAGATGGCCAAACAACTATCTTTAACTTTATTTCTCATCAAAACCAACTGGAAGCGAGCTCGAAGTGATGAATTCAGCCTAACTAACAAGTTTCCAGGAGACGTTTTAGGGAAGCCAATCAACCTGTACATCTTCAATCCATGAAAATAAATAAACGCAATGGGAAACGTAATGTTCGCGTAGTGTCCACAATGAGAAGACCGCCTAGATTGTCAAGGAGATGAGAAGATACAGCATAGAGATCCTAAGAATCATTGAGGGCACACAGGATGAAAGTAGACCATCCAAAATGTTACCTGGAGAGTCAAGCAGGCGACAACCACGAACATACCAGGGGAGTGACTGACACGATGTTGCCAACAGCAGCTGAAGGCTGTTATGAATTGGGAGCCAATCTCCTCCAGAATCATGACAGCCAGATTCAACTCAAAAGGAAGAAAAGTTACAGTTGTTCACTGCTACGCTACCACAAACAACTGATATCAAGAGAAAATGGAAGGCACCTACAGACAACTGCAAACAGTAATACGGAGAAGGCCCCGAATTTTAAGAACAGCCTAGCCACTACCAGGTTATGTGGGACAGGCTAAAAGCTGCTCAGCAGATACTATGGCTAAAGTTCACGTCTAACAAGAATAAATGGGTGTCTTGCTAAGTAGGCGAGAAGATGGGTCACTTGGGACTAGAGTGTACAGAAAAACCACATTCACAGGGGGCAATACACACACTTCCTTAGTTACGTGCCTATTATATATAAAAGAAATGTTGTAAAATGTCTTGCGAGGAGAGCAAGAAAGATACGTACAGATGACCTCTTACAAAAGGAATTTGAGTATATTCACGATTCCTTGAAGGAGATGGGCTATCCGAGTAGTTTCATAAAGGAACAAATGAGAACATTGGAGAAAAAGCCTCCTGAGACGATGACTGCAAGTATAAACCTCTATTTATCAAGTTACAATTTAACAGTGACTTATCAGGTGAGATTTTATTCCAGAGACTTTCCAGGAGTATAAGAACGTTTTACGCAGCATACCTATGTTTTTCATTCTCTAACCGACGAATGATTGGGACGCAAACGAAGGATAAGCTAGATAGTTTTGCCACATCTACGTGCATTTATCAATTCAACTGCACCTGCGGTAACAGTTATGTTGGGCGTACTACTAGACAGCTTAGCCAACGTGTCACTACTGAACATCACCCATCGTGGTTTGGCAAAGGACAGACAAAAACAATCCGTAGCTCAATTATGTCACATTTAATTGATAGTGGTCATGTAGTGGCGAAAACGAAAGCTTTCAAAGTAATTCATCGTATCCCACCGAATCTTTCAAAGAGACTTCGTATTCGTCTACTGCACACAGCTGAGGCGATAGGCATTCGAACTATTAAGCCCCTAAACTATGCATTCAAAAAAGTTCGTTCTTTGTTGGCCTATTAAGACATAACCAACTGGCGACTTCTCCACCACCCCTTATTTATATCTTCAACCCCTCTCTTATCATCCCTTAATCTTATCCCATCTTTTATAAAAATGTGTTTCATTTATTTCCCTTACAATCTAGCATTACCTAATCGGTTCATTCGTTTTCCTTAGCCTTTATCGACTACAATGTCTACCTGAACATTTGTTTGTTTAATCATTCTGTTTTTCGTTATCCGTGTTATCACAGATTACCTCACATTTTCATCCTTATTATTGATAGCACCAGTATTTTTATTATTAACATTACTATTATTATGACCAGTTGCACAATTTATATTCACCATCTCATTCTCCTATAGACAAAACACTCTGATTGGTTTATATTTGAATTTTTATTTTTAAAGTTATGTAGGTATATCAGAGTTAAACCTGATGAGATCTAATTAAAATCACAATATTGTTCGCTTAAATGTGTTGTTCTAAATTTTACTATGGAAATATCTCATTTAATTTTAGATTTTCTTGGCAATTGATCGGACTGAAGTGCTCGGTCTAATAGTGGATAACGCTTTGGGGTTTGAAACTATGGGCACTAGCTTCGAGCTTCACTGAAAACACCATCCTTGACTCAGTGTAGAATGCAGGTACATCCAGTGACTGGCGAGTCCCAAAGAGGACGAAATGCACATCCTGGATTCCACTGCTAGTCACCATTATCCTCCAATTCCCTTCTAACTATATGCCCAAACATTGTCGAAGCATCTGCACAAGGAGAAGCCGACATATCAACCTGAGACCAAACACTTCACGGTTCAATCAATCAATCGACGGGAAAATCGAAAATTGAATTAAATTAAATTGTAAAAGTTAATTCCAGTTGGAACTGATCCATCAGGAACCAGCTTGAAAACTAACAGAAATTCTTAGAAGTTAATCTCAAGCGGTAACAGAATCCATTAGAACGTAAAGATATATGTATATATATTCAAAGAAGTTAAATATTACACTATAAGAAATAAAGCAAGTGGCAGTTGGAAAAAGTTACAAATATGTACACACAAACACGCACACACGCACGGATATACGATTGTTAACGAGCGAACGCAATAAATAGTAATAATTCTGATTATATCATATCATACTAGTCTACAAGTTGTCCTTTAATTTTAAGCTTTTTTAATACACGTCCTTGTTCTAATGCTGCTGCTCGTCTACGACGCTGTGCACTCCCACCAATACCAACAATATCTCCAGCTGAAGATGAGTTATCTGAATCGAAGTTACCACCACCAATTGCTGTTGTTGATGATGAGGATAACGCTGGAGAAGATCTATTCGTAGACATGATTGAATCGGATGATATATGTCCAAAATCTGTAGAACCTTGTAGAGAATTATTGGTTAATCGAAGTTTTAGATCTGGTGTTGTAGTATTTATATTTGTAGTAATATTACTATTATTATTGTTATTATTATTATTAATAATAGCATTATATAAGCCTAAACTACCAGCAGCTGCAGCCAACGTGCCAGCTACACCAAGTGAATGACGTGGAAGAATTGGACGTTTGGAATCAGCGACACGTAATGCTGCTAGAATTAAAGGATCAATTAAATTGTAATAGGAATCTTCTGCTGACGATGATGATTCTGACATACCAGGATTTGGTAGACTTGCAAGTTCAAGAGGTAATGGCTAGAACACAAAATGTAGAAGAAGAAAACAGCTTCCCATTTAGACAGTTGAAAAAAGGCGAATGGACTAAGCGGCGAAGAAATATTTACTTTTCAATTAGATATCCTCAACTCACTATGGTTCTACTTTAATATTATACATATAGCAGTTTTAATACAACACACAACAGTTTTTTTGATTGGACACCAGTCAGTAACTAGCGTAATGTGTTTAGTCCTATCCTCGGTGCAGACTGAATTCTATCAGTCAGGCTTGCAATGTAGCCACCATGATAGGAGGTTGCACATACGTTCGAACCTCTCAGCAGGGATATGCATTCCTTCATATTTGTAGATATGTCTCGCTGACTAGTGAGTGTCGACTAGCACAAAACCTAGGTCAGGTAGGGCTTCCTGCCGATCGTCTCTAAATGCTTACAATCAAGAATTCACAGTGTACCGTGTTAGCATTGGAAGCGCATTTACTATTTCGCTGACGTAATCACTGAGGAACTCCAGTTTTATGAAAAATGACTGTTGTGGAGCGGTCGCTCTACTGGCTTGTTTTGGAGCGAAATTTATAGTTTTCCTATAATTGTTGTTTACAAACATATCGCCACTTGATTGATTGATTGGTAAAATGTTGTGTATTGTATTAAAAGGTGTTTTATGTGGATATTAGAGTATAGAGCAAGAGATGAGCATCTAACTGAAGAATAAAACTGAACGGGATAAAAAACATTAACTTAAAAGAATATTGACACAATATCTGAGATCATACAGCCACCAAAAGATACGGAAAGACAGAAGAAAAATATAAGGAAACTGTTATCTCAATACGATTTTAGGTAAAATTCATTTTGATAAACTCTCACAGTGTTATACAGTATTATTTACTGATGACAACGTTTTGACCAGCATTTAATACTGCTCATTATAATCATACCAAGGCCCCGACTGAAAGCTGCTACCTTGACGTAGTGGTCGAGCTTGAACACCGCAATGAACTAATCAAGCTATACTGGCTGAGACTTATGTCTCTTGAGGTTCTACCATGCCAGGCAAGTTGTTTGGATAGCGGTTAAACAAAAAGCAGCTACCCCATCCAATACCATGATTCAGACAGATTCACAAAATATCATGCCATGGCCCGGATTAACAACGACCGCGCTTCCTGCTGCCGTGTCACAGGGCAGGAGTGATAAGTATGCTACTGAGACACACCAAACAAAAAAGAACAGACAAAAACAGGTCGCGTGTGACCGGCCTCAAGCAGTTGTCCCTTGGGCTCTGCCGTCACGCAACCAACTTCCACGGTGTGGGCAGCCGGGAAGTAACAAACGCCCTCACAATCCGAAATGCACACAAAACCTCTCATATCAAGGCAATACTCACTTAGTTCATATAAATCCACTTGAAATCATTTTTTGTCTGTAAGTATGGTATGTACTTTGTGCCGTCTAAGTGCATAGTACTGTTACAAGATTGGCAGGAGCCTGTGCCTGCACTCTTGTGGGTGAATCGCTTGAAGTTGTTGATAAGTTTGTGTATCTGGATAGTTGTGTGAGTGCTGGCGGAGGGGTGACAGATGAGATTTCCAACCGTATAATGAAGGCTAGGGTGGAATACATCAACTTGAGCCACCTATGGCGCCGTCGCAACGTTAGCCTGGCTGTTAAAGGTCAGGTATACAATGCTTCAGTGCACGTTGTCTTGCTCTACGCCTGTGAAACCTGGCCTCTCCGAGCCGAGGATGTGCGGCGACTATGCGTGCTCGATCATCGCTGTCTCCGCAGGATTGCTTGCATTCGATGGCATCATCGCATGTGTAATTCTGAGGTTCGGTGGCGTGTGTTTGAACACAATGGAGAACACCATTCATTGAGTGTCGTCATCTGGAAACACCGTCTCCGGTGGCTTGGACATGTGCTGAGAATGTCATCCCAGAGGAGGCTTCCGTACAGGTCTCTGTTCGCTAGCCTTGGGACGGGATGGAAAAGGCGGAAAGGTGGTCAGTCTATGACTTGGCGTTGTGGGATGAGGGATTTTTGTGCTAGATTAGCATCGGTTGGTGCGTCACGACTCCCTGGTTGAGGGTCGCGAGATAGTTCGAATCGATAGCTCAGTGCGTTATCGGATATGGCCAAGAATCGTAATCAATGGCGATCGTGTTGCTATTTCCTTCTTTCTTCCCTTCCTGATGATAGTTAACGAAAAATGTTTGAACTTGTTAAGCATGACTGTTTTCCTTCCAGATGAAGTTATTTATCCATTCTTTACCTATATTTTTACTTTTATTGTTGTTTTATTATTATTATTGTGTAGCGCATCTTTCTTGGTGCCATATTGTACTAAGTTTTTTCTGCGTTTAAAATAAATCCACGACTTTTCGTCGCTTGATTTGATTGGTAGTAGTATTTTCTATATTTCCGGTATAAATAATGAATCATTCCTATTCCATTTTTGAGTTGGGTGTAGATTATTCGATGAACAAAGATTCAGTAGTCAACCTCTCTCGTTCTTTCCACCTACCTATACTACTTTCCAGAATTTTGACTCTGTCCCACCCCAATTTCCTGTGTGGTTATGTGTTAATGCATGCAGTGCGATCGAATAGAAGAAGGTAAACTGCCCACTAGCGGTGTTTATAAAAAGCCAACGCATTCTCCTAATAGACATTTAGACTTTAATTCATCTCATCCGTTATCTGTCTGTGAAGGCAGGCTATTATATTGAGTGTCTAACAAACCGAGTAGTAGCACTTAGTAGGACGAGAAAAGACCTAAACGAGGAGATAAAACAGATAGAAGAAGAAGCGCTGGTATCAAATAACTAACTATCCTATAAAATTCATTGATTAGATCAGAAAGGGTCAAAAGCAAAATAGAAAAATAGTGGTGAAACTAGTAATAATAACATAAATAAGAGAGAATAGAAGGCATCTACAGTAGTTTTACTATATAAGGAGGGGACATCTGAGAACCTACGTAGGATTCTTAATAAGGCAGGAATTAGGGTAGTGGTATTCACACCTACAAACTCACTCAGACAGGACATTTTCTGTAGGTTAAAGGACCCTGTTGACCCAATTAGACAAAATAATATAATTCATAAAATATCTTGCAATGACTGTGAGTTAGGTCAACTACATAGGTCAAACTAGTAGTAGATCGGGGGTAGTCAGATTATCAGAACATAGGAATTTAGCTAAGGCAAGTATGATTGATCCTAAGAAGATAAGTAATTTAGAGAAAAAAAACTCAGCAATGGCACTACATGCATTAACACTGCCACACAATAGGGTGGGAGAGGGTTAAAATTCTAAAAAGTAATATAGGTAGGTGGAAAGAACGAGAGAGGTTGGCTACTGAATCTTTGTTCATCGAATAATCTACACCCAACTCAAAGATGGAATAGGAATGATTCATCATTCATACCGGAGATATAGAAAATAATATTATCAATCAAATCAAGAGATGAATGCGGAGAAGATAAGAGCTCTTTCACAAAATCGTGGAGCTAGCAGAAAGCTGCAGACAACATGCAAATGAGCTGTTCATAGCTTGGATTCTGCGAAAACTCAGCGAGGCGTTTGGAGTAAACACAGGAGTCAGACAAGGGTGTTTGCTTATTATCACCAATGATATTCCTAATTGTGGTGGACTGGATTACAAGCGAAAACCGACAAACTGGTCGAAGAAACAGCCGGCAAAGACAGGACTCCAGGTGAACATAGACAAGACGGAAGTTATGAAAATAACCAACCAACAACAATAGCAGCAACATCCAGTAAAAATCACTATCAATGGGAGGGATTTGAAAGAGGTTACTTCGTTCACTTATCCAGGGAGCATTGTCTCAATTACAGGCAGTCGGAACGGACGAGGATGTGCTTTGTACTCGTCGAGTAGTTAATAGTCCTGACGCGGAAAGAGGGAAATCAGAAGACCACCAGGTTTACGATTATACTTGTATTATCCAGACAAGGAAAATAAATGTCACACTAGTGTGTGAGTGAAATGGTACGAAATGTGTGTGAACCAGAATGTACAAGGGTCTAATACAAAAGTATATATGAAAATGGCTAATACACATGAACCAATAAGATAACATCCTACCATGATTGGTTGTAATGTCATATGATAACAAGGTCATACATGTTTATTTAGTTAGTGGATAGATAAAAGCATAATGTCAGTTATAATGGAATATCGATCCATATACACATAGCAAAATATAACAGACTGTCAAAAACAAAACACACATCATGTGGATACATATCAGGATGTCAAATCGAGAATCGGGGAGGTAAGAAACACATTCAGTCATCAACCTGAAACCAATCTGGAAATCTTCATCACTCAACCAGCATCAACAACGAAATTCGGTAGGATTTTCAATACAAACGTCAAGTCAGTCAGCTCTTCTATACGGTCAGAAACTTGGCGGGTGGGTCACAAAGAATATTTCCAACAACTTGTTGCAGACATTTATCAACCAACAACTATCTTCGCTGGCTCTACACTGAATATCAGATGGCCTGGCCAGAAAGAATCACCAACAAGAAACTATGGGAACAAAGAAAACAAAACAAGAACCAATCGCCAACCAACAAATATGCAGGAGAAAGTGGAGATGGATTGGAAACTCGCTCGCTGAAGAGGCCGCTGGGTGACATCGCGCGCGCGTCAGGCCATTGCTCGAGTGGAACCAGGCCGAAAGGGAAGCGGCGAGTGGGACGTCAGTGCAAGGGTGACATGGGGAGGTGAAACAGCATGGACTAACATGAATGCAGGTGAAAAGTACAGCAGAAGACAGAAGCAAGTGGAGGCGTGCAGTTGAAGAATAATAATAATAATGGCTTGTATTCTACTCGAAACCAAAGGGAATAATAATAATAATAATAATTTGATGATAATAATACGATCACCTTGATCTGATGTAATCACATCTCAATATATAATACAAAAAAGATTTTTTTTATAAAAATTTACCTGGTTAGGAGCAAATGCTTCTAATCTTAAACGTGCAGAATGGAGTTCAAAATCACAGTTTAATAATGCTAGACGTAAATCGAATAACAGCAGAATCTTGTTACGTAAACTGTTGTAGGCTTCAACAATCTCTGCAGTCGCCGGTGGATTAGGATCTACAAAGAAAATGAAACATGTGAAAATGAGTACCGTAAATATCTGTACAAAAAACACTGAATGATTTCAACAGAGAATTTCGCACAGATGTGCACCAATTCCAGTTGCCATTCCCCAGCCCTCGACCACACAAAACAAAAGAATAGAGTAAAGAGACATCCAAAAAACAAAAAGACAGACAGAGTCAGGAAGCTATGTTCACCAAACAAGGTCCAAGAAGAATTAGATTTCGTCGTTGAGAAATGCCTAAGAGAAAATGGATACCCTAAGGGATTTATACAGAAGTATAGCAGAGAAAAAGATAAGGAAGAAAAGCATCCAACTGTATGTAGAAAAGAAGAAAATGTTTATTTGTCCTCCATTCAAAGGAGATGCAGTGTCACAAAAGATTGACAAAAGACTGAAAAGTGCAATAAAAAAAGAAGCTTCCCGGCAGCAAAACTCATAACATTACACAGCACCCCTTCTTCCATAAGCCACTCAAAACTAGATAAATACCCTACACTGATGCCACCTCCAACTGCGTTTATGAGTTTACGTGCATTTGTGGGAGCAAGTACATTGGAAGGACGGAAAGAAGGGCTTCTATCCGGTGGCTTTCTGAACATATTCCAAGAAACTTGTGCCTGAAAGGAAGCAAATATTCTCAGAGTGCCATTACCAGACATAATGTTGATACAAGACATCTCGTGGAGGTTTGCAAGTCCTTCAAAATATTAAATAGACAAAGGACAGCAAATTTACTACGATTTTCTCGAAGCCATCGCAATCAAACGATTTAAACCAACCAGACTTATGCATACAGAAAGAGAGTGTGATTAACCTCTCACTTACTATCTTGGTAACTGAATTTTGATTTCGATTACAATAATTAGTCATCTAATTCAGTGATCTCAACTCACCGAACAAATCTCATAAATTGTAACCACTTTTGTTTTTTGTAGTTGCTATGTGGACAAGCTACAAGCTAACACTGTTCTGTTAATCAATATTTTCTGTTTTCCGTCTTACCCTTCCCCCCCCCCTCTTTTCAACTTTAAAAGCGTATAAACTAATGATGAAAACTTAAACTAAAAATTGTAATGCTTTCATTTTGGATGCGTCAATTTTATAGTATCTCTTCTCTACTACCACTTAGATATTAAAGTATGTTATTATCATCTATATAACCATTGTAATTTCAGGTAGTTTGCAGTCAGCTGATGAAAACCCGTGAAATAGAATGATATCATTTTATACTACACTGGCAGTTAGGCAGTCTACACCTCTCTCCCTAGTTGGCTAGCTGCCTGGCTTAAACTAACTGTTATGCGCATTTCATTGGCTGATGAAGCCATGTTTTCGTTTAACTACCACTAGGCAACTTTCTCCCAACCTGATCCATCCCTATGTCAAAAGCTAACGTTGACCATTGAGGAAGGCGATCGATGACTAGGCTAGGCTAGGCTAGGCTACAAATGAGCAGCAATGCATGTTTTAACAATCTCTCTCAACCCATGTAACTGCTTAACATACTCATTGATTGATTTCCCCTCCTACTTACCTATCACTCGAACGAAACTGAATCCTATTATGCCACCATCTACCTCCTAACATACACGAGAGAGAGAAGGCAGACAGACACCTATAGTGAAAAACAGCCAGCTAGCAAGCCAGGCTTTTCATGTCTTCCACTCACAACCAGCCAGCCAGTTATATAGGAAGACGCAACGAAGTAACTGTTGCTGCTGTCGAGCACTACACACATCCTTCGGTCGACAGGCAGTTAATCCAGCCAGCTGGATATCACACGTCTACCAAGCTAGAAATGGTGTGTGTTGGCAGGCAAATACCAAACGAGTCATGTGAATCCTTGCTGGGATTCAGTCAGTGATAAACCCACGATAAACCAATCCAGGAGACGGTAACATGTGAATACCATTCGTGTTGGATAACTGTCAAACTTCACGACTCATTAGTAGAACAGTCTTTGTGAGATCTAGATCGTATGTCAGATCTAAGTGGTTAAAGCACATTAGGGTCCAGTGGTTGTTTGAATTTAATAAGTACCTCAGTGATGCCAAAATAACAAATAAAAGGAATAGGAACAATCCTCAAGATAACACGGCAACAGTAAAGAAAGTACATCTCGGCCAAATGACCTTGAATCAGCCAATCCATATGCTTCTAGGAAGAAAGTGGCATTTATAGCATTAAAAAAGGATGTTACTGGTTATATGCATAACAAAAAATGAATCATGAGTACCACTTACAGCATCCATTAGCCCTGAATGAATATAACTTAATGATATAAGTCACACTGTTCAGTACTTCATACGGATTCTGTCCATAATCATCGTTGTAAGTTCCGTCGTAACACTAACCTTTGCTGCAAGTTAAACCCTAACCTAAATTCATAAGTTTACCTTAAACTAATCTTCACCCTGAATCAGGGTGAAACTTGCCTAGAAAATTACGAAAAGTAATCATCTGTAATTTTGAGCGACGTGATTGGCTGATTCAAGGTCATTCGACTGTAATATCTTTACCTTTCCTCTTGTCAATAACACTATAGGGAAGAAAGATCATATATATACAGAAACACTCACCGATTTGTAAATGACCCAAAAAGTTTTCAATAATTCTTGTTTTCTTTTGTCCTAAATTGCTAGGTAACTTCATCTATAAGAAGTAAAATAATTGACGAAAAATACGATAAAAATGTTAGTTAGGAAAAGTTTAAGTGCACAGACTTAGATTATTCATAATAAAACAACTTATTATCCTTTATTAATAAGCAGCTGTGGTTAATTCCCCCCCCCACCCCCGTTTTTATGCTATTCAATGCACATAAGACTATCATTTTCAATGTTGGTGAACATTCAGTGGTTTTCAAGTATTGATTTGTACGGTGACCAGTAGGGTGCAGCAGGTCGGGTGTGAGGACAAATACTCGCCGAAGACATTGGCTAACGGTTGTGCTATATCGTGAATTGACAGAAGTTAGAATTCATGGACTGGTCATCGTATCGGGTCCCAGTGGCTTAATGGTCTACGAGCTCGTTATCCTTGTAACCAGAAGGTCCTGGGTTTGAATCCCACAGTGTGGGTGCGTACTGATGAAGAGTCACAAACTAGACTGACGAAACAGATGTCCAGTACTCTTTGCAGGTTTTCCAATGGTTCTTTAACCGATGTCAGCTCATGATGAACTCCTGTAACCAATTTAGTGGTTTGTTTATTTAAACTAGTCTCAATTTGGTGGGAGACAAAATGGCGATCGCTACTTAATCTTGTGCTGGCTGGCAAAGGACTGGAGAAATACGATCAAAGAAGTATTACTATACATTTTACTAACGTTTATTCACCGATTTTGCACATAGTAACTTGTAATTCTTTATCGTAATCGGGAGAGGAATAAAAATTTGTACTATCATTCCACTTTCGTAGCACTGTATATAGGTATTCCGCGTGTTAGGCGTACTCTTCTGAAACCAGAGACAGGTTCAGAATCTTTGCGATCTGGACATTGACAACCACTATTAGTATTGTTGACATTAACATCATTACTACCATCAACACTCAACTAATATTTCTTGACATTTTACTCGGTTATCTTGGTTTTTTCAAAGTGCACTGTAATGGCCGGCCACCCGGAATGGTGGTCACATTGCAGACTTGACTGACAGAAACAAGGGATCAGACACACTACACTAGTTACTAACTAATGCCAAACTAAAGTATCCAATACAGTCAGTCCTACAGGAGCCCAGTCACCAGTCCGAATAGCTCAGTGGTAACGTCTCTGACTGACTGACTACAGCACTGGTTGGGTGACGTGGGTTCGAATCTTAGAAGGGAAATGAGTTCCTTCAAAGTTGTTTCAGATACGCCTTACTGACTGACTGGTGACCGCCAACAAGCACGAAATCTAAGTAGAATGCTTCCTACCTCTTTTCTCCAACCATCTAATAACACCACAGTTCTATTTGATACTACTTTACTTACTTTACTTCGGCTATCTCCTACGGGAGGATGAGCCGGCTTCATGAACATCTCGAATCATCGCTGCCCAGGCGCGGCGATCTGATGCAAGGTTTTGCGACAGGGTTATCCAATTCTTGTTCCACCACTGAAGGCGACGTTGTTGGACCAGTGCTGGAATTTGGTTGATGTTGTAGAGAGTTCATGAAGTTTCATGGGAATTAGGTACGAGTGATGTCCCCAGCATCGCTCGGCCTTTTGTTTGAGAGTGCAGCTCTAGCCTTTACACAACCAAGTGTGACTTACAAGGCAGTAGGAGTGGAGTAGGGAGTCCACTATCCATTGGCAGCCGGTGACCGGGGTCCGATCCATACGCCTTTTTGAATGGGGCCAAACATACAGGGCATCTAATAAGCCCTTTGTCTATACGTCTGCCGGTGAGCTCCGATGAGCTTCATACGCCAGTCGTTGGAGGTTTGGAATCAGGGTTTAGCCATCTCCCCTAGACTGTCATCCAATGGACAGTCAACCCGGTGGAGAGCGCCGGGCATCCGCTTTCGCCCTCTCACTTTGGTGAGAAACACCTCCGCCACGTCAAGGCAGTGAGTAGGACTTCCTCAGGAGAGGCTATGTAGGACGCCCGGTCATATGGGAGCATTTCAAGAGGTGTACGGAGGGGTGGCCGACCCGCAGCGCAAGACACCCATCCCCGACCATCCTAAGGCTTTGGAGTCTCTATTTGATCCACCATTGGAATTTCTTATCCCGTGTTGCCATGCCTCACGTGATATCTTAGTATTATGCCTTATATGCGTACCTGTCTATCTTCCCTGTTGCATGGATTTCGTGACCTGAGAAGTCCTATTGAAATTTCAAAATGTTCTCAATTGTTAAAGAATTACCCTCCAGAAAATACTGACAATCATGCACTGGATGACCTGATGACGCTGAAATTCAGGCGGCGAAGTTAAAGTATTATAGCCAAAGTCAAGACCTTTAAAAAATTGACCTTCAAGAACCAATCAGATATACAGAATACTATGAAAGGTCAATTCAAATCGTCATTCCATTTGTTTATATTAGATTTAAGAATAAAAAATATTCTCCTAATCAATGTTGTTTTTATCCCATGCATGTGCAACTATAGATTTTTTTCTGTCTGTCTGTCTGTTTTTGACATAGAACTTTGCACATATGTGCGGCAGTTTAAGTCGACACACTCCCTCCTTGTAGCATACAAAGCAAGACAAGAAAGTAGAAGAAATACATAATAGAGACAGTAAACAGAAGGGTAAGACAAGGGAACAGTAATAATGACGAACAATATATTCATTGGAAATCATAAGTCACAAGGAGTGGATGCATCTGCGCTGTCATTGACAACGAGGATTTTGAGCCATATCACCAATTGTTTCCAGCCATTGGTTTTCACCGTCCTGAGGACCCCAACCAGCCAGTCAGGAAGTCCACACCTTCCTACGTGACTGGCCAGCTCAAACTAACTGTTGTGGATTTATTTCATTGACTGATGAGGCCATGTTTTCGTTTGACTACAGCTGCTGAGATTTCGTCAGAGATCAACCCGTTGGCACTGGCTGATGGTACCTCCCAAATGAGTGAAGCTGTCAATGTGCTCTACCACTTCACTTCCTATTTTAAAACTAGGCGTCGATGTAGTCCAGTCCTGTAACATCATCTTGCATTTGGCGGGAGCGAATCGCATGCCAAACATTCGTAGACTTCAGCTCAAGATGTTCAGAAGACTCTGCATTTTGGCAGCGTCGTCGCCTAGAAGAACTATATCGTCTGCATATTCTAAATCAACGAGATTATTCCTTGTTACTAAGTCAATCCCTGGGCCTCTGAAATGAGTTAGGGTTAAGTCCATTAGTACATCTATGATGAAATTAAATAGAAATGGGGATAATGGGAATCCCTGACGGACACCACTAGTCGTCACCACTTCAGACGACAACTCACCATAAGCTCTCACCTGGTTGGTTGCGTCAGTTCCAGTAGAGTGCCTTGATCAATGCAATGTATTTTCTCGTCATTCCCTTTACAGTCAAGCATCGCCATAGTACCTCTCGGTCGACAGAATCGAATCCCACCTTTAGGTCAAGAAATACGACGATTGTTGGACGCCGGTAGGAATGCCTATGTTCTAGAATCTGTTGGAGGGTGAAGATATGATCAATACACTCTCTTCCTGGCCTAAAGTCTATCTGGCTCTCTTGTGTTTGTGCCGCCAGAGTACTACTTAGTCTACGTATGATTATTGTGCCTAGAACTTTAGATACTACATTAGTCAAGCCAATCCCTCTGTGATTATCACAGGAAGACTTGTCTCCCTTCTTGTATGTGGGGATAATCAGTGACTTACACCAACCCGATGGGACCTCCTCTGATTTCTGGACGCTGCTGTATGCTTGCATTCCTGTGAGATGACCTTCAGTTAGATGTTTATGCTGGTTTGCTCTCATTTTGAGTGATTTCGACGTTTGATCCGCATATTTAGTCGGACACTCAGCAAAAGATATCGTGTAAATTAAATTACTACTTGTATCCATCATTTTAATTAGATCTTTTAGTTGATTTATTTTATTTCTAATTTGATTCGTCAATTTAAACGTGATACAAATCCCAATATATTTTAAGGTTTCTTCGAATTGATTAAAGATGCCCATTAGAAATTTCAAAAGATTGATTATTGAACAAAAAGAATAATCTTTTCGATAACTTCATCATCAGGTTCTACAGATATATATCCACCATTATAATGAAAGAATGATTGCTGTTGAAAACATTAGTGCTTTCTTCGAATTGCCTCTGATATACCATTTTTGTATGGTACTGTGATCGTCTTTTTTTGCCACCCTCCTTCTTGTCATTCTCTGGTTTTACCCTCTTTCTTTTCTTCTTCTTTATATTATCACTGATAAATTCTTTTGGGGGTAACAGTTTGAATGAGACATTTATTTGTTTTCGCTGGTCATTTGGTGTTGTTGTAAGTCCACGTACTCTATCTATGAGACCTTGTGACTAAACCTCGTTTTACAATGAGTGGATGAGCTGAGTGATAATCAAGGAATCTCCCAGAATGTGTAGTTTTTCTGCATATATATCGTCTTTCTTATGCAGCTATCTGTTACTCTCTGTATTTTGCAGTCCAACTAGCATAGGCAGTTCCCCAATTTCATTCTCTATTTCCATATTGTGAATTTTATTGAGTCGACATGACTGTTTATGTGTGTGTGTGTGAGAGAGAGAGAGAGAAGAATTTCTCAATATCATTCTTTTTCAATATTAATCAGACGTGTCATCTACATATCTCCACTAACATTTTATTGATAACATGAATAGTTTCAGTGCATTCTTTTCCCAAAAATCCATGAATATATATCAGCTATCGAGTGGAACCCGAATGAGAAGTGGCGAGTTGGTCGTCAGTGTAAGGGTGACATGGTGGAGGAGGTCATGCGAAAAGGAGATGAAAGCATGTGAGCAGATGTGGAGCCAGGTGAAAACATTGGCGGTGAATCGAACACAAAGACGTGCGGCTGAAGCCGTATGTTCCAGTGGGTGCGTACTGCTGATGATTCCCAAACTAGGATGAAACAGCTGTCCAGTACTCCAGTTCTGGTTTTCAATGGTTCTCTAACTGATATCAATCCGTGATCAACTCATAAAAAACAAAGTTAACCCCTACAAACCAAACTATAGAAAATTAATCTGATGCTCGCTAGTGACTTGCTACAGGATGGAGTTTCCTGGAGTCAGTTGTAGTGAGAAGTCATGATCAGTGAGGTTCATCCAGATGTCACGTGTGAGGATGGATGTCCCACCGACGACACTGGTTGAGGTCGCGTTAAATCACGAATTGGTAGAAGTTAGAATTCATGCACTAGCCATTGAATCGGGTCCCAGTGGCTGAATGGTATACGAGCCAGCTCGCCTTGTAACCGGAGAGGACCTTGGTTCAAATCCCAGTGGGTGCGTACAGCCGATGATTCCTAAACTAGGATGAAACAGTAGCTGTCCAGTACTCCAGTTCTGGTTTTCAATGGTTCTCTAACTGATATCAATCCGTGATCAACTCGTAAAAAAACAAAGTTAACCCTTACAAACCAAACTACAGAAAATAATTATTATTGGTGAGATGGGTGATGCCATGGCTACTCTTCCTTCATTTTGTTGGCATATTTTTCCTTCAAATGTAAAATCTGTTGTAGTTGTTGTTACACAGAATTCATCCCTTTTATTATCTCTTCTATAGATAATTGTGTTCTGTCATTTAAGGCCATCATCTACGCTTAGTCTTGTTTTCAATGCAACCATGGCCATCCAATTGAATGGGCATTTTACTTAGTATAGAGACTGTTTACATCAAAAGCCGACTAGTATTTCCTCTTCCCCTATTTTAGTGGTTCTTAGTCTCACTAACTCAAATAAATCTGCTATTCTAACTCTTGAGTCGTCTCTTGATGGTATTAATGTGGTTAGAGCTGGCCACAAGCCAAATCGGAGTCATGAGAAAAAAAACTCAATAACAAAGCTTAACCTTGAGGAATTCACCAACCAATTACAGCACAAATAGGATTCGTGGATATATGGCTTAACTTTCTGAGAAGCAGTCAGTCACAAGCAGCACAGAATAACCTTCAGCTTCTCCGCTGACAATAATGTAGATAAAAAAAATCTGTAAATATCTCTTGATTTTCTCAATAAAGAATCTGTTGCCTGGCCCTTGTCTTCTTCTGTCGTTACATTAGTATTGTTAAGAGAAATCTTGACAGCATATATATATCGGTGTGTTTCTAATATCTTCAACTGGTCTAATCGGATACCCTTCTCTGTATACAGTTTTATCGTGCCATATATCTCTTTAAAAATTATATGTGAAGGGTATCTGTATAGATATTTGAAAAACAACTCAATTACTATAGAAGACGACTAAACTTTTAAAAATAAAAAACACAGACTCACTTTTTGACTACGCAAATGAACTCCAGGATTTTTACCCAATTCTAAAAAGTTGATTGTATACTGAGTATTCTACAAGAAAGATAGAAAGAAAGAAAAACAGAAAAAAGAGTTGAAGAAAAATCAATAAACCCGGAAAGTTCTTGGGCTTGAACCCAAGCAGTGAGGTGGGTGCGTGCCTGCTGGCGATGAGTTGCTAACTAGGCTGATGAAACAGCTGTCCAGTACTGCAGTGATGGTTTTTGATGGTTTTCTAACTAGAATCCATTTACGTTTCATATTTAATTGGTGGATAGTGACTAGCATTGGAATCCAGAATGCGCATTTCGTCCTATATGGGACTTGTCATCTGGATGTACCTGCATTTCTCAGTGATTGATGATATTCCCACCGAGGCTCAAATTAAATTAATATGACCCGTTGCACAAGAAGTGGCTCTCGTGTTCCAAGTGGTCTAGTGAACAACGTTTTGGCGTTTGAAACTATGGGCACTGAGAAATGCAGGTACATCCAGCCAACTGACGAATCCCAAATAGGACGAAATGCGCATTCTGGATTCCACTGCTAGTCACGATCCACCAATTAAATGCTAATTAAATGGCCAGACATCGTAGAAGCATCTGCACACGAAGCCGACATATCAACATGAGATCGAGCACTTCGGTACAACCAATAGACGGGAAAATCTCAAATTCAATTAAGTCTATGTTTAAACTTGAAAAAACCAATAACACAAAAAATGGCATGCAATGATCCTATATGCCTTATTAACACTGATGTTTACCAGATAGGTAGACATGTGATTCTCATTGGCTTAAACAGTCTACCTTCAACCAATGCATGATTAATAGTTTGAATTCTCGTCTACCTCTACTTTACATTACACATTAGTCCTCATAGCATGTATGACAAAGAGCCAGGATCCTAAGAAAACAAGACAGGCATTCATTACTATAATGAGATCGGTATGCAGAACTACAACACAGAAGATTGAAGTTCTCAAAGCTAATGTCAAGTCAGTGTTTTTCCACACAGTTCACAAATTTCCCATACTCGTCAACAAAAGTAGTCTCAACACCCTGCTGCTGCAGACTCCCTCACCAGCACCTGCACCTTTGTTCAATAATGAGGAGCATACGGCCGACTACAGAAAGGACGAACAATAGACAGAAGAGAACTAGCCATCAATAAATACCTGACATGAAACGGGGATGCATTGGACATACGCTGAGAAGACTTTCACGAATGATTTCACCACCTTTTCGACTTTGAGTAGAACCCAAATAGGAAGGGAAGATTTGTGCGTACAAGGACTACACATGGAGACCATGTGAAGACGAAATGAAAACTTATGGGGGGCAGCAGTGGTGCAGTTAGCTAAGAAGTGATGTCAGAGGACCGAGTGAAACGGGAATATGATGCTGAAGCCCTGCCCTATGTTCCATTCAAGAACGCAAAGAACGAATAATAATAATAATGGCCTGATACGTGAATAATATTTCAAAACTAACTGAGTTCTAAGTAATCGATGGTTCTAACTATAGAATCTGCATGTCATCAAATAGAAATTCGAGTAGCACAACACTGGTGCATGCGGTTAATGACCAGGTACAGTTTTGTACAGTAAACATTTATAACACGAAGTCGTGACCAACCAGGTACAGCAGGTCGATTGTGAAGACAAATACTCGACAGCGACGACACATTGGCTAGTGCCAGGTCGCGCCATATCGTGAATTGGAAGACGTGGGAATTCGTGGGCTGGCTATTGAGGAGTCGGATTCCAGTGGCTTAATGTTCTACGGGGTGACTTGCCTTATAAACGGGAAGGTCCTTGGCTAAAGACCTGGGTGTGGGGTAGGTGTGTACTGCCTACCAGTCCCAAACTAGGCTGACTAAACAGCTGTCTGACAGAACTGCAGTGCTGGTTTTCCAGTGGTTCTCTAACCAAAAGCATCTCATGATGAAATCCTGTAGCCAATCAAATCCCAGAAAACTAACACTTGAATACTCCGAGATAAGCTGGTTGACCTTAGATTTATAGGTCATTTAAGGAATATACGACTAAGTCTCGTAAATCGTACAAATTGTAGAATTAAAACGTTAGAAGGATTTATGTGGTTAACTTTTTCTCTTTCATAAGAACAGCTTATCGATTTCTGTAAAACTGGCCCAACTTAACATCGATCATATCCACATCAATCTAATGCTTACTAGTGGCTGACCACCACAAGATGATGAATTTGCTTGGAGTGGTAGTGGGGAATTGTGACTACTGGGTTCACCACCAGGTCGGCCGCGAGGATAAACACTCACTGATGACATTGATTAGTGGTAGCGCTACATATACCGCAGATTGACAGAGGTAAGAAATTCATGATTCATTGAATTTCGTCTCACTGGTGGTTGAATGAATGATCAACGCGTCCGCCTTATAACCCGAAGGTCCTGGGGTTCGATCCCGCCTGGATACCGCCGACGTAACAACTGTCCAGGATTCTCTTGTTTCCAACCAATCGCTTTCTGAACAGACATCAGTTCGCATACGATTGAAATACAAACCACACAAACTTCTTCAAGCTGATGCTTGAGAAATAAAAAAGATTTACCATATTACGCAACGAAGAAACATGCGTAAAATGGACCCACACAAAAAACTTGGAGGATCTGGACTTCGCCGAGGATATATGTCTGATTTCCCACAAACTGGAAGATATGCAAGTGAAAAGCAACAAGTTGGCAGAGGAAGCATCCAAAGAGTATAGGACTTCTGGTGAACATAGATAAAACAGAGGTGATGAAGATTCCTGGCCAACACCAACAGCAACAACAACAACAGACAACAATCAGCATAAATGGGAGGAATTTGTAAGAAACAACCTCCTCTACCTACCTGGGAAGCATCGTTTCAACTACAGGCGAAGGAACTGACGAGGATATCAAAGCAAGAATCGGAAAAGCAAGATAAGCTTTCATTACTCTCAAGTCTTTAAGGAGGTCAACAGCACTCCAACTCCAATGTGAAGTCAGTGCCACTTAATATACGGGTCAGAGACTTGGCGCGTCATAAAGAGCATCTCAAACAAACTACAGACCTTCATTAACAGCTGCCTTCGCTCAATACTCAAGGTCAGATGGTTGGCTACAAAAGATCAGCAAGAGGGATCTCTGGGATCAAACCAACCAAGCAGGAACCGATTGCGCGACAAATAGGCAAGAAGAAATAAAGGTTGGTACGAGGCCATACTCTGAGGAAACCATCAAGTGACATCACTAGACAAGCCATCACCCGAGTAGAACCCGAAAGGGAAGCGGCGAGTTAATCGTCAGTACAAGGGTGACTTGGAGGAGGTCATGTGAAGAGGGGATGAAAGCATGTGGGCAGACGTGGAGCCAGGTGAAAACTCTAGCACAGAACCGAACGCAGTAGAGACGCGCGACTGAAGCCCTATGTTCCTCTAGGAATTAAAGGAAATAATATTAATAATATAAACTTAATTTGTTCTTATGTCCTCACTCCTCTTCACATCAGTACTTAGGGACTAATCTATTTCGAGAAAGTATGCAGTTCAAACAAACAAAAAGAATTAAATTCATTTCAATTAGGACTTTCCAGTTGATTGATTGGAACAAAGTCCTCAGCCTCAGGTTGACATGTTAGCTCCTCCTTGGGCAGATGCTTCAACGCTGTCTGATTATTTAACTTGAAGAGTAAATTGGTGGTGGTAGGGTGCTGGGTTCGAGTCCCAATGGGAACACCATCATTCACTGAGGAATACAGGTCAGTATCTGATAGCACAATAAAAATACCTACAAATTAAAAAAAACACTTACCAAGGCATTGTTAGCTGTATTTGAAGCAGAATTCAATGAAGTACAAATCTCTCCTGTAAATAATGCTGATGAACCAGATGCACCAGCAGTTGCTGTTCCTCCTCCTCCTCCTAGACTCATCAAAGCATTGGAACCAGCATCTGAACCAGTAAATGACTGATTAGATAAAACACTGGCATTACCACTACCCATGCCAACAACTCGTTTACGCTGTGCTCCCCCGCCATTGTTGTTTGTCGTATTCGTCAGAGATGCTGATGAGGCGAATGTAGACGATAGCCAAGAATTAGGATCCTCTCCATTATTCGCTTCCAGACCAGTGGAAATATGCTCGGGGATTTCTGAATCACGAGTTATGCTATCAGCCTAAGAAATATTTAAACAAAAAAAACACGAAAATATATACAGTTGATTATTAATCAATTGTTTAATGGAAAATTCAATTGACTATAAAATATAATATAAAGGGCAGAATGTGATGTTCTCCAAAAACAGTTGAATGAAATCATTGATTTCCGGTGTGTTGATGTACAAAAAGATGCATTACTCATCTTTTCTCAAACGTTAGGAAATGATTTATTGAGATCGCTAATAGCAAATTAATATATGTGAAAACTTGGGCACTGTGATGGTGGTAAGTAATTCCATATTAGTCTGTTTATTAGATGTATCACACAGTGAGTGAAACAGTATTATTTGCTGGATGACAAGGTTTCGAACACAATTCATCATTGTTCATAATCATATCATCAATTATAATCACACAACTTCGAAACTTGAGTTTTATAGTTTTCTTTGTCTTCTCCTATTTGTCGTTGCAGCAGGGGTAGTAGAATTTCCCAGATATCTGGGTGGACAGGTGTTGAATCATTCCTATTACACGTATTCTCCCGAGTTGATTCGATAAACAAAGCTTCTGTTATCAATCTCTCCCACCATCCTGCTGTTACATTAGATTTTAAAACTGACATCTTATCCCATCCAGCTTATTGTATGGTTGTGTGTAACTGCATGTAGTGCAGTGCTATATCTGAACTATTTCTCTAGATTTCTTATCTTATTTGGGTCAACCAATCTAGATTTTGCTAGGTTTTTATGCTCGGCTAGTCTGACTGCCCCTGTTCTACTAGTTTGACCTATGTATTTGACCTGACAATTATTCTAGCAGCGTAATAGATAAACTAAATTGTTCTGTTTTAAAAGTTCCACAGAATTAATCCTATAACCGACAAAGCTTATTTCTAATTGAGTTTGTGGATGTGAATTCCACTTTTATTCCTGCCTTGTTAAGAATTCTGCGTAAGGTGGTTTACACGGTTCCCTCTTTGTATGGAATCACTACTGATGATTTAGATTCCTTATTGGTGACGTTGTCTTGCGCATATTTGACATGCATGTCGTCATTAATATTATTATTATCACTATCGCTACTATCATTATTTATTTTTACATTTACTTACATATTTCCTGACTAATTTATCAGGGTAATTATTAAGTCTCCAAGCTTCTCTTATATGCCTCACTTCCTGTCTTAGATTTTCCTTGGTACTACTTAGTTTTTGTGCTCTGTCACTTAAACATTTCAACTGACATAGGATGGGATGAACGGAAGTCCAACTATCTGTTTGAATGTAAGGGTTTCCTGTAAACACTAAATCATCAGTGGTAATTCCATACAAAGAAGGAACTTTGGAATCCTTACGCAGAATTCTTAACAAGGCAGGAATAAAAGTGGCTGGCATTCAAACCACCCACAAACTCAATTAGAAACAAGCCTGGCCAGTAGAACAAGGGTAGTTAGACTAGCCGAGCATAAAAACCTAGCAAAATCTAGATTGGTTGACCCAAATAAGATAAGAAATCTAGAGAAATAGTTCAGATATAGCACTGCACTACATGCAGTTACACACAACCATACAATAAGCTGGATGGGATAAGATGTCAGTTTTAAAATCTAATGTAACAGCAGGATGGTGGGAGAGATTGATAACAGAAGCTTTGTTTATCGAATCAACTCGGGAGAATACGTGTAATAGGAATGATTCAACACCTGTCCACCCAGATATCTGGGAAATTCTACTACCCCTGCTGCAACGACAAATAGGAGAAGACAAAGAAAACTATAAAACTCAAGTTTCGAAGTTGTGTGATTATAATTGATGATATGATTATGAACAATGATGAATTGTGTTCGAAACCTTGTCATCCAGCAAATAATACTGTTTCACTCACTGTGTGATACATCCATCTAATAAACAAACTAATATGGAATTACTTACCACCATCACAGTGCCCAAGTTTTACACATATATTAATTTACTCTCTTCTCCTGTTTTGTGTGGTACACAAAAGGAGAGTATTGACTGCAGCTGCTGCAGATCTATCTATATAAAGTTCCTTGTTGAAGCCAGTCAGTCACTACATACAATTATGCAATACATTTCAGTTTGTCATATACTTCTACAATAGTTCCATATGTTCAAAAGAACAGTGAAATTAATCAAGCATGAAGTAAATGTACACATTGAAAAAAAGGGAGGAGGGGGGTGGGGGTAAACTAACCAAGGATATAAGTTTTTGTAAATCTTGTTTTTTACGTTCTCTTTCTTTACGTCTAGTTTCAATTTTACGCAACTCCACTAGCAGACGTTGTTCTTCTTCTACTTGATCTTTAGAACGACCATACAGTAGACTTAATTGTTGTTTACGTCGACGTTCATGAGCTGCATCATAGCGTAGACCTTGTGAAAGATTTGTCCCCCGTGACTTTATTATAAAGGTAAATATACAAAATAAATTTTTAAAAATATTTCTGTGTATAAGTAACTCATTTTGGTATTTAGATTCAGTTACCGCAAGAACAACACATTTACTGTCAGAGAGGGCTGCTATGTAGTTGCTCAGACTGAAGTATATATAGAGCCGGAATCGAACGCCGGTTAACCCACTACTACTTGTTGAAAGTCAATAAGTCACATGTCTATAATATAAACAACTATCCTGACAGGATTTCATCATGAGCTGACATATCGGTTAGAGAACCATTGGAAAACCAGCACTGGAGTAGTAGACAGCCGTTTCGTCAGCCCAGTTTGAGACTCTTCAGGAGTATACACCCACCCCACTGCCCCACCAGGGTTCAAACCCAGGTCCTTCCGGTTACAAGACAAGATAGCTCGTAGACCATTCAGCCAGTGAGACCCGCCAATCCAATGGCCAGCCCATGAATTCCAACCTCTGAGAGTATCTATCCCTACACTCGATCCAGGTTTTTCAATGGTTCTCTAACTGATATCAGCACATGATGAAACGCTGTAACCAATCAAAGCCTTGCAAACCAACACTTGAATATCCTGAAATGAAGTGGATTCTTAATACAGCATTTTGCACAAAAGTCCAATTGCCATCTTTCACATAAAGAACACTCTTCATGAAGGGGTACAGGAAAGAAATACATATCAAATGAAAATGGAGGGGGGGGAGGGTGAGAAAGAATAATTAGGACTAAATTGATCAGGCATGTCACAAGAGGACGGATGATTTTTATCCATATATATTAAAAACACTCTTCACACATAGGTTCTTGGAGCCTCAACAACTGGTAAACAGTGTCTTTTCTCTCTCGTCTTGGCTAGCATGCTCTACTAGTTGATGTAAATGTATCCAACAACTCATATCAAACAGTCAACAGTAAATTCATTTACATTAGATGGTTGTAGGCAATCGGCAGGATGCCCCCCCCCGACCAAGACTTCGGGCTTGTTGGCCCTCAACAGTCAGTCAGCAAGGCGGAGTATCTGCAACCACCTTGAAGGAACTCATGTCCCTTCTGAGATTCGAACCCATATCACCACCCAGTGTGCTTCAGTCAGTCAGACACGTTACCACTAAGCTACTCGGGCTCGTGGTTGACCTCCTGCAGACTGAATCCTATCGGTAGTCAAAGTTTGTACCAAACAATGAAACTAGACACATGACACCGGTTGACTAGTATCCAATCAAAGCAGTATATTCATTCATTTGATATTTTAGAAAACACATTGACAAAATAAAGACAAAGATTGTTTCACTAGGGGTTTTTTCATACCTGCTTAAAAATTCACTGGAACTTTCCACACCAAAATAACAACAACAGCAACAAGACTCATGAAAATTCTGAGTTTTATTTTTGCTAAATCAATGAAGTCAGTCGTTCTGCATAGATCAGAAACTTGACCAGTGCATCATGAAAAGCATTTCCTATATGCCATTATAGACCTTAACCAACAATAGCCCCCCCTTCGATGGCTCCACATCGAAGATCAAGTGGCTGACTGGCTGGTGGACCAGGAAGGATTAGCGGTAAACAAGAAACTCTGACAGTGAATAAACCAACAGGCGAGAACCGATTGCTCAACAAGTATGTAGAAGAGGAGACCGTTGGGTGACACCGCGCTCAATGCAGGCCATCCCTCGAGTGGGACCCAAATACAAAACGACGAGTGAAGCATTATTCCAACGGTGTGACATATAGGGGATGAGAGTTTATGGGCAATCGTGGGGCCAGCTAGACAGAACCGCAGAAAATAGGGAAAAATTGGAGACAGAACCCAAGGGAACAATAATAACAATGACAATAATAATAATAACAATAAATCAATGAAACATTTATTTACTTTATCTAACTGAGTTAATATTCCATAATATCTCTCTTTAAGATCTTCAATAGACGGACGTCCAGGAAATTGTTCACAATCCCATCGATCACGCATATGAATAAAGCGTAAGTCAAAGCGTTTGGCTAATTCCATTAAATGTGCTGTACGTTCTTCACTCCATTTTGAATCTTTCAACAGTGTTTCATATTCTTCTGCTGTATATTCTGGTACAGTGACATGCTTAATTACCAAACAAACAAAAAAACAATGAGAGAAAACTAATGAAGCAATATTTTCTTTAAAGTTAAAGTGTAGGTATTGAACAAAATCTGATGCTCACTAGGGACTGGCCCTATTCAGGCAGTTAACCTGGGGTTCTAGTGGGAAGTCGTGACCAGTAGGATACAGCAAGTCGAAGATGAGGCAGTAACTCATTGGAGAAGACATTGCGAAATGGTGGTGGTATGTCGTGAATCGGCAGAAGTTAGAATTCATGGGCCATCTGGAAATAAAACTCGATCACTACAATGTAATCCACTTATATGTAATCAAGCGGTGGGCTACGGATAGGGTAAAAATATTAAAAAGTGATATAATTAGGTGGAGACAGACACACATAGAGATCCCGATCACCGAATCTTTCTTCATCAGGTCAACAGTGAATACGTGCCGACGAAATGATGCAACACACCATTGCCAGATATATGGAAAATTACAATAGAAAACAACATAGAGTATAAAGTTACTTATCAAACCAATGACGTGAATACATTGATGCCGATGATGAACAATAAATTGTATTCCGGAACGACATCCACGTATGTGCGTGTGTGTGTATGGGTGTTACATCAAATAAACTTGTCTAAATACCGAATCCAGACGAACTACACAGAGATAAAGGGGACTTTACGTTCCGAGAAGAACATAGGACGGCTTCCAGCTAGAGTTTTGAAGTTTCACTAGCAGTGGTTTCATTTTGAGCCTCAACCTTCCTTCTTTACTGGCCTTACCACCGGCTCAGCGAAGTCTAGGAGTGCGTCAGCTGAGGATTGAACCCCTTACCCGCATAAGGCGTGATTGGCCAGCGCCCTATCATTAAACCACCACCAACTTACCTATACATTATTCAATAAGTAATAATAAGCGATAAATCGAATCAGCCTACCTTGTTATAACGAGCAAAATAATAATCGTTATTGGATTCTGATTCGGAACCACCTCGTCGCCAATGATATAACACTAGATTATCCTAACAACGGAAGTTAAAAGAAAAAAAACAAGAAAACAAAGCAAGACTAACATGATGCTTAGTTTAAATAAATGACAGTAGCTTAAAATTGTGATTTAAAATGAATTAATGTCATATTATAGAACAATTCATAGAATGTATAGATGTTGGAAAGGGGTGTAAAATTATACGATTATTAGGCAAATCCTATTGGAATAACAAGTGGGATGAGTGAAATAATACCGAGGACAATTTAAAGTAAGAATAAGAAGAGTAACAATTAACGCAGTTCTGATGCTGTTGAGGAAGAGTTAAATCTTCTAACAAAAATCCTAGTGGAAAATGGATTTCCCCCTCTTCTTTAATAGACAAGAACATTGACTTAAGCTTCCGTAACCAAGAAAATGTTATACACTAGCTTGGAATTCAAAGTTGACTCAGCCGCCAACATCCTTGAAAGAAGGATCTCACAGTCTATGTTGCATCGTTGAGAATAGCGTTTCCTAGTCGACCATTACTTTTCAATAACCTGGAAGACAAGACCCAGCAGTTGACCTACTCTATGTGAGTTTACCAATTTACCTGCTCGTGTAGATTTAGGTTTATCGATCGGTTTTGTTCAAGAGGTTGCAAGAATACTATCCTGCATGGTGGTTATGAAGAGGTGGAAGCGGAGCTATAAGGATAGCAATCACTGAACATCTGACCTTTACTGACCACCCTATATCACTACAGTATCGACACTTAAAGTTATCTACTATAAGGCGACAAATAATTTGCCCAAATCATTACGTAATCGACTCATCTGTTGCATTGCTGACGCCTTGGCCATAGAAACAGAAAAGCTAGATCGTTTTGCTTATTCAATTTGTATACTCTTCCCTTCTTACGTCAATTGTTACTATAATCAATCTCACTCTGAATTGTCCCCCGCATTATTCCACTCGTTCCACTTGTCATTCTAAATCAACTTTTTGTTCATGCAACGATAAAATCTCTACTATCAAGTGTGACGCCATATTGTGTAACGTTTTTATTTTATTCGCCTACTAATTCTATAATTTTGCACACACACACACACCATTCCAATATCTATAGATCATATGAATTGTTCTATAAATGATTTCAAAATGAAGTGACACCTTCATCAGCATACTAACAAATTAGAAAATCAAAAAAACAATGAGGCTAAAGTGTCAATCAACAAACTGTGAAACATGACTTCTTCACAATGCCTATCATCGGTTAGTATTCACTTTGATTCCTAAAATTGTACGGCTAATACAGTCATCAATATTCAAAAGTTGGTTTGTAGAGATTTGACTGGTTACAGGATTTCATCATGAGCTGGCATGGGTTAGAGAACCATTGGAAAACCTGGGAGTACTGGATAGCTGTTTCGTCCTAGTTTTGGACTCTTCAGCAGTATGCATCCACCGGGATTCGAACCCAGGACCTTGTAACCAGAAGTTCCTGGGTTCGAATCCCGGTGGATGCATACTGCTGAAGAGTCCAAAACTAGGACGAAACAGCTATCCAGTACTCCCAGGTTTTCCAATGGTTCTCTAACCCATGTCCGCTCATGATGAAATCTTGTAAACAGTCATAATTACATTACCCCCATTAAAATTTATCGAGAAATCAGCCACCAGATGTTACATTTATGATCCAACTACCTGCTGAAGTTAGTACCGAAGTGATTGTCTATCCAGCTCAGAGAATACAACGCCAACACCGACACCAATATCATCCACCTGAGGCACAAATCTGCTCCATCAGTTCTACAGTTAACTATCTTTGATAATTGATTTTGCTTCAGTGGTAAATAAATGTATTTAATGGTTGTTATTCTGTGATAAAATTCACACTCGAAATGGAGAACGAGTCTAGCATTCATTTCCTCGATATGAACTTATCAAGGAGGACCAAGGCAACTCTGAAGAGATCGATTTATCGAAAGCTGTCATGAAATAGTCAACTGACAAATTTCTACAGCTGGCTACTTATTGGTCGAAAACGAAACCTGGTCCCGTTGTTTGCCACTCGTATTCGGCGGCATTTGTAGCCCTGATACTGTGGAAGATGAGTTATATATCTTTTGAGGAAAATCTTAATGGAAATGGATTTCCACCACGTTTTACAGACAGGAATATACAGCTAAATCCTATGAAATGCGACTTATCATCCGTACCCAAAAAAATACTTCACATGAGCTTTGAATTCAAAGGGGACTTAGCTTCCAACATCATGAAACGAAGGATATCACAGTCCCTGAAAAGAACATTCCCTGCTGCATCTCTGAGAATAGCCTTTACTAGTCCACCATTACTGTTCAATAACCTGAAGGACAAGATTCCGCTGTTGACCAACTCTATGTGTGTTTATGAATTCACCTGCTCGCGTGGAGCTAGGTATATTGGTCGTTCGACTCGAGTTTTGTCCAAGAGGATGCAAGAACACTATACTGCATGGTTACGAAGAGGTAGGAGTGAAGCAACAAGAAGCGCGATCATTGAACATCTGCTCGATAATGATCACAACCTATCTCTATAGCCTCAGCCTTTAAAGTCATCTACAAGACAAAGAGTAATTTACCCAAATCCCTACGTACCCAACTCATCTGTATTGCTGAAGCTTTGGCTATCGAAACAGAAAAGCCAGATCTCTGTGTACAGAAAAAGTTCGTTCAACCCCTCCAACTTTCATGGTCTTAATCCCTCTATGCTAAAGTATGGTAATCCCCAACCATATTTTGGCTTTATCAATTTGTCATTTTTCATTTTGTCTGTTCAATTTGTAGTCTCTTTCTTATTACGTCAATTGTTACTATTACTACTCACACTCTGAACTGTCCCCGGTATTATTTCACTTGTTTCACTTGTCATTCTAAATCAATTCATTTTTACGTCAAATGCTATGCTATCAAGTTTCACACAATATTACGTAACCTTTTTATTTTATTCGATTTGTCTACTAATCCTATAATTGTACACCCTTTTTCAAGTTCTGTCCATCCAATGAATTATTCCATATATAAGATTAATTTGTTTTGCCACTTGACATTCAATTATGATTATAATCACAAACATTTTAGTTTTAATTGCATTTCATACTATTATTATTATTTTATGCATTCACACCTATGATTCAATTTCCTCACCGGATGTAACTTCTTAAAAAACTATACATATATACGATTGTACAGCTTGATGATAAATTTGTCGTTGAAAAGAGTCTCTTCGCTGAATCACTTGTTTTGATTTTCTATAATTTTCATTTCCCATTGATTATTGTTGAGGCCAACTGCTCGTTCTCTGCAGCTGAAAAGTCCCAAATAGAAAGAAATAATGCACTGCGGATTCAGTACTGCTAGTCAGCCGAAAACAATGCGTCTTTGATCATTCCGAGATTGGCATTTTCCGCCAAAGCGATGAAGTTATGACTAGTAGGTGAAATCGTCGCTCTAAGAACTGCTAATGCTTAGTACTTGATGGAAAAGAGTGTCAGAATGATACATTGTATCCAATGCAATGCAATCTAAAGAAAAAAGAGAGACGAACCTGTCTAGCAGAATTTGTAAAAGGTGTCCAATGCCATGGACCAACTTTTCCAACGCCAATAACAGCTTTAGGTTGTTTGTAAAGTGGTGTGTTATCAGCTGGCATAATCGGAGGAAGATCACTAAGACAGCGAAAAAAAGAATGGAATAAATAATAAATATGAAGGACAGAAAAAAACGATTACACCCGTAAAAGCTACAAATGTACATCGAAACGTATCACATGGGTATTCGCACAATAAGTATCGTTCATAGTCTAATCAGTACACAAAACTGTTTAGAAAAGAGAAAAAAGATGGCGATGGCGTCTAACCTTTGGCTAACTCACATGGAGCGCAGTAGCATTTGGATTCATAAAAAAGGGATATATCAATATGGAACCCTGTATGTATTGAAATGAATGAACAGTTATCGTAATATGTAGGAAGAAAAGTATGCTCAACGAGTTACATAACTTATGAGGCAAAAGTGTAACCGGAACTTTGAAGTACTCACAGAAACATCGTCGCCAACAGAACTTGGTAAAAGCTTTTTCGCGAGATTAGTTACTTTCTGACAACTAAATATTGTAGCCCCAGTCACAAGCCCTCTCTCTTTATATATATATATATATATATATATATATATTACTCTTCAATTTGTATCCCATGTTTCTTCAGATACTTAATGATTTTTTGAGTTACTTTGCTTTGTACTTTTCCTCCTATTGACTTTATTCTAAGTGTGCTTATGTGAAGCGCCATAACTTAGAATGAAATAAGTTTATGCTAGTGTAATAACAGAAGGCAAGAGTCAGGCAACAGATCATCTATATGCTAACTGTATCCGCCTACGCGAAATCAGTATTTGTTCATATTTTTTCACTACCAATATTGAGGACGTAAACATTGACGTAAAATACTGTCTACCAATTTCGGCTAGTAGCCAGCTCTCACCACACTAAGTCTACCTTTTTCACATACTTACTCGACAGTTTTCGACTACAAGCTACCTTTTGAACACTTTTCACACTTGGAACTATACGACCAATGAAACCACTAATCATACCAAAAAGTGACCAAAACAGCTTTCTTAAGGTTAAAAAAAAGCTGATATTATTCCGACTATAAGAATTTTTAAAAACTTACTTGATATTAAGAGTACTTTGTAAGCCCCAAACTTCACGTGGAACATGATCTGGTCGTTTTGGTTGAGGATTAGGACGTGAACTTTTTCTCTGTATATTTTGTGTGTGAGAGAAAAAAAAATTAAGATCAAGTTACCTTATCTGTTCGTGAAAGTAGAGCTTCTTTATCCAACACGCATTTCTTAGGACTTGTTTCATTGAAGTCGAGTATGTCTAAAACATCGATTGCAGCACTCATTTTATAGCATAGAAAGCCAGCTAAAACAAGAAAAATGTTTTTAAAGATCAAAAATTATTTTGACGGAAATTATTAAACTTTTTAAAAACGAAAGAGCACTGAATCTGATATACTTTATTCCTAATACACTAATTACAAGTTGAACTGAGTTACCTAATTACTGGCCTTATTCAGGTACTGTGTTATGGGCCTAACTAAATAAGCAAGGGCCTGTGGTAATGATCAAATCACAAAACACAACCACATAGAAGCAGAATTTGATCCCAAGATGTTAACCTGACGTAGCGATCAGGACACATATCTAAGTGGCCTGACGAACTATGCTGAGTAGAACGACTCTCCTGTGAAGCTCTAAAAAACGTTGGTTAGGTGGTATCAAAAGTATGTGCAACAATTATGATAAAGGTAGCTTTATCTTCACTCTTCGACAGATTCTAGAACATAGACACACTTTTCGGCGTCCAACAATTGTCATATTTCTTGACTTGAAGGCGGCCTTCGACTCCGTGGATCGAAAGGTACTATGGCAATGTCTGACTGTGAAGGGAGTGCCAAGAAAGTACATTGCACTAATCAAGGCACTCTATTCAAACTCACGTAGTCGTGTAAGGGCTTATGGGGAATTGTCATCTGAATTGGTAACAACCAGTGGTGTCCGACAGGGATGTCCACTTTCCCCATTTCTGTTTAACTTCATCATAGATATGCTAATGGAAGTATCCTTAACTGAACGTAGTGACTTAGGAATCGACTTGTTACCAGGGAATAATTCTTATGGACTTAGAATATGCAGATGACATAGTCCTGTTAGGGGAGGATGCTGACAAAATGCAGAGTCTTCTGAACACCTTGAGCAGCAATCTTCGTATGTTTGGCATGCGATTCGCCCCTGCAAAATGTAAGATGCTGCTACAGGACTGGACCACGTCAACCCCTAACTTAGTGATAGGGAGTGAAGTGATAGAACATGTTGACCACTTCACCTACTTGGGAAGTTGTATTAGCACCAACGGACTGATTGGCGATGAAATCTCAGCACGGATCCGAAAAGCTCGAGCTGCTTTCGCTGACTTACACCATCTCTGGCGTAGGCGTGACATCCGGTTATCAACCAAGGGACGTGTGTACTGCTCATCAGTTCGCTCCGTCCTTCTCTATGGCTCTGAAACATGGCCAATACGCGTTGAAGACATGAAAAGGTTGACTGCTTTCGATCATAGATGTCTGCGATCTCTGTCTCACGTTAGGTGGTTTCACAAGATAAGTAATGTTGACGTTAGGCGTAGAGTGTTGGGCAAAGAGGGAAAATCAATCGACGAAGCTATAAAGTTACATAGACTAAGATGGCTAGGTCACGTGCTGCGCATGCCTAACCACCGCCTCCCCCGACGGGCTTTTCTAGCTGATATAGGTGCAGGTTGGAAAAGAGCCAGTGGTGGCCAAACAAAAACATGGCATCAATCCATGAAATCCTTGACAGTTAAACTGAGTCAGGTAGGGAGATGCAGACTCCCGGGTTGGGGCCCTCGGGACTCTAGGAATCAATGGCTGGAGACAATAGGTGACATGGCTCAAAATCGTTGTCAATGGCGCAGATGTATTCAGTCTCTGTAATCTTTCATATTCCTTTCTACCATTACCCATTCTGTTTCACTCTTATACTTGTCAAACTCTATTGATTCTCTTCACTCATCTTCTTGTCTACCTCTGTGTGCTATTTGGAACGTGGCAACTCGAACTGCTGCACTTCGGTGCCAAGTTCTATGTTGAATCCAGACAGACAGACAGACAAAGGTAGCTTACACTTTGATTGGAGATTTGAGTTTGTAGTCTTTATCGTTAACTTATCTTTAATCGCTCCTAAAAATATGCTGCCCACTGAACATTATGGGCCCCAAGATCAAGAAACTATGTGAAATCGAACAACATGACTGATCAAACAGAATTCCTGTATTTGGGTTATCAATAAATACGCAGACGAAAGTATATATATATATATATATATATATATATTCTCCACCTACATGCTGACTTCAATGCTAATCGAGTAAAATATCTTGCCAGTTACTAATTTTACTTCAGAGGTCAAAATATTTAGACGCAACTAGACTAGCAAGTAATTTTATTGCTTCAGTAAGGAAGCTCAACCAATCCGATAAAAATCTACTAAAAGATTAAACAGTTACTTCTCAAAAAAAACCGACAATGATGACTTTTTCTTGCAACTTCGTGCAGAAAACCACTTTTCCTGATAAGCAATGATTGCATAAATGAAAACCATTGAAAGTCGATAAACGTATCATATTTTTACATATCATCGATAGAGAAAACCAACTGAAGATTGCTATTAATTTCACAGTACCTGTTTCAAACCTGATTCATGCGTCAGACTGTATTAACGTACCTGCACTAAAATAAACGCAGAAACAGGTAAGTATTCGGTCCTTATGTGCTCATCTCATAAGATGGCTAATAATATGCTGTGCATGTTACTAAAATCCGAATTCCTTTGGTGTCATTCGTATTCTGATACCGAAAAATCCCCATTGGCTTCGGATACAACAAATAATAAGAGCTGCTAAAACAAAACGTTAACTTCATACATGGTCCATCCAGTCAATCATTCCTTATCACCATTCTTAAAGAAGTTACCAGCTTGTTTTTGGGGGAGTGCGATATTTATGCAAAGCTAGCCCAAATAATCCAAACACCTATTTCCTAGAAAGGTGCAAATCTTTCAGCAGAAACCTTGACGCGTGGTCTGGAGGGGGGTAAGGTAAGCAGTCCTTATATGGTGTGGATTACTGTCGATCGCACTAGCACATGTGTGGTCATTATCACTGATTTTCTTCATCAATCAGGACTGTAACATGATGAGCATTATTTCATACAGTTATATAGAAGGATCCAATATCAATCGTTGAACTGCTACTACAAAGCATCTCCCTCATAGCGGCTGCTAATGGTCTCTGATATCCATGATCTCTAGAGGATAGATTTGTAATTAGTCCTACCATTTGTCATCATAACTATGGTGGTGAGAAGTAGACTAAATTAGTAGGTAAACGTGTGGTTAATGTTTAGACTGTGGTACTGCAGTGATATTAGACTTTTTAGTAATCAGACAATGATAGTAATAGAAATAACCAAAAGCTGACAGAAAAATCTGGTGACTGTAAACTATAGAAGCCAAAAAACGATACGTATTCTTGACATTAAACTATCTAACTCCAATACAAACGATTTTATGGCATATCACATAAATATTAGTAACATAACAATGGGGACGAATCAGCATTAAAAACTGTCAACAGAAGAGAATGACATGTGCCCTCCCGCTATCACAGGTTGACAAACCCAGACACGCCTCAGATAATGCAAGCTGTTGCCACTTGAAAGCAATAAAACTAAACGTTTTAGTTTTGTACAAAACAAGGAATGGCTTGGACCAATAATTAATTTCAAATTTCCCTAGTGATTTCGATAATCTGAAGCCAAGCAACATAAAATATTGAAACTTTTGAGGTGTACTCTTTTTCTAAGCATGCAAAGACTAGATATCAAATACTGGTGTTTGCGTAAGGACTAAATATTATTTACCGCTTACCGGAACGTTACAATCTGTCAATGGCGCGTTTTAAATTCCAATATCCAATGTCGTTTTTACGAGCTAGTATAAACCAATTTGATTTCTTCGTGCTCGCCTCTTGATTGTGAGGTATAGGTTCCTGATCTTCGGTAAACTTCTGCGTAGCTTGTCCCGCCACTCGACTGTTGTAGCTTTGGTTGACTCCGAAGGGAGTAGTGCTGGGATTAATTATATGTGGTTTGTAGTATGAGGTATGTTAAGACTGTTACTACTGTGAATTGAGTTGATCCTTTCTCCAGTTAGTCCTTCGGTATCGTCGACAAGAGAAAAGAGATAGTAATAATAATAATAATAGTAATAATAATAATAGATATAATTAGTGAAGCTATTCAGACTAAGAGACAGAAACGAAAATAGGAAACGTAACAGCAGTCAGCTCATTAAGTTTGAAGAATAATATATATATCGGTAATAGTAATAATAATAATGGTAATTATAATATTAATAAGTTGTCAGGAGAGTAAGACGGGAGAGAATGTAAAGAAGTAAAATGACGAGTTTCGACTTCCAATAGAGAAAAAGTACAGTTTTTGAGTCTCAATATTTAGTTCTTGCACCTTGATCATTTCATTAGCGTTTTTATTGTTGCGGTTAACCTAAGATTTGAGCACAAAAATGTACCGAAAGAGTTCGACAACACCGGTGACCTTGAGGCGCTCAGTCAGCAAGTTAATGAAACCAGGAAAATTACATTATAATTATCAATAAATTATGCTAAATGGGGTGCTGTGATACTTCAATTGATGCACGTTAGGAGTTAGGTTAGGTGTAGAAAGGATTAGGTTGAAGTTTAGGCTAAGGAAAAGTTAGGGTCAGGTAAACATGATAAGAGAGGTATCCAACATCGTTATTACAAGCTAGTATAAACCAGTTTGATTTCTTCGTGCTCGCCTCTTGATTATGAGGTATAGGTTCCTGATCTTCGGTAAACTTCTGCGTAGCTTGTCCCGCCACTCGACTGTCGTAGCTTTGGTTGACTTCAAAAGGAGTAGTGCTGTGATTAATTATATGTTTTTGTGGTATGCGGTGTATTGAGACTTTTACTACTGTGAATTGAGTTGATCCTTTCACCAGTTAGTCCCCTGGTATCGTCATCAAAAGAAAAGAGATAATAATAATAGATGCAATTAGTGTAGCTTATTCAGTCTAACAGACAGCAAACATAATAAAGGAAACGTAAAAACATTCAGCTGACTAAATTTGAAGTTGATATATATATATATATATATATATACATATATAATATCACTAACGATAATATTAAGTGTTGTAGTTGGTGTTGTCAAGATAGTAAGACAGGAGAGAATGTCGAGAAGTAAAACGACGAATTTAATTGTCTACTCATGAATAGTGTATGCGATTTTAAAGGAATAGGCCATTTGGACGCAGCCCTTGTGTCACTGCATGATTGTCCAGCCCTCGCTTAAAAGTGTCCACAAGCAGTGCTGTAGCTGCATCTACCAGAGAGGAGTTCCAGAGACGGCGAACCCTCAGTGAAAAGAAGTGTGAGCGCATCCGAGTCCTTGTCCCCTGCTGAGCTATCCTTCTGGGATTTCCACGAGAAAGCTTATACCTACTCAATGGCAGAACACCTTTGTTTGGGTGATTCTGGTCATTCGTTATGTTTCAGGCAGTAATCAAGTCCCTCCTAAGCCGATGGTAGCTAAGGGTGAATATGTCTAATTTCTTTAGCCCTTCACCATATGGTCTATTTCGGAGACCAATCACTCCTTTTGTCGCCTGTTTTTGGACTCTTTCCAAGAGGTTGGCGTCTCTTCTAAGCAGTTGAGGTGCAATAATATTATGCACCTCAAGGTGTGACCTGACGTATGTTTTGACAACCTTAGAAAGAGCTCAGGAGTGAGTGCACCTGACTGTTTATGTGTAGAGTGTGTGACCGCATATGCCCTCACTACGTCCCTATGTAATTTACACTTGTGTCCAGTTTCTCCATTAGAACTAGAACTATTTTTTATTTATTTTTATTTATTTTTGGTAACGGCTTGATTCCACACTGTATTTTTGGTACAAGTGTGGAATTTTCAGCATGGATATCGGTAGCCCAAATTTTGCAGGCCGACCATAGATATCTGGTGTGCGCCGGTGTGGGCTCGAACTCCGGACCATGTGCATGGTCGTCGAGAGTCCTAAACACTGTGCCACCGACGCACACTAATCCACTCTCCAAAGTTGTGCAGGGCATGCTTTCGTTGTACGGGGTGTAACTTGCATTCTTAAGCCCAGATGTACGTAATTTCACTACTTTGCACTTATTCGGATTGAAAGTCATACCACTGGACACCGTCCAGTCGTCCAGAAGGTTTAATCTACTTGCAGTCTATCTGAGTCCTCCGGACACTTTATCGCCCTCCATATCTTTACGTCGTCAACGTATAGAAGAGTCGGGTAGCTCAGACGGTATGGTATGTCACTGATAAAAATCAAAAACATCAGTGGTCCTAGGATAGAACCATACGACACTCCTGATGACGAGTTGTACCAAGATGATCGGACTTGATTGACTTTCATCTAGGTGGTCCATCAACCATGATAGAAGCGACTTACCGACACCTGCCTGACCTATTTTGTGAAGGAGAAGGTCATGGTGAACCAAGTCAAATACCTTCTCAAAGTCTAGGAAGACCATCTAGGACTTGAACATTCATATCCCACCATGATGTCCAATCTACCCAAGCCAATAGTAAGTTTGTTATACAGGATCTGCCTTTCCTGAAACCGTGTTGGGCTTCACGGAATATATTAGAGATATCAAGGTAACCCCTGATGTGATCAACAATAATAATTATCAGTGCTTTTGATACCACTGGGAGTAAAGCTACTGGTCTATAACTAGTGACATTTTGCCTATCCCATCATTGAAGATCGGAGAAAAGATGGCTCTTTTCCACTCCCTCGGCAGTCTCCCCGAATCCATCGAGTGTTGGAACAAGTCTCATAAGGGCCTACAGAGAGCTTTGACACACTGTTTCAGAACAGATGGCCTGATGTCGTCACAAGCTGGGGACTTCCCAGGTGTGAGTCGCTGTAGCTTCCCTAGTACTATTGCGGGGTTTATTTGGGGAGTAGCCTCTAGGTCTTCCTCCTGTGAAGTAGTAGTGCCACCATTTTAGTCCGTAGCAGTAATACCCACACTACTGTTTAACTGTTTGGCAAAGGCTAAACTGAATGTCTCTGCCATCTCCAGGCTAGTGAGGTACTGACCGTTTGGACCTACTAAGGCGCATGCCTCCTGGTTGGTTGGTTTTCTTTCCGAGATGAATCGATACAAGTTTTGGGGATTTGCCAGAAGATTTTGGCAAGGTTAGCCTGGAATAACCTCCTGTCACTCCTGACTATCGGGTTGCACCGGTTCCTGAGTTCCAGATATAAGTCGTGGTCGATCTGACTCTTGGATACGCACCACGAAGACCAAGCCCCCCGCCTTGCTTGCAGAATACGTCGCGTGCCTCTCTTCAACTATGATGTCTTTCTTTTGTGACTAAACGGACGGTATCGCAGATTGCTGTATGAATAATCTTTTTTACCACTTCCCAGTGTTCATCCACAGATAGCTCATCCCATGCCAAGGGCCAGTCTGCGTCAGACAAGAGCCTCCGCACTTCAGCACAGACAGCCTTGCTGTAATACAGACATGGTCGCGTAACGTCCCACTGCATGTGCTCAAGGAGGGCAAGATCGTAACCTGTGGCTGCGTGGTCACTAATCCTAGAGAAGTCATGATCTGGGCCTTTTCGACGAGTTGTTGGTCACTGGTTAGAATGTGACCTAGTTTCGATGACTTCCCACTAGGACTCCACCTGGTGTTGTCCCCAAAATTCTCAGACAGTCCTGTATTTCGAATAGTTTGCAGTAGATTTCGGCCGAATTTTCCCTTAGCATACTCCGAGCCAAGGTTCAGTGATGTGGCACTGAAATCTCCAGCTATGGGGATTTTGTCATAGCCAAAGTCTCGTATCCCTGTGATAGTGCCGAGCAGTACCTGATTGTGCTCTACCCCACAGGTGGGAGATCGGTAGATGCCGCCCAGTATATGCTTGGTGTGGCCTACGGTGAAATGACACCATATGGAGTCTGGGAGTTCAATAAGTGACGAGTCCGTTGCGCGCACACATTTGAGTTGCCTGTCTACCCCTCCTTCTTTACTATCCCTGTCTCTCCTGACCAGAACCATATCAGCATTAGTGAGGGTTAGCCAGGTTTCAGTGAAAATTATTATTTTAAGCTGCATGCGTGATTGGAGATTTCTGAGTTCGCCTACTTTTTCTCTCAGTCTTCTCACATTGCTATATAGGCAGCTGACAGTGAGTTTCATAACCTTTAGTATGTTGTGGGATGGTTGATGTGAAGCTGCCTGCTGGTAGGGGACTTAATGTTGGGACCAGTTGGCCGATTCCGGTGGAACCGGCCCGTTGTATTTTTATTCCGTGGATTCAGGCAGGACACTTAAGGGACACAGACTGTTATTCTCAGTACTGCATCGCTGTAGCGTCACTGAAGCTTGTGGACGTATTAAAGCCTCAGTTTGCTGCCTCCTTAGGGTTCAGGGTCTGCTTTGGCGGCATCGGATGTGTCCTCCCGTTTTCCCCTTGGTCTCATACCACGTTGAAGTGCTATGGCCAACTGCTCCGGGGGGTTGAATGTAACATTTGGCAGCTTTGGAGAGATAATCAGTGTGAGATGAGCGAGACGAGGTAGCCGGAAAATGGAGATTGCTCCAGAAGCGCCAAGGGTCATCTGAGATGACAATCATCTCCATTGCTTTACGCCGTGCACGCGTTTTTCAGAAGCAGTGTCCGTTTCCAGCTCCGGAACAGCGTGTACTACCATAGAGGTAGAAGGCATCAGTTCCGGTGACTCCCTCAACATTTGTCTGTTAGCCCTTGGTCTGTCATTTCTCAACCTTATGCTAGAACTTCTGTCAATGGCTAGTGCCTGAGTCATTAATATTATTCTTTCGGCCTCTTCGGCAGAATTCAGTGTAACTCTTAATGAGAGTGGCTTACCCTGAGGCGTGTGGACACACCTGTGCAGCCTGCAAAATTTCGCTGAACTAATGTTCAAACCTAGTTTATTGCACAGTTTGGACCACTGTTCCTGATCAAACAAGGCCCGTTGTTCATACAAGCTATCCTTGCTCACAGGTACATCAAAAAAGATAGGAGAAATAGGCCAACTGACCTCAGACTTAGGTTTGGCGTTTGGCTGCTTGTATTCTTTTGCAGGGTCAATAACTTTAGACTTCATCAGGTTTTGACCAGCCTTTGCTGTGTTGCTAGGCTTGCCAGTGGATTCAAGTGGTGCTTTGGCAATTCTATCTTTCCCTGATGTTGTGGGTGCAGCCATGGGACTCTTCACTTTGCGAAGATTGGCATTTTCAGTCAGGTGGACTGAAGTATCCTTCTTATTGTCTGTACCAAGTTTTGGTAGTGTCGTGTTAGCAGGTGGGGAACTGCATGAGACTTAGTTGAGACACAAGAATGGCGTGCTGTTTCTGCTATCCGCAGACATGCTGTGTGGTACCGTCCCAGGGCGACAAAGTGGGCAGATATACCAAAACCATGGGCATGAGTTATTTCGCATATGATTTCGGCACCCCTTTGTCAAAAAGACGGTGTACCCATCGTTTGCGAAAATTGAATTCAAATGCTGAGTCAGTTTTAGATATGATGACACTACACGCCTGACATTCGTCTCACTTCCTTGATGACCCTCTCGAAGTCTTATGACGTCTTGAGCGTTTCCTTTTTGTTTTGCTGTGTTTCACACACTGGCTTTCAGTGGATGCAGGTGTGGTATCCTGTCCATCTGACATTGCCTGTGGCGTAGTATCAGAACAGACGAGACCTATACGAGTCTTTAGGATCGGTATGCGGGAAAGGGGAGATGTTTCTGGGTAATTGCCTTCTCCGGCTGAAGCCCTTGTGGCTACAGAATACAGCGTTTTGTTGCTTTTTCTAAGTCTATTTTCAACAGCCATATTAAGAATCACTATGAATTATGCTACATAAGAATAAGAGAGCAATAGTATCTGCCCACAAGAACAAGAATAAGGCTGATAATGTACAAGATAAGTAAAGGAAAGGTTTTCGACTTCACCTAACACTAGGTGTTGCAAGTGGCACAAGGACTGTGATTGGGTCTATCTCCCATGGTCTTCCTCAGAAACGATCGCTGCATGTAAAGGAATTTTGACATGGAATGGCGATTAATCCATTCGCGATTAAGTACGCTATATTGTTGCTTTATCGGGGTGTGAAATATGGGCTTTCGCACCTTTTCGCTAGTGGGACAAGGTAGTTAAGAACATACGTCCCTATAACTGGAGCCCTAAAACTCAATGCTATGTCGGTCGAAGTAGTGCTCAAACTGAGCAAACCATAGTACGGGATCATGTCTATCAAATTTGTGAGTGCCAGTTTTAGGGTTTTCTAGGGTACCTAACTCAGCAGAATGACGGTTTTCTGAGTCAGCCTTCATGGTCAGTAAGTCAGATATAGTAATGAAAAGTAAATTAAGAGTACGTAATAATATAAGCAACGAGATATGTTAAAATATAGACGAACAAAACCTGCAGCGTTACGGTGAACGACACCAAAATAAACGGCTTATTATGAACTCCTTGATATCATTAATTCAGTAACTCCCCATACTAATAAAGCGATTGCGAAATTATTGACCAATATAGCATATAGTGATAGAAGACAGCTGTTGGTTTTGAACGTATATTTTTATTAGCGCACCGACGATGGGCAAGTCAAGTGGGAGAAATCTGCTCAAACACGCAGAAAGGCATTTGTCAGCCACGTCTCGTAAACCGTCAATGCCCAGCTCTTGCTACACTAGGACTCACGCTGTTCCTTGAAGTTTCTCAGAAACGCTTAGTAATAACGGACGCAAAACCATAACACCGATTGGCTACTCGAGAATTCTTTATTGTAACACCAACATATAGGCAGCTTTAAATTAAGTTTAACTAAGGTTTCTGACAGTTTTGGTCTGACTTCTTTCTGAACAGCGACCGATGAGACGATGACTGGCGTATTGATGCCTGCGCGAAAATTGGGGAAGTTGGTTTTGAGTAAACAGCCATGAATTGATCGTTCAATCTTCAACTACATTGACAGCATTCATCATTCATTAGAGAAGAAGGAATTTAGAAATCACAAAGACGATATCGTCCCCACTTGGCTGCTTTTCTCGTCCTTACGTATTTCTCACTCATCAACTGCCTCTGAGTGACGGCAGTGTTCTATAGGTCCCACACACATAGACAATGCCCTTCAAAATACAGGCCTATAGTCTCACCAGCACCTTAGTGAAGTTCCTGGGGAGAATCCCCGAGAAGGCTATCACAGCGTACCTAGAAAGCAACAACTTGTTGTCCAGAGCACAGCATAGCTTCATAGGGAACCTGTCATAACTATCAAATCTTCTGTCGGCAAGAAAAAGCTGTGTCAAGTCAAGGGGCAACAGAAGACCTGTCGACGTCGTCTTCATAGACTTCAGCAAAGTCTTCAATCAAGCGCCTCACAAAAGGATACTCACGAAGCTGGAAATCTTTGGAACCAAAGGAAGCTCACTAAACTAAATTGGGTAATTCTTCATAGGTGGGAGACAGGGTGTCAGGATCAACTCAGAATTCTCCTCCCGGACAACAGCAAGTAATAGAGCATCAAGTGGCCCTGAACTTGGGTCTATCTTATATGTATATCAACGAGTTATGTATGCTCGCGGATTCTCCAGTGGCCCTGCACGCAGATCACTTAAACATTTGGAGAGAACTGAAGGTCTACAGTGATACGCTCACGTTCCAAGGAGACCTCAATAAATTACTAAGTGGTGTGACAAAAAAATTCTCCCGATGAACGTAGGGAAATGTGCCACCATGTGCACAGAACACGCAAGTATCAGCTCCTTAGAACTACAGGGAATGACGCACACATTAATTCAGACTCATTTGGATTTTAAGTGTCACGCACATTTTAAAGCGCTGGATGAACGTAGTTTCATGTCTTCATAGGCAATTCACAGAGCGTTTTCTAGAATCCCTAGAGATGTGTTCACTTCCTTTAGTGAAGTTCAGACTTGAAAACCGTATCCATGCAGCTAGTCCTTGTCCTAAAGGGACTCACACATTCTAGAAAAGGTTCAAAGGAGGCCAACCTCTATGACTCTTGGCACAACTAATTTATCATATGAGGAAAGACTAGATAGTTTAATCTCTTCTCCCTATCATACCGTTGCAGAGAGGGGATCTAATTACAACATTTCTGGGGTTCTTATTATGATTCCTCCTATAATACCACAGTAAATCCAAGTTTTCATGTTCTACTATGTGCCAACTCTGTGTACGGTCAAAGAGGAACAACGTTGTATGAAGAAAAAGTGAAAACGTGAAAACATAGATAGGTAGCGAAATCAAATTTGAAAAAGCACGAAGTGATTGAAAGACGTGAATAACCATGTAAAATACATATGCAGCAAGCGAAAAGCAATGTTTAATAAAACAGTGGCAAAAGTTCCACAAACATATGTAAAATTATATTCTGTAAGCGTGTAACATTCGTAGATGGATTAGTTTTATAAGCGTACAGTGGGGCTTAATATGGGGGCTCTGCATGTTGTAAATTTTAAATCATGACTATAGGCCTGATTTTTTCTTTTTTCCACCTCACCAGGACATACTAAGCGAGTTCAAAAGCCAAGGAGAAACCATGTCGCTGTGGAGTATTGTTTCTCGCACCGAGTCTTAACCACCAGGATCCAACTCCCGAAGAAGTGGTGTCAGTGACTTCAGTTGACTCTTTCAAGTAGGATTCGGTGAAGCATGGTAACTAACTAGAAATGGATTGACATAGGCCTCAAGCTTTCTATCCTCAACTGAAGAATCTGAATCTGAACGCCATCCTAGAACAAAAATAGATACTCCACAAAATAAGTTAACATCAGTTTGCTTACTGCATTTGAAAAAAAATCATCGAGGAGGATGAGAATTTAATAAAGATGGGTGACTGTTCTATGTGACTAGGAAGAAGATACCAAGAAACCAACACATTAAAAAGTTCTAAATAAGGACATTGGATATTAGACATCAAAGCGCAAATTACGTTGTATGCGCTTCAGTCACCTGAAGCTGTTTAGTAGTGGTTTTCCGACCTTATCGTCAACATTACCTTTCGTACGAAAGATGGCCACGAAAATTGGTTTAATCCAAATGCAGTCGACGTCAAATAAGTTACAGAATTTTGAGCAAGCCGCTAAGTATATCAGTGAGGCTAAAACATCTGGTGTCAAGGTAGTCCTTCAATCTAAAACTTTTATAATAAATAGCAATTCAGATGGTTTTCTTGCCCGAGTGTTTTGACTTCGTTGGAAGCTCCGTTAACGAGACGCTCAGTTTATCAGAAGTGTTGGACGGACCATTGATAACAAATTACCGCTCTTTAGCTACTCGAGAGTGTCTTTGGATTAGCTTAGGTGGTGCACACATTAAGGTAAGTAGTTTACGTAAACTTTCAATTTTTGAAGTGGAACTTGGTTTGCATTTATAACATTTTAGCCTTTAGTAAACTGTGTGTAGTGAATTTAGTTCGAAGTCAAAACATGTAAGATGACGCTAGGAATCAGTTTTTATGAATATCAAGTACTGAATGATGCTATTTTGATGATTCCCATAAACTCCATTGTTTTATGACACATCATATGATGTGGTATTTATGCAGAACTCACCTTAGTCAAAAATCACAATGACTTTTAATAGCTTTTGAACTGTACACAATTCACACTTGCTTCACGAATTATTTGACTTCTGGATACGAGGCGCAATCAGTCCGTAGATATAAAGTGCATTATGTTTTGAGCCAGCCTGCATTAAACCTTTCAGTGTAAATCTCTATGGATATGCAGCTTCTCATTGAAAGCCTTCACCAGGAAAACTAATCACACTAGTTCTGGTAGAGAATCTCGATTGTTGATCACTGCATGTAAGAATCCGAATTCCACGGTTTAAATATGTTTTTGCAATGGCCCCGGAGATGTCTGGTGGGGGGGGGAGAAAGAAGATTAGATATCAGTGAGAGTTGAGTCGGTCAACCAAACCTTAGGTCTAGTTTGATATCTTGAGTGTGTCGAATTTATTTCCTTTATGGTTGTTTGAAGTGTGGTTATATGTGCCGATTCATTTCTGTCCTTGTATATTTGTTTGTTGGTCCAGTAGTCACCAGCATATTGCTTAGGGTTATTCTGAACAAACTCTAAGGTCATCTGAATTAAGTAGCATCACATAAATATGTGAGATCCATGCAAAATATGCACCTTTTGTTATCGTCCTGAGGTCACAAGTGTTCAGTGAGTTCTAACTTGTTTTTTCCACATTTTTATTTCAACACATTTCCTGTGTTGTAATTCACACTATGAAGTTTGACGTCACACGAAGTCAGTCGAAGTTATTTCATCGGTTTGACTACTTTCTTCAATTTTGTTTTTCCTGATATTCCGATTTGCACGAAGCTTCTTCTCTTTCCAGATAAGATTGGGTGATTAAAAGACTGAATTATTAGAATTTCTTTATTGCAGTTATAATTACCCCTTGTTACCCTTCTACATAAAGTACTATTTTCGGACTAAATGACCATTATACCTATATGAAACATAGACTGGCCATTCGCTAATATGTTTTGTCTAATTGTTATTGTATTGTATTCAGTATATATGGTATGTTTACTTCACTTATTTTTGTACTAATTTAAAAAAAACTATTTGATATATTGATGTGTTTTCCTTCTTCGATTTCATAACTATATCTAGACTGGTGAACATGACGATGATCTTCATAATGCTCATATAATTATCAATTCAGATGGTCAAATAGTAGGCGAATACCATAAAGTTCACTTGTTCGATGCCAATTTAAACGCTGATGTTGTTTCCTCAACTATGAAGACGGTTAGTTCCCCTGAAACTTTTTTGTTAGTTGTTTGTTATTGTGATAGGAATATCTGAATTAATGTTACTGTTTTAGGTGGGTTTCATACAGCTAAACGATTATTAATGTTAAGTTAAAATATGAGTAGCTGCCTGATTCGAAACGAAAGCCTCCAGATTATTCGTCCGGTGGCCTATCGACTGAAAGAGTTATGGCATCACAGTAAGCACCAGAAGATTCGCCTTGTTGTTATTACTAATAATGAGAAAGGCGAGACCCTCGCACTAATTGCTCAACGAAAGGGTGTCATTGGTGCTAAATTACAGAACAGGAGCATATGATTATGTTCTGCTTATGTTGTCTAAAATAGCCTTAACCTGGCTATTTATTGCACAACTGAGATGCGCCCTTCAACTTGTCACTGGCAAACTGTTTATCGCAGCTGACAGGGGCGAAATTACTTCTTTTTTGACGAAGTTATACAGACCCTAATGATCAAAACTGTAGGTCAGTATAAGTGATTTTACACTACGTTTTCTCAATTTGTTTTTTAATTTCATCTTATTAATTTTGATAGACAATAATATATTGAGTAGGTGGCTTAATGTCAATGCTCACAGTCTAGTGTTAATCCGTATGTTCTTTTATTAGATATGAAACTATTTGTGAAATCTTATTTAGACCGTTCTTATTTATTAACTCCTGGGCTACTTTTAAATACTTTGTCATGTGGCGAAAGACATCAAAAGCTATTAGTAGGGTGGGTGATGTGCCTTTAGGCCAACTCGTTAGCGTCGTTGTTGACAGACATTTGAACTCACTCAAGAAATTGGTAGAAATCATTTTATCAGAGTGTTGACATCCTTCATTCACAACCCTCTCCCTTGTACCTTTTCAGGTAATATAAAAGAAGCAATTGTATATGACTTTATGCTAGCCAGCGCTACTAAACAAAACTTCAGTAACACCTCATTTGGAACGAATTTCATGTAATGTAAAAAAAAGTGTCAGGAATGAGATTTCTAACTTACTGCGCAACAGAGACTCTAAGAGTAATATTCTCTAGCCGCCTACTGCTTCCAAGCAGTGTGAAGGAGAAACTCCCGCATATGGTCACTCCAATGTGCATATATATTAGTTCACCTGCTCGTGCGGAGCTAGGTACATGGGTCGTTCTATGCTGGTCCTATCAAAATGTGTTAGAGAACATTAGCCAGCCTGATATCAAAGAAGAGGCACTGGTTTACTGAGAAGCACCATAATTGAATACCTCATCAACACACCTATCACAACACTTCAAATGACTTCAAATTCAGAGTCATTTACTTGTGTCACGTATGCGTAGTCATCGCCTTCCTCGACAATGGGCAATGTTAGCTGGAAAAGAGCTAGTGGTGGCCAAACCAAAACATGGCCTCATCAGTCAATGAAATCTATAACAGTTAGTTTAAGCCAAATAAGTAGGAAGGTGTAGACTTCCTGACTGGTTGGGGTCCTCGTGATGGCAAAAAGAAATGACTGGGGACAATTAGTGATATGGCTCAAAATTTTCTTTGTCAATTGCTGGCGCAGATGCATTCACTCCTTATGACTTATAATACCCAATAAAAACTATATTGTTCTTCGATATTACTATTCTTCTTGCCTCACATCTCTGTTTACTGTCTCTATTTTGCATTTCTTTTTTACTTTCTTCTCTTGCTTTGTGTGCTACATGGAGGGAGTGTGCATTTCGGATTGTGAGGGCGTTTGTTACTTCCCGGCTGCCCACACAGTGGAAGTTGGTTGGGTGACCGCAGAGCCCAGGGGACAACTGCTTGAGGCCGGTCACACGCGGCCTGTTTTTGTTTGTTCTCTTTTGTTTGGTGTGCCTCAGTAGCATACTTATCACTCCCGCCCTGTGACATGGCAGCAGGAAGCGCGGTCGTTGTTAATCCGGGCCACGGCATGATATTTTGTGAATTTGTTTGAATCATGGTATTGGATGGGGTAGCTGCTTTTTGTTTAACCGCTATCCAAACAACCTGCCTGGCATGGTAGAACCTCAAGAGACATAAGTCTCAGCCAGTATAGCTTGATTAGGTTGTTACGAAGGTGATTGAGTCTTAGAACGATGAGTGATGCTTGAATCTTGAAAAGACGAATGAACCAAGAATTTAGGCTTTATTCATTTTACAATGAAGCCGGAATGGCTTAAACATATAAAGGAAAAAAAGAGTGTTAATAGCGGTAGAGATATGAATATGACTAGATACGTATTATAAGAAAAGTTCACAACATTCACTGCGGCTTGAAAAGGAATGAGCCATTATGTCACGCTTCTCTGGTACGCAAATTGTAAGGCCGTACACGTTGTTGTTTTTCCAAAAGAATACGCCCGTTGTTCGTTTCAGTTGTATTTTCTTCACGAAGAATATTAGGATCAGTGGTCGCATCCCCATTTACTTGTTGCTCAGGAATTGCGTCGCCCTCCGGTATTGAATTTTCAACTTGATCTATATCTTCGCCTTTGGGTGCCAGATGATGAAGAGCAACTGTATCTTCACGTCCATTACCGAAGCGAACGTGAGCGAATTGCGGGTTACAATTCAATAGCTCCACCTCTTCAACCAGGGGATCGAATTTGGACTGACGAACACTCCGCCGGAGAAGTACTGGTCCTGGTACAGTGAGCCAAGTAGGAAGAGTTGTCCCAGATGTCGATCTTCGGTTATAGGTAAACAGTCGTTCGTGTGGCGTGGCGTTCGTTGCAGTACAGAGCAAAGATCTGATGGAATGCAAGGCGTCGAGTAGAACAGACTCCCATTGTGCCGTTGGTAGGCCCCGTGATCTTAATGCTAGAGTGATGGCACGCCAAAGTGTTCCATTGAGGCGCTCGACCTGCCCATTGGCTTGAGGATTGTATGAGGTAGTACGACTGGTTGCTACGCCTTTCTCCAGAAGAAATGCCCGTAATTCGGTAGACATGAAAGCAGCGCCTCTGTCGGTATGTATGTAAGAAGGCATACCGAAAATCGAAAACAGTTGGCAAAGGCAATTCATTACCGTTTGAGACGACATGTCGGGGCAGGCGAATGCAAAGGGGAATCGAGAATATTCATCGATCAGCGTGAGCAGATAGTGATTGCGGCTAGCTGACGGTAGAGGTCCTTTAAAGTCGATGCTTAACCTTTCAAAAGGTTGGGTTGCTTTTATGAGTTTGAAATTAGAGGGATTGTAAAATTGAGGCTTTAACTCACAGCATGTCACGCATTTACTGGTTACATTGCGCACCTCGTCAAGGGAGAATGGAAGGTTTCTCGAGCGTACAAAATGCATCATTCGGACAACTCCAGGATGGCACATAGAGTCATGGAGAAATTTCAAGTCGCACACTGACTGCAAGGAACCGCAGAAACTACGGGAAAATGTATCAGCAGCTTGATTATCCCTTCCAGGACGATAAATGATGTCATATTGATAAGGGGATAGCTCAATTCTCCAACGCATTATTTTATCGTTCTTGATTTTGCCTTTATGAATCTTGTCAAACATGAATGCTACTGAACGTTGATCAGTGACAAGTTTGAAGTGATTTCCGAGAAGGTAATGCTTCCACTTACGAATTGCTTCAACCACGGCATAGGCTTCTTTCTCAACCGATGAATGATGTTTCTCACTTCGAGAGAGGCTTCGAGAAAAGAAGGCGACAGGTTTACCATTCTGGTTTAATGTAGCTGCAATTGAGACATCTGAAGCATCTGTTTCAACAACAAGGGGTGCTTTCGGATCAACTACCACAACGACTGCACGTTCTAAGTCGTCTTTCAGTTTGTCAAAAGCATTTCGAGTTTCGATATCAAGAGGGAAAATCCGATTATTTACCAATGGGTGGATTTTATCTGAGAAGCGAGGGATCCACTGTGAATAATAAGCAAATAATCCAACGGCCCGTTGTTGAGATTTGATATCTGTGGGTGGTTCTAGATCACGAAGAGGTTTTAGCCGATCGGGATCTGGTTTAATAACCCCCTTTGAAACTTCATAACCGAGTAATTGTATGCTTCTGCTTGAGATCACACTTTTGGAATCATTAAGGGTTATTCCATAATTGCGTGCTGCTACCATAAACTTGTTTAGATTTTTGTCGTGTTCCTCCTGAGTTTTGCCGCAGATAGTGACATTGTCAATGTAGGCAAACGTGCTTGTGAGTTGTTCTTTACTGATCAATTCATCGATAATGCGTTGAAAACAAGCTACGCCATTGGTAACACCAAAAGGAATTCGGCAAAATTGGTAAAGTTTCCCACAAGCCTCGAAAGCAGTATATGGTTTATCTTCGTTCCTTAGGGCAATTTGATGATAAGCATTCTTCAGATCAAGAGTGCTGAATATGTCATATTGTGCGATTTTTTCTATCATTTCGTCAATCCTAGGTAATGGGTAAGCATCCAGAAAAGTGAATCGATTGATTGTCTGACTATAATCAACTACCATCCTCTTTTTATGGCGTTCGTTTGACGTAACAAGAACTTGAGCTCGCCAAGGAGAATTAGAAGGTTCAATAACACCTTCTTGCAGTAACCGGTTGACTTCGGTGGAAATAAAACTTTCATCTTCACGAGAATAACGCCGGGATTTTATCGCGATCGGTTTACAGTCTTTTGAAAGATTTTCAAACAGGGTAGGCAGGTCGACGCGAACACAAGGTAGACCACAGAGAGAAAAAGGCGGCTTTGATCCCCCAAAAGGAATCTCAATGTGTTTGTGAAGTTTTAAAAAATCATGTCCAAGAAGGACGTCTGCACATAAATTATGAAGAATGGAAAATTTGAATAGATCATAAGTGTGGTTTTTATAGCAGATGGATAGAAAACAATGTCCTTCAGTATGACTAGTAAGATTCGTACTCGCCATTGTGATTCTGTTTCGAGACTTATGGACTTTCCAGTTATACTTACGAACAACTGAGGAAGAGATGTAGCTCTCACTGCTTCCGGTATCCACTAGAGCTTGCATTGATTTCCCATTGACAGTAAGCTGCGTAACAGCATCAGTGAGACTTTGAGGTGCTGAAGCCACAACGAGAGATGAAATTATAGAGTTAACTGAAGATGGACCTTTTTTCGTAGATGGCGCAGACCTGCAAACCTTCTGAAAATGTCCTTGCTTGCCACAAGCTTTGCAAACTGCATCACGGGCGGGGCATTTGGAACGAGGATGTCTACGATTACCACAGAAAAAGCATTTGGATTCAACGGCAGCAATGGTTGTTTCATTGACGGAGGGTGTGGAATCTGATGAATGAGGTACATCATGTAAAGAAATGGACGCGCAAGGTGTAACAGGATTGTTGTATGACTGCGATTGTTGATGTGCCATCTCTAGAGCTCGTGCTTGATCGTATGCCGCTTGAAAAGTTAAAGTACGCTGTTCTAATAGCCTCTGGCGTATCATCGAAGACTGTATACCTGAGATGAATGAATCACGTAGAGATTCGTTACGATGTTCTTCGGCTGTAACTGCCCTGAATGAACAATCTGTAGTCAGCGACTTGAGTCGACGAACAAACTGATCCAGATTTTCGCCAGATTCTTGTTTACACGTTGCTAACAAGTGTCGAGCAAACACTTCGTTGCAAGGCTGCATGTAGAGACTCTTGAGAGTGTCGATAGCTTCTTCGTATGTTTTGCATTCAGAAATGCATTCGTATACAGAAGTAGAAATATGATTGAAGAGAATATGTAGTTTCGAAGGATTTTCGGATCCCATTGATTCAATGAAGTAGGAGAAAGTCGCAAACCAGTGATCCCACTTCTTGGCAGCTCCAACTGCGTTAGGTTCTACGTCGAACCGATCAGGTCGGAAAAATCGTTCCATGAATATTGTAAAATGAATAAATTGTTACGAAGGTGATTGAGTCTTAGAACGATGAGTGATGCTTGAATCTTGAAAAGACGAATGAACCAAGAATTTAGGCTTTATTCATTTTACAATGAAGCCGGAATGGCTTAAACATATAAAGGAAAAAAAGAGTGTTAATAGCGGTAGAGATATGAATATGACTAGATACCTATTATAAGAAGAGTTCACAACATAGGTCATTGCGGTGTTCAAGCCCGACCACCACGTCAAGGTAGCAGCTTTCGGTCGGAGGGAGTGTGGCGACTCGGACTTCTGCACATCGGCGCAAAGCGGTTCTATGTTGAAACCAGTCAGTCATTCGTCGTTATGTATCTGTGTAAAAACTGATGATGTATATAAATGCGATTGTACAGCTGCTTTTGAGAATGAAATCACCGGAAAGATAGTTGTCTTTGCTTTTTCTCTCTCTAGTGTCCAGCAGGAAATAAACGGCTTCGTCTTATGCCTTCTATCATTAATGTATTTTTTGTTTTCGTTATTCTCATTAATTTGTATATTGTTTTGTATATATATATATATATATATATATATACATATATATATATCACTGTTCTTATTACCATTAGTTTTTAAATGGCTACGTGATGCGTAGAGAGCGTTACGTGTAAATTTGTACTATATGTTGAGGATTTTGACTCTGTATTGACGGTAGGGTTTGGATATTATTATTATTATTATTATTATTACAGTTTGTATAGTTAAGTGGATAGACAAAGAGTATTTTAATGCCTGTTTTCAGGTAAAAAATACACTCGAAAAAATATTAGGATTTCAAATACTCACAACAACCCATCGACGCAAACATGTCACTTGTGTATAGTCTTGTATATAGAGCACACACACACACACACTCTAACAACCAATGGAAACGTAAAAAATGAGAAATGACGATTATTCATTATGCCTGTCTGTCTGTCTGGATTCAACATAGAACTTGGCACCGAAGTGCAGCAGTTCGAGTTGCCACGTTCCAATTGGCACACAAGGTAGACAAGAAGATGAGTGAAGAGAATCAATAGAGTTTGACAAATATAAGAGTGAAACAGAATGGGTAATTGTAGAAAGGAATATGAAAGATTACAGAGACTGAATACATCTGAGCCATTGACAACGATTTTGAGCCATGTCACCTATTGTCTCTAGCCATTGATTCCTAGAGTCCCGAGGGCCCCAACCCGGGAGTCTGCATCTCCCTACCTGACTCAGTTTAACTGTCAAGGATTTCATGGATTGATGAGGCCATGTTTTTGTTTGTCCACCACTGGCTCTTTTCCAACCTTCACCTATATCAGCTAGCAATGCCCGTCGGGGGAGGCGATGGTTAGGCATGAGCAGCACGTGACCTAGCCATCTCAGTCTATGTAACTTTATAGCTTCGTCGATCGATTTTCCCTCTTTGCCCAACACACTATGCCTAACGTCAACATTACTTATCTTGTGTAACCACCTAACGTGAGACAGAGATCGCAGACATCTATGATCGAAAGCAGTCAACCTTTTCATGTCTTCAACGCGTATTGGCCATGTTTCAGAGCCATAGAGAAGGACGGTGCGAACTGATGAGCAGTACACACGTCCCTTGGTTGATAACCGGATGTCACGCCTACGCCAGAGATGGTGTAAGTCAGCGAAAGCAGCTCGAGCTTTTTGGATCCGTGCTGAGATTTCATCACCAATCAGTCCGTTGGTGCTAATACAACTTCCCAAATAGGTGAAGTGGTCAACATGTTCTATCACTTCACTCCCTATCACTAAGTTAGGGGTTGACGTGGTCCAGTCCTGTAGCAGCATCTTACATTTTGCAGGGGCGAATCGCATGCCAAACATACGAAGATTGCTGCTCAAGGTGTTCAGAAGACTCTGCATTTTGTCAGCATTCTCCCCTAACAGGACTATGTCATCTGCATATTCTAAGTCCATAAGATTATTCCCTGGTAACAAGTCGATTCCTAAGTCACTACGTTCAGTTAAGGATACTTCCGTTAGCATATCTATGACGAAGTTAAACAGAAATGGAGAAAGTGGACATCCCTGTCGGACACCACTGGTTGTTACCAATTCAGATGACAATTCCCCATAAGCCCTTACACGACTACTCGAGTTTGAATAGAGTACCTTGATTAGTGCAATGTACTTTCTTGGCACTCCCTTCACAGTCAGACATTGCCATAGTACCTTTCGATCCACGGAGTCGAAGGCCGCCTTCAAGTCAAGAAATATGACAATTGTTGGACGCCGAAAAGTGTGTCTATGTTCTAGAATCTGTCGAAGAGTGAAGATATGATCTATGCACCCTCTACCTGGTCTAAAGCCTGCTTGATTTTCCCTTGTCTGTTCCTCCCGAGTTCTGCTTAGTCTATGCATGATTACTGAGCCTAGGATTTTAGAGACTATGTTCGTTAGGCTGATCCCCCTATGATTATCACACGAGGACTTGTTTCCCTTCTTGAATATCGGTATAATAAGTGACTTACCCCAGTCTGATGGTACTGTCTCTGATTCCCAGACTTTGCCTAGTACCTCAGTTAATCTACAAACCAGTATGTCACCCCCATATTTTTTTTTTTTTTTGATTTACAGCTTGATTCCACACTGTATTTTTGGTACAAGTATGGAATTTTCAGCATGGATATCGGTAGCCCAAATTTCGCAGGCCAACCATGGATATCAGGTGTGCGTCGGCGGGTGCTCGAACCCCGGACCATATGCGTGGTCGGCGAGAGTCCTAACCACTATGCCACCGACGCTTAACACCTCCGGAATAATTCCGTCGGGTCCTGCCGCTTTGCCTCGTTTCAAATTACAGATAGCTTTTGTAACCTCACCTACAGACGGCGGACCAGTGTCTATATCCCATTCGGGTACGTGGTGGATGGCGGGGAGGTTCAGTGTGGCTGTAGGCAAGTTAAATTGTTCCTCAAAGTGTTCTTTCCAGCGTTCAAGGCGTCTATCCTGAGAGCTAATTAAGTAGCCATTTTTCTCAGAAATAGTCTCACTTATGATTTGCCTTCTCCCGCCCGTTTCCCTGATGAGTCGAAAGAGTTGCCTAGTGTTGCCTATCGCCGATGCTTTTTCCATCTCTTTTGCCTTTGTCACCCACCACTGTTCACGGTCCTTACGGAGACTTTTAGTAAGTTTCCTTTTGTGCAGCTTTCGCTCCTCATTGAATTCGGAGCTCGCCGGAATAAGTCTTCTAGCATCTATCAGTTCGGACGAGGCAGTCGAAATCCAGTGGTTTTTACTCACCTTTGGATTTGCCTTATTCACAGCTTTTACAGCTGTATCTATAGCTGACTGAATATTCTTCCAGGCTTCTCCAGGGTGAGCACAGCTGTCGAATTCAGATATGTGTTTAGCTAGTTCTTCCTCAAATACGGATTTAGTTTCCTGATCGAGCTGGGGACGTGATGGTTTTACCGCCAGCTGTTTCCTACGTCCGTTCAGTCGTAAGCACACACGAGCCCGGACCAGTGCGTGATCGGTATCTACACACGTGTTCCAAAAGGAGCGACAATCTCCTACCGACCCACGCCAACGATAGCTTATTGCTATGTGGTCTATTTGTGTCCAGCGTTGGTTTGATGATGGGGGTCGCCAGGTTAAACAGTGTCGCTCCTTGTGTTTAAAGTTAGTACCTACAAGAAACAAATGATTATCTGAACAGAACTGTAGGAGACGGTCACCGTTGTCGGTTCGCTGGCACGGAACTCCATAGGTGCCACCGACATCCTTCTCAGATTGACACAATTTCCCTACTTGAGCGTTAAAGTCACCAGTCATTATAATAAATAATAACAATGAAGATCACTAAACCAAATATCTAAGGTAATAGTACATCTGCTATGGTATCAAAACAAATTTTATTAACTTGATCATCGTTCGTCAGTATGGGGTCATTTTTCGTTGTCTAGTTGGCCAATTGGTAAAGACAACAAAACCAAGTGTGTATAGGTTGTTGGATTTCATAAGTGTGTAAAATTATAAAACAGCGTGTGTTTATATGATGATATTGTTTATCACATTGGATTTGTTATCTTTACCAATTGGTCAACTAGACAACGAAAAATGACCCCATACTGACGAACAATGATCAAGTTAGTAAACTTTGTTTTGATGCCGTAGCGGATGTACTATTACCTTTGTTATTTTGACTTTCAATATGTCCTTTTAACTTGACGTAAGTCTATTTTCTCATCTCTTAACGCTTTTCTATAGTTTTGGTTTGTAAGGGTTAGTTATGTTTTTACGAGTTTGACCACGAATTGATATGTTAGAAAACCATTGAAAACAAGGGAGTACTGGACAGCTGTTTCATCAGCCTAGTTTGGGAATCATCGACAGTACGCACCCACGTGAATTCGAACCCAGGACCTTCCGGTTACAAGGCAAGCTAGCTCGTATACCATCAGTCACTGGGACCCGATTCAATTGCTAGTGCATGAATTCTAACTTCTACCAGTTCGTGATTTAGCGCGACCCCAACCAATATCGTCGTTGGGACATCCATCCTTACACGTGACATCTGGATGGACTTCACTGGTCACGAACTCTCACTAGAACTGACTCCAGGAAACTCCATCCTGTAGCAAGTCACTAGCGAGCATCGGATTAATTTTCTATAGTTTTGGTTTGTAAGGGTTAGTTTTGTTTTTACGAGTTGATCATGGATTGATGCCAGTTAGAGAACCATATATATATATATATATATATATATATATAGGCTGAGATTTTGTAAATTCTGGTTTAATAATACTTTGATAAAGCTATTAGCAGCAATAAATAGCGGAACGTCAGTAAAACAATATCGTTTTGTTTTTGATTCACTTGGAAATACAATGAATATCATATATTCAGTGCCCAAAATTTGTCAAACTGTTAAAAGTGAACTTGGTTTGGATATTTATAAATGACGATTATAACTAAAATTATCACACTGCATAGCCATACAAGGTATTTTATCTTGAGAATAATGAACATAGTTAAATGTGTGGCTGACAAAGTTCATCGAAACCATGTTATTCCGAAATGTTATAAGATACAAGTCGAGATCAGGCAAATAATCAATAAATGCTGCATTAGAGTATTCTTTAGATAACCAGATATGCTTCTTAATAATCTGTTTAATGCGTAAAAGACTAAATTACAGGGATTCGAAGATTTTATTGTGTTTACTGAATGAAATGTTTATATGGTGGTTTCGTTGGTTCAGCGGTAGATCGCTGGCCTACCATGCATGTGGTCCGGAGTTCAAGTCCCCGTCGGCGCACACCCTTACCTCCCTTAGACGGTTACACTCCCGATAAAGAGGAAAGGTTGGGCATGAGACTAGCAACCCCACCCAATAGAACAACACTACTGCTACTGGAACATCAAAGCTAAAGCTTGAAGCCGCCCTGTGTTCCACAGGGAACGTGAAGGAATAAAAAACAGGTGGTTCACTACTCCTCAGGGAAGTTTCTGCAGAAATGTAAGTCAAAGGAAATGAATATTTCTGCTCAGCGAACAACAAGTTCATTGATGCTTGTAATCTTTGGGAAATTCTTCAACCATAATCTTATACGCTAGGAGTTCACTCCAACGTATCACTACATTAATGGTTGTGTAATCGTCCTGAAAAATTCTGAAATGTCACAAAAGCGTCTCATAGGAGCATCAGTTTGCACACAATGGAATCCAAATAATATGTGAATAGGAATAAAGGATTATGACGGAAGCTGACCTGGATCCAACATTCTACCTGCATTAATTAGCATTGCCAATAGAAGTATGAAAAAGCATTTCTCATGACGTAAAACTTTTATAATACTTTTTATAATTCATACATTTATCAAATCAAGTGTTGGTTTGCAGGGATTTGATTGGTGGTTACAAGATTCCACCATCATGAACTGACATCAGTCAGTCAGTCATTCTGTTTTCGACATAGAACTTTGCACCGATGTGCGGCAGTTCAAGTCACCACACTCCCTCCATGTAGCACACAAAGCAAGAGAAGAAAGTAGAAGAAATGCATAATAGAGACAGTAAACAGAGGTGTGAGACAAAGGAATAGTAGTAACGAAGAACAATATAGTTTAATTGGAAATCGTAAGTCACAAGGAGTGGATGCATCTGCACTGTCATTGAGAACGATTTTGAGCCATATCACCAATTGTTTCCTGCCATTGGTTTTTGCCGTCCCGAGGACCCCAACCAGTCAGGAAGTCTACACCTACCTACGTCACTGGCTTAAACTGTTGTATATTTCATTGACTGATGAAGCCATGTTTTGGTTTGACCTCCGCTAGCTCTTTTCCAGCCTGACGCTATGTCAGCTAACATTGCCCATTGTCGAGGAAGGCGACGACTAGGCATACGTAACACGTGTCCTAACCATCTCAGTCGATGTAGCTACACAGCCTCGTCGATTGATTTCCCCTCCTTACCTAGCACTCGACTGATGCCTAACCTCAATATTGCTCATCTTATTATACCACTTCACACGGGAGATAGAACGCAGGCACCTATGATCAAAGACAGCTAGTCTTTTCGTGTCTTCCACTCACAATGGCCAGGTTTCAACATCAGTTGGAGAAAACCTGCAGAAATTAGCGGACGTTTGTTTCGTCAGCCTAGTTTCGAAATATTCATCAGCACGCATCCACTTCACTGCCAGGGTTCATACACATGACCTTCCGGTTACAAGTCAAGCTAGCTCGTAGGCCATTCAGCCAGTGGAAGCCGCCAGTCCAATGGCTAGCGCAATTATTCCAATTTCTGCCAATTCACCAGGTAGCGCGACTGGTACTAGCCAATGTGTCATCACTGGCTAGTATTCGTCCTCATATCCGACCTGCCGTCTCATGTAACCCGAATATCCTGGGTTTGAACGCCTCTGGGTGCGTACTACTTTGCATACGTCTGTCCTCTTTCTGGACATTTAAACCCTTTAACAAACTTGGATAACTTTATTTACTAAAAGTCGAATTGTATCAGGAAAAATGCGATATGTTTGCGCCAGACCTCCCTAGTACTCTGATCATACCTGTATTAGTTACTTAAATTTTCAGGGAAATAAAGACATGACAGGTCAATTAACCCAAATAAACCCAAATTATTTTGACTAAGAAGGCAGGATATTATAATCCATACTTCTATTGGTAATTTGACCAAATAAAGATTACCATAGTTTGTCAGACGTAACAATAAATTGTATTTAAGTAAATTGGCGGGCGGTGACTAGCGATGGGATCCAGGATGTGTGTGTGCATCAATTGCAAAGTCCTAATTAAATTAAATAATTACTAATGCCAGCTGCACAAGATACAGGTGGTTCTTGTGGCCCAAGTGGTTTAGTGGATAACGCTTTGGCATTTAAAACTATGGATATTGGGTTCGAACCACAGCGGGGACACTCACCTAGGAATGTTGGTTGATGAGTCCCAAATAGGACGAAACGCGCGTTATCCTAGTGGATTCAACTGTTAGTCACCCATCCACCAATTTGTTTCAAGTGAAATTCTCAGACGCCGTCAAGGCATCAGCACAAGGCGCCGACATGTCAATATGAGGCGGCCGAGCACATCAACCCAATTAACCAACGGGAAAGTCGTAGAATCATCCGTCGCTTTGTTGTTTTATTTTTTTGTGACTGTTCTGATTATATTTTAATAGTTTCACATGATCGAAACTTTTATTTGGCGATCTCCTGATTAATTTGTTTCTTTTTTCTCCCTCCCTTCTTGTCTTCTAGTCATCGTCTACTCAATCATTATTTTCTGAGTCAAAATCGATGCGTGCCGGTAAAAATACTCCCGTTGTCGTTGAAAATACACCTGTCGGAAATCTGGGATTGGCAATTGTATGTTTTATTTTTATGATTATTTTTTCACCCCTTTGCATTTTGAGTGGGACAGAGAGTTTCAAGTTTTGCAGTTCCAGTAACGATTATTATTATTACTACTACTATTATTTTATTCCTTTACGTTTCCAGTCGAACATGGGGCTTCAAGCTAGCGGCCTAAAGTTTCGGCAACAGTGGTGTTTTACTTTTACGGGATGGGGTTGCTAGCCAGCCTCATGCCCAACCTTAGTGAGGTAAATGAGTGCGTCTGTCGGCCGGGGATCAAACCCCGGACTGCATGCATGGTTGGTGAACATTCTACCGCTGTGCCAACGACGCGACGCGCACAGTAACGATGACGTTGTTTTTTTACTGGGTGGGATAGCTGTCCTTACGCCCAACCTTCCTGCTTTCCTTTCTGGGCTTACTAGCAAACTCTAGACAAGGTTAAGGAGTGTATTCGTTGGCTGGGAGTCGAACTTGTACCCCCCCAAGTGGTTGAAGAGCGTCCTGTCATTGAACCACCGATGTGTACGAACCAGAGGGTACTGGAAATTCGTTCCTTCCTAGTCCGGGACTCTTCAGAAGTACGCGCCCATTACCTAAGATTTTTAGACTATAAGCCAATGGAACATGCGATATTTTACTATGATTGTTTTCTTTCCCCCTTTATTCTCTTCTCACATTGGTTGTATCAGATGTGTAGTTGGCCAGTTAACCGGTTGACCGGTGGAAACTGATCGATACTTGTTGGTTATTATGTTTCGCTTAGGGGTTGGTGAGCGAGTGTAGAGTGATAAACGAAACAAGTAATGTATCATTGATGCACATAGCAGCTGGGAAATAATAATAATTATTATTGTTTCCTTTAGTTATTAGAGGAACTTAGGGCTTCAGCCTCACGTCTCCATTACGTTCGGTTCTCCTCCAACGTTTTCATCTGGCTCCACGTCTGCCCAAGCTCTTTCATCTCCTACCGGCGTCCAACAGTCATTATATTTCTTGACCTAAAGGCAGCATTCGACTCTGTCGATCGGGAAGTTCTCTGGAGATGCTTGGCTGTAAAGGGAATTCCGAGAAAATATATTGCACTGATTAAGGCACTCTACTCGTACTCATACAGCCAGGTGAGGGCTTACGGCGAGCTGTCATCTGAACTGATGACGACCAGTGGTGTCCGTCAAGGATGCCCATTATCTCCTTTTCTATTCAACTTCATCATAGATGTGTTAATGGACTTAACCCTAGGTGACTTCAGTGACTCAGGGATTGACTTGCTACCGGGGAATAATCTCGTTGACTTGGAATATGCAGACGATATAGTCTTTCTAGGCGAAGACGCTGACGAAATGCAGAGTCTTCTGAACACCTTGAGCAGTAGCAATCTACGAATGTTTGGCATGCGATTCGCTCCCGCCAAATGCAAGATGATGTTACAGGACTGGACTACATCGACGCCTAGTTTAAAAATAGGAAGTGAAGTGGTAGAGCACGTTGACCGCTTCACTTATTTGGGAAGTACCATCAGCCCCAACGGGCTGATCTCTGACGAAATCTCAGCACGAATACAAGGGGCTCGTTTCGCATTTGTTAGTTTACGCCGACTCTGGCGTAGACGAGATGTTCGACTATCGACCAAAGGGCGGGTGTACTGCTCATCAGTCCGCTCCGTCCTCCTTTATGGTTGTGAGACCTGGCCACTGAGAGTGGAAGACATGAAAAGACTAGCTGTCTTTGATCATAGGTGCCTGCGTTCTATTTCCCGTGTAAAGTGGCACAATAAGGTGAGCAACATTGAAGTTAGGCGTCGAGTTCTAGGTAAACAGGGGAAATCAATCGACGAAGTCGTGAAGCTACAAAGACTGAGATGGTTAGGACATGTGTTACGTATGCCAAGCCATCGCCTCCCTCGACGAGCAATGTTAGCGGATATAGGGCCAGGCTGGAAAAAAGCTAGCGGCGGTCAAACAAAAACTTGGCACCAGTCAATGAAATCCACAACAGTTGGTCTAAGCCACGTAGAAAGGTGTAGACTTCCAGGCTGGGGTCCTCGGGACGGTAAAAATCTATGGTTGGAAACAATTGGTGACATGGCTCAAAATCGTTCTCAGTGGCGCAGATGCATCCACTCCTTGTGACTTATGATCTCCAATGAAACTGTTTTGTATTTCTTTATTACTCCTTTGTCTCACACCTCTGCTCACTGTTTCTATTATGCTTTTCTTGCACTTTCTTCTCTTGCTTCGCGTGCTACACGGAATGTGGCGACTTGAACTTCCGCACATTTGTGCGAAGTTCTATGTCGAAAACAGACAGACAGACATCTCCTCTTCGCGTGACCTCCTCCATGTTACCGTCGTACTGCGACCAACTCTCAGCTTCCCATTCGGGTTCCACTCGAGAGAGAGAGAGAGAGAGAACTTGGTGTGTGATGTCACTTGATGGTTTCCTCAGGGAATGGCCAATCCACCTCCATTTCTTCCTGCATATTTGTTGCACAGTTGGTTCCTGGTTCGTCCGTTCGCTCCTAGAGATCCCTGTTGTTGATCTTTTCTGGCTGGCCATTTGTTCTTGAGTATTGAGCGAAGACAGCTGTTGATGAAGATCTGTAGTGGGAAATAATAACTTAAACATATAACAGCAATAAGAGGCTGTTTTGGGTGACCTATTGGGCAATACTTTAGCGCTTACAGTGATGGTTGGTGGATTCGGATTTCAGTAGAGACACTGTCACTCAGTGGGGCTGCTAGTAAATACAGCTGATGAGTCCCAAATAGAACAAAACGTACATGTACAACTCCACTCCTAGCCATTTTTTTACACTGATACAAAGCGGGTCATTTGACTTAGTACATACTTATGTGCTAAGTGATACAGGCTTAACATATTCAAATCCAAATGTGCCTGAGATTTTAATTTCACCCCCACCGCATTATCACTTGGTTAATTTGTCCGATAAGATTGTTATCATTAAAACAAGAAGAACAAGACATACAATAGTTTCCTAATGAATTTTATATAGCATTTACTTAACACCAACGCTTCTTGTTCTATTGATTGGAGGATTTCATCATGAGCTGACATCAGTTAGAGAACCATTGGAAAACCAGCGCTGAAGTACTGGACAGCTATTTCGTCAGCCTAGTTTGGGACTCTTCAGCATTTCGCACCCACCGGGGTTCTTGTTCTATCTGTTTCATTTTATCATTTAGGTCTTTTTGTTGAACTACTTGGTGCTATTGCTCGGCATGTTAGATACTTAATAACTAAGCATGCCTTTACAGACAGATAATGAATGAGATGAATTGAAGTCTAAATATCTATTAGCAGAATGAGTTGGCTTTTTATAAACGCTGATGTGCAGTTTCCCTTCTTCCGTTTGTTTTATTTTACAGTCTGATATAGCTAATTTTCCATGTTCATTTTTTGATTCAAATGTTAATTTTATTCCTTTCACTATTTAGTTTGTGTGTGTGTGTGTGTGTGTGTGTGTGAAGAAACTAGAGATATGTTCTGTTTTTGACATTGTGGAAGCATCATCTAGCTGTCTCCCCCATTGAAACCTACAAACTCACACAGGCAGAACAAGCACTGTGGGTTAAAGGACTCTGTAAGTTAACCCAATTAAACAAAATAATATAATTTACAAAATACCCTGTGAGTGAGGTCAACTACAAGAGTCAAACCAGTAGTTCGGAGGTAGTCAGATTGTCGGAACATAAGAATTTAGCTAAGGTTAGAATAATTGACCCCTCGAAGATAAGTAATTTAGAAAAAAAACTCAACAATGGCATTAATATGCAGTAACACACACACACACACACAAGAGGTTGGGACAGAGTCAAAATTCTCAGAAGTAATATATGTAGGTGGAGAGAACAAGAGAGGTTGATTACTGAATCTTTGTTCATCAAATAATCTACACCCAACACATGCAATAGGAATGACTCATCACTCATACTGGAATTATGGAAAATACTACTATCAATCAAATCAAGAGATGAAAAGTAGTGGAATTATATTAACGAAGTCAGAAAGTTGTGTGAGTTGTGCTTTGATATGATGATGGTGATGATGATGATGATGAGCAGTAATAAATTGTCCTCGAGACGTCGTCATCAGTAAATAATACTAATGTAGATGCAGAACTTGGGCACTGTGGTAGAATGTAACTCCCTATTGGATAAGATTTTCCATTGAAAAATCTCAAATTCAATTAAATTAATATGATCCGTTGCACAAGAGGTGGCTATCGTGGCCAAGTGGTCTAGTGGATAACGCTTTGGCGTCTGAAACTATGAGCACTGGGTTCGAGCCTCGATGGGAACACCACCACTCACTGGGAAATGCAGGTAGATCCAGATGACGAGTCCCAAATAGGACGAAATGTGCATCCTGGATTCCACTGCTAGCCACCATCCACAAATTAAATTCCAACAAAGGGGGAAGTTGGAGAGACAGAATTAGAGAAAATGTGTATAGAACAATTCATGAAAACGTGTGACTAAGATTGATATGATTGTAAGTGAGCAATAATTGATGCTCCTAACCTTGTCATCCAGTTGTTAATAGTACTGTTAATAAAATGATCTAATATGGAAGTAAATATTACTGTATAACATTTTGTGCGTCGGTGGCACAGCGGTAGGATGTTCGCCAACTACGTCTGTTGTCCGGATTTCGATCCTCGGCTGACGCCGCACTGCTTTACCTCGCTAAGCCTGTAATAAGACTGGTAAAGAGAAAAGATTGAGCATGAGGCTAGGAATTCCATCCCGTAAAAATAAACAACCCTGCTACTGAAAATTCAAAGCTCCAGCTTGAAGCTGTATGTTCCACTGGGAATGTAAAAGAATAAAAATATTTAAAAAAAAAAAACACTGTGAGAGACTTGATCAAAATAAAATTTTCTCCATAATGGGATTACACTACTCTATTACATTGTCCAAGTCTTATCCTTATATCACTTGATTAATCTATTAAATAAGATTGTTAACGTTGAAAGAAGAACCAAAGATATACAATGATTAGTATCTCCATCTATCATGTCATGTGCAAGATGTCTTAGTTTGGTTCGCGGTTGCGGGGGTCGGTGGGGTAACGATGCCCTGTTCGGTAATAAAGAGCCTTTGTAAGGTGCCTTTTCAGTAGAATCCAGCGAATATACACTGAAGATACACTTAATGAGGAAGAAAGAAGATTGATACAGACTTTGGTTGATAATAATTATCCAGACAGGCTCATCAGGAGATAAAAAACAGTCAGAGCAGTAAGATCCATTCTCTAACTCGCCCCTAACTAAGACGTGTACATCAAACTACCCTATGTGGAGGATCGAAGCACCTTGGCAATTAGACAAAAATTGAACATTGCTGTTAGAAAGACTTTTTATGCACCTAATATCATAATAATTGCGAATGTAAAGCCAATATATCCACCTAAGCCCTTAGAACATGAGAAAAATGATGCCACATCCCACTGTATTTACCAATTTGAATGTACATGTGGACACACTTACATAGAAGGGAGGACTCATCGATCTCTGCAAATAAGGCCTGGCTACAGGGTATATTCCTAGATGGCATCCGAGGCAAGTAGAATCCCCAGAACCCATTAATGGTGAGAGGAGGAGACCTAGCTTCTATATTGTGAAACTTATTACAGAGGAGACAGGACATAAAATTGATGTTTTCACACGCCTTTTAAACCTATCTATAGAACGTGTTTGGGGGAGGGCATATCCTAACTGTTATTTAGGAAGCTTACACCATCTTCATGAGTGATCAGATTGTTAGAAATGTGTTGCGCAAATACAACACTACACAATTCAGACAAATTGCGTCTTCTTATTGATTTGTCTAAATTCATAAAGGGAACTAATTGTTTTAAATTCAGATCTTGTTTAATGCGTTTAGTATTGTAGATTTGTAGTGAACTGGTATAAAGATTTTAAAAATAGTAAGTCAGGTGTTGTTTTAAGAAAATTAGGATTACGATTGTGATAATAAACAATGCGGACGGCGAAGATGAAGTGAAGTGAAATGAATTCCAGTGGTAAAATAGAATAAAATAAAAGAACATTACTATGACCAAGGTCAAGAAAAAGGGGTTTGACAAAACGCTTTTCAGTGTACACAATTTTTTTTTATTTTGTTTACAGCTTGATTCCACACCATATTTTTGGTACAAGTATGGAATTTTAAGCATATGATATCGGTAGCCCAAATTTTACAGGCCGACCATAGATATCAGGTGTGCGTCGGCGGGAGCTCGAACCTCGGACCATATGTATGGTCGGCGAGAGTCCTAACCGTTGTGCCACCGACGCACATGTATATCAAGAGCTTCGGCAATGCATAAATGGAGAAAAAGTAGGCTTTCAGAGTGATTGGATTTGGTCCACTAACATTTGTGTTTGCGTCTGAGTAACTTACGAATCTCTCGGTTTATTCATGGGGGGGGGGGGCTCAGAAGAACGGAAATGACATTTTTCACATTTCGAACTAACTTTGTGAGGTTTTTCTATCGTTTTGTGTACGATTGTGCATATATATATATATATATATATATATATATATATATATATATATACCGATAGAAGACAGGGGCCAAGCAACAGATCGTTTATTGAGGAAATCAACATATATTCATAGATTTTTATGTACATTATTATTAGAATTATTGTTAGCAGAGAGAAGCAACGTCTTCTGATTGGTTGTTTTCCTGCTGAAGATTCCTCTGTCATCTCTATGTTGCCGTTTCTTAGACAGTCTGTTGATACATATCTGCTAATCGTATCCGCTGACGCGAAGTCTGCCGTGATTGATTGGTTTGTGAATTCCTCAAGGTTAGGCTTTGTTCTTGGAACGTAAACATGTTGACGTAAATTGTTGTCTACCGATTTGGTTAGCAGACAGCTCTCACCACCTATAACTTTGAAGGATAAATCACCACCTGTGGGGGAGGGGAGCTGAATGACCTGACTTGGGAAGGTGTTCACAAATTCAAAACTTTGTCATCTTTTACTCACCTTTCATTAACCAAATTGGGTGGTAGTGTTCAGCTACACGTTTACATAGAATACGCTTACAACATCCAATGTGATCAGCTCTCCATACGAATGTGCATGTGAATGGAGAATAGATGCACATACAGAGGTGGACATCAGTGGTAGTTTATCCTTAACGCATTGTCAAATCCTATTTCCTCTGGTAAATACTAAATATATTTTTTATGGTTGTATTTTTTCTTTTTTTTCTTATCTTTCAGTGTTATGATATGAGATTCCCTGAGCTAGCAGGACATCTTCGTTATGCTAAAAATGCACATGTATTAACCTATCCATCTGCATATACAATGTGTGCAGGTGAAGCAGGTCATTGGCATACATTACTTCGAGCTAGAGCTATTGAAAATCAATGTTATGTGGTTGCTGCAGCTCAGGTAGGTAGTGCTTTCTTTCCCACCACCCCCGGAATTCCCACCTCACCCCATCCCTCCCACCGCTTCTTCTTCTTCCTCCTGTTTTTGCAGTTTTTATAAAAGTTTATTAAACAATATCAAAATAATGTTGTACTCTTATTTTTACTTAACAAGTATCTTCTATAGTTTGGTTTGTAAGGGTTAGTTATGTTTTTACGAGTTGATCACGGATTGATATCAATTAGAGAACCGTTGAAAACCAGAACTGGAGTACTGGGCAGCTGTTTCATCCTAGTTTGGGAATCATTGGGAGTACGCTCCCACTGGGGTTCGAACCCGGGACCTTCCGGTTACAAGGCAAGCTAGCTCGTACACCATTCAGCCGCTGGGACCTGATTTGATGACCAGTCCATGAATTCTAACTTCTACCAATTCGTGATTTAACGCGACCTCAACCAGTGTCGTCGGTGGGACATCCATCCTCACACGTGACATCTGGATGATTCCCAAGAGACTAGGATGAAACAGCTGGCTGTCCAGTACTCCCTGGTTTTCAATGGTTCTCTAACCGATATCAATCCTTGATCAACTCGTAAAAACTTAACAAGGATCATCACCTTAAAATCCCCCCTTCCCCCACGAACTTCAACCTGGTCTACACGGTTGGTGTATGATCAGCTCCCTCTCTCTCTCTCTCTCTCAAAATAAATATAACTGATAACCTCTTGGTATGTGAAAAATCTGTTTCTGGATAACTGAGTTCTAATGATATGGAAAGGTGTTAACGATACTTATTGATTCCATTTCCTGTTGGTACAATTAGAACCTTGATAACCGGGGCAGGGGAGTATTAGCCACATACCTTATTGTGTTAAGAGGTAGTGATACTGTCCATCCATCCAGCTGGCTACCCAGGTTGAAGGAGATGAATTGGAATTCTTCCTAGTTTGAGACACTTCGCCAGAGTGCGCACCCATTACTTCTTTGGCGATCGAAGCTAAGATTTTTAGGTTACCAACCAATGGAACAAAGAGCCTGGGACCTAGTAGAGCTGATTCAGGGTTCACGTTAGCCTGAAATTTGCAACGAAGATTATGAAATGCATCCACTTGTAGTGCTGAGTGATCTGATTGGTCGGTGCAAGGTCATTTGGCTGTAGTATGTGTATTCTTTACTGTTGCCATTTTAGTAGTATAATATGACTTACGGTGACACTGTATCATAAATTGGCACAATTTCGAATTCATATTTCATTGAACTGCAAACCAGTGACTTTAAATGCTGAACTGACTGGCCTGATAACATTAAAGGTTCAGGTCTTTAAGTCCCTGGTAGAGTTATTTGTGCGTCTTGTTGAAATATCCCAAACTGGAATGAATCAGGTTGTGCTCCAGTATTTATTTTATTTATTTATTTCAATACAAAAACTTGGTACAATATGGCACCAAAAAGATGCGCCACACAGTAATAATAAGACAGATTAAAAGTAAAAATATAGGTGGAGAACGGATAAAAAACCTCATCTGGAAGGAAAATAGTCATATTTTTAACAAGTTCAAACAGTATTCGTCAACTAGGAACGAAATTACAGCACGTTCGCCAGTGATTACAATTCATGGCCATATCCGATAACGTTTCGAGCCATCTCTTGGACTCCAACCACGGAGTCGTGACGTATCAACCGATGCTAACCTAACACTGATATCCTTCATCCCATGACGCCACATCATGAGCTGACCACCTCTCCGCCTCTTCCATCCCACTCCAGGGTTAGGAAAAATAGTCATGTACGGAAGCCTTTGGGATGACATTCGCAGAACATGTCCAAGCCACCGGACCTGGTGTTTCCAGATGACGACACTCAATGAATAGTGATTTCCAGTGTGTACAGACACCTGTCGGACCGGACTTCAGAATTACTTACGTGATGTTGCCATCGAACGCAAGCAATTCTGCGGAGACAGCAACTAATAAATACATATAGCCGCCTCACATCCTCAGCTCAGAGAGGTCAGGTTTCACTGGTGCAGAGCAAGGCGGCCCGCATCGAAGTATTGCATACCTGACCTTTGACAGTCAGGTTTTAGATCTTCATGAAAACCCATCAGGTAAACTGATCGAAATCCTCACAAAGCTAAAAACACTCACCAATATATATATATATATATATATATATATATATATATATATATGGTGGGTGTTTCCAAATATTTTTCATTAGAATTGCGAGCCTGAGTAGCTCGGCGGTAACGTCTCTGACGACACCACTTGGTGACATGGGTTCGAAATTCAGAGGGAACATTAGTCCCTTCATTGGTGTAGATAATCCATTACGCGTCGGTGGCACATCGGTAGGATGCCCACTAACCATGCCACTCGTGCTTCGGGGTTCGATCCCCGGCCACTAGACTCACTCCTTTACCTCGCTAAGCCAGTAATAAGACTGGTAAAGAGGGAAGGTTGGACATGAAGCTAGCAACCCTATCCCGTAGAAATAAACACCACTGCTGCCGAAACTTCAAAGCTCTAGCTTGAAGCCTTATGCTCGACTGGGAACGTCAAGGAATATAGACATATATGTAAAAGAAGATAGATAGTACAGAAGGAATCAATCGGGTCGAAAGTGAATTAAGTAGTTTGAGTTGACCTCAACTGAAATTGAAACAGGGTCACGTTAAGGCCACTGTCAAGAGGAGTGCAAGTGTAACAAAGGGAAAGGGGAAAGTAAATAATAAAATAAAGAACTTGAGAAAATTATGCAGCAAATCTATTCCACTTTAGTTTCCGTGAATAGAAAAAACTTCTTTTGTATGCAGAGCTCAGAATTTAATGTACGGGTACTTATAACTTCTGCAGTTTGACGAATTTTGATTCATACTAGTTTTTGGCAAGATTTTCACTTACTCAGTAGATGACTCTGAAGTTAGCCTGGTCTGCTATTTGGCTGGGTTTTGAGAATCACCCAGGTATTTCGATTGGGCACTAGTAACTAATGCGTCGTGTCTAGTCCTTTCTTTGCTGCAGACTGAATTCTATCAGCCAGGTTCTGCAATGTGGTCACCCAATACAGTCAGTCCTACAGGAGGTCAATTGCGAGCCCGAATAGCTCAGTGGTAACGTCGCTGACTGCAGCACCTGGGTGACGCGGGTTCGAGTCTCAGAAGGGACATGATTTGCTTCAAGGTTGCAGATACGCCTTGTTGATGAGTGTCAACTAGCACGAAACCTAGGTGGTGTCCAAGGCTTCTTGTGGCCGATTACCTCCAACTATCTAATATTCCTTCCCCTCTGTAAAAACAAGAGGGTAAATGTTTGGTAATACGTAATACTGACTAAGGTCAACATACCTGGAGGTACAGGATCTGGTGAGTTGTTAAATATACACTGGTTAAGGCATCAGTGGTAGCTTATCCGTCACGTCCATTCGAATCATTGGTTTTGTAGAGAGAGAGAGAGGGAGGGAGTAACTCGAAGTTCAACCGCAAAGGAGGTTTCCTTCAGTATGCAGGCCAGGCGATTTATCAGTATTTCCTCCTGCCAATGAGTCTCTACTGAAATGCAGATTCAGACAGACAGTTCCGTTGAGGACAAAAAGTGCGTATCGTGCAGGCATCGTAGATTTTATAATGAAACGCCCTGGGTAGTTATTTTCAATGAGAACAAGGCAGCAACGGGAAGTAGATACCACAGTCAAATGACACTGAGTCAACCGATCAGATCTCTTCCTTCTTTACCAGTCTTATTAGTGGCTTAGCGAGATAAAGGAGTGCGTCTAGTGGCCGGGGATCGAAATCCCGGACCACATGTGTGGTTGACGAGCATTTTACCTCTGTGCTGCCACCGACGCACACAATCAGATCGCTAAGCATTACAAATCAGTGAGTACTTTTTATAATCTTGATTGCAAGTTTCACCCTGATTCAAGGTTAAGTCTAGTGTAGGATTGAGTTAGGTTCATTAATTAAGATTATGCAAAGCATTCATCCATTTTAATGCTGATCGCGTTCTGATTGGTTGATTTAAGGTCATTTGACTGTGGTACGTGCATTCTTCATTTTGTTGCCGATCTCCTTTATTCTTCTTCTTCTTCTTCTCTTCTTAAACTATCTTGTTAATTAACAAACATCATTATTCAATGCAGTCGTATTCATATTTTAAATTCAAGGTCGCCAAAAACATTCTTTTAAAATCAAATTGTTTTTCTGTTATTTTATTTCTTAGATCATATGTGATCATCTCATTTTTGCTTGTTTTGTTTTAGTCTAGTGAGAGAGAGGTAGAGAGCGTTAATTAGGCTATGATTCTTTCTCTTATCGATTAATGTTGGTTATTCACAAGATACCCAACTGTTGTACAACGGGTGGGTTATCTGAATACCTGTAAGATGTAATATGATATAAGGATATTAAAAAAAAGGTGTTCAATTATACTATACGCCAACTTTTCTAGAGTGTAGAGTTTCCTCTAATCAACAAGTGGACCTAATGTTAAGTTTAGACCCATTGCAATTACCTCACCCTTTTGAAAGTTATGGAAAGACTTATTTTACTTAATCTTGATCCCTCTTTAAAACCTTTCAACGACCCCAACCAGTTTGCTTATAAACATAGTAGGTGTACGTTAGATGCCGCTGTTGTCCTCCACCATAGCATAGTCTCTAGTTTAGATAAAGGAGCTAAATACGTTCGCTGTGCCTTCCTTGATTACACATCTGCATTTGACTCTGTTCCCAGGTCTCTCTTGCTAAGTAAGCTTGCTGCAACACAGGCTGAGAGCTGGACAAATAAGTGGTTGCATTCCTATTTTTCTGAAAGGAAGCAGTACACCGTCTACAATGGAAAGTCCTCCACTACCTCACTTACTTTAGCTGGTGTTCCTCAAGGTGCTGTTCTTTCTCCCTTTCTGTTTTCGTTTTTCTTACATGACTTGCCTCATTCTGATGTAGCCACTTTTGTTAAGTATGCCGATGACCTCTCGGTTTCTATGCCTGTCAACTCTCAGTCAGATTGTTCCAAATTAAATAACTTTCTGTCGGAAATTAGTCAGTGGTCCTCTTCAAACGGACTTAAGCTTAATCCGTCTAAATGTCAGGTAGTCAATTTCACTTTCAGACGTAAATGTGACCTACAGCAACTAGTTAGCTCACATGGCCCCACTATCATTGACGGCACAGAGGTTGAAAATACATCTAATGTCAAGTACCTTGGGCTGAGTTTTTCCACCGATCTTTCCTGGTCTTCCCACATCTTGCTAGTTACTAGAAAGATGTTTCGCTTAACGTTCTACATTAGGAAATTTAGGCAGTCTGGTATAAAGCAGTCTTTACTTTCTCAGTTTGTAAATTCTTGTATTCTACCCATCCTCCTTTACTGCTCCCCATTAGTCTTTCCTGGACTACTTAAGAAAGACTTTGCTTCGCTGAGAAGGGCACTAAAAGCTGTTAGTAGGGCAAGTGGGATATCGTTAAACCAACTGGTGAACACTATTGTGGATAGACATATTATGTCATGTAAGAAACTAGCGAATACAATATTGTCGGACCCCGAGCATCCTCTCTATACGCATCTATCTCCTTGCATTTCATCTGGAAGAACTAGAAGCAGCTATAGGCGGCTATATGCTAGGACTACCAAATACAAAAACTCCACAATACCATATCTGGCACAGCTGTTATGTGATGAGAAATCCGTTAGGTATGACACGATAAACTTACTGCGGCACTCTAACAAATAGTCCCATTAGTTTTTGTTTTCCTTTCCTCGTTACTATTACACTGTTGTTCTCATCTTCTGTTACACACCAATTTTATATTTCATATCCTGTGGTGCATTGTTTGAAATGTAATACTCTACGCTGTTTTTTTATTTTTATTTATTTTATTTATTTTAACTTATTCATTTTATTTATATTTATTTTTTTGATTTTAAAAATCTTATATAATTTATGAGGTAATTAGATGCAATATACTGTAATGCACGCTGAAAATTCCATACCTGTACCACAAATACCGTTTGGAATAAAGCTGTTATTATTCTATTCTATTCTATTCTAGGCGGTCTAGCTTCAATCAGTCAGTTAGTCTCAGGTTCCAACTTTATTTCACCTACTGGGGTTTAATCCCACCCCTGACCCCCACACACGGTAGGTGTGGCTCATAGAAATTCAATGCTCTTCTTCTTCTTTTTTTTCTTCTTACATTTCACCAATGAAAATTTTCCATTCATCTAATGGAATTATCACATTGTAGTAGTTCATTTGTAGTTCATAACCGTAGGCGGTGACCTCATCTCTTTCCCTCTGTGTGTGTGTGTGTGTGTGTGCGTGTCTTTTTCTGCTCTGCTCTGCTTAACAAAAGTGTAAACTGAACTTGATGTGTTGTACATCTTGTCATCATCAATTGACTGTTGTATTTTTGTCCTCATCTGACATTATCTTTTGAGGAGTTATGAGGCAGGAATATAACCTCAGAGAGAGAGAGAGAGAGAGAGAGAGAGTTGTAGAGGAGTACTTTGCTTATCCACCCTTGCCTGCTCCTATTCAACTCATTATACATTCATTTCAACGGGTTTCTTCTTAATTTGACCTCTTTCTTCCTTGACCAGTTGTCTTTGAATGCGATTCACTCACTTTGTCAAATGTAAGATAATGCTACAGGGCTGAACTGGACTACATCGACTTACTCATAGCTTGAAGATAGGCCAGGAGTGAAGTGTTTTTGGTGCAGCGTGTTGACCAGCTACTTCATTTATTTACGTGGAAGTTGGATTAGCCAGCACCAACGGGCTGATTGCTGACGAAATCTCAGCATGGATAGAGAAGGCTCGTTTTGCACTTCCCAGCCAAGCTAACCAATCTCTGGCTTAGTAGACATGATATGCGGCAGACTATCGATCAATAGACGTGTGTACTGCTCAGACTCAGTCTGAGTCACTTTGTTGCGTCCTGCTTTATGGCTGGTTGGCTATGACATAACTCCCGTTGAAAGTGAAAGGCATACCATGGCTAGTTAGCTGGCTATCTTTGATCATAGTTGTCTGTGTTCTTTCTCCCGTCTTACGTGGTAAAATAGGGTGAGTGATATTGAGGTTAGGACATGTGTTACGCATGCCTAGCTATCGTTTTCGTCGACGGGTAGTGTTAGCTGACATAAGATGGATCAGTTTGGAAAAGGGTTAGTGGTGGTCAAACAAAAACGTGGCTTCATCAGTCAATCAAATCCATAACACTTAGTTCAAGCCAGCCAACCAGCCACATAGGGAGGGAGGTGTTGACTGGCTGGTTGGTGTCCTTTAGATGGTAAGAATCAATCGCGACTATAGACAATTGGTGATATAGCTGATAATCGTTGTCAATGACAGTGCAGATGCAATCACTCTTTGTAGCTTACCATATACAATAAAACTGTGTTGTTCTTCCATATTACTATTCTTCTTTTTCCTTCACAATTCTCTTTATTTTGTCTCTTTCCCTTTTGAATCTTTTCTCGCTTTAATCTCTTCTCTTGCTTCGTTTTTTTTTCTTTTGAGTTACACTCAACTTCCCAGAGTGAAGTCGATGCTCGGGTGGGCGTTATTGAAGATTTGAAGTAGGTGGTTTTTTTTTAGATCACAATTCTCATCACAAATAATGACTAGCCCCATAAAGCAGCAGTTGGCCAAGAGGGGTCTTAGTCGAGAACCCATTGCAACTCCATCTATTTGCCTGTAGATTTCGTTGTTGAAACTTAAGTATACGTTGAAGGTGCATCGTAGTAACGGTTGTTTTAGATAATCAATCGGTATATATCATAGGAAATGCAGTCATCTGTCGTTCGAAAATAATATATATATATATATATATATATATATATATATAACCACTACATCTGTTTTGAGTCATTGAGTGCATTGATTCATTTTTAAGGAAATCTCCACGAATAATTGTTATCAGCCGGTAAATCACCGAAAGTTAAGATATACCTCACGTTTCTTTCGTCTCCGTTTAAGACTTTAACTGTTCCCAACCGCACAAGACACCATTAAGATTCGAATCTAGAACCTTCTAGTTAAGCTGTAAATATGCTTATCAATCAGAATACTGAATTGTGAAACTAAATATCTCATAGTTTTACTGATATCACTGATTCTTGAGTTAACGACGCTGCTGCCAGTTTCCTTCGTGGTAATTGTAGTCACTCCCTTCCCCTCTGAGAAGAGTCCTTCACGATGGTATTCACCACCAAATTAAATCGACATCATATTCAAGTGTTGGTTTGTGGGAATTTGGTTGGTTACAGGATTTCATCATAAGCTGACATTGATTAGAGAGCTATTAGAAAATCTGCAGGGAGTACGGGACAACTGTTTCGTCCTAGTTTGGGATTTTTCATCAGTACGCACCCACCGCAGTTCGAACCCAGGACCTTCCCGTTACAAGGCGAGCTAGCTCGTAGACCATTAAGCAGCCACTGGGACCCTATCCAATGGCCAGTCCATGAATTCTAACTTCTGCCAATTCACACAGGGGATAGCGCGACTGACACTAGCCAATATGTCATCGCTGGCGAGTATTTGTCATCACACCCGACCTTTTACATACCCCGGTGGGTGCGTACTGACGAAGAGTCTCAAACTAGGCTAATGAAATAGCTGTCCAGTACTCCCAGCTGGTTTCTCAATGGTACTCTAACCAATGTCAGCTCATGATGAAATAAATCGATAACATGTTGTTGAGGTTTATTCTTTGGTTGGTGTTTCCTGATTCCTTCGAGTTTTACTTTTATTTTTCTCTACATAGGAAGGAAGCCACAATGTTAAACGATCCTCTTATGGTCATAGTTTAGTTATTGATCCATGGGGTCAAATAATCGCTGAACAACAGAATCCTGGTCCAGGTCTATTAATCTGTGAGATAGGTCCTTTCACAATGCCAGATAATAATGATTCAACAAAAGTAATGCCTAGTATGCCTAAAATTTATCGTGTACGCAAATCAATGCCAGTGGAGTATCATCGACGACTTGATTTATTCCCAATGTCTGATAGTGGTTATCCTCGTCGTAAGTTGTTCAGTTTTGTCTTTTTATAATTACTGATACCATGATTTTTCCTACTCTGCGAGTTTCATGTTTTAAAGTTAGGGGGGGGGGGTTATCTTTTGTATCTTTTAGTCAAAAAGAGTATGTTTTCGCGTATACTACTGATTGATCGGTTATTAGTAGTTGCTTACTACTCATATCAACCAGTTAGCGTTTGCTGACTAGCCAGATCTTAATGAGCTAAACACTGAAGGCTCGATTTGCTCGTCTCGAGTCGACTGACTAATTGACTGGTTTCAACATAGAACTGCTTTGAGACGATGTGCAGAAGTTCGAGTCGCGACACTCCCTCCATGTAGCACACGAAGCAAGACAAGAAAGTTAAAAAAAATGCAAAATAGCGATAGTAAACAGAGATACGAGGTAAAAAGAATAGTAGTAACGAAGAACAATAGAGTTTTATTGGGTTTTATAAGTTACAAGGAGTGGATGCATCTATGCCAGCGGTTGACAACTAATATTTTGAGCCATATCACCGATTGTCTCCAGTCTTCATTGATTTTTACCCTCCCGAGGACCCCAAGCAGCCAGTCAGGAAGTCTACACCTTCCTACGTGGCTTAAACTAACTGTTGCAGATTTCATTGACTGATGGAGCCATGTTTTGATTTGACTGCCAACCACTAACCAACTCTTTTCCAACCTGATCCATCCTATGTCACCTGACATTGTCTACAGTCGAGCTCATCAGCAGTGTACTAACCACCCACCGGGTTTAACTTAGTTCAGAGAGCCATTTATGATTGCATTATGGATAAGATTTTATTATGATAAAGTGTCACAGAGTGTTTTACAGTAATATTTACTGATGACGACGTTTCGAGCACAATTTTTATGCTCAGTAAATATTATCGTATAACACTCTGTGAGATTTTATCAAAATAAATTTTTACCCATAATGGAATTATACTCTACCATGACAGTGCAGCTCAAGTTTTATTCTTATATCAGCCGTTTATGATGTCAAGTAGATAATAACATATTGTGGCCTCACAGAAGAAGGTCGACCAGGGCAATAATAGTGGCTGACTGGTTAGCTGGACCTATTTCTTTTGCACACACACACACACACACTCACAAACATAGAGCATCGGTTGTTTTGGGCGGGTCACAATAGCCTCTGCTGTTTGGAGTCTTCGATACCTGGATGCTTTTGGCAATTTATTTATATGGTACCTGATGGATGATGATGGGGAAGAATTCTTCAATGCCGGGGTGGGGTGGGGTGGACCAGGTGATAATGGTTTTCGTTTCACCTTTATTTAGCCACACCACAATCGTAGGCGTCCCCGAGTGAGCACGAAAAATCCATTTCCTAGAGCAACGGTAAATATGACTAACTCGCTCCACCACAAGCTCAGTTGAATTGATGGATACAATTAGAGGCGACTACTCTAGTCTAGTCTGGTCTAGTCTAGGTACTTCGTCTTTCAATCGAAGAATCACAACCAATCGTATAGAGAATATAACTTGTAGTTTACCAGAATTAAAAATTCTTTGATGAATAGATTTTCATAACTTGTCAGTAATTATTTCATCACTTGGTACGTCACCCTTGATGAATTGCAGTCGTGTATTTGAAGACTTCTTCTTCTTCTTGTATACAGATAGAGAATAGTCCTATCCTATTATCTTTGTCATCTATTTCCTGATGAACTTTTCTGGCAAACTAATATATGTGTGTAAAACTTGGGCACTGTGGTAGTAAGTAATTCCATATTAGTTCATTTATTATGTGTCATACAGTCAGTGAAACAGTACTATTATTTACTGGATGACAAGGTTTCCAACAAAATTTATTACTGTTCATAATCATATCGCCAATTATAATCACACGATTTCGAAACTTGAGTTTTCTAGTTTTCTTTGTCTTCGCCTATTTGTCGCCGTAAGGGTAGTAGGATTTTCCAGATATCTGGGTGGACAGGTGTTGAATCATTCCTATTACACGTATTCTCTTCCGTTGATGTATGGTGTTGTTAAAGTTAGTAAGTCGGGATACCTAATTAGGCCTATAGTTGATTTTAGAAATTCACCTACTTATGAATTATCTAAATATTTAACCATGGTATTAAATTCCCTTAAAAGCCATTCAAAATCTGAACCAACAAATTCCTATGAACTAAAACACTCGCCGACCATGCACATGGTCCAGGGTTCTATCCCCGGCCGACACACTCCTTTACCTCGCTAAACCAGTAATAATGCTGGTAAAGAGGAAAGGTTGGGCATGAGGCTAGCAACCCCATCCTGTAAAAATAAACACTGCTACAGAAACTTCAAGCTTCTAGCTTGAAGCCCTATGTTCCCCTGGGAATGTGAAGGTATTAAAAAAAACACTGATTAGATAATTTAAAATTAGATGATGAAGAGAAAATGGTTAGTTTTGGCATTGTCAGTTTATATACACAAATATACCAATAAGTATGGCTACAGAGGCAGTCAGAAAAGAACTCATTTATCACCAAGAATTCGAATTTAGGACGAAAGTGCTACTTGAGGACATAATACTGGGAGTGCAGCTATGCCTCACTTCCACAGTATTTACATTCCAGGGGAAAATACACAAAAAAACTGAGGGAGTTGCCATGGGGTCACCAGTATCATCGATTGTAACAGATATATTCATAGATAGGTGGGAAAACATAACGATTGTAACCTTCAGCCTCAATCCCCGTCGAAGTATGGTGGAGGTGTGTAGATGATACATTCACGGTACTTAGAACACAGAATATAGATAGATTTTTCGAATACATTAACTCAAAGTTGGAGGCAACCAGGAAAGGGGAGCTTCCAATGTTAGATTGCAACGTAAAAAGGAAAGAAGATGGGAAGTTAAAACACACTGGTTTTTACAGAAAACCCACATATTCAAACAGATATTTGGATTTTTGATCATCCCATCCTATATCAGTACAAAAAGAGTTGGTGAAACAAAAACTAAGTAGTATTGTAACAACAGAAGACAAGGGCTAGGCAACAGATCGTTTATTACGAAAATCAACACGTATTTATATATATTTCACATACTTTATTATAGCTTATTCAAGTAGACAAGCGCAGTCTTCTGATTGGTTGTTTATCAGAAGTTAAGCAGACAAACGCAGGCTTCTGATTGGATGTTCCGGGATTCCTCGAAAAATGGAGTTCTCTATCTGCGAATCATATTTTGCCACGTTAAGTCTGCTGTGATTGGTTGCTGAATCAGCCTCGCTCATATTTTCTCACGGCCACCTCTCACCACAGTATGAAGGAAAATCTAAGACGGGAAGTGAGACATATAAGAGAAGTTTTAAAAACCTAATAATTAAGCTGATAAATTAATCAGAAAATATATAGGAAAACGTAAAAATAAAATAAGTAATGTTAGCAGTAATAATAACAGTAATAGTAATATGAATGACGACATCCATGTCAAACATGCGGAAGGCAACACACTATTTAGAACTCTCGCCGACCATGCACATGTTCCGAAGTTTGATCCCCTGCCGACACACACCTGATATCTATGGTCGGCCTGCAAAATTTGGGCTACCGATATCCATACTGAAAATTCCATTTTATTTATTTAAACGCATAAAAACTTGGTACAATATGGCACCAAGAAGGATGCGCCACACAATAATAATAAAACAACATAGATCAAAACGAAAAAAAGGAAGGAAGGAAGAGAAAAATATGTATATAAGTAGGGAACGGATAAAGAACTTCATCTGGAAGGAAGACAGTCAAGCTTAACAAGATCAAACAGTATTCGTTAACTATCATCTGGAAGGGAAGAAAGAAGGGAATTGCAACACGTTCGTCATTGATTGCTATTCTTGGCCATATCCGATAACGTTTCGAGCCATCGATTTGAGCTATCCCTCGACCCCAACCAGGGAGTCGTAACACACCAACCGATGCTAATGTAGCACAAAAATCCTTCATCCCACGACGCCACGTCATGGACTGACCACCTCTCCGCCTTTTTCATCCCGTTCCGGGCTAGCGAACAGAGACCTGTACCAAAAATACAGTGTGGAATCAAGCTGTAATCAAAAATATAAAAAATAAAATAAATCATCAGTAGTAATTCTATACAAGAAAGGAACCTCGGGAACCTTATGCAGAATTCTCAACAAGGCAGGAATAAAAGTGGCATTCAAACCCACAAACTCAATTAGAAACAAGCTTTGTCGGTTAAAGGCTCCTGTGGAGTCTTTAAAACAAAACAATTTAGTCTATCTAATACCCTGCTGGAATGATTGTGTGTCAGGTCAAATACATAAGGCAAACTAGTAGAACAGGGGCAGTCAGACTAGCCAAGCATAAAAACCTAACAGCAAAATCTAGATTAGTTGACCATACGATAGGATGGGATAAATAGGAGAGAACAAAGAAAACTAGAAAAATCAAGTTTCAAATTCGTGTGATCATAATCAGCGATATGATTATGAACAGTAATAAATTTTGTTCGAAACGTTTTCATCCAGTAAATAATAATACTGTTTCACTCACTGTGTGATATATCTCATAAACAAATAAATATTGAATTCTCTGGGTAACTTTTTCTCATTGAAGTGTCATATAACGTCGACCCCAACTAAGTTCATCTTCAATTACATTTTCTGAGCATATATGTAGCTCTGTTATTTGAAATTTCTAATAGGCATATTTTAGATCAATTACAGCTTGGTTTAGTTTATTTTCCGTTTTATATTATCAGCTAATCGATAATAACTGACCAATCATATTTAGTCTTTACAGTCCTTTACTAGCCATAACAATAAACATTCCTATATAGTAAAATATGGACAATAATAATAATAACAAGGGTGAATTCATGTAGGTGTTTATAATATTTATAATCAATCTAGACAATGTTTGATCATTTATGAATATGTGAATAGAGATTGTTTATGTTTTTTGTTTTTAAGGGTAGAGAGAAAGATGTCACGTAGAGAGATTAAATAAATCAAGTGTTTTGGCCTTTTCATAAATTATGAAACATAGATTAGTTGCATTTAAATAATGTTCTCTGAGCAAACCTTTCGTCATCCTTCTGCGCAATATTTAGCAAAAAGTGAAATGATTTAACTTTCTTCATGAGTGATAGAATTGCGTCTCCCGGCAAATCATCTTTATGTATGTATTGACTTGGATTTTAAACTTTCTGGTCACCTGATTTACTTTGGATAGAACTCATAAAATTATGCCTTACAACACCTACTTCCAATTCAATACTCGAATATATATGAACAGATAAAAGGAACACCAATGAGATCATAGCCTATATCAGGATTAATAGGTGAAGCCGTTATGCAAAGATTAGAATTAATAGCCCTACCAAAAGTGTGGATACGTTACTCACAAAAGAAACTGTGTGCAGACATTGTTTAAAAGAATTCAAACACAACACTGTAGCACTACTCCAGAGTTGAAAAGAATGGAAGAAAAATGCCTACTAACTGTATTCAAAGAGAATGGATATCTCCCTCACAATTTCATCAAAAAGTGTTTAGTATCGAATCAAAACACCAACAAGGAACCGTCATCAAAGATCACAAGAAAATTCATCCTACCATACGCATGAAAAATATCTCTGAAATAACAGCTAGAATACTGAAACCGTGTTTGATATAGATATAACACACAAGCCAGTCAGTCAAATCGCTTAATTCGATATTATGCAAACCGAAAGACGCATCCAATAGAAAAAGGAGATAAAATTAATACCATTTACAAAATAAATTGCATGTATGAACTGTAACAGACATTACATCGGCCAAAGTGGGCGTTCCCTTCGAATCAGAATCCAGGAACACAAATCAGCCGTGAAAAGACACGATATATGTTCCTTCATATCAATACCTATAGACAATTATGGACATCAGTTTGACTGGGATAATGTCGAAATCTTAGACAGAGGAAACACCAAAAGTGCAGTGCCAGGGAATTCCTAGAAGCCTGTTACTCAAACGAATATGTGAATAACAAACACGTTAATGTAGATGAAATATACCAACTAATAAGAAGTAAATCAGGTGATCAGAAAGTTTAAAATCCAAGTCAATAGAAAATGATTAATTAGTACAGATGTAAAGATGGTTGCCGGGAGATGCAATTCTATTATTCATGGAAAAATTTCAATCATTACACTTTATCCTAAATATTGCGCTGAAGGGAGATTTTGTCCAGAAGGGGGACGACGAAAGCTCCTCAACTAAATCAGCTAGCTCATAGAACACTATTAAATGCAAATCATCCACCTGAGCTACAAATCTTCTCTATTATTTCGAAACATCGATTAAAATATGCAGTTTGTTCAAATAGATGTAACAGACATAAAACGGTCCTATCTGTGGACTAAACTTTGTCACAAGGGAAATTTTAATGCAACAAACTTGTGTATTTGTCTGGTTGTTCTAGTGTGGCGAATAATCATAATTCAAGGAAGGGTTAGAAAGCTAGAGTTTTGCCATAAGGAAATACATCGTACTGATCAAAGCACGTTACTTGAAGTCGTCACGCAGTCATCTAGGTGAGAGCCTACGGAGAAGTTGTCATCTGAATTGGTGACAACCAGTGGTGTCCGTCAGTGATGCCAACTATCCCTATTTCTGTTTAATTTCATCATAGATATTTGCGCTATCGGACTTAACCCTAACTGACTTTGGCGACTCAGGGTTTGACTTGTTACCACCAGGGAATAACCGTCTTGTTGGCTTAGTATATGTTGGTGATGTAGCCCTCCCTCCCTCCTAGGTGAAGATGCTGACAAAATGTGGAGTCTTATGAACACCTTGAGGAGCAACAATCTTCGAATGTTTTGGCATACGATTCGCTCATGTGAAATGTTAGATGATGGATGCTACAGGACTGAACTAAATCGGCTCACCCACAGGTTAAAGGCAGGCGGGAGTGAAATGTTCACTGGGTGTGTTGACCACTTACTTTACAGCTAACGCCAGGGGTTGGCGGCTGACGAAATTTAAGCACGTGTACAAAAGGCTCGTTTAGCATATGTCAACTTATCCCATCTCTGGGTTAGTAAACGTAATATCCGGCTGGCTGACTGGCTGTCGACTTAAGGGCGTGTATACTGCTCAACAGTTAACTCCGTCCTTCCATATGGCTTTGAGACATCGCCACTGAAAGTGGAAGATATGCGAAGGCCGACTAGCTGGCTGTATTTAATCGTTGATGCCTGCCTGTGTTCTATCTCCCGTGTTAAGTAGTATAATAAAGTGGGAAATATTGAAGTTAGGCGTCGGTAAAGTGCTATGTGAGTTGGAGGGGAAATCAATGGACGAGGTTGTGAAGTTACACCGATTGAGATGGTTAAAACGCGTGTTGTGCATGACTAGTCTGGTCTAGCCATCTCCATACTCGACTGGCACTGTTAGCTAACATAGGATGGATCAGGTTGGTAGTCAAACCAAAACCATGACTTCATCAGTCAATGAAATGCATAACAGTTAGTTTAAGCCAGCCAGTCACGTAGGGGGAGGTGTAGACTTCTTTACTGGTTGAGGTGAAACCAGTAGCTGGAGACGATTGATGATATAGCTGAAAATCGTTGTCAGTTGTGCAGGTGCATTCACTCTTTGTGAAGTATAATATTCCATAAAATTCTATTGTTCTTCCTTTTTCCCTCACACTTATGTTCATTATCTCTGGTTTGATTCTCTCTTTACTCTCTTCTTTTGCTTTGTGTGCTACGTTGTGGCAATTACAATTTCTGCATATCTATGCAAAGTTCTACGTTGAAACCTGTCAGTTTTGCCACATCTGTGTGTGTTACAGAACATCTCCTGCTGTGGTTTGATAAAGTGATCGTATGAAAACCATTCAAAAGCTTTGTCGTATATAGTTGATGATATCGGCCACTCATTAAGCATTCTGGAGGTTAATTCGTCACATCCGATCGAATCTTTCCAATAGTCGTTGTATTCATTCGTCTACCGTATGTGTATAGCTGCGGTGATTGGTATTTGAACGATTAAGTCTAGAAAAAACTGTGAATTCGAAAAAAAATTTAATACAGCCATTACCGCTAATACTTGGCCATTAAAACCTGACGAAGGGATTATATCACCAGCTATCCTTTTACATGTATATTTTTAGTCTCTTCTATATCACTTTTTATCAGCCTTTCTTTAGTTTTTATTGCATCTTTATTAAAACTTGTTTTTTTTGGCTTATTTTACAATCTAGTATGACGTAATCTTATTACTTGTTTGCTAAGCCTTTTATTTATTACGTCTATTTGAACAGTAGTTTGTACGACCAGACTATTTTCAGTATTCTTATTATCGCAAATCGGTCCACTTTTCATCATTCTTATTTCTTATTATCATTAAAGTGATAACGAGCCGTCCATCAGTTAGAAAACCATTGGAAAACCAGCAGGGAGTACTAGACAGTTGTTTCGTCCCAGTTGAGAACTCCTCAGCAATATACACCCACCCACGAGACATGCTCGTAGGCTATTAAGTCACTTGGATCCGACCCCAGTGGTGGCTTAATCGTCTACGAGCTAGCTTGCCTTGCGGCTGGAAAGGCCCTGGGTTCGAACCCCGGGAGTGGAGTGGGTGCGTACTACTGAAGAGCCTTAAACTAGACTGACGAAACAGATGTGTAGTACTCTCAGGTTTTCCAGTGGTTCTCTAACTGATTTCGACTCGTGATCAATCCTGTAACGACCAATCAAATCCCTGCAAACCAATACTTCATAATTTATTATTATTATCAACATAATCCTTCTGGTAATTCGTCCAGACATTTGTGGTTTAGATAGAAAGGTTTTATTATTATTTCATTAGATTTTAGTGCTGACTTAAGCGCTGTAATCAAAAGTTTTAAGTGTGTGACGTGAAGAAATATGGTATAGGAAAATTAGGCGGTGACTCTGCTTGAAACCTCCTAACTGGTTGGAACCACTGCTTGTAGATTGTTGGATGTTTTCATCTTTCTATCTATGGTGTTTCTGCATTATTACTATTGTTCCCTTGGATTCCGAGTGAAACATAGGGCTTCAACAACACATCTTCACTTCTCTCTGTCCGCGACTGGCCATAATCTCTCATCTCTTCCTGACACTATCTCCTTCTATATCACCCTGTGATGACGACCCAATCGTCTCTTCTCACTCAATGAGATTCCACTTGACCGATGGCCTGCATCGCTCGCGATGTCATTTGACGGTTTCCTTAGTGTGTATGCCCGATCTATCTCCATTTTCTCCTACATATATATTTGTTGAGCGATCGACTGTTAGTTGATTTGTTCCCAGAGTTTCGTGTTATTAATTCTTTCTGGCCGGCCATTTGATCTTCGGTATGGAGCCAGTAAAGACAGCAGTTGATAGAGAGTCTGCAACCTGTTGGAAATCCTTTTTGTGACACGCTGTCCAAGTTTCTGACTTGTATTGGAGGACCAACTTGACTTTGGTGTCGAAAATCCGGATCTTGTTCTTTGTGCTGAGGTGGAGTGCAGAAGATTTCAAAACTGGTTTCAGGCTGATGAAGGCGTATCTTGCCTTTCCAGTTCCGAGTGGCTGACTTTGACATCATCATCATCCGTTCCTCCTGTTTCTGCATAGAGTAACTAAAATATTTACAAAAACTTGGGAGTAATGCTTGTCTTTGATAGTTTCATTCCTGTAATAAACTTAACCCTCGTCAAACTGAAGACAGTTTTAATATTAGGAAATAAAACGATTGTTGGCCTGCAATACGTGTGGTACAGAGTGTTCTAGCTTACTGAATACTCTTACTCATGATATCTTCAGCCATTTTGAACTGTTGCACTTCTGTGTAACTTTGTTCTTCATTGGGAACTCACCTTCATGACATGAATGAAAGTCAAGTTTCTCTTTGTGTGAAATAGTTTCTCACACGATTTGTAACAGATTTATACGCCCTGACGATTTTTGCCTACGTTATGCAGGCTTTATGTAAGTGATATATATATATTCACAGTATAATGACTTCATTTCAAAGTGACTTAACCTTCTAAATTTTCAATATCTTCTCAGATGACCTAGTTAAAGCGTCATTTCTATCCTTAAAATGGTCAATAAATCACTCCATTATCTGTCCTCATGATAAAAACCACTTTAGTTCGGTAAAAGACATTACAGATAGGTCGCAGAGTGAAAGCAAATGTCTGTTCACTGGTCTTGCCTTCTTTGTGTTATGAAAACACAGTGTGTATGTGTTTCAATGATTTGGTTGATTTATTGATTGGTCAATAGGGTGGGTAGATGGGAGTCTACGCCTTGATGTTAGTGCTGACTGGATTCAGTTAGTCTCTAGTAGGCAGTGTGGTGTTGCCAAGCCTGGTTACTACTGTGGTGAGAGCTGGCTGGTAGTCAAAATTTGTGGACAGTAATTTACGTCAAGTGCGCCGGTGGCATAGCGGTTAGGAAACCCGTCGACCGTGAACATGGTCCGGGGTTCGATCCCCGGCCGACTCACTCCTTTACCTTGCTGAGACAGAAATAAGGCTGGTAAAGAGGAAAGGTTGGGCATGGGGTTAGCAACCCCATCCTGTAAAATAAACACTGCTGCAGAAACTTCAAGCCACTAACTTGAAACCCTATGTACCACTGGGGAACGTGAAGGAAAGAAAAAAATTACGTCAATGTTTATGTCCTCAATATTGGTCGTGAGAAAAATGAGAACAAAGGCTTTGCGTATGCTGTTACAGTTAACATATAGATGACCTGACATTCAAGAAACGGTCACAAAGAGATGCAAGGTTAACTTTCTTTGAGAAACCACCAGTCAGAAGACTGCATCACCTCCCTCGACGAGCAATGTTAGTGGATATAGGGTCAGGCTGGAAAAAAGCTAGCGGTGGTCAAACAAAAACTTGGCATCAGTCAATGAAATCCACAACAGTTGGTCTAAGCCACGTAGGAAGGTGTAGACCTCCAGGCTGGGGTCCTCGGGACGGTAAAAATCTATGGTTGGAAACAATTGGTGACATGGCTCAAAATCGTTCTCAGTGGCGCAGATGCATCCACTCCCTGTGACTTATGATCTTCAATGAAACTGTTTTGTTTTTCTTTATTAATCCTTTGTCTCACATCTCTGCTCACTGTTTCCATTATGCTTTTCTTATACTTTGTTCTCTTGCTTCGCGTGCTACACGGAGTGTGGCGACTTGAACTTCCGCACATTTGTGCAAAGTTCTATGTCGAAAACAGACACAGACAGTCAGAAGACTGCGTTTTTCTGCCAACAATAATCTATAATATGTACATGAAAATCTATAAATATGTGATGATTTCCTCAGTAAAGGATCTGTTGCCCGGCCCTTGTATTCTGTTGTTACACTACTACTACTACTACTACTACTACTGGTTATCGTGGTGCCCTCTAGACTTATGTCAGCTAGTTGGAGGCAGTCGGTAAGAAATTGATATAAATATAAAACTTGGGCATTTTAGTAGAGTATAATTCCATTATGGATAAGATTTTATTTTGATAAAGTGTCACTCAGTGTTGTTATACAGTAATATTAACTGATGACCACGTTTTGAGCGAAAACTATTGCCACTCATAATAATATCAAGGCACTACTCACATAACTTTTTACTTCATTTATGTACATGTGTGGAGTTGACTAGATATTTGAATATAAATTATTATAGGATAATGTACATTCAGAAATAATAATATGAGTGTTACTCATCAATTACAATCAGATGGCGGGGGGGGGGAAATAAGACGAGTGTTTTTTAAAGTCATAATATGTAACTTGTTAGAATGTTATAATGTACGTGAATTGAAATAGAATTTTGAGAATATTTATTATCCTCCTCTGATTTGACTGACTGGCGGTAATAATATCTTCCATATCCCTGGTATTTGCATTGAGTCATCCCTATTGCATTTGGAAATTACTCGAGTACTATGGCGTACCCCAAATATTCATCAACCTTATTCAACAGCTGTACAACAACGGCACATATCAAGTGATCCACAACGGAAAACTCAGCGAGGCGTTTGGAGTAAACACAGGAGTCAGACAAGGGTACTGGCTTATTATCACCAATGAGTGATATTCCTAATTGTGGTGGACTGACTGGATTATGCGTCAGACAGTGAGTGGGAAACGAGAAGACAGGGATATCCTGGATCGACCTGAAGGAAGAATCTAGAAGACCTGTATTTCGCGCGTGGATGATTTATGTTTGATGTCACTGACACACAATCGAAGACTTACAAGCGAAACCTGACAAACTAGTCGAAGAAGCAGCCGGCGAAGACAGGACTCCATGTGAACATAGACAAGACGGAGGTTATGAAAATAACCAGCCAACAACAGCAACAACATCCAGCGCCAATCGCCATCAACGGGAGGGATTTGAAAGAGGTTACTTCATTCACTTATCTTTTTTTTTTATTACACGTTAATTCCACGCTGTATTTTTGGTACAAGTATGGAATTTTCAGCGTGGATATCGGTAGCCCAAATTTTGCAGGCCGACCATAGATATCAGGTGAGCGTCGTCAGGGGATCGAACCTCGGACCATGTGCATGGTCGGCGAGAGTCCTAACCACTGTGCCACCGACGCACATTGTCTCGACTACAGACAGTCAACACGGACGAGGATGTCAAATCGAGCGAGAATCGGGAAGGCGAGAAACACACTCACTCATCAACCTGAAACCAATCTGGAAATCTTCGTCACTCAACTCAGCATCAACAACAAAATTCGGTAGGATTTTCAATACAAACAACGTCAAGTCAGTCAGCCAGTTCTTCTATACGGATGAGAAAGTTGTCAGGCGGGTGGGTCACAAAGAATATTTCCAACAGCCTGTTGCAGACGTTACCTTTATCAACCAACAACTGTCTTCGCTGGCTCTGTACTGAAGATCAGATGGTCGGGCCGAAAGAATCACCAACAAGGAATTATGGGAACAAACAAAACAAGAAGCAATCGCCCAAATATAAAAGTATGCAGGAGGTAGTGGAGATGGATCGGACACTCACTCGCTGAGGAGACCGCTGGGTGACATCGCGTACGCTTCAGGCTATTGCTCGAGTGGAACTAGGCCGAAAGGGAAGCGGCGAGTGGGACGTCAGTCCGAGGGTGACATGAAGGAGATCGTGTGAAGAGGAGTTGAAGAGGAGTATGGACTAAGATGGATGCAGTTGAAAAGTACAGCAGAAGGAAGACAGAAGTGGCCAGTGGAGATGTGAAGTTGAAGCCCTATGTTCCACTAGGAACCCAAGGGAGCAATAATAATAATAAGCATATAGCCTCCTATAGCTGCTTCCAGTTCTGCTAGATGAAGTGCAATCAGACAACGCCACACGAACTTACTTTTTTCCCTTCACGTTTCTCAGTGGAGCATAGAGCTTCAAGCTAGTGGCTTGAAGTTTATGTAGTTGTGTTTATTTCACAGGGTGGGGTTGCTAGCCTCATGCCCAACCTTTTCTCTTTACCAGCCTTATTTCTGGCTTAGCGAGGTAAAGGAGTGAGTCGGCCGGGGATTGAACCCCGGACCATGTTCACGTTCGGCGGGTGTCCTAACCGCCATGCCACCGATGCACATGCCTCACATTTGCTTTCTTTAAATTCCAAATCAAAATATGTAGACAAATAGGTGTAGCAATGGTATCACCAATATCCCCTATCGTAGCAGATATATTTATGGACAGCTGGGAAAATAGTGCTCTTAATACATTTAATCCTACTCCAAAATATGGTGGAGATATGTAGATGACACTTTCACTTACAGTGTTAAAAACAGAACATATCTGTAGTTCCTTGACACATATAAACTCAGTAATAAAGGGAATAAAATTCATATTTGAATCGGAAAATAAACAAGGAGAATCAGCTATGATGTTAGATTGTAAAATAAAACAAATAGAAGAAGGCGAACTGCACACTAGTGTTTATAAAATACCAACGCATTCTAATAGATGTTTAGACTTTAATTCATCTCATCCGTTGTCTGTAAAAGCAGGGTTAGTTAGGTATCTAACAAACCGAGCAGTAGCACTTAGTAGTACAACAAAAAGCCTAAATGATGAAATGAAACAGACTGAAGAGGCTTTGGTGTTGAATAACTATCCTGTAGAATTCATTAGGAAGATCGAAAAAGGCCAAAAGCGAAGTAAAAATAATGGTGAAACTATTAATGAGAACACAAATAAGAAAGAATATAAGTCATCCACTGTTGTACCATATAAGGAAGGGACATCTGAGGACCTGCGTAGGATTCTTAATAAAGTAAGAATTAGGGTAGCGTTCAAACCTACAAACTCACTCATGTGGGACAAGCTCTGAAGGTTAAAGGACCCTGTAGGTTGACCCAATTGAACAAAATAATATAATTTACAAAATACCCTGCAATAACTGTGAGGTCAACTACATAGGTCAAACTAGTAGGTCAGGGATAGTCAGATTATCAGAACATAAGAATTTAGCTAAGGGAAGAATGGTTGATCCTGAAAAGATAAGTAATTTAGAAAAATGCTCAGCTATTACACTTCACGCCACAACAAACAACCACACAATAGGGTGGGATAGGGTTAAAATTCTAAAAAGTAATCTATGTAGGTAGAGAGCGAGAGAAATTGATTACTGAATCCTACTTTTGGTTCATCGAATAACCTACACCCAACACATGCAACAGAAATGACTCAATGCAAATACCAGAAATATGGAGGACATTATTACCGCCAGTCATATCAGAAGAGGATAATGAATATTCTCAAAATTCTATTTCAATTCAAGCATATCACAACATTCTAACAAGTTACTTATTATGACTATAAAAACACTCGTTGTAAGATCAATTCTATTCCCATCCTTGAATGAAGTCAACCTGTCCCGGATCAGCTTAGCGTTGTTGCAACCCAATTATTCATGCCTAACGTGTCTATCCCTCCTTTTTTAATGAACTGTTTGTATGTGCTTTTACCTCGATCCGTTTAGTCAGACAGTTGAACTCATGGCCCAATCAGAGTATTTTGTGAACTGTTATTTTTGCTGACCCATGTCTAACTTTGTACTATTCTGTCGAGTTTATCTTAATTATTGATTTTCATCTGTATTTTTCTACCTGGTTAAGTAGCCAATTAAATTCTATCTTTGTGCCTATGCTGGGTCTATCTCTCTTAGACGCTCTCTGTTTTATGCCATGCCTTACTTGGGCTCATTCTTCTACTGACTGCTTACCTGAACGGTCGTGTCTGGTTCCGGCTAGTTCGCAATTTTGGCTTTAACGTTATTCCGCTCTGATAGCTGTACCTTGCTTTCTGTTAAGCGTTGTGCTTTGTACTCTTGAAACCGTTAAGGTTTGTTGTATATATAATTATTGATTTGTTTATTAATAGTACCGTAGAAACAGTGACCGGCTTCTTGTTTGTTCTGGACCGGGATAGCCTTTATCTACGCGTGACCTTATTTCAAGCGATATTGCGCTTACACTCGTCTTATTTCCCATCTAATTGTAATTGATCAATAACACTCGTGTTATTATTGTTATTTCTGAATGTACATTATCCCATGTTGGTTCTTATTCAAATGTCTAATCCTCAATTCCACTCATGTATATAAATGAAGGAAGAAAGTTGTGTGAGTGAGTAACTTGATCTGATTATGAGTGGCAATAGTTTGTGTTCGAAACATGGTCATCAGTTAATATTACTGTACAGCGCCAATGTGTGACAATTTATCAAAAATAAAATCTTATCCATAATGGATAATGGAGTCGGTAAGAAATCTTGGATCTAAATGTCGCGATTGTTGAGACTCATCAGTAAGGTGTGTGTATACACAGTTTCAGATTCGAACCCCGTCGTCACACCTAGAGACCATTGAAAACTAGCCTATTGGGGTTTACGATCGATCCACTTGTAGGACTGTAATGGAATGTAATTTATGAGGATGCCATTTTGCTCAGTAAAATGTAAGTACGCTTCTAGCTATATATGTAGCACAGTTCTTGTAGACAATCTAATATTAATTAATGCAAACAAATGTGTTTTAATAATATCCTACTCATTTTCTGTTTGTTTGTTTTTTTCTCTGTTTTTCTCTCTATACATATTTTAGCTATTAAAACGTCAGATTTTACTTTTGGTCCACATATAATCAAGTCTGATTGTGTTTTTTATCAGTCAGCGTTGAGTTTCGCCTTTGTGAATATTAGTCCATTAGTACCTGGACGTATCCTTTTTTCTGTGGATTCATGTGTATATTGTTTAAATAGTTAATTTAGTTTGCTTTATTTCTCATTTAACATGTTGAAGATTTGCACAATTTATGTTGTGCGTCGGTAGTTTAAATGGTAAAATGCTCGCCGAGCCACATAGGAGGTCAGCGTCCAATTCCTTGCCGCATGCACTTGTAAAGCTCGTCTAGCGGGGATAGATAGTAAGCCTCTAGGAAAGAGTAGGTGGGTTGGGCTAGTGAATCCAGCCCTTAAAAACAACATCATATCTGCTGGAACTTGGGCACTGTGGTAGTAAGTAATTCCAAATTAGTTTGTATATTAGATGTATCACACAGTGTGAAACAGTATTATTATTTACTGGATGACAAGGTTTCGAACAAAATTTATTACTGTTGATAATCATATCGTCAATTTTAATCACACGACTTTGGAACTTGAGTTTTATAGTTTCCTTTGTTCTCTCATATTTATCGTTGTAGAGGTAGTAGAATTTCCCAGATATCTGGGTGGACAGGTGTTGAATCATTCCTATTACACGTACTCTGTTCTCAGTTGATTCGATAAACAAAGCTTCTGTTATCAATCTCTCCCTCCATCCTGCTGTTACATTAGATTTTAAAACTGACATCTTATCCCATCCAGCCTATTGTATGGTTGTGTGTAACTGCATGTAGTGCAGTGCTATATCTGAACTATTCTCTAGATTTCTTGTCTTATTCGGGTCAACTAATCTAGATTTCGCTGCTAGGTTTTTATTTTCAGCTAGTCTGACTTCAGCTGTTCTACTATTTTGACCTATGTATTTGACCTGACAATCACTCAAGCAGGGTATTAGATAGACTAAACTGTTTTGTTTTAAAGGCTCCACAGGATTGATCCTTTAATCGACAAACCTTGTTTCTAACTGAGTTTCTGGGTAGTTTGTATGCCACTTTCATTCCTGCATTGTTAAGAATTCTTTGTAGAGTTTCCCGAAGCTCCTTCTCTGTATGGAAGTACTGCTGATGATTTAGATTCCCTGTTGCTGGTGCTATCATTATCTTGTGCTTATTTGACATGCATGTCGTCATTATTATTATTAATATTATTTCCTTACATATTTCCTGACTAATTTATCAGGTTTCTAGAGGGTAGTTCAGCTATACCACTCACTACATGCAATTACACACAACCATACAATAGGCTGGATGGGATAAGGTGACAGTTTTGAAATCCAATGTCACAGGGTGGAGGGAGAGATTGATGACAGCGGACGCTTTGTTTATCGAACCAACTGAAGAGAATACATGTAATAGGAATGATTCAACACCTATCCACCCAGATATCTGGAAAATTGTACTGTGGTTAGAGCAGGCTCCTAGCCAATTGGTAGACATTAATCTATGTCAATGTCTAGGTCACTAATATTGGCCGTGAGAAAATATGAACAAGGCTGATTCAACAACTAATCACAGCAGACTTAACGTGGGCAAATAAGATTCGCAGATATATGGCTTAACTTTCCGAGAAACCAGAAACAACCAATCAGAAGACTGTGTTTGTCTGCTTGAATAAGCTATAATAATGTACATGAAATATATATAAATACGTGCTGATTTCCATAATAAAATGATCTGTTACCTGGCCCTTGCCTTCTGTTGTTACACTACTACCCCTACAACGACAAATAGGAGAAAACAAAGAAAACTATAAAACTCAAGTTTCAAAGTCGTGTGATTACAATTGATGGGATGATTATAAACAATAAATTTTGTTCGAAATCTTATCATCCAGTAAATAATAATACTGTTTCACTCACTGTGTGATACATCTAATAAACAAACTAATATGGAATCTGTTGGAACCTCTAACTCAGATCACAAGGAATGAGAAAAAAATGAGTTAGTGGATAGCTTGTTTACATCTTCGTGGATATACCAGTGTAACAGTAGAACACAAGGGCCAGACAACAGATCAGTTTATTAAGGAAATCGACACGTATTTATATATTTTCATGTACATTATTATAGCTTATTCAAGCAAACAAACACGCTCTTCTGATTGGTTGTTTTTCACAGATAGTTGACCTTGCATCTCTTTGTGACTGTTTCTTGAATGTCAGATCATCTGTATGTTAACTGTATCTGCCTACGCATAGTCTGCTGTGATTGGTTGTTGAATCAGTCTTCTTCATATTTTCGCACGGCCAATATTTGGGACATACACATTGACGTAAAATACTGTCTACCACTTTTGGCTAGCAGCCGCCTCTCACCACATCAGTTCTTTCAAGTTTTGCAGATATACGCCTTGATGATGGTTGCCAAGACGCATGAAACACACATACAAGCCATCCTACTGATTTTCTTTCCAACTACCTAACAAACAACATGAACTAATTGGTATAAAACTGAATGGTCAGGGTAGTGTTGACAGGGAAAGAAAACGTGCTAATTAATCATTGGTTCTTTCTAACTTTCAGTTTTGTAGTGAGTGATTTTCATTTTATTACAATTGAGGATTGTATATATATTCAAACAGACTTCATATTTAATACATTTGGTTCCCTTGATAAATTTCGATAAAGAAAGGAGGACGAAATATGCAGTATAAAATGATATCATCATTTCATTTCATAGGTTCTCATCAGCTGCAGACTACCTGAAATTATAATGGTTATATGCATTGATAATAATGTTTGAGTGGTAGTAGAGAAGAGATACTATAAAATTGACGAATCCAAAATGAAAGCATTACAATGTTTTTAGTTTAAGTTTTCATCATCAATTTATACGCTTTCAAAGCTGAAAAGAGGGGGGGGGGAGAGGTAAGACAAAAAATAAAAAGTAATTAACAGAACAGAACAGACTGGTAAAGAGGAAAGGTTGAGCAAGAGGCTAGCAACCCCATCCCCTATATAAGTTAACACCACTGCTACCGAAACTTCAAAGCTCTAGGTTGTAGGCGCCCTACGTTTCGCCACTAAGAAGGTAAAGGAAAAAATAAATAAAAATTGTTAATAACTCTTAAGAAATTCATTAATTTCCGTATAGTTTCTGTTACCGTTTGACACCAGCCGCCGAAGGAACAATTTACAACTAAAAAGTACTCACTAGCGATTTCATACAAGTTTAAGCCTCTTCGATTGTGTGTGTGTGTGTGTGTGTGTGTGTAGCCAAAAGTGCTCGCAGGAATAAATCTCGAATTGTCGTCGGGTTACTCGTCAATTGTGTTACTTCTCAGTCTTTGCGTAAAGAACCACAATCCTGCCAGATTCTTAGTAGGATAGTGTCCACTTGTGTCAGGATCCAGCTGTCTTGCTTATTTCCTCTTGTTTCCCTTTAGTGATACTCAACTTTATTATGAGAATTATATTAACTTAATGAGTTTATTGTTCTTTTCTATAATATTGATTACGTTGCCTGCCTTCAAGGTCATTCTAGATTCTAGTCGGTTATGCTTGTCATACGTCGAAAACCTACTAAAATGACACATACAATCATTTCCACTAGTTTCGACAAGTTAGTTACAGGATTTCATCATCAGCTGACATCGGTTAGAGAACCATTGGAGAACCTGTCTGGTGGGAGTATTGAGCAGCTGTTTCTTCCTAGTTTTGGACTCTTCATCAGTTAACATCTACCGGAGGTCGAACCCAGGATCTTCTGGTTACAAGGCAAGCTAGCTGTTAGACCATTAAGCAGCCACTGGGACCCGATCCAATGGCCAGCCCATGAATTGTAACGACATAGCGCGACTGGCACTAGCCAATGTGTGCCCTCACACTCGACCTTTGACATATCGTTTTTACTATCAAGGAGGGGGGGATAGTTTATCAATAACGCTCTGTGTTCTCCTTAACTATCAGTTGTTATATAAATTATCAGATATACTTGTCTCACCGATAGCTTGTATTCAACGATTTTGTGATTTAACTACTGGACAAGTTGCTGATCTTTATATAACTGTACGACAAATTGCTAAACGTCTAGCTGAGCATTATTCAGCAACTAGTTTAACAATATCGATTCAGGATGGAAAAGATGCGGGTCAAAGTGTACCGGTAAGTTGATTTTTTCAGGTAACTTATTGAGTGAGTCAGTCAGTTAGTCAGTCAGTATATTATTAGTATTATTCCCTTGAGTTCCGAGTGAAACATAGGGCTGCCGTCCTCTCCAGCTGGGTCCACGACTGCCCATAATCTCTGATCTCTTTCACACACACTATCTCCATGTCACCCTAGGATGACGCACTCATCGCTTCCCACTTGGATTCCACTCGAGCAATGGCCTGGTGCGCAATGTCATTCGACGGTCTCCTCAATGTATGCCCGTTCCATCTCCATTTTGCTCCTACATATTTGTTGAGCGATCGGCTGTTGGTTGATTTGTTCCCACAGTTTCTTGTTACTTATTCTTTTTGGATAATTCACATCTCTGTTCCATCTGCTTTCGCAGATACTCAGCACTTCTATGCCATATCTTTGGCATTTCTTTGGCTACTTTGCCAGCCTTCCCAGCCAGTCTCGTACATTGTACGGACATTCCACGCACTCCAACCCTTCTCTTGCCTCTCATCGAGAGAAGACACATCGGCTGACTGGCTGGCTTCTTGAAGACTGGCTTTCACCAGCCCACCGCGTCATTTCGCTTCTCCGGTTCCAGCGATCAATAAGATCGTTCTTCAAATTTTGTGTATTTTTAATATATTTTTTGTGTGTTGAAATTTCTCTAGGGGTTTGATAGGTGGTTTAATGGTGTACGGTTGCTAACCTTATCTATGCTCAACCCTCCCTCTTTACTCGAGCTTGGTACCAGCTAGAAAACTAGCAAGCTAGCTAGTTAACTAGGCTAAGTTCAGTCAGTCAGTGAATGAGGGTAAATATTAGTGGCAAAGTTAAACTTTAAGCACCACTAACTGCCACCAATCAGCAAATGGCCTCGAAAGCATCAGTCATGTGAGGGAAGCATATATTTTGTGAAAAATTGCATAAAAACTGTATAAGTCCTTGGATAGCTTCCTCTCACATGGGATAAAAATAGTTCTCAGTTTTAGGTTGGTGTATCAACAGATGAAATTTGACAACAATCCTCCAACGAGAGCTGAAGTCCTGAATGCAATCAAGCTTCTGAAAGCTGGAAAAGCAGCTGGACCAGATAGAATACCCCCTGAAGCACTAAAAGCTGACCCAGAGACGACAACAAAGCATGCTTACTCCATTATTCCAAAAGGTCTGGAAGGAGGGAAAGGTGCCTACTGACTGGAGGGAAGGTTACCTCGTGAAACTACCAAAGAAGGGCGACTTAGGACTCTGCAAGAACTGGCGAGGAATCATGCTCCTGTCGACGCCAAGTAAAATTCTGAGTCGCATCATCCTGGAGAAAATAAAGGACGCACTGGAGACAGAACTCCGCCCCACCGGAACAAGCTGGATTCAGGAAAGGCAAATCATGTTCTAACCAAACTGCAACTCTACGCATCATCATCACAGAACAAAGCATGGAATGGCAATCAAACCTCTACCTCAACTTTATAGACTTGGAGAAGGCCTTTGACTGCGTTAACTGTGAAGTAATTTGGAAACTACTCGAGTACTACGGCGTACCCCAAATATTCATCAACCTTATTCAACAGATGTACGACAACGGCACATATCAAGTGATCCACAACGGAAAACTCACTCAGCGAGGCGTTTGGAGTAAACACAGGAGTCAGACAAGGGTGCTGGCCTATTATCACCAATGAATGATATTCCTAATTGTGGTGGACTGACTGGATTATGCGTCAGACAGTGAGTGGGAAACGAGAAGACAGGGATATCCTGGATCGACCTGAAGGAAGAATCTAGAAGACCTGTATTTCGCGCGTGGATGATTTATGTTTGATGTCACTGACACACAATCGAAGACTTACAAGCGAAACCTGACAAACTAGTCGAAGAAGCAGCCGGCGAAGACAGGACTCCAAGTGAACATAGACAAGACGGAGGTTATGAAAATAACCAACCAACCACCAACAACAACAGCAGCAACATCCATCGCCAATCGCCATCAACGGGAGGCATTTGAAAGAGGTTACTTCATTCACTTATCTATTTTTTTTTTTATTACACCTTGATTCCACGCTGTATTTTTGGTACAAGTATGGAATTTTCAGCATGGATATCGGTAGCCCAAATTTTGCAGGCCGACCATAGATATCAGGTGTGCGTCGTCAGGGGATCGAACCTCAGACCATGTGCATGGTCGGCGAGAGTCCTAACCACTGTGCCACCGACGCACATTGTCTCGACTACACGCAGTCAACACGGACGAGGATGTCAAATCGAGCGAGAATCGGGAAGGCGAGAAACACACTCACTCATCAACCTGAAACCAATCTGGAAATCTTCGTCACTCAACTCAGCATCAACAACAAAATTCGGTAGGATTTTCAATACAAACAACGTCAAGTCAGTCAGCCAGTTCTTCTATACGGATGAGAAAGTTGTCAGGCGGGTGGGTCACAAAGAATATTTCCAACAGCCTGTTGCAGACGTTACCTTTATCAACCAACAACTGTCTTCGCTGGCTCTGTACTGAAGATCAGATGGTCGGGCCGGAAAGAATCGCCAAGAAGAAACTTTGGGAACAAACAAAACAAGAAGCAATCACCCAAATATAAAAGTATGCAGGAGGTAGTGGAGATGGATCGGACACTCGCTGAGGAGACCGCTGGGTGACATCGCGCGCGCTTCAGGCCATTGCTCGAGTGGAACTAGGCCGAAAGGGAAGCAGCGAGTGGGACGTCAGTCGGAGGGTAACATGGAGGAGATCGTGTGAAGAGGAGTTGAAGAGGAGTATGGACTAAGATGGATGCAGTTGAAAAGTACAGCAGAAGGAAGACAGAAGTGGCCAGTGGAGACGTGAAGTTGAAGCCCTATGTTCCACTAGGAATCCAAGGGAACAATAATATAATAATACAAAATAAATTGTCTGCATGAACTGTAACAGACATTACATCGGTCAAAGTGGGCGTCCTCTTCAAATTCGAAGCCAAGAACACAAATAAGCTGTGAAAAGGCGCGATATGTATTCTTGTTTCATACTGATGCATGTAGAGAATCACGGACACCAATTTGATGATTAGGATAATGTAGAAGAGTTTTAGATAGCGGAAACACCAGACTGTAGTGCTAAGTGAATCAGCAAATAATAAACACATTACCTCTATAGACCAAATTTACCAACAAATGGAAAATGAATCACATGATAAGAAAGAAAGTTCAAGTTCCAAGTCAGTAAAAATAACCAATTCAGATTTCATCACGAACCCTCACCCCGTCCTTACGTTTCTTAACTTATGTAATCTGTTGGTTTGAGCCCTATTGGAAGACCTACGAATATTGGACAGCCAGCTGTTCCGTCAGCCTAGTTTGGGACTCTTCAGTAGTAGTACTCACCCACCCCACTGCCAGCATTCGAACCCAGGACATATTGGTCACAAGGCGATATCATCGACGATTAAGCCACTGGGATCAAACATGTGGCCAATGAAATTTCTGCAAAAACAACACTGGATAATTAATGTGATCCTACCAATCACCACGACAGTGGTTGTCAGGGACTGGGGGGATACAATTATACTAGCGTTGATGGGGAATTATTTCATGCTAAAACCTGCACTGAAGCGATGTTGTCTAGATGCCGGGGGGAGGCGATAACGAAAGCTTCGCCATTGAATCAACCAGCTAGGATTGAGAACACAACTAAATCGAAAACTTGCTCAAATTGTTGGAACGAAAATTTAGAGGAAAAAAGAATTATTTATTACCTTTTAATTTTAATACTAAGTGGCATGGTCATTTTTTTGAAGGATGTTTTCATTCTTTTTCTTTTCCATTTCTTCAGCATGTTCATGTTCATGTGTTGCCTAGGAAACCAAATGATTTTCCGGAAAATGATGATATTTATAAAGCAGTAAGTTTTCTTTTCTTTCAGTTTTTTTTTTTAGTTTAATTTATCATTCCTACAGCCAGTTCCCCTCATTCACAGCTTATCATTCTTTCGAATATTGGTTTGTAGGGCTTTTGTTTGATTTTTCGTAGGATTTCATCATGAGTTGACATCGGTTAGAAAACAGTTGTTTTGTCAACCTAGTTTGGTACTCTTCAGCAGTATGCACCCACCGGGGGACGCACCTAGGACATTCTGATTACAAGGCGAGCTAGCTTTTTGACCATTAAGCTACTAGGACCTTGGTCCAATGGCCAGCCAATGAATTTCGACTTCTGCCGATTCTCGACAAAAGAAGACTGCGGTGGTTCTCTAACCGATATCAACTCATGATGAAGCGCTGTAACCAATCAAATCCCTTCAAACCAATACTTGTAAAATTCATTTGATGCTCGTTAGCGACTGGTCCGATTCGGGTTCTACTAAAAAGTCGTCACCATTGAGGTACAGCAAGTTGGGTGTGTGGGCGAATATTGTGAATTTCTTCCAAAAGAAATTCGGGGCGATAATCCAATGACTATTGAAGACTTTGTGTACTTTTGGATGTGTGTGGGCGGTTGTTACTTCCCCGCTACCCACACCGTAGAAGTTGATTGATTCTTCGGGTACCTGAAACAGAAAGATTGTTGCGCGACCGCAGAGCCCATGGGACAACTTCTTGAGGCCGGTCACACACGGCCTGTGTGAACTGGTTTCTGGGATTGGTTTCGTATTAGTAAACTTACCGCCGGCTACGGACGACCGTAGGGTAAGTTGGGATGTACAGTTTTTTGGGTCGATCTTTTCTAACCCCCTCTCTGCAGAGTGGAGAGATAGCATAGTTGGTTGGCATGCTGGTCATCTGACGGAAACACCTCACTGCTGTTACACCCCTGTTCCCCATCAGTACGACTTCGCCCTCAGACCCCCAGCATAGTGTAAGAAATATTCTTACAGAATGCCGGTAACTGCTTTTAGTCTAATTGCTGTCTTAACAACCTTCCTGACATGTTAGAACCTGCAGGAACATTGGTTCCAGCCATTGCAGCATGCTGGATAATCGCAATATGCAAGCCCGACCACCACGTCAAAGTAGCAGCTATCGGTCGGGAATGATTATTGAAACCACACGTTAAGTGACGCACACAGGATTTATTTAAAATACATTACTATATTGAACATAAAATATGAAGTATAATATACAAACCTCAATTTTCAGCTGTTTTCTGTCAGAATGTCGTCAAAAATATCAGTCAATGTGGGTCAATAAGTGAAAACAGCAGAGCTGTATCACAAAGACGATCTACGCGCTATTTAAGTAGCACGTGAATGCCCGGCACAGAATATAGAGATACGAATAAACAGTGTTCAATAGTAACAGGTCCGTGAATAGAGCATGCACAGCAGATAATGTTCGATTATAAGAAAAAAATGCTACACACTTCACGCAAATAAAGATGTGATTAAGAATTAACAAATACAACTCGTACTACTTACTGGGAGTCAGTAGTATAAAATTTAACAGAAAAGAAAGAATAATAAGCCGTAGATACCAGAGGAATTACAAATCCTCGCCAACGATGACATTGGTTAGTGCCATTTGCGCTATGTCGTAACTTGGTAGAAGTTGAAATTTATAGGCTCGCCATTGAATTAGCGGATCCCAGTGGCTTAATGGTCTACGAGCTAGCTTGACTTGTAACCAGAAGGTCGTGTGTTGGAATCCTGGGTGGGGTGAGTGGGTGCGTACTCCTGCCTGTGTAACATTTTAACGTCCCTTTAAATCATTATTGTCATGATTATATAAACACCTTCATTATGTGATTAAAGCCTCTAAGGTCATTTGTCCCTTGGTACCTGCTGATGTTTAATGTTTAACTTCATCAATTATCTCGCTTGGATTTATATGTATGTATATATGATAATATATCGCGATCTGCCATCTTGTGTAAATTTTGTCAGTGACCAGTAGGGTGCAGCAGGTTGGGTGTGAGGTCAAATACTCGCTGAAGATATTGGCTAGGGGTTGCTCTGTGTCATGAATTGGCAGAAGTTAGAATTCATGAGTCATTGAACCGGGTCCCAGTGGCTGGCTACGTAGTGGTCTACGAGCTCACTTTGTAATCGGAAGGTCCTGGGTTCGACCTCCGGTGGATGCGTACTGATGACGAGTCCCAAACTAGGCTGACGAAACAGCTGTCCAGTACTCCCAGACAGGTTTTCCAACGGTTCTCTAACCAATGTTAGCTGATGATGAAATCCTGTTACCAAACAATCAAATCCCTACGAACCAACACTTGAAAGCATAGTTTTATTTGACGCGTTTTTGATTGGCTAGTTCAAGGTCATTTTTACTAGGTCGTATATATTTACTATTATTAATTATGCATCATTTTAATCATCTCCTTAATTCAATCCCCGCATTTTTTTCTAGTTACAAAAACATGATAAAGTGAAGAATCGTGTCTATCGTTCACATGAAGTAATGAGTCAAGAGGCTAAAGAATTACGTCAACTCTATTATCCTTATGAAAGAGCAGAATAAATTATCATTTTACATTAGAAGAATAATAATATTGCTACGTACTATACTACTTATGTATTGTTATGTACTACTTATATACTAACTGCCTACCTACCTACCTACCTATCTAAGTCAGTCATTCAGTATTTTTATTGTTCTTTTTTTGTTTTTATTCTCTTTTAGTTTATTGATTGGTTAGTTGCGTAATTATCTTCTGTTTTTCTGTTGTCGTTATTGTTGTTATTGCTTGACTCCTGTGGTTACTGTTTTTATTTTGTATTCTTCTGAATTTAGTTCACTGTATCATTTTTATGAATTGGAAATGCCTTGTACTTCCCTCATCTACCCGCCCTTCCCCCATTATTCCTGCTTCTTCTTCTCTCCTCTTTCTACCATTTGTTTTCTCAACAGATTCCAGTTTCTGGAAGTTACATTAGATTACTTCTTATTCATACTGAAGTGTAGTAGCAGTTCATTGAAACAAGTGAAAATATTAAATACCGGTCATCTTTACCCTCGATTAATTTTGTTATAATTATTTTTATTGCTTTGGGTTCTGAGTGGAACACGGAGGAATTTCAACAACACATTTACACTTTGATGATATTTTAAATGGTTGGAGGCAATCGGCTGTGGGGAGCTTTCGACACCAATTAGGTTTCGTAGTAGTTGGCATTCAACAGTCAGCAAGGCGTATCTAAAAGGACTAGACACATCACACTAGTTATTAACTAGTGTCCAATCAAAGTATCCACTACTGCCCTACAGGAGGTGAGGTTAGTCGCGAGCCCGAATAGCTCAGTGATAACGTCTCTGACTGCAGGCGGCACTGGGTGATGACGCGGGTTCGGATCTTAGAAGGGACCTAAATTCCTTCACGGTGACAGATACCACCCTGCTGACGAGTGCCAAGTAGCACGAAACCTAGGTCCAAGGCTTCCCTCCGAATGCCTCCTATCATCTCTTATCATCAAATCAATGTGCACTATGATGGCGGGCTACCTAGTGACATGGTGGCCACATTGCGAACCTGACTGATAGAATTCAGTCTGCACCAAAGAAAGGACTAGACACGTCACACGAGTTACTAGTGTCCAATCAAAACATTTACACTTTCCTCTTCAGCTGCCTGAGGCTGTGATTGCCCATAGTCCCTCATCTCCTCCTTCTCCTCCTCAACACACGATCTTTTTCATGTCAGCCTTCCATTGACTATCCACTACTCTTCACTTCTCAGTAACATTCTACTCTAAGCACTGCTTGGCAGGCGATGTCATTCGACGGTCTCCTCGGTGGCGTGTGTGCACGATCAGTTCGTCTCCATTTTCACCTAAATATTTATTTGTTGAGCGTTAACAAGAAACTTCAACGCACCTTGACTAATTAATTTCTTGACATTCTACTCTGTTTTGATGAATTGAGTTAATTGGGTGAAGTTCAAGAATAGCGTCCCAGGGGTGGGAACGCTCTAATGACCTTGAACGCATACTAGTCGTTGGCTAACGGCACCTGTCACTATCATAGCTAAAATATCAACGCTATTCACCAACTTAGGAGAGAATTTCACTCAGATCACGTTTTTAAGTACTGTTTGGACAATGTGTTGATAACTCGTTAGGGTTACGATTGGGGCTGAGGTAAGTATTGGGGTTAGGGTTGGGATCAGGGTTATAATTAGCATTAGGGTTAGAATTGCGGTTTGGATAAGAGTTAGCATTAAGGTTAGGTTTAGTGTTAGCGTCAGGATTAAGCATATGGTTACGATTAGGGATAAATTTATAGTTGATGTCATTTATTTTAATTGGTTTTATTATCCACATTTTCCTGGTAAATAGTCGTCTATCCTCTTGCTGGAAACCATAATAATTCAACCGTGGGCTTTTTTGGAAAAATGCAAGCAGGATGAGAGAGATAAACGATTCACTAAAACAGTTTATCTGTAGTCATCTCGGTGAATACTCATGCACGGAAACTAGTCTAACTTCGCAACTGATACTCCTCGTTATAACTAGGATGTATTTTTAAGTTGTTTGTCAGAGAAAGATACCCTGAGTTAATGTGTTTTCAAGCATTTTCTCGTCAATTTCCATCATCTTTTGAGCAAATATTCATCATTTTTATGATTGGTCAACTGAAGGTCACTCAATCAGATGAGTGGAAATTTGAATTCGGGAAATGATTAGTTTAGGAGTTGGATGATTAAGTCATGATAATCAACCTGTCTGTCGTATATTTATCCAGTGTTCAGTGTTCATAACGAAGGATAATTAGTGCATGGTGACTAGCAGTGGAATCCACCAGGATAACGTGCATTTCATCCTGTTTGGGAATAGTTCGTCATCTAGATGTACCTGGAATCCGAGATGAGTATTGATGTTCTCACCGAGGCCCAAATCCAGTCCCATAGCTTCATACGCCAAAGCGGTTATGCAGTATACCGCTTTGGCCGCGAGAGCCACCTTTTGTGATTTTCGAGGGATCATATTAATTATCTAATTCAATTATAGATTTTCCCGTCCATTGACTGATTGAACCATAGTGCTCAGTTTGACATGTCGGCTTGTTGTGCAGATGCTTCGATGATGTCTGGTCATGTAACTAATGTTCATAACATATTCAAATAAAATCGGATCTTACAGTATGTAGAAATGATTTTAATATCATATTCGTTTATCTATTGAAAGTTGAATTGTTTAAAGAGATTTTAATGAATGTGTACAAGTAAGGACAATTTTGATGCCACTTTATAGTGTTGCCCGATATATATATACATATATATATATATATATATATATATATATATATATATATATATATATAGCAACATTCCAAACTACAAGAAAAACTAATAGTCAGTCACACGGTGTTTCCAACCGGAATTCCTATATTGCAAAAAAATCATTCATTCTACCATTGCTTCGAGAAGAAATGCGGAGCAAGTATCGGTATATATCGGAAACGGTGAGCGAAATCCTCATCTTAATAACGACACACAAATTGATTTCTCAATGTCTGTCCATTAGTGGTCGTGTGTCACTCCACAAACCAAAACGTGGAGAATTCCAGGTGATGGTGTGAGGTGTCTACTGATGAAGGATATTTGTGAGTAGTATATACGGTGTGTTTGTGTTTGTGATGATTGTTGTTTGTCCTGTGTACATGGTGGTGTGTTTGTTGACGGTTAGAGTGTGATTGGGTGTGTGATGAGCTGGTGCAGTGTTTGTAGTCGTCGAGTGTTGTGTTAGTGTGTGTTTTGTGGATGTTGTGTGTGTTGATGTTGTTAACTTGCAAATGGATGAATGAAAGTAAGGTGTGTTGTGTTTTGACGGGGTGGGTAGTGTTGACGAGACAGGCCAACCGTCACGGTTTTACTCTTGTGATTTATTGCATGGTAAGAACCGTCGACCAAGAATCGAATCATTATTTGGCAGCCCCTCACGGGGCTAATAATAATCCAATAAAGTCTACACCAGTCTCTCCTACTAGGGGTGGCGTGGGGGTCAGTGTAATTCGCCTCGATACCTGACTCTATCCTCACTAATTCCCTACACCGCTTCACAGTCACACACTCACTCACTCACTCACTCAACCAGTCAGTAAATCACTCATTCTCCCTCACTCACTCACTCACTCAGACACACACACACAGTCAGTCAGTCATTCAATCACCGATTCACTCACCGAGGCGATGACTTACACACTGAAAGACGAATCGCCTTTCTCACTGACACTGAGCCAGTCGTCTACTCACTCACTAACCAACTGACTCTCCCATTCTACGCGTCTACTAGGCCTCGACTAATCTCTGATTGCCTTGTCACTGTGTATCTCCAGTGTCTTCAGTGCGTCTCATCACTGCCCATCTCTGTGTACGTCTGTCTACTGGTGGCTCGTGTGTCTCTCGTTAATCCTACACGTGGAGAGTTCCACCAGTGTCTATCCAGTCAGCTGATGAGTCGATCAGACTGACTTTGTCTTCTAGGCTAAGCTGGTTGTATTATCTTCTCCGCCTGTCCACAAATACTCAGTTAGCTGGCGATTCCATCGGAATGGCTGACATCTCCTCCGGTAGGAATGATTCATCCGTGTAGTCCTTCCCCTGATATTTTGCATGTCATGTGTATTCAACAGTCTGTCTGACCGAATCCATGTGTGTGGCTTGACGATCCAGGTGTCTTGTGCATTCTGGTGATGGTGATGATGAGCAGTGTGTGAATGTATTTCGGAGGCGAGTGTGAGTCTGATTGTTGTGTAATGAATGCATGAGGCGAATTTATTCTAGTCTTGGTGTGAGGCGTCTACTGATGAAGGATATTTGTGAGTAGTATATACGGTGTGTTTGTGTTTGTGATGATTGTTGTTTGTCCTGTGTACATGGTGGTGTGTTTGTTGACGGTTAGAGTGTGATTGGGTGTGTGATGAGCTGGTGCAGTGTTTGTAGTCGTCGAGTGTTGTGTTAGTGTGTGTTTTGTGGATGTTGTGTGTGTTGATGTTGTTAACTTGCAAATGGATGAATGAAAGTAAGGTGTGTTGTGTTTTGACGGGGTGGGTAGTGTTGACGAGACAGGCCAACCGTCACGGTTTTACTCTTGTGATTTATTGCATGGTAAGAACCGTCGACCAAGAATCGAATCATTATTTGGCAGCCCCTCACGGGGCTAATAATAATCCAATAAAGTCTACACCAGTCTCTCCTACTAGGGGTGGCGTGGGGGTCAGTGTAATTCGCCTCGATACCTGACTCTATCCTCACTAATTCCCTACACCGCTTCACAGTCACACACTCACTCACTCACTCACTCAACCAGTCAGTAAATCACTCATTCTCCCTCACTCACTCACTCACTCAGACACACACACACAGTCAGTCAGTCATTCAATCACCGATTCACTCACCGAGGCGATGACTTACACACTGAAAGACGAATCGCCTTTCTCACTGACACTGAGCCAGTCGTCTACTCACTCACTAACCAACTGACTCTCCCATTCTACGCGTCTACTAGGCCTCGACTAATCTCTGATTGCCTTGTCACTGTGTATCTCCAGTGTCTTCAGTGCGTCTCATCACTGCCCATCTCTGTGTACGTCTGTCTACTGGTGGCTCGTGTGTCTCTCGTTAATCCTACACGTGGAGAGTTCCACCAGTGTCTATCCAGTCAGCTGATGAGTCGATCAGACTGACTTTGTCTTCTAGGCTAAGCTGGTTGTATTATCTTCTCCGCCTGTCCACAAATACTCAGTTAGCTGGCGATTCCATCGGAATGGCTGACATCTCCTCCGGTAGGAATGATTCATCCGTGTAGTCCTTCCCCTGATATTTTGCATGTCATGTGTATTCAACAGTCTGTCTGACCGAATCCATGTGTGTGGCTTGACGATCCAGGTGTCTTGTGCATTCTGGTGATGGTGATGATGAGCAGTGTGTGAATGTATTTCGGAGGCGAGTGTGAGTCTGATTGTTGTGTAATGAATGCATGAGGCGAATTTATTCTAGTCTTGGTGTGAGGCGTCTACTGATGAAGGATATTTGTGAGTAGTATATACGGTGTGTTTGTGTTTGTGATGATTGTTGTTTGTCCTGTGTACATGGTGGTGTGTTTGTTGACGGTTAGAGTGTGATTGGGTGTGTGATGAGCTGGTGCAGTGTTTGTAGTCGTCGAGTGTTGTGTTAGTGTGTGTTTTGTGGATGTTGTGTGTGTTGATGTTGTTAACTTGCAAATGGATGAATGAAAGTAAGGTGTGTTGTGTTTTGACGGGGTGGGTAGTGTTGACGAGACAGGCCAACCGTCACGGTTTTACTCTTGTGATTTATTGCATGGTAAGAACCGTCGACCAAGAATCGAATCATTATTTGGCAGCCCCTCACGGGGCTAATAATAATCCAATAAAGTCTACACCAGTCTCTCCTACTAGGGGTGGCGTGGGGGTCAGTGTAATTCGCCTCGATACCTGACTCTATCCTCACTAATTCCCTACACCGCTTCACAGTCACACACTCACTCACTCACTCAACCAGTCAGTAAATCACTCATTCTCCCTCACTCACTCACTCACTCAGACACACACACACAGTCAGTCAGTCATTCAATCACCGATTCACTCACCGAGGCGATGACTTACACACTGAAAGACGAATCGCCTTTCTCACTGACACTGAGCCAGTCGTCTACTCACTCACTAACCAACTGACTCTCCCATTCTACGCGTCTACTAGGCCTCGACTAATCTCTGATTGCCTTGTCACTGTGTATCTCCAGTGTCTTCAGTGCGTCTCATCACTGCCCATCTCTGTGTACGTCTGTCTACTGGTGGCTCGTGTGTCTCTCGTTAATCCTACACGTGGAGAGTTCCACCAGTGTCTATCCAGTCAGCTGATGAGTCGATCAGACTGACTTTGTCTTCTAGGCTAAGCTGGTTGTATTATCTTCTCCGCCTGTCCACAAATACTCAGTTAGCTGGCGATTCCATCGGAATGGCTGACATCTCCTCCGGTAGGAATGATTCATCCGTGTAGTCCTTCCCCTGATATTTTGCATGTCATGTGTATTCAACAGTCTGTCTGACCGAATCCATGTGTGTGGCTTGACGATCCAGGTGTCTTGTGCATTCTGGTGATGGTGATGATGAGCAGTGTGTGAATGTATTTCGGAGGCGAGTGTGAGTCTGATTGTTGTGTAATGAATGCATGAGGCGAATTTATTCTAGTCTTGGTGTGAGGCGTCTACTGATGAAGGATATTTGTGAGTAGTATATACGGTGTGTTTGTGTTTGTGATGATTGTTGTTTGTCCTGTGTACATGGTGGTGTGTTTGTTGACGGTTAGAGTGTGATTGGGTGTGTGATGAGCTGGTGCAGTGTTTGTAGTCGTCGAGTGTTGTGTTAGTGTGTGTTTTGTGGATGTTGTGTGTGTTGATGTTGTTAACTTGCAAATGGATGAATGAAAGTAAGGTGTGTTGTGTTTTGACGGGGTGGGTAGTGTTGACGAGACAGGCCAACCGTCACGGTTTTACTCTTGTGATTTATTGCATGGTAAGAACCGTCGACCAAGAATCGAATCATTATTTGGCAGCCCCTCACGGGGCTAATAATAATCCAATAAAGTCTACACCAGTCTCTCCTACTAGGGGTGGCGTGGGGGTCAGTGTAATTCGCCTCGATACCTGACTCTATCCTCACTAATTCCCTACACCGCTTCACAGTCACACACTCACTCACTCACTCACTCAACCAGTCAGTAAATCACTCATTCTCCCTCACTCACTCACTCACTCAGACACACACACACAGTCAGTCAGTCATTCAATCACCGATTCACTCACCGAGGCGATGACTTACACACTGAAAGACGAATCGCCTTTCTCACTGACACTGAGCCAGTCGTCTACTCACTCACTAACCAACTGACTCTCCCATTCTACGCGTCTACTAGGCCTCGACTAATCTCTGATTGCCTTGTCACTGTGTATCTCCAGTGTCTTCAGTGCGTCTCATCACTGCCCATCTCTGTGTACGTCTGTCTACTGGTGGCTCGTGTGTCTCTCGTTAATCCTACACGTGGAGAGTTCCACCAGTGTCTATCCAGTCAGCTGATGAGTCGATCAGACTGACTTTGTCTTCTAGGCTAAGCTGGTTGTATTATCTTCTCCGCCTGTCCACAAATACTCAGTTAGCTGGCGATTCCATCGGAATGGCTGACATCTCCTCCGGTAGGAATGATTCATCCGTGTAGTCCTTCCCCTGATATTTTGCATGTCATGTGTATTCAACAGTCTGTCTGACCGAATCCATGTGTGTGGCTTGACGATCCAGGTGTCTTGTGCATTCTGGTGATGGTGATGATGAGCAGTGTGTGAATGTATTTCGGAGGCGAGTGTGAGTCTGATTGTTGTGTAATGAATGCATGAGGCGAATTTATTCTAGTCTTGGTGTGAGGCGTCTACTGATGAAGGATATTTGTGAGTAGTATATACGGTGTGTTTGTGTTTGTGATGATTGTTGTTTGTCCTGTGTACATGGTGGTGTGTTTGTTGACGGTTAGAGTGTGATTGGGTGTGTGATGAGCTGGTGCAGTGTTTGTAGTCGTCGAGTGTTGTGTTAGTGTGTGTTTTGTGGATGTTGTGTGTGTTGATGTTGTTAACTTGCAAATGGATGAATGAAAGTAAGGTGTGTTGTGTTTTGACGGGGTGGGTAGTGTTGACGAGACAGGCCAACCGTCACGGTTTTACTCTTGTGATTTATTGCATGGTAAGAACCGTCGACCAAGAATCGAATCATTATTTGGCAGCCCCTCACGGGGCTAATAATAATCCAATAAAGTCTACACCAGTCTCTCCTACTAGGGGTGGCGTGGGGGTCAGTGTAATTCGCCTCGATACCTGACTCTATCCTCACTAATTCCCTACACCGCTTCACAGTCACACACTCACTCACTCACTCACTCAACCAGTCAGTAAATCACTCATTCTCCCTCACTCACTCACTCACTCACACACACACACAGTCAGTCAGTCATTCAATCACCGATTCACTCACCGAGGCGATGACTTACACACTGAAAGACGAATCGCCTTTCTCACTGACACTGAGCCAGTCGTCTACTCACTCACTAACCAACTGACTCTCCCATTCTACGCGTCTACTAGGCCTCGACTAATCTCTGATTGCCTTGTCACTGTGTATCTCCAGTGTCTTCAGTGCGTCTCATCACTGCCCATCTCTGTGTACGTCTGTCTACTGGTGGCTCGTGTGTCTCTCGTTAATCCTACACGTGGAGAGTTCCACCAGTGTCTATCCAGTCAGCTGATGAGTCGATCAGACTGACTTTGTCTTCTAGGCTAAGCTGGTTGTATTATCTTCTCCGCCTGTCCACAAATACTCAGTTAGCTGGCGATTCCATCGGAATGGCTGACATCTCCTCCGGTAGGAATGATTCATCCGTGTAGTCCTTCCCCTGATATTTTGCATGTCATGTGTATTCAACAGTCTGTCTGACCGAATCCATGTGTGTGGCTTGACGATCCAGGTGTCTTGTGCATTCTGGTGATGGTGATGATGAGCAGTGTGTGAATGTATTTCGGAGGCGAGTGTGAGTCTGATTGTTGTGTAATGAATGCATGAGGCGAATTTATTCTAGTCTTGGTGTGAGGCGTCTACTGATGAAGGATATTTGTGAGTAGTATATACGGTGTGTTTGTGTTTGTGATGATTGTTGTTTGTCCTGTGTACATGGTGGTGTGTTTGTTGACGGTTAGAGTGTGATTGGGTGTGTGATGAGCTGGTGCAGTGTTTGTAGTCGTCGAGTGTTGTGTTAGTGTGTGTTTTGTGGATGTTGTGTGTGTTGATGTTGTTAACTTGCAAATGGATGAATGAAAGTAAGGTGTGTTGTGTTTTGACGGGGTGGGTAGTGTTGACGAGACAGGCCAACCGTCACGGTTTTACTCTTGTGATTTATTGCATGGTAAGAACCGTCGACCAAGAATCGAATCATTATTTGGCAGCCCCTCACGGGGCTAATAATAATCCAATAAAGTCTACACCAGTCTCTCCTACTAGGGGTGGCGTGGGGGTCAGTGTAATTCGCCTCGATACCTGACTCTATCCTCACTAATTCCCTACACCGCTTCACAGTCACACACTCACTCACTCACTCACTCAACCAGTCAGTAAATCACTCATTCTCCCTCACTCACTCACTCAGACACACACACAGTCAGTCAGTCATTCAATCACCGATTCACTCACCGAGGCGATGACTTACACACTGAAAGACGAATCGCCTTTCTCACTGACACTGAGCCAGTCGTCTACTCACTCACTAACCAACTGACTCTCCCATTCTACGCGTCTACTAGGCCTCGACTAATCTCTGATTGCCTTGTCACTGTGTATCTCCAGTGTCTTCAGTGCGTCTCATCACTGCCCATCTCTGTGTACGTCTGTCTACTGGTGGCTCGTGTGTCTCTCGTTAATCCTACACGTGGAGAGTTCCACCAGTGTCTATCCAGTCAGCTGATGAGTCGATCAGACTGACTTTGTCTTCTAGGCTAAGCTGGTTGTATTATCTTCTCCGCCTGTCCACAAATACTCAGTTAGCTGGCGATTCCATCGGAATGGCTGACATCTCCTCCGGTAGGAATGATTCATCCGTGTAGTCCTTCCCCTGATATTTTGCATGTCATGTGTATTCAACAGTCTGTCTGACCGAATCCATGTGTGTGGCTTGACGATCCAGGTGTCTTGTGCATTCTGGTGATGGTGATGATGAGCAGTGTGTGAATGTATTTCGGAGGCGAGTGTGAGTCTGATTGTTGTGTAATGAATGCATGAGGCGAATTTATTCTAGTCTTGGTGTGAGGCGTCTACTGATGAAGGATATTTGTGAGTAGTATATACGGTGTGTTTGTGTTTGTGATGATTGTTGTTTGTCCTGTGTACATGGTGGTGTGTTTGTTGACGGTTAGAGTGTGATTGGGTGTGTGATGAGCTGGTGCAGTGTTTGTAGTCGTCGAGTGTTGTGTTAGTGTGTGTTTTGTGGATGTTGTGTGTGTTGATGTTGTTAACTTGCAAATGGATGAATGAAAGTAAGGTGTGTTGTGTTTTGACGGGGTGGGTAGTGTTGACGAGACAGGCCAACCGTCACGGTTTTACTCTTGTGATTTATTGCATGGTAAGAACCGTCGACCAAGAATCGAATCATTATTTGGCAGCCCCTCACGGGGCTAATAATAATCCAATAAAGTCTACACCAGTCTCTCCTACTAGGGGTGGCGTGGGGGTCAGTGTAATTCGCCTCGATACCTGACTCTATCCTCACTAATTCCCTACACCGCTTCACAGTCACACACTCACTCACTCACTCACTCAACCAGTCAGTAAATCACTCATTCTCCCTCACTCACTCACTCAGACACACACACAGTCAGTCAGTCATTCAATCACCGATTCACTCACCGAGGCGATGACTTACACACTGAAAGACGAATCGCCTTTCTCACTGACACTGAGCCAGTCGTCTACTCACTCACTAACCAACTGACTCTCCCATTCTACGCGTCTACTAGGCCTCGACTAATCTCTGATTGCCTTGTCACTGTGTATCTCCAGTGTCTTCAGTGCGTCTCATCACTGCCCATCTCTGTGTACGTCTGTCTACTGGTGGCTCGTGTGTCTCTCGTTAATCCTACACGTGGAGAGTTCCACCAGTGTCTATCCAGTCAGCTGATGAGTCGATCAGACTGACTTTGTCTTCTAGGCTAAGCTGGTTGTATTATCTTCTCCGCCTGTCCACAAATACTCAGTTAGCTGGCGATTCCATCGGAATGGCTGACATCTCCTCCGGTAGGAATGATTCATCCGTGTAGTCCTTCCCCTGATATTTTGCATGTCATGTGTATTCAACAGTCTGTCTGACCGAATCCATGTGTGTGGCTTGACGATCCAGGTGTCTTGTGCATTCTGGTGATGGTGATGATGAGCAGTGTGTGAATGTATTTCGGAGGCGAGTGTGAGTCTGATTGTTGTGTAATGAATGCATGAGGCGAATTTATTCTAGTCTTGGTGTGAGGCGTCTACTGATGAAGGATATTTGTGAGTAGTATATACGGTGTGTTTGTGTTTGTGATGATTGTTGTTTGTCCTGTGTACATGGTGGTGTGTTTGTTGACGGTTAGAGTGTGATTGGGTGTGTGATGAGCTGGTGCAGTGTTTGTAGTCGTCGAGTGTTGTGTTAGTGTGTGTTTTGTGGATGTTGTGTGTGTTGATGTTGTTAACTTGCAAATGGATGAATGAAAGTAAGGTGTGTTGTGTTTTGACGGGGTGGGTAGTGTTGACGAGACAGGCCAACCGTCACGGTTTTACTCTTGTGATTTATTGCATGGTAAGAACCGTCGACCAAGAATCGAATCATTATTTGGCAGCCCCTCACGGGGCTAATAATAATCCAATAAAGTCTACACCAGTCTCTCCTACTAGGGGTGGCGTGGGGGTCAGTGTAATTCGCCTCGATACCTGACTCTATCCTCACTAATTCCCTACACCGCTTCACAGTCACACACTCACTCACTCACTCAACCAGTCAGTAAATCACTCATTCTCCCTCACTCACTCACTCACACACACACAGTCAGTCAGTCATTCAATCACCGATTCACTCACCGAGGCGATGACTTACACACTGAAAGACGAATCGCCTTTCTCACTGACACTGAGCCAGTCGTCTACTCACTCACTAACCAACTGACTCTCCCATTCTACGCGTCTACTAGGCCTCGACTAATCTCTGATTGCCTTGTCACTGTGTATCTCCAGTGTCTTCAGTGCGTCTCATCACTGCCCATCTCTGTGTACGTCTGTCTACTGGTGGCTCGTGTGTCTCTCGTTAATCCTACACGTGGAGAGTTCCACCAGTGTCTATCCAGTCAGCTGATGAGTCGATCAGACTGACTTTGTCTTCTAGGCTAAGCTGGTTGTATTATCTTCTCCGCCTGTCCACAAATACTCAGTTAGCTGGCGATTCCATCGGAATGGCTGACATCTCCTCCGGTAGGAATGATTCATCCGTGTAGTCCTTCCCCTGATATTTTGCATGTCATGTGTATTCAACAGTCTGTCTGACCGAATCCATGTGTGTGGCTTGACGATCCAGGTGTCTTGTGCATTCTGGTGATGGTGATGATGAGCAGTGTGTGAATGTATTTCGGAGGCGAGTGTGAGTCTGATTGTTGTGTAATGAATGCATGAGGCGAATTTATTCTAGTCTTGGTGTGAGGCGTCTACTGATGAAGGATATTTGTGAGTAGTATATACGGTGTGTTTGTGTTTGTGATGATTGTTGTTTGTCCTGTGTACATGGTGGTGTGTTTGTTGACGGTTAGAGTGTGATTGGGTGTGTGATGAGCTGGTGCAGTGTTTGTAGTCGTCGAGTGTTGTGTTAGTGTGTGTTTTGTGGATGTTGTGTGTGTTGATGTTGTTAACTTGCAAATGGATGAATGAAAGTAAGGTGTGTTGTGTTTTGACGGGGTGGGTAGTGTTGACGAGACAGGCCAACCGTCACGGTTTTACTCTTGTGATTTATTGCATGGTAAGAACCGTCGACCAAGAATCGAATCATTATTTGGCAGCCCCTCACGGGGCTAATAATAATCCAATAAAGTCTACACCAGTCTCTCCTACTAGGGGTGGCGTGGGGGTCAGTGTAATTCGCCTCGATACCTGACTCTATCCTCACTAATTCCCTACACCGCTTCACAGTCACACACTCACTCACTCACTCACCAGTCAGTAAATCACTCATTCTCCCTCACTCACTCACTCACACACACACAGTCAGTCAGTCATTCAATCACCGATTCACTCACCGAGGCGATGACTTACACACTGAAAGACGAATCGCCTTTCTCACTGACACTGAGCCAGTCGTCTACTCACTCACTAACCAACTGACTCTCCCATTCTACGCGTCTACTAGGCCTCGACTAATCTCTGATTGCCTTGTCACTGTGTATCTCCAGTGTCTTCAGTGCGTCTCATCACTGCCCATCTCTGTGTACGTCTGTCTACTGGTGGCTCGTGTGTCTCTCGTTAATCCTACACGTGGAGAGTTCCACCAGTGTCTATCCAGTCAGCTGATGAGTCGATCAGACTGACTTTGTCTTCTGGGCTAAGCTGGTTGTATTATCTTCTCCGCCTGTCCACAAATACTCAGTTAGCTGGCGATTCCATCGGAATGGCTGACATCTCCTCCGGTAGGAATGATTCATCCGTGTAGTCCTTCCCCTGATATTTTGCATGTCATGTGTATTCAACAGTCTGTCTGACCGAATCCATGTGTGTGGCTTGACGATCCAGGTGTCTTGTGCATTCTGGTGATGGTGATGATGAGCAGTGTGTGAATGTATTTCGGAGGCGAGTGTGAGTCTGATTGTTGTGTAATGAATGCATGAGGCGAATTTATTCTAGTCTTGGTGTGAGGCGTCTACTGATGAAGGATATTTGTGAGTAGTATATACGGTGTGTTTGTGTTTGTGATGATTGTTGTTTGTCCTGTGTACATGGTGGTGTGTTTGTTGACGGTTAGAGTGTGATTGGGTGTGTGATGAGCTGGTGCAGTGTTTGTAGTCGTCGAGTGTTGTGTTAGTGTGTGTTTTGTGGATGTTGTGTGTGTTGATGTTGTTAACTTGCAAATGGATGAATGAAAGTAAGGTGTGTTGTGTTTTGACGGGGTGGGTAGTGTTGACGAGACAGGCCAACCGTCACGGTTTTACTCTTGTGATTTATTGCATGGTAAGAACCGTCGACCAAGAATCGAATCATTATTTGGCAGCCCCTCACGGGGCTAATAATAATCCAATAAAGTCTACACCAGTCTCTCCTACTAGGGGTGGCGTGGGGGTCAGTGTAATTCGCCTCGATACCTGACTCTATCCTCACTAATTCCCTACACCGCTTCACAGTCACACACTCACTCACTCACTCAACCAGTCAGTAAATCACTCATTCTCCCTCACTCACTCACTCAGACACACACACAGTCAGTCAGTCATTCAATCACCGATTCACTCACCGAGGCGATGACTTACACACTGAAAGACGAATCGCCTTTCTCACTGACACTGAGCCAGTCGTCTACTCACTCACTAACCAACTGACTCTCCCATTCTACGCGTCTACTAGGCCTCGACTAATCTCTGATTGCCTTGTCACTGTGTATCTCCAGTGTCTTCAGTGCGTCTCATCACTGCCCATCTCTGTGTACGTCTGTCTACTGGTGGCTCGTGTGTCTCTCGTTAATCCTACACGTGGAGAGTTCCACCAGTGTCTATCCAGTCAGCTGATGAGTCGATCAGACTGACTTTGTCTTCTGGGCTAAGCTGGTTGTATTATCTTCTCCGCCTGTCCACAAATACTCAGTTAGCTGGCGATTCCATCGGAATGGCTGACATCTCCTCCGGTAGGAATGATTCATCCGTGTAGTCCTTCCCCTGATATTTTGCATGTCATGTGTATTCAACAGTCTGTCTGACCGAATCCATGTGTGTGGCTTGACGATCCAGGTGTCTTGTGCATTCTGGTGATGGTGATGATGAGCAGTGTGTGAATGTATTTCGGAGGCGAGTGTGAGTCTGATTGTTGTGTAATGAATGCATGAGGCGAATTTATTCTAGTCTTGGTGTGAGGCGTCTACTGATGAAGGATATTTGTGAGTAGTATATACGGTGTGTTTGTGTTTGTGATGATTGTTGTTTGTCCTGTGTACATGGTGGTGTGTTTGTTGACGGTTAGAGTGTGATTGGGTGTGTGATGAGCTGGTGCAGTGTTTGTAGTCGTCGAGTGTTGTGTTAGTGTGTGTTTTGTGGATGTTGTGTGTGTTGATGTTGTTAACTTGCAAATGGATGAATGAAAGTAAGGTGTGTTGTGTTTTGACGGGGTGGGTAGTGTTGACGAGACAGGCCAACCGTCACGGTTTTACTCTTGTGATTTATTGCATGGTAAGAACCGTCGACCAAGAATCGAATCATTATTTGGCAGCCCCTCACGGGGCTAATAATAATCCAATAAAGTCTACACCAGTCTCTCCTACTAGGGGTGGCGTGGGGGTCAGTGTAATTCGCCTCGATACCTGACTCTATCCTCACTAATTCCCTACACCGCTTCACAGTCACACAATCACTCACTCACTCACCAGTCAGTAAATCACTCATTCTCCCTCACTCACTCACACACACACACAGTCAGTCAGTCATTCAATCACCGATTCACTCACCGAGGCGATGACTTACACACTGAAAGACGAATCGCCTTTCTCACTGACACTGAGCCAGTCGTCTACTCACTCACTAACCAACTGACTCTCCCATTCTACGCGTCTACTAGGCCTCGACTAATCTCTGATTGCCTTGTCACTGTGTATCTCCAGTGTCTTCAGTGCGTCTCATCACTGCCCATCTCTGTGTACGTCTGTCTACTGGTGGCTCGTGTGTCTCTCGTTAATCCTACACGTGGAGAGTTCCACCAGTGTCTATCCAGTCAGCTGATGAGTCGATCAGACTGACTTTGTCTTCTGGGCTAAGCTGGTTGTATTATCTTCTCCGCCTGTCCACAAATACTCAGTTAGCTGGCGATTCCATCGGAATGGCTGACATCTCCTCCGGTAGGAATGATTCATCCGTGTAGTCCTTCCCCTGATATTTTGCATGTCATGTGTATTCAACAGTCTGTCTGACCGAATCCATGTGTGTGGCTTGACGATCCAGGTGTCTTGTGCATTCTGGTGATGGTGATGATGAGCAGTGTGTGAATGTATTTCGGAGGCGAGTGTGAGTCTGATTGTTGTGTAATGAATGCATGAGGCGAATTTATTCTAGTCTTGGTGTGAGGCGTCTACTGATGAAGGATATTTGTGAGTAGTATATACGGTGTGTTTGTGTTTGTGATGATTGTTGTTTGTCCTGTGTACATGGTGGTGTGTTTGTTGACGGTTAGAGTGTGATTGGGTGTGTGATGAGCTGGTGCAGTGTTTGTAGTCGTCGAGTGTTGTGTTAGTGTGTGTTTTGTGGATGTTGTGTGTGTTGATGTTGTTAACTTGCAAATGGATGAATGAAAGTAAGGTGTGTTGTGTTTTGACGGGGTGGGTAGTGTTGACGAGACAGGCCAACCGTCACGGTTTTACTCTTGTGATTTATTGCATGGTAAGAACCGTCGACCAAGAATCGAATCATTATTTGGCAGCCCCTCACGGGGCTAATAATAATCCAATAAAGTCTACACCAGTCTCTCCTACTAGGGGTGGCGTGGGGGTCAGTGTAATTCGCCTCGATACCTGACTCTATCCTCACTAATTCCCTACACCGCTTCACAGTCACACAATCACTCACTCACTCACTCAGTCAGTAAATCAATCATTCTCCCTCACTCACTCACTCAGACACACACACAGTCAGTCAGTCATTCAATCACCGATTCACTCACCGAGGCGATGACTTACACACTGAAAGACGAATCGCCTTTCTCACTGACACTGAGCCAGTCGTCTACTCACTCACTAACCAACTGACTCTCCCATTCTACGCGTCTACTAGGCCTCGACTAATCTCTGATTGCCTTGTCACTGTGTATCTCCAGTGTCTTCAGTGCGTCTCATCACTGCCCATCTCTGTGTACGTCTGTCTACTGGTGGCTCGTGTGTCTCTCGTTAATCCTACACGTGGAGAGTTCCACCAGTGTCTATCCAGTCAGCTGATGAGTCGATCAGACTGACTTTGTCTTCTGGGCTAAGCTGGTTGTATTATCTTCTCCGCCTGTCCACAAAAACTCAGTTAGCTGGCGATTCCATCGGAATGGCTGACATCTCCTCCGGTAGGAATGATTCATCCGTGTAGTCCTTCCCCTGATATTTTGCATGTCATGTATATTCAACAGTCTGTCTGACCGAATCCATGTGTGTGGCTTGACGATCCAGGTGTCTTGTGCATTCTGGTGATGGTGATGATGAGCAGTGTGTGAATGTATTTCGGAGGCGAGTGTGAGTCTGATTGTTGTGTAATGAATGCATGAGGCGAATTTATTCTAGTCTTGGTGTGAGGCGTCTACTGATGAAGGATATTTGTGAGTAGTATATACGGTGTGTTTGTGTTTGTGATGATTGTTGTTTGTCCTGTGTACATGGTGGTGTGTTTGTTGACGGTTAGAGTGTGATTGGGTGTATGATGAGCTGGTGCAGTGTTTGTAGTCGTCGAGTGTTGTGTTAGTGTGTGTTTTGTGGATGTTGTGTGTGTTGATGTTGTTAACTCGCAAATGGATGAATGAAAGTAAGGTGTGTTGTGTTTTGACGGGGTGGGTAGTGTTGACGAGACAGGCCAACCGTCACGGTTTTACTCTTGTGATTTATTGCATGGTAAGAACCGTCGACCAAGAATCGAATCATTATTTGGCAGCCCCTCACGGGGCTAATAATAATCCAATAAAGTCTACACCAGTCTCTCCTACTAGGGGTGGCGTGGGGGTCAGTGTAATTCGCCTCGATACCTGACTCTATCCTCACTAATTCCCTACACCGCTTCACAGTCACACAATCACTCACTCACTCACCAGTCAGTAAATCACTCATTCTCCCTCACTCACTCACTCACACACACACAGTCAGTCAGTCATTCAATCACCGATTCACTCACCGAGGCGATGACTTACACACTGAAAGACGAATCGCCTTTCTCACTGACACTGAGCCAGTCGTCTACTCACTCACTAACCAACTGACTCTCCCATTCTACGCGTCTACTAGGCCTCGACTAATCTCTGATTGCCTTGTCACTGTGTATCTCCAGTGTCTTCAGTGCGTCTCATCACTGCCCATCTCTGTGTACGTCTGTCTACTGGTGGCTCGTGTGTCTCTCGTTAATCCTACACGTGGAGAGTTCCACCAGTGTCTATCCAGTCAGCTGATGAGTCGATCAGACTGACTTTGTCTTCTGGGCTAAGCTGGTTGTATTATCTTCTCCGCCTGTCCACAAATACTCAGTTAGCTGGCGATTCCATCGGAATGGCTGACATCTCCTCCGGTAGGAATGATTCATCCGTGTAGTCCTTCCCCTGATATTTTGCATGTCATGTGTATTCAACAGTCTGTCTGACCGAATCCATGTGTGTGGCTTGACGATCCAGGTGTCTTGTGCATTCTGGTGATGGTGATGATGAGCAGTGTGTGAATGTATTTCGGAGGCGAGTGTGAGTCTGATTGTTGTGTAATGAATGCATGAGGCGAATTTATTCTAGTCTTGGTGTGAGGCGTCTACTGATGAAGGATATTTGTGAGTAGTATATACGGTGTGTTTGTGTTTGTGATGATTGTTGTTTGTCCTGTGTACATGGTGGTGTGTTTGTTGACGGTTAGAGTGTGATTGGGTGTATGATGAGCTGGTGCAGTGTTTGTAGTCGTCGAGTGTTGTGTTAGTGTGTGTTTTGTGGATGTTGTGTGTGTTGATGTTGTTAACTCGCAAATGGATGAATGAAAGTAAGGTGTGTTGTGTTTTGACGGGGTGGGTAGTGTTGACGAGACAGGCCAACCGTCACGGTTTTACTCTTGTGATTTATTGCATGGTAAGAACCGTCGACCAAGAATCGAATCATTATTTGGCAGCCCCTCACGGGGCTAATAATAATCCAATAAAGTCTAAACCAGTCTCCCCTACTAGGGGTGGCGTGGGGGTCAGTGTAATTCGCCTCGATACCTGACTCTATCCTCACTAATTCCCTACACCGCTTCACAATCACTCACTCACTCACCCAGTCAGTAAATCACTCATTCCCCCTCACTCACTGTTATGTACTCGCCGCTAAATTATTGTTATGGACTGGTCGAGAAATTAATAGTCCTTACGCGAGAAGGCGGAAATCATAAGACCAGTAGGTTTGCGATGATACTTCTATTGTCCAAACACAAGGAGACGAAAATAAATGGTCTCACACCAAAGTGGTAAGTAAGTAAATTAGTTGTAAAGTAGTTCACACAAATTTTGAATGCGAATATATATATAAATAATTCAGACAAACCTGGGAAAAATCATTAGACAGTCTTAACATGAATGGCTAATTATAATGGAGTGTCGATCCAATTATACATAGCGAATATAGCAGACATGCCAACAAACATATATGGATATATGTCACCAAGCAACGGACTGTCAACAAACACTCATATTATATATAATATAATATAAGGAGAATACACATTATTAAAGGAGACAAGTCCATACAAGTGAAGTGGTCACAGACTAACCGAGCAAACAGAAAGAGAGACCAACATGCACACACACACATAAATATATATATGTGGATACATATCACTCACTCACTCAGACACACACACACACACACAGTCAGTCAGTCATTCAATCACCGATTCACTCACCGAGGCGATGACTTACACACTGAAAGACGAATCGCCTTTCTCACTGACACTGAGCCAGTCGTCTACTCACTCACTAACCAACTGACTCTCCCATTCTACGCGTCTACTAGGCCTCGACTAATCTCTGATTGCCTTGTCACTGTGTATCTCCAGTGTCTTCAGTGCGTCTCATCACTGCCCATCTCTGTGTACGTCTGTCTACTGGTGGCTCGTGTGTCTCTCGTTAATCCTACACGTGGAGAGTTCCACCAGTGTCTATCCAGTCAGCTGATGAGTCGATCAGACTGACTTTGTCTTCTGGGCTAAGCTGGTTGTATTATCTTCTCCGCCTGTCCACAAATACTCAGTTAGCTGGCGATTCCATCGGAATGGCTGACATCTCCTCCGGTAGGAATGATTCATCCGTGTAGTCCTTCCCCTGATATTTTGCATGTCATGTGTATTCAGCCGTCGGTTTTTTTTTGTTTTCATCTTTTGCTCTTTGGTTTTTTTTAATTCTAATAATTCCCTCCATTTTATTTTTTTTTGCGTTTTATTGCGGTTTATTTATTGATTTCGTTTTAGCTTGACAATGGTTATTTTCATTATTAAAGTCGAATTTTCCTATGATTGTAATTACGGATACTTATTCAAGCTACTAAATATAGGAGACTTAAGTCAATGTACAAACTGGCGTTGAATTATGCTTCTGTCCATTCCAAGGAAAATACTACGTCGCATCATCGTGGAGAGAATCAAACAAGCCCTATATGAAAAACTTCGACCGGAACATGCCGGATTCAGGAGGAACAAATCATGTATTGATCAAATCGCCACTCTACGGATCATCATTGAACAAAGCTTGGAATGGCAGTCACCTCTCTATCTCAACTTCATCGACTTCGAGAAGGCCTTCGACAGCGTCGATCGAGAGGTCATTTGTCAACTACTTTGCTACTACGTGGTCCCATCTAGAATTACACATCTTATCCAACAGTTATACGACAATGCTGCATGCCAAGTAATCCACAACGGGAAACTTACGGAAGCCTTCGAAGTAAGGACGGGAGTGAGGCAAGGCTGTCTACTATCACCAATGATCTTCCTGATTGCAATTGATTGGATAATGCGACAGACAACGGCAACCAACTAGGGAACAGGCATAAAATGGACTGACACAAAAGACTTGGAGGATCTGGATTTCACCGATGATATATGTCTGATTTCCCACAAACTGGAAGATATGCAAGCGAAAAGCGACAAGTTGGCAGAAGAAGCATCAAAGATAGGACTTCAAGTGAACATAGATATAACAGAGGTGATGAAGATTCTTGGCCAACACCAACAACAACAGACAACAATCAGCCTGCATAAATGGGAGGAACCTGAAAGAAACAGCCTCCTTCACCTACCTGGGAAGCATCGTCTCAACTACAGGCGGAACTGACGAGGATATCAAAGCCAGAATCGGAAAAGCAAGACAAGCTTTCATTACTCTCAAATCTGTGTGGAGGTCACCAGCACTCAACACCAAAAACAAGATCCGGATTTTCAACTCCAATGTGAAGTCAGTGCTACTATACGGATCAGAGACTTTGCGAGTCATAAAGAGCATCTCAAACAAACTTCAGACCTTCATTAACAGTTGTCTTTGCTCAATACTCAAGATCAGATGGCCGACCAGAAAAGATCAGCAACAAAGATCTCTGGGAGCGAACCAACCAGGAACCGACTGTGAAACAAATAGGCAGGAAGAAATGGAGATGGATTGGCTGGTCATACGCTGAGGAAACCATCAAGTGACATCGCTAGAAAAGCCCTCGAGTGGAACCCGAAAGGGAGGCGGCGAGTTGGTCGTCCAACGGTGACTTGGAGGAGGTCATGCGAGGAGGAGATGAAGGCATGTGGACAGACCTGGAGCGGAGTGAAAAAGTTGTCAGAAAAGAGAAGGCAATGGAGACGCGCAGCTGAAGCCCTATGTTCCTCTAGGAACTAAAGAATACAATAATAATAAATAAATCATTAGTAAATTATATAGTTAGTGTAGTAATCATCGATGTGAAATTTTGTATTTCGTCTGCTCTATCAAAGTGATTTTCACAATGCATATGTCTGTTAGACTCCTGGCTTATTTTAGCTTACGTATATTTTGCATTAATATAGCCAACTGTGATTGCTAATGTGGTGCCGGCTAGCTGCAAGCCAAAATTATAAACAACAATTTACGTCAATTATTGCGTCCCGAATCAGTGTCATGAGATTAAAGAACAATAACAAAGCTTATCTTTGAGGAGCTCACCAACCAATCACGGAAGTCTCAACGTGTGCAAATATGATTCGTAGACATTTGGCTCAACTTTCTCAGAAACAACCACAAAGAGATAACAGAATAACAACCAATCATAAAACATTTCTTTTCCACTGACAATAATGTACATAAAAATCTATAAAATATCTGTTGATTTTCCGAATAAACGACCTGTTGCCTGGCCCTTGTCTTCTTTCGTTACAGTAAGAATGATTGTTTCATGCATAATAAGCAGCAACTTGTGTGGTGTATATCGTTTGCATACTTTATGTCCTTTTATCTGGTAATCGTCGAACGCAGCAGTTATTAAGTGGTGTTATATAATTTGAGAAGGTGAATGAAATTTGTTGAGTGAGAGTGGCTAGAGTTAATCTTTGGGTAAATCCACTATATTTTTACTAGTATTCCTCAGAATAATGTGCTCAACAGCTTTTGTTCGTTTCATAAAAGCCAGTAGTCAGCTAGTAATTCTATTAGATTTCGAGTGGCCTGATTGAGGAAGTGATCATGGTCATCTTCGCAATCTCACCAGTATCCATGGTTAGTGCAGAGTTAACTAGTTTTAGTTACTGAGAAACGTGGTCTGGAACACTCTCGATGAACTGAGAAGAATATAACTGCACTTTTCATCCAATCTAGGTAGTGCACGATAAAGTATAATCATTCAGCTTCATAGTGTGAGACTGCTGCACTAAAATCTGTCTGTCCATCGGGCTGTCAAACTCCGCTACCGATCATTCAGCTTTCCAGGTCTGCTTACTACCTCACCTTTCCACACACACACAGTCATACGTTGCCTTTACTCGACCTCTTAGCAGAGTCCTCAACACCATCGCCTTCGCTGTCGAGTCGTTGATGCTCACTAACTCAGTAACATCAGTGAATTCCTTCAAGAAGCTGCTTATTTCTCCTTCTTCGACAACAGCAGGCCTTAAGATTTTCATTGTCTGAAGGCAGCAACACCTAAGTTAATGGTAGAAAGAAGGAGATTTGATAATGGAATGTTTATTTTGAATTTGATTTATACATATAAAGAAATTATGTACACCTTCTATGAAAACCGACATTTGCACAGACCTCCACTGTTGTGCTACTTCTATCCTTCACTCGTATTGTGTTTCTTTGTCTTCTTTTCATGTCTCTCATGTTTTGTCACAATACACTGGTTCAACTGCTCTCTCTCTCTGACGTCAAATGCATCTCTCCGCTACTTGATTTTTTTGTAAGACGAACATTTCTTAATATACATACTCCTGATAAGTCTTGTCATTAGCAGACGCTACTATGTATGTTATCAACAATTAAAAAGAATAAAAGTTTCAACTGAGGCGCTAGGTTACACAGATTCAAGAGTATATGTCCTGCTGGCAAATGCATACAGTCTAAGTAAATAAGGCTATTTTGATTGGACACTAGTAACTAGTGTGATGTGTCTAGTCTTTTCTTTGGAGAAGACCGAATTCTATCAGTCCGGTTTTACAATGTGGCCACGATTCTAGGTAGTTCGCCATCACGGTTCACATTGGTTTGATGGTGTTAGATGGTTAGAAACAATCAGCAGGAAGTCTTGGACCTAGGTTTCGTGCTATTTGGTGCTCATCAGCAAGGCATATCTGCCTCCAACCATTGATAATGACTGATAAAATTCAGTTTGCTTCAAAGAAAGGATTAGACACATCACACTAGTTACCAGTGTACAGACAAAGTAACCACTACAGTCCTACTGGGGGTCAATCTCAAGCCCGAATAGCTCAGTGGTAACGTCTCTGACTGCAGCATTGGATGACGCGTGTTCGAATCTCAGAAAGTACATGAACTCCTTCAAGATTCCATATACACCTCGCTAACGAGTGCCAACTAGCACGAAACTTAGGTCAGTTGACACTTCCTACCGATTGCCTCCAACCATCTAAATAAGACTATCTTGACAAGTTTATACTGACCAAGGAAAAGATCTTTGAATATCTAGACACAGTGGATACTTTATGCTCAGTGCCATAAATATTCAAAGATTTACAGGTGAAAGCTAAGAAGTTAAAAGAACAGTCATTCGAAGAAACGGACTTAGATAATAAACATAGAGAACGCAAAGGTGATAAAGATATCGACCTAACAGTAATATTAAAGCATCAAATGCCATCAATAAACGAGATCTAAAGGAAATTTTAGCACCCCTATATTAAGTCTAATTGTACGCTTATAAAGCTAATTCATGTACCTATATTATACATCTACAGAAACTAATTTTACTTACGTTTGTCGAATATATGCCATTGCATTATTGAAAATAGGTTTTCTTTTGATATATATATATATATATATATATATATATATATATATATATATAAAGACAGAAGACAAGGGCCAGGCAACAGATCGTTTATTGAGAAAAAAAACAGATATATAGATTTTTATGTACATTATTGTCAGTGGAGAAGCAACGTCTTCTGATTGGTTATTTTCCTGCTGAGGGTTATTCTGTCATCTCTTTGTGACCGTTTCTTAGAAAGTTAGGCCATCTATCTACGAATTGTAGCTGCCTACGTTACGTCTGCTGTGACTGGTTGTTGAGTTCCTCATGGTTAAGCTGTGTTATTGTTTTCCTCATGACCCCGATTCGGGACGTAAACATTGACGTAAATTGGTGTCTACAATTTTGGCTACACTACATATATATATATATATGTATATTGTGCATGGGTTCGCACACCTACGTTTGCTTTGAGATCTTGAAATTTTGATTTCGTTAATAATGCATCTTTTCAAGTTATCGCTTGTACTTCTTAGTACGATGTGAACAACTCAAACTATGTCTGTCTGGATTCAACATAGAACTTCGCACCGAAGTGCACCAGTTCGAGTTGCCACGTTCCAAATAGCACACAGAGGTAGACAAGAAGATGAGTGAAGAGAATCAATACAGTCGGACAAGTATACGAGTGAAACAGAATGGGTAATGGTAGAAAGGAATATGAAAGATTACAGAGACTGAATACATCTGCGCTGGCCATTGACAACGATTTTGAGCCATGTCACCTATTGTCTCCAGCCATTGATTCCTAGAGTCCCGAGGACCCCAACCCGGGAGTCTGCATCTCCCTACCTGACTCAGTTTAACTGTCAAGGATTTCATGGATTGATGAGGCCATGTTTTTGTTTGGCCACCACTGGCTCTTTTCCAACCTGCACCTATATCTATCAGCTAGTAATGCCCGTCGTTGGGGGAGGCGATGGTTAGGCGTGCGCAGCACGCGACCTAGCCATCTCAATCTATGCAACTTTATAGCCTCGTCAATTGATTTTCCCTCTTTGCCCAACACTCTACGCCTAACGTCAACATTACTTACCTTATTATACCACCTAATATGAGAAAGAGATCGTAGACATCTATGATCGAAAGCAGTCAACCTTTTCATGTCTTCAACGCGTATTGGCCATGTTTCAGAGCCATAGAGAAGAACGGAACGAACTGCTGAGCAGTACACACGTCCCTTGGTTGATGGCCGGATGTCACGCCTACGCCAGAGGTGGTGTAAGTCAGCGAAAGCAGCTCGAGCTTTTTGGATCCGTGCTGAGATTTCATCGCCAATCAGTCCGTTGGTGCTAATACAAATTCCCAAATAGGTGAATTGGTCAACATGTTCTTCACATGCACTTCACTCCCTATCACTAAGCTAGGAGTTGACGTAGTCCAGTCTTGTAGCAGCATCTTGCATTTTGCAGGGACGAATCGCATGCCGAACATACGAAGATTGCTGCTCAAGGTGTTCAGAAGTCTCTGCATTTTGTCAGCATCCTCCCCTAACGGGTCTATGTCATCTGCATATTCTAAGTCCATAAGACTATTATTCCCTGTTAACAAGTCGATTCCTAAGTCGTTACGTTCAGTTAAGGATACTATAGAAGCCAAAGACGAAACATAATAATAAAGACCTTGAAAAATCTCCGCCAACCAATCGGATACATGCGAAGCATAATTTTAAAGAAAATGTTTATATAAAAATAATGCAATTTTAAAATATAGTTAAGCAGAATAACGTTCTTGTATTATGTTCCAAGAAATCATCCTATTTTCCCATAATAGTTCTCATAGTTGGGCTAGACCAATTTTTGTACATAAATTCGTCAAGATAACTGTAAATCATTGTGTTTCTTAAACCATCCACCGATTCACCTCTCTGATCCTCGTTTTTGGGTGACTCCAGAAAATTTCGATAGCATTAGTGTGTGAGTTCCATCGAAAGGATTAACGAAATGGCTTGTATGATTGACCACGTTGTAAATATAGCCCAGGGATGACAGTCGGCTACACGTTCTCCTTCTTCTCATGAACTTGTTGTCTAGCGTGAAGTTGTGAGCAGTGGGTGTGAGGACAAGTACTCTCCAAAGGCACTGGCGCGCTATGTTGTGAATTGACAGAAGCTAGAATTCATGTACTGGCCATTGGATTGGGTCCCAGTGGCCTAATGGTCAACGAGCTAGCTCGCCTTGTAACCAGAAGGTCCTGGGTTCGAAACCTGGTGGCGGGGGGGTGAGAAGTGATGATGAAGAGTCATAAACTGTTCTGAAGAAACAGCTGTCCACTACTCTCAGGTTTCGCAGTGGTCCTCAAACTGACGTCAGCTCATGAAGAAGTTCTGTAACTAAACAACAAGAGGAAGTTGGCGAGAGAGAGAAAGAAAAAGCGAAAATATATATAAGCCAAATCGCCAACGCGTGTAATTATATTTGTATGATTATGAATGGGGAACAACTTGTGCTCGAAACCTTGTCATCCAGTTGCTAATAATACTGCCTCATCATCACAGGAGAAAACCGACAACAAAATGGCTGAAGAAGCGGTGCAGCGAAGACGGGACTCTCGGTGAACATAAAGTAGATAGAGGTGATGAAGATAACCAACGAACTGCAACAACAACAACAACAACAACCAGTACCAACCACCAACAAACGGAGAGATTTGACATTTATCAGGATAAGAATCACTGTTTCAACCACAGACGGAAAGGATAAAGATGTCGAAGCCAGCCAGCGTGAATCGGAGAGACAAGATGTACCTTCATCAAATTAAAACCAATCTGGAAATCTTCTACACTCCAACAGCATAAACAACAAGATTCGTATTCTGTTTGAAACAAATGTGAAGCCAGTCAGTTTTCCTATACGGGTCAGATACTTGCACTGTGTATCACGGAAAGGATTTCCAACAGGCCAGTGCAGACTTTCATCAACAGCTTCCTTCGCTAGCTTCAATATGAAGACAAAATGGTCAGAAAGAACTAGTGACAAGAAACTGTGGGAAAAAACCAACCAAGAGCCAAGTGCTCAGAAATATGTGGATGAAAATGAAGACGGAGAGGGCATACGGTGAGGAGGCCACCGAATGACATCAGTGCGAATGTGACATGGGAGAGGTAGTGTAGCGAGGAGGATGTGAGAGAGCTTGGGCAATCCTGAACCCAGCTGAAGGGGACAGCAGAAGATAGAACCAAGTGGAGACGTTACGCTGAAGGCTTATGTTCCATTCGGAACCTTAAGAGAATATTAATAATAATAATAATGCAATAATACAATATATACACCATTATATTCATGTCCCTAAAGTCTACTTTTATGTGAGATTCCGTTCAATATCAAAAAAATTAATTATTTTTTTCTTCTTTCTGAATCCATTCCTCTCAGAAGTGTCCTTAATAATCTGAATGTAAGTTTATTCTTACCATCGTTTATTTAGAGTACAACTAAGTCTGATATATTAAAAGGAATATAAAGAACATTGACAAAGTTAAACTTTAAACACCAGTAACTCTACCAATCACCAAATGACCTTGAACGCACCAATCACGCGAAAGACGCCATTTTTGAGCATGAAATACATATATTTATGAAAACAAAATGCATAAAAACTGTATAAAAGTGTTACAGAGGATACCTTTTTTTCTCACATGTAATAAAAACAACTCCCAGTTTAACAACATACGAGTATCAATAAAAAAAGTTATACCATATCTGAGGCATGTATTTATCTAAATGACTAGAAATAACATCACTTTTCAATCCATTAATGGCTCTAATCCAGTTTCTTGAAATTCCCCAAAGCCTTTCGATAGAAGTGGTGCGGTCCCTGTAATGGGATCCACAAAATCATTAGAATGGTTAAGTCTGTGGTGGATATATCTAAGGGATGACAAGGAGTCACACTCTTTCCACTCATCTGTGTGTATTATAGATCCTCGTTTCACCAGTCGAGTGGTAATTAGCATTAAAGTATTTGACTTTCTATGTGTTATTCTCTCGACAAATCCTTTTCGTAATGAGATATGGTGTAATCTAATCACCGAAACATTATTTGCCTGTTCCTGACCATAGTTTCATCTACATGTACAATCACGCCTTCTCCTCCCAATAAAGAAGAAAGTCTCTCCATTTTCCATGACGCGATATCTCTGCAGTGTTGGTACCACTGAACTGTTGAAACGAGACTGTTTTAGGTTTCAACAGCTGCAGATTGTTTAAAAACTCAGTAATTACAAATCTACAAAGTCTGGGTTAATGACAAATGGGACCTGGCAAAATGTGTTCGTAGGAAATAGTATATTCATCAGCTAACCTTCCCTAACCCTAACTCGTCTCAAAAAATTCCCACAATGAAACACTCTGAAGCCTTTTATACTCATGACATCTCCACATTAACAAATCCTTTCATTTCTAATCAACCTCACATCTAAGCAACACTAGAACACTTGGTCTACACACCAAATTTCAAATGTAACTATGTTACAGTTGGCATTTCATTCAAATCAAGCTGAATAGAAGCTTCAATTCATGTGAAGGAACTCACTGACTGGTCTGGTAGTTACTAGTGCTTAAAATTTAACTTGACCAATGGGTTTACACTTTCCCTACACATGTTGTTTCACGTGAACCTATTTCAGTACTGGCTAGTTAAATTAAAACCAACTGCTGGTGCATAGAATCAAATTTGTCATTTGGAAATGAAACAGTTTGATACCTCTTTTACATATGTTAAATATTCAAAGCCTACGCAATATGTGCATGGAATGGCAATCAAACCCCTACCTCAACTTTATAGACTTTGAGAAGGCCTTCGATAGCGTTGACCACGAAGTAATTTGGAGACTACTTGAGTACTAAGGCGTACCTCAAATATTCATCAACCTTATTCAACAGCTGTACGACAACGGCACATGTCAAGTGATCCAGAACGGAAAACTCAGCGAGGCGTTTGGAGTAAACACAGGAGTCAGACAAGGGTGCTGGCTTATTATCACCAATGATATTCCTAATTGTGGTGGACTGGATTATGAGTAAGAGAGTGGGAAACGAGAAGACAGGGATATCCTGGACCGACCGATGTGAAGAACCTAGAAGACCTGGATTTCGCGCGTGGATGATTTATGTTTGATGTCACACAAAATCGAAGACCTACAAGCAAAAATCGACAAACTGGTCGAAGAAGCAGCCGATGAAGACAGGACTCCAGGTGAACATAGACAACACGGAGGTTATGAAAATCACCAACCAACAACAACAACAACAGCAATATCCAGCGCCAATCACCATCAACGGGAGGGATTTGAAAGAGGTCACTTCATTCACTTATCTCAAGAGCATTGTCTCAACTACAGGAAGTCGGAACGGACGAGGATGTCAAATCGAGCGAGAATCGGGAAGGCGAGAAACTCATTCATCAACCTGAAACCAATCTGGAAATCTTCGTCACTCAGCCACATCAACAACAAAATTCGGTCGGATTTTCAATACAAATGTCAAGTCAGTCAGCTCTTCTATACGGATCAGAAGCTTGGCGGGCGGATCACGAAGAATATTTCCAACAGCCTGTTGCAGATATTTATCAACAAATGTCTTCGCTGGCTCTATATTGAAGATCAGATGGCGGGGCCGGAAAGAATCACCAACAAGAAACTATGGGAACAAACAAAACAAGAAGCAATCGCCAGCAAACAAATATGCAGGAGGTAGTGGAGATGGATTGGACACTCGCTGAGAAGACCGCTGGGTGACATCGCGAGCGCGTCAGGACATTGCTCGAGTGTAACCCGAAAGGGAAGCGACGAGTTGGTCGTCAGTGCAAGGGTGACATGGAGGAGGTCGTGTGAAGAGGAGCGAAACAGTATGGACTAACATGGATGCAGATGAAAAGTACAGCAGAAGCAAGCGAAGACGTGCAGTTGAAAACCTATGTTCCACTAGGAACCCAAGGGAACAGTAACAACAATAATAAACTTCCTTCAGCCTAACTCGTCTCAAAAAATTCCCACAATGAAACACTCTGAAGCCTTTTATACTCATGATATCTCCACATTAACAAATCCTTTCATTTCTAATCAACCTCACATCTAAGCAACACTAGAACACTTGGTCTACACACCAAATTTCAAATGTAACTACGTTACAGTTGGCATTTCATTCAAATCAAGCTGAATAGAAGCTTCAATTCATGTGAAGAAACTCATTGACCCAATCAAGGTCAATGGTGTGGACGCACTCCTCTGGTAGTTACTGGTGCTTAAAATTTAACTTGACCAATGGGTTTACACTTTCCCTACACATGTTGTTTCACATGAACCTATTTCAGTACTGGCTAGTTAAATTAAAACCAACTGCTGGTGCATAGAATCAAACTTGTCAATTGCAAATGTTAAATATTCAAGGCCTCCTGGATACTATAATTAGCAATTAAGGAGGTAAGAGAAATAGCTTGATAGTATATACTACTGCTTGACTTATATAAGTAGTTTGAAACCACTCACGTTCAGCAGTAGTGTTTCCTAGGCGAATAGAAGAATTAGAAAAACAAAGAGCTGAATGCAACTGAATCCTCCCTAGATGCTAATGCTGTTTGTGGTGAATTTCAACCTCGATTCACCTTTATTCTATATACTGCAACTTTGTACAAGTAGCTAACTAGAATTCGCGTGCTTTCAGCGGATGATTCAGCTGAGCTCTGAGCTCAGTGGAACTTGGTATACCAATGATCAATTCTACTCCCTACCCAAAAGAGCACAAGGCCTGTCAGATGCTTAGATTACTCATATCATTCATTCAGTGGTATATAACATCATGCAGTCATATTCAAATTCTTTGATCACAGACGTGCTAAAAATTTTTCACTATTTCTAACACACTGACACAGTTAAATCGATAAGTGCACAAAGGATTCCAGTTATTATTGTGAAGCATTAGAACCAATTGTCAAGGCGTTCTTTTTAGACTACGTTGTATTCTGGATGCGAAGGTATCCAAACACAAAGAGGATAATATTACACTTTGGATGACTCAGTCAACTTCTGAGTTACATCATCTTGGAATAACCTCGCCTAGTTTACATGGTAACCAGTTTTCTAACCGTTTCCAAGGCCGAGTAAAGAGGATGGGTTGGGCGTGGGACTATTGACTCTACCCCAGAAAACTAATGAAACTCTTACGGAAACTTCAATGCACAATAAAAAAATATTGAAAATACGAAAAATATTTTTTTAAAAACAAACTTATTTTTCGCTGGAATCTGAGAGGCGGAATGATGCGGGCTGGTGAATGCCCGCCTTCGGGAAGCCAGTCATCTAGCCAGCTGATATGTCTTCTTTAGATGAAAACAAGAATAAAAATGGGGACGTGTAATGTCACTACAATGTACGAAGGTGGGAAGGTCACCCAGGTAGCCAAAGAAATGAGAAGATATGGCATAGGAGTGCTGAGAATCTGTGAGAGCAAGCTGAATGTAGGTGATGAATATAACCAACCGAAGAACAGCATCAACAACCAGCGCCAACCACCATCAAACGGATAGATTTAACAGAGGTTAATACCTTCACTTATCCGGCTAGGAATCACTGTTCTGACCACAGGCGAGTGGAACGGATGAAGATTTCAAGCCCAGCCGGAGAGAATCGGAAAGACAAGATGTGCCTTCATCTCCTGCACTCCACCAACATAAACAACAAGATTCGTATTCTGTTTAACACAAATGTGAAGCCAGTCAGTCAGTCAGTCGGTTCTTCTATGTGGGTCGGAAACATGCACTACGTGTCACGAAAAGAGTTTCAAACAGGTCACAGCAGACTTTTATTAGCAACTGCCTTCACTGATTCTACAATAAAGGTTAGATCTCCAGAAAGAATAAGCAACTAGAAACTCTGGCGTTGAACAAGCATGCCTAGAACCTATAGGATAAAATGGAAATGGATTGGTCATACGATGAGAATGCCGTCAAATGACACCACGCTCAATGCCGACCATTATTATATTATATCATTATTATATCCTTTAATTCCTAGAGGAACATAGGGCTTCAGCTGCGCGTCTCCATTGCCTTCTGTTTTCTGCCAACTTTTTCACTCCGCTCCAAGTCTGCCCACATGCTTTCATCTCCTGCTCACATGACCTCTTCCAAGTCACCCTTGCACTGACGACCAACTCGCCGCTTCCCTTTCGGGTTCCAGTCGAGGGCTTGTCTAGTGATGTTGCTTGATGGTTTCCTCAGCGTATGGCCAATCCATCTCCATTTCTTCCTGCTTATTTGTTTCACAATCGGTTCCTACTGGGTTGGTTCGCTCCCAGAGATCTTTGTTGCTGATCTCTTATGGCCATCTGATCTTGAGTATTGAGCAAAGACAACTGTTAATGAAGGTCTGAAGTTTGCTGGAGATGCTCTTTATGACTCGCCAAGTCTCTGATCTGCAACAGCGCACTTTTCGATTAGTGTATAACGTTTTCGCGGATATATATAAAACTTTCATTTCTTTGTTGTATCTCACTACGAAGTTCTGGAATTTATTACAATCTGTCTACTTTCGAACACTGAACCTGTTGATTTAATATCACTGACTACTTATACCTATAACAAAGTATTTTTTTGACATTTTGTGACCTTTTAATACTAACATATCTATAATTGTATATATTGTTGGATGCCGACCATCGTTCGTGTGGAATCCCAATGGGATGCGACAAATGGGTCACTGGACAGTGGGATAGAAGAGATAATTTGTTAAGGAGGAGATAAGAGACCATGGGTAATCATGGCCTCAGCCAGCTGAAAAAGACAGCAGGGAATAGGAAAAGGTGGAGATGTGTTGCTGAAGCTGTATTTTCCACTCGGGACCCAAAGGAATATTAACAATCTCTATCTACGTTAATCTTCAGTGACTGATGCTGTTCCCACAGAAACTGGAACCTTAGATGATGAATTGACGATTCTTAGATGGAATAAAACGCACATCTTCGACGCCACTGTTAGCGATTATCAACAGGCAAAATTAAACCATCATAGCCAAAATCACTGTGACCTTGAACAACCAATCAGAATTCAGAATTAGGAAAATTCGCATAATCGATAAAAATGCACTTTTTAAAATCTTGCATACATGATGTTGCACACTATAACTGCCACTTATATGTTGTAAAAAATATCTCCCAGTCAATATGTATACATGGATAGCCTATAGAGAAGTCATATCATACGAGACAGATGCATTCACTGAGTTAAATGGAGGTCATACTACTTTAAAGTCCACTGATATTTCTGACACTCTAATTTAACCTACCGCTAAACCTGATTTTAAATCTATTCCTAACCTTAAACCTAGACCCTAAACTTAATAATAATAATAGTAATTTGCTTTATTCCCAAACAGAACTTCTGATACAGAATGAAATTCTCAGCATTTCACTACATACAGTATTGCATCCAGTTTGTACATTAACAATAAATAAAATTCTACATAGATTAAGGGTAATCTCAGTTCGTTTTGACAACAGTATATTGGCATGTCGGTAGCAAAGCCAAAAATTGAACAGAGTGTTTGAAGGAGTTAGAAAAGTAGATACTACTAGCATATTTACTGGCGTAAGCGGTAACAAAAGGTCGAGATATATATAGAGTGTGAGAGAACGAAGAAGAATGCTATAAATAGAGTTTGTAAGGAAGAGAGGAACAAAGCAGCACATAACAGAAAAAAGAGAGAATAGGAAAAGAAAGAAAGAAAACGTTCTACCTATAAATAATATGAGTTGGAAAGACGAGATCCAATTGTTCTACTGACTATTTAATAAGTTGTAGGTATCACGACGCCTAATGCTTTCTTTATCGCACAGAACACGAGCTAAGTAGGGTATGTTTGAGTTTTATACTTACTAGTGCGAGCATATAGTTTTCCATATAGGCTTCTGGTTCTGCCTGACTGATGAGATACAAGGGGAGAGTTGTGAATGAAAAGGGTGATGTGAGTTAGATAGATAGAATGGATTTAGCCCATTTATCACATGAGTCCATGTGGCTGTCAACCAGAATATTAACAAGCTGTTAAGTGGCACGTTCCTTACCCTGCTGACAACCTTTAACATCCTGCGTAATAAGGCATAGTCTTTCTTCAGTAGCCCTGGAAAAGGGGTAAGAATAAAGAGTAGTAGGCAGGATGCAAGAGTTAACGAATTGTAGGAGTAAGGGTTGGGTTACACCAGAATGTCTTAACTTCTTGATGTAGAAGGTAAGACGGAATATTTTCTTAGAAATCATCAAGATATGAGGCGACCAGAAAAGATCAGAAGATAGAATGACGCCTAGATATTTAATTTCCGACTTGGTTTCTATTTCAGTGCCATCTATGTTGCACACCTCGTGAGTGCTAACCACCAGTTTGTTTAGGTCAGATTTATGCTGAAAGGTGAAATTGATTGTTTGACATTTGGAGGGGTTTAAGGTAAGACTGTTTTCCTTGGACCATTGGCCGATTTCTCATAAAAAGCCATTCAGTTTAGAGCAGTCACTTTGACATTTGACAGGCAAAGATACAGTCAGGTCATCAGCATATTTGACAAAATTAATGTCATTTGAAGATGGTAAGTCATGTAGAAAGAAAGAAAAGAGAAGTGGGGAGAGTATAGCACCTTGGGGGACACCAGCTTCAGTGAGTACAGCAGAGGAGGATTTGTCTTTGTATACAGTGTACTGCATTCTGTTTGAAAAGTAGGAATGCAACCAGTTATTTGTGTCATCGAGAGCTTATTTAGCAAGAGACATTTAGGTACAGTGTCGAAAGCAGAAGTGAAGTCGAGAAACATGCAGCGGATATATTTGGCACTTTTATCTAATGATGAGGCGATACTGTTGTGTAAGATGACTGCAGCGTTTAAAGTACTCCTACCCTGTCTATAGGCAAATTGTTTGGGGTCTTCAAAGCTTTTAAGGGAGGATTCGAGTTTAAGAAGTACTAGTTTTTCCATAAGCTTTAGAAACGGGGAAGTGATGGCAATGGGTCTGAACTTTACGTTCTTGCTGTTACCAGGTTTAGGGATAGGGACTATTTTAATGTCTTTCCATGCAACAGGTACAACATTTTTGGAGAGAGAAGCATTCAGGGTGTTAGTTAGGGGAGAACATAAAGCATCTGCACATTGTTTTAGAACATCTGCAGGTACACCATCAGGGCCAAGGCTGTGTGAGGGCTTAAGCGTTTTAAGACATTTTAGAAGAGTATTATTAGAAGAAGAGAGTATTAAAGTCATGAAAGTTATCAGCTACATGATTAGTAACGTTAGAAGTAGTTATAGTAGAAGGAGAGCGTATAAAAGACTGATTAAGAGCACTAACATCATAAGAGAGAAAAACATTAAATCACTCACTATTGCCAGTAATTTCATTGAAAATTTTCCACATGCTGACAGGAGATTTGCATGATAAAAGTGTATGGTTATACATAGCATTAAGATTTTTGATTTCAGATTTGATTTGAGCATTAATCTTAAAAGCCATTACCCTACTTAACAATGGAGATTTACAGAAAAAGTACCTAGGGAATTAGTAGAATACTGTATCTATCCTCGCTAAATCCAAAAACGCTAGGCATAATTTGTTTTGCAACGACGTTTTATAGCCTTCATTATGGATAAGATTTTATTTTGATAAGTCACATAGTAGATTTCAGAAATACCCCCACTTATGAATTATCAAAACACTCAGCTCTAATATTATGTCCCATTAGAAATCGTTCAAACTCTAGACTAACTAATTTATATCGGATGAAGAAGAAACTAAATGACACTCAACTAGAGAATGATGAAAAAATGGTTAGTTTTAATATAACTAGTCGTTACGCAAATATACCAATCAATATGGCAGCCTTAGAAGCAGTTAAAAAAGAATTAACTGCGGATCCTGAACTCACTTATAGGATGAAGCCACCCATTGAAGAAATTATTTTAGGAATTCGGTTATGCCTCACATCTACTATCTTTAAATTCCAAGGTAAAATATATAGACAAACAGAAGGCGTAGCAATGGCATGGATCCCCAATATCCGCTATCGTAGCAGATATATTTATGGACAGTTGGGAAAATACTGCTCTAAACACAACATTTAATCCTACTCCAAAAATATGGTGGAGATATGTGGATGACACTTTCACAATGTAAAAAACAGAACACATCTCTAGCTTCTTGGCATATATAAACTCACCAGTTGAGGGAATAAAATTCACATCGGAATCGGAAAATGAACAAAGAGAATTAGTTATGTTAGATTGTAAAATAAAACGAATAGAAGAGGGCGAAATACACACTGGTGTTTATAGAAAACCAACTCATTCTAATAGATATTTTGACTTTAATTCATCTCATCCGTTAACTGTCTGCGAAGGCAGGCTTAGTTAAGTGTTTAACAAAGCGAGCAATAGCACTAAATAGCACAAGAAAAGACCTGAATGATGAAATAAAATAGATAGAAGAGGCGTTGCTGTTAAATAACTAACTATCCTATAAAATTCATTAGGAAGATCAGTAAAGGCCAAAAACAAAATAAAAATAATTATGGAACTAGTAATGATAACATAAATAACAGAGAATAAAGGTCATCTACTGTTATAGCATAGAAGGAGCAGACATCTGTGACCCTACATAGGATTCTAAATAAAGCAGGAATTAGGGTGTCATTCAAACCTACAAACTCACTCAGAGACAAGCTATGTAGGCTAAAAGACCCGGTGGAACCAATTAAACAAAATAATATAATTTACAAAATACCTTGCAATGACTGTGAGGTCAACTATATAGGTCAAACTAGTAGATCGGGGATAATCAAATTGTCGGAACATAAGAATTTAGTGGCTAAGGTAAGAATGGTTGACCCCAAGTTGTATACTTATGTTTCATAGCCTTCCTTAAATTGGATTGCTTCTTGAAGTTCAAATTTCGACAGATCTTGACTTCGGCTACAAAATACTTTAACTTCGCCCGTCGACCTTAAAACTTCCGCCTATTCTTTCCTTTACCTCCCTTTACAACTCATCTATACATAACCTCACTATTTCCTGTCTGGAATAAGTAGGATAGTGTGAAAACCTAGTTTATAAAATTCTTCAGTCTTTAAAGTTCTTTATATACTTCATGAATAATCCCCATCCAGGGAGTAATGAGGACATAAAACATGTAGTTCAGCAAAGAGTCTGTTTTCGGCGACGAATTCATTTCCTCTCTTAGCTTTATAATCGCAAATATATATATGTATGGGTTATTTTGTATGTATGTATACATTAAGTTTGTCAAACAAAAATACAATTGGTTATGGTTATTTTAACTAAGGGGGAGGTGAGAATTAGAAAGTTTTGGGTGAAGTTACACAATACAAAAACGGTCAGGAAAATTGGCTGTTAATGAAACTAGAGTAGTAACTAGGGCAAGAATATGAATAGTTTGATGATTGAGTTGTACTCAGGATGAAAATAGAAACAAAGTAAAGAATATGAAATTACGTAAGAGTTCTTAAATGAATATACAAGCAATTAAAGAAACAAGCAACCAAACAAAATTAAGTCATCAAAAATCAACAAAGTTGGTACTATGATACTAGAATTCGTTGAGTAATTCTCTTTTGTATGCACAGCTACGGTTTTTCTATGTGAATGGACGGCCAGAGCTTCGGCGATACGGAGAAGACGAAACCGTATTTATTGCCTTTGGTAGGTTATTCCTAACTCTGCAGATTACTTTGAAGCAGAAGGCGTTTGTTGAAATGGAATGATCAGTGTTAACCAAGTGTTCAGTTATCGCACTCCTTATTGCTCCACTATTACCTTTTCTCAGCCATGCTGGCTGGATAGTGTTCTTGAATCCTTTTGGAAAGGATGCGCGTCGAACGATCGATGTACCTGGCTTCATAGCAGCAGATGAACTGATGTATGCACACACTAGTGGTCAGATGCGGGATCCTATCCTTAAGTCTTCTTCTTCTACAGACAAGTGGGCGACTGGCGAACACTATACTTGGCGTTTGCTGCAAATAATGTTCTTCTCAGAGATGATGCGATCCTTCTCTTGGGAATATCGCTTGTTAAAAATCTCCCTTGAAATCTGAGATTTTTTTTATTACAGCTTGATTCCACACTGTATTTTTCGTACAAGTATGGAATTCTCAGCATGGATATCAGTAGCCCAAATTTTGCAGGCCGACCATAGATATCAGGTGTGCGTCAGCAGGGGATCGAACCCACGACCATATGCATAGTCGGCGAGAGTCCTAACCACTGTGCCTCTTTTTCGACGCAAGTGTACACATACATACAAAATAACCTATATATATATATATATATATATATATACATGCTATACAGGAAGATATGGAGGTGGATTGGAGGCCATACTCTGCAAAAACAAACCATCAGGTAAGTGACATCACACGTCAGGCCATCGCTCGAGTGAAATCCGAACGGGAAGCGGCGAGTCGGTCGTCAGTGCAAGGGTGAAAATGAGATGAAAGCATGTGGGCAGACATGGAGCTAGGTGAACCAGACGTTGGTGGAGAACCGAACACACTGGCTACGTGCGGCTGAAGCCCTATGTTCCTCTAGGAATTAAAGGAAACAATAATAATAATAATACTTGCGGTTGTACAGCTAAAGTGTGGAAATGAAGCCGCCTCTGAAAAGAGACTCTTCTTTGAACTATGTGTTTTACTTTTCATATATACTTATCTTATTAACTAAAAAACTATCTATATTTATCACAGGAATATAAACTAAACCAACTATTCATCTACACATGGTCGTTGATAAGGGCATTATTGATTTTTTTTAAACGATATGCATATATTTGGCAGCTGACTTGCATATGACGACCTGATTAAAGACATGAAAATGAACTTTTATTATTTTTTGTGGATTTCTTTAAAATATGTATTTTTATTAGTTTTTACTGACGCTAGAGGGGAGGGAAGGTGAGGGTGAAGAAGAAGAAGGCGGTTAAGACTTCAATAAAAGCTGATTCTAATATTAACAGTGAAGTAAAATGATGCTGTAAGAGAGAGAAGAGGAATTCGTGCTCTTTAATCTGGTAAACTTACATATACTAATGGTTGGATAAAGCAATCTGTACACACTGAAACTTTAATTCCGCGAGAAGTACTCATGTTCTACTCTATTTTTGCCTACAATTCATGCTTTCTGTATTGGCTTTCTCATTTGTTTCGCTAGCCTATTAAAGAATCTAGTGGAGTTATTATTGTTCTGTTAATATTACTCTTCCTTTGGGTTTCAAGTGGAATATAGGACTCTTTCGCTGAGCCCATGATTGCTCATAATCTCCGATCACCTCTTCCTCAAACGATTTCCTCGATGTCACCCTCAGACACACACCCGACTCGTTGTTTTCCAATCAGGTTGCGCTCGAGTGACGGCCTACATTGAGAGCGATGCCATTTTAACGGTCTCCTCAGTGGAGCGTGTCCAATTCACCTCCATTTTTTCCTACATATTTTCCCGTCGATTGATTGGACTGAAGTGCTCGGTCTCAGGTTGGTATGTCGGCCTCTTGTGCAGATGCTTCAACAATGTATGGGCATGTAATTAGAAGTTAATTGGTGGATGGTGACTAGTAGAGGAATCCAGGATGCACATTTCGTCCTATTTGCTTCTCGTTGTCGAAGTGGTCTAGTGGATAACCTGCCTTTGTGTTTGAAACTATGGGCACTGGGTTTGAGCCTCTGTGGGAACATCATCACTCACTGGGGAATTCAGGTACATCCAGTGACTGATCACTCTCAAATAGGACGAAATGCACGTTATCCTGGATTCCATCCACTGCTAGTCACCACCTACTAATTAACATGTTTAGTTGGTTCCACTCCACAGTTTCTTGTTACTGATTCCTTGAGGTTCAAAGTCGACGACTGCCAGAAAGACAAGACAGATGCAACTGAAAAACGCATCACAAACGTATTGAGAGATCTTCTAAAGAAGAATTTGATTGACAACAACACGTACAATGAATTGAAACCCCGAGGGTCCCGTTTGCCATATATGTATGGCCTTCCAAAGACACACAAGAAAGAAGTCCCTCTGAGACCTATACTTTCGATGACCAACTCTCCCCAACATAAGGTAGCCCGTTAGCTTGCGGAGAAGTTGGAACCCATTCGCCAACGGCTAGGCATGTATACCGTAAAACTCATTTTTTCGCCGGAAGGTAAATTAATGGCTTTAAAATAAGTTCTGGATAATTTGACACCTCCTTTTCACAATAATCAACAATAAACAACTGAATCATTTGTCAATCTTCTTTCTCCCCCAAATTAAAATCCAACCTATTATGGGACGGGGGAAAATGGGGCTGGGTGTTTTAGCAGATATCTTTATGTCAAACCTTGAGAAAAACAAAGCTGAAGCATGCAATTGATCAAACAACTTCCTATTGTCGATATGTCGATGACACATTTGTAGTATGCAACAACGAAAGTCATGCCTCCTACCTACTCAGACTATTCAACAACGCACATACAAATATTGTATTTACTATGGAACATGAAAATGATGGAAAGTTCCACTTCCTTGACGTCGCCATAAAACGCCTAGAAGATGGTAGTCTCCAGAGGTCAATCTACCGAAAGCCCATATGGAATGGACAATACTTACATTTTAATAGTTTTTGTCCAAATAGCTATAAACCAGCACTAGTCAAGACTCTGTACTATAGAGCGAGGAGAATATGCTCTGCAGAGAAACTAGAGGAAGAATTTACGAATCTCGAAAAGGTGCTGAAAAACAACGGCTATCCTCAAAGATTCATTAACAAATATGGAAGATGTGAAGGCTCAAATACCAAACAAATCACAGTTGAAAAAAAGCCTGTCTTCATTCAACTAGATTTTAAGCGTGAAGACATTGCAGAAATGGTCAACAGAAGACTGAGAACGTCACTAGCCAGAGCCTATCCTGCAGCTAAGTTGGTTCCCGTCCATCGAACAAAATGCTCTTTGGTGCAGTCAAAAGTCGATAGATACTCTTCTCATGTTAACTCCAACTGTATATACAAATTTACGTGTATCTGCGGGAGCAGTTACATTGGGAGAACAGAAAGAAGGGCACACCTCCAATTTTCTGAACATGTGCCGAAAAGCCTACGTCTCAAGGGAACAAACTCTTATAGTAGCGCTATTACCAGACATCTCCTCGACAAGGGTCATGAGGTGGAAATCGAGAAATCCTTCAAAATTATCAATAGACAAAGGAGCTCCATTCTCCTCAAGTTTGCCGAAGCAATTTCTATCAAACGCTTGAAACCAGATTTATGTGTTCAGAAAGAATCAGTTATTAGTCTTTCTTTGCCTTGGTAATTGGATGTCTTTTTTCTCTCATCTGATTACGTAATCTTTGTCATTAACCTCACCCTCCTATTATTATCTGCAATTTTGCTTGTCTCTTGTTTCTATGATTTGAGTTCAACTCAGTACATTGTTACCTAACTTATCAGTCACTATGCATCTAACGCACATCTCATCTTTATTATGTAACTCCCTTACCATTATATGCATACATTTATTTTGTTTTAACTTGAACTGCCTGTGTAAAAACTATATAAGCTCAATTTTCTGAGCACTGTTTACTAATTGTGGAACTTTCTGTCAACTGACAACATGTAAGATTTGCAAGTATGTTATGACGTTTCTGTACTTAAACCTCATAATTTATTTAGGCTGTAAGCAGCTGATAAGAAGCCAACGAAATAGGCGATGGTGGTACCATATTATTCTACACAAACCACTGTTGTTCTCGCTTTATTCAAATTCATCAAGGGGAATAAATGCATAATGATTCCTTCTGGCTAGCCATCTATTAGATCTACAGTATAACGCCAGTTAAAGGGGTTAGCTGTTGCTAAAAGTCTATACTGGCTGCCCTATTGGAAATACTTCTCGGGATTCGAACTACGTCATACCATAAAATATACAACTTCCACTTTCTCTAATTGATTTCAGGATTTAATAAGAATGTATATTACTGAAAAAAAAGCATTATTAGTACACAACGTTCAACAACAACAAGCAAAAAAGTACATCAGATTATTTTACAAATGATGATATTACAACACAGCCTTAAGAACAATGGCTATTAAATTGTTGGCTGTAATAGTTCTCATATTAGGATTTTGCTAACTTCTTATTGGCTATTCTATTTATTTGTTTAGTTGTGCAAATGAACCAATCAGAGAGTCCCCAACTGAATTTTGATTGGTTAAAATGGTATACTACATAAAGGAAATAAAAACTAGTTGACACAATAGATAGATAGATAGATAGAGAGAAAGAAAGAGAAGGCTATATAGAATAGAATTTTAGTCCTTAATCTGACCTTTATATGGACATTTTTTCAAAGTACATTTATTATACGTATATATATGTGTGTAGATATTTATAATTTACACACGAATAATGTGATTATTTATGAATAAGGGCGTATTTTTCTAAAAGTGAAGAATGTGATACAAAAGTACTACTCATGATTACTTCTCAGGGAGAAGAATAAAGTTATGTAAAAGGCACAAAAATATTCAAAACAAAACAAAAATATACATTTAATTCCAGTTGAGTGAACTTTTGCTATTATTTTCTGTAAAAGACTTATGGAATTATACACTAAAGTTTCTTTGAAAGAAACAGAATTAGATCTAAGTCATGTCATTCAAATGATTATATCAATTCATTAAATGTTTCAATTGATGAGATGACAGATATTCCAAAACAGTGTTCACTATCAACAAGAACATCAACGCCGACGTCAACACCAACACCAACGCCAGGAACAACAATTACTGCAAGTCGACTTCCGCATTCATCAACCTATTTAACTGGTATCAATGAAGATACAAGAGGTGAATCATTTCATTCAATTATTGATCTTCAAGGGGTTCATCAAAAACAGCATAATTCATCGATTAGTACATGTGCTGTACCGTTAAATGTTTGCTGTGTTTGTGCCGATGAAGATGGTTTACAGTCACTGCATTCAGAGATATTTGTAGTTTGTGCTTCACCAGGCTGTAAATACAGTAAGTCTAAATTGTATTTAAATTGTTTGTCATTTTTGTGGGTTTTTGGTATTAAATCTTTCTGTTAATCTGTAACACTTCGATTTTGATTGATTGGACACTGAAGTTCTTGGCCTCAGGTTGATATGTTGGTTCCTTATACAGATGCTTCGACGATGTCTGATTATTTAACTCGAAGTAAATTACTGATGGATGGCGATTAGCAGTGGAATCTAGGATAACGTGTATTTCGCCGTATTTGGGACTCGTCAGTCATTGGATATATCTGAATTCCCCAATGAGTCAGTGATGTTGTTCCTCTCCCCCAACGAGGCTCGAACCCAGTGCCCATAGTTTCAAATGTCAAAGCGTTATCCAATAGACCAGTGGGAACACCATCAGTTACTCACTGGGGAATGCAGGTACGTCCAACGGATGACGAGTCTCAAATAGGACGAAACGCGCATTAACCTAGATTCCACTGCTAGTAACCAGCCACCAATTTACTACAACACTTCACATTGGAACTTGAAATATATATGTATACTGGTCTAAAACAGCAACCTGTATCCCAGGGGATTAGGATTTCCCCTGATTAATACGCGTTTCTTTTACAAAACCACACAATTTTTGGTCTTACAATCACTTTTAAAAGTAATAGTTTTTCATTTACAGGTTAATAGTCAATTGAAGTTATGTTTGCGACAATAGCAAATATAATATAAAGAACATCTATCTGTTTCTAATATTTCTGAATTCCAGGAATTAACACGATTAGACAGTGGAGGTATTTTGAACAGCTCCGTAAAAGATTATACGCCTTTCAGGATTTCATTATGAGCCAATGTCGGTTAGACAACCACTGGAAAACCTGCACTGGAGTACTAAATAGCTGTTTTGTCAACCTAGTTTGGGACTCTCCAGCAGTACGCAACCACCTCAGTGGTAGGATTCGAACCCACAACTTTCCAGTTACTAAGCGAACAAGCTCGTAGACCATTAAGCCATTGAAACCCAATCCAATTGCTAGCCCACAAAATTTCATCTTCTGCCAATTCACACACGATATAGCGATACTGACAATGACTAATATCATTGCTGGGGAGTATATGTCCTCATTCCCGCACGACGTGCTGCATCTTACTGGAATCCAGGTAACTAACTAACTGAATAGGATCAGTCGCTAGTGAGCATTAGATTAACTCTCAAATAATGGGTTTCAGGGATTAGATTGGTTATATGATGAAATCATGTGATGAGAGTCGGCCAGCGTTTCAAATATCAGGGCATCATTCACTAGGCTACTGAGTTATGATAGCTACCTATTGTGCAGAGGAATCTGATGTCTTAATAAATGAAGTAATTACCCTGAATCTTCCATCGATTCCTTTAGATTGAACTGAAATGATTAATATTTGTTGACATTTCGACTTAGAATACGAAGGATTCGATGATGCCTTGAAACTGACCGACTTCATGATATTTAATTTATGGAACCAGTAACTGTCTTCCATTGTCCTTTTGCTAACCATGCCATATTATGCTCAGAGATGCGTTTGGAATGTGTGCGCTTTGTGCAGCTAATATAACTAGCTCCGCAGGAGTAGGTGAATTTATAAACACACACACACTGAAGTGACCCAAAATGGTGGTAGTTTATCCTTCACACATCCATTCAATAAGAATAAGGAGGAAACAGTCGACGGGGAACTGGAGCTACTTAGACAAGTCCTCGTCGAAAGTGAATAAAGCGAAATCCAGAAATGACCTAAAACTGCTGTTCATGTACGTTGAATTTAAAGGTGTCACCGCTACTGAGATTCTGAAGAATCGCCTATGCAGATCACTGAGAAAAGCCTTCTTTGTGGCTGAGCTACGGATCAATTTCTACAGCCGACAAATGATAAATGGATGTGGGGAGGATAAACTACCGCTTTGGGCCACTTCAATGTGTATTTAATTTATGTTAAAAACTGCATACGCTTACATTTTTCGTATGAGTAGTATACCAACAGTCGACTTTATCTGTGTTTGCTTGAAGGTGTTTTGTGCTGAGTTCAAGTCCCAAGAGGAATCCTATCCCTCTCTGGGAAACAGGTTTATCTAGCTGATGAGCCGCCAATAAGTCCAAACGAGCGTTCTGCATTTCACTGCCATCCACCCACCAGCAGCCAATATAAGAATAAAATATGATAATTCATTAGGCTCAATCATTTTAATCGTTGAGAGTTTCTGACATCTGACATAAAAGACTTATTCATATTAGTAAAGCAATATGGCAGTAATGTGTATATTTCAAATGAGCAGTTTTTATTGGTGCCAATGTTCTCTTTTCCTCAAGTTTAGTAGAAACTGCTGAATCAGCAGGTTGTATACACTTTAAATACCCGCAAGAGTAAATAATACCATTAGAGGCTATATTTCTATCAGTTAAAACAAAGTGAACATGATAAATTATATGCAATATATATTGATGGAGGTCTTTGGTAGCCCAAGTTTTAAGCAGGCCTCCAAACCAGTCTCCCCGCAACTACTAGACATGTAGCTCTTATCATCTTTGCTAACCTCACGCCCAACCTCCCCTCTTTACCAGTTTTATTAGTGGCTTAGCGAGGTAAAGTTGGAGTGCATCCAGTAGCCGGGGATCGAACCCAGAACCACATGCATGGTTGGCGAGCATCCTACGGCTGTGTCACCAACGCACAACTTGCCATCTGATTTATGAGAATCAGTTGTTAACCAAGTCAACATTTAGTGTAATCACTTTCATGTTGAATTCCACAGCTGTTATGTGAATGAATGAGTGAATGTTACAGTACTGCGAGTTCATCACACACACACAGACACTAAATGTCTAGCTGAATTTTCTCCTCTTATTACCATTGAATTCCGACCCAAATGCCTGAGAGGTTAACGAACTTGGTTTCATGACCTTAAGGTAACGGATTCAACTCCTAGCGAGGATGGGTCACATGTGCATGTTGCTGAAGAACCCTAAAATTGAGTGAAACATCCGTCCAGTGCTTTTTGCCTTCCAATGGCCTCTATAACTAATGCTGGTTCATGACGAATTCCGACAACTGAAATTAAACTATCAGTATGTGGTCCGGGGTTCGATCCCCGGCTACTGGACGCACTCCTCCTACACCTCGCTAAGCCAGTATTATGACCAGTAAAGAGGGAAGGTCGGCCATAAGGCTAGCAACCCCATTCCGTAGAAATAAACACTACTGCTACCGAAACTTTAAGCCGCTATCTTGACTCTCCCCCCGTAAAGGAATAAAAAAAAATTGATTGCAGTTCATTTAATTTACTGTTTTGCAGTATATTCCATTACTTGTTTCATATCCATGATTATTTAATCACTTCTCAATGTTAATTATAATAAAGGAGAGTTTTATCACGAAATTTCTTAAAATTATTTTAGGAGTTTGATGTCTTTTATGAATAAAACTGTGGATGAATTAATCTTAACAACTGCTAGGCTATGTTATTTCATTCTCAGGAAGTGTGAAACAGCACTCTGTCTTCGTGACTGCTAGATGCATTCGGAACACATTATTATTAGTGTTCTTTAGGGGCTCCGAGTGAAACATAGGGCTTTAACAGCACGTCTTCACTCTGCCTTATTCTCTGATGTCTTCTTTCAACCTAGCTCCACGATTCCCCATAACCTCTCATCTCCTTCATGTCAATCTCGAACCAACGGCCAACTCATCGCTCGCCTCCCAATCACCTTTCACTCAAGCGATGACTTGCACTAGGCGCGATGTTATTTGACTGTCTCCTCAGTGGCGTGTGTCCTTCTGACCGGCCAGCCAGCCAGCCATTTGATCTTCAACATGGAGTAAGCGAAGGGGATAGCTGTTGATATAAGTCTGCACTGGCCTATTGGAAATTCTTTTTCGTGACCTCACCTAGTTTACTGGCACGCTAGTTTTCTAGCTGGTTCCATGCTCGGGTAAAGAGAGGGGGAAGGTTTTTGTGTGGGGCTAGCGACCCTACCCTGGAATTACCAACCAAACCACTATAGAAACTTCAGCGAGTAAAAAAAATATTAAAAAGTACGAAACATAAATAACACTCGATTATAATTTCTAATAAAATTTCCTAGGCGTTTATTTTTCAAATTTTTTTAATTCCTTTACGTTCCCCGTGGGACAGAGAGCTTCAAATGAGAAGCTTGAAGTTTCAGTAGCAGTGGCATTTCTTTTTGCAGGATGGGGTCACTAACCACACATCCAACCTTTCCTCTTTACCAGTTTTATTACAGGCTTAACAAGGTAAAGGAGGAATGCGTCCAATAGCCGTGGATCGAACCCCTGACCACATACATGTTTATCGAGCATTATACTGCTGTGCCACCAACACATTCAATTAATTTCTAATAAAATTTCCTAAGTGTATCGTTGATTTAACGGTACAATGCTCGCTGTCAGTAACAGCCCAGCTCCGGGCTCGACTTCCAGCCGTCACACACTTAAACGCTCACCAAATTACCAGTAAGCACGGAAAAATACGTCGGAAAACTCACAATCCCAACTCCGAATAATTAAAACAATCCCGCTCTTCATAAATCTTTAAACCCATGAAGTCTAATATTTCACTTGAAATGAAAAAGGCATGAATAGAAACTTCCTAAAATCTATTCTGAAAGACTCCTCCCTTAGATTGTATGGAGGATTTCATCATGAGCTGATATCATTTAGAGAACCACTGGAAAACCTGCCAGGGAGTACTGGACATCTGTTTCGTCCGCCTAGTTTGGCACTCTTCATCAGTATGCGCCCAGCAGGGTTCGAACCCGTGACATTACAATCAAACCAAATCCCTACAAAACTAATGCTGGTCGTTTAATCAGAAATACAAAGTACGAAACCCCTCACATAAAACTGAATCATTCGCTTATGAAACTACCGACAGAACGGCCAAAAGAACAAAAACAATAAAAGTTACCCCCAAAAAGTTCACATTTCAACTGGTTTCTTTAATTATTTTTCTTTCCTATCCTCTTTCTTCTTTTTCTTTTCATGACCTCTTAGTTAATTTTTATTTCTTCAATCAATACGTTTCTTCTCTCTCTCTCTCTCTGCGTGTCCTACTAATATATATGCGTATATATATGGTATATAAACTGATAGGGTAGATGAAAATGTTTGTCCGTTAATATGTTCGATTTGAAAAAACAAATAAATAAGGGTCAAGGTCATACATATCCTGTTAAGGCAACTTATATTCTGATGAAAATATATATATACATTATTAATACTGGTATATTTATTAGTTCATCGTTAACATGTCTAATGATTTCATTTGCTGTTATGCAACTATTTTAATTAAGTATCGATTAATCAATACAACTGATACACAGCTGTCTCCCGCCTTCTTCCTATCTCTCACTGAGGGAACTGTTAGAGATACAATTGGTGGATGGTGGCTAGCAGTGGAATCCAGGATGCGCATTTCGTCCTAGTTGGGACTCGTCAGCTGGATGTACCTGCATTTCTCAGTGAGTGATGATGTTCCCACCTAGGCTCGAACCCAGTACCCATAGTTTCAAACGCCAAAGCGTTATCCACTAGACCACTTGGGCCACGAGAGCCACCTCTTGTGCAACGGGTCATATTAATTATTGAATTGAATTTTTGATTTTCCCGTCAAAAATTCAATTCAACTGTAAGAGATGGTTTAATCATGGACTGATATCATTTAGAGAACCATTGAAAACCGGCCACAAGGAGTACTGGACAGCTAGCTGTTTCTTTAGCTTAGCTTCGTGCTGTTCAGCAGTAGGCAGCTGCCGCCAGGGTTCGAACCCACGACCTTGTGGTTACAAGGAAAGTTGGCTCATCCCTGGGACCCGATTCCTCAATCAGTTTCAACCTCTACTAATTGGTTGCTTATTGTCGATAAAGAAAGTAAGACGAAATTCGCAGTATAAAATGATATCATCATTCTATTTCACAGGTTCTCATCAGCTGCATAACACTACCTGAAATTACAATGGTTATCTAGATGATAATAACATACTTTAATGTTTGAGTGATAGTAGAGAAAAGATACTATAAAACTGACGCATCCAAAATGTAAGCAGCATTACAAATTTTAGTTTAAGTCTTCATCATTAATTTCTACGCTTTCATAGTAGAAGAGAGGGGTAGGGGTAAGAAAAAATTAATTCACAGAACATTGTTAGCTTGTAGGTTCACATAGCAACTCAAAAAACAAAAGCGGTTACAGTTTATGAGATTAAGATTTGTTCTGTGAGTTGAGATCACTGAATCAGGTGACTAATTAATGAAATCAAAATAAAAATTCAGTTACCTCACTTACAAAATCCGGTGTTCTTCAAGGTGCCGTCCTCTCTCCTTTTCTTTTTACTTTCTTCCTACACGACCTGCCTCATTCAAATGGTCTTATGTTAAATCCTTCCAAATGTCAGGCAGTTGACTTTACTTTCAAGCATTGACGTGACTTACATGAACTAGTTAGTTCCCTTGATGCCTGTAGCATAGATGGCACGGAAATTGAAACCAAGTCAAGCATTAAATACCTTGGATTAGTTATTTCCTATGACCTTTCATGGCCATCATACATCTTATCTATCTCTAAGAAAATGTTTCGTCTTACCTTCTACATTAAAAATTTAAGACAATCAGGTATCAACCAACCTTTACTTCTGCAGTTTGTGAACTCCTGCATTTTACCTATTGTAGTCTATTGCTCTCCAATGATCTTTCCTGGGCTTCTCAAAAAAGACTATATCATATTACGAAGGGTATTAAATCCTGTGAGTAGTGCTTGTGGTATGCCACTGCCTGAGCTCGACAACATTATATTCGAGAGACATATAAAATCCTGTACAAAATGGGCAAAGGCTATACTGTCAGACCCTCTGCACCCCCTTTATTCACACCTATCCCCTTGTATCTCATCAGGTAGGACGAGAAGTCAATATAAAAAGTTAAATGCTCGCACCACTAAGTACAGAAATTCTATAATACCCTATTTAGCCCGTACTTTATATGATGAAGACTCTGTTAGACGTGAAACACATAAGTTACTATGTAATTAGCACAGTCAATCGACCCTTCCATTGTTCATCTTACTGTATTTTATGGTGTCACACTTTCTATCGTTTAATCATAACTCTGCTACTATATATGTCCAAACCAAGTTCACTTTTAACGGTTTGAAAAAATTTGGGCATTGGGTATATGCTATTCATTATAATAGAGGTTTTTGTATTTCCCAGTAAAAACAATCTTGTTTTGTTTTTCATTCATTGGGAAATACAAAAACCTCTATTATAACTCTGCTACTTTATTTTAGTTGTTATTACTATTATTACTACAATTTTATACTTCATGCATATTTTTCTCCGTATTGCATACGGTATTTTGCTATGTAGCTGCTATAACATTCGTTTTATTACTATTATGTAATGTGTATTTTTAATTTTTTTTGTCGTTTTTGAGTAAATTAGATGCAATATTGTACTGAATGCTGTAAATTCCTTGCTGTATCATTAGTACTGTTTTTGGAATAAAGCAAAAATTATTATTATTATTAAAAGTGAGAGGTAAATCACACTCTCTTTCTGTATGCATAAGTCTGGTTGGTTTAAATCATTTGATTGCGATCGCTTCGACAGATCGTAGTAAATTTTCTGTCCTTTGTCTATTTAATATTTTGAAGGACTTAGAAATCTCTACGAGATGTCCGATATCAACGATAGGTTTGGTAATCGCACTCTGAGAATATTTGCTTTCTTTCTAATAGATAATGATTAAAAATGAAGCGAATATTCATCTCTTGGCCGGACTCGAACCAGTAACCCCTGACCATTGGTAGTGTAACGGTAGATGACAGGACGCTTGAAATATGACATCGTTGAGTTCTTATACTTAGTTGTACAAGTACATAATCTTTCGTAATAACTTCTATTTCTACTACCTGAAGAGATCCAAAGCGGGGAGAATTGAGAATAGAAAGGGGTGTGTGTTAGACAGTATGAATTTGGACCGTTTCTCACAGGTGTGTCTATCCACTACAATAGTAACCAGGTGACTGACTTAATAATGGCACACCACTTGCTCTACTAACAATACCCTATGAATACTCTTCGTAATATGACAGAATCCTTCTTGAGTAATCCAGTAATCCAACAAATTGGGTACCTGAGTTTTTCATAAATTTCATGTATTGATTCTCATCATAAAACTCATTTGTTTTTGTTAAATACACGCACGCACGCACGCACTCACTCACACATACATACACGCATGTACACTGACACATTTTCACGTGTGTAATAATCTTAGGAACTAGTACCAGTTTTCTTAAGTGACTTGATGCTCTCATTATTCATCAATGTATTCCTTTTTATATTTAATGTAAACAGATCATACAAATAATCTATGATGAAATTTCTTTCCCAGACCCTACCCCACCCCCAAACCCATCTCCGCAACCACCACTAATCAATCAATCAATATTTCAATCAATAAATATATGTATATTCATTCAAAGACAAAGCTATTATGAAAACTTTATTAATTACATACTGATGAATGAATATGGCTCATTAGTTACTAAGGTTACTGACCTCTTGGAGTCCCCTCTTGGAGTTCAATTTACTAACCTAAGTGCCTTGTAGGCTTTGTACTCATATTAGTTGGGTTTTTTTCTTTTAGTAACTAAGGTTATTTAATAAAAGCATAATACATGAGTGTATCGTTTTACTCATGAGAAAATAGTCTATTGTTGATGGATCGATTAGAGTGGTAGCGATAACCAATTAACAATAAGCCAAGTGCATGTATTAATTAAAAATCAATAAGTGTGTACCACATATATAACAGCTGTGTTTATTTCTCGTGCATACACACACACACACTTAGGTACACATAGATAGATATACAGACAGATAGACGCATCAATAATCATCATTCTGTTCCCTCTCTCCTTTAAATTAATGGAGTAATTAAGTAGATTAAGGAAGGTAGGGATGGAAGGTCATATGAAATCGATAAACTGGGGGGGGAGGGGTCAATTGATAGTGCATTCTATTGTTTTCCTTCTCCTCAAAAACAATAGAGATTAAAGTGCCATGTAATTTGCTTATGAATGAATTAGTGTAGATCAGTCAATAAAATAGCTTATTATAATTATTATTTTTGGTTGGACACTAGTCAGTAACTAGTATAATGTGTCTAGTCCTTTCTTTGGTGTAGACTAAATTGTATTAGTCAAGTGTGCAATGTGGCCACCATACAACTAGGTGGCTCACCAACACGGTGCACTGTGAATTGTTGACATTAGACAGTTGGAGGCAATCGTCCGCAGGAAGCCCTATCTGACCTAGGTTTCGTACTAGTTGGCACTCATCAGTCAGTTAGGCGTATCTGCAACTGCCTTGAAGGAAATCATGTCCCTTCTGAGATTCGAACCCACATCATTACCCAGTGAGTGCTGCAGTCAGAGACTGACTAAGTATCCAATCAGAAATATCCAATACAGTCCTATAGGAGGTCACTCGCGAGCCTGAATAAGTCAGTGGTAATGTCTCTGTCTGACTGCAGCTGTGGGTGATGACGCAAGTTCGAATCTCAAAAGGGACATGAGTTCCTTCAAGGCGGTTGCAGATACGCCCCGAAGATGAGCGTCAGCTAGAACGAAACCTAGGTTCACTTTACTTTTACTTTACTTTTGGTAACAGCTTGATTCCACACTGTATTTTTGGTACAAGTATGGAATTTTCAGCATGGATATCGGTAGCCCAAATTTCGCAGGCCGACCATAGATATCTGGTGTGCGCCGGTGTGGGCTCGAACCCGGACCATGTGCATGGTCGTCGAGAGTCCTAACCACTGTGCCACCGACGCTTCCTGCCGACATCTGTGACAGTCTAACTGTGTGTATATATGCTGGCAGACCACAGTCAGTTTATGTTGTGTAAATATTCTAAAAGTACACTTATAATACAATGTACTTTATTTGCCTAAGTAAGCAGTCGGCTTTCAGTTAATGAATCCTACAGGTTCTAATCCAATGACCTGTGGATAACCTGAATAGCTTAATCAACCATGTGAGTGTGTGTGCGTGCGTTAACACACTGGCAGAGAGTATATTTTAATGTCAATTAGAAGGTTATTTTCAACAAAAATTTTGACAAGAATACACAAGAGATGTGTCCTTCATTAGCACTTTTAAATAATTAGTTTCCATACACATCTATTTTCAAGAGTTTAGTCTGTAGAAGTTGATATCAGTTAGAGGAACATTGAGAACCAGACACAAAGAGTGCTGGACAGCTAAGTGTTTCGTCAACTTATTTTGGGACTCTTCAACACTATTCACCTCCTCCACTGCCAGGGTTCTACACCACCAGCTTCCTGTTACAAGGTGAGCGAGCTTGTAGACCATTTAGCTACTGGGACCTGATTCCTCAATGGCCGCCAGCCCATGAATTCTTAATCTGATGTTCGGTAGTGACCGGCTTTAGGACGAATTTCACTGCCTGCAGTTCTAGTGAAAATCTGTGGCCATTGCTAGACCACCTGATCAGGGGGTAATGAGGATAAATTCTCCCCAGAGATGAAATTGTCTGGCTGGTGTCAGTTGCGCCAAAAACCACAAATTAGCAGAAATTGGAATTTAATGGAGTGGCCATTGAGGAGTCGGGTTCTCAGTGGCTGAATGGTCTACAAGCTCGCTCATATTGTAAATAGAAGGTCGTGGGGGGGGGGTCGTACTACCAATGATTCCAAAACTAGGCTTACGAAGCAGCTGTTCTTCATTCCTTTCCGGTTTTCAATGGTTCTCTAACTAATATCAATCCGTGGTCAAACTAGTATTTATTACAGTAATATTTCTAGTTGTTCGAACCTAGGAACTTTCGGTTGCAAGGCAAGACGATCGACGACTAGTTTCTAGAAGAATGAATGTGGATAATAAAATAAATAAAAATGAATAATAGCAACGCCAAACCTAACCTTAGACCTCATCTCAATCCTAATAATAACCCTTATCCTAATCTTAACCGTAATCCTAACTCTTGCGAGTTATGAACATATACATAGATTATAGGTGTCTGCCCGTGTGAAGTGGTATAATATGGTAAGCAATACTGAGGTTAGGCGTCAAGTGCTAGGTAAGGAGACGAAATCAATCGACGAGGCTGTAAAGCTACATCGACTGAAATGGTTAGGATATGTGTTACGTATGCCTGGTCATCGCCTTCCTCGACGGGTAATGTTAGTTGACATAGGATCAGGCTGGTAAAGAGCTAGCGGCAGTCAAATCAAAACTTGGCACCAGTCAGTGAAACCCACAAAAGTTAGTTTAAGCCAGTCAGCCACGTAGGAAGGTGTCGACTTCCTGGTTAGGGTCGTCGGGATGGTAAAAACCAATGGCTGGAAACCATTGGTGACATGGTTTAAAATCGTTCTCAATGGCGAAGATGCATCGACTCCTTGTGACTTATGATTTCAAATGAAGCTATATCGTTCTTCGTTATTACTATTCCTTTGTCTCACACCTCTGTTTACTGTCTCTATTAGGCATTTTTTTCTACTTTCTTCTCTTGCTTTATGTGCTACATAGAGTGTGGCGACTTAAACTGCTGCACATCGGTGCAAAGTTCTATGTCTAAAATAGATAGATAGACAGACAGACAGACAGACAGATGAAAATATAGTTCAAACAGTGCTTAAAAACGTGATCGGGGTGAAATTTGCACCTGAATTCGTGAATGACATTCACACTGGAGCTATAATAATAATAATAATAATCATAATGTTAATAATAATAGTAAGTTCCGTTACCCAATGGCTATTTTACGTTCAACATCATCAGAGGATCCGCACCTCTGAGATGTGATACTTTGACTTCGCCGTCTTTGATTACTTACTAAAGAGTTTCAAATTAGTTAGAGGATTTCATCATGAGCTGATATCGGCTGGAGGACCATTGTAAAATCTGGGAGTACTGGATAACTGTTTCGTTTCAAATTATTTTGAAAGTTATAACAAGATATGTCTGGAGAATTTGATCATGAAAGCAACTTAATTTATAGCCTCCTTAAAATATGCTCCTTGATGTAAACTTGTTATATGTACTCAATCCTAAGAAGATGATTGAATAGCCTCGAAGGAGAATGGCTATTTATGTCATATTGTGAATGCATATCAGTGTTAGGCAGAGAAAATTCACTAAACGAACATCAAAATAGAAAAAAGCCGTTACACGTGAACATATCTGTCTTAGGAAACATGATTTTATATTAATTGTGTTTATATAATGTAGAGAATTCTCACCGGAGTTTATTACGTCATATTTTATCGTCGTCCGCGATTTTTAAATATAACATTAATTGACAGTAGATCGTGGGACACAGTTCTACCTCATGAAGAAAATAAAAGACAAATTCAGCCAGCGAAGGAAATTTTCTTTATCGACGAAATCATCTTCAGAGGCTGTACAGTCGTATTTATACTTAGCAAACATGTATAGGGGTCTATTATTGAGTAATATGGGGCGACATAAGTGATATAATTACTCAGAAGTGGCTTTAGAAGTGAAAATTAAAAGTTGTAAATTACATGGTACTCAACGGAGCAAAGATAGAAGTTTGATAAGGTTAAAATTGCTAATGAGGGAGAATAAAGGTATTTGAGTGTCAATTTAACAAGTGTGAAGATGGTGTGAAAATGTACAAAAGGAACATATGAGAGTGATAATAGTGAATTAATTATCAAAGCAAAAGTAAAGGAAAAAATGAAAAATGAAAATTTTTACAGGGAACAATTAATAAAGAGGTTAAGACCAATGCAGAATAAGAGACTGGACAAACATTTTCTGTATACAGAGTTCGGGGTTGTATTGACGAATTGCCAGCGCCTCCGCCTTACCCAAAAGCCGAAATCTGACGCCCTTTCTACCATTTGGCTTCACCTTGAAAGACGACTCTGGTGGAGCTACGTGGCCTGAGTTCACTAAGTGCTCTAGAATTGAGCTAGTAATAGTCTACCATTGTCCCTTTGCTAACCATGCCGGATAATGTTCAGAGATCCGTTTGGAATGTGTGCGCTTTGTGCTGGCGGCCAATATAACTAGCTCCACACATTGAGGTGGCCCAAAGCGCCAGTTTATCCTTCACACATCCAATGATCATTTGTCGGCTGTAGAAATTGATCCGTACCTCAGCCATAAAGAAGGCTTTCCTCAGTGATCTGCATAAGTGATTTTTCAGAATCTCAGCTGCGGTATCACCTCATAAATAACAGTTTCTTCAGCACCGTCTGGATACTTTCAGGCTTTTTCCCTAACAGAATATCCACTCTGTATGAGGACTTGTCTGAGTCCCCCCAGTTCCCCATCGATTGTATCACTTGAACATATCCTGCTTATTCACGTTTTCAATAGGATCGACTAGCGAATCAGCAGGTTGTAAATGTTTTAAATACTCACCAGGTCATATCTCACTAGATTTGAATAAGAGAAATTATTTGCAACACATTGGATGGAGTTTGTTTACGATAACCCAATGTTTAAACAGGCCGCCTATTATATAACTGCAACTATAGAAATCAATAAAAACAAGCTAATTCTGCAGATTTAAAATATTCCATTCCATATATTCATTCCATTCATCAACTTTATCCTACCCTATTTTTAATGTCTCTCTTAACTCTAACCATCTTTTAACCATCTCTACACAGAAACTGGTTAACTCCTCACTGCATGCTGAATAGTTTATGTTGAGTGTCATTATTGTACATCTCTAGTAATTGTAGCCTCGTAGTCCGTTACTATGGTGATTTAAAGACAAACTGACCATTTTGTGTACTTTTTAAATCAAATTTTGCAGTTAAAATATTTTTTTTTCCGGATTACACATTATAAGCGGTCCAATTTTAGATTTTCCTGTCGATTGATTGAACCGAAGTGCTCGGTCTCAGATTAGAAGTGAATTGGTGGATTGTGACTAACAGTGGATGGAATCCAGGATAACGTGCATTTCGTCCTATTTGGTATTCGTCAGTCCCTGAATATACCTGTATTCCGCAATGAGGCAGTGATAATAATATTCCCACAGGGGTTCGAACTCAATACCCATAGTTTCAAATGCCAAAGCCGGTTATCCACTAGACCACTTTGGCTACGAGAGCCACATCTGGATTCCACTGTTAGTTACCATCCACCAATTAACTTCTATAATATTGATGGTGGCATTATACGCTTGAAATGTATTACATATGCTGCACTTTTATCAGAAAATGTTACTTAAAGAGGCGTAGTAAGTTCACAACTCTTCCACTTATTATATTATAGATGAATTTTCATGAAATTATGCTGGTATATATATTACATATATATTGGCCAACTTATTGAAACGTCCTTATGAAGCAGGTGGCGCCACTTCAAAGAAAACCCTACAATCTTTTAAGATTTATAAAATATGATATAATTTTTATATCCAGGACATTGATTCACTACAATTTGTACTATTAACACTACACACACGAAATTCAATAATTCTATGTACTTTTTATTTCTTTTCTTTTTTTTGCTATTTACAAACACACACACACACACACACAACAAAAAAGGTTTTATCCGAGAGAGAAAATGTATTTTTTTTTTAAGGTTAAGGTCATTTATTTTGATGTGAAATGAAGAAACTTGTTTGTCTTTGTCGTTCAATCCTTATTCATACTAGGCCTTACGCGAATGTGGCTCAGTGTGTGTGTGTGTGGGTTGCTTGTCTATGTGCACGCGTGTGTGTGTGCGTGTGTGTTTAATTTTTCCATCCATTTTAATTAGTATGTTTATGTTTAGTGTGTGTGTCTATCTAAATGTTCATAACTAGATCATGCGATGAACACAGACACAACAACAAAATAATGTACGTGTATGTCAGTGATTAAGGGGTGTGTCTGTTTTTGTATACACGTGAGTTGTATAGCCCTTAATCGACCAATAGAATCACAGGTAGGTTAAAATAGTGATTTATCTATTCAACAAGCCTCTAGGAAGATATCACTCTTTGTTTACTTTGTGTATTTTAAAGTATTGGTTTTGTAGGGATTTTCTGTTGTTTGTTTGATTGGTTGAAGGATTTCATCATGAGCTGATATCAGTTAGAGAACTATTGGAAAACCAACTGGGAGTACTGGTTAGCTGTTCCATTAGCCTAGTTAGGGACTTTGTGTATACCTAAGTCCTTATATAAACGTTAATATTACATTGAATGCCTCAAGAAAGTCTTCATAAGATGGTTGGAGTAGAGGACACACGTTAGTGGTTTAAGAGCAAAAGATGGGGATTCAACTTGATCACTTAATCGAAAATGGTATTGGTGAATTTAATTGGGATTGAACTTTCCCCCTAATTGATTGATTGATTGATTGGACACCGAAGTGTTCGGCCTCAGGTTGACATGTTAGCTCCCTGTACATATGCTGCATATGGTGAATGGTGACTCACAGTGGAATCCAGGATGCGCATATCTCACCCCTCTTTAGGACTCGTCAGTCACTGGATACATTCTCCATTGATTAGGTGGTGGTGTCACGCCCCCCTCCCCCCACAGAGGCTTCAACCCAGTACCCACCATTTGAAACGCCCACGAGAGCCATCTCTTGTGGGAACACCCTCACTCACTCAATCACTCAATCACTGAGGAATGCAGGTATATCAAGCTGACGAGCTCCGAATAGGACGCAATGTTCATCTTGATGGATTCCAATGCTACTCACTGTCCACCAATATACTTGAAGTTATTGGTGAATGTTTTATCGCTAGGAACGGCTTCTTTAAAAGTATCATTAATATAAGAATAAAACTTGTGCACTGTGGTAGAGTGTATTTCATTATGGGTAAATTTTGTTTTGATAAAGTCTCACAGTGTTATACAGTAATGTTTACTGATGACGTTTCGAGCACAATTTATTGCTCATAATCATATCAAGGTAATCTCACGACTTCCTAAATTCATTTATATGTTCCATTGTTTTTCTCTTGATTTTCACTTGATTTGATTGGTAATAGTATTTTCCATATTTCAGGTATGAGTGACGAGTCATTCCTATTGCATGTGTTGGGTGTAGACTCGATGAACAAGGATTCAGTAATCAACCTCTCTCTCCACCTACCTAGATAACTTTTTAGAATTTTAACCCTCTCCCACCCTATTGTGTGGTTGTGTGTTAGCGCATGCATGCGCGGTGAGTATTTATCTTCACACCCGACCTGCTGTACCCTACCGAGTACAGTGGATTAATGGACTACGAGATAGCTCATTTTGTAACTAGAAGGTCGTGAGTCCGAACCCCAGTGAATGCGTGCTGGTGAAGAGTCCTGAACTAGGCTGACGAAACAGCTGTTCTGTAACCAATTTAGATCTCATTCTTTGTGTATTCAATGCCATGGATCTCCACATCAACGTCTTCAGACTGACAAAAAATTTCTGATAAATTTGTTTGTTTACCGTATATTTTTCCTTTACTGTTCTTGTTTTTACAGGTGGACCAATACATAAAAAGTGTTTAGATCATTGGGATTCATGTTGTGATTTCTATTGTCAGCTGTTGAATAATGCAACTAGTTCAATTCTATCTCAGTCATCATCATCACCAATAGATATCAATTCTCCGTCTTCATTATCATCATCAATATCAAATAATTTTAGCTTTAATACTGGTAATTTTGATTCACCAATTAGTAAATCATTTATGGAAGGTTTATTTCGACTTTATGAATGTCCATTATGCGGTCAGTATACATTGTATCGATCATCGATAAATTCAAAAACTGGTAAGTTGAATATTCATTATTAATTCTCATTATATATATATATATATATATATATATATATATATATTACTAGAAAATTCGAGTGTTGGTGTTGGAGAGATTTGATTTGGTTGGTTACAAGATTTCATCATAAGCTGGCATCGGTTAGAAGACCGCTGGAGTATTGGACAGCTAACTGTTCCGTCAGCCTATTTTAGGACTCTTCACCAGTACGCACCCAACCAACTGTCAGGGTTGAAACCCACCACTTTCCGGTTGAAAGGTGATTCAGCTCGTAGACAATGGACTGGCCGCTGGATCGGGTTCCAATGAGCTCGCTTGCCTCTTAACCTCAAGGTCATGCATTGGAACCCTGGCTGCAGCGTGAGTTGGTGTTGCTGAAGAGTTCCAAAACTAGGCTGACGAAACAGCTAGTTATCTAGTACTCCCAAGTTTTGCAGTAGTTCTATGCCACCGAATTCGATTTAATCTTTCATATAGTGTATAAAAACACCTAACAGATTTCAGTATTATCAATAATAAAGTCACCGAGGTTTGGTCATGTTACCGCGTCATAATTCATAAATACATTGAGTAAAAAAAACACTAGAATTTGAACATCTCCTTATTCTAGTGTTAAATGTGACTGACCTTTACATACTGTCAATCCCGTGGATAACCCATGATAGACTAGGCAGATTTCTGAATTTGGTTTCAATTTCTTAATCACGGATTCAAATGAAATAATAACTAATTTTGAGAGCATTTCTCTCTCTCTCTCTCTCTCTCCACCTCTATGCTTATCTCAATTCTGGACAATAATGTCATGAAATGAGACCATTTCTTTTTATAGGTTCTCATTTTATTTCGCATAAATATTTTTGAGTACTTTTGTATGTGTATATGTCTGTCGTGTGTTTGTGTATGTGTGTGTCAGTGAGTGACTGTGTATTGGTTTTAGTTTCTTTGTTTAACAGTGCGGATATATACAAAATCAACCGATTATTATTATTATGGTATATTTCTGGATATGTAGCAAGGAATGAATGAATGAATGAATAAGTGAGTGAATTGGTTAATGTCCTCTATCTAGGACTTAAATAAAGAAGAGGGAGATTACTAAACATACTACTATTATCTAGGATTTCAGTCTATCAAGTTGTGAAACGTACTTTTAAGTAGAGATACGTTTTCTTTACGAATTTCGAAAGAGGCAAATAGACTGCTTTATACAAGCTTTTATCATCAGCTGCACACCTCACCCCTCTTCCAGCCCCATCCCGGTCTGTCGTTCCTTGTTTACTCAGTATTATTGATCAGATGGCTGATCATAAAGAGAATAAGCGTCAGACAAGAGGAGAACCAAGTTCATGATTCAACAAATATGCAGAAAGTAATGGAGATGGATTCGGCCAACATGCAATGAAGAGATATTCATTCAAGTGACATTATTTGTAAGGCAGGTGGCCAGGTAGGAGGGGAGGGTGTCGAGTGGAATCTGAATATGGAAACAACAGGTTGATTGACTGAGTGTGTGACAATGGAGATGATCATGTGGTGAGGAATTGAAGGTTTGTGGGAGTATTTGTGGAGTTGGTTGAAAGTGATATCATTCAAATGATGTCGTATGTTTCACTTGGAACTTATGAAATGAATACGAAATAAGAATATATAATTATTTGTGCAAGACTTGCTATACATTTGCACAGTATATTTCGGACATTATTTCAAGTTTGATCACAGATTGATATCAGTTAGTGGAGGATTGAAAACCAGCGGCAAGGAGTACTGGACAGCCAGATGTTTCGTCAATCTAGTTATGGTTCTAACCCATGGCCTTCCGGTTTTAAACCAGGCTATATCGTAAATCATTCACTTATTAGGATCCGACTCCTCAATAGCTGCCAGAATATGAATTTAAACTTCTACCGATTGATGATTTTAGCGCCACTATCACCAGCCGATGTATCATCACCGGTCAGTATTTGTCCCTATTCCAATTTTGGTTGGACCCACTGGTCCCGATTTCCCACCAGAACTTCAGGTGGACAACTTCGCCCTGTAGCCAGTCACTATTAGAGAGCATCAGATTAATAATTTATGGACTGGAGTTCATTGAGGAGTCGGGTCCCATTAACTGAATGATCTACAAGCTGGCCTGGTCTGTAATCGGAAAGTCATGGTTTGGCACACCGAAGTGGGGTGATTGCGTACTGGCAATAAAGCGCAAACTATTTCGACGAAACAGATAGCTGTCCAGTACTCGAGTCCTGGGACTCAATCTTTCTCTAACCGATATCAGCTGATGATGAAAATCCCACAAATTATTTCGCTTTCTTCACTAAAAGTGAACTTATCTGTGTTTGCCAATATACATATTTGTTCGGTTACGTTGTGGCGGTTGCTACTGATAAGATTCATCAGTAGTATGTAAAGAGACGTTCATTTTCATAAAAACATCAAATAGCAGGGAGATGGAATAGCTGTCAGAGAAAGCAAATGATACAGTATTGCGAAGGAACATGGAAGACGTGAATATCCGGAGGATGGTCAGTTAAAATGGAATTGTGCTTCAAAGAATTAAAATCGAAAAATCGAGATAATTTAAACTAGGTGGATTTAATCCATTTTGAACTTTCCTGTTGACTGATGATTGGATAGAAGTGCTCACCCTCAGCTGATATGTTGGCTCATTATGTGGACGCATCAGCAATGCTTGGGGATTTAACCCGAAGTTACTCACCAAAATTACCTAGGAAGCATCATTTCAACTACAGGTAGACTGAACTGATAAGGATATCAAAGCGAGGATCGGGAAAGTAAGGTAAGGTTTAGTTACCCTCGAGTCTCTGTGGAGATCAGCAGCACACTCAGCATGAAAAACAAGATCCGGATTTTCAACTTCAGTGTGAAGTCAGTTAGTGCTATTTACTTTACGGATCAGAGACTTGGTGCTCAGTTGCGAAGGGCACTGCAAACAAACTACAGACCTTCGTCAACAGCTGTTCTCGATCAACACTACTCAAGATCAGATGGGTGGCCAGGAACCAATTGTGCAAAAAATCTGCAGGAAAAAATGGAGGTGAATTTGTCATACTCTGAGAAAACAAACCATCAGGTGACATGACACCTCAGACTATCGCTCAAGTGGAACCCGAATAAGAAGTGGTGGGTTAGTGGGTCGTCAGTGAGAGTGTAACATGGAGGAGGTCATGTGAAGAGGAGATGAAATAATGTGGGCAGATGTGGAGCCAAGTGAAAACATTGGCGGATAACCGAACACGATGGAGACGTGCGGCTGATGTGCCTCCTATGTTCCTCTAGGAATTAAAGGAAACAATAATAATTATAATCGATCAATGGGAAAGTCTAAATTCAATTACACAATAACTAACACCTGTTGCACAGGAGGTGGCCTTCGTGGTGCAAGTAGTCTAGTGGATAAACCGCTTTGGCGTTTGAAACCGTGGGGTTTGGGTTCGAGTCTAACTGGAAACATCACCACTCACCCATTAGTGAATACTGGTACATTCAACTGAAGAGCCAGCCTCAAATAGGAGGATGAAATGCGCACTATCCTAGATTCCAGTGCCAGTCACCATCCACCAAAATTACTTTAGGTGACTTAATGATTTAGGTGATGTGATTACTGTTTCAGAAACACCAGAAATTCAGAATACTACTTAAATCGTCAGTGTAATACAGAAACGTTTCATGCTGAATGGAAGTCCTTTAGCAAATTAGAACCATATTGTCTCCATTAGTAACCGTATTACTTATTTTTTTTTTTTTTAAAGATAAAAAAAAACTTTTGGATTTATCTGGGTCATACATAAACACATATAAAGACACGTTGACTGAAAGGAACTTTCTATTCCCGCTTATATTATAGTTCATTGTGTACTCCAGAGACAAAAGTGATTTATCCACCTGACTTTTTGTCCTGAACTGGTTCACCACACACAAATATCATGGCTATTACACACACTACTGATTAGCTGATGTAAGTAGTTGAAATCAGATTTAGATTCAGATGATAAGGACAGAAGGCTCATGTGGCCTGTTTTAATCCTTGCAAAATATTTCTCTGCAGAGATCTAACTTGTCTTTGAAAGCGTTCACCGGTGGAGCTGATACTACTGAATCAGAAAAGGAGTTCTAGCCGTTGACCACTCCGTGAGAGAATCTAAATTCTTCACGTATTTTAATCGTCCTCGGTTTGAGCACTTTTTTCTGGTGACCCCGTAAATGTATCCTAGAAGTGGTGAAAAGTTTATAAAGGTCAGTTCCTAAATCACCTTTAAGTATACGGCATGCTAAAATTAAGTCGCCTCTCTTCCTTCGGTATGATAACGGGAACAGATTTAAATGCTCCATCCTCTTATCCTAAGAAAGGTGTGAGATACCACTAACTAATTTGGTTCCTATTTTCTGTACTCTTTCCAGAATATGTGCCTCCTTTTTGAAGCATGGACTCACCACTGGTGTGCAGTATTCTAGATGAGGACTGATATATGTTGCATAGAGTACATGGAACATACCCTCGACTAATCGTTTGAAATCCTTTCGAAGTGCCCATAGCATTCGAAAAGCCTTAGCTGCAGCTGCATTGCAATTTGCACTTGTTTTCAAATCATTGCTGACAGTGATTCCTAGGTCTTTCTGTTGGTTAACATCAGGTAGTTCTGTGTCCCCTATGGAGCACGACGTATAAGACTTCTGACCTAAGTGCATTACCGCGTTTTTCCTAGAATTCATTTCCAAACTCCACATGTTCGACCACTCAGCTAATTTATCTAAATCAGTTTGTAGGGCCAACCTATCCTCGTTATTGTTTACAGTTTTCCATATCTTAATGTCATCTGCAAATAATAATGAAGATGAAGAAAGAATCCCTGGTAATTCGTTAACGTATAATAGGAATAGCAAGGGCCTAATACAGTTCTCCATAGGATACTGCTTTCCACCCTGATAATACACCGTTAACTCTAACCTTCTGCTTTCTATTCATTAGGTAACCTCTAAACCATTCACATAGACATTGGTCTAGTCTGAAGCCTTTAAGTTTACTAAGGAGACTTAAGTGGGATACTTTATAGAATGCCTTGCTAAGATCGATAAAAGCCGCGTCTAACAGAAGGTTTTTATCTCTGGCCTCAAACCAATCTTCTCTAGCCAACTTACATCGAAACATCGAAACAGTAATTTTTGGCTAGCCTAATTGAAGTGACTTGAATAAACACCGGGCAGTAGTTATGTGACGAGAGACTTGGTATCTCTATATAGCGAAATTATTTGCACCTTATTTTCAACCCACATATGCACAGTTCTTGAGTACTGTGCTACTGGTGGCCTTCAGATTGTGTTTCTTTGTCTAGTTTTCACGTCCTCAATGTTTCTCCGCAACGTTGTATCATTTGCTTTCTCTGACATTAATTCTATCTCTCTGCTAGTTGATGTTTTTATGCTGATGAATGTCTTTTTTATGTGCTACTGATAAATTTTATCAGTAGCGTACGCTACAGTTACACGCGTTTGCAATAAAGATCATCATTACTGTGTCCGGATGAATTTAGCTCAGACTTCTGACCATCACCATCATCACCACCGTCATCATTATAAGTCATTGCTTGTTTCAAGGTTAATTGTTATTTTTCAAAAAATGTGTATTGACAACTGATCACGTGAACTACTACTTATTTTGTAGGTCAAAATCACACTTTGTCATATGATTGGTGAATTCAAGGTCATTCCGACTGTGAGAAAATTTTTGAATTTATAGGAGAATCCTATTGGTTAATTGTTAATGACTGATCAAAAAAGAATTTGAACTTATTTATTTAAAGGCATTTAAATAGCCTAGCAAAATGTTGTTTACAGTCAGCCTTAAATTTGTTTATTTTATTTACTTTTGTACTGTAAAACTAAATAAAATTAAGAAAACATTGGACAGTTTCAGATATTAGAGGCGATGATGTTTAGCTGTTCCAATGCAAGAATGGGTGGTAATAATCATGTCCAAATTCTAGTGCACTCATATTATTTTGGGATTGAAAATAGACAGCTTGCTGATAGGCTATTCAAATATATATTGGAATAAATGTGGGCAAATTTAAACTATAACAATCCACGAATTGAGAAACACACAGATGACACTGAGCCGACCAATCGGGAAATAGGGTGATTTTTGCATAAAAATGACGTTTATCTACACTAAACAGGGTAGCTTTTCTTGACATGACTTCAAAATATCTCTAAATTATCGTGAGGAGTATGAGTTTTTAGGTTGAACCAGTTACTGTACATGCATTCACCGAGGTGAACGAAGGTGAGCTCATATTGTGACCCATTGTCATACAACCTCATTCAATAGACAGTTGTTTCGTCCTAATTTGGAACTCTACATCAGTACGCACCCACTGAGATCATGATGAAATCCTGTAACAGGTCAATCAAATCCCTACAAACTAATAATTGACTTGTGATTATTCATTAAACAAATTTTCCTCTTTAACGCCTACCTAATCTTCTGCTTTTGCTTTTTCTTCGTTTTGATTTTCAGGTCAAACTGAGAATATCTCACCCAGTCATCGCTTTACAAGTGTTCTTTGTGCTATACAATATGCAGCTGAGAAATTAAATCAACACGAGAGATTAGCACATTCATCCCTTCAACAGGATACCTCACAGTTGAACTCACCATTCACACTGAATCAACCTGTAGACCATTATCTCCCGACAATTGGATCAATGCCAAATTTCAATGCAGATGAAGTTAAACATCAACCAGCATCAACATTTAGTCAACCATTCACTGGTAGATCACATTCATACGCGCATCCACCACCGATTACAAATAAATTTAGTGATATTTTAAGGCAAGTATATATCCCCCCTGGTTTTTATTGTCTAAAAGAGTGATAGTTATTCATATTGTTTTTGTAGCTCAGGTGGATGATTTACAATTAATGGTGTTCTCTGAGCTGATTGCCAAATATTGCGCTGAAATGGGATGTTGTCCAGAAGCACGGACGACGAAAGCTTGGCAACTAAACTAACCAGCTCAGAGAACACTATTAATTGCAAATCATCCACCTAAACTACAAATCTTCTCTATTATTTCAAAAATTTTACGAGCCTGATACCCTTCTGTGTTGTCGAAAATGGGAAGATTTTGCTAAAAGGCAAGTTCCTACAGAAGAACAACTATTCTTTCTTCACCAATGTCTCTGCCAGCAGATTCTACCGGCTAGTGTGAAATGTAAACCACCAATTAACTGCCCTCTAGGCTGGAAATTAGCCAAACAACATGGAAAACAAATGGTAAAATTAATGATCACAGATGCACACAATAGGATTAAAAAATACCAGCATATGATTAGATTTTTAAAAAGAAGAGGTTGAACAGGCTCTTACCCCAGAACATCTGTCATCATTGAATACTGCCATTAAAATATTAAGTGAACGACACAAAGAACGAAGACTAACAACAGAAGACAAGGGCCAGGTAACAGATCGTTTATTAAGGAAATCAACACGTATTTATATATTTTCATGTAGATTATTATAACTTATTTAAGCAAACAATCACACTCTTCTGAATGGTTGTTTCTCACAGAAAGTTAACCTTGCATCTCTTTGTGGCTGTTTCTTGAATGTCAGGTCATCTATATGTTAACTGTATCTGCAATGTATACGCAATGTCTGCTGTGATTGGTTGATGAATCAGTTTTTGTTCATATATTCTCACGACCAATATTGGGGACATAAACATTGACGTAAACTAATGTCTACCAATTTAGCTAGCATCCAGCTCTCACCACAAGACGAGTTGTCCTTAAAGAAAAACTACCTAAGATATCCAAACAACCATCTGAAGAAACTCTAAATGATTGCGTAGTAAATCTATCGAAACAACCATTATCGAAAGCAGAAGAACAAACTCTTCAGAAAGGACTCAACTACAATACTGGTGACGCTTCTGTACTTCCTTAGAATCATCACTCAGATTATCATAATTAAATGAGGAAGTACAACAAGAAATACGTCAATGTATCATACCTATACTCAAACAGAAAAGACATGATTCCCAACTTAGCACTGAAGAGCAAAATGCATTGAAGAAACTGAAGAATAGAAAAGATATAGTTATTCTACCGGCTGATAGAGGAAGAACTACAGTTATCTTGGACACAGAAGACTACATAAAGAAAGCAGAGGATTTACTCCAAGATAATAATGTATATCAACAGTTGACTAAAAACCCTATACAAACATTAGATAACAAAATCAGAACAACGTTAAATAAACTAACGAAATCAGGACAAATTACAAAAGAAGATCAATGGCGAATGAGATCTAACGGACCCATTTTACCTCGATTCTATCGCAGACCAAAACTACACAAACCAAACATTCCCTTACGAACAATCGTTTCGTTTCCAGGAACACCGACATGCAATCTATCTAAAGAACTTTTCAGGAAATTAAATTACCTAACAGGATAATGCGACCATTCTATCAATTCGTCAATCCAATTTTCAGAGAAAATCAAAAACATTTCAGTAGAAGACAATGAGATAATCGTGTCCTTTGATGTCACAGCATTATATACTTCAATTAGCCCAAAACTAGCAACAGAAACTATGCAACAATTACTCTATAGCGATGATGATCATGAAGAAATTTAAATCATTTCACTTTATGCTAAGTATTGCGCTGAAGATGTTGTCCAGAAGGGGGACGACGAAAGCTCCGCAACTAGACCAACAAGTCCAGAGAACACTATTAATTGCATATCTCCACATTGTTCTGGGGGTCCTCTTCAACTGGACCCAGTATTACGCAAAGTCTCTCATCTCTTTCTTCCCAAATGATCTCCTTCATGTCATCCTCGGATCGAAGCTTAACTCATCGTCACCCATTTCAGGTCCCACTGGAGCAATGGCCTGCGATGTCATTCGATGGTCTACTCAGTGGTGTGTGAGTGTGTGTCGGGGTCATCTCCATTTTCTTCGGCATATTTGTCAAGCGATCGGTTCTCGCCTGTTGGCTTGTTTATTGCCAGGGCTTCTTGTTGCTGACTATTTCTGTTCGGCCAGCCATTTGATCTTCAGTATGGAGTCAGCCAGCAAAGGGTGTAGCTATTTGTTAAAAGTCTGCAGTGGCCTGTTGGATATGCTTTTCGTGACTCACGTCCAATACAGGATACTGACCTACAGAGAAGCAGTGTCCGGCTTAACAATATTGGAGTTGAAAATTCGAATCATGTTGTCTGTGCAGAGTTCAGAAGACTTTGAGAGTGGTTTCAGGGTGATGAAGGTATATCTTGTTTTCTCGATCCTGGCTTTGACGTCTTCATCCGTTCCACCCACCTGTGGATAAGTGAAGGAATTAACCTCTCTCACATTTCTCACGTTGATAGTGACTGGTACTGGTTTTGTTGCTGGTTGGTTGTCTTCTTCATCAGCTGCGTTTTCTCTAAGGTCAAATGGAGTCCTGTCTTTGCTGCTTCTTCAGCCAAGTGATAATGATGACCTGGTTAGTAATTGAATCTCAAAGTCCGGCCGGTAGATCACTTGACTGGAAATTCGGAGGCTATCGGTCGGAATTCTGCAGTGATCCAGATTTCCACTTTACCCTCACCTATCATCACTCATTGCATCACAATGTTAAATCTGAATGCCAAACACCATTTCACCGACTACAGTATCTGTGTATTTACTTAGTGCAAGGTTTAACTTCGAATAAACGGTCTTCGTGTAACAACAGAAGACAAGGGCCAGGCAACAGATCGTTTTATTATGAAAATCAACACGTATTTATATATATTTCACATACATTATTATAGCTTATGCAAGTAGACAAGCGCAGTCATCTGATTGGTTGTTTATCAGAAGTTAGGCAGACAAACGCAGGCTTCTGATTGGTTGTTTCGGGATTCCTTGACAAATAGAGTTCTCTATCTGCGAATCATATTTTGCCATGTTAACTTTGCTGTGATTGGTTGTTGACTCAGCCTTGTTCATATTTTCTCACGGCCCATATTAACGTAGCTTAGTGTCAACCAATCGGCTAGCAGCCTGCTCTCACCACATTCGTAATGATAAACAATACTAGTATAAATAGTTTTATTTTATAAAGGGTTTAGGCAATTTGAAACAATTCCGTGACATATTTCGATTATTAAGTCATTTGTTGACGCAGAGATTTTTGATTGCTTGAAGGGTCTCATCATGAACTGACATCGTTAGATAACCATTGGAGAACCTTCACTGGAGAGCTAGTGGACAGCTGTTCCATTAGCCTAGTTTGTGACTCTTTAATAGTACGCAACCACCGTTGGGATTCAAACCCGTGACCTTCTGGTTACAGGATGAGTTATCTCGTAGACCATTAAGCCGCTGGGAACCGGTTCAATGGTCCATGAATTCTCACTTCTACCAAATCATGACATGGCGCAACGGCTTCGCGATGAATTGGGCCATTGAACTGGGTCCCAATGGCTTAATGGTCTATTAGGTAGCTCGTCTTGTAACCAGAAGGTCGTAGGTTCGAACCCCAGAGGTGGGTGCGTACTGTTGAAGAGTCGGAAACTAGGCTGGCGAAATGGCTGTCCAGTACTCCCCACAGGTATTCCAATGGTTATCTAACTGATGTCAGCTCATGATGAAATCTTCTAACCAATCAAATAAAGTGCCCACAGAGACCAATATTTGAAAAGAGAAATTTGTGTTGAGAGTCTCATTCATTTGAAGGTATCTGAAATATATAACTCTGTATAACTCTTTGGCATTTGAGAAGATGGTTGCTGTATTTCACTCGCAGTAGGGATACCATCAATCACCGGGAATACAGCTATATTCACTTGATAAGTACTAACTCGATCGAAATGCGCGTTTTGGATTCCATCGTCAGCCGCCATTAACCGGCTAATTCAAATATGTTTAATGCATCTCTATCTATGTATTATTGCTGAGCAAACTGGTTATGTCGGCTCACTAAAATATTGATACAATCAGATGATACGTCCCAATCGCACTTACATGCATGTGGTGGAGAACCACGCCTGTCTAGTCCCACAAATCTAAGTAAGTGGAATGGAATTCGAAATCATAATCCACTCGATGGTCGATGTTTACGTCTTGAATCGAGGTCATTAGAAAAAACAAGAACAAAGACTAATCTTGAGGAACTCAACAACCAATCACTACAAACTTAGCGTCTACAAATACGATTCACAGATATTTGGCTTTCCTTTCTAAGGAACGGCCAAAAAGAGATGATAGAGTAACCTTGAGCAAGAAAACAACCAACCAGAAGACTTTGCTTCTCTTCTAACAATAACGAATAATAATGTACATAAAAATCTATAAATATTTGTTGATTTTCTCAATAAACGATCTGTTGCCTGGCCCTTGTCTTCTGTTGTTACATATTCAGTTAACTTTTTAACTTCCTTTCTGGGTTAAATATATATATATCCTCATGTCTGGGTCAGGTGTTGAGTCATGTCGATTGCAAGTACTTGCTGTTGATTTGATGAACAAGCTTTCAGTTGAATAATCTCTCACGGAATTACTTTCTGCTACTTTTACAGTATCTCATCAACCTTACTGCATGATTACATGAAATTTAGATGTGTCGCAAGAGTAGAGCTATTTTCTAGGTTACTTAAATTAGAGTGGTCTATCATTTCAAGGGATCCACAACGAAAAACTCAGCGAGGTGTTCGAATTGCATACAGGAGTAAGACAAGGCTGACTGCATATCACCGACGCTGATATTCTTAATTGTGGTGGAGTGACTAGATTATGAATCAGACTGTGGGGAGTGATGAGATACGAATACGCTGGACTACCGATAAGAAGACCCTAGAAGATCTGGATTTCGCAAGTGGATGATTTACGTTTAATGTCACACAAACTCGAAGGCTTGCAGGTAAGCGGAAACCAACAAACTGGCTGAAGAAGCAGCCGGAGAAAACAGGACTGCAGGTGAACATAGAGAACACAGAGGTGATGAAGATAACCAACCACCACCAACAGCAACAACAACAACAACAACCAGCACTAATCACCGTCAACGAGAGATATTTAACAGCGTTTGCCTCCTTCACTTATCTGGGAAGCATCGTTTCAACTGTAGGCGCTCGTAACGGATAAAGATGTCAAAGTCAGCCAGTCGGAAGCGGAAAGGCAAAAAACGCCTTCATCAACCTGAAAGTAGTTTGGAAATCTTCCGCACTCAGCATAAAGAACAAGATTCAGGTTTTCAACATGAGTATCAAGTCGGTCCTCCAATAGTGATCAGAAACTTGCACTGCATGTCAGGAAAGTGATTTACAACAGGTTGTAGACTTTCGTCAACAGCTGCCTTCGATGACTCCATACGGGAGATCAAATGGCCAGAAAGAAAAAGTAACAAGAAACTGTGAGAAGAAAAGAACCGAGAGCCGGTCGCTTAACAAAAATATGTAAGAGAAAATGGAGATATATCGAGGATACATTGAGGAGACCGTCGAATGACATCGCGTAGCAGGCCCATGTTCGAGTGGAATTCAAATGCGAAGCGACGATTGGGTCTTCCTAGGGTAACATGGTGGAGATTGTGTCAAGAAGAGAGATGAGAGAGTTCGGTCATTTCAAATCTAGTTAAATCTCTATTGTTTCATTACCCAACTACCATATTTGTAGTTTTTCATTTTTAAAAAAAAAATTGTAACTGATCTCATTTTACTTTTAATCAATTAATAGACGATTTTCATTGAATCGGGAGGCGAATGATACTACTTATTTATCAGCTGCTAGCAAACATAGTAGTAGTGATACAAGCAGTGGATATTATAGTAGTCAATCGACTGGTGACAGTTCTATCGATCCAAGTCGACGTAATAGCAACAATTCATATGCATCATTAATGTTAGGCATAACAACAGCAATGAAGTCACCAGAGGAGGAAAAAGAGGATACAATGAAATTACACGAAGATAATTCTATACCCTGGATGATGCCAACGAATCAACCTTTACCGAGAGCTTTGATTAAGACATCTACTAAAAGTGGTCCAACTAAACTGTCATCAGGTAAGAATTATTATTGCATTGAATAATGTCTTGATTACTGATTGAGCTTGAAGAGTTTTTATTATTTTAGGAGGCTGATGATAGGTTGTAATTTTCACTGTAGGCTTCAGTTGCACGTCTCCATTGCGTTCGGTTCTCCGCCAACGTTTTCACCTGACTCCACATCTGCCCACATGCTTTCATCTCCTCTTCACGCATGACCTCCTCCATGTCACACTCTCACTCACAACCAACTCGCCGCTTCCCTTTTCGGGCTCCACTCGAGCGATGGCTTGTCTAGTGATGTCCCTCACTTGATGGTTTGATTTCTCAGAGTATGGCCGATCCACCTCCATTTCTTCCTGCCTATTTGTTGCACAATCGGTTCCTGCTGGGTTGGTTCGCTCATTGCCAGAGATCCCTTTTGTTAATCTTTCCTGGCCATCTGATCTTGAGTGGTATTGAGCGAAGACAACTGTTAATGAAGGTCTATAGTTTGTTTGAAGTGTTTTTCATGACACGGCGCCAAGTGTCTGATCCGTATAGTAGCACTGACTTCACATTGGAGTTAAAAATCCGGATCTGATTTTCATTTTCATGCTGAGTGGGGCTGTTGACCTCCACAAAGACTTGAGAGTACTGAAAGCTTGTCTCGATTTCCTGATCCAGACTTTGATATCCTCTTTAGTTCCGCCCGCTTGTAGTTGAAACGATGATTCCTAGGCAGGTAGGCTGTAAAGGAGGTTGTTTTTTTCAGTTTCCTCCCATTTTTGCTGATTGTTGTTGCTATTGGTGTTGCCCAGGAATCTTCATCACCTCTGTTATTCTCTACGTTCACCTGAAGTCCTATCTTTGATGCTACTTCCATCGCCAGCTTTTTGCTTTTCATTTGCATATCTTCCAGTTTGTGGGAAATCAGACATATATCATCGGCGATATATTACTACGTGAAATACCTGTAAAAATTTAAATAATTTTAATGGCTTGTCAGTGAGTGATTTAACATTACTGACTGTAGAACTTAGAGGTTAGCTTAAAATGCAAAAAGGATTCAAAATGGCTGCTTTCATATTCGTTTCTGGGTTAAGGAACAGTTTGATTTTCACAGCCACATCAAAATATGATACGGGATAGGGAAACCGCTTATTGTTACTCTGAATTGAATCAAAAACCTCTAACTTTGCAGCTGAGGACTTTGAAATACTGGAAGACATTTGCTGATGAGACTCCAGTCAGGTTAAACTTTAAGCAACACTAACTACCATTCAGAGAATGGCCCTGAATGGTCCAGTGGATTTCATCCATGTGAGTTGAAGCTTCTGTTTCGCTTGATTCGAGTCAAATGTCAGGGAAGGTAAGCTGATGATTCTAATATTTCGTAGGAAAATTTTTTGCCGGGTCCCACTTGTTCTTAACCAAGATTTTGTATATTTGTAGTAACTGCGTTTTAAAACAGTCTGTGATAGGTGTAGCTTCCGGAAGAGAGAAAATAATATATCAACGGTTCAATGATACCAGCACTGCATCATGGAAAAGGGAGAGAATTACTTCCTTATTAGGAGGAGAAGGTGTCATCGTACACGTGGATGAGTAGAAAGGTTATAACTCCCTGTCGTCCCTTGGATATACTCAACACAGAGTCAACCATTCCAATGGTTTTGTGGATCCCATTATAGGAACACATATCACTTCTATGAAAAGGTTTTATGGAAGGTTTCTTTATGCATTTTTTTCCCATAAATACATGTTTTCCATAAACAAAAATGCCTCCTTCATATGATCGATGCGTTCAAGTTCATTCGCCGATTGGTAGTTAGTGGTGCTTAAAGTCTTAAACTTTGCCGAGACTCCTTAACAAATGTTTCCGGATGTCTAATTTCTCCTATAATGTTGTACCTGAACATGTAACGTTTTCGATTGTTCTTGGAATAGGTTATATGAAGTGTTATTAATTGAGTTTCCAGTAACAGGAACTCTTAGTCACATCTTTGATTAGGGAGGTTGCAGCTTCCTTAGGATTAAAGTTTTGTTCAAGTTTCCTATTAAACTAAAAGAAGTGGTAAGACAACCTACAGGGAAACGTCTTAATTAGTGTCTGTGTAACAGGAGAAGGCAAGAGACTTGGCAACAGAATTTTTTATTGTGGAAAATCACATCTTATTTATACATTTCAGCCATATTTGTGATTCACGGAAAATTTCCATTGTAACATATAGAAAATCAAAACAAGTGATTCAGCGAAGAGACTCTTTGCAACGAATATATTATCAAGCTGTATAATCGTATATATATATATATATATATATATATATATATATATATGGTTTTTATGAAGTTATATCCTGTAAGGGAATTGAATCATACTTGTGAGTGCATAAAATAATAAAAGTATGAAATGCAATTAAAATATTTGTGGTTATCATCATAGTTATTGAATTGAATTTTTGATTTTCCCGTCGATTGATTGGACCGAAGTGCTCGGTCTCAGGTTGACATGTCGGCTTCTTGTGCAGATGCTTCGACGATGTCTGAGTATTTAATTAGTATACAATTGGTGGATGGTGGCTAGCAGTGGAATCCAGGATGCGCATTTCGTCCTATTTGGGACTCGTCAGCTGGATGTACCTGCATTTCTCAGTGAGTGATGATTTTTCCACCGAGGCTCGAACCCAGTACCCATAGTTTCAAACGCCAAAGCGTTATCCACTAGACCACTTGGGCCACGAGAGCCACCTCTTGTGCAACGGGTCATATTAATTATTGAATTGAAAAAAAAAATCAAAAATTCAATTCAATAATTAATATGACCCGTTGCACAGCACAAAAGGTGGCTCTCGTCGCCCAAGTGGTCTAGTGGATAACGCTTTGGCGTTCGAAACTATGGGTACTGGGTTCGAGCCTCGGTGGGAACATCATCACTCACTGAGAAATGCAGGTACATCCAGCTGACGAGTCCCAAATAGGACGAAAAGCGCATCCTGGATTCCACTGCTAGCCATCATCCACCAATTGTATATCATCATAGTTAAATGTCAAAAAGACCATTGAATCGGGTCCCTGTGGCTCAATGGTCTACGAGCTCGCCTTGTAGCTAGAAGGTCCTGGGTTCGGACTCCGGTGGGTGGGTACTGCTGAAGAGTCCCAAACTAGGCTGACGAAACAGTTGTCCAGTACTCCCAGCTGGTTTTCCAGTGGTTCTCTAACTGATATAAGCTCATGATGAGATCCTCCATACAATCAAACAAAATCCCTACAAAGCAATACTTGAAAATATCAATTGGCGAAACAATTAATGTCATATATATATAAAATAATTCATAGGATGTATAGAACTTGGAAGGGGTGTGCAATTATAGGATTAGTAGGCAAATCGAATAAAGTAAAAACGTTACATAACATCGTGTGAAATTCGATAACATGGAATTTAACGTCACAAAACAAAATTGATTTCGAGTGACAAGTGGAATGAGTGAAATAATACGGGGGACATTTCAAAGTGAGAGTAGTAATAGTAACAATTGACGTAGTAAGGGAGGAGTATACAAATTGAATAGACAAAATGAAAAAAAAATTGGTAGAGCCAAAATATGATTGGAGATTACCATACTTCAGCATAGAGGGATTAAGACCATGAAAGTTGAAGGGGTTGAACGAACTTTTTCTGTTCACAGAGATCTGGCTTTTCTGTTTCGATAGCTAAAGCTTCAGCAATGCAACAGATGAGTCGAGTACATAGTGATTTGGGTAAATTACTTTTTGCCTTGTAGATAACTTTAAAGGCGGAGGCTGTAGAGATAGAGTGACCATTATCGACCAGATGTTCAATGATCACGCTTCTTATTGCTCCACTTCCACCTCTTCGTAACCATGCAGGATAGTGTTCTTGCACCCTCTTGGGTAGAACTCAAGTCGAACTACCGATACACCTAGCTCCACATGAGTAGGTGAATTGATAAGCACACGTAGAGTTGGTCAACAGAGGGATCTTGTCCTTCAGGTTATTGAACAGTAATGGTCGATTGGTAAGGCCTATTCTCAAAGATGCAGCAGGGAATGTATTTTTCAGCGACTGTGATATCCTTCTTTTCATGATATCGGAAGCCAAGTCACCTATGAATTCCAAACTAATGTACAATATTCTCTTGGGTGCGGATGATAAGTCACGTTTCATAGGATTTGTATGTATATTCTTGTCTATAAAGCGTGGTGGAAATCCATTTTCTATTAGGATTTTCCTCAAAAGATTTTCCTCACCCTCCACAGTATCAGGGCTACATATGCGCCAAATGCGAGTAGCAAGCGACTGGACCAGGTTGCATTTCCGACCACTGGGTACCCAGATGTAGAAATTTGCCAGCTGACCATTCCTTGACAGCTTTCAATAAATCGATCTCTTCAGAGTTCCATTGGTCCTCCTAGATAAATTCACACCGATAACATGAATACTTGACTCGTTCTCCATTTCGAGTGGATGGCAACCATTAAATGCATTTAATATATTATTCAAATTACAATCACTATTACAAATAATAAAGTTGTCATCTACATACCTTTTAAACATATGAAAGCTTTGGATTGTTGACTTCAACTGACCATTTTCTAGAGTGGCCATAAAACAGTTTGCAAGAAGAGGACCCAAGGGAGAACCCATTGCAATACCATCTTTTTGTCACTTCACTGAATCACTTGTTTTGATTTTCTACATTTCTGATTGGCTAGGTTAGAGGATAATAAATTGTTGTGATTTATTGTTGATTTCCTGAAGGTTAAACCCTGAGATTATTTCCTGACTGTAGCATAAGCTAGATCCAGATTTAAGAAATAAACACTTCCTCCCGCTTCTGTAGTCATTGTCATCTAAAATGTTGTCTCTTCAATTTTGGCTACTTCTTATCAATCTGCATCTATATACTACTGATAATTCTTGTCAGTAGCACATGCCACATTTGTAATGAAAAAGCCTCAAAACTCTATATTTAGACTGATAAAGATCAGTCTACCATTTTTGTTACTTCACTGGATTTCTTGACCTGTTAACAAATCGACATTTTTACCAAGAAATAACAGTGAAGATTTTATCACAAGGTATATGAACTAGGACTTTCAGGTTATTATGGGAGTACTGCCCATAATCATATCAAGGCATTACTCACACAACTTTCTAACTTCGTTTATATAATTCCATTATTTTCCAATATTTCATCTGATTGGTAATAGTACTTTCCATATTTCCGGTATGAGTGATGAGTCATTCCTATTGCACTTGTTGGGTGCAGACTCGATGAACAAGGATTCAGTAATCCACCTCTCTCTCTCTCTCTCCACCTACCTATATTACTTCTTAGAATTTTAGCCCTCTCCCACCCTATTGGTTGGTTGTGTGTTAATGCATGGAATGCAATGCAGTGCTGAGCTTTTTTCTAGATTACTTATCTTCTTGGAGTCAACCATTGTTGCCTTAGGTAGATTTTTATGTTCCAACAATCTGACTACCTCGACCTAGTAGTTTGACCTATGCAGTTGACCCCACTCACAGTCATTGCAGGGTATTTTGTAAATTATATTATTTTGTCTAATTGCGTCAGCTGGGTGCCTTAACCCACAGCGCTTGTCTCTGAGTGAGTTTGTAGGTTTAAATGCCACTCTAATTCCTGCTTTATTAAGAATCCTACGTAGGGAGGGTCTCAGATGTCCCCTCCTTAGATGGTATAAGAGCAGATGCCTTACATTCTCTCTTATCATTATTAGTATCACAATTATTAATTGTAAAAGTCGTGTGAGTACCTTGATATGACATTGTGAGCAGTGATCAATTGTGGTCGAAAAGTCATCGGTAAGTACCACTGTATAACACTGTGAGACTTAATCAAAATAAATTCTACCCATAATGGAATTATAATCCATGCACTCCGTACAAGTCTTATTCTTATATCAATGATATTATTGGAGTATGTCGTAATGAGAATATTTAGGTAGTTTGAACTGGATGCTCACTGAGGTGGCGCTCCTTGGTTAACAGTGGCGTCAGATCACAAACAGACAGGAGAAAAGATTCATCTATCTATGGATTATTTCCAACTAGTGCAATGATTAAGTTGTCAATGAACAAGCATCGTAATCTGAAGGTCTTGGGTTTGATTCTTGATGCAATGCTTCATGCGCGTTGTTAAAAAGTCTTAAACTAGACCAACATTTGGTGATGCAGGGCTTCTATAACCGATGTCAGTAAGCAATGAAATCTATACTGAAATTTCCGTCAATTTTAACTGACTTCACAATTTCGATCGACTTTAAACAGCTAAAATGGATATGAAATCTGAAGGTTAATTTTCTCACATTCACCTTACTTTGAAGTGAATCGTTCAGTTATGTGACTTAAATTCTGATAAGTTAATCACAAATAGTGATAGACTGAACAACTATTGTAAAGTGAGATCAAATTCTAAATTTTCAATCATGGCAATCATGAAGCCAAGCATAGATGCATCAAACTATATTCTACTGACTGACTGAATGAATGAGATGAGTAGTTGTGGGCTGCTCTGACAAAATGCAGAGTCTTCTGAACACCTTGAGCTGAGCAACAATCTTCGAACGTTTGCCGTGTGATTCACTCCTGTCAAATGTAAAATGATGCTACAGGGCTGAACTGGATTACATCAACTAACTTCTAGCTTAAAGATAGGGAAGCAGTAGTGAAGTGGTTGGTGGAGCATATTGGCCACTTCACAATTATTTGAAAAGCTGCATCAGCCGTCCCCAGCGAATTGATCGTTGACAAAACCTTAGCAAAGATACAGAAGGCTCATCTGACGTTTGCCAGCTCATGCCATCTCTGGCTAGCTGATTGGTTGTCAACCGAAGGACAAACGTGTGTACTGCTCAGTAGTCACCTCACTCTGTCCTCCTTTGTGTCTGTCAGACATGTTGATTGAAAGTGGAACGTATGAGAAACCTGGCTAGCTGTATTTCATCATAGGTGTCTGCGTTCTATCTACTTCCCGAATGTGTTAGGTGGTGGTAAAGTAGGGTATACTACTGTCGACGCACGCGTTTACTTCACTAAGCCAGTAATAAGACTGATAAGGAGGGAAAGTTGTGCATGAGTCTAACAACCCCAACCAGTAAAAATAAACACCACTCCTGTCGAAACTTCAAGTGTCTAGCTTGAAGCACTGTGTTCCACTGGGAACATAAAGGAATACAAAAATTACTAGGGTGATTAATATTGAGGTTAGTCTTCAGTCGAGTACTAGGTAAGGAGGAGGGGAAATCGTTCGACAAACTTGTTGATAAGCAAGCAGTAAGTCCCAAAGTAGGCTCATGAAACAACAAGCTGTCCAGTACTTTCTTCTGGTTCTCATTGGTTCTCAAACTCATATGAATCCATGGTCAAGCTTGTAATTATTGCAGTAAAATTACTAGTTGCTTGAAACCACGACCTTCACATTGCAAGACAAGCTAGCTCATAGACCATTCAGCTGTTGGAACCCGACTTCCTAATAGCTGATCCATGAATTCCGAATTCCACAAATTCGAGTCTTAAACTAGCCTGATAAAACAGTTAGCTGTCCAGAATTCCTTGTGGCTGGTTTTCAATGGTTCTTTAACCGACGTCATCTCATGATGAAATCCTAAGCCCTCATTCTTTGTTGCTCTTAAGTTTCAAAGTATATATATTCTACAACACTAGTTGACTATCTTTGAGTTAAACATCAGCTAAAATAGTTAGTTCCCCCTTGTGATGAAGAAGACACGGTCGTTTTACTTCTTTTGTTAACTTTTTCAATGTTTAATCTTTTTCTCTTGGTATTTAAATTTCTCATTTCTTTTTTCAAATTTTCAACGTAATAGAAACAAATCCAATGAATGACCTACTTCAACGTCCAGCTGATTTGTTGTTAACCTCCATGCCTACAGAATCCACATCATTATCAACAGCCTCCACAAGACGAAGAGCTGGTTCAAGTATCAGTTTCGATGAGACTTTCGATACAAGTTTAGATGCTACTATTGTGAATAACCCCAGTAGTAATAATAGCAATAATGCCGTCAACAGTCATAATGACATTAGAAGTAATAATAATAATAATAATAGTAACAATGATACCACTAGCAACGCCAATAATCATAACACTATGAGCAGACCAATTTCTGTTATCGGCAGTCGACGACATCATTCAACATCTTCAACTTTAAGTAGTACAAATACAAGTAATACAACTAATACAATGAACAATAATAATAATAATAGCATCGTTAATAATAATAATAATAATTTTAAATCAAGTTCCGCCTGGACAAATGAATCATTAACGAATAAGTCAAGAATCAGTCATTGGCATAATAATAGTAATAATAATAATAGCAATAATAATAATAGTACAGATACAAAGGGTAGAAAAACTGTCAATACTAAGGGGAATATCTTTCTACAACGTCGTGATTTCAACGTATTCACGGTGAGTTGGTTTTATTTTTTCCGTGTGTGTGTGTGTGTGAAATGTCCCTTTGATTGCATGGAGGATATCATCATGAGTTGACATCAGTTAGAGAACCATTGGAAAACTTGCGGGGAGTATTTGACAGCCGTTTCGTCCTAGTTTGGGACTATTCAGCAGTATCCACCCACCGGGGTTCTAACCCACGACCTTCTGATTACAAGGCGAGCTCGTAGACCATTGAGCCACTGGGACCCGATCTAATGATCCTTGAATTCTAACTTCTGCCAATTCAGGACGCAGTGCGACCATTTCTTAATGTTTTATTCGATGAGTTACTGAGTCATCTTCAATCTCCTGTAGCCTACTGGTCACGGTTTCCCACTAGAATCTCATGTTAACTGCCTGAATAGGGCCAGCCGCTAGCTAGTGAGCATCAGATTAATTTTCAAGTATTGGTTTTGTAGAGTACAGCGGGTTGAAGATCAGACAGTAACTCATTATCAAAGAAGACATTGTGAAATGGTTGCGCTATATCGTGAATTGGCAGAAGTTAGAATTCATGAGTTGGACATTAAATCGGGTCTCAGTGTCTGCTTAATAATAATAATAATAACAGCTTTATTCCAAACGGTATTTGTGGTACAGGTATGGAATTTTCAGCGTGCATTACAGTATATTGCATCTAATTACCTCATAAATTATATAAGATTTTTAAAAATCAAAGATAAATAAATAAAAATTAAATAAGTTATAAATAAATAAAATAAATAAAAATTAAAAATTAAGAAAAAACAGCGTAGAGTATTTCATTTCAAACAATGCACCACAGGATTTGAAATATAAAGTTGATGTGTGGTAGTAGATGAGAACAACAGTGTAGTAGTAACGAGGAAAGGAAAACAAAAACTAATGGGACTATTTGTTAGAGTGCTGCAGTAAGTTTATCGTGTCATACCTAACGGATTTCTCATCACATAACAGCTGTGCCAGATATGGTATTGTGGAGTTTTGTATTTGGTAGTCCTAGCATATAGCCGCCTATAGCTGCTTCTAGTTCTACCAGATGAAATGCAAGGAGATAGATGCGTATAGAGAGGATGCTCGGGGTCCGACAATATTGTATTCGCTAGTTTCTTACATGACATAATATGTCTATCTACAATAGTGTTCACCAGTCGGTTTAACGATATCCCACTTGCCCTACCAACAGCTTTTAGTGCCCTTCTCAGCGAAGCAAAGTCTTTCTTAAGTAGTCCAGGAAAGACTAATGGGGAGCAGTAAAGGAGGATGGGTAGAATACAAGAATTTACAAACTGAGAAAGTAAAGATTGCTTTATACCAGACTGCCTAAATTTCCTAATGTAGAACGTTAAGCGAAACATCTTTCTAGTAACTAGCAAGATGTGGGAAGGCCAGGAAAGATCGGTGGAAAAACTCAGCCCAAGGTACTTGACATTAGATGTATTTTCAACCTCTGTGCCGTCAATGAGAGTGGGGCCATTTGAGCTAACTAGTTGCTGTAGGTCACGTTTACGTCTGAAAGTGAAATTGACTACCTGACATTTAGACAGATTAAGCTTAAGTCCGTTTGAAGAGGACCACTGACTAATTTCCGACAGAAAGCTATTTAATTTGGAACAATCTGACTGAGAGTTGACAGGCATAGAAACCGAGAGGTCATCGGCAAGCATACTTAACAAAAGTGGCTACATCAGAATGAGGCAAGTCATGTAAGAAAAACGAGAACAGAAAGGGAGAAAGGACAGCACCTTGAGGAACACCAGCTTAAGTAATGGTCTACGAGCTAGCTCACCTTGTAACCAGAAGGTCCTAGGTTCGAACCCCAGCGGGTATGGACCACTAAAGAGTCTCAAACTAGGGCGAAACAGCTGCCCAGTACTCCCAGGTTATCCAGTGGTTCTCTAAGTGATGTCAGCTCATAATGAAATCCTCCATGCAATCAAACAAAATATTCCCTACAAAACCAATACTTGAAAATGTCCCTTTAACACATCATTATATGTGATGAAGACTGCATTTTTGAGATTCACACTGTCTTGACTAATTCAGTACAATAAACATTAACTTCATCGATCACTTCTTAGTGTAGATTTACAGCTGGAGTTTGCCAGATATCATAGTTTATCGATAAATATTACTTATCATGAATTTATCTGAAGGGATTTGATTTGTTTTTGTTTTTTTTCAAATTTTTGATCACGGATTGATAATAGTTAGGAAACCATTGAAAACTAGCCACAACGAGTACTGGAGAGCTAGCTGTTTCATCAGCCAGGGGGTGGGGTTACTCATAAAGCTAACTCATATAGCATTCAGCCAATAAGACTTGACTCTTCAATGGTCACCAGCCGATGAATTCAAACTTCTGTCAATTCTTGATTTTAGAGAGACTGGCACGCACCAGCCAGTGTCATCTCTGGAGAGTACTAGTCCTCACTACAACCCAACGAGGTAGACCAAGATAGTCCCGGTGGGTAGTCCCTAGTTTTCCATGGTTCTCTTACTGATGTCAGTCCGTGATCAAACCAGAAATATTACTCAGTTCAACATTTTGACCTCATCGATGAATTCATGTTCTTCTTTTCTTATAAATGTACATCTGATATTAAGATGGTTCAGTTATTTTTCTTACCGAAGATAGGAGATGAGGTTTTAAGTGCTTGCAATACGGAAAATAGCTCTAAGTTGGTCCCAATTATCATCATTCACACGTGTAATGCAACACCTAATAGGGTGAAAAGGGTGATGAATGAAGGTGAAATGGAAGTCTGGGTTGTGGAAGGATTCGAAACGCTGGCCTCTGTTTAGCTCGACCAGATGAACTATGAAAAATCCAACGACTAACTAGTTCTCACTGTCAGCTATTTAAAACAACCGCAGCAATAATTAGTGGATGATGACTAGCAGTGGAATAGAGGATAAAGCGCATTTCGTCCTATTTGGGACTTGCCAGTCCCTGGATGTATCTGCATGCCTCAGTGAGTGATTATGTTCCCACCGAGGCTCGAACCCAGTGACCATGGTTACCAACGCTAAAGAGTTATCCACTAGACTAGTTGGGCGACGAGAGCCACCTCTTGTGCAACGGGTCATAATAAATGTTTAATTCAATTTTAGATATTACTAATTTCCTGGAATAATCTGAGCGCCGAATTAGATTGAATCATTATAAATTATTTAAAATATTCCCTGAATGTTTAGGACAAAAATCAAAGCCAGGCTTTGTTTTGAACGTTTCTTTGTGTACGCCACTGCTTCTTCTACAGAAGAATTATCTGGATTTTATTAATCATCGAAATACACAGTCAAAAAAAATTACATAAACTGAAGATACTTTACACAACCAAAAGTTTAGAAAAATCTTGTTTTGATTTTTTCTTAAACACGCTTGAATATTAAGTTTTCCCGTCCACTGATTGATTGGACCGAAGTGCTCGGTCCCAGGTTGACATGTCAGCTTCTTGTGCAGATGCTTCGACAATGCCTGGTCATGTAATTAGAAGTTAATTGGTGGGTGATGACTAGCAGTGGAATCCAAGATGCGCATTTCGTTCTATTTGGGACTCGTCAGTCACTGGATGTACCTGCATTCCTCAGTGAGTGATGAAGCATCTTCACAAGAAGCCAACAGACATGTCAACCTGAGACCGAGCACTTCGGTCCAATCAACTAGTTGACGGGAAATCTAAAATTGAATTAGACATTTCATATGACCTGTTGCACAAGAGGTGGCTCTCGTCGCCCAACTGGTCTAGTGGATAACTCTTTAGCGTTGGTAACCATGGTCACTGGGTTCGAGCCTCGGTGGGAACATCATCACTCACTGAGGCATGCAGATACATCCAGGGACTGGCAAGTCCCAAATAGGACGAAATGCGCTTTATCCTCTATTCCACTGCTAATCATCATCCACTAATTATTGCTGCGGTTGTTTTAAATAGCTGACAGTGAGAACTAGTTAGTCGTTGGGTTTTTCATAGTTCATCTGGTCGAGCTAAACAGAGGCCAGCGTTTCGAATCCTTCCACAACCCAGACTTCTATTTCACCTTCACTCATCACCCTTTTCACCCTATTAGGTGTTGCATTACACGTGTGAATGATGATAATTGGGACCAACTTAGAGCTATTTTTCGTATTGCAAGCACTTAAAACCTCATCTCCTATTTTCAGTAAGAAAAATAGCTGAACCATCTTAATATCAGATGTACATTTATAAGAAAAGAAGAACATGAATTCATCGATGAGGTCAAAATGTTGAACTGAGTAATATTTCTGGTTTGATCACGGACTGACATCAGTTAGAGAACTTTTGGAAATCAGGGACTACCCACCGGGACTAGGTGAGTCAATCTCGTCGGGTTGTAGTGAGGAAAAATACTCTCCAGAGATGACACTGGCTGGTGCGTGCCAGTCACTCTAAAATCAAGAAATGTTAGAATTTAGAATGCTGGGTGGGAAGGATTTATCATACTGGTCGTCATTTAATGAATGATGATCGAATCTGACCTGAATTGTATTGATTAGGAATTTTAAACTAGGTTTTTATTTCACAATAGAGTTAATCCCCACATCAACTACTACTACTACTACTTATGAGAACTGTAAATAAGTAGTATAAGCTTCAACTTGTAATCGACTAATTAATACTTTATTTCTCCATTTCTTTTATAATATTTTTCCACTTTTTAGAAACTTCCAAATTATAAACAGAATGCATATTTTATTCAAATGGATGATGATAGTTGTACAGGGAATGAAGATACACGAGCATTTCTCCTTGCTCAGCTGACTAATCATCGTGTCTCTGAGGTATATTGTCTAGCCTGTCAACAGATGTTACCAGTTTATGATCATTTTCCTGTGATTGATGGTATCTTTTTCATTAGTCCATTATGTCATCGTTCCACAGAGGGTTATCGTAAAGGTGGAGGTCTACGAGTGACTTGGCATACAAATGGTATACAAAATCAATCAATACCACCACCACCACAACAACAACAAAGTCAACAACAGCAACAGCAACAAGCTAATCGTACTTCAAATTTCAATAACACTAACAATAACAATAATAATAATAACAGTACTAATACTAATAATAGTAATAATAATTTGATCTCTTCAACAAATGATTACCAAAATATCAATAAGATAGCGCTGAAACTGTTAGCCCCTTTGAAGATTATGTCACCACCGCCTGGTTGTCTTGGACCACGGCAACAATTGAATTCAGTACAGCATAACAATATGATTAATATGATTACGTCGGATCAAAACAGTTTACTGTCAAATTCAACGTCGTCCTCATCAGTATTATCCTCATCGAGATATTCCTCCATTACCACATCGACGAGACAGGGACGTTATTTGCATGCCTTATGTATGAATTGTATGCATACAGAAGATTTGATTTCAAACAACAAGTTAGGCGATGTAAAATGTATAAGGTGTAAAGTGTGTGGTAAACTTTGGTCTGGTAAGTTTTGATGGAGGTTTATTGTTTTGTCAATGATTTATTCTTCAGGAAAAATGATTATTTCACCACTGATATGTGTGGTAGGATGGTTCGACCCCTGGCCAGAAAAGACACTGCCACACCTCGATAAGCTGGTAGTAAGGCGGGTGGCTGGCAATCCTCCCCTCCCAGGTAAATATAAAGAACACCACAGCTACCGAAACCTCAAAGCTGTAGCTTGAAGGCCCTGTCTTCCAGTCGGAACCTCTACAAAAATGGAAAGAATAGATATTCCGCTGAACACCATTCCAAAGTACCTTATACTGTGAGGTATAGTCAGAGTGGTTGACTTCCTATTTCTTAGATATACTGGAATTTGTCTTAGACGGTGACATCCAGGTGAATGGTGTGAAATACTACATGATGGAATTTTCGACTAATTAGTCATCTTCAACTGATTTTCTATAGTTTGGTTTGTAAGGGTTAGTTATGTCTTTATAAGTTGGATCCCAATGGGTGCCTACTGCCGATGATTCTCAAACTAGGATGAAACAGCTGGCTGTTCAGTACTCCCTGGCTGGTTTTCAATGGTCCTCTAACTGATATCAATCCGTGATCAACTTGTAAAAAACAAAATTAGCCCTTACAAACCAAACTATAGAAAATTAATCTGATGCTCTCTAGTGACTTGATACAGGATGGAGTTTCTTGGAGTTCTCCTGAGAAGTCGTGACCTGTGAGGTCCATCCAGATGTCACATGTGAGGATGGATGTCCCACCGACGACACTGGTTGGGGTCACGCTAAATCACGAATTGGTAGAAGTTAGAATTCATGGACTGGCCATTGAATCGGGTCCCAGTGGCTGAATGGTATACGAGCTTGCCTTGTAACTGAAAGGTCCTGGGTCCTGGTTTACACTGGTTCTCTAACTGATATCAATGCTTGATCAACTCGTAAAGATATCTTGAATTAATTTGATGGAGGGTGACTAGCAGTGGAATCCAGAACAGTGCGCATTTTTTCCTATGTTGGACTGGCTCATGACGCTCTGGATGTACATGCATTCTTCAATGAGTCAGTGAAAGTGTTCCCTCCCAGGCTGGAACCAAGGATCCATAGTTTCGAATGCCAAGGCGGGTTATCCACTAGACCAGTTATTATTTAATCAAATTTGGACTTTCCCATTGATTGATGATGGGCGTAAAGTGCTCGGCTTCTCTTGCGAATGCTTCAATTAATACCAGTCATTCATCTGAAGTCTGATTCACCTGTAGAGATAGGTCAGTCGGATAGGATCGCTGACTTTTATGTCGTAAGTGAGAACTAGCTTGATGTTTACTGAAATGGACAAGATCTTTGAGTCGTATCATCAATGAAGTACCTATGCCGTAAACCGGTGAAAATGAAGAGGTAGGATAAAAATACCCCCTCATTGTAGATACCAATAGTAAGTAACCGGTGAAGGTCAACAGAGTTAGTCACCCAGTAATCAATATCTGAGTTAGACGAATGAGTATAAGTCAGCAAATCCAAATTAATTATTAGGTGTTTGCAGAACGCAGTAGGGATGATGTACACATTGGCATATGAAGTAAAAGCTATCAGATCCCCTCCTATCCCCTCCTATGTATGGCCTGAATGAGTAGACTTCTGTGTCAAACCCAACATGTGACTAAATATAGATTGGGACAGTTTTCGTTGATGTTGTGTTCTCAAGGATAAGAATGACTCCGGATGACTCAGTGATATTCAAGATCATTGGGGAAGGTGGTTATTCCATTCGCTAAGAATTTTAAAGCTCACTTCATAATGAAGATAGCTATCGTTGAGGATGTTGTCTAGGGGAACAACGTAAACACCACAATTAAACATTCCACCTCAGAAAACGCAACAACACCAGGAACCACACCATCTGAGCTATAAATCTTTGTTGTCTTTCAAAGAGGGAAGTATGCTAGACTTAGATTTTAGGATCAGGTGCGCCGGGGTTAAGCGATAGAATGGTCGCCAACCACGCTACAAATGGTCCTGGTTTCGATTCTCGGCCAAAGCACTTTCAAACTTCTCTAAGCTGGCAGTAGGTCTTGCAGAGAGGGAGAAGGCTGAGAGTGAGGACAGAAGCTCTCCCTCTACCAGACAAAAGTACAAAACACTGCCACTGGATTTTCAAAGCTCTAGGTTGAACCCGTCCTATGATCTACTTGGGAAGTACAAGAATACAATAAAATAATGAGGTTATGCCTTGCCTCGAATGTGTTGAAATTTAAAAGTGTCACTTTCTTCTACAGTGTAATGTTATCTGCGAATTAGACCGGAAACTGATGACTTCTGTCTGTTTGTATAAAACAGAATGCTCAAATTCTTTTATTTGTTATTATTTCCTTTAATTCCTAGAGGAACATAGGGCTTCAGCCGCACGTCTCCACTGCGTTCGGTTCTCTGCCAACGTATTCACCTGGCTCCACATCTACCCACATGCTTTCATCCCCTCTTCATATGACCTCCTCCATGTCACACTCGCACTCACGACCAATTCGCCGCTTCCCTTTCGGGGTCCACTCGAGCAATGGCTTGTTTCCTCAGAGTATGGCCTCCAATCCACCTCCATTTCTTCCTGCACATTTGTTGCGCGATCGGTTCCTACTCGGTTGGCTCGCTTCCAGAGGTCACTACTGATGGTCTTTTCTGGCCATCTGATCTCGAGAGAAGTATTGAGCGAAGACAGCTATTGATGAAAGTCTGTAGTTAGTTTGAAGTGCTCTTCATGACACGGTGCCAAGTCTCTGATCCGTATAGTAGCACTGACTTCACATTGAAGGGGAAACTCCGGTTCTTATTTGTCATGCTGAGGAGTGCTTTTAACTTCCACACAGACTTGAGAGTAATAAAGGCTTGCCTTACTTTCCCGATCCTTGCTGCTTTGATGTCCTCGTCAGTTCTGCCTGTAGTTGAAACGATGCTCTCCAGGTAGGTGGTTAGGTAAAGGAGGTTGTTTCTTTGAGGTTCCTCCCATTTATGCTGATTGTTGCCTGTTGTTGTTGTTGCTGCTGTTGGTGTTGCCCAAGAATCTTCATCCAAATTCTTCTATGAGTAAAATAAAATGGTACTTCTGAATGTTAAATCAAGGGTGAGAGTATCAGAGTACTCGTAAGGTGTTTTCGCCCACTGTATTGCGGTCTTCACGAAAAAGTACTCCTGCTGTATGTAAAGAGATTGAATATCTTTAAAACAACCAGATGTTATAAAACTTGATACAAGATTACGCAAGATCAACTGTATGGGGAAATTCAAATTGTAGTTCACCGCCTCTACCCTGTCATATCAAAGAGGTGGAAACCAAAAGGGAGGTGAGTTTGCCTTTGGCGATGACTAATATACTCACACAACTGAATCAGACAACAAAGACTTTAGCTTCTAAGGTGAAATTCAGGCCAAGTGAAACTGTAAGGACCAATATGTACACCAGTTGAGTGCGACCTCACATACATTATTATAGCTAATGCAAGTAGACAAGCGCAGTCATCTGATTGGTTGTTTATCAGAAGTTAGGCAGACAAACGCAGGCTTCTGATTGGTTGTTTCGGGATTCCTCGACAAATAGAGTTCTCTATCTGCGAATCATATTTTGCCACGTTAACTTTGCTGTGATTGGCTGTTGAATCAGCCTTGCTCATATTTTCTCACGGCCTGCTCTCACCACAATGTTATTTAGATGGGATATCTGGCAAGTGTTTCAGGTTAGGCTGTGGGGAAGATTAAGTCAAGGTTTAAGCTAGGAACAGGTTAGGGTTAGGTCAACCTAATTAAGGCGACATTCTGGTTGGTTCGAGTTAGATTAGGATTAGCTTAGGGTTATTTTTGATGTAAGGGTTAACTTAAGGAAACCTTAGAATTATTATTTTTACGGTTAGGTAACCCAAATAATAACGTGCTTTATGTATTTATTCCCTTTGATGAATCTGAATAAAGCAAGAATAACAGTAGTTTGTGCAGAATAATATGGTACCATCATCGCCTATTTCGTTGGCTTCTCATCAGCTGCTGCTAACAGCCTAAATATATCATGCGGTTTATATACAGAAAAGTTTTAACATACCTGCAAAATATTTTAAACATGATGTCAGTTGACAGAATGTTTCGCAATTAGTAAACAGTGCCCAGAAAATTGCGCTTATATAGTTTTACTCAGGCAGTTCAAGTTTAAACAAGATAAATATATGCATACAATGGTGAAGGAGTTACATAATAAGGATGAGAGATGTGTAAGATGCTAAATGACTACTAATAAATTAGGTACCAATGTACTGAGTTCGACTCAAATCATAGAAACAAGAGACAAGAAAAATTACGAATTATAAAACGGTGGGGGGGGGCGATGAAGTTAAAGCCAAATTAGAGAATAGAAACATCCAGTTACCAGTGCAAGGAAAGACTACTAACTGCTTCTTTCTGAATGCATAAATCAGGTTTCAGGCGTTTGACAGAAATTTCTTGAGGAGAATCGAGCTCTCTTGTCTATTGATAATTTTAAAGGATTTCGCGATTTCTACCTACGTCATAACCCTTATCAAGGAGATGTCTGGTAATGGCGTTATTATATAAGAGTTTATTCCTTGCTGGAGACGTAGGCTTTTCGGCACATGTTCAGAAAATCAAAGGTGTAGCCTTCTTCTCTCTGTTCCTTCCAATGTAACTGTTCCCGCAGATACACGTAAATTTGTATACACAGTTGGAGTTGTTAACATGAGAAGGGGGTATCTGTCGACTTTTCAGTGCACTACATGCATAGTACGTAGTTAAATTACTCTGTTGATAATTCACTCCAAAACTCAGAGAGAGGTATTTCAATCATACATCAGACAAAGGTATCCTGTGTAATAGTCTCATGCCTTTTAATCTATTATTTCCATGAAGGCATGTCTTCTATTCGCAAAAATTGCCTTTATGCATTTGTTTGATGCGTCCAAGGTGGACATTTGTCTAGAGGTACTTACTGGTGCTTAAAGTTTAACTTTACTAAAAATAAAGGGTATGTCTATTGATTGAACGTTAGTAACTAGTGTGACGTGTCTAGTTCTTTCTTTGGTGTAGACTGAATTCTATCAGTCAGGTTTTACAATGTGGCCACCATGCCACTAGGTAGCTCTCGTCATCACAGTGCACATTGATTTGATGACATCAGATAGTTGGAAACACACTACTTACTAGTGTCCAATCAAAATACCCACTACAGTCCTACAGGAGGTCAATCGAAAGCCCGAATAGCTCAGTGGTAACGTCTCTGACTGCAAGCAGCACTGGGTAATGACGTGGGTTCGAATCTCAGAAGGGACATGAGTTCCTTCAAGGCAGTTGCAGATACGCCTTGCTGACCAGTGTGAGTGCCAACTAGCACGAAACCTAGGTCGAAGGCTGGACTTCCTGCCGATAGCCTCCAACTGTCTAATATCATCAAAAGGTATGTCTATCAACACACACTATTAAGTTTAAGCCGAGGAAGATTTAACGCAGAATTTTAAATCTATTCTGCTTTCTTCACATCTGTCTACACTTTATATTATTCTTCTCATTATTAATAGTCTTTCAACTGTGATTAAATTTAACAAAAAAAACCAGTCTAAAAATCACTAGACTGTAAAGTTCACTTTGTCTACAAAATTATTATTTGAGGTCAAGTTAAGGTCACGTAACCTTTTTATTTCTGCTTCGTTTTTACTAGGGTATTTCTCTCTTTCTGTCTGAATTTTTTTATTTTTGTATCGCTTTTCAGTAGAAGATTTTTTGCTTTCAGTGTGAGTCACTTATATTAAATATGATGCAATCTAGGTTCTCTAGTGACTCACTCTTGTTTATAATCATCGATGGATAGTCTGCTAATGTACATATATCTGTCTGTTTGTGTGTGTGTGTGTGTGTGTGTGTGTAGGCACATGCATTGGGTTACATGTCTGCTAGACTAATGTCACTTAAATAGGTCGTAAAAGGCGAAAATATGTTCTCTCTAAGTTAGTAGTATGTCTGTCTTTTTCTTAAAGACTGATGATTGAAATTGCTTGCGTGAATTGAACTCTAATAGTAGACAACATTCTAAGTGTCTTTTGAAACCATTATTTGGTCATCTAGGTATATGATAACTCTTTGATGAGATACTAGTTAGTAACAAGTGTTCAATCAACGTATCCAGCAGAGTTCTAGAGTGGGGGGGGGCAAATTGCCAAGCCCAATATCTCAGTAGTAACATGTCTCTCTCTCTCTCTTTAACTGTAGTACTGGGTGGTGACGCGGGTTCGAAACTCTCAGAAGGGATATGAATTCCTTCAAGGTGGTTGCAGATGCGCCTTGCTGACTGTTAAGTTTCAAGTGGTTGGTGTCCAATTCTTTCTACCGATCGCCTTCAATCATGTAATATATGATAACTATACTGGTCATTGTTTTGTAGACTGAATCCATCAAACAATAGAGTGAAGCTTGTATTGTGGTCAGTTAAACATGTCTACAGAAGAAAATTAAGACTCCTAAAGGAAATGTATTTCATGTGAGTTCTTAAGTCTTACGGGTTGAATGTCTATAACCTCGCTTCCCCTGTAACGGGAAGCTGTAGGGTTCCAACTCTAGCTCTGAGTGCATAGTGGCGATGAGTCCCAAAGTAGACTGATGAAACACTTATACAGTACTCCCTGGTTTCCATAGCGCATGGTGTAGTGGCTAGTGTTACTAACTGTCACTCAGACGGCCCGGGAGCTCTTTTTTGGTGCATCGACTGTTCAGCGGCAGAACGCTCGCCAACCATGCCTAACGTGGTCCGGAGCCCAATCTAGCTTCGATACACTTCCAAACCTCTCTAAGCCAGCAGTAACGCCTGTAGAGAGGAAAGGTTGGGCTTACCAGGAAGGTTGAGTTTACCAGAAAGATTCGAAATGCTTATTCTAGAAAAATTAATCCTAACCATATCTAAAATGAAAGGTGAAGTTAGCAAGTAGCTTTGGGTATTCTGATGAAGCAGAACAATTCACAGAATATATCTGCATGCATTTCGTAAGTAAACTAGAAGAAAATGAGCATTAGCAACTATATGAGGAGTAGCGACCTAAACCAACGAACGGCCTACCAAATGACCCTCGGACTATGAATTAAACATAGTCACGTGATACAAAGGCAGACAGCACATATCACGGCGTTCTGATAGCCATTCCCGCTTCTAAGCTTAATCATAAGGCCTAATTGAAAATAACGTCAGAAGAGAAGCGTTAGTTCTGTCTCATGAAAAACATTCAAGTTATAATATGGAAACAATCTAGTTGCTTGTTTAATTTTAATTTCGTAGGTCGTCCGTTTTGGTCACTATTCCTTACAGATGCCTTCAAGATGATATGGCTAAATAGTCATCTAGAGAGTATTTCATCTTCACCTTTTCAAAAATGCATCTTATAACCAATCAAATACCTGCAAACAGACACTTGGATATCAATCTCATGCTCACTAACGACTTCTGATCCTATTCAGGCAGGTGGTTACTTGGGTGGGTTCTGGTGAGAAGTCTTGGTCATTGAAGTATAGCTGGTCAGGCATGAGTAATAGAAAATACTCGCCAATGATGACATTAGCTAGCGGCAGTCACCGTGCTATATTGTGCGTGAACTGGCAGAATTTGGAATTCATGGGCTGATGGCCATTGAAGAGTCTGTTCCCAGTGGCTGAATGGCCTACAAGCTAGCTTGACTTGTAACCGGAAGATCGTGGGTTCAAACCCTAGCAGTGAAGTGGGTGCATATTGCTGAATAATCCAAAACTATGCTAATGAAACAGTTGACTGCCAAGTACTCCCAGCTGGTTTTCCAATAGTTCCCTAACCGATATCAGCTCATGATGAAATCTTGTGACCAATCAAATCAGTTCCTTCTGCAAACCAACACTTGAATATCTGGCATTCGTTTGGTAATATATGTGGAACATAGGCCTGGCTTTAACAATACATCTCCACTTTGTTCTGTTTTCTGCAGTCCTCTTCATCTGGATCCACGATCGACCAAACTTTCTCATCTCTCCCCCACATGATCTCCTCCCCCATGTCACCCTCGCACTGACGACCCACTCATCGCTTCCGATTGGAATAGCACTTGGGCATTGGCCTGATGTGCGATGTCCTCAATGTATGCCCGATCCATCTCCACTTTCTACTACACATTTGTTGAGAGATCGGCTCTCGGGTTGGATGAAGCACATACCAACCCATCAACCTTATTTTTAAGTAGAATGTGTAGAAATATTGTAATCTTAAATAAATAAAAAACCCTGATTTTCTTTTGAGTAACTTTGCTTTGAGATCCATATTAAACACAAATAATCAGATACCAGTTATATGTAGTACATTCATACTGAAAAAGTCTGACGATATGTGTTGATTAGTGAAGTGACCAGGAAATAGACGGTTCAGGATTCGTTCTTATCGACCACTTGAGAACTAGGAAGACGACTAATATATATTTTCCCATAGTGTAGTACTTCAACACATAAAAGTCTATATGACTGACCGATCGAATATTTCATACATTTAGTTCCAAGTATTGGTTTTTGTAGGGATTTTGTTTGATTGCATGGAGGATTGAATCATGAGCTGACATCAGTTGGAGAACCACTGGAAAACCTGGGAGTACTGGACAGCTGTTTCGTCCTAGTTTGGGACTCCTCATCAGTACGCTAGTGGGAAGCCGTGACCAGTAGGGTACAGCAGGTTGAAGATGAGGCAGTAACTCATCGAAGAAGACATTGCGAAGTGGTCGCGCTATGTCATGAACTGGCAGAAGTTAGAATTCAAGGACCATTGGATCGGGTCCCAGGGGCTCATTGGTCTACGAACTCGCCTTGTAACCAGAAGGTCCTGGGTTCGAATCCCGATGGGTGCGTACTGCTGAGGAGTCCCGAACTAGGAAGAAACATTTAGTTCCCTTGAAAAATTTTGATACAGAAAGTAAAAAGATGAAATTTGCAGTATAAAATGATTTTATCATTCTATTTCACAGGTTCTCATCAACTGCATAACACTACCTGAAATTACAATGGTTATGTAGATGATGATAATAACATACTTTAATGTTTAAGTGGTAGGAGAGATGAAATGCTATAAAACTGACGCATCCAGTATGAAAGCATTACAATTTTTAGTTTAAGTTTTCATCATCAATTTATACTCTTTCAAAGTAGAAAAAAGGGAGGAGGGGTAAGACAGAAAACATAAAAATTAATTAACAGAACAGTGTTAGCTTGTAGGTTGACGTAGCAACTCAAAAAACAAAGGTGGTTACAGTTTATGCGATAAAGATTTGTTCAGTGATTTGAGATCACTGAATTAGATGACTAATACAATTAATGTAATCACAATCAAAATTCAGTTACCAAGGGAGTAAGTGAGAGGTTAAACACACTCCCTTTCTGTATGCATAAGTCTGGTTGGTTTAAATCGTTCGATTGCGATCGCTTCTGCAAATCGTAGTAAATTTGCTGTCCTTTGTCTATTCAATATTTTGAAGGACTTAGAAATCTCTACGAGATGTCCGGTATCAACAATATGTCTGGTAATCGCACTCTGAGAATATTTGCTTCCTTTCAGGTCCAGGTTTCTTGGAATATATATTCAGAAAACCACAGGATAGAAGCCCTCCTTTCTGTCCTTCCAATGTACTTGCTTCCGCAAGTGCACGTAAATTCAAAAACGCAGTTGGAGGTGATATCGGCAGGGTATTTATTCAGTTCTGAGTGGCTTATAGAAGAAGTGATACTGTACAATGTTATGAGGTTTGCTGTCGGGAAGCTGAAAGGTGCAAATGAACTGAGCAGGCAAAATTTATTCCTCCAGGATAAATAAAACGCAAATGACTAGAAATTATCCAGTTGGCACTTTCTTAAGGTCTAGGGCAGACATTTTGAAGGAAAAAACTTAGGGTGGATTACAGGAAGCTGGACAGCTGTCTGCAGACTTCTTCAGATTGTCTCCACTGAACCCGGAGTATAAACAGATGTTTGCGTCGGGATAAATGTCAACTAACTGAATCTTTACCAACCAAATAATGAGTTAGTTTGCTTATATTAGATTACCAACATGACGCCGACACACCTGTAGGTGTACTTACATGTTCTGTCAATGATAGATTTCACTTTATTGACATAAAAGTCGTTAACCAGTTGAATAATGCCTTTGTTCACTGTTATTTGGGGCTCATCAACTAGATGACCTACATTTCTACTGATTGGTGGTGTTACCGACGTGATTCAAACCCACTACTCCTTGTTTCAAGCGCCACTGGACAACTGGGCTATGCGAGCCATCTCCAGGGCAACCGGTATCAATGTGTTATTTGTTTGAATAGAGTATTTTGTTATTTTTCGTTTTTCTAAATTCATACACACTATACTACAAAATAATTATGATAATGGAATTATGTTATCCATGTGAGAAAGATATTATTACCTGCATATATTCTTTATGGCACAATCAATCACGTGACAACACACTTACACTGACACGCATGATTTCTTAATGATATGTCCATGTGACAAAGTTATGCATTTTAAAGATGACACGTGACTTTCTTCTATCCAATAAAGTACTGAGAGAATTATGTGTAAATTATTAACTTTATATTCATGTCTTGGTTTGCAGGGTTTTCATTTGATTGGTTAAAGGATTGCATCATGAACTGACACCGGTGAGAGAACCCTTGGAAAATCCAAGAAGGTGTACCGGACAGCCAATTGGTTTGTCAGCCTAGTTTATGACTGTTAATCTTTACGCACCCAACCTACCGCCAGGGTTCCAACTCACCACCATCCGGTTGTGATGCGGTCTTGTATAACCTTAAGCCACTGAAACCTAACTCCTCAATGGTCTCCAGCCCATGAGTTCCAAATTCTGCGACTGACATTAGCCAACGTCGTCAGTGGCGAGTATTCATCCTCACTGCCACCCGATCAGCTGTACCCATCCCACTGGTGACGACTTCGCACTTGACCTCACCCAGGTAACTACCTAAGTGAATAGGACAAGTAGCCTCTAGTGAGCATCAGTAGAAAGTTCTACATTTCTGTCTAGATTTTTTTGAGGAAATTCGGTTTCTAAAAGTTGAGTTTTCATAAAGACTTTATAAAAACACTTTATCGTCTTTCCACTAGATTCTGTCTACTCTACACAAACATACTGATTAGTCATTTTCTCACACTTATTACGTCATTCTGCCTTCTGGCACCTTTTTCTAATTTCCAGTTATTCATCCACTCGCAGAACAACAGTTTTTGACAGTATCTGATTGGTCGTCATACGAGTTTTTCGTTAAATATGAATACGATTGTGAGGTTTATGAAAATAAATCGGTGAAAAGAAAATTTTCTTCGCGCTCTTCACGACATCTTTTTCTTATGACTACAAATGGGAATATTTCATTTATTGGGGGAAACTGTTATTCGTTTTTTTCTAATTTTTAAATGTTGTTCTCAAACTATCTCTTCTCTTCCGTTTTGTTTATTTTGTCTACAGGGGCATCATTACTTGTTGGCGGTCTTTATACCTATGATATATTCGCTGCAGTACCATGCTGTTCAAATCATTTAACTTGTGGTTCATGTCAATCACGTTTAGATGACTTAACTCTTCAGAATTCTTCATCACCAGTCCCACAACAACAGCAACAACAACCACAGCAGACATCAACAGAAACTATAATGAACGTATCATCGAATTATCTACCTCCTCCTGCTCATCACCACCATCAAGATCAATCAGGAATCAATAAAATCAATGAAATGAAGGATAAGTCGTCTACACATGATCTCACTATTAAATCTTTCCCATTAAGTTATTTTAGTCAATATAGTAACTTGATCATTTGTCCGTATTGTTCAAAAGTCGATTATCATTTTGTTAAACTATTTGAAGATACCTACGAAGTTGTAAGCTGTTGTTCTTAAGAAGACGAATACTGGAAATTTCTAGATTTTTATTGATTTAATCGGCTTAATTTTTTTCAAAGTTTTAGCATTTTTCATTCTTATTTTACGTGACAAAACAACATACAAAAAAAACATCAGGGAAAAGAGATTAGTACTACTGAATTACTTTTTAGTAGAAAACTCGATTTCATCTCAATCTATTTTCAATGTATTTTGTTATTATTATCATTATTATTACTATTGTAGTCATTAATGTTGCTTTATTTCGTTCTGCGAATATTAAGTATTTATCACAGGGAAAGTCCAGGTCCCCACCCCTTTCTCCCAGCATATAAAACTTTGAAGGTTGGGTACCAACTACCACTACCTTTCACTTTACGTGTCTGTTGCTCAGGTCAACTCTTAAACTCAGATGTTATTCTGCTTTATTTAAGTATAAATTTTATTGCTATAGGTTTAATCTGTATGTCCTATTTCTTTATTCATATTTTCAATCTACTTAATACTTATCTTAGTAGTATGTTTTTAATTACATAAAAATGTATATTTTTATTTATACGATAATTTGTACTGTAGTCCATTTATTTTTAACTCACACAAAACTTCAGTTTCTGTGTGTGTGTGTGTGTGTGTGTGTGACACAGAGCGCCAAATTGTACAAAGAACAATACAGTATTGTCTAATTGAAATCCTCCTTATTATTTATATAGAATATTATGTGGATTTCATCACTTAATATCGTTGTTTTTGGTTTCATTTCTGATTTTGTTTATTTTTTGAAGTTTCCTCGCTTAAAAACGCACAAGGAAGTTTCTAGTTATTTTCTTTCGCTTATCGTGTTGTTTAAATTCTCCAAACAATAATTTAAAAAATAATTTGTGTAATTTTGGATAAGAAAATATGATATAATGGAGTTATATATTAGCGTGTGTTGAGACTGACAGAGCACATACTTTTACTTCGAGTTGCTTTATTGCATATCTTTGGCAACTGTAATGCAGTCCTCTGTTGCTATTGTGGTTTAATGACAAGTCATACTTCTTTTGTATGCTTTTTAAATGAAATTGTATACCAAAAATCCTTTTCTGTGACGTACATATTGTCGATGGCATCAAATTCTTGAAATGTGTTACATTTTGCTACACTTTTATCAGAAAACATCACTTGATAGTGATATGTGCTCAGTGTAATGCATGAAATAGAGGCAGTAAGCTCAAAAGTGAAACGGAGATTACTCATGAATTCTCATGTAATCATGTTGGTTGGTATGTTTTTGAACCTTTTTTTTTATTGAAACGCTTCACAATATTCATTGGATAGGGAGGCAGGTGTAGGTGCCCCCACTTCAAATAAAGAAATATACCATATAACCACCCCGTTTCTTTCGTTATTTAGTTTGGATTGTTGTCATTTGGTGACTTCATTGATTATTGGCTTTAATTTACTTTCATTATTATTATTGTTATTATTTTGTGGGTTTTAACACCTAAATTTATGTATCGATTTTGAGAATTAGAGCTTTCACTGATGTTTAACAAACGTGGACTCTGAAATCTCAGGGAGTATTTGTTTAAAAGTTGCTTGTATTGTTACTATTTCATTGCATATGTCTCCGTATGTCTGTCTGTCAAGCTGTCTATCTGTTTATCTGTCTATCTCAGGTATTGTTGGGATTTGTAATAGTTTACAATTATTTTATTCATTAAATTAACTTGTTCCAACAATTTGTGCCTTTTTAAGAAAACATTTTTGAAGGTGACTTCAGGTACAGGTAGGCTGTCCATGTTTACGTGGAAATGTAGAACGCGGAGAATATGAAGTCTGGAATAGATTTTAGTTTTTAACAGGCTTCATGCTATTTTAGCAACTTAAGGTATGATGTATGTAAGGTATGATGGTGTGATTATGCGCGTATGAAATTCTCCACACTTGAAGAGTACTCATTCGGTGTTTAGTGAGTCAGAAGAGATGGATAAATGACCCTGACAAAGACTCTATCCACCAATCAAATGCATCTGAAGTAAAGAGTGCGTAATTCGAAAACAAAAACGTTTATGTAAAAGTAATGGAATCTTAAAAATATTTACATAGGATAACGTTCTTGAGTGTATGTTCCAAGAAAAAACCTCCCACTCCCTCATAGAAGTCTGCATAGTTAGGTTGGACCAATTTCTGGACATAAAATTTGTCAAGATAACTGTAAATTATTCTATTTCTAGACCCGTTCACCACTGTGATTCTATTTTTGGGATAGTTCCAGAATTTAGCGATGGAATTGCTGTGAGTCCCATCGAAAGGATTAACGAGAGAGAGAGAGAGCGTCCGTATGACTAATCACGTCATAAATATAACCCAGGGATGTCTGTTGGCTCTAGCTAATCTATTAATCTGTGTGATTCGTTGTGCCAGGCATGGCTAAACTTCGGATAATAGGCAATAAAACATTGGCAATGAGATCAGGGATCATCTCAAAATACCGTTTTGCTCAGGGTGGCATCATATAATCCCAATACTACTGTTGAATGGAACTTAGTCTATCTGGATTATATTTCCTTTTTATGAAAACCATCTGATCCACATCAACAGCGACATCAATGTCACCAAGTATTTGCATCAGACTGTTCATTCACTATGAGGTTCCATCTCTGCAGTACTGGCACCATTGCACTGCAGGCACTTCTGAATTCTCTGTTTCGAATGACGTCGCTGTAAGTGATCTTTTTAGGACCTAGTTGCGATACATCATCACCATAATTTAGGTTAGAGGCCACTTCGATTTAGCGAAGAAAGTACCTACAGTATCCATAAACTAAAAATGAATGCCATACCTTCTCGAACTGACTTTCTGCTTCGGCAGTCTTCGCGCCTGTAAACAAATTCACTAGTGCAGAGGGTGTATCTTTGCAAATGAATAACACCTCCAAATCCACACGTTTTCTCCCACCCTATTAGTCTGTTATCTAAACACTAACCAACAACTAGATCTCGATTGAATTTGCTAGGCAGCTGGTGTATAGCGTCTATAATTCCGCCTGGATACCAAGGACTCATCTGTTTGGTTGCTCAAGGTCTTTTATCCGTTCATTAGGTAGTTTAGGTTTGAAGTGCTATCGTGTACACTCAAGAGAATTATATATTTCGACTCTGATAATGTTGGACAGTGATATGTACTTAATTAACTAAGGATTAGAATTAATAGCTCTACCTATAATTAAACCGAAAATTTGGACAGGTACGTTACGTTGATGATACATTTGTAATAATTAAGAGAAATGATATAGAATGTAAACTCGCCAGATACTAGCTTACTAGTTTTCTAGCCGGTCCCAAGCCCGGGTAAAGAGGGAGGGTTGGGGCGTGGTGCTAGCAACTCCACCCCTGTAAAACAACCAAATCGCTACAGAAACTTCAACGAATAAATATATTAAAAATTCTAAAAACATAAGCAATAGCCTTACTTTTCGCTGGAATCGGGGAAGTGAAATGACGCAGGCTGGTGAAAGCCTTCGGGAAGCCAGTCAGCCGATGTGCCTTCTTTCGATGAAAGCAAAAGTAAGGATGGGTACCTGGAATGTTCGTACAATGTACGAAACTGGAAAGGCTGCCCAGATAGCCGCTGAAATGAGAAGGTACAGAATAGAAGTGTTGGGAATCTGCGAAGCAGATGGAACGGAACTGGAAGGTGCCAACTACCTACTGGAGAGACAGTAATCTTTCCGGCCACCCAGAGGACAACCATGAGCACACCGAGGGAGTGGCCATCATGATGTCACCAACAGCAGCCAAAGCTCTCATGCAGTGGGAACCAATCTCCTCCAGGATAATGACAGCCAGGTTCAACTCAAAAGGAAGGAAAGTTACAGTCATTCAATGCTATGCGCCTACAAACGTCTCAGAACAAGAGAAGAAGGAGGCGTTCTACAGACAACTACAAGCAATAATGGACAACGTCCCAAATGGCGATATCAAAATCCTGATGGGCGACATGAATGCGAAGCTGGGAGGAGACAACACAGGAAGAGAACTCACCATGGGTCGTGAGGCCCTCGGCGAAATGAACGACAATGGTGAACTCTTCTCAGACTTCTGCGCCTTCAATGATTTGGTGATTGGCGGTAGTGTGTTCAAACACAAGGATATACACAAGACGACATGGATTTCACCAGATGGAAACACCAAGAACCAAATAGACTTCATCTCAATTTCAAGAAAGTGGAGACGGAGCCTACTGGACACAAGGTCAAGGAGAGGAGCAGATGTGGGTTCAGACCACTATCTAGTAGAAGGGACTTTCAAGGTGAAACTAAAAGCCTCGAGGATAGCTGGGGATAGGCCACAATGCAAGTTCAACACTCAAACTGAAGGACACAACCACAAAAGACACTTTCACTGCAACTGTCAGAGCAAAGCAGGAAACACTACGCGACATCACTGAAGAATCATGCGTGGAAGAACATTGGAAGTCTCTGAAGGCGATTCTCAACGAAACGTGTTCAACGGTTCTAGGAAGAAAGAAGAGACAAGACAAGGAATGGCTCTCAACGGACACTTGGAAATTAATAGAAGAGAGGAGAATGGTGAAAGAGAAAATGATTCAATGCAAGGACGGACAGGAGAAGGAGACGCTGAGCTCAACTTACAAAGCACTGGACAAAGAAGTGAAGAAGAGTGCTAGGAAGGACAAAAGACGATTCTACGACAATCTAGCTACTGAAGCTGAAAGGCAGCAGGCAAAAGGGACCTGAGGACACTATATCAGATAACCAAATCTCTATCCGGGAAGAGATCAACACAAGCGAAACCTATAAAAGACAGCCAAGGGAACCCAATTACCAAGGAAGAAAAACAGATTAAACAATGGGCGGATCACTTCAAAGGACTCTTGAACCGACCATCACCTGCAACCCGTCCAGAAATACCAACAACAGCGCGCACACAACTGCAAGTTGACACCAATCCTCCAACGAGAGCTGAAGTCTTGAATGCAATCAAGCTTCTGAAAGCTGGACCAGATGGAATACCCCCTGAAGCACTGAAAGCGGACCCAGAGACATGCTGACTCCATTATTGCAAAAGGTCTGGAAGGAGGGAAAGGTGCCTACTGACTGGAGGAAAGGTTACCTCGTGAAACTACCAAAGAAGGGCGACTTAGGCCTCACTCTGCAAGAACTGGCGAGGAATCATGCTCCTATCGACGCCAAGTAAAATCCTGAGTCGCATCATCCTGGAGAGATTAAAGGACGCACTGGAGACAGAACTCCGACCAGAACAAGCTGGATTCAGGAAAGGCAAATCATGTACTGACCAAATTGCAACTCTACGCATCATCATCACAGAACAAAGCATGGAATGGCAATCAAACCTCTACCTCAACTTTATAGACTTTGAGAAGGCCTTCGACAGCGTTGACCGTGAAGTAATTTGGAAATTACTCGAGTACTATGGCGTACCCCAAATATTCATCAACCTTATTCAACAGCTGTACGACAACGGCACATGTCAAGTGATCCACAACGGAAAACTCAGCGAGGCGTTTGGAGTAAACACAGGAGTCAGACAAGGGTGCTTACTATCACCAATGATATTCCTAATTGTGGTGGACTGGATTATGCGTCAGACTGTGGGAAACGAGAAGACAGGAATATCCTGGACCGACGTGAAGAACCTAGAAGACCTGGATTTCGCGCGTGGATGATTTATGTTTGATGTCACACACAATCGAAGACTTACAAGCGAAAACCGACAAACTGGTCGAAGAAGCAGCAAAGACAGGACTCCAGGTAAACATAGACAAGACGGAGGTTATGAAAATAACCAACCAACAACAGCAACAGATCCAACGTCAATCACCATCAACGGGAGGGATTTGAAAGAGGTTACTTCATTCACTTATCTAGGGAGCATTGTCTCAACTACAGGAGGAACGGACGAGGATGTCAAATCGAGCGAGAATCGGGAAGGCGAGAAACACATTCATCAACCTGAAATCAATCTGGAAATCTTCGTCACTCAGCATCAACAACAAAATTCGGATTTTCAATACAAACGTCAAGTCAGTCATTCTTCTATACGGATCAGAAACTTGGCGGGCGGGTCACAAAGAATATTTCCAAGAGGTTGCAGACCTTTATTAACAACTGTCTTCGCTCTATACTGAAGATCAGATGGCCGGAAAGAATCACCAACAAGGAATTATGGGAACAAACAAAGCAAGAACCAATCGCCCAACAAATATGCAGGAGAAAGTGGAGATGGAAACTCGCTGAGGAGACCGCTGGGTGACATCGCGCGTCAAGCCCTCGAGTGGAACCCGAAAGGGAAGCGGCGTGTGGGACGTCCAAGGGTGACATGGAGGAGATCGTGTGAAGAGGAGTTGAAAGAATATGGACTAACATGGATGCAGGCGAAAAGTACAGCAGAAGACAGAAGCAAATGGAGACGTGCAGTTGAAGCCCTATGTTCCACTAGGAACCCAAGGGAGCAATAATAATAATAATTTAGAATATACTCATAAATTAATAAACAAAATATTTGAAGACATCAAATTCACAAGGGAAGAAGAATTAGATAACAAAATCCCATTCTCTTTAGATGTCTTAATCAGGAGAACCAACACAGGAAATTTAGAAACACAAGTATATAGAAAAACAACGCACACAGATCAAATATTAAACTGTCCTATCAATAATCCAATTATTCACAAAAGAAACTGTGTGCAAACATTGTTTAAAAGAGTTCAAACACAACACTGTAGCACTCCAGAGTTGAAAAGAATGGAAGAAAAATACTTACTAACGGTCTTCAAAAAGAATGATTATCCACAAAAGTTCATCAAAAAGTTTTTAAAATCGAATCACAACACCAACAAGGAACCATCATCAAAGACCACATGAAAATTCATCCTACCATACATGAGAAATATCTCTGAAATAACGGCTAGAATAATGAAACCGTTTGATATAGATATAGCACACAAACCAGTCAGTCAAATCGCTTAATTCGATATTGTGCAAACCGAAAGACGCATCCAATAGAAAAAGGAGATAAAATTAATACCATTTACAAAATAAATTGCATGTATGAACTGTAACAGGCATTACATCGGCCAGAGTGGTCGTCCCCTTCGAATCAGAATCCAGGAACACAAATCAGCCGTGAAAAGACACGATATATGTACTTTATTATCAATGAATTTAGACAATTATGGATAACAGTTTGATAACTGGGATAATGTCGATATCTTAGACAGAGAAAACACCAAAAGTACAGTGCCAGGGAATTCCTAGAAGCCTGGTACTCAAACGAATATCCAATTAACAAACACGGCAATATAGACCAAATATACCAACTAATAAAAAGTAAATCAGGTGACCAGAAAGTTTAATGTTCAAGTCAATAGAAAACGGTCAATACGTATCTAAAGATGGCAACCGGGAGACTCAATTATATCACTCATGAAAAACTTTAAATCATTTCACTTTATCCTAAATATTGGGCTGAAGATGTCGTCCAGAAAGACGACGAAAGCTCGGCAACTAAACCAACCAGCTCAGAGAACACTATTAATTGCATGACTAAGGATAGTGTAAAAATAAGTGGAAGGATGGTAACAACAACATTTCAAACACCGTGGATGATTGACCGTGAACCTTCACGCTAACCAATCGACTTAAACAGCGGAGGATAGCATCAAATGTTTATTGGTGATCACTTAAAGCTCTAGACTAATAATTCAAGGAATTATCTACCACCGTGCTATTTTATGCATAGGACAAATCGAATATCTTTTGGAGTTATTCATCCTGAGTTTGTTCTACTCGCTACAGCAAAATATTAGGTATTATCACTGGCATAGCGGTTAGGACGCCCGCCGACCATGCACATGGTCCGGGGTTCGAGCCCACGCCGACGCACTCCTTTGTGCGTCGGTGGCACAGTGGTTAGGACTCTCGCCGACCATGCACATGGTCCGGGGTTCGAGCCCACGCCGACGCACACCTGATATCTATGGTTGGCCTGCGAATTTTGGGCTACCGATATCCACGCTGAAAATTCCATACTTGTACCAAAAATACGGTGTGGAATCAAGCTGTAACCATAAAATAAAAAAATAAAATAAAAAATTGATTGACCACTGCAGACTAAACAATTTCACGAGTCTATTCCTTTTTCTTAATGTTCATTGAATTCTATGAGTGAAGCTTGTAGTAAGGTTACTCTGTTAGGTGACTATCCATCACCGTTCTCTTTGAATTGTTATTAACCGGTTGTGTGATGATGGAAAACAGGGGAATCCAGTAATGGAATTATTTATTGGCAATTTGGTACACAGATAAGGGGCAAAATACATCTACCATATATCAGAACCACAATTTGCACATATCTTCAGTACTGTGCTGCTTTGCCTTTCGTACTGTACTTCTTCATCTTCCTTTGACGTTTCTTTGTTATTCCGCAAGCATTATTCATTAGATCCACTCCCACCTCCCCTTTTGCTGCTGATGTACATATCTATATCTGCACCTTCTAAATAGCTTCAAGCGTCGCCGCTCCAACATTCTTGGTGCTACCTACCCAGTCTTGTTGCGCCTAGTTGTCAGCTTGCTCATCCCACTGTATCCACCTCTGGATTTGGATAGGATTAACGCGATTCTGTGTAAATGGAAGCACATCTCCCGAAGGAGTTTCCGTGAACCTGGGCCTCATCCCACTGTATACTTTCTTTTTCTACACTTTACTCTATCGCTGACCTCAAGGTTTATGCATCCCACCTATTATCCCCGTTCTGATTTCATGGTGTCTTTCTTCTGTTCACGCTCTACACATCTGATGACTTCTTTTCGTTCCATTCGCACTGTCGTCATACTCGACTCTTGGTGAAGGAACCAAGTGGTTCTGTGCATTGGCAGTCGTGGTTCCCTCCCATACATCAACTGAAATCGTGACTTCTTTGCTATTTCCTGGGTGTACTATACGATGTGGCAATAAAATGAATAGAAGCTATGTCTCCCAGTTACCTCCATTTGAGGCCAGACATTCCTTAAGTTCACTGCTATTTCTCTCTGTTAGGTCATTCGCTTGCAGATGATATGGTGTGGTTCTTATCTTTTTGATACCCAACTGTTGCAAACTGGAAGCGAATTCTTCACTTTCAGGAAAAAAGAGTCTGATCTGTCACTGTCGTCTCTGGTACACCATGGTCTGCAACAATCTGTCAAACTACTGCGTCAGTCAGTGTTCTCAGTCGTTGGTCTGGGATCATACCGGCGTCAAACAATCGTGTAGCGTTTCGCGTCATCACCAGGAGATAACGACTGCCACTAGATATCTGCAGAAACGGATCCATTACATCTACGGACCACAAGTCATCTAATGCCGTGACTGGAATCGACTTGGAAGGTGGTTGTTGGCACCGATCCACTTTCATTAGCTGGCACTGCTGACATCATAGCATATATTTTGACACATTCGTTATACCTGGTTAGTGCATGATGCGTCTCAAGAGGTGGGTTATTCTGGTAACCCCTGTATTTGCCAGCTGGTGACATTTCTGTATCATCTTATGGCATAGAGACTGAGGTATTACCACCAAATAGCTTCTATCGTTCTCTCGCCAAGTCAGAATTCCAATAGCGTTGACTCTTAGTTAATTCTTCTGTTTGAATAGCGTAGTTAGTGCCTTACTCGCCGTAAATTGATTCACCTCTATTTTGGGAGTGATCACCCGCATTATTATACTCAAGGTAGGGTTTGATTTCTAGCTGCAGGCAAGTGATAATGGGTTTTCTTCCACTGCATGCACTAGGTAAGTAATTTCAGGGAATGCAGTTTCATCTTCCATTCCAGATAAAAAATTCTGCCAAAAAAGGTTTACCTTATGGATCTCCCACTGTCTTCATAAAAGGGTAGCGGCCTGTGGTCATTTTCGATGTGAAACCATTGTCCGAGTACCTGAGGTCACTATTTGTCTACCACGCCTGCTATTTCTAAGCATTCTTTTTCCATCGTTGAATGCTATAGTTTTGTGTGTGTGTGTTAAAGCACGACTGGTACATTCGACAACTCCTTCACCCAGTCTGAACACTGTGTCAATGGCGGAGGCCCACGCATCTGTTCACACTGAAAACTATTTTTGAGTACAAACAGTTGTAGCGTCATTTTCTGGTGGTCAAAAAGCTGTTTAAGGCTGTCGAATATCTTCTGCTAATCTTCCGACTAAACAAACTTCGACTTACCTCGTAGCCTGTACAGAATTCTACCATATTGTTGACGTTTTCTACAAATCGAACATAAAACACTACTCTTGCTGGGAACTATTTTGACTTTCTCTTGGAATTCAGGTGTACTAGTCTTTTTTATTTTGTAGTGACCCACCATTCATTGCCTAGTTTATGACCAAATAGTGTAACACTCAGTTTGGCTTGCTGAGATCTTGTTTTGTTGATGTGAAGTTCAAATATTTCGGTGCATTTAAGAATGGCTTCTATCTGCGTCACATGGCCGCTTTCCTTTTGACTGCTGATGACGAGACCATCACCTTATACCTCGATTGTTAATTCCTTCCCCATTTCCCTCTTGTCATCCCTTCTTTTGTGTTAAAGTTTATACTACTTATCTCTAGTAAGTAGTGTGAGTTGCAGTTTTTAATTCTTGAGTGTGTATTTATTCCCCGTTGAATTTTATCTCACTCCATGTATTAATAATCTATTATGTGTATAATAATAATCTTCCTATGATCAAACATTATTTTCTGTATATGCTCTATTTGTGTACCCTTAACTGTTGAATGTTGTTTATACGTATCCTTTTATTCTGTGCCTAGCATTCGCGCGTTGTTTCAATAACACGTGGATTGCCTTTAACACAGCTCTGCTATTTGTTAAACATTGACGCGTATAAACTGTGCTTTCTGACGACATTCAACCAGGGACACCTCACAATTGGGGTTTGTGTACTATATCTCATATTTTATGTTGGAGGTAATACTGTGTTTTAGACAAATCATGTGTTTTCGTACTTCACATGTCACTTAACGTGTCATTTCATTCATCGTTCGATTATCGTCCTGCATTTCTTTTGGAAGAAATTTACATCAACACGCTCTTCAGCTTTCTAAGTAACAACGTCATCATCTGTCGTCTGAATGGGAAAAGTAAATCTGCTAATCTGAATGGCATTCGTTAAAACTGATATTGTTTTTGACCTACGATGAACGTCGTCTTATCTTTGTCAGCTTGTATTATCGATATCTGTATTTCGCTAATACTTCCAAAACTTCAAGAATCAAATATTTAATGACATACATTTGGAAATATTGATTTTGTTGATATGACACTTTAATATATGTGTAAAACTTGAGGGCACTGTAGTAGTAAGTAATTCCATATTAGTTTGTTTATTAGATGTATCACACAATTATTATTATTATTATTCCCTTGGGTTCTTAATGAAACAACATAAGGCTTCAACTGCATGTCTTGTAAAACTAACTTTTGGATTAACTTTCATGTTAACCAATTACTGACATTCTTCCATCCATCGCAGGAAATAATCATTTCCTTCCTCGGAATAAACATCAGTATTTGATAGACTAGTGTGAATGAGGCATCGGTTATTTGTCCCTGTGCTGTGTTGTGTATATTGCTAAGATATGACTGACATTTGGTTATCAAGATTTACATGTTAAATACTGATTGACTCAAATTCTGTGTGATTCAATGAAATCAGCCGACAAAAATAGTACACAGTTTGAAATTACGTTGAACCGAAATGTACTCTTCAATTAGATACTGTTTGCAGTGGAATACGGAACCTCACCACATCTGTAAGCGAGTGAAATATAAGTAGAAAACACTTAAGCTGTGCCTAAAACGAGGAGAGATTTGTTACCTGCATTTACTACAATCACTCTGATTTTTTTTTCCTTCACGTTCCCCAGTGGAACATAGGGCTTCAAGCTAGTGGCTTGAAGTTTCTGTAGCAGTGTTTACTTTTATAGGATGGGGTTGTTAGCTAGCCTCATGCCCAACCATTCCTATTTACCAGGTTTTATTACTGGTTTAGTGAGGTAAATGAGGGGATCGAACCTCGGACCATGTGCATGGTCGGCGAGCGTCCTAACCGCTGCGCCACCAACTCACAATCACTCTGATTGGCGGTCAGCAATTGAGTGCAAGATCTTTTTCTCAAAATAACTTTTTCACACTTTTCACTTCTTCTATATTCCCTTCCATCAGATGAAATCTGTGAAAGTGAGCAATACACTAATAGTGTGATGAGAGCAGGCTGTTAGCCAACTGGTAGACATTAATTTACGTCAATGTCTGTGTCGCTAATATTGGCCATGAGAAAAAATATGAACAAGACTGATTCAATAACCAATCACATCAGACTTGACGTGGACAAATACAATTCGCAGATATATGGCTTAATTTTCTGAGAAACCAGGCACAAGCAGTACAGAGTAACCTTGAGCAAGAAACAATCAATCAGAAGAGTGTGTTTGTCTGCTTGGATAAGCTATAATAATATACATGAAATATATATAAATACATGCTGATTTCCTTAATAAACGATCTGTTGCCTGGGCCTTGTCTTCTGTTGTTACAATAGTTTCTCTTTGTCCACCACCCACCACCAAATGTTGACTGAATCGTGGAAAGTATTTCCAAACACAAGAGTCATGAATCACTTACTGAGTATGATAGGATCCCACATATTTTGGTATTGACTGTTTAATCTTGCATATATGGTATGTTATCATTCTCACACATTTTGGTATTGACTGCTAATTTTGTATATATGGTATATTATCATTCTCACACATTTTGGTAGTGACCGTTAATCTTGTATATATGGTATATTATAATTCTCACACATTTTGGTAGTGACTGCTAATCTTGTATATATGGTATATTATCATTCCCACACATTTTGTTACTGACTGTCAACCTCGCACATATGGTATATTATCATCTCTCACGCACTTTGTTATTGGCTATTAAGATAAATTATTTCAAATGCTGTTAGCTGTCCATATTGTTGTAAAATGTATAAATACCATGGCTTTCTTTATCGTTGTTGCACTTCAATACACAGTCACAGTCCAGCCTTTGTCTTTTGATATTTGCGTGCTTTACTAAGTCGGAAGGTACGACGAGCAGATAGACAGATTAGTTCAGGCGCAGACAGAATAAGGTGAAAACGTCTTCATTCAATTACCTACAGTTATAACAGAGTACTTTGTATTTCACCACAGAGAGTAAAGTCTCTGGAATATTTTGACTCAATCAAATGTCAATTTATTATCAAATTAAGGTCAGTCAGAAGTTAGTGCATTGCAGAATACGTCAAAGTAATGATAGCGATATTTCAGTAGTCCACAGAAACACACACACAATGACAAATTTTTGTTTTGGTAATATTTCGAGCAAAATTACTATATTCTAACATCCAATATGAACAAATTGAAGGAGAGACTAGCGACAGAATTTACATTCATTAAGATCACCGTGAATATATACAATAAGTGCGAGTCGGGAACACCACTGTCAACAGTCTGCAATATAATTCTGGATACACAAAACTGAAAAAAACAGAGACAATGAACTATATTCATGCAAATGAATACAAATCATCAATGTGTAAATTAAGGTGAAACAATTCCAACAGTTGGTGTGTTATCATGAACAGTAATTTTTTTGCTCGAAATATTACCGAAACAAGAAGCTTTATCACTGCGTGTGTGTGTGTAAACAATATCGAAGTATATTCATAATTAATTTATTATCAAGTCTTCACAAAGTTCTCTCTTCTTAAAGTAAGAAACCATTTTGACCAACAGTCAACGAATTTCTGTATCTCGAATACCCTGGCGATGTTGTCATGACTTCTGAGAATTCCATTTCTATGTGTTAACAATGAAGTGATACAGTCACCGTTATCACCCCTTGTATATTAGCTGCCAATTTATTTCCATTAGACAATTTCTTCTCAGTCTAAAAAGTACCAATATATGATCAGTGTTCAACGCTAATATCACATTGTATAACCAGGATACACAGTCTCAGTTCGAATGCTTCTTTCGTCTTTTCCTCCTACTGCCTATCTGGCGACAATGTGTTATAACATTTGCACATGGAAGAGAAATCATGCATCATTTGAAGTGATCCCATGAACTACTGTTCACCTGAAAGTCAGAAATGATACTCAGTTTTCATGAAGATTGTGAGGATAGTGTAGACAGTCACCCTCGTGTCCCATTTGTATCACAACATTTGCCAATAGGAACAAAATTCAATTATGGGAATGCCTAGAAGTGTCATATTCTTTTCTTTAGACTGGTGTTTTGTTCAGAGTTTGAAGAACCTGATCTGTCTGTAGATTTCCTGTAAAATACTTGCTGATTCAAAGTATTTTGATTCTGAATATTTTCAGACGTCAAGGAAGTAACCTGGTGACATTGACTGAGAAGTCAAGTATTTTGAAGGCTTTAACATATTTCTCGAAATAAATTCCATGTGTGTTTCACAAGCTGACTTCATAATAAAATTACAGATTTTCAACGCAAATCAATTCCCTCATCATTCAAGTGTGATAGATTTCCAACATGACAGTCAATGTTGATGGAATTCCCATTTGCAGATACACACTGTTCAATATTCAAGTGTCATTTTCTGATTCTAGTTTCGTGTTTTTGTTTCTGTTATCCAGACTGTTCGTTTCATAGAAGCGTGTGGTTTCTGTGTGATTCCAGATAGCGAGACTCTGATGTGTTAAGTATTAATGTGTTACACGTATCCTTGTGCTTGTACACGCTGCTACCAATCGACAAATCATTCAAGGCACAGAACCCTTATTCACCTCTCGACACATGATTAATACTCAACCTGTATTGTCTGCTCTCAGTTTGTGGTGGAGCAGGCCGTGAGAAAATATGTACAAGGCTGATTCAACAACCAATCACAGCAAAGTTAACGTGGCAAAATATGATTCGCAGATAGAGAACTCTATTTTTCGAGGAATCCCGAAACAACCAATCAGAAGCTTGCGTTTGTCTGCCTAACTTCTGATAAACAACCAATCAGATGACTGAGCTTGTCTACATGCATAAGCTATAATAATGTATGTGAAATATGTATAAATACGTGTTGATTTTCATAATAAAATGATCTGTTGCCTGGCCCTTGTCTTCTGTTGTTACAAGTTCAGCATTCACATCCATTATGATTGCGATACCGCGTTTTAACTGGTTTCTTGTGGATTACTATCTGCTCTTATCTATAGAATTCTCCCCTCCCCTCTCGATCCTGATTTTTTGTAGGGGCAAGCCACTGGATAATAGTGAATTCGAATCTTACCGTCATTATCCTGGAGGAAAGTAGTTCTCACTGCATAGAGAGCCTTGGATGCTGTCGGTGACATCATGATAGCCAGTCACTACCTCAGTGTGTTCGTGTTCATCGTCTGGGTGATTAGAGTACATTACGCATTCTGCAGTTAACAATTCGAACAAAGCATTACCATTCCAACTACTCTCATACATTTCGAGAACATTCATTCACTATATTCATGACACTTCATTGACAATCTGAGCAGCGCTGTCAGCCTTCCTCAAATATTGTGCATATCTGTCCCTAATTTTGATTTCATCAAAAGAAGACACATCGGTTATCTGGCTTCCCGACGGCTGTCAGCAGTTTGTGTTACTTCTAGGCTTACGGTGTGCTATTATATACTAGTGTCATACGTGAAACCACGTTTCGAAGTAAGATAAATATGCACATGAATAACTTACAATCAACATGGTTTCAAAGTAAACCCAAAACAATGATTTCATTGCACTGAAAATTGCCAAAATACTTGATCTGTTGAGATGTCTTAGAATAGTGTCGCTATCCATCAGGTATCATCGTTCACTGAATGCATTACTTCATATGAATGACTTTGTTTTGTCTTTAATACGAACTAAGTGTGTCTCAATCTACGGTCTTCATTCAAGTCCGGACATTCAACCGGTGAGTACAGTTAGATTGGCTTATTGTGTAATGTTTGGTTTTTATTCACCTGCACAACAGTAATGCACCTTCTCATTAAATTAGCTCTCGAAAAAAAATGCAAATATATTGTGATGTTAAATAGCATTTCTACAAACATGGCGTTTTTCAGTAAAATATCTCCTGCGTGAATGATTTCATTCTCGTATACAGTGGAACCCGGAACAATTAAGCATTTCGCATGTGTTGTTCCAGCTTTTGAAACGATAATACGGTATTTGCACTATCATTGTTATTACTACTATTATTATCATTATCGTTATCAAACTTCCAAAGAAAGGAGACTTAAGTCAATGTAAAAACTGGCGTGGAATTATGCTTCTGTCCATTCCAAGCAAGATACTAAGTCGCATCATCCTGGAGAGAATCAAACAAGCCCTAGATGAAAAACTTCGTCCGGAACAGGCCGGATTCAGGAGAAACAAATCATGTATTGATCAAATCGCCACTCTACGGATCATCATTGAACAAAGCTTGGAATGGCAGTCACCTCTCTATCTCAACTTCATCGACTTTGTAAAGGCCTTCGACAGCGTCGATCGAGAGGTCATTTGGAAACTACTTCGCTACTACGGGGTCCCATCGACAATTATACATCTCATCCAACAGTTATACGGCAATGCTGCATGCCAAGTAATCCACAACGGGAAACATATGGAAGCCTTCGAAGTGAGGACGGGAGTCAGGCAAGGCTGTCTACTATCACCAATGATCTTCCTGATTGCAATTGATTGGATAATGCGACAGACAACGGCAACCAACGAGGGAACAGGCATAAAATGGACTGACACAAAAGACTTGGAGGATCTGGATTTCGCCGATGATATATGTCTGATTTCCCATAAACTGGAAGATATGCAAGTGAAAAGCAACAAGTTGGCAGAAGAAGCATCAAAGATAGGACTTCACGTGAACATAGATAAAACAGAGATGATGAAGATTCCTAGCCAACAGCAACAACAACAACAACAGACAACAATCAGCATAAGTGGGAAGAACCTGAAAGAAACAACCTCCTTCACCTACCTGGGAAGCATCGTCTCAACTACAGGCGGAACTGACGAGGACATCAAAGCCAGAATCGGAAAAGCAAGACAAGCTTTCATTACTCTCAAATCTGTGTGGAGGTCAACAGCACTCAGCATCAAAAATAAGATCCGGATTTTCAACTCCAATGTGAAGTCAGTGCTACTATACGGATCAGAGACTTGGCGAGTCATAAAGAGCATCTCAAACAAACTTCAAACCTTCATTAACAGCTGTCTCCGCTCAATACTCAAGATCAAATGGCCAGAAAAGATCAGCAACAGGGATCTCTCGGAGCGAACAAATCAGGAACCGATTGTGAAACAAATAGGCAGAAAGAAATGGAGATGGATTGGCCATACGCTGAGGAAACCATCAAGTGACATCACTAGACAAGCCCTCGGGTGGAACCCGAAAGGGAGGCGGCGAGTTGGTCGTCCAAGGGTGACTTGGAGGAGGTCATGCGAGGAGGAGATGAAGGCATGTGGACAGACCTGGAGCAGGGTGAAAAAGTTGTCAGAAAACCGAAGGCAATGGAGGTGCGCAGCTGAAGCCCTATGTTCCTCTAGGAACTAAAGGATACAATAATAATAATAATATCATAAAGACGAAATTTTCTCGAAGTGGTGTCTCAGAAGAGAAGGCATTCAGAATATTCAAAATCGACATCCACATCAACCTGTTTGAATTGTATGAAAATTCTTAAGTCGGGCGAAAATTCCTTGATTGTCAGTGTGTATGGAAGTTAGCACACTTACACGGATTCCTTCAACACACCAGTGAGATTTAAAATGTTGGTGTGTTTTTTATTCTGAACAAAAAAGTCACGAGATCTCAGTGTTGATCTATTCAAATTTTGAGCTTTATTTCCACCATTAACCACTACATACAGTTGAACTAACAGAAGTCTTCATCGTCTTCTTCCATGCTCTTCATCCTTTAAGATGTGATGGAGTACACTTGACACAGACATTACTAGAAGTAACAAAAAAGCAACACTTCACTTTTGACTAATATCGAAGTCAAGTAAACACTCCGTTTGTGGTGATTCTCTGACTATTCCCAATGTAGCTGCTGATACACGTTTGAGTGAAATTTCATTTTTGAATTGACCTTCTTCATCTTCTGTGCTTTCTGATGCGAGAGTGAATGGTTGTTGCATGGAAGTTGATTTTATCCTTAACAGAATTTCATGAATTCCTGAACGGATAAAATGACAAATAAAATATCAATTAGTGTGATTAACAGGGTGAATAATACTGAAAAATTAATTTTTACTAATGAAGTATTTGCTTCATATGTACCCGAAAATTGAAACTAGTGACTGATGATGAACGTGTTGGAGATTGATAAATGGAATATACACTTGATGTATTGATATTTTAGTTCATGGGTTGTAAGACGTTGGATGATATTCGATCTGCTAGGAAGGCAGAGAAATGCAAATAAATGAACCAACACCTACGCTTTTATCCTCATCCGTTCAAACAGCGTTTACTTCTTCACGGTATTTAAGTAGGGAAACGACGAAAATACAAAAGAGCCTTCTTCCCACCTCTAATTAGATTATCGTTTGAATGTATGAATATTGAGAGTATATGACACGATTTCAGGGTATATTTCACATAACCCAGTGATACGAAGTCTATCCTGAACATCGTCTAACAAATTACTGAAAAGTGATTTGAACTCCACTTAGTTCAGTCAGTAAAGCGTGAAACGATCACATCCTTCCTCTTTCATGGAGTCCGTGTATATAATGAGAGGTCTTTTGATGTGAGGCACATCCGAAACGGAAGGGGAACACTATCCTTTCTAATAGCAAGCTGGACACAGTGGATTGATTAAAAGTATAATATATGAACGTATGATCAACAATGGACTTTCACTCACAAAACACCTTACATTCTACGTAATTCACGTATTTTGGTATCTGACAGGTCTACAGAAGTATTCTTGGTTGAAATGTCGTTCAGATTACTTTATTTACAATACCACTTGCAATGCTTCTTCACCCACTCCAACCTCACACCTCCAAACCAACATAATCATTGTTCTGAAGCGTGTGATGAGAATATTTACTTGTGGTAAAGATACACCGACATTTGTTTGTGTTAGACAAATGGAAATGCTGAAAAACTGTGTGCAAATTTACTTTCGAAATTCACTTTGAAAGGGAATCAATTCGAGTGTAAACAATAAAACAGGCTTAGTATATAAAGAAACGTCTCATTGTCAGTTGACATTATAATCACAATGAAAATCACAATGCAAAGGGACCTTCAGACTTGTTGACATCATCAGTGTTTTCGTCATACTGGAATATTAATCTGAAATGCGAAATTCCAAAAGAATCAAGATATTCTCTGCCGTGAGATCTAATTGAATACGTATCTGTCATTTTATTGGTTTATTTCTGTCTTATATGTGAAAAATTCACTACTTCAATATTGTGTGCCACATTCACGCACATTCCATATTTTAGGTAGTTAAGCTGACCATTCATTAGATAAAACCACGTCTTATTTTCATGTCAGAACAGACGATCCAGATCATATTTGTAGGAAATAAACAGTTCCCAATGTATACTGAAGTGCACTGATGAAATATGAAAAATTTATATTCCTCCCCTTGAATGAAATCTTGATTTCGATGTCTACCAGTGGTTTCCCAAAATTGATAGCGAAAAAATTAAATGCCTTTAATACACGATACAACCGCATTAATACAGTACATTTTCTAATTGTTATATTTTGCATATAAACTCCTATTTCGCTTATTTTAAAGCAAATGCGTTCTTTCAGTAACGCCGATTGCCTATTCCCACCATTCATGAAGGCCTGAAACAAGTTAAAGCAGAATCGGCAATTTAGATCAATAGCTATTCAGGCAGATTTTTGTGACTATCCGAGTGCAAAATTTCTGAATACATTCAAATCTTGTAATTATCGTAGTGGGGGTTGGGTAACTTTGTGTAGGACTTTTCTCTAAAAGATGTGTGTCCCCAGCCTGCTCACTTTGCTGCCATCCACTTGTACAAGAGATACATAAATGATAGGTTTATAATCTGTGATGAAAAATGTGATTTAGATTCTCTCCTCAAAACCTTCAACGCAGCGCATCCATCAATAAGAGTCACCTTAGAAAGCGAATCGAACAACGCACTCCCATTCCTTGATGTACTACTCACCAGAGGACACGACTGTACAATCCAAAGATCAATATACCGCAAGCCAACATGAACTGGACAGTTTATCAACTTCAAGAGCTTTGTCCCACTGATCTGAAAGAGAAACCTGGTACGCACATTGTGTTCAAGGATTAGAAAAATCTGCTCGGAAGACATGGTAGAGAAAGAATTAAATTTATTACGTGAAACCCCACTAGAGAATGGGTATCCACTAAGATTTATCGACAAAACCATGAAGGAGAAGCCTCCGGTGTCAAACATCACAACGGTTCCTAAGAAGACTCTCTTCACGAACCTAGAATTCAAAGGTGATATCGCAGAGGAAATTCTCAGAAACCGCCTTTCTAAAAGTCTGAAGAAGACATTTCCAACAGCTACTCTACGTATCACATTTTCTTGCAGACAGTTAATCCAGTCTAACGCTAAGGACAAGATACCGCTTTTGGCCACTTCAATGTGTACTTATCAATTTACTTGCTCATGTGCGGAGCAAAGTATATCGGCCGAACGCAACGTCAAATCCACAAACATATTCTGGAACACTGCCCAGCTTCGTTAGTCAGAGGAGAAAAGAAGAATGCTGGCAGCCCCATCCTCGAACACCTTGTCATCTCCGGATGTCGAGCACCCCCACATGAATGCTTCACAGGGTTACTCACAGTCCCTCAATATCATACAAAGGGACTTCGGATACGCCATCTGTACATAGCTGAAGCATTAGCTATTCGAGATATGAAACCGGACCTCTGCATTCAAAAGCGATACATAAATTCTCTTGCCCTACCATGGCCAAAGTAAAGTTCTTACTACAATTTTGCTTCTTTCCTTTATAATGTAAGTTCACTATTATTATTATTATTAATACTTTTATTATCTTTATTATTCCCATCATCCACATTTTATTACCACTCTATTACTGTTTATTAATAACATTGCTTTTTCATACAGACTTTCTATAAGAACACTTTATCGCCTTTCCACTAGTTCCTGTCCCATTCTACACGAGCTTATTGATTAGTCACTATCTCACACCTATTACGTCATGCCAACTTCGGCCTCTTTTCCAACTTACAATTAGTCATCCTTTCTTACACCTTACATTATGTAATGCAATTTTTCAAGGACAAAGTTTACCAGTATCTGTGATTGGTCTAAAGATTTCTGTGTTAATTATAATTACGATTGTACAGCTCATGAAAATGAATCGTTGAAAAGGAAATTCTCTTCGCTGTTTGTGACTTTTTCTTATGACATAAGTAATCAGCCATTCCAGATTACCTGTTGTGCTCACAATGTGTCATAGTTTGTCTCTGTGAAGACGTATGTCACTTATTGAATAAAAGTGGACATTAATACCAATAACAAAACTTATCATTGTGTGTAAACTATTAAAATATAATTATACTTTATTTAAAAGTGGACATGATAGTAAATTGGTCCGCACTATGAACATTACTCAACGACAGACATATGCACATATATTTACATATGTAGCGGTGTTCGCGGTAATAGTAACAATATCAGAGCCAATTGTTACTGGAATAGGTTTCTGTGTGTGTGTGTGTGTGTTAAATCAGCCATTTTATTATAACTATACAATTGGAAAAATATTCAACATGACTATTAAGTGATAAATAGTAGATTTATTGTAAATGAATGTGAACATTGAACGTTGGTTCATTGACCTTGGTCGCCATTGGCGAGCAACTCGAAAGTGCGAATGACTCAATCATGTTGGAAGAAGACAAATAGAAGTATAATACATTCCCTGTAAAACATTTGATCATAGACTTTGTACGATAACGAATTTAACTGCCGAACAATACAATTTCTTATTGGTCCTTGTGTTTTGGCGTTAAAGTCGATAATCGTACCTAGTATGTGTTGATTCGGAGCGTCTTCGCAAATAATAGGAAGTTAGGATTAAGTTCCTTGAAATATGTATCATAGCTAATTTTATATAAAGAAGTTCATAATTGGACGGCCAGTTTAAATTTCGTGTTTCATTCATTGTCCAAGTCATGAAAAGGAACAAGTTGAAACTACTTCAGGTTTAATCCTGCCGCCAATAGTAGGAGGAGCAGGATGAAAACCATCAACGTTTTTCACTCTTGTATGTAAGTATCAAGAATGCAGAAAAATCCTTTCAGTCTGTCCTTATCTAAAGCCAGGTCTCCACCGAGTACTTCGACTTACTCGGCACAAGTGTTATGTTCCATTTCTATCCAGCATAATTTTACTGACTCCAATATCCATTGACATACAAAAAACTCAATTGAAATATTTTTTTCTACATAGATTTGTTGAATGCTCTTCATCACATTAGATCTTCGTTGACCGTCAATAGAGTTGAACAGCATTCAATGGGATTTTTTTTCTTCACGTTTCCAATGGAACATAGGGCCTCAAGCTGGTGGCTTGAAGTTTCTGCAGCAGCGTTTATTTGTACGCGATGGGGTTGCTGGCCTCATGTCCAACCTTTACTCTTTACCAGCATTATTTCTGGCCCAGCGAGGTAAAGGAGTGCGTCCAGTGGCCGGGGATAGAACCTCGAACCATGTGCATGGTCGGCGAGCGTCCTAACCGCTGTGCCACCGACGCAGAAGCCTATGTCAGAGGTGGGATTCGAACCCACGCCCACATCGTGAACCAGAACACCCAGAAGATTACTCCAGAGTCTGGCGCCTTAGACCGCTCGGCCACCCCGATCTCAATGGAGTTAGAAGACTTTTATTGCACAATCTTTCGGAAGAATTTATATTCCAGGGATTATTAAACTGTGAATCCAATTCTTGACAGCATGTCAGAGCTGCCTTTTTCATTGGGGAATCCTTTACATATTCCAACTGTAAATTAGGTTCCTCCTTGGTTCACAAAAATTTATCAAGGGAACCATGTTTATGGAGAAACTCTGTAACAAAAGAAGACACGGGTCAGGCAACAGATCGTTTATTAAGGAAATCAACACATATTATAGATTATTGTTAGCAGAAAAACACAGTCTTCTGATTGGTTGTTTCTCACAGAAAGTTGACCTTGCATCCCTTTGTGACTGTTTCTTGAATGTCAGATCATCTATATGTTAACTTTATCCGACTACGCAAAGCCTATGTTCTCATTTTTCTCACGACCAATATTGGGGACATAAACATTGACGTAAATTACTGTCCACCAATTTTGACTAACAGCCAGCTCCCACCACAACTTCACTATAATACGATGATAAGGCTCACACGTCCAATGAACAACAATACCACTTTTAAGACACGTTGAAACTTCCAGTTGAAAATGTGTTTATCTGAATGTTTACACACTTCCTAAAATCACGCACCTTCACTTCACTTCCGTTACATCTTGTGTTTAAGCCAAACATTTTGGAGTAGATGACAATCCGTTATGTGATGTTAATGTCGCACAGTCTACGTCAATCATAACTTTCGTTAATAATAATATCACTAGTATATATAACTCATGTTCTCCAGAAGAATAGTAGGTTACACCATGGCCATAATGATATGGAAAGTCATAGCAGCTTCACTCACTTCTTCCTCACATGTAACACTTATGGGATTACGTGTAGAGTTGAGGCTGTGTAGTAGACGAGTCTCATCTTTATGATTATTACATATCACTACAATACCTTGAAATTGTCTTCTAAATAAGGGCGCCTTACCAATTAAATTAGCGGAGAGACTTTGAATATATATATATAAGACATATGTACATCACAGCCAGCAAAGGTCCTAATATACAACTTTTCACAGCAACGTCATCCACTTGTCGAAAGTTCTCACCTTCAAATCTGAATTGAACATGGTCAGTTTTTTATATTTCTTCACGTTCCCAGTGGAATATAAGGCTTCAAGCCTGTAGCTTGAAGTTTCTGTAGCAGTGTTTATTTTTATAGGATAGGGTTGCTAGCCTCATGACCAACCTTTCCTCTTTACCAGTCTTATTATTGGCTTAGCGAGGTAAAGGAGTGCGCCGGCCGGGGACCGAATCCCGGACCATGTGCATGGTAGGCAAGCATCCTAACCTCTGTGCCACCGACGCATGAACCTCGTCAGTACATAATATGAATAATAAATCTACCAAATATGTTAGAAGAATGAGGAATGAAGGACAACTGAGAAACAATGAATCACAACAATGGTTGCCAGCAGGGAGATACAATTATCTCATTCATGTAGAATTCAAATCAATTTATTCCATACTGAAAATCCCACGGTGTTTGGCTCAGGCTTAATTCTATCAGTGAAGTTTGCAATATGTGTCCACCATGCCGATAGCCGACTTGCCATCACTTGGAATTGTTTTTAATACTAAATGGTTGGAGGCAATCAGATGCTAGTCATCATCCACTAATTAACTTCTAATTACATTCCCAGGCATTGTGGAAGCATCTGTACAAAAAGCCGACATGTCAACCTGAGACCAAGCACTTCGATCATATCAATCAATGGACGGGAAAATCTAAAACTACATTAAATAATTAATATGATCGGTTGCACAAGAGCCAGAGTGGCTCTCGTGGCCCAAGTGGTCTAGTGGATAACGCCTTGGCGTTTGAAACTATCAGAACTGGGTTCGAGCCTCGGTGGGAACATCATCAGTCACTGAGAAATGCAGGCACAAGCAGATGACGAGTCCCAAGTAGGACGAAATGCGCTCTATCTTAGATTCCATTGCTAGTCACCATCCACCGATAAATTGTAATCAGCAAGGAGCCATAAATCACTTATATCACTCACCAGTCAGTAAGGCGTCATGAAGGAATTTATGTGACTCTTGTGAGGGTCAAACCCCAATAACCCAGTATTGTAGTCAGAGAAATTACCATTGAGCTATTCAGTCTGATGACGGACCCCTCCCCGTAGACCTGGACATTAGGTAGTAACGAATTCCATGTGTTTTGCAAAACTTGACTTCACTGACAGAATTCAACCTGCATTAAACGAAGAACTAGACGCCTTACAATGAATACTATTGAAGGAAGAAGGATTAATCAAATAAGGAGTGAGGAGATCTTCGTCACTCGGGACAAACGGTACGTCTGCCTACCACCTCGCCATCTAATTCAACATGTACTACTGACCAAAGTGGAGCAGTAATTTGAAGGAAAACAGTATCTCAGTCCACTAAATGAGATCAGTTCACATAAAAGTCATTAACTAATAGCCTGGCATTTTAATATGGGGAGTTGTTTGTTTGAGTTTTGTAATGAAGCTCCCATGAATTCATAATCTATGTCTTCCCCCCCCCACCCACCCATATAAATTGTGACGTCATGCTTTTCTTCCTTGTGTTATAGATTCGCATAATTTTCAGTCGTACAGTTCATAACATTCTTTAAATATCTCTTCGTTTGACTAATAGTCACTCATGACTTCAAGTATTATTTCTTTTCATTCCCATTGGAACACGGGGCGGCTTCAAGCTAGAGCTGGAACCTTCCCTCTTTACCAGTCTTATTACTAGTTCAGCGAGACACAGGAGTACGTCGGCCGGGGATCCAATCCCGAACCACATACGGTGTGGTTGACAAGCATTCTACAACTGTGTCACCGACGCAGTGACTTCAGGTAATACGTATATATCTGTCTAGGTACCCTACTTCGAAACTTTCTACTTGCATAACTCCTTCACTTTTTTAGCTTACAAAACTCGCTACGAAGCAGTTATGTAATAAACAAGTTGATAATTGATTTGGCCTCTAACAGTTGGTAAATATCGATCGTACCTTGATTATAAGACAAAGTTCATCATTATTTCTTTTACTAATGTTTATGCTAAATCATGTGATGCTAGTGTATTCGGTTTTTAACAAGCTACACATAAGCAAACATGATCGTTCTAACCATTTGTCACAATTATTTCCTAAATCAATATCAATCTACATACAGGAAGTCAACACACACACACACACAACATAACAAAGAAAATCCACCTAATGATTCACAAAAGAAACTGTGCGAACATTGACCAAGGGTTAAGACGTACTATTATTATTGCTTCCTTTAGTTCCTATATGAACATAGGGCTTCAATAGCACGTCTCCATTGCGTTCGGTTCTCTGCCAACGTTCTCTCACCAGGCTCTACGTCCGCCCACATGCTTTCATCTCGTCCTCACACGACCTCCTCCATGTCACCCTTGGACGACCAACTCACCGTTTCCCATTTGGGTCCCACTCCAGCGATGGCCTGACGTGTGATGTCACTTGATGGTTTGTTTTCTCACAGTATGGCCTCCAATCCATCTATATGTCTTCCTGCTTATTTGTTGCACAATTTGTTCCTGGTTGGTTAGCTCCCAGAGATCTCTGTCGCTTATTTTTTCTGACCATTTGATCTTAAGCATTGAGCGAAGGCAGCTGCTGACGAAGTAAGACGTACTACAGGGTTGTATATTTCCTCATCCACATTATACACTCAATATTATAACAAGAGTTCATTGTTTAGCAACTTACCACCCAATCAGATTGGAAAGATTTACAATCATATAAAACAAACGTTTGTTCCTCCTTAGTATCGATAAGGAGAAGCAGCAGTCAGTGGTTTGTTGTCAGTTCGTTCACTGTCATCCATCAGCGCGAAACCAGACAAATTCAACTTGATATATATATAAATAGTTTTAAAAAAAGGCTAAATAGAGAACTTCTCTCTTGTTGATATCGTTTCTATGGTAGTGACAGTTACTAAAATCAAATAATACTCCTATTTACAACAGTAGGATATACGGTATTCCTGGTTCCGTAATTTATACGAAAACCTGTTAACTGATACATCCACGGCTATATAGACACGAATATCGACAATCTATCACTAACAACACCATACAATTAATTCTCAGTTGGCTTCTACAGCCAGCTACATAACTGAGAACACATACGGAAATGTGTAGGGAACTATATTCACATCACACAAGAGAATAGTAGAAGAATATATAATACTACTGGTTTGTTAAAGCAGACAGCGTCGCAGGAAGGGTACACCCACTGGTTGGTGGTCTGTCAGTGAACCCAGCCTATTATATCCCATCACCATTCGACTGGATGTCCAACCTACACATACTAAGGCACACTGTATCAATTGGCAAAGAAGAGAGAATAGCTGAATGCTCGATTGGCTTTTATTTCACAAAAAGTGTGGTGAAAGACACCAGAATAGGGAATCGCAAGATACAAATGCGCAAGTGTTTTGAACAATCTGCAGCTGGATGATTTGAAACCAACTTCGGATTGCTTTTTTTTCCACCTTACTAATTAAAACTGCTGTTATATTTTACTTAAAATGAAAATCAAGCCTACTATGTTATACTCCCACTCCTCCAAAAAGAACAGTCGAAACACTTTCGTCTTACAATTATCATTCTGCATACAATTCCGTTTTCCAGTGTTGGTTTCCAAGGATTAGATTGGTTAGAGAATTGATCACGCGCTGATATAGGGGTTAGAGAACCATTGGAAAATCAACACAGAGTACTTGACAACTAGCTGTTTCGTCAACCTAGTTTCCGACTCATCACATTACACAACCACACTGGAAGGTTCGACCCCATCTCGTAACTGGAAGGTCCTGAATTCTAACCCCATCGGTAGGGTGTATATTGATGAAGATCACCAAACTAGGCTGACGAAACAGCTGTCCAGCACTCTCTGCTGGTTTATCAATAGTTCTCAAACAGTGGTGTCAGCCAATGATGAAATCCTGTATGCATTGAAATTTTATGGCGGTTACAACCAGTTTCGGGGTAATGGAAGGATACGTCAGCAAATTACTGAGAAATCATACCACAGAGTCATATAAAAGTGCAAGCAGTGAATTTCAATGAAAATCTGGAAGAAACACTCATAAAATCAATAGATTTTCGAATTACCTACAAATAACTCAATACAGGTGAATATGAATCCATTAATGAACGAACAATGCATGATATCACAAAAGCGATTCTAAGAGAATTATTGATTTTCATGATTAAATCCTCCATGCAATTATGGATTTCACGACTGCATATTGTATTGATTAGTCGCGGTAATAGTCGATGACAAAGTGATAATTTCGTTTGAACTTGGCGATCTAACCTACAGCTGATGAGGTCCAGAGTAAGTGAAAACACTAGAATATCGAGAGCTCCACCTAAACCCGTCCTTTGGGGCCTTAAAGTCTCGAACTATGCATAACTGCTATTTAAGGACAGTTGAGTTAATATCGGTAATAATGCACAGAGTACAACAATAACGATTAGGTTTGTAATTAATACGCTATTTACAAAATAAAAAATAAATCCTTTTCCTGAATAGGATACAGCATTTAATATTTAGACCTTACAATTTCAAAACTGAAACATCTTGTTTTCGTAGAGCGAAAATCGTCTACATCAGCGTAGATTTACTCATCACTTATCCTATTTACACGCCTTGAGCACATCTTCACTAGTCTTCATTCATTCATGTTCCGACTTGTTGTATCTGTGGTTTTTTTCATTGTAGGTAGTATTATTAAATTTCTGTTCCAGTGGGAAGTCGTGACCAGTAGGGTATAACAGGTCGGGCGTCGGGACCAATATTCACCGAAGACATGAATTGGGAGATGATGGAATTCATGGGCCATTGAATTGCGTCCCAGTACCTTGACGGTCTACGAGTTCGCTAACCATGTAGCCAGAAGTTCTAGGGTTCGAACCACGGTGGGTGCATCGTGCTGAAGAGTCCCAAACTAGGCTGGGAAAACAACTAGCTGGTGGCTTTCCAATGGTTCTCTAACCAGTGTCAGCGAACGATGAAATCTTCGAACCAATCAATAAAATCCCTACAAACCAATACATGAAATTTCTGTTCTATTATCTTGTAATATGATCCTATAAAGTGTGACACAACTTCGACTGATACATATTCGATCGAAGCTCAATGTTAGTATACACATCAGTTGTATATTGGCGTGTACACTAGTAGTTAATTATTGATGTGAGTAGCTAGAACGTACTAATGTTGACCAGTAGTAGTTGGCTAGCCAAATGTGAAAGCGATATCTAACTAAACATTGGTCAATCTTATAATGCATACTAACTGACTTTTAATGTGAATGGGATATGTACCTTTTTTTCTTTCACGTTCCCCAGTGGAACATAGGGCTTCAAGCTAGTGGCTTGAAGTTTCTGTAGCAGTGTTTATTTTACAGGATGGGGTTGTCAGCCTCATGCCCAACCTTTGCTCTTTACCAGCATTATTTCTGGCTTAGCGAGGTAAAGGAGTGCGTCCAGTGGCCTAGGATCGAACCCCAGACCATGTGCCTGGTCCGTGAGCGTCCTAACCCTATGCCACCGACGCTATCTGCCATTACATTGATATAAATCCATTTAATTTTTTAATCCACGTTGAACTTTCCCGCTGACTGATTGAACAGCAACGTGTTCGGCCTCAGGTTGACATATACGCCACTTGTACAGATGCTTCGGCGATGCCCCACTACATAATTTGACGCTCTCGTGGCGCAAATGGTCTAATGGATAACCTGTTATGGTGTTTGAAACTATAGGTACTGGATCTGAGCCTCAGCGAGGGGGGTGGGGAACACCATCATTGATTCACTTACTGGGGAATACAGGTACATCCAGCCAGTCACAAAGAGGACGAAGTGCACATCCACGTGGACTCCACTGCTAATCATCACCCACCAATTTACATCTGATAGAGGTGTTTAAAACTCCCACCAACCACACACACACATACATCTTTGTATGAAGTCCCTAAGGAATTGTTTTCTGCCAAGTTGATGACTGACACGAGAAATCATGACCACTCACTCACCAACGCAATAGATTAAATGAAAAAATAATAATAAAAAGACCTAAGCATTTATTAATTTTTCTCATTAAAAAAACAAGCAGAAGAACATCATTTTATTCCAAAAACTTGTTGGCTACTACACCGCCACCACCACTAGAGAGGCGAAGAGGGGGGTGGGGTGAATAAACTTCATTAATATACTACCACTAGACTGAATGAAACTAAGCGACAAAAGAAGTAGAATAAGTGAAGTATGGTAATCTCAAATCATATAAACACTGTCTCTCTCTCCCTCTCGTTGTCTCCCTTTCTGTCTCAAAATAACAATACTAACTACACTTCTCTACAGTAGGTAGCCTCTGGGTGTGTGCGTGCACACACGCGCGCATAGAAAAAAGTGAAAAGAGAAGAGAATATAATGAGGAAAAGGAAAACAAAGACTGTTTACACAGTGACGATGATGATTACGCCTTCAGCAATACTTGAATCGGTGCAATAGAACCGAGATTGGGACCAACCAATGAGAAGGCAACTTGATTATCTTTTACGGTCTTCTTTAAAGCCTATAATGTAATATATCAAAAGTAGTTGTAGCAAAAAGAACAACGATTATAAAAGTTACCATAGGTAGTGAAAGTGCTTTATATATAAATGAAATATGGCTATTAATGACCACTTGAATATTAAATTATACATGTTAACCAGTTATGGTTATCGATGAATACTATATATGAAATTCAATACTGTAGCGTTTATCTATATGCTGCGCGCTGTCTAGCTCTACGCCTGCGAAACCTGACCTCTCCGAACTTAGCATGTGGGGATCCCCGCATACTCCTCGATCATCACTGTTTCCGTAGGATTGATTGCGTTAGATGCTATCATCGCATAAGTAATTCCGAGGTCCGGCAAAGGATGTTTGGACACACTGATTAAGTGCCATCATCTGAAAACACCGGCTTCAGTGGATTGGACATGTGCTATGGACGTCATCCTAGAGGCTTCCGTATCGGTCTCACTAGCCCTGGGAAGGGATGGAAAAAGAGGAGAGGCGGAACGCCAATGACGTAGCGTCGTGGGATGGATGATATTTGTGGTAGGTTCGCATTGGTTGGTACACATCACGACTTCCTGATTGAGGTTCGAGCGTCAGCTGAAATTTTGCTTCCCAAATCCCTCTCTGACAATAATTCGATGAATGCGGTTAAGTATAACTGCTTTCTTCCCAATTGAAGCCCTGTATTCGAAAGTGGTTGCTTCCTTCACTTGTCTAGGAAGCACGGTTTCAACCACAGGGATTATGAACCGATGATTTCAGAGCCAGCCAGAATCAGAAATTCAAGACACACACGCCTTCATCAACCTGAAACCAGTTTGGAAATCCGATGATCTATTTTAATGTCTGTTAACTCCCAGAGCTTGACTGTACTAGGATCAACAGCTTTCTATCAGAAGGTAGCAAATTGCCTCCGTCTGGTGGCCTTAAACTAAATCCTTACAAATGTCAGACTGTTGATTTCAGTTTCCGATGTGTAAAAGAAAGTTAAATGAAGCTGTTGGTTCTTATGACCATTGTAAAATTGATGATAATGATGATATAGAAATCAAGTCTGAAGTTAGTTAAGTACCTTGGATTAATTCTTTCTTCTGACCTATCCTGGTCTTCCATGTCTTAACGATTTCTAAAAGAATATTTCGTCCGACATTTTACATTAAGAAGTTAATGTACTCAGGCATAACCCAACCTCTCCTCTTACAGTTTATCAACTCGTGCATCTTACCTATTCTTCTTTACTGTTCACTCTTATTCTCTCCTGGATTGCTTAAAACAAACTACTTCATACTTCGTAGAATTCTGAGGACTTTCGGTCAGTAGGGCGAGTGGTATCCCATTGGGACATATCGTTGACATAGTCATTGGTAGACATTTGGTGTCATGTAACAAATTTGATAAAGGAATCTTGTTAGACTGTGAGCATCCACAGAAGCACCCCCAGCTCCAACTTGTGTCTCCTCGGGTAAAACAAAAAGTCTTTTCAGAAGACTTTATGCACGCATGTCGAAGTATAAAAATTCCACTATACCATATTTGGCGGCACGTACTTTATGTGATGAAAATAGTGTTAAGCATTAACTGACTAACTAACCTTCTTCGCACTACTAAATAAACCATTTCCTCCACCCTTACAACATCAACAACATCAATTTCGTGTTTTTGTTAGTTTATTTTTTCATAAATGTGAGCATCATTTAAGCTGTGTTATAACTGTTAATTTTGTATTTCTCCTCACCATACTGTATCAACAGATCATTAGATTCAATACTCTATAATAACATGCTACAATTTCGACACTTAATCATTATCATTATAATATTTAATATTCTCAACTCGTACTTTGAATATTTTTAACTTTATACCGTAAATGTGCACAAATTCCCCTGGTGAATCTTGTTTTAATTTTTAATTCTATTTATATTTTAAGTAAATCAGATGCAAGGTGTTGTGACAAATACTGAGAATTCCATTCTGTATTATAAGTACTGTCTGTTTTGGAATAGAGTAGATTATTATTATCATTATTATTATTATTATTATTACATTCAGTGTAACTGAAGTACTTGAAAGACACACACAAAAAAAGAAAAGAAACAATTACTAATCCGAAACAAAAAAATATGTGACTTACATCATTCAAAGTGTTTACATTGACTTGATCAATTTCAGGGACTAATTCCGTCGGTTTTTTACACTTATCAACTGATGAAAGTAGATTAGTCGAAATATCAATAAGTGTATGCAATGGATTTTCATATCTAAACATCAGATCAGCTCTATAAAGTTGTCTGCAAAAATATTCATCAAAAGAGGTATAATAAACACACAAGTGTGAAGGGAAAATCAATAGTAATTAATATACAAGAACAACAATAGAGTCTCATTGGATATGATTGACAAATGACAAAGACTGAATGCATCTGTGCCATTTGACAACGATTTTATAAACTGTATTACCCAATGGTCTCCAGTCGCTGGCATTGGTTCTTACTACCCTGAGGAATCCAACCACAGTGGCAATCAACACCTCCCTCCTTAAGTACGTGGCTGGCTGGCTTAAACTAACTGTTATGGATTTCATTGACTGATGAAACCATGTTTTGGTTTGCCCACCACGTACTACCTCTTTTCCAACCTAATCCATCTTATGTCAATGGCCAGCATTGCCTGTTGTCGAGGAAGGCGATGGTTAGGCGTGTGTAACACTTGTCCCGGTCATCAGCTGTGTCGGTTGGTTTTTTCCTCCAACTCACCAACCAACCACTCAACCGAAGTCTATCCTCCTCAATACTACTCACACCCCACCACCTACCATCCAGGATACACGGGAGATAGAACACAGACAGATACACCTATGATGAAAGTCATGTCTCCCACTTTCAATGGGGGCCATATCTCATACACAGTAAGCCATAGAGGAGGACGGGTGAAATGCTGAGCAGTACACTCGTCCTTTCGTTGGTATACAAGCAAAATATAAAAGTAATAGTAATAGCAACCAACATTCACAGTTGGAGGCACAGCATACAGAAGCAAGCCATTACATTTTGTTAATTTATCACCACTCAGAATTAGTATGATTGATGACAATTGTGACGGTGAAATGAAATCTGGATTGGAGAAATATGTAAACAGTTCAACGTTGAAATGAACTGCGAGTCCGAACTACTGCCAACAAGATCATCATTTCACAGTCAGTCTCACAGACTTGTTGCCAGTGAATCAACAGACTCAGATAAACACAGTGAAGATTTTCTTTTCGACGTATCACATTCTCCTGCAGACAGTTAATCCAGTCTAACGCTAAGGACAAGATACCGCTTTTGGCCACTTCAATGTGTATTTATCAATTCACTTGCTCGTGTGGAGCAAAGTATATCGGCCGTACGCAACGTCAAGTCTACAAAAACGTATTCTGGAACATTGCCCAGCTTGGTTAGCCAGAGGAGAAAAAAAGAATAGCAACAGCTTGATCCTCGAACACCTACTTTGTCATCTCCAGACATCGAAAAATCTCACATGAATGTTTCAGTGTTACACACAGTCCCTCAATATAGTAAAAAAGGACTTTGGACACACGATCTGTACATAGCTGAAGCATTAGCTATTCGAGATATGAAACCGGACCTCTACATTCAAAAGCGATACATAAATTCTCTTGCCCTACCATGGCCAGAGTAAAGTTCTTACTTCAATTTTCCTTCTTTCCTTTATAATGTAGGTTCACTATTGTTATTATTATCAATACTTTTATTATCTTTATTATTCCCATCATCCACATTTTATTACCACTCTATTACTGTTTGTTAATAACATTGCTTTTTCATACAGACTTTCTATAAGAACACTTTATCGCCTTTCCACTAGTTCCTGTCCCCATTCTACACGAGCTTATTGATTAGTCATTATCTCACACTGATTACGTCATGCCAACTTCGGCCTCTTTTCCAACTTACAATTAGTCATCCCTTCTTACACCTTACATTATGTAGCACAATTTTCAAGGAAAAAATTCGCCAGTATCTGATTGGTCTAAAGATTTCTGTGTTAATTATAATTACGATTGTACAGCTCATGAAAATGAATCGTCGAGAAGAAAGTTTTCTTCGCTGTTTGTGCCTTTTTCTTATGACTCAATATGGGAATATTTCGTTCATTGAAGACTCAGATGCGTATGGTCGGTTTCACAGTTTGACTTTAAGGAGACAGGAGGAACTTGATGTTCTGTATCAAAACGGTGTATTAATCTTATCTCAGTAACTCAATGACATACTTGCTTAGTCGTGCACTCAGTGTGACTAACCGCTCTCGAACAGCTGAACTTGTAAGTGAGCGAACAAACACAGGAGATGAAATTAGACAGTCTTTCATTTTGCAGACAAGATTCAAATTTTCAAAACTAGTGCCAATTTAATACTCCGATATGTTTCACGCAAGCATTTCACGAACAGGCCACAGCATATTTTCATCTACAAATGCTTCCACTCGACACTGAAAGTCAGATGGGCGGAAAGAACAGGCTAGCAACAAGGAGCTCAGACAGTGTAAAGTAAAGAACCAACCAACTAATGACTTGTAGACCCAACAAATATGTGGGAGGAATTAAAAATGGATTAGACATACGTTGGTTGAGAAGACCTTTGAGTGGTATTTCATGCCAGGCCATCGCCTGGAACCAACATGGGTATATGCTGAGTGTCCGAGAGTGACATGGGGTAGACCATGTGAACAGTCAGTCAAAAGAAACCACAGAGAACAAAGTACAATCCAGACGTACTGTCGAAGCTCTGTTTTCCCCTCAGAACCCGAAGGACGATTAATAGCGATACTTCATTTTGCTAAATATTTATTGATCAACTGAAAATAGACGACCTGATATGTGCATTAAATGTCATTCTAAAATCCCATTCCAGGACTTTATATATCATATTGTTGACAATATTACCATCAATGAGTTGGAGTGCAAGGACCATTGACCATCAAAAAGTTCCTAACAGTGCCTTGACTGGACACTGCTTAGTAACTAGTATCATGCATCCAGTCTTTTGTTTGATGCAGACTGAATTCTATCCGTCAAGTGTGCAGTGTGGCCACCATACCAGTGGGTGGCTCGCCACGGCAATACACTACACTGTGAACTGTTGATATCAGACGGCTGGAGGCAATCGGCAGGAAGCCTTGGACACCACCTGTTTCGTGCCAGTTAGCACTCACATGTCAGCAAGGCACATCTGCAATCTTCAAGGAACTCATGTCCCTTCCGACGTTCGGACCCGTGTCACCACCCAGTGCTGCAGTCATTCAGAGACATTACCATTGAGCTATTCGGGTTTGCGACTGATCCTAACAGTCAACTGGTTATGAGAAACATTGTCTGCAGTTTATGTACTTCACATTATTCCACAATAACTAGAAGAATCCCAAGACAACATTCAATACGCAACTATATGCAAATGTAGATTCTTCATGTACACCGTCAGAAGGAAGGTACACTCTTTTCTACAACTAGGTGAATTCTTCCTCTGGTTTATGGGTTTAAAGCTCTTAGAGAATGATTATAAAGCGAATAGTTTGTAGCTATAAAAGGCAAACTTACTTAGCTTGCTTAAGATTCTCCTCAGTGAAATTTGCAGAACGCAGTGCTTCAATGATACGTTTTACTCTGGCCCCGACTGTTTTAGGGCAAGCTCCAGCTACAGCCACTCCAAAAAGACCATGATCACTGTATAATTTATGAAAAGCCACAGCTTCAGTTTCACTGTCACCTTCAGCAACTGTACTAGCCAGCAAAGATTTGGAGGCATTCCCACCATGCTCTATTCGATTTGATGAACCATTCAATGCAGAAACAATCAAATCATATACTGGACAAGATCCTTTAGCAGGCCATGCTAAATACGCGTAAACAGTAGACGCAGCATTTAAATCTCGACGTATTTCGCCTAAAATCAACACGTAATACCAACACACACACAAAGGGTTATGATGAAATAAAATACGAGAAAAATAAAAACAAAATCAGCGTCGTGAAAACACTTCATGCTAAGTAACTTAGAAAAAATAATTTTCCTGGAGAACTTTTAAAGAAGGAAGTGCCATGTCGCCTACAGAAGTGTATGCTAGTTGGTTAGATAGTGCGTTACCAAACACGCACACGTAGCCCGAGGTTCACTCCTCGGCCTAGGCACTCCTAAACCTTACTAAGTCGGTAATTAGGGCCAGTAAAGGGGGGAGTTTGGGAGTGAGTCTAGCAACCCCACCCCGTAAAAAAAATAAAATTTCTGCTACGGAAACTCCACAACTATAGCTTGAAGCCCCAGAGGAAAACAATAATTTTCTTCAAAAAAATAGTTGGATAATGACCCTAACGTTTGTTTGCATTGATCAGGAAAAAGGCTGGAACCAATCGATATAACTCAAACAGATTTCACAACTTAGCTATGAGGATGAAGAATATACAATGTGGTTCATCGAAAAAGCATGAAGTGTCTACTGCACAAGGACTAGTAATATTATCCAGCATTTTAGACATCAACGGGTCGGTTGGCTTCCAAACACAATAAAGCTGAATTCCCGATGTCTGTCTGTCTGTTTTCGACATAGAACTTTGCACAAATGTGCGGAAGTTCAAATCGCCACACTCCCTCCTTGTAGCACACAAAGCAAGAGAAGAAAGTACAAGAAAAGCATAATAGAGACAGTGAGCAGAAGTGTGAGACAAAGGAATAGTAATAACGAAGAACAAAGTAGTTTCATTGGAGATCATAAGTCACAAGGAGTGGATGCATCTGCACTGTCAATGAGAACGATTTTGAGCCATGTCACCAATTGTTTCCAACCATAGATTTTACCGTCCCGAGGACCCCAACCAGTCAGGAAGTCCACACCTTCCTACGTGGCTTAGACTAACTGTTGTAGATTTCATTGACTGGTGCCATGTTTTTGTTTGACCTCCGCTAGCTTTTTTCCAGCCTGACCCTATATCCGCTAACATTGCTCGTCGAGGGAGCCGATGGCTCGGCATACGTAATACATGTCTTAACCATCTCAGTCTTTGCAACTTCACAACTTCGTCGACTGATTTCCCCTGTTTACCTAGCACTCTACCGACGCCTAACCTCAATATTCCTCACCTTATCATGCCACTTCCCACGGGAGATAGAACGCACTATTATTATTATTATTATTATTATTATTATTATTATTATTATTCAGGTGGACTTCCAGTGGAATCTACGGGGCTTCAACAGAACATCCCCATTTCACACTGTCCTCTGCAGTCCTTTTAGCTGCCTCTACGATTGCCTAGTTTGCTAGGCGATTTGAAACCTGGAAAAAAGGGAAGGCTGGGCATGGCACCAGCGACCCTACCCATAAAGTCGGCCCAATCGTTGCAGAGCGACTTCAAAGCAGAGAAAAGAGCATTTTTTTAAAAATCTACGTATTCTTTGAATGAGTCGGAGACAAAATGACGCAGACTGATGAATGCTTTCGGGAAGCCAGCCAACCAACCAACCAGCTGATGTGTCTTCTTTCGTCAGCAACGAAAATAAGCATGAGGAAGACATAGAATGTTCACAAGATGTTTAAAGCTGAGAAGGCTGCTCATAGATTGCAACTAAATAAATGACAAGCTATGCTACAGAAGTGCTCGAAACTTATGAGAACAAGTGGAATAGGAGTGAACTCTACAAAGCCTCAGGATGGTCGGGGGTGGGTGTCTTGCGCTGCGGGTTGGCCACCCCTCCGTACACCTCTTGAAATGCTCCCATATGACCGGGCATCTTACATAGCCTCTCCCGAGGAAGTCCTACTCACTGCCTTCACGTGGCGGAGGTGTTTTTCACCGAAGTGAGAGGGCAAAAGCGGATGCCCGGCGCTCTTCACCGGGTTGACTGTCCATTGGATGACAGTCTAGGGGAGATGGCTAAACCCCGATTCCAAACCTCCAACGACTGGCGTATGAAGCTCACCGGCAGACGTATGGACAAAGGGCTTATTGGATGCCCTGGATGACTGGCCTCATTCAAAAAGGCGAATGAACCGGACTCCGGTCACCAGCTGCCAATGGATAATGGACTCCCTACTCCACTCCTACTGCCTTGTAGGTCACACTTGGTTGTGTAAAGGCTAGAGCTGCACTCTCAAACAAAAGGCCGAGCGATGCTGGGGACATCACTCGTACCCAATTCCCATGAAACTTCATTGTTCATGAAGCCGGCTCATCCTCCCGTAGGAGATAGCCGAAGTAAAGTAAGTAAGTAGAACTCTACAAATTGTTAACAATCCTACTTCAGTCATCCGAAACGACAACCACGAGTGACTAACTGACTGACTGGTTTCAACGTAGAACACGTAACGTTTCCTAATTTTGGATTTGATCTTCAGAAAGATAATGTTTTCTTTGAGCAGCACAACTTCTGCAATCATACCTGATATGGGCAAATCCATAGACCTCCCTTTAATTTATACATATATTTGGCTGTTGAATTGAAAATACGTTGTTAGACATAGGTGCATGTGCATTTGAATGTTGTGGGAAGTGATCGTCCTTGCTGAATAACTGCTCCATGATTTTTTTACTAGCCCATACTGTCCATACTTCGACTGGACAGAAATCATTTAGCAGTAGAACTTGATAAGTCGTGCAAATCTACGATTGAGAAAGAAACAACAGACTGAGCGAAGAAATATGCATTCCTTTTCAATTAGCAGTTTCTCACCATCATCGGTTGGCTCTACACTAATATATAATTTTTTACATCAAAAATCGTTTACCAATCAAGTGGTTATTTAAGTTAATCACCTCTAAGTATACCTAGGGGGCATATGAAATCAAGAGGTTAAAACTCATCAGAACAATTACCTAATAGGGGGAAAAATGAATTACGGAATTCAAGATAAGTTGATTTTTGGGTGTTGGCAATAATAATAGTAGTAACAATAATAATAATAATAATTTGCCTTATTCCAAAACAGTACTTGTGATACAGAATGGAATTCTCAGTATTTTACTACAGTGTTGCATCCAGTTTGTACATTAACAATAAATAAAATTCTACATAGATTAAGGGTAATCTCAGTTCATTATGACAACAACATATTGGCATTTCGGTGGCAAACCCAAAATTGAACAGAAGAATGTTATAAATAGAGTTCGTAAGGAAGAGAGGAACAAAACAGCACATAACAAAAAAAAGAGAAAAAGAAAAGAAAGAAAACGTTGTACCTATAAATGATGTGAGTTGGAAAGACGAGATCCAATTGTTCTACTGACTATTTAATAAGTTATAGGTATCACGCCTAATGCTTTCTTTATCGCACAGAACACGAGCTAAGTAAATTATACTTGAGTTTTTGTACTTACTAGTGCGAGCATATAGTTTTCTATACAAGCTTCTGGTTTGGCCTGATGAGATACAAGGGGAGAGTTGTGAATGAAGAGGGTGGTGTGAGTTAGACAGATAGAATGGATTTAGCCCATTTCTCACAAGAGTCCAAGTGCTTGTCGACCAGAATATTAACAAGCTGGTTAAGTGGCACGTTGTTTACCCTGCTGACAACCTTTAACATCCCGCGTAATAAGGTATAGTCTTTCTTCAGTAGCCCTGGAAAAACTAAGGGGGAACAATAGAGAATAATAGGCAGAATACGGGAGTTAACGATTTATAGGAGTAAGGGTTGGGTTATACCAGAATATCATAACTTCTTGATGTAGAAGGTAAGACGGAATATTTTCTTCGAAATCATCAAGATATGAGACGACCAGGAAAGATCAGCAGATAGAATGACGCCTAGATATTTAATTTCCGATTTGGTTTCTATTTCAGTGCCATCTATGTTGCACACCTCGTGAGTGCTAACCACCAGTTTGTTTAGGTCAGATTTATGCCTAAAGGTGAAATTGACTGTTGGGCATTTAGAAGGGTTTAAGGTTAGACCGTTTTTACATAACCAAGAAATTTGTAAAATAGCAATGATGACTGAGAGAATTGGATGGATGACCCAGCAGAGCTATGTAAAATACAAACAAGTTAATAGAATTAGCTAGAATTGCAATCACATAATAAAATAACAAAGTCAAAAGATAGTGGGGAGGGGAAGAAAACCGTTTTTAAAAACTTAATACATATTATGTAGTTGGTCATGGCAAAAAGAAAGGGGCTGTATAAATTTCTCCTGAGCTGATACTCAGATTTGTCTTGTTCAGATGAATTCCAATTGCCTCCTCTGCTGTATGTAAAAGCCGTACTCAGAGAACATGCGAAACGTTAGATGAAAAACGATGAAGGACTTTAAAAGCTTTGTTGGAGTCAACTTGATGTCCACTATCGACGAGATGAGCTAGTATTTGGCTGCGTATAGCAGCTTTATTCAGACCTTTGACAAACCAAAATGGCAGGTATTCACAAATTCAACAATGAACTCGCCTGATTGTACGCCCAATGTAACTAGCTCTACACGAACAGTTGGTCTTCATTTCCTCAACTAAGTAGTGGTTGACTGGTGAATAATAATAATAATAATTTTTTGCTTTATTTCAAAAACAGTAATAATGATACAGCAAGGAATTTTCAGCATTCAGTACAATATTGCATCTAATTTACTCAAAACCACAAAAAGATAAATAAACATTACATAATAATAATAAAACGTTGTTATAGTAGCTACATAGCAAAATACTGTATGCAATACTGTGAAAAATATGCATAAAGTACAAAATTGTATTATTAATAATAATAATACCAACTAAAATAAAATAGCAGAGTAACAATTAAACAATAGAAAGTGTGACACCATAAAATACAGAAAGGTGAACTATGAAAGGGTCGATTCACTGTGGTAATTACATAGTAACTTACAAGTTTCACGTCTAACAGAGTCTTCGTCACATAAAGTACGGGCTAAATAGGGTATTGTAGAATTTCTATACTTAGTGGTACGAGCATATGACTTTTTATATTGACTTCTCGTCCTACCTGATAAGATACAAGGGGATAGGTGTGAATAAAGGGGGTGCAGAGGGTCTGACAGTATAGTCTTTGCCCATTTTGTACAGGAATTTATATGCCTCTCGACTATAGTATTAGCGAGCTCATGCAGTGGCAGACCACAAGCTCTACTCACAGCATTTAATACTCTTCGTAATATGATATAATCTTTTTTGAGAAGCCCAGGAAAGATTAATGGAGAGCAATAGAGTACAATAGGTAAAATACAGGAGTTTAAAAATTGCAAAACTAAAGGTTAGTTGATACCTGATTGTCTTAACCTTTTAATGTAGAAGGTAAGACGAAACATTTTCTTAGAGATAGATAAGATGTGTGATGACCATGAAAGGTCAGAGGAAAGAACTAATCCAAGGTATTTAATGCTTGACTTGGTTTCAGTTTCCGTGCCATCTATGCTACAGAGATCATGCGAGCTAACTAGTTCATGTAAGTCACGTCGATGCTTGAAAGTAAAGTAAAGTGCCTGACAGTTGGAAGGATTTCATATAAGACCATTTGACTTGGACCAAATGTTGATGTCCAACAGAAAGCTATTAAGTTTGGAGCTGTCAGACCTGGAAGTGATAGGCAGTGATACAGTCAGATCATCTGCATATTTGACAAAGTTAGTTTCGTTTGAATGAGGCAGGTCATGTAGGAAGAAAGAAAAAAGAAAAGGAGAGAGGAGAGCACCTTGTGGAACACAGTATAACTTAGCTGCATAGAAAGTCTTCTAGAAGTCCCTTCTCAGATGTTGTGATAAGATTTTACCATTAACATCACTCATGAATCGCAATCTTAAAAAGACTGGTTTTTTGGAGAGCTAATTTCATATTGTAACGACAGACGACATTGGCCAGGCAAAAGATCGTTTATTGAGAAAATCAAGAGATATTTATAGATTTTTATGTACATTGTTGTCAGCAGAGAAGCAACATCTTTTGACTGGTTGTTTTCCTGCTGAATGTACTGCTTGTGACAGTTTCTTAGAAAGTTCAGCCATATGTATATATATATATATATATATATATATATATATATCTGCGAATCATATCTCCATACGTTAGCTCCGATGTGATTGGTTGATGAGTTCCTCAAGGTTAAGGCTTGTTATTGTTTTTCTCATGACCTTGACGTATATTGTTGTCTCCAATTTTGACCTGCAGCCAGCCCTCACCACAATATGCCTATTCAGAAATTATTATTTTTATTATATATTAGTTTAGGGCAGGTGATGAGGAACTAATTGAAAAGGAGTCTATTTCTTCACTCAATTTTTTGTCTTTTTTTTCCTAACTGCGTAGATGATAATTTACAAATTACTGAAATCTACAATTATCTTTGAGATTCAGCAAAACTTCAACTAGTATAGATATATAAATTATCGTACAATTAAAACTAACAAAAGCAAAGCAAAGACGGAATACATCTTACCTCCAATAAATCCATGACTTTCTGATTTAGTTTCTGTTTTTGGAGGATTAAGATAAACAGAATTTTTCACTGTCTTCAGTATATCCATACCATCTCGATCAGGGTTTGCATGTACAATGCCCAAAACACATTTTTCTGCACTAAATCGACTTTTATGATATGCTTCGATTTGATCAAATGAATGTGATCCAACACGATCAATCGGTGCTACCAAGGAATTACCTAAACCACAGCCTGAATCACTTGTACCAAAAGCTGCTTCGTGTAATAACTCAAAAGCCACTTTGAAATTAAAAAAAAAAGCAAAATAACAGATTTTATTCAATAAAGACACAAGCATATGTGGTTGGTGTGATCCAATCTAAGTTAAATCAGATCAAATAAAACTGAAATAAGAATTTATTTATTTAATAAAATTTTGGAAACAAAGATGGTTACATGCAAGGAGAGGCGCGGCGGTGACACGATGGTGGAATCCTCGCCGCCAACCATGCAGGTGGCTACGGGTTCGATCCCCAGCTGGCGTACTTCTTTACCTCGCTTGTGCTAAGCCAGTAATAGAACTGGTAAAGAGGGAAGGTTGGGGCATGAGGCTGGCTAGCAACCCCATCCTGTCTGTGAATGAGGTGCTCTTGGAAGTGTGTGGGCAGTTGTTACTTCCCGGCTGCCCACACCGTGGAAGTTGATTGATTCTTCAGGTACCTGAAACAGTGAGTGGGTTAGTGTTGCGTGACTGCAGAGCCCAGGGGACAATTGCTTGAGGCTGGCCGGTCACACACGGCCTGTATGAACTGGTTTCTGGGATTGGTTCCGTATTAGTAAACTTACCGCCGGTTACGGACCACCGTAGGGTAAGTCGGGATGTACAATTTTCGGGGTCGACTTTTTCTAACGCCTCCCCTCCAGAGTGAAGAGACAGTATAGTTGGCTGGCATGCTGGTCATCTGAGGGAAACACCTCACTGCTGTTACACGCCTGTTCCCCAGCAGTACAACTTCGCCCTCAGACCCCCCAGCATGGTGTAACAAAGATTCTTACACTAAGCCGGTAAGTCTAATCGCTATCCTAACAACCTTCCTGGCATGGTAGGACCTGCAGGAACATATGTTCCAGCCAGTGAAAGCTTGTTGGGTCATCGCGATGTGCAAGCCCGACCACCACATCAAGGTAGCAGCTATCGGTAGGGACCCCATCCTGTTTGTTTATTTATTTTTACCTCATCCTGTAAAAATAAACAAACACCACTGATACTGAAACTTCAAGCCGGTAGATTGAAGCCAGCCGCCCTATCTTCCACAGGGAATGTAAACGGAGAACGCAAACGCAAAAACAGACAAAAAAAACCACTTACATCCACTTAAATTTCGTCTATTCAAAATATCAACATCTTTACGCATTAAATGATAGATAGTATCTTTCAGCTCCCAAGCATAATAACACGGAGATGAAGCCATATTGCATAGAAGATGACCAGCTCGAGTAGCAAAGTTAGGCGCAACATCTACTGTATAGATGGTATGCTCACGCGTTGTTTTACATCTGAAAGGAGAAGTAATTAGAAGGTAGATAAAGTGAATAAACATTTCATAAAACTTATACGTGTGTGTGTGTGTGTGTGTAAAGCAGGCTGAACATCACAAATATGCACATACATACACAATATCTAAGGCAATCTGGTAATTGTATGAACCTAATTCAGGCAAGCAACAAAAGTGAGACTTTATTCAAACTAATTATTATATGAAGAAAAACAGAATAAAATAGACATCTTTACTTATTTATTTATTTGAGCGCATAAAAACTTGGTACAATATGGCACCAAGAAGGATGCGCCACACAATAATAATAAAACAACATAGATCAAAAGAAAAAAACATATAAGTAGAGAACGGATAAAGAACTTCAGCTCGAAGGAATACAGTCATGCTTAACAAGTTCAAACAGTATTCGTTAACTATCATCGGGAAGGGAAGAAAGAAGGAAATTGCAACACGTTCGCCATTGATTACGATTCTTGGCCATATCCAATAACGTTTCAAGCCATCGACTTGAGCTATCTCTCGGACCCCAACCAGGGAGTCGTGACACACCAACCGATGCTAATCTAGCACAAAAATCCTTCGTCCCACGACACCACGTCATGGACTGACCACTTCTCCGCCTTTTCCATCCAGTCACAGGGCTAGCGAACAGAGATCTGTACGGAAGCCTCTGCGATGACATTCGCAGCACATGTCCAAGCCACCGGAGCCGGTGTTTCCAGATGACGACACTCAATGAATGGTGATCTCCACTGTGTTCAAACACACGCCCCCGAACCTCAGAATTACTCACGCGATGATGCCATCGAACGTAAGCAATCCTGCGGAGACAGTGACGATCGAACACGCAGAGTCGCCGCACATCCTCAGCTCGGACAGGCCAGGTTTCATAGGCGTAGAGCAGGGCAGCCCGCACCGAAGCATTGTATACCTGACCTTTGGCAGCCAGGCTAACATCGCGACGGCGCCATAGGTGGCTCAAGTTGATGTATGCCACCCTAGCCTTCATTATACGGTTGGAAATTTCATCCATCACCCCTCCGCCAGCACTTACACAACTACCCAGGTACACAAACTTATCAACAACTTCAAACGGTTCACCCCCAAGAGTGAGTGCAGGTACAGGCTCCTGCCAATCTTGTAAGTACTTTGCACCTAGACGGCGCAAAGCACATACCATACTTACAGACACTGATCGCCAACTGATTAAGTGAGATTTGGGCAGTCTACATGCTATCAGACATCAGAACTTATAAATAACCGAGGCTTGATTCTTAACTAACTGTAGACGATATTGGTTCACAGCAATGATCCTACGCCTAGAGGAATATTATCATCGAGTGAAGTGAAACACTGCTAAGTTGGACAGTTAAAGAGATGATATAAGAGTTGTTGTTGCTGTTGTTGTTGTAACTTGGCTAACCGGCTCAGATTTCGCACGTACCAGGTTACCAGCGGCATTAAATGTGTCAGAATGAAAGAGATCATGTGAACTGTGTCGAAGCTGTGTTAAAATCTCAGATAACCAAACGGACAGTTAAGCTGTTGTGCCATAAACTAGGAATCAGTAGGATAAAACCGATACCGGAAAAAATTTTGACAGTGAAGACCACTACGTCGCCAACTTCTAAGAGGAAGTTAAGACAGTTGTTGGCGGGAGCAGCGTTTTATAAATGGTTTGTGAAAGACTTCAAAGACATGGTAGCCCTCTGTACCGGCTATGAGGTGAGTCAAAGTTTGTCTGGTCGCGAGAATCGCAGAAGATATTCGATAGCATTAAACAGCTTTCAGACCACCAAAAAATGACGCTAAAACTTTCTCTACCCAGAAAACAGTTCACGGTGTGCACAGATGCAAGTGACTAGGGCATAGGCTGAGCACTAAGACAGGGTGAAGCAGTTGCCAAATATGCCATTAGTGATCAAACACACAGAGCAGAAGTATTCAACGACAGAGAAGGAATGTTTAGCAACAGTGTGAGCGTTAGACAAATGGAGATCGTATTTTCTCGACCAACGGCTCCACATTTAAACTGCTCACAAACCACTACAGTTTCTGAGGATGGCGGGAGACCAAAGTGGGGAATTATTGCGATGGGTGTTGCGTCTGCAGGAGTATAACTTCACGATTTCATACGTCCCGGGTAAAGAAAATTTTTTGGAAGACTTTTTATTTTGACCAGAAGACGAAGTTGCACTACGGAGATTGTTTATGGAGTGCATGCATTGGAACAAGACCCATTAAGAAATACCCGCAAGCAGAAATCCAACCCTACCCTGAATACAGCAATTCAGGTGATCACTAAAGGGACAGAAGTGAATCAACCTACGGTGAGTAAGGATCTGACCACGCTACTCAGACAAAAATACCGATTCAGAGAGAACGCCTGAGGAATTCTGACTTGCCAAAAGACGGAAGCTTGTTGGCGATATATCAGTCTCTACGCCATGAGATGATACAAGAATGTCACCGGCTAGCATATACAGGAGTAGCCAGTACAACCGATCTCTTCAAACACAGCATGTACTGGCCAGGTATGAGAGAAGTGGCAAAATATTTACTTGTATGTCCACAGTGCCACCTCTACAGTCGATTCCAGTTACAGCAGTGAGTGACTTGTGGGTCACAGGTATGATATGCCCGTCCCCGCATATATCCAGTGGCAATCAATAACTCCTAGGGATAAAAAAAACAAGCCACACGATGGTCAGACGCCATCAAGATCCCGGATCACAGGCCAAGAACAGTAAACGCAGCAGTAATTCGACAGTGGAGTATTTACATTCCGTTAGCCACGGCCGGGCATCAAGCAGATCCGAACAACGCCACAAACGAATGGTTTGACTGAGAGAAATAGCCGTACACTGTAAGAGTGACTAACCTCGGAGGTAGGTCACTTGGAGACAGAGCTTTAATTGATTCTACTAGCACATAGTGCTTCCACCAAGGAAAGAACAAAGAAGTCACCATCTCAGTTGGTGTATGGTAGGAAACCACGACTACCAATACACAGCACAACCTGGACCCTTCACTAGAAGTGAAATATGACGACACTTTGAACGGAACGGGAAGAAACCGTCAGTAATATAAAGTGTAAACAGAAGAAAGACGCTGTGAAGTCAGAACAGGAAGAGAAGATGGGATGTATCACCTTTTAGGCCGCCGACGAAGTAATGTGTAGAGAAGAAAAGTACGCGGTACGATGTGGACCAGGTTCACGGAAACTCCTTTGGAAGTTGGAAGGGCCATACATTGTCACCGACAGAAGTGGTCCCGTGTATACCATCAAGAGAGGAAATAGACAGAAACCTTTCACAAAAGAAAATCAGTTCAATATGCCAGATTTCATAACGACACAATCATGCATTGCTAAAACTTCATGCAAACCCAGCCACATAGCCTACAGTCCTATACACTCCTCAGATATTTTCGTGCTTCTTAAAATTTGTATTCCCATACAGTTAACTTTAACTAATAATACTCGACGATTGATATTGCCACTTCATTATGACTATCGTTTATATCGACGGTGTTGTCCCGAGAAATCATCTAATGACTAAAACTTGCTAACTCTTCAACAGTGCAAAGAACTAGACAATATGATTTAGATTACACCCCACTTACCAATCAATGTGACCATTTCAGTCCTACTGGAGGTCAGTCGTTATACGAATAGGCTTCATGGTAGCGTCTCTGAAGGTGGTTCATATCACTGAAAAGATGTCAGTTTCTTCGAGATTGAAGATGCACTTAATCTATGTCCAAGGGGCTTGCTGCCGATTCTCTTTAGATACCCAACAACATTTAATCAGTGTCGTGCTGATAATTCATCGGTCCTATGAGAGAGGTTTTGTGTGCGTTTTGGATTGTGAGGGCGATTGTTACTTCCCGGCTGCCCACACCGTGGAAGTTCGTTGCGTGACCGCAGAGCCCAGGGGACAACTGCTTGTGGCCGGTCACACGCGGCCTGTTTTTGTTCGTTCTTTGTTGTTTTGTGTGCCTCAGTAGCATACTTATCACTCCCGCCCTGTGACACGGCAGCAGGAAGCGCGGTCGTTGTTAATCCGGGCCACGGCCGATCCGGCATGAAATTTTGTGAATTTGTTTGGATCATGGTATTGGATGAGGTAGCTGCTTTTTGTTTAACCGCTTTCCAAACAACCTGCCTGGCATGGTAGAACCTCAAGAGACATAAGTCTCAGCCAGTATAGCTTGATTAGGTCATTGCGGTGTTCAAGCCCGACCACCACGTCAAGGTAGCAGCTTTCGGTCGGGGGTTCTATGAGACAACTTAATGAACTATGCAGAGTCAATTTACATTTAGTGTCAGAGTTAAAAATAGCCCTAAAATGTCGGGATATGTTGATAAGGTGTACTTATCCTCCCTTTTTATCAACCAATTATAAAATACTTGTGTTAAAGCGAAATAGAATGATAACTACCGCCGCTAATTATGGTTTTCGTCTCTAAATAATCAATACAGAAGAGACAACCTACTTTAGGATTGGAAAAGTCCTTAAAGTAAAGTTCAACTATCGGTAGACAGATTCAAGGGTTCAGCATTCACAGAGTACCGAATAGCTTAATTCGCAATAGGGATTAAAGAACGCTACAATACAAACAAAGTAGAACTAATCGCAATTCACTAAAACTTGAATGTAGGTGCCCTCAAAAACACAAAACGAAAGTTGTAATAATTATAAGCAAGCTGACAATATCCTCAGCCGGAGTTGAGATTAGTATAACACGAAAAACATGAAAAGCCAAAAAGACATAGAGAGCTGTACTGGATGAAGAATCCTTTCATCTTGGAAGCAAGAGTCGTAGTGACATCTACATTAACTAGTTGAGTTACATTTGTCAGTACAATAAGATCGTTGAGAAGTCAAGTGAATGAAAACAAAGGGTGTAAACATTAAACGTCAATATAGATTTAAGGCATTATAGTTAGGGACGCCTATTCTCCTGATGACTGTGTGAACTGAGTACTCCAAAACATAAAGGTGGGTTAGTTGAACGCTATAACCTTGATTCAATCAGTTAGTCACAACTTCGCACGACGTGATCTTATGGACTTTCTTTTAAAATACGAGACTCACTAAACACTCTAATGAGTCAAGTTTTTTGATAATCTCATCCAAAGAACTGCGGGTCCATTATGGATAAGATTTTATTTTGATAAATTACACAGTGTTGTACAGTAATATTAACTGATGAAGTTTCGAGCACAAACTATTGCTCATAATCATATCATATGACTTCATGAACTGATACCAGGTTTTCATACAGTCTCCCTTAACTCTTCTCTGAACTAATCTGGTGTCAGCCTAGTAGTAAAAAGCTCAGTCACTTAAATTCTAGTTACAATTGACCATAGTGTTAATATAGTTAACGTCCTACCCTACATTTCAGAAGTGAATAATTGCTTAAAGTGTTAAAATTTTATTAAAATCGTCTAAATTCACTGAGATGAAACATTATAATAAAAGTTTCATACTTACTGTACACGGGCACCCATTTGTTGAAAATGTCTTGTTAAATTTACACTAGTATACTCAGGAGTAGATACTCCAAAGGATCGTCGAAGAAGGTGACTTATGCCACGATTTTCAGAAGATTCATACCTGGGACCAGATTTTATGACAAGAGCCAGTCGCGTAAATCCGAGACCAAGAGATGGTACATTGAGAAGCTGTAATAAACAGAAGTATTTATGACTATTTAAAAACAAGTAAAATAGAATGCTGTTATAGAAAAACACTGACTTTTTTGGAAAAAATAAGTAACACACTCAACAATCTAGTGAACTAGACTGTAGATTACACTGTTTGTTTAATACTAATACACGAATTCACAAAGGAGTTGTGGACATGAAGCAGTAGATCACCAATGGTTAAGTGTTGAGTATCTGAAGTCAAGAGTAAGAGTTCTGCATTTCATCAGTATGAAGATTATCATGGGATATTATTTAGATAAATTTAAGTAACTTACAAGGCGGATATCGTATTTCATGATGGAGTAACACAAGAAAAATTTAGGGAGTATGTTCTTATCAGAAAACCAGGACTCATTTTGCAAATGGTGTTATTATTCTACCTTTTTCCCTATTTTCTTCGTTCTAATTTATTGTGAAACTACAAAAAAGAAACTAATCTAGAACAAATTTGTCCCCTGACATGGATTTTTAGATACAACGAAGAGATGTTCAAACTTTTCGCGAAAGAATGAACTTAATAGCCATAATCAGTTTTATTTGGCATTCTTTTGTTTTCAATTGTAGATTTTAGTGGCACTGGCTTTGTAGTGAGGAAATCTACATGGCTGTTCTTCGGTCAAAAGTTTTAGTAATGGAATTCATTTCAGTTCAGTTGTCTTACTAACCTTTAAGAAATTTTGATGAGTTAGCTTTTACCTCTGCACCTGTATCACATAGGCGGTGAATCTATGTTAAAGTTTACAACCATTAAACCATAGCAATGAACCATTCATGTTGTTATACTGAATTGTCTTACTAAACGCCAAACCAAAAGCTATGTTCTTGTAGCTATATTGCATGACATCAGTAGGTACACCGCACGGCATGTAGCGTTAAGGCAGTTACACACACCAGGAATATGTTTTTATTAGGTTTCACGAACACTTTTCGTTAGCTGTTACCACTATTATTTGAGTGATATGTACTAATGGTCATTGAAGCAACATTACAACGATTCAACTGCGTTGAATTGAGCGCTAAATAGTACGCGTGGCACTCCGCTTACGCTTAATCGAGTCTGGAACTACCTTCTACGTTCATATGTAGTGGGAATACATGCAAATATGCTTAATGAGTTGTGTACAAAATAAGGTCACTTAAAAGGAAGCAAATGCATCGGCAGGTTCAGTTCTACTACTGGAAAGTTATACCTAGCTGAAGTGAATATCAGTCCACCCATTCCTGTCACTTTATGCTTTACCTTGAAAGATACGTTCTACTCAGCTGATACAAAATTCATTCATGGCTAAAGACAGATTTTCAACTTAATCGGTGTTACCAACTTATCCCGATATTTTCACTACCTAGATATATCTGTGTTTAATGAGCGACTATATATAAATTTTCCAGCGTTTCCTCTCATAGGTCTACATCGTAACTACATACGCGATAGTCCCCAACAATGTATTTAACTTATTCCCTAAAGCCGCTATGTTTACATAAAAAAATACAGGTTTATGTTATGATAACTCACTTGTATGCCATCTATGCTGGGATTAATGACAATTTCTTTCTGTTGCGTAGCCTTACAGGCACTTGCGACGTTTAATACACCTCTCTTTAGTGTTTTTAGACTAGAAAACGTGAAAATCTATATAAGGAAACGACAACGTTACTCCACAAAACGGCCCACTGGAGACATTTGAGTAACAACAGTTCACTTATAAAGACCGCGCTATGAGTCTACAGAAATTCAATGTACTATATTTTCAGATTCAGATTTATTGATTGGAGATAGAAGTTTTAGAGCCTATGTTAATCCTTTTCCAGTAAATTTCCATCCCTTTCCAAACCCTTCTTCAATGAATCACTTGAGGTTTCAGACACCACTTATTCATGGAGTTGGTTCCGAGAGTTTATGACTTGGTGTGAGAACCAGTACTCCACAGCAATATGACTTCTTCTTGGCCTTTAAACTCTCCTCAAGTGTTCCGACCCGGAGGGAAGGAAAAGAGAGAAAGACCAGGTCCATAGTCATTGTTTAAATTTTTAAACGTTGTAGTTAAATCTTCCCTTTGCCTAGGGTGTGATAGGGAGAAGAGGTTTAAGCTGCCTAGTCTTTCCTCGTGTGAGAGATTATACGAGCCAATAATCATGCGTGTTGCCTTCCTTTGAACCTTTTCTAGAATATGTGAGTCCCTTTAAGATGAGGACTACCTGTCTGGATACAATTTTCTAGTCTTGACCTCACCAGAGACGTACATAAAGAGGTGAACATATCCCGTGTGATTCTAGTAAAGGCTCTGAGAATTTCCCATAAGGACCTGAAACTACGTGGAGCCACCACTCGACAGTGTGCTGTAGTTTTTAGGTCGTGGCTAACTGTGACACCTAAGTCCAACTGAGTCCGAACTGATGGAAGTGTTATTCCCTTTAGTTCGTAGGAGCTGGTACTTGCTTGTCCGATGCGCATGGTTGCACATTTACCACACTGATCTGGAGCATTCATTCTGACGGTTTGTTGAGGTCCTCTTGCAACGTGGATGTATAACTGTTGCCCTTCAGCTCTCTCCAGATATTTAAGTCGTCTGTGTACAGGAACATAGGGGAGTCAGTGAGCAGATATAACTCACTGATAAACAAAATAAATAGGAGAAGCGCGAGTCTTGTGGCATTTCGCTATGCACTCTTGTTCAGGAGGAGAGTTTCGAGTTGGTCCTTACCCTCTGCCTTCTATCCACGAGGAGTTCCTTAATCCACTTTAGAAAGCTGTCTTTGATACCAAGACTTTCCAACTTCATGATTAGTCTTTTGTGGGGAACTTAATCGGAGGCTTTGCTGACGTTTTTTTAATCGACGTCGATGGAATCTATCCCGTGTTCCTCTGGTGTAACTAGAGTTGACCCCATGATGAGGACTGCTATATAAGGACTTAGGAGAAGTAGTCTGCCATTGCTTCTACTTTTTCTTAATCTTCACTTGTGTCACTGCCGATAGCCACGTTTGGGGCACCATTAGATGTCTTATTCTTCAAGTTTATGTACGAAAAAATTTTCTTGGGTTGTGCCTTTGCACCAGTTCAGACAGGAAAATTATCACAATTTAGGTTTGCTTATTTTCACATGTTTGTTTCCGGTCTTGTCTTTCCTAATTGTCGGAAGTTTATGGGTTTTCAGTCTTAGCCTTAACAGATATGAAAGATGGTTGGGGTTAACTTATCACTTTTGAGAAAACACTTATGTTTCTGATAATTCCTCATGAAAAAATCTATTAAAAGTCATAACTTGGACTGCCAAATGGATCGTTATAATGTTTGACTGGATAGTGAGTAAATTAATTTAATCCCCATGGTGTTCGTCAAAACAGCATCCGTAGTCAAGAGTGACAGCGACGGAAACTTACACTGGCGTTTCATTTTACGGCCTTACGTGTGTCTTGAATTACTTTGATTTACAAACTATAGAAAAATAATCATTTCTTCCGATACACAGCACCACTGTCTTTTCTTATTGAATCCCTCTGCGCTCCGAGTGGGACATAGGAATTAATTCCTTGAGCTTTAGAGTTCCTGTAACTGTGGTGTTATTATTTCTTATGGGATGGCATTGCGGCCAAGTTAAACTTTAAGCACCACTGACTACCAACCAGCAAATGACGTCGAATGACCCAATAAGATTCATGAACCTGAGTTCAATGTTGTATAGCGTTTGATTCACTTCAAGTACGTGCCCTAACGAAGTTGTGGTTGCAATTCGAGGATAGTGTTTTCCAGTATTGCCAGGATTTAGGGTTGCCTCAGAAGGAGAGAATTTGTTCGTGTGGTGGTGTGATGACTTTAAAAAGCTTTAGCAGGTTGACTGATGGATGTGTCCATTGCTGTGCAATTTGTTTGAGGCGAGTTAGCATAAGAGAAGGTAAGCTGATAATTTTAATATTCCGTAGGACCTTTCTGTCTGGTCACATCTCTTCTTAACGCAAATTTTGTATATTTGCAACTGCTGGGTCTTAAAAAGCCGGTGAGAGCCGCATCTGCTGAAACTGAGAATAGCCTCGTCTCAGCAGTTCAGTGGTAGCATTGCAGAGACATTGCATCGTGGAAAATATAGAAAATTACTTCTTTTTTGGGTGGAGAAGACGTCGTTGGGCATGTCGACGAAACTGTGTTGGTGAAGAATAAATTTTCTTTTTTTCTTATTATTATTTTTTATTTCGATTACAGCTTGATTCCACACCGTACTTTTGATACAAGTATGACATTTTTTCAGCATGTGATATCAGTAGCCCAAATTTTGCAGGCCAACCACTGATATGAGGTGTGCGTCGGCAAGGGATCGAACCCCAGACCAAATGCATGGTAGGTGAGAGTTCTAACCACTGTGCCACCGACGCACACTCTAAGACAACCGTGGTCGTCTGCAAGCCAACAATATTTGGGTAATTGGTTTTTACGACGCCTCGCTCTGAGGGGTCATCGTGAGAAGGATAGCAGATAGAAAAGCAACTACTTTATTACCTATTATTAACAGACTTGTAAAACGGGAATCAACAATACACACAGATGAATGGAAAGGTCACAACTCCTTGTCATCTCTTGAATATATTCATCATAGAATGAACCGCTCAAGCGATTTTGTCAAAGTAAGTGGGGGTCACTGAGAAGAATCGCCCCATTCTGCAGGAACAGCAATATACAATTTGACAGCTCGAGATATTTCTGATTTCTATGAGGGCTTAGATCTTTATCTTGAAAAAGATAATAATGAACGCCTTGACAGATCATGCTTCTACCTTTAAATATATACCATTCACTCAGCCTATTGTTGAGATGCGACCATGTGGGATCTGCACAGATTTATGGGGCATCTTATAAACTAACTTGCTGTCCATTGTCGGATCTTTAAATACCACTTCACAATGTCTTATCTCATTTATTTTCTAATAACGTCTTTACTTGATCCTCATTATATCCCATTAAACCTAACATTTTATAGCTTTTTATGAATTTGATTCGACTTATTCTATTCCTATTCTCTGTAGGGTATGGTTGTGCACCAAATGCACAAAAAAGCATAAAATAAAAAAAACCGACATAAGGAAAAAATGTATTAAAACCAAAAGTGGACATCATGATGGTGCAAACTGTACAGGAAGCATTATACATTGCAAATGAACGTTGTCAGCCTAGGGAGTTTCCTTTATTAATGCATTTATTAGTGATACTTGGACTTACCCATTTTATTACACTTTATTGATTCACCTTAGCACTTCACCTTTTCTCAAACAGCTTTCAATCCCTTGTAAACGTTGTACTTACCTCAATATTGGTTGGTTATCGTATGCCGACAACCACGGGATGAAAACGAAACGAAGTCGATTTTCCCGCTCAACCTGGAGGACAATTGTACAATTCAATAACTATACAGCCTAGTTCAGACAATGAATGTATTTATATATATATATATATCAAATATTTAACTGTTGAAACATTATTAACTTGTAGACAATCTACGATTTGATATTATATCATACTTGATCGTGCCTGTAAAAATAACATGCATTTTCATGTAAATTTATATGTTTATATGAGAATATACATTATTATTATTAATCCCATTACGAATACACATACGAATTCCATTAAAGGATTTTGGAGGAGGTTGATAAATAGGACTACGGCTATAAATGGATCTCAAAAAGATCTCATCTATAGTCAACTGGATGAACATATGTACAGAATATGGTGTAACTTCTCTATTGACAGTCCTATGCTCAACTGGGAGATGTTTCTCTCACACGTCAGAGAAAGATACCATTTGTAACAGTTTTATGCTTTCTTTTATGTTTTTTTTCCATAAATATACATTTCCTTTTATCATAAATGCCTCCTTCATGTATTAGTCCGTTCAAGGTCGTCTGCTGATTGGTTGTTAGTGGTGCCGAAAGTTTAACTTTGCCGGCATTGCTGCCCATTTCGATGAAAATTCAGTGCGGGCGAACGTCAACGCAATTTCGAATATCATGATTATCTCCGGGTTGTTATGGCTGGGAACTGGACAACCACCAATCCACAAGTCGTTTTAAACTACAGTTAGTATATGCATCTACACGTTGTCACTAGGATTAATTTTACAGTAAGCTTCTGAAAAACCATTGTAAAGGCAGTTTGCATTACCGCTGATATGAAACGAGGTATTCTGGGTGTCAGCCAAGTCTCATCAACTGTCAGTGTCCAGCTCTTACTACGCTGGATCTCGCGCTGTCCCTCGAAGACTTTCAGAAACAATTTGTAATAACCAACGCAAAAACCCGAACACAGATTGACGAATCGAGAATCCTTTATTCTTACGCCAACATGTAACCAACAATAAGGTTACTACACACAAGGTCTAAGAATAAATGTCATAACAATAAATCACGATAGTACTTCTGATAGTTTTGTATCTTCCACTGAACAGCGAACGATGAGGCGATGACTGCTGGACTGATGACTCCCGCGAAAATTATGGGGAAGTTGGGTTTGAGCAAACAACCATGAAATGATCGTTCAATCTTCAACTACACTGACATAGGTATTAAATCATCCCTTCTCACTGACTTATGGAAATACACTGAAAAGACATTTTTTATGGGAATTCTCTAAAAAATTCCAAATTGATCAATTGTCTGGATATTCAGCATTTCAATTTAGTAGATCGTCTAGGTCAGGGATAGTGTTTTCTAGGTGTCGCTTCTTTGAAAAGTGGAGATGTGTCTTTCCGTAGTAAATGCGTTTCCATGTTTTCGGTGTTCCTCACTAACTACTCATTTCATTCCCTTCTGTAACTTTTGACGTCTAGGCCATTACTAACTCCTGTTGTTTTCCTTCGAAAAATACGCCGCAGGTACACGTCAAGGAGGATGCATCAACATTTCTTGGTGCAGTGATCACTCCCATTCCATGACTGACAATAGTGTGCTCGTGATAACCAGTTTCCTGTTGAGTAGTATATTTCCTCTGGTGTCTAGCATCAAGCCATTTTCCTTACTGAAGCTCACAGAATCATTTCCAAGTAACATGATATTATCTCAATATTGGTCGATTTGCCACACTAAAATTAAATGTCTCTGAAAGATATACGTAGCTTCTGATTTTGGGGAAAACTTCATCAATGAAATCGCTTCTCTGCATGTGACATGACCATTTCCTTTTGATGTGGCTGTGTTCTCTAAGCTTGTGGAGTACAATAACAATATGATTGTACGCTTTATGTTAGTTGCTGAAATTAGAGGAATTGTACATGACTTGTGTTTAAAAACATTCATGTTTAAATATACATAACTTCCATGCACAATTCGAGATGCGCTATATTGCCAGAAGCTTTGAATTGTCTCTGATCATTTGTCAATGTAGTTGAAGATTGAACGATCAATTCACGGTTGTTTGGTCAAACCCAACTTCCCCAATTTTCACGGAGGCATCAATTAGCCGGTCATCGTCTCATTGGTCGCTGTTCAGGAAAAAGTCAGCAGAAAACCGTCAGAAGTAATCTTGTGATTTATTATTGTAATATTTGTTCACAGACCTTAGTTATAACATTGTTTATATGTTGGTGTTACAATAAAGAATTCTCGAGTCGCCAATCGGTGTTTTGGATTTTTCGTCCGTTATTACTAAGCGTTTCTGAGAAACTTCAAGGAACAGCGTGAGCCCGAGCGTAGCAATAGCTGGGCAGTAAGGTTTACGAGACGTGGCTGACAGTTTCTGACGGGAGAAACAGATTCTGGCGGATTCAGACAGTTGGTGAAAGTTTGGATAGTCACCGTTCATCTTTCCTGATGCCGGTCAAGTCCTCTTTGAACAAGCAATATCTGGAACTGTTTTTGGAATTGGGTCAAGTTCAACCATGCCTGGGTCAAAGAAGGGACAGAGTGTCTTGGATGCAAACAGGAAAGTAAGTCATGGTGACTTGTCTGTTGATTGTAACGATGTGTCTGATGTTAAGCATGACATGGTTGATGTTACTGTTTCGCCGTTCAGGGATAATAGGAACATCAAACTCCCTAAATTAGAACCACGGTGTTTTGATGGAAACCCGGCCGATTATTTACAGTTTGTAAAGGAGTTTGAGATCATGCTGAGTAGTTTTCTATTAAGTGATGAATTGAAGTTAATGTATTTGATGAGATATTCCACTGGAGATGCTTCAAGAGCTATACAGTGTTGTAAGTTTATGAAGCCAAAAGAGGGCTACTACGAGGCTATGAGCATATTACGTCAAAGGTTTGGAAGACCTTCGATGGTTGCAGGGAAATTATTCGAGGCTGTTAAGGGTAATGGTGGTCAAATACAGGATGACTCCCAGGCACTCACTGAGTTTTTAGATAATTTGCTAATTTACAAGAATGCATTGATTTCGATGAATCGCATGAGTGACCTCAACTCGAGTTTTATACTGGAAGTAATAGCAAGACGTCTACCTACTCGACTGCAAAGGAAGTGGGTGAAGATAACCTCCCGTATGGAGGATGAGGGTATCGAGCCAAAATTTGATGATATCCTGAAACTGCTAAAAGATAGTGTCAATCAATCTATGAGCAAGTTCGCCAGTATATTGAATCTCACCCCTAGAATAGAGCAGTCTGAGAGCAAAATGAAATAATTGATGACGAGTAGGCCTCAGAGAGGTGGATATCGAGAAGGCTCCATGATGTCTACGAACGCATATATACCTGGTGAGTGTAACAGGTTTCGTAGTACATCCTCAACAGATAAGTTACAAGATGCAAGACAAACACGGTTGTGTTTTACACGTTTGCAAGAGGTGCATACAAAGGTGAACTGTGAATCAGTGAGCAAGTTCAGTGATAAGCTAAATGTAAACTCCAGGCCTTACTCTGAATTGTGTGACGATAACGGTGTTGTGAAGAAGTCTGTAGTTGCAACTGGTAAGCCATTGTTGAATAGAGTGTCACAGAATAGAGTTGCTGCTTCAGAGTCCAGTTCTGACCCCACAAGTTTACAAGGTATTACTAGTCAGAGTGAAGACATAAAACCTATAAGGATTTGTGAGGAGGAACCAAAATTGTCTACTTCTGTTAATAAAGAGTTTGAAAATGATGAAGTTTACGGTAAAGTGAATATTCGTGATAATGATCATGATAGTGCAGATTTGTCTTTGGTTGATCATGATGAAATGAGGGAAATGCCTACTACTGCTAAGTTTAATAAAGGTTCTGTACAACTTGAACGTGAAGTAGAAATAAATGCAGGTGCAGTTGCAGAAGGTATGCATACTTGTGAGACCGTCAGTGTGAGTGATCAGCATGTAGCCCATCTATCATCAGATGACAGTGCTAAACCTGAGCTGATAGTAAAAGACAGCAGTGGTGGTAATCTTGCAGTTAGAACACTTTCTGAAAGCCGAACAAGAACAGCTTCTGATCCACCGCTAACTTCATCAACTGTTATCAATCAGTCGTCGTCTGTGTTGTCATCCACAATGAGAAAGATACCCATCAACTCAAGTATCTTGTGCAATGACTATGATAGTATTGATGCATTTGAAAGGACGAAAGATATTGCTCAGTTTAGAGAGGATAAGCCAAGTGTAAACGAGAGAGTAATTGTTAAATTGACTTGCATGAATAAAGGCATTTCTTGTTTCAAGTTACTATTTGAATGCTATTATCTTTGGTGTAAATTACTCTGCGCCTACGCTTGGTTGACCAGATACGTCGTATATTTGTTCGTCATCTATATTCTACGATACAATGACATGAGCGTGTTACCGTTCAGATTTGAGGATATAGCTGATAGAAGGAAGTCAGCAAATGAACTCTGCGACGATTTTCCAACCTAGGGCGTCAACCTGAGAAGGGTTGTAGGCGTACTGCTGTAAGTCCTACAATTCTTCAAAGGGTAGCGCATCAATGAGCAGTCCAATGTGCTTGGTGTGTGATTTTGTACATATGTTCATATTGTATATACTGAATTGGTATCATTTATCATCTAGCTGTTGGTAATTCTGTTTGTGTCCGGACGACTTCCACTTGGATCATCAACCTGAAAAGGAATGTAGGCGTACTGCTGTAAGTCCTACAGTTCTTCAAGGGTAGTTTGTCATGCCGGAATCCACAACATTTGATGTGTTGATTGTACATATGTTTGTGTTAAATAATTGTGTGAGTTCCAATTATTGTAATTGTTGGTTAATCTTGTTTGTGTTCGGACATTCCAAAACTTACAATCGTCAACCTGTGAAGGGTTGTAGGCGTACTGGTGTAAGTCCTGCGATTCTTCAAAGGAGTTCCATCAAGGTATGATCCGCGAGTTTGTGTGTACTGTTCGTATATATTTGTGGTGTGTCATATCAATTGGTGTTTTTTGGATTCATTGTGTTTACTCGTTGTTTTCGTGCCTTGTTGTTATTGCGTAATTTTGTTAAAATTTTCGTCGTGATTACTTCTGAAGTTGTTTTGAGTTTTCTACATCCGTGAATGAATTGATTGATGTTAAGTACAGCAGATGGGTCGTATACGCCGGGGAGGCTATTGCTGAGAATGACATGCACACGGAGATAATTGTCAGCTATGGTCCCACACGCCGGGAGAAAGAGTGTAAACGACTGAGGCTCGCATACGTCACCGTTACTAGAACTGAGGCAGAATGAGTGACAAGCGATTGCAGTGGTAATTGGTAGTGAGTAGATAAGAGGATGTACGAAGATTGTCATGAGGTGCTGCCATGGTTACGTTGCCTTCTGCAAGAGTCATTCTAGCAAGTGGAGATTGTGTTGCAAGATGTCAAGAGGATGCCTTTAACTGGAAGGCGTAGGTCGTCATCGATGAGTGAGATCGTGCAGTGAGTGTGCCTGTGGTCTGTTGGCTTTTCTGTTTGTTTTCCATTTCAGCTCTGTCCATGTGACCCAGGTTCTCGCAATGGCATCTAAGTCCAGTGTATTGGTCGCGATGGAAAAAAGGGATGGATCCGTTTTTTGCCGGGGAGTGTCAATGTAGTTGAAGATTGAACGATCAATTCACGGTTGTTTGGTCAAACCCAACTTCCCCAATTTTCGCGGAGGCATCAGTTAGCCGGTCATCGTCTCATTGGTCGCTGTTCAGGAAAAAGTCAGCAGAAAACCGTCAGAAGTAATCTTGTGATTTATTATTGTAATATTTGTTCACAGACCTTAGTTATAACATTGTTTATATGTTGGTGTTACAATAAAGGATCCTCGAGTCGCCAATCGGTGTTTTGGTTTTTTCGTCCGTTATTACTAAGCGTTTCTGAGAAACTTCAAGGAACAGCGTGAGCTCGAGTGTGGCGAGAGCTGAGCGCTAACGGTTAACGAGACGTGGCTGACACCATTACTGGTTACTTGCTTCACTCATACCGTTTTGGCATACTTTGGATTTATCGCAGGTGCCTATTATCCTTATCCGAAGACAACTCCACAACCGGCCCGCTGCATTTACCTTTAGACGCGATTCCATCAGTGAACGTTCCCGTGGATTATATTAATAATTTGTAGCAGTGGACTTTAACATTATATCCGGGGAACCTTTTTATCAATATAACTTAATACTGCATTTTTCGATAACATATTGTTAACCTATCATCTCACTGACTTGGATTTTTATTCACATATTTGTAATGTTAATGAGCTCCCTTGATAGTCCTCTACAAGCTGGATAGTTAATTTGGGAAGCTTTCATTGCCCCACCAGGCAACATCTTCAGCGAATGCTTCTTAATAGTCTCATCTCAATCACTTGAAACAGAATCCATAAAATGATTGACTTTCCAATGTTTCGTGACAGTATATCATTTGTAAAACAGTCTAAGATGTCGCTTAACATCGCCTAGTTAACTGGCTTGCTATTTTTCTAGCCGGCACCAAGCCTGCGTAAAGAGGGAGGGTTTCGAGTGGGGCTAGCAACCCTACACCACCAAACCTATCAAACTGCTAGAGAAACTTCAACGCACAGAAAATATATATGAAATATACAAAGTATTGAAATAATCTTATTCTCAGCTGTAATCGGAGAGGCAAAATGATACGGTGGTCTGATGGAAGCCTTCGAGAAGACAGCCAGCTAATCGATGTGTCTTCTCTCGATGAAAACAAGAATAAGAATGGGGACGTGGAATGTATGCACAATGTACGAGGCCGAGAAGGCTACCCACGTAGCTAAAGAAACGAACAGATATGACGCAGAAGTGATAAGAATCTGCAAGAACAGTTGGAATGGATGTGGGCTGTCAACATTGTCAACTGGAGAGTAAGTAATCCATTCTGGCCATTCGAGGGGAAAGCACGAGTATACTGAGGCAATGTCGTCACCAGTGACGACCAGAGCCCTAATGCATTGGGAGCCAATTTCATACCCTAGAATTATGACGGCGAGATTCAACTCAAAAGGAAGGAAGCTGGCAATTTTCCAATGCTACGCACAGTGCTCCAAACAACGTCGAAAAATAGAAGGAAGATATCTAAAGACAAACAGTAGTGGACAACATCCCAAATGGTGAGTGATAATAATATATATTTCTTCCTGTTTATGCAGGAAAATACCAATTGTACGGGCATGGATAAGTTATTATATAAATTACACATAATTTGATGTATGATGAATTTACAGTTTGGTTGGTCTTTCTGACATTGGAGTCAGTCGGAACAGTCTGCTATAAAGTCTGTTTGTGTAGCACATAAAGAGATATAGAAATATTGTCATCGCATTAACAAATAACCCAGACATCAGATGGATGTAATACAAATATCTGAGAAAAATGAAGCTTTAAGTCAATTCTCTTACATAACTTTGTTGTGAACTGCACCACTGGCTTAAAGTTTATTGATTTATTATGTTGAGATTAGTGATATATTTATTCCATTTTTTCAGCAGTTTTATCGTGGTTTTATAACAGGAAAGAAATTTGGCCGTGGATGCGAAAACTAGATAAGGTCATGTTAAGTTGTTTTACTGCATCAAATGGTGCCAAGGTCGATTCCAGAACACTCCATTTTCGCCATTTGTGTCTGCATGGCGGACTGTATTCGTAAGTTCAGTAAAATGTTGAAAACCGTTTGGAAACCAGTTGCTTCTTCATTTCAGATCGTGAATACTCATTTACAGCATGTTCGCCAGCGTCTTTAAATGGTAGAATTGGATCGTTCATGGAATTTCAGTGGTTATGAGATAAATGGTTTGGAATTAATCTTCATTTCAGTTTAGATGCAGGGTTGTTCGACCTCGACCAGAAGATGAATAGGAGCAGCAGAAAACCAGAAAGAGAAATTATGTGAACATGAAAAGGATATTAATGTATATATATATATAAATATTTAGGTCAATTGTATATTATACATTGGTAAAATTTTACCTATATTTTAGTTGTGTTTTCACGTATTCATGCGATGTCTTAGAGTTTATTTAGTGTCATAATGTGTATTAATGAGTCTGAGCGTTTTAGTGTTCTAATGACTGATGCGTTTTAGAAATAAGTGATGGGTTTGTGGCATTTTGCAACAGAAATTTAAAAAAAATAAATAAATAATTTTTAAAAAATGAAGCATTCCGACAGGGCCTTGCACAAAAAAGGTGGGAGGGTGGTGACTGCTAGTCAGCGGATATGATGGTGGGGACATATGTGAACCACCCTTATCTGTGGGACAGCACTCTATTGCTATGGCTCCTGAGTTCGGATGGCTTCTTCAAAATGAGAATAAACAAAAACTAAAAAAACTAAAAATAAAAAATAATGAAAAAAGAAATATTAGTTGAAAATTGCCTAGAGCCGAAGTTTAGACGCAAACTCCCGAATGAAAGTAAATGGTATGAGTCCGCTACTTCAGAAGGACACCGAACTGTATACTTCAGAAAAACATACATTACTAGGCACTCGCTTTTCTTTTACATAGCTCACGCACTCTGACTTTTGTGTTTTACTCCTTTTAAACCTCGTAAGTAGGTGAGATTATCACCTGTCTTTCACTTTAAACTAATTGTTCGCAGAAAAGACTGTAAAATATCGGGAAAATAATATTTCCTGAAAAAAACAATACAAAAAGCGATGAACCCCATGCCTGTTATATATTTTGAATTATTAACACCTTTTAAATACTGAAGGTGCAGATCTGCACCTGTCTGCTGGTTTTCTTGTGTCTTCTTCTCTTTTCAAACATACTGCTTTCTCTACTTATTCGTGATATTGCTAGCTCATCTAGTGAATAACGGGATCATTGGTATTATAAAATCTGCTGACAAGTTCAAAGTCGGTCTCATAAACAACTGGAAATGTCACAAATATGATGTACTTAGGGGTAAATTTAAAGTTTAATAGACTTTAAAACTCTTTCTGAATGATTTACTGATAGTTATTGTTTATTCTGCATCTCTTATGTAATACGTCAGCACTTGTACAGAAATGCCACTTACCTTCCTCAACTAACGCAACCATTTATGGTTCCCGCGTGAAATTGACATGTATTTTTTTTCAATCACAGTTTAGATTTGACGCTATATCTATTTCCGTATTTGTACACTTCATTTTAAATGTTTCTCTCACATTTACCAGTATTCAACTTATTTCTAAATTAACAAATCATATTATATATTCTATAAGTTTTCATAAATGTACATATGTTCATGCCTGTAAAAATGGCTGGTTTCTGTTACAGAAATAAAAATTATTATTATTATTATTCTGGTAGGGATAATCATTGAGACAAAACAGTTTATATAGCAAGCGTTTGAAGGTGACAATAGAGTGACACGTCCTATTTCTAAGGGTAAACTAATCCTGTATGTTCCGTACTAAGTCTTTATGCATCCATGCTGCTAGTTTATTTATAGTTTTTAGATTGCTAAGGGTGTTGAAGTGCGTCTTTTAGGTGCTGTAGTAGATAATTGTTGATTCGTTTTAGGAGTAAATAGTTTATTAATATAATCAGTAGAGTGAAACAGTCTGTATAGAGAGCGTTTGAAGCTTGTAACCGAAGAGCAAGTTCTGACATCTAGGGGTAGGCTATTCCATATTTTAGAATACATGACTGTGAAGAAGTTTTCACGGAGTGTTGACTTAAAAGAATGAGTTGTCACTGTGGAAGTTTGGTTACGCAGATCGTAAGAACCTTCCTGTGCGAATTGTATGTCCCTGTTACCTGAGAATGATATTTTGTGAAGGACCTTAAAGAAGAATATTAGGTTTATAATAAGTCGCCTTGTCCAAAGTGGGTCAAGTTTTAGGATCATGCACCGTGAGATGTAGTCTTTCTTACAATCGTAGCCAAGTAGTTTTGAGGTAAAATATCGTTGGATACTTTCCATCCTTAGCTTATCACGTGTGCGAGTGCTGCTTATAATAAATGGACAGTATTCTAGTAGTGGTCTGACACATGTTTTGTACAGAATTAGCTTGGCTTCATTGTCGTGAAAGTTCCTGAGTATGCATCCTAAGAGCATCCTCGATTTTCTAGTCTGTGATGCTACTTGCTCAGAGAATGTCAAGTCACTAGAGTACCTCAGGCCTAGGTCAACGACACTTCGGAGTCTGGTTAGGTTAGCAGATTGAAGCGTTAATTTCAGGTCAATTGAGGGTGCGCCGAAGCAGATCCAGCCACATTTGTTCAGATTAAATTGGAGATTCCATAGGGACGACCAAGCAGTCATTTTATCTAATTCCTTCTGTACTACATTCTCGAAGTTCCCTAAGTCATCACATTGGAATGTATAAGCTACTTTTAGGTCATCTGCAAAGATGAATGGTTTCCCGTGCGTGAAGCAAGCGCATATGTCATTGATGTATAGTGTAAATAGGAGGGGTCCAATGACACTACCTTGTACTACACCAGAAGTGATAGGGCTAGGTTTGGAGGTTGCAGACCCGAGTTTAACTATTTGGGACCTATTGTTAAGGAATGATTTAAGCCATCCTAATAATGGGTCACGTATTCCTAAGGAGTTCAGCTTATTTGTTAGCAGTAAATGGTCAACACGGTCAAATGCCTTAGAAATGTCAAAGTAGATGACAAGTACTAGTTGCCGTCTGTCACGACTGCTGGTTACAAAATTGAAGAAGTCTAGGTGACATGTTAAACATGATCTGGATTTCAGGAATCCATGTTGGTTCGGACTTATAATGTTGCAGCTAAGCATATGTTTGATTAAGTTATCTTTGACTAGTCTCTCCATGATTCTAGATGCTATAGGTGTGATATTGATCGGCCGGTAGTTACTGACTTCAGTTTTCGAGCCAGATTTGTGTTTAGGCATAATGAATGTTGTCTTCCATATGTCAGGGTAAGTTTGAGTTTCTAGGGACATTGTGAATATTTTAAGCAGCAGTAGAGGAATGTCAGGGCCACCATATTTATAGAAGTAAGATGATATACCGTCGGTACCGAAACCTTTTGAACTTTTGAGGGTTCTTATAGTTTGGTTAATATTAGCGTAAGTGAATTCAACAGTGCTAATTTGGTTTGGTGTGAGTGGAGATGGAGTTTGTGTCACATTAGTAATAGGGTGTATATCGAGTAGCTGGACTGAGGGCTTAAGGTAGTTACCTGCAAACGTTTTGTTGAATAGTTCACATATGTCTGCAGAGTTAGTGCATAGCCTACCTTTGTCTATGAGGAGAGAAATGCTGTGATTTTTGCGATTCATTCGCTTCCTTAAGATTTCTGTGAGTGCATACACTCTAGCAGGACTGGCTACTGCGATGCGTTCTTCCTTTCTCATACGGAAATCTCGAGCTTGTGAGATGGAGCTAAGGGTGTTAAGTATTAGACCTAGAGTGCCAAAGTCGTGGTGTTTGAAGTAACTTGTTGAGAGTCTCTTCAGTTTCGTACGATCCTTTGGTTTTATGAATGACTTTCTGTGTGGGGAAACCTTTAGTGTTTGGAGTGGAATGACAGCATCTAAGCATGTGTTAGAGTTATGGTAGAAGATGGTTAGGGCTCTCGATAGGTCATCAGTAGTGAAGTATTCATCCCATTTGGAGGATCTTAGCATCGATTCTACTAAGGCCCAGTTTGCCTTACTATAGTTCCTATATTTTACTTGTTGTGAAGTGGAGGTATGAGATGCATTGCTACTCAGCGGAATTGGCAGTGCACACATCACTGTTTTGTGGTCGCTCCCTGGAAACTCAGAACCTACTAGCGTTGAAAGGGGGCTTATATTGTGGCAGAAGATTAAGTCTAGTACGTTATTACCTCTTGTGGGAGTAGTGACAGTTTGTTTCCAGCCAAGTATATCCAGTGTGTCTAAGAACTTATCAAATTTAGTTGGGCCTGTGGGTATATCCCAGTTGATTTCAGGTAAGTTAAAGTCCCCACATAGGATCTTATGGTCGTATTGTAAGTCGGATAATTGCTCCAGAGTATTAATAAGTTGGGTCTCGTAATTACTAAAGGTGCCAGGTGCTCTGTAGGTGCATCCAATTAATGCTGTTACGTTATTTAAGTGTACATTAACCCATAGAGTCTCAGGCATGTTAAGTGTACTACTTTCTAGCTGTGATACAGTAAGTGCATTCAGAAAGTACATGAGACAACCCCCTCCCTTACCACCTTCCCTGTCACACCGAAAGTGTGTGTAGTTATCTAAGCTTATTTCTTCATCCAAGATGTTCGAATGACACCAAGATTCAGTGATGACAATTACAGGGGGTTTGTATATTACTGTGAGTGCTCTGAGCATCGGCAATTTATTTAGAACAGATCTAGCATTTATGAGGATTAGGTAAAGATGAGAGTTGAAGTAGCATTTGAAGTATTTAAGTTCGTTAGTCAGCCCCGAATATGGTTCAGCACCCAGTAGTTCTGCTGGACATGACGATCCTATGTTAAGAGGAGTTTCAGCATCATGCTCACCTATGTCTATCGAGTTGGTGTGTGCTGTTTTCGGTGAAGAATTAAGAGTTGGAGTACTGGATTTGCTATAGACTAAGGAATTTTTATTTTTAGTTAGGTTACAGAAGTGGGTAGGGTTCTTTATTTGACCTATACTTGTGCAAGTGTCAAGTGTGCCTAATGGATACGGGTGCACTAGACCGTTCCTGTTTTCATGCAAGGAGGGAGCCAGCTCTAGTGGTTTAGGAGTGTTAACATCCCTACCAGCTGTTTTTTCAACGCTGACAGGGACGCGGGGGATAAAAAATGATTGGATCCTTGTGATGACCATGGCTTATTATTCCACCTATTGTTTGATGCTAGTTGTGTCCTTGTGTGGGTTTCGTGTGTACTGCATTTGGGTTAGTTCCCAGCAGACTTGTACCATATATCCGGTCAAAATTTGTTTGTGTGCCATACTCTGAAGACCCTGAGTTGTTGATAGCCGAGTTCTGACTATTACCACTTGTACTATTGAGGGTGACATTGTTGTGACATTGGATATCAGTGTGTGCCATGGTGCGATTTAGCACGTTGTGAGTGCTAATACTATTGACCGTGGGATTGTGGGCTTATTTAAGCTGCCACTGTTTTCGTTGGTGTGATTTAGGAGCATGTTTTTCTTATCTTTACCAATGCAGTTGTGGCTAGGAGAGGACAGTGTCGAATTTCGGGGGGGGTTGACTTTTTTCTGGGGTTATTTAGTGGTATGTTCGATTCTGCGGTGATAAGTGGTATGGTTTTATTATTTATTTGGTTACAGTCTAGTGGCCTTTTGGCTGGTGTTGCACTCTGATGGGATAATTCTGTGTGTTTTGAGAGGGGTGATGTGGTGGGGTCTACTGTATCTTTCACAGGGTTGGGAATAATGGCTGCTTGCAATGTCCTATTACCTATTTCACAATTAGGCTCTGCGAGATAATTGTACGCGCGCCTTTCTATGACTGTTTTGTTCACCCCGACCTTTACAAGTTTGTAGTTTCTGGCTTGCGATATGGTGTGTTGGGAGTGGATGAAATTTATGGTCTCTGCCGGTGTTTCGAGCTGAAAAAGAATAGGACAACTATCAATGCAGTTGAAGATTGAACGATCAATTCATGGTTGTTCGCTCAAAACCAACTTCCCCAATTTTCGCGGAGGCATCAATTAGCCGGTCATCGTCTCATTGGTCGCTGTTCAGGAAAAAGTCAGCAGAAAACCGTCAGAAGTAATCTTGTGATTTATTATTGTAATATTTGTTCACAGACCTTAGTTATAACATTGTTTATATGTTGGTGTTACAATAAAGGATCCTCGAGTCGCCAATCGGTGTTTTGGATTTTTCGTCCGTTATTACTAAGCGTTTCTGAGAAACTTCAAGGAACAGCGTGAGCCCGAGCGTAGCAATAGCTGGGCAGTAAGGTTTACGAGACGTGGCTGACAGTTTCTGACGGGAGAAACAGATTCTGGCGGATTCAGACAGTTGGTGAAAGTTTGGATAGTCACCGTTCATCTTTCCTGATGCCGGTCAAGTCCTCTTTGAACAAGCAATATCTGGAACTGTTTTTGGAATTGGGTCAAGTTCAACCATGCCTGGGTCAAAGAAGGGACAGAGTGTCTTGGATGCAAACAGGAAAGTAAGTCATGGTGACTTGTCTGTTGATTGTAACGATGTGTCTGATGTTAAGCATGACATGGTTGATGTTACTGTTTCGCCGTTCAGGGATAATAGGAACATCAAACTCCCTAAATTAGAACCACGGTGTTTTGATGGAAACCCGGCTGATTATTTACAATTTGTAAAGGAGTTTGAGATCATGCTGAGTAGTTTTCTATTAAGTGATGAATTGAAGTTAATGTATTTGATGAGATATTCCACTGGAGATGCTTCAAGAGCTATACAGTGCTGTAAGCTCATGCCTCCTAATGAGGGATACTCTGAGGCTATGAGCATATTACGTCAAAGGTTTGGAAGACCTTCGATGATTGTAAGGAACGTATACGAAGCTGTCAAAGGTAATGGCAGCCAACTTCGAGATGACTCCAAGGCACTTACTGAGTTTTTAGATAATCTTATAACTTATAAGAATACCTTGATTTCTATGAATTGCATGAGTGACCTCAACTCGAGCTCAGTCCTAGAGGTAATTGCGAGACGCCTGCCTGCTCGGCTGAAAAGGAAGTGGGTGAAGATAAGCTCTCGTATAGAGGATGAGGGTATCAAGCCAAGGTTTGATGATATTCTTAAACTGGTGAAGGGCAGTGTCAACCAGGCGATGGGCAAATTCGCCAGCATTTTGCATTCTAAGGTAGAACCTACGGAACCTGTGATTATAAGGAAAGCATTTGTGGTGCAGTCTCAAGACACAACGAGAAAGGATGAGTGTATTGCTTGCCATAACATGCATCAATTGAGTGATTGAAATCGCTCTATTGCTATGTCCCCCCTAGAAAGGTTAAAAATGGCAAAGCAGAAGCGGCTGTGTTTCAGTTGTTTAAAGATTGGGCATACAAAGTTGAATTGTAAGGCGAAAAACAAAGGAAGTAGTGGTTTAACGGATATGCACCCACTTCTGAGGACATTAAACGAGCCGGGGAATTCGGTTAGTTGTAATAGTATCTCTAGACCCCTTGACATCCTACAAGTTTTCTTAGGGGTATTACCAGTTAAGGTGAAAGGACCGAAATCTTCAGTAGAGACTTATGCATTGTTGGATAATGGTTCAGACGTTACATTGATAGATGCTGAACTGGCTGGTTGCTTGGGTATTAAAGGCCCAAAGCAACCCTTGGTTGTAAATACTTTCAATTCTGCGAAAACACAAGTATGCGAACGAGTGTCATTTCAGTTAGAATCCTTGGCTACTGGGGAAACCGTGAAAGTGTATACTGCTTACACTACCTCCAGTATGAAACTTGGCGAAGCTATAGTACCTAGTCGTGAAACGGTTGTCGGTAAGCCATACCTGTGTGACACACCTCTTCCAACACTGCAAGATGGAAGAGTGAGAGTACTCATTGGATGTAGTGTGCCAGAAGCTCACAAGGTATTAGAAGAGAGATTCAGAGATAGAGATGATCTGTTCGCGACGAAAACACCACTGGGATGGACAGTGAGAGGACCTATAACCATAGCCCGCATATCATCATTTGTTGCAAACGATTGGGACAAACTAGAAACTATGATTAAAAATATGTATGACAAGGAGTTTTGTGACTGCGGTGTCCCAGGGAAGAGTCGTTCTGTAGAAGACTTAAAAGCAGTTAAAATAGCCGAGGAGTCTTGTAAATACGAAAACGGGCGTTTTAGCGTTGGCCTACCATGGAGATTCAAAGATAGACAATTGGTTTGTAATAGGAAAGTTGCTCTTAAGAGACTAATGGGTTTACAGAAGAAATTTCTGTCAGATGCAGAACTCTGGTCCAAATATAAGGATGTCGTCGATAAACTTATAATGAAGGGTTACGTTGAAAGACTAGTCGATCAAAATGAGCCAGGGAAGTGGTATTTGCCCCATCATCCCGTCTTTAACCCGAGAAAGCCAGGTAAACTCCGCGTGGTGTTTGATTGTTCTGCGAAACATGAAGGAGTCTCTTTAAATGATAATCTGTATAGTGCCCCAGATTGCGTGAGCTCATTAGTGGGACTGCTGTTAAGATTCAGAAAGTTTACAGTTGCTGTCGCAGCGGATATTGAGGAAATGTTCCTACAGGTGAAGGTGCCAGAGAGTGACAGAGATCACCTGAGGTTTTTGTGGTTTGATGACGGTCCTTGTGGTGAGGCGTCAGAATATAGGATGACAGTGCATCCGTTTGGTGCCACGTCCTCTCCGTTTTGTGCTAATTTTGCTCTACGAAAGGCAGTGTCCACATTTGGTTCTAATGATTCGCTGGACGTCATAGATTGTTGCTTCTACGTGGATGATTGTCTAGCCTCCTTCGATGATGATAAGTCTGCAGTTAGATTTGCAACAAGTATCACTGAAGTGTTAGTTAAGGCCGGCTTTCGTCTAACTAAGTGGGTCTCGAACAGCCTAGACGTTTTGAAGCATATAGATGCAGAAGACAGAGCACCTACCGTACGAGATTTGCCTGTTGATACTCTACCAGTTGAACGCACATTAGGTATGCGATGGGATGTGAACTCTGATACCTTTGGATTTGGTGTTGGTGATATGGATAAGCCAGTTACTCGGAGAGGTGTGCTCTCTGTGTTGTCGTCCGTGTTTGACCCACTTGGATTAGTAGCACTTTATCTACTTCCGGCTAGGAGATTATTTCAAGAGACATGCAGGAAATGGTTACAGTGGGATGAAACATTAGGTGGGAGGCAGAGAGAAGAGTGGAAGGGGTGGGTTAACAGTTTAAGAATGCTGAATCTACCTTCCGTCTCACGTCCACTTAAGCCGTAGAGAAATCATGATATAATTGACTTCCATGTTTTTTCTGATGCCTCCGAGGTTGGATTTGGTGCAGCCGTATACATCAGAACCACCTTAAGGAATGATAAAGATGTTAGCCTGGTGATGGGTAAATCTAGAGTTGCTCCTACAGAGTCCAGTTCTGGTTCCACAAGTTTACAAAGTATTACTAGTCAGAGTGAAGATATAAAACCTATAAGGATTTGTGAGGAGGAACCAAAATTGTCTACTTCTGTTAATAAAGAGTTTGAAAATGATGAAGTTTACGGTAAAGTGAATATTCGTGATAATGATCATGATAGTGCAGATTTGTCTTTGGTTGATCATGATGAAATGAGGGCAAATGCCTACTACTGCTAAGTTTAATAAAGGTTCTGTACAACTTGAACGTGAAGTAGAAATAAATGCAGGTGCAGTTGCAGAAGGTATGCATACTTGTGAGACCGTCAGTGTGAGTGATCAGCATGTAGCCCATCTATCATCAGATGACAGTGCTAAACCTGAGCTGATAGTAAAAGACAGCAGTGGTGGTAATCTTGCAGTTAGAACACTTTCTGAAAGCCGAACAAGAACAGCTTCTGATCCACCGCTAACTTCATCAACTGTTATCAATCAGTCGTCGTCTGTGTTGTCATCCACAATGAGAAAGATACCCATCAACTCAAGTATCTTGTGCAATGACTATGATAGTATTGATGCATTTGAAAGGACGAAAGATACTGCTCAGTTTAGAGAGGATAAGCCAAGTGTAAACGAGAGAGTAATTGTTAAATTGACTTGCATGAATAAAGGCATTTCTTGTTTCAAGTTACTATTTGAATGCTATTATCTTTGGTGTAAATTACTCTGCGCCTACGCTTGGTTGACCAGATACGTCGTATATTTGTTCGTCATCTATATTCTACGATACAATGACATGAGCGTGTTACCGTTCAGATTTGAGGATATAGCTGATAGAAGGAAATCAGCAAATGAACTCTGCGACGATTTTCCAACCTAGGGCGTCAACCCGAGAAGGGTTGTAGGCGTACTGCTGTAAGTCCTACAATTCTTCAAAGGGTAGCGCATCAATGAGCAGTCCAATGTGCTTGGTGTGTGATTTTGTACATATGTTCATATTGTATATACTGAATTGGTATCATTTATCATCTAGCTGTTGGTAATTCTGTTTGTGTCCGGACGACTTCCACTTGGATCATCAACCTGAAAAGGAATGTAGGCGTACTGCTGTAAGTCCTACAGTTCTTCAAGGGTAGTTTGTCATGCCGGAATCCACAACATTTGATGTGTTGATTGTACATATGTTTGTGTTAAATAATTGTGTGAGTTCCAATTATTGTAATTGTTGGTTAATCTTGTTTGTGTTCGGACATTCCAAAACTTACAATCGTCAACCTGTGAAGGGTTGTAGGCGTACTGGTGTAAGTCCTGCGATTCTTCAAAGGAGTTCCATCAAGGTATGATCCGCGAGTTTGTGTGTACTGTTCGTATATATTTGTGGTGTGTCATATCAATTGGTGTTTTTTGGATTCATTGTGTTTACTCGTTGTTTTCGTGCCTTGTTGTTATTGCGTAATTTTGTTAAAATTTTCGTCGTGATTACTTCTGAAGTTGTTTTGAGTTTTCTACATCCGTGAATGAATTGATTGATGTTAAGTACAGCAGATGGGTCGTATACGCCGGGGAGGCTATTGCTGAGAATGACATGCACACGGAGATAATTGTCAGCTGTGGTCCCACACGCCGGGGAGAAAGAGTGTAAACGACTGAGGCTCGCATACGTCACCGTTACTAGAACTGAGGCAGAATGAGTGACAAGCGATTGCAGTGGTAATTGGTAGTGAGTAGACAAGAGGATGAGCGTAGAGTATCGTGAGGTGCTGCTATGGTCACGTTGCATTCTGCAAGAGTCATTCTAGCAAATGGCGATTGTGTTGCAAGAGGATGCCTTTAACTGGAAGGCGTAGGTCGTCATCGATGAGTGAGATTGTGCAGTGAGTGTGCCTGTGGTCTGTTGGCTTTTCTGTTTGTTTTCCATTTCAGCTCTGTCCGTGTGACCCAGGTTCTCGCAATGGCATCTAAGTCAACGTGTATTGGTCGTGATGGAAAAAAGGAATGGATCCGTTTTTTGCCGGGGAGTGTCAATGTAGTTGAAGATTGAACGATCAATTCATGGTTGTTCGCTCAAAACCAACTTCCTTAATTTTCGCGGAGGCATCAATACGACAGTCATCGTCTCATCGGTCGCTGTTCAGAAAGAAGTCAGCAGAAAACCGTCAGAAGTAATCTTGTGATTTATTATTGTAATATTTGTTCACAGACCTCAGTTATAACATTGTTTATATGTTGGTGTTACAATAAAGGATCCTCGAGTCGCCAATCGGTGTTTTGGTTTTTTCGTCCGTTATTACTAAGCGTTTCTGAGAAACTTCAAGGAACAGCGTGAGCTCGAGTGTGGCGAGAGCTGAGCGCTAACGGTTAACGAGACGTGGCTGACAACAACACTTTTCACGTTGACTTTTCTTGAACCTACAGCACTTTGTCTTGGAGTTGGGCATTTTCGCTTCACTATGTAAGATGCGCTGTACCTGTTTTAGTGCCTCATTGTCCGGAACGTTGTAGACAACAGCTCTCAGTTTTGCGTCGATTTGTTTTGTTACTTCTGTGGTAAATTTATATGTTTATATGAGAATATACATTATTATTACTATTACAATGTTAATGATGTTATCTACCTTAGTTGCCGATTCTGTGTCAAGTTTGTTAAGGTTTACAGTTTTCATGAGGATAGTTAGAGGTGTCAGTTCACAGACCTGCGATCTGATATCCCTGACCTGATCTGATAATTTGGATATCTCGGTATTGATTTCGGTGTTTCCAGCATTTACTGACTTATTGTTTTGTAATTCCCTTAACTCAGCCTTAAGTTCTCCTACAGACAACTCTAGGAGTTCTATTTCTGAAGATAGTACTGAAAAAGAGATTGATGGCTGGAGTTTTTCGATAAGCACATAAGGTGAAGGGAGGAGTTCTGTATGAGCAGAGGTTACTGAATTTTTAGGAGTAGTGCTAATACTAGCTGTCAGTACAGTTTTATCCTCAGTTCCAGGTCGACGCTTGCGGCATACAAGTGAGTTATGTCACTCACTATAGCCGTTTGTAGGGGGTGTATTGCTTGATGTAACAATCAAGGACGTTAAATTAGACACCAGTTTTACAGGCGATTGGGTTCGTTGCTTTTTACTTTGATTAACCATAACTATTAGAAACAAGAGTTAGTGGTTACAAGTATGGAAGTAGTATAGTACTTTTCAAGTACTACAACAAGATACATTTTATGTAACGAATCACTTAAAAATGTAACGCAAACTTTGAACGTACCGCGTTTCACAGTTTCAAAATGTAAAATGTCAAAATCATCATAAGTGATATGAATGCTAACCGAATTGGGAGCAAGATAATACGGAAAGAGAACTCATCATGGGTCGAGAGGCTGTCGCTTGGAGAAATGAATGAGAACGGAGAATTATCCGCAAACTTTTGCTCTTCCAACGACTTGGTGATCGGAGGGGGCGAGTACGAACACAAGGATATACACAAAAAACATGGATTTCGCCTAAGGGACACACTACGAACCAGATAGATTTATTCTCACTGATACTGAGGAAAGTAGAGACACAACCTGCTGGATGCAAAGTCGAGAAGTTGAGAAGATGTGGGCTCAGACCATCACCTAGTTCAACGAACCTTCAGGGTGAAGCTGAAACCCTCCACAACACTTGGAGACAGGCCACAATTGAGGTTCAGTGTTCAGAAACTGAATGACAAAACCACAAGGGATACACTCACTACAGATCAGATGTGAGCAAAGTCGGGAACACTACGTGGCGTCATTGAGGAAACCTGCGTGGAAGAACATTGGAACTGACACTCTGAAGGTGATATTCAGTGAAACGTGTGCAAATGTTCCAGGGAGAAAGAAGAGAACCAACAAGGAATAGCTCTCAACGGACACCTACGTGAAAGCTAATAGAAGAGAGGAGAGGAAGATGGTGAAAGAAAATCGTGATGACTCCATGCAAAGATAGGCAACAGAAGGAGAAGCCGAGTTCAGTGTACACTGCATTGGGTGGAAAAAGGAGTAAAGAAGGGTGTCAGGAAAGACTAAAGGCAATTTTTTGAAAAATTGACTAGCAACTCAAACAGAACAGACCGCTAGTGAATACGAGACCTCAGAACATCATATCATGTAACCAGATCTCTATCCAGAAAGAGATCAACCGAGATGATGAAACTAATAAAAGATACTTAAAGGAACCCCATTACCAAGGGGTAGAAACAAACAAGGAACTGTCGAATCGACTAAAATCTGCAACTCGCCCAGAACAAACCACTACTAAAACAGCACGCACAGAAATGCCTACCAGTAGACAACCATCCCCCAACGAAAGCAGAAATACTGAATGCAATCAAGCTACCGAAGTTCGGAAGGAAGAGCAGTAAGGCCACACAAAATTTCCCTCTTAGCACTGAAAAGGGACCCAGAGAGTGCGGCAGATGTGTTCACCACATTATTGCGAAAGGTTTGGAAAGAAGAAAAGTACTTACCGATTGGAAGGAGGGCTATCGGAGAAGTGCTACCTAGGTATGTGCAATAACTGGCGTGGAATAATGCTGTTGTGCACATCAAGTAAAACACATCATCCTGGAGAGAATAAAGGATGCACTGGATACACAACTCCGCCAGCTCACAGGAACACGGTGGATTCAGAAAAGGTGAAATATGCGTTGATCGAATTGCAACTCTACGCATCATCAGCACCAAAAATAGCGTAGAATGGCAGTCAAACCTCCGTCTCAGGCGAAGTTAAACTTTCGACACCACTAACCACCAATCAGCGAATTATCCAATGAGATTCACGGACGATATCGAATTATCCAATGAGGTTCACGAACGCAGTTCAATGTTTTATAGCGCTTGATTCATTTCTAATGCGTGACCTTACAAAGCTATTGTTGCAATTCGAGGAGGTTAGCGTTTTCCAGTATTTCCTGGATTTGAGTTGCGCCGGAAATAGCGAATTTGATTGTGTGGTGGTATCATGACTTTAAAAAGCTATACCAAATCAACTGATGGGTTTGTTCATCGTTGTGCTATATGTTTGAAGCCTACTAACGCTAGAAAGAGTAAGCTGATAATTTTAATATTTCGTAGGAACTTTTTTCGCTAGGTCGCTTCTCTCCCTAAGGATAGCAGATAGAAAAGCAACTACTCTTATACCTATTATTACCAGACTTGTTAAGCGGGGGTCAATTATACGCACCGACGAGTGGAAAGGCTACAATTCACTGTCATCTCTGGGATATATTCATCATAGAGTCAACAATTCAAGTGATTTTGTGGATCCCGTTACGAAGACACACACAAATTCTATTGAAGGATTTTAGTGCAGGTTGAAAAATAGGATAAGGGCTATAAATGGATCTCAAAAAGATCTCATTTATGGTCATTTGGATGAATATATGTACAGCATATGGTGTAACTTCTCCATTGGCAGTCCCATGGTAAACTGGGAGATGTTTCTCTCACATGTTCGAGAAAGATACCCCTTGTAACCGTTTTATCCTTTTTTTATGGTTTTTTTCTATAAATACACGTTTCCATTCATCATATATCCCTCTTTAATGTGAATGGTTCGTTCAAGGTCGTTTGCTGATTGGTTGTTAGTGGTGTCTAAAGTTTAACTTTGCCCCGTCTCAACTTCATCGACTTCGTGAAGGCCTTCGGCAGACAGCGTTGACCGAGAAGTAATTTGAAAATTACTGCAACACTACGGCGTTCATTGTCCAAGTCTTCATTAACCTCATTCAACGGCTATGACAATGCCTGTCACATATCAGGTGATCCACAATGGAAAACTCTGCGAGATTTTCGAAGTGAACACAAGAGTAAGAAAAGCCTATTATCACCGATGATAGTGCTAATTGTTGTGGACTGCATTATGCGCCAGACTGCGGGGAGCGAGGAGACGGTAATACCCTGTACCATCTATAGGAAGACTCTAGAAGATTATGGTTTCGCAGATGAAATATGTCTAATTTCACACAAACTGGAAGACTTGAAGGTGAAAACCAAGAGTCTTGGAAAAGAAGCAACCAGAGAAGACATGACTGCAGGTGAACATAGTGAAGACGGAGGTGATGAAGATAACCGACCAACCAACAGAGACCACAAATGCACCAATCACCATAAATGGGAGAAATCTGACAGAGGTTACTGGCTTCACTTATCTAGCTAAAGTTCATTGTTTCAAATACAGGCAGTCGGAACGAAGATAATTGTCAAAACCAGCCGGAATCGGAAAACAAAATACGCCATCATCATTCTAAAATCGATTCGGAAATCCTCTGCCTCATTCAGCCGGCAAAAAAAATGATTTGAATTTTCAACACAAATGTCAAGCCAGTCAGTTTTTCTACAGGGGTCAGAAACTCGCGCTGTATGTCACTTGTGTGAAATTCCAATTGGAGACGGTGACATGGCGGTGAGAGGGTGACTTGAAGGATTTCATACGAAGAGGAGATGAGAGGATATGGGAAACCGAAGTCCCAGATTAAGGACACGTCAAAAATTTGAACAAAGTGCAGATGCTTTGTTGAAGCCCCATGTTCCAATCGGAATCCAAGGTAACAATAATGATAAAAGTAGTAACAAAACTGTAAAAATATCAACAAAACAACCATGAAGATGACAAATAAAATATAAATATGAAATATATAAAACATAAAATAATATGCACAACCAATACTCAGTGGTTACACAACTTATTTCTCAAGTTGTGTAATTTAAGATATCTTGTTGAACAAATTACAAGATTTGAATGTATTCAGAAATTTTGCACTCGGATAGTCACAAAAATCTGCCTGAATAGCTATTGATCTAAATTGCCGATTCTGCTTTAACTTGTTTCAGGCCTTCACGAATGCTGGGAATAGACAATCGGCGTTACTGAAAGAACGCATTTGCTTTAAAATAAGCGAAATAGGAGTTTATATGCAAAATGTAACAATTAGAAAATGTACTGTATTAATGCGCTTGTATCGTGTATTAAAGGCATTTGATTTTTTCGCTATCAATTTTGGGAAACCACTGGTAGACATCGAAATCAAGACTTCATTCAAGGGGAGGAATGTAAATTTTTCATATTTCATCAGTGCACTTCAGTATACATTGGGAACTGTTTATTTCCTACAAATATGATCTGGATCGTCTGTTCTGACATGAAAATAAGACGTGGTTTTATCTAATGAATGGTCAGCTTAACTACCTAAAATATGGAATGTGCGTGAATGTGGCACACAATATTGAAGTAGTGAATTTTTCACATATAAGACAGAAATAAACCAATAAAATGACAGATACGTATTTATTAATCACTCCTTAAGGACTCCCGTTGCTTTCTTTTGCGTTGCTGTTGTTTGTCTTCTTTTTTCTCTCACCATTTCAGCTTCCATTTGACTTTTTGAATGAGAATGAATAATGTGGATATTTGACCATTTACAATGACAAATGATCTGCAAACATTATTGGTCCCGTATCTTTCAGTTGCCTGGTTAATAACGAATTAACTTTCTCCACGACGCAACCTGGATTACATTTGTGGATTACATTTGTGGAATATACTCTTATACCAATGGAAAAGTATCAATTTGTAATACAACTTCACGATTGTAGCTTATAACATAACTGATCGTATCTGTAAAAATAGCTTCCTTATTACCCAATTTGGATATAAATCAAATCAAAAATAAGATTCGGATTTGTACACACCCAGGTTATATTGAGGAATTACTTCAAGCTTTATTTTTTCCCAAGTATTTTTAATCCATCCAAAACTTACTTGGGTTTTTTTGTTAATGCGAAGACAACATTCCTATATTTCATGATGTGCTCCATTGAATGACTTGTTATATTGTGGAATAACTTCAAGCTTTATTTTTTCCCAAGTATTTTTAATCCATCCGAAACTTACTTGGGTTTTTTTGTTAATGCGAAGTTAATATTCCTATATTTCATGATGTGCTCCATTGAATGACTGGTTATCATATTGTTCCCACAGACCTAAAAAAATGGCATGCATTTTCATGTAAATTTATATGTTTATATGAGAATATACATTATTATAATTATTATTAAAACAAAAACGCCAGCAACCATGTAACTTAACCATAAACCGAATTTATGAAATTTAATTTATGCTTATCCATGCCTGTATATTTGGTGTGTCCTACACAAGTAGGAAAAAATGTGTACTTTATTAAAACATTATTATTAATTATGATTGCTAATCGTATATGTAATTTATCATATTGATGATGCCTGTAAACTGGCGTCTCTCATGTACAAAATGAGAATATACTATTATTATTATTATTATTATTAACTAGATCTCATGGCAGAGAATATCTTGATTTTTTGGAATTTCGCATTTCAGATTAATATTCCAGTATGATGAAAACACTGATGATGTCAACAAGTTTGAAAGTCCCTTTGCAAATATTCATTGTGATTATAATGTCAACTGACAATGAGACGTTTCTTTATATACTAAGCCTGTTTTATTGTTTACACTCGAATCGATTCCCTTTCAAAGTGAATTTCGAAAGTAAATTTGCACACAGTTTCAGCATTTCCACTTGTCTAACACAAACAAATGTCGGTGTATCTTTACCACAAGTAAATATTCTCATCACACGCTTCAGAACAATGATTATATTGGTTTGGAGGTGTGAGGTTGGAGTGGGTAAAGAAGTATTGCAAGTGGTATTGTAAATAAAGTAATCTGAACGACATTTCAACCAAGAATACTTCTGTAGACCTGTCAGATACAAAAATACGTGAATTACGTAGAATGTAAGGTGTTGTGTGAGTGAAAGTCCATTGTTGATCATACGTTCATATAGTATACTTTTAATAAATCCGCTGTGTCCAGCTTGCTATTAGAAAGGATAGTGTTTCCCTTCCGTTTCGGATATGACTCACATCAAAAGACCTCTCATTATATACACGGACTCCATGAGAGAGGAAGGATGTGATTGTTTCACGCTTTACTGACTGAACTAAGTGGAGTTCTGAACACTTTTCAGTAATTTGTTAGACTATGTTCAGGATAGACTTCGTATCAATGGGTTATGTAAAATATACCCTGAACTCGTGTCATATACTGTCAATATTTATACGCTCAAATAACAATCTAATGAGAAGTAGGAAGAACGCTCTACTGTGTGTTCGTCGTTTCCTTACTCAAATACCGTGAAGAAGTAAACGCTGTTTGAACGGATGAGGATAAAAGCGTAGGTGTTGGTTCATTTATTTGCATTTCTGTGCCTTCCTAGCAGATTGAATACCATCCAACGTTTTATGACTCATGAAGCCAATTGTCTGCACATCAAGTCTATATTCTATTCACCGGTCCCCTACACGTTCATCGTCAACCACTAGTTTGAATTTTCGGATATCTATGATGTGAATAGTTCATTATTTGAAATCTAGTTTCAGCCTTATTCACTGGGTTAGTCGCACTTCCTGATATTCTACTTGTCATTTTATCCGTTCAGGAATTCATGAAATTCTGTTAAGGATAAAATCAACTTCCATGCAACAACCATCCACTCTCGCATCAGAAAGCACAGAAGATGAAGAAGGTCAATTCAAAAATGAAGTTTCACTCAAACGTGTATCAGCAGCTACAGTGGGAATAGTCAGAGAATGATCACAAACGGGGTGTTTACTTGACTTCGATATTAGTCAAAAGCGAAGTGTTGCTTTCTTGTCACTTCTAGTAATGTCTGTGTCTGTACCGTATCACTTCTGAAAGGATAAAGAGCATGGGAGAAGACGATGAGGACTTCTGTTAGTGCGACTTTATGTAGTAGTTAATGGTGGTAACAAAGCTCAAAGTTTGAATATATATCAACAATGAGTTCTTGTGAGTTTTGTGTTCAGAATAAAAAGCACCAACATTTTAGACTCACTGGTGTGTTGGAGGAATCCGTGTAAGTGTACTAACCCCCATACACACCGACAATCAAAGAACTGTGGCCCACCTTAAGATTTTTCATAGAATTCAAAGAGGTTGACGAGGATGTCGGCTTTGAATATTCTGAATGCCTTCTCTTCCGAAACGCCACCTCGAGAAAATTTCGTCTTTATGATAACGACGATATTAAGAATAATAATGATAGCAGAAATATGGCATTATGCTTTCAATAGCTGGAACAACACATGTGAAATGTTGAATTGTTCGGTTTCCACTCCACACGAGAATGAAATTATTCACGGAGAAGACGTTTTATCAAAAACGCCATGTTTGTAGAAATGCTGCTTAACATCGTAATATTAGTGCATCTGTTTTGAGAGCTAATTTGATGAGGAGGTGGATAACTCTTGCACAGGTGAATGAAATACTAATAATTATACCATAAGTTAATATAACTGTACTCACCGGTTGAATGTCGGGACTTGAGTGAATGCCGAAGATTGAGACACACTTAGTTCATAGTAAAGACAAAACAAAGTCATTCATTTGATGTAATGCATTCAGCGAACGATGATACCTGATGAATAGCGCCACTATTCCAAGATATCTCAACAAGTCCAGTATTTTGTCAATTCTCAGTGCAATGAAACAATTACTGGGGTTTACTTCGAAACCATGTTTATTGTAAGTTGGTCGTGTGCATATTTATTTTACTTCGAAACGTGGTTTCATGCATGACATTAGCCAAATAACAGACTGTAAGCCCAGTTGTAACGCAAGCCACTGACAGCCATCGAAAAGCCAGACGACCGATGTGTCTTCTTTTGATGAAATCAAAATTAAGGACAGACATGCACAATATTTGGTGTAGGCTGACAGCGCTGCTCAGATTGTCAGTGAAGTGATAAGGTATTGAATGAATGTTCTCGGAATGTGTGAAGGCTGTCGGAATGGTAATGCCATGTCCGAATTGTTAACTGCAGAATGCATAATGTACTCTAATCACCCAGACGATGAACACGAACACACTGAGGTAGTGACTGGCTATCATGATGTCACCGACAGCATCCAAGGCTCTCATGCAGTAGGAACTACTTTACTCCAGGCTAATGACAGCAAGATTCGAATTCACTATTATCCAATGGCTTGCCCCTACAAAAAATCAGGATCGAGAGGGGAAGGGAGAATTCTATAGATAAGAGCAGATAGTAATCCACAAGAAACCAGTTAAAACGCTGTATCGCAATCACAATGGATGTGAATGCTGAACTGAGAGCAGACAATACAGGTTGAGTATTAATCATGTGTCGAGAGGATGTCGGCCAAGTGAATGACAGCCCTTTAGAGGTTTCTTTGCCTTGAATGATTTTTTGATTTGTGGCAGCGTGTAGGAGAACAAGGACCCATGTGAAACATTATGCTTAACACATCGGAAATTCGCTATCTGGAATCACAGAAACCACACGCTTCTATGAAACTAACAGTCTGGATAACAGAAACAAAAACATGAAACCAGAATCAGAAAACGACACTTGAATTGTGCAGTTTCTAATGGTCAGTGGGAATTCCGTCAACATTGACTGTCATGTTGGAAATCCATCACATTTAAATGATGAGGTAATTGATTTGCGTTGAAAATCTGTAATTTCTTATGAAGCCAGCCTGTGAAAATTTATTTTGAGAAACATGTTAAAGCCTTCAAAATACTTGACTTCTCAGTCAATGTCACAAATCACTCACCACTTTACTTTCGTGACGTCTGAAAATATTCACAATCAGAATACTTTGAATCAGCGTACTACTGATGCAAGTATCTTCTGAAATATCTACAGACCCATGTGGTTTATTAAACCCTAAACAAATCCCAGCCTCAATAAAAGATTACAGCTTCACAATGACACTTCTAGGCATTCCCATAATTGAATTTTGTTCCTACTGGCAAGTGTCATGACGTCAGTGAGACGCGAGAGTGACTGTCTACAAAGTCGTTGCAATCTTGATTACAGCGTAGCGTCATTTCTGACTTTCAGGTGAACAGTAATTCATGGGATCACTTCAAATGATGCATGATTTCTCTTCCATGTGCAAATGTTATAACACAATATTGCCAGATACGCAGTAGGGGGAAAAGACTAATGAAGCATTCGAACTGAGACTGTATGGCCTGGTTATAAAATATGATATTTGCATCGAACGCTGATCATCCAGTGGTACTTCTCAGACAAGTTGTATAGTCGAAATAAATTGGCAGCTAATACACAGGATGATATGGGTGACTGTATTGCTACACTGTTGACACATAGTAATGGAATTCTCAGCGGTCATGACAACACCGCCGGTTATGCAATATACAGAAATTCAAGTATCGGTTTGCAGGGATTTGGTCGATTGGTTACAGGATTTCATCATGAGCTGACATTGGTTAGAGAACCAGTGAAAAACCTTGGAGTACTGGACAGCTGTTTCGTCCTCGTTTGGGACTCTTCAGCAATACGCACTCAGCGGGACTGTTAGTTGAAACGGTTTTCTTATGTTAGGAAGACAGAACCTTGTGAAGACTTGATAATAAGTTAATCACCAGTATACTTCAATAGTTTACACACAAGCAGTGATAAGCTTCTTTTTCGGCAATATTTCGAGCGAAATTTCTGTCCATGATCGCATAGCAATTATTGGAATTGTTTCATCTTAATTCACACATTCATGATTTGTATTCATTTGCATGAATATAGTGCATCGTCTCTGTTTGCTCAGTTTTGTGTATCCAGAATTATATTGCAGGTTATTGACAGTTGTGCTGCCGAGTCAGCCTTGTTTCATCTATTCGGTGTCACCTCAATGACTATAGATACTGTTGCCAGTGTCTCTTTCCATCTGTTCATATAGGATGCTTAAATACAGTAATTTTGCTCGAAATACTACCAGCACAAAAGGTTTTCATTGTGTGTGTTTCTGTGGACTACTGAAATATAAGTGTAATTAATTTGACCTATTCCGCAATACACTAACTTCTGACTGACATTACTTTGATAATAAATTAACGATTGAATGAGTGAAAAGATTCCAGAAACGTAACTCTCAGTCGTGAAATAATAATGTAATGTATTTCATACAAATTTTAAAAATTTACATGAAAATGCATGCCCTTTTTTACAGGCACGATCAAGTAAGATATAGTCTCAAATCTCAGATTGTCTACAAGTTAATCATATTTCAACTGTTACATATCTGATACATATAATACATTCATTGTCTGAACTAGGCCGTATAGTTATTGAATTGTACAATTGTCCTCCAGGTTGAGCGGGAAAATCGACTTCGTTTTGTTTTCATCCCGTGTCGGCATTCGATAACCAACCAAATATTGAGGTAAGTACAACTTTTACAAGGGATTGAAAGCTGTTTTAGAAAAGTAAAAGTGCTGAGGTGAATCATTAAACTGTAATGAAATAAGTAATTCCAAGTATCATTAATAAATGCATTTATGAAGGGAAATCCCTAGGCTGACAACGTTCATTTGCAATGTATAATGCTACACGTATATCTCGTACTATCATGATGTCCACTTTTGGTTTTAATACATTTATCCTCAGTTGTGCCAGTTGTTTTTGTTTTATACCTTTTTGTGCATTTGGTGCACAACCGTATTCTTCAGAGAATAGGAATAGAATAAAGAGCTATAAGATGTTAGGTTTAATGGAGTAAAATGGGATCAAGTAAAGACGTTATTAGAAAATAAATGAGATAAGACAGTGTGAATTTGTATTTAAAGATCCGACAATGGACAGCAAGTTAGTTTATAAGATGCCCCATAAATCTGTGCAGATCCCACATGGTCGCATCTCAACAATAGGCTGAGTGAATGGTATATATTTAAAGGCAGAAGCATGATCTGTCTAGGCGTTCGTTATTATCTTTTTCAAGATAAAGATCTAAGCCCTCATAGAAATCAGAAATATCTCGAGCTGTCAAATTGTATATTGCTGTTCCTGCAGAATGGGGCGATTCTTCTCAGTGACCGCCACCATATCTACCGATCAGCTAGCACCACCCTCCCTCCTTTTTTGATGTTAGGCTCTGAGACTATGATTATTATGGCTACAGCAAATATACTGCTTGGTACCAGACATGTTCGTACCTCATGTTCCATCTCCCTAGCTTTCTAAATGAGTGCTTCCAATAGGTCTCCATGTACATCTTTATGAACATATTATATATGTGTGCATGCGTCCTAATGAACAGATTACTTTATAAGAAGTTAAAACCTTAAAGAGTAAAAAGAATAGGTTTTGTGAATAGTGGAGCAAGATTCAGCAGAACACTATAGCTAGGATTCAATGTAGGTAGTATGGACTGAAGGTAAGGTCGGTTGGCAGGACTTAGTGTACTAAATTATCATGACAGTCTTGTATATGGTAAACATTTGACACTGCAAAGTAAGGTGTCTAAACATATTATAAAAGATATATAACAGAAATACTACATAGCTTTAACATTATGAATTTTAGAAAATTATATGAGGATGGGTAACTGTTGACTGAAGATAATCAATTCAACTAAAAAATAGTGCAGTGTATTATGCTAATAATATAAGTATATTCGTAAAATATTAAAAGATATGGTTGCTAATGTAATGGTTTTCGAAAATAATTATACTGACGAACTTATTGAAGATTACAGTGAAGAGGAAACCAGTGAGTTAGTTAAACGGCTACTGTGCAGTTAGTAGTTGAAACGTCTTTTTGAAAAAGTAAAGGGTAGAAGAGTTTTGAGCACCGGAGCAAATTAAGTCATATTCTACTGAGTAGAGTGTAGTGAATAGTGGTACGATTAGGGATAAGGGTAGGTTGAATGAACTTGGGGAAAATGGTTGGTTGGTTGAGTTTGTTATTGCTAGGTATTCCTGGCCACTTTTCATATGGCACGCTTTAGACATTACAAAGTACCAGTTTGCTTATATTATGGGAGAAATATCACAACTAATTTGGGATAATACATCCAGGAAAATTATAGAGAGTCTTATGAGTTTATAAACCCGATTGAAGAAATATCGATGGGATCTCTAGTAAGCTGAATAATCGAACCTTAGGTAAAGGCATGTGGGAGAGATCAGGTTGGTTTTATCACGTTAAAGATGAGGTACGGTTTCCGGGGCAAATGAGTTTCCTCAAATTGAGGGTAATGCACTGGGGTCTGTAGAACCAAAGCTAGTTGAGCCCGTATGGATAAAGTATATGGTCAAAGATTGCCACCTAGAACCGACCACTCTCACATTCATCTATTTACCTCCGAGTGAAGAGACATCAATATTCTCCGTTTTACAAGCAAAATTACAGATTACAAAAGAGAGGAAGAGGTTAAAGACAAAGATTACGTAATCAGATGAGAGAAAAAAGGTGTAAGCCTGGCTTCGTAAAACCTTACTGCCCAGCTATTGCTACGCTCGGCTCACGCTGTTCCTTGAAGTTTCTCAGAAACGCTTAGTAATAACGGACGAAAAAACCAAAACACCGATTGGCCGCTCGAGAATTCTTTATTGTAACACCAACATATAAACAATGTTATAACTAAGGTCTGTGAACAAATATTACAATAATAAATCACAAGATTACTTCTGACGGTTTTCTGCTGACTTTTTCCTGAACAGCGACCAATGAGACGATGACCGGCTAATTGATGCCTCCGCGAAAATTGGGGAAGTTGGGTTTGACCAAACAACCGTGAATTGATCGTTCAATCTTCAACTACATTGACACTCCCCGGCAAAAAACGGATCCATCCCTTTTTTCCATCGCGACCAATACACTGGACTTAGATGCCATTGCGAGAACCTGGGTCACATGGACAGAGCTGAAATGGAAAACAAACAGAAAAGCCAACAGACCACAGGCACACTCACTGCACAATCTCACTCATCGATGACGACCTACGCCTTCCAGTTAAAGGCATCCTCTTGACATCTTGCAACACAATCTCCACTTGCTAGAATGACTCTTGCAGAAGGCAACGTAACCATGGCAGCACCTCATGACAATCTTCGTACATCCTCTTATCTACTCACTACCAATTACCACTGCAATCGCTTGTCACTCATTCTGCCTCAGTTCTAGTAACGGTGACGTATGCGAGCCTCAGTCGTTTACACTCTTTCTCCCCGGCGTGTGGGACCACAGCTGACAATTATCTCCGTGTGCATGTCATTCTCAGCAATAGCCTCCCCGGCGTATACGACCCATCTGCTGTACTTAACATCAATCAATTCATTCACGGATGTAGAAAACTCAAAACAACTTCAGAAGTAATCACGACGAAAATTTTAACAAAATTACGCAATAACAACAAGGCACGAAAACAACGAGTAAACACAATGAATCCAAAAAACACCAATTGATATGACACACCACAAATATATACGAACAGTACACACAAACTCGCGGATCATACCTTGATGGAACTCCTTTGAAGAATCGCAGGACTTACACCAGTACGCCTACAACCCTTCACAGGTTGACGATTGTAAGTTTTGGAATGTCCGAACACAAACAAGATTAACCAACAATTACAATAATTGGAACTCACACAATTATTTAACACAAACATATGTACAATCAACACATCAAATGTTGTGGATTCCGGCATGACAAACTACCCTTGAAGAACTGTAGGACTTACAGCAGTACGCCTACATTCCTTTTCAGGTTGATGATCCAAGTGGAAGTCGTCCGGACACAAACAGAATTACCAACAGCTAGATGATAAATGATACCAATTCAGTATATACAATATGAACATATGTACAAAATCACACACCAAGCACATTGGACTGCTCATTGATGCGCTACCCTTTGAAGAATTGTAGGACTTACAGCAGTACGCCTACAACCCTTCTCAGGTTGACGCCCTAGGTTGGAAAATCGTCGCAGAGTTCATTTGCTGACTTCCTTCTATCAGCTATATCCTCAAATCTGAACGGTAACACGCTCATGTCATTGTATCGTAGAATATAGATGACGAACAAATATACGACGTATCTGGTCAACCAAGCGTAGGCGCAGAGTAATTTACACCAAAGATAATAGCATTCAAATAGTAACTTGAAACAAGAAATGCCTTTATTCATGCAAGTCAATTTAACAATTACTCTCTCGTTTACACTTGGCTTATCCTCTCTAAACTGAGCAATATCTTTCGTCCTTTCAAATGCATCAATACTATCATAGTCATTGCACAAGATACTTGAGTTGATGGGTATCTTTCTCATTGTGGATGACAACACAGACGACGACTGATTGATAACAGTTGATGAAGTTAGCGGTGGATCAGAAGCTGTTCTTGTTCGGCTTTCAGAAAGTGTTCTAACTGCAAGATTACCACCACTGCTGTCTTTTACTATCAGCTCAGGTTTAGCACTGTCATCTGATGATAGATGGGCTACATGCTGATCACTCACACTGACGGTCTCACAAGTATGCATACCTTCTGCAACTGCACCTGCATTTATTTCTACTTCACGTTCAAGTTGTACAGAACCTTTATTAAACTTAGCAGTAGTAGGCATATCCCTCATTTCATCATGATCAATCAAAAACAAATCTGTACTATCATGGCCATTATCACAAATATATTCAATTTACCATCATCTATCTGGTCGACTTCTTCATTTTCAAACTCTTTATTAACAGAAGTAGACAATTTTGGTTCCTCCTCACAAATCCTTATAGGTTTTATGTCTTCACTCTGACTAGTAATACCTTGTAAACTTGTGGGGTCAGAACTGGACTCTGAAGCAGCAACTCTATTCTGTGACACTCTATTCAACAATGGCTTACCAGTTGCAACTACAGACTTCTTCACAACACCGTTATCGTCACACAATTCGGAGTAAGGCCTGGAGTTTACATTTAGCTTATCACTGAACTTGCTCACTGATTCACAGTTCACCTTTGTATGCACCTCTTGCAAACGTGTAAAACACAACCGTGTTTGTCTTGCATCTTGTAACTTATCTGTTGAGGATGTACTACGAAACCTGTTACACTCACTAGGTATATATGCGTTCGTAGACATCATGGAGCCTTCTCGATATCCACCTCTCTGAGGCCTACTCGTCATCAATGATTTCATTTTGCTCTCAGACTGCTCTATTCTAGGGGTGAGATTCAATATACTGGCGAACTTGCTCATAGATTGATTGACACTATCTTTTAGCAGTTTCAGGATATCATCAAATTTTGGCTCGATACCCTCATCCTCCATACGGGAGGTTATCTTCACCCACTTCCTTTGCAGTCGAGTAGGTAGACGTCTTGCTATTACTTCCAGTATAAAACTCGAGTTGAGGTCACTCATGCGATTCATCGAAATCATTCCATTCTTGTAAATTAGCAAATTATCTAAAAACTCAGTGAGTGCCTGGGAGTCATCCTGTATTTGACCACCATTACCCTTAACAGCCTCGAATAATTTCCCTGCAACCATCGAAGGTCTTCCAAACCTTTGACGTAATATGCTCATAGCCTCGTAGTAGCCCTCTTTTGGCTTCATAAACTTACAACACTGTATAGCTCTTGAAGCATCTCCAGTGGAATATCTCATCAAATACATTAACTTCAATTCATCACTTAATAGAAAACTACTCAACATGATCTCAAACTCCTTTACAAATTGTAAATAATCGGCCGGGTTTCCATCAAAACACCGTGGTTCAAATTTAGGGAGCTTGATGTTCCTATTATCCCTGAACGGCGAAACAGTAACATCAACCATGTCATGCTTAACATCAGACACATCGTTACAAGTAACAGACAAGTCACCATGACTTACTTTCCTGTTTGCATCCAAGACACTCTGTCCCTTCTTTGACCCAGGCATGGTTGAACTTGACCCAATTCCAAAAACAGTTCCAGATATTGCTTGTTCAAAGAGGACTTGACCGGCACCAGGAAAGATGAACGGTGACTATCCAAACTTTCACCAACTGTTTGAATCCGCCAGATCTGTTTCTATCGTCAGAAACTGTCAATCACGTCTCATAAACCGTTAATGCCCAGCTCTCGCTACGCTCGGGCCCACGCTGTTCTTTGAAGATTTCATAAACGCTTAGTAATAACGGACGAAAAATCCAAAACACCGATCTGTCGCTTGATATTTCTTCATTGTTACACCAACATATAAAAAGAATAAGCGAACTAAGGTCTGTGAACAAATATTACAATAATAAATCATTGTATTACTTCTGACGACGTTTCACTCTTCTTTCTGAACAGTGACCGATGAGACGATGACTGTCGTATTGATGCCTCCGCGAAAATTGGGGAAGTTGATTTTGAGCAAACAACCAAGAATTGATCGTTCAATCTTCAACTCCATTGACAAATCTTGTGATTTATTATTGTAATATTTTTCATAGAACTGAATTTTAAAGCTTAATTTTAAATTTGGCTATATGTTGGTGTTACATCAAAGAATTCTCGGTTCGCCAATCTGTGTTCTGGCTTTTGCGTCTGTTCTTACAAGCGTTTCTGAGAAGCTTCGAGGAACAGCGTGAGTCCCAGCGTAGCCAGAGCTGGTCATTGACGGTTTAGGAGACGAGACTGACAACATAAATACACTCACTGCCTGAACCACGCCGCATAGTTATTGGATTGTTCAGTTGTCCTCCAGTTTTCACGGAAAATCGACTTCGTTTTGTTTTCAACCCGTGGTTTTAGGCATACGATAACCGAACAATGTTGAGGTAAGTACAGCGTTTACAAGGGATTGAAAGCTGTTTGAGAAAAGGTGAAGTGCTAAGGTGAATCATTAAAGTGTAATGAAATAAGTAATTCCAAGTATCATTAATAAATGCATTTATGAAGGGAAATCCCTAGGCTGACAACGTTCATTTGCAATGTATAATGCTACACGTATATCTCGTACTATCATGATGTCCACTTTTGGTTTTAATACATTTATCCTCAGTTGTGCCAGTTGTTTTTGTTTTATACCTTTTTGTGCATTTGGTGCACAACCGTATTCTTCAGAGAATAGGAATAGAATAAAGAGCTATAAGATGTTAGGTTTAATGGAGTAAAATGAGGATCAAGTAAAGACGTTATTAGAAAATAAATGAGATAAGACAGTGTGAATTTGTATTTAAAGATCCGACAATGGACAGCAAGTTAGTTTATAAGATGCCCCATAAATCTGTGCAGATCCCACATGGTCGCATCTCAACAATAGGCTGAGTGAATGGTATATATTTAAAGGCAGAAGCATGATCTGTCTAGGCGTTCGTTATTATCTTTTTCAAGATAAAGATCTAAGCCCTCATAGAAATCAGAAATATCTCGAGCTGTCAAATTGTATATTGCTGTTCCTGCAGAATGGGGCGATTCTTCTCAGTGACCGCCACCATATCTACCGATCAGCTAGCACCACCCTCCCTCCTTTTTTGATGTTAGGCTCTGAGACTATGATTATTATGGCTACAGCAAATATACTGCTTGGTACCAGACATGTTCGTACCTCATGTTCCATCTCCCTAGCTTTCTAAATGAGTGCTTCCAATAGGTCTCCATGTACATCTTTATGAACATATTATATATGTGTGCATGCGTCCTAATGAACAGATTACTTTATAAGAAGTTAAAACCTTAAAGAGTAAAAAGAATAGGTTTTGTGAATAGTGGAGCAAGATTCAGCAGAACACTATAGCTAGGATTCAATGTAGGTAGTATGGACTGAAGGTAAGGTCGGTTGGCAGGACTTAGTGTACTAAATTATCATGACAGTCTTGTATATGGTAAACATTTGACATTGGAAAGTAACCTGTCTACACATATTAAAAAAAGATATCAACACTGAACCAACAAAATTTTTGCATTTGGTTAACAACACTGGTGTCTGTATACTGAAGAAGGGTAGTTAGTCTTACAAGATGCCGTAAAGTAAATCAAACGATATATGACAAGAGTATAATCAATATTATGATTCGTATTATCAAAGAATACATTAGGCTCAAAAATTGAGTGTTATAAGGGAAACAAGCGTGGTATAGCAAGTGGACATTTGCTGCATAAATATTTTAATCATTTTAAGTAATTTAGTAACAATCTAATTTCAAGAATTGAATATGCGTAATTACTAAGTATTTATATATTGGTATATACATATGTAAAATATTAAAACGTGTGGTTGCTAGTATGATTATTTCCAGGGTTTCTTATACCAACACAACTTAGTGAAGATCATAGAGAATAGAAATAGGTAAATTAGTCAAACGTTCGCTGCGTAAGTAGCAGAGTCGAGTTGTACGTTTGTGACAATACTGAAGACTGGACTGGCTTTCAATTTCCGTTCTACCAACAGTTGTGGTCTTTTAGACGAGCTAGGGTGGATATGTTAAGGTGCATTTCCAGGCTCCTTTTGAGCTCATCAGGGTTTTCACAACATCTAATTAGTTGGTTCCAGAGGGTGCAATATTTTATGGTGGAAAAGTTTGCCCTAATGGATTTTCTGTAGGTAGCCACCTTGACAAGGTAGCCGTGGTTTCGCAGCTGATATGATTTAATATTTTCCCACGTTATGGATGATTTACTGTAGCAATGTTTCCTAATGACTTTGAAGGGTGGAAATAAGTTGCACTTCACTCTCCTTAACCACAGAGGTTCTAACTTCAGATGTATACACCTGTCAACATATTCCACTTGTTGGTCAAACCCTATCATGCGTTTCGTGAGGAATCTCTGGACACTTTCGATTTTTTTCTGTCTGCAGACCTGAAGTTACTAAATAGGAGAGCACAATATTCAAGTTTTGGGGCGAATACATCTCATATATATGGCTAATCTTGCTTTTTCGGTGTAGAGGTTACGCAGCACAAAGCCAGTAAGTCGTTTACAGTCAGATACAACCTTATCTGCATGGTCGGAAAAGGATAAATCTGAGTATTTTATCTCGAGATCTGTGACTGTGTTTAGTTTTCAGAGGAGCTTACCCTACATATATAGGCAAATTATCGGTTTCCAGCGTCCAAGGTGGGCTCTACCGCATTTGTCTGGGTTGAAAGTCAGTTGCCACTTTTCTCTCCAATCGCCTAGATTGTTTAAGTCATGTTGGATCTTGATTTCGACGCTCGTATCATCGTACCCATAACCATATACTATCTTGAGATCATCTACAAAAAGGTATTGCTTGCCATTCTTGATCACAGAGACTATGCCAAAAACGCTACCCTGTATTACGCCACTAGTTATCGGCTTTGATGAAGACAGCTGGTGGTTGATTTTGACCAATTGCTCTCTTTCTGTGAGAAAAGAACTTATCCATTTGAGAAGTTTTCCAGTTATTCCGTAGGATTGGAGTTTTGTTAGGAGTCTGATATGTTGGAGTTGATCGAAGGCCTTACTAACGTCGAGAAATAACGTTGTTACCGAACGCCCACTATCAATGCACTGTGTAATTTAGTCAAAATAATCTAAGTGGCAAGTAATGCACGACCTTCTACTTAAGAAACCATATTGGGATGGGCATATTGGGTCATTTGATAGCAAGCACTGAATGGTTTGAGTCTTTACAATCTTTTCCGCTGCACATGAAACTACAGAGGTGATGTTGGTGGGGCGGTAGTTGTTGATATCAGCTATGGGTCCGTATTTATGAATAGGTACAATATAAGACCTCTACCAGCAGGTAGGGTATGTCTCATCGCTTAGTGAAATTGAGTATAACTTCAGTAAGAGTAAATTCATGTCATCACCACCGTTTTTCAGCAGAACGGAAGATATACCGTCTGGACCAATAGTGTTAGTAAGCTTAAGATTTGCGACAGTTTTATCGATCTCATGTGTGGTGAAAATTATGTCACTTAAACATTCGTCTGTTTTACGTGGGAAATCCACGACCTCATCGTTCTCTGAGGTGTATAATCTGGCGAAGTGCTTGATAAACAGTTCACATATCGCCTCATTATTTTCGTAAGCAATGCCGTCTAAGTATATTATTTTCGGATAGGCTGCTTTGGAGTTCAGCAACCTACTTTTGAAAGGTTTGGCTATTTCTCCTGAGTTCTGCGGCGCCTGAATGGTTTGCATTTCTTTGTTTCTGAGGCCTATATTTTTCAACTCTTCAATTCTATTGAGAAAGAACGTTGTCAGTGTAGTTGAAGATTGAACGATCAATTCATGGTTGTTTTCTCAAACCCAACTCCTCCATATTTTTTGCGGGAGTCGTCTATCCACCAGACATCGTCTCATCGTTCGCTGTTCAGTGGAAGATCGAAAACTATAAGAAGCCTTGTGTGTAATAACCTTATGTTGGTTACATATTGGCGTAAGAATAAAGGATTCTCGGATCGCCAATCTGTGTTCTGGTTTTTTCGCGTTGGTTAATACAAAGTGTTTCTGAAAGTCTTCCAGGGACAGCGTGAGGTCCAGCGTAGTTAGAGCTGGACACTGACAGTTTCTGAGAGTTGGCTGACAGACGTAACAGCAGTTAATGACGATAAGTCATGATATCCGTAGTATTTTATTGAGTGCTTTCGTAGACTTCTGCTAAACGGTGTCGGAATATAATCGCTTTGGGGGGAATCTGAATCTAAGGATCTTCTCAGGGTGCAATGATGTCATGAAGTGAGTTAATATTCTGATAAAAGTTGTTAAGAATTGCCTCTAAGGACTCGTTCGAAAAGTATGAGTCCCACTTAGAACACCTAATTAGGTGCTGATACTAGTACCAGTCAGCATGTGTGTACAATCTCATAGGTATCTGGCCAGCCTCATCTCCGCATTTTGTTTCAGGAAAGATGTCAAAAGAACACACAACTATTTTCATGTACTGTAGATGATGTTATGTTGTTCGTGAAAATAGCGTCTAGGATATTTGCGGAGCTGGGGGGGTGAATTTATATGGTGTGTCCACCCTCCTGTGATCATGGAATTCATGAGATTATCATATCTTCGGGGTCCTCGGAGTGAAGACAATGATACTTCTGGCATGTTGAAATCACCTCCATTAATTCGATAACTGAAAGGAAGATTAGCTGTAACACTAAAAATATCGCTGAGCATATTGTCATATTCCCTGCTGGATGAAGGGGGTCAGTACACACAACCCACAAGTATAGGTTTACTTCTGACAACTTTTATTTCGACCCAGATTGAGTCATCGAGTTGTGACAGAATTGGGTTACTAAACTGGGTTGCTCGCATGGATCGTTGACAGTAAATTAGTGTTCCACCCCCACGACCTGTCTGTCCCCTCGAAAAAGGTTGTATTTATCAATCCTTAGGCTGTCATTGGAGATTTCACCAGTGTACCAGGCTTCATTGGTCATAATCAATGACGGTCTGCATATAGAAGCTAATGTACTTAGTGTTAAGTGTTTGCTTAGAGCTGATCTCGTATTCACAAGAATAATAGATAAACACTGGTTACGCGGCTTCAGTGAGAGGACAACATCTTGATAAAATATTCCGTGAGTATCCACTATGTACATGCTATCAGACTCATTTACCAATATCTTTGGATCATAGGAAGACTTCAGGTAGGTTTTTGAGGTGGTAGTCAGGGATGGTCTTTCGTTTGGATATGGTATGCAGTGAGAGACATCTGTGTGATAATCAGATATTAATATTCTAGAGATATTAGTATCCGCGTTTGGTGTCGACACTGTGTCAACTATCTCCCGGGAAATATGCCATGCCCTAGCTGTAGACTGTTCGCTAGGCCAACAAGGAATTGATCTGATATCATGCGTGCTATATGCATGATGCCAGGTGTTTCTGTTAACTGATGCTGGTGAAAATCCTGCCCTAGGGTATAACCGATATGAGTATTCGATAATTTGTTGCCAGTATAAGATTGAAGTGTTGGTATCTGTTTCGGGTAGCCATCAGACCATGGCAAGTTTTGTGCAGAAATAATAATAATACTTGAAAGGATCAGGCATTCTAGCTTCAAGGTAAATCTCATGTTCTGACAGCTTTAATGGACCCATCTTACAGTTGTAACTATATCAATGACCTCGCATACTGCATGAAATCCGAAAAATTACATTATTTTCCCACTTAGCTCTACTGAGTCCTTGTACAAACTAATTTTCCCAAATATTGATCAGTGTATGGCAAGCCACATTAAAGGAGATGTGATGGATAGGGATTGACCATTTCTCTCCCTACTCTGCTTAAATATAGGATGCTTTTTGTTACATTTATCACCCATGCTCACTACAAATACCACTGCTAGACACGAATTTTCTACTCCTGTCTTCTTCATGGCGTTATCATGTTTGCTGTTATTTATGAGTTGCTGGCTACAAACGCAAATAAATACTCCATTACGTCTCTTATAACACTTGTACATCAGGTTAATGGTGCTTGTTACTTAAAGTACAATCCTGAAGTACTAAAGCAACGTTTTCCGTAGGAAACTGTCGAGAATCGTGACTCAGCATATCCAAAGTAAAATTACTCTTGCTGTCTGTCAAGAGAATAAGGCTTCATAATATGCCTCGGAATTAGTCCTACAGCGCGGAAATAAATCATTCGAGTAGTAGATCTTCTCATATGCGCTGCAGTCGAATGAAACACATCATGATATCATTAACGTAGGTTCAAAGACGAAAGCACCATTAAAGGATTAGGAATTGAGGTCTGAAATGATGTGAGCCGCGTAACTGAAAACTTTAGTGATGCAGTACCACCAGACATACTCTGAGCAGAAGATGTATTTTCACCAAACATTGTGGATCGCACTGATATCCGCTATCATATGGCATTCAGCTCGTCAAACTCTATAGACGCGAAGGAAGTAAGCAGAACAAAATGGATCTCATCAAATATCAATAAAACGACTGATATTATACTTGGTAAATTTCAGTCATTAGTAGTTGTTGCATAACAGCAGAAACTTCAATACGAAGCAGTGGGGATTCCGTCCTCAAAATCTTGGGCTTATAAGCATCGTTGACGTCGCAGTTAAAATACGATGAAAAAAATTTAAGAAAACAGTCATGGCTTATCCAGAAAGCAAAAATATTTTCGGCCCATGATATGATTACTGGGGAGACCTTCGTTATTCTTTTGGTTGGTTGTGGCGCAACACTGGATCTTGCCAGTATCATTTTGAATTAGGCCAGCTCTAACAAAAATGCCAGCAGTTGTCGATTCGAGAGCGCATACTGAACTGAATCACATGACCGAATCAAGGTTTTGTGGACGCAGGGTGGCCAACACTTCATGTTGGGGAGATTTGTACCTGCAGTTATTTTGGAATTTATGTAACTACAAGAAGTCACAAAAAGAAACACAGCTCATGGATTTAATGAGTACTATAGAGGACCCAACATATATATACATTGATATACTCATGCGTAAATCTGCTGGTTGAGTGCGTCGGTAGCACAGCGGTAGAATGCTCGCCAACCACGCATGTGGTCCTGGTTTCGATTCCGGGCCGACGCACTCCTTTACCTCGCTAAGCCAGTAATAAAGCTAGTGGAGGGGAGAGGTTGAGTATGAGACTAGCAACCTCATCCTGTAAAAATAAACACTGCTACAAAAACTTCAGGCCTCTAGCTTGAAGACCTGTGTTCCACTGGGAACTTGAAGGAATGAAAAAAGCATATACATCTGCTGGTAAAAATCAAGCTCGCCTATATAATCGAAATGTTAATGTAATGACGGGCCACACCCCACAATTCTGCCATCAGACTCAAAGTAATTCTCAGATGTCTGAATAATTCACGAATTCATTGTCACAAGGTGTTGCATGCACAATACGCTACTCAGATGCCTCCATTCATCAACCAGGTGATGTAAAGAGATGAACTAGTATTAGTTAAGTGCTCTTCTCTATTGAGACGTTTTATAATAACCAAAATCACTTATTTTTCGTCTTTTATGTGATATTTTAGCGACTGTTTGTGATTGAAAGTATACTTAAATTGCAACGGATGATATTTAAAAAGTAAAAAGAGACAGAAACATTCAGCTGGTTACTGTCCATTGTAAAGTTACTATTATTTTTTGAGAGAATGAAGAGTCCGCCTGTCAGGGATTGGAGTGTGGTGGGTGGCCAACACATCATTAAGCATCAAGGTCCTCATTTATAGATCATACTACTGCATAATATGCATCCCACTGTGTACTGACTGCGCTGGCGATAATTAGTATGACACTAGAAGCGTCTCACTTAATGCTACTATGAAGAAAGTTTTTATAGAGTTAGATTAACACTGAACTTTGGCCAAAAAGCTTAGTGTATAAAAGCGCCTAAACAAAGCGTCAGCTTTGAATTAGCAGGGTGTGGTTTGCTATAGAAACTGAATGATAACTGAACGACTGTCCCCGGAAAATTGTTACTGGATTCCTATAAGATCCATATTTCTAGTTTTATCTATAGTTCTTGAAAAGCCAGGGAATGTAACAGAAAAGTGAGAATGTTAGAAGTAGATATGTCGATATATCATCGACATCCAACTGACCTTGGATTCGGCCTGTTGAAGGGGTGATACCTGTATCTCCAGCTGATTTAATTAAATTTTTAAAAATTTTTTTTGATTACAGCTTGATTCCACATTGTATTTTTGGTACAAGTATTGAATTTTCAGCGTGGATATCGGTAACCAAAATTTAGCAGGCCGACCATAGATATCAGGTGTGCGTCGGCGTGGGCTCGAACCCCGGACCATGTGCATGGTCGGCGAGAGTCCTAACCACTGTGCCACCGACGCAGGATTTAGCAAGCACAGGTTACAAAGGTGTAGTCATTTTCTGCCAGTCATCTGTTCCCAACTCAGGATATCTGAAGCATATATCTAGAGCCCTTTAAGTTAGGCGGAATTGTAAGCGCAAAGTTTAACTGTTGGCGCACTTCGAAATGTGGCCCAGTTGGCTGACAGTTAATTCGAACGCCAAGCGTGTGATATGTTAGGCGACCATCATTTGGCTATTATTAGCCCAGCCACTAGGAATGAGGAAAACTTCGTTGGGTTCCCTGCAAGGTACTTAGCAATTTCTAACTATGTTTCAATGTCTTGTCGTCCAATGCTAACGTTTTTGTCTTCTTTTAGTCTGGAGAAATTAAAGATGAGAACTCAGAGATCGTGGATGTCATCAGTTGGATTTTTTCTGACGTTGAAGAGCTGTCTGAAAACTCACTGCTTGTGGAAATGCTCAGGCAAACTGACAGAAGTTCATTCAATGATGTCTCAGAATTGTGTGCTTCATATAACAAAGCTATTATGGATCTCTGGCATATGGTAGGATTAATATTTTGGTTTCATATTCTTCAGTGGACGGAAGGGGATGTAGTTCCTGATTTCTACAACAGGAAGGCCTCTCGAGACCACATACAATTTATACTTTTGCAATGCTATAATCGGGCTGTGTCAGATCCAGAAAAGCTAAACCAATATCCACCTTTCTCGCCTCAAGTTTATGGGGAAACATCATTCGAACTTATATCCCAGATGATTGATACTATTGCAGTCGCCAGCGACGACATATTTATTGATCTTGGGAGTGGTAATTGAAGTCGGTTAATTTAATTTTCATTTTTAACTAGGCGTAGGTCAAGTTGTCTTGCAAGTGTCTGCATCTACTGATGCGAAATTTTGTTATGGTATTGAAAAGGCGGAGTATCCGTCATACTGTGCCTCAAGGTTGGATGCAGCATTTCGACACTGGATGAGCTTTTACGGGAAATCCTATCGTCCTTACAAAGTAATTAGCGTTTGTAAATTGTGATTTCCCTGTCATATTTTACATGTCAAATTGTGGATTTTAAAATGCCTTTATTCACTTATGATTTCCAAACATGAACCGTAAATATTTTGAGACGAGGTGTAATATCTATAGAGAAATAATGTATAATTAAAACGAAATACTCTCAGTCTGCTAATTGACCTTCTTTACCTTACTTAGTTAGAGCGTGGAGATTTTCTATCGTCGGAGTACCAAGAGAAGATTATGAGTGCTAGCGTCCTGTTTGCAAACAACTTTGCGTTTGGTCCAGAGGTTGACCACCAGTTAAAGCAGAGGTTCGCTAATCTTAAGGAGGGAGCACGAATCATCTCTTCAAAAGCTTTTTGCCCATTAAACTTCCGAATTACCGACAGGAATCTTGGAGGTATGATTTATTTTAAATCTTTTTTATCTTTTTGTCAAGTACTTTAGGGTCTTAGTTCTTGATTAAGTGTAACCTACTATATTTTAGAGCGTTGTCTGTCTGTGTAGCATTGTAATGTTTCCAATCAGGCGTCTTGGTTTAAATCCGTGACACTCACTTCCTTAAATGTTTTGAATGCAAATTTTCCATACATAAGTGGACTTAATAGAATTCTGCGTTCGTGGCATTAGTCGGCGAATGGTGTTTCAAATATTGCATACGGTGACATTTTAAAAGCCAACAGGTTCACAAGTAGGCTAACACTCATTGCTGAAGAATTTTAATGTCAACGGGTCGGTTTCAGATACGCAAAATCTTCAATGACGTGTTTGGGATACTTACAAATGCAGTACTTAGGTGATTTGTCACTAACCTAGTTGAGCCGTAATTGCTGTGTCTCGAAATCATACCAAGTGTAACCTGGACCAGTGCGCACGTTTATATAGTTACTTAACCACCTTCTGCATGTGTATGTGTATGTGGTAATTATTGTTGATATCATAGAATTGTGTTTTGGTTCATTCAAAGTAGTATTTTACACACAATCTACATATATCTCAAATTATCTATCAGTACTTCAAACGATGTTAATCGAAAAATGGTATTAACTTATTTTGTGATCTAATCAGAGGCAAGGCAGTTTTTCCTTTTCCTCATAGAACCATGATATTTGTTATCACAAGAGTCTCCAGTCTCTGCTTTGCGTCATACTTAGAATTTCACCACATAACTCATAACAGGGATTAGTGACTTCCCACGTTAATTACATTTTTCAGTCTAGTTACCTGTAACTCTTTCTCAACCTAATGGTAGTGAGTTTGACATTGCTGGTTGAGAAAGCTTCATAGTTTCAACAGTCATCTTGCACTCCTGCATAACGTTCGATGCCAAACCTGACTAGTTATTTCACTGCCACACAGTGCAACCAGCTGGATGAAGACATTTATGGTTTTCAACTAAAAGTTAACTGTGAAGCTTTGCCGCTTTTATAGAACTATAGATCCGTGAATAAATGTTCAACACTGCTGGGTCGAGTCGTACAATTAAGACTGTTTAGTCTGTAACCTAATAGTTGCAAATTTTCACGATTATTTAATTGAAATTTTGAATTTTTGTTTGGTATATTGTGTCAATTTAAATAAACTCCAGCTTGGTTTTTAATATTTAAATGTAGTTAGTGTTAATGCTTCATTTACCGGACTACCATAATTGCACACGATACTTTTATAAAATGTTGATTTCATGTGTATGTATTTTATTCAGATATTGGCTCAATTATGCGTGTAAGCTGCCTTAATCCGATCCAAGATGCTGTTTCATGGACTGACAAGCCATTTAGCTATTATGTGCATACGATTGATCGTTCTCTTGTAAGTAGTCGTTACGGTTATCTTAATTCCGTTATCGTTTCATCAGAGATATATTACGTGATCAATATTTTTTCTTTCTATTGAAAAGTCCTTATCATTAATACATGCTGAAATTCACAAATAATATCCGTTTCAGTTGTTGACAATTAAAATTGTTATCGTTCATAATATTTACAGGAAATCGTGCAAACAGATAGTTAGAAATGTGATTGTATGGCTACCTATACTCGTTAGTTAGTGTCACTACAGATAATGTGATTAAGCTATTTGACTAAATTCAACCGTCATTCAACAATCACTTTAATCGATTTGTTTGTTTTATTATAAAACAGAGGGAAAATTACACCCATTACACATATTAAGCCTTCTTAAGTAATAGTGGAAATTAATAAATCCGTAGCTTTTTGAAGCAGATATAAACCCTCAGATTGTTGCGCATATACACATTAGAAGTAAGCACATTAAAATAACCCATATATCATTGTGATTTGTGCACTTACGACGAGTTGATTGATCTGTATGTATTTTTTCTGCATACTTTGCACGTGAGTCGACAGGAGTGCGGCAAAAGTTCAGCGTGTCTAATCGAAGTATCTAATATAGTCCTACAGGAGGTCAATCGCAAGCGCTAATAGCTCAGTGGTGACATCTCCGATTGACTGCAACACTGGTTGGTGATATGCGTCCGAATCTCAGAAGAGAAATGAATTCCTTCGAAGTGGTCGTAGATACGCCTTGCTGACTGATGGGTGCCAACAAGCACGAAACCTAGGTGGTGTCCAAGGCTTCCTTTTGATTGCCCCTAATTGTCTAATATCAACAACTCACTTTGCAGTGTGTCGTGATGGTAAGCCGCCTAGTGGAATGGTGGGCCACATTGCAGACTTGACTGATAGGAAGGACTAGACACATTAGCTACTAGCTAGTGTACCGTCAAAGTACTAAATATCTGTTGTAACTATCTCAGTGGATAAAGAAACACGAATTTCTCGGTCCACTAATGTTCCTTATCTAACATGGCATTTGACTTCCCTAGTTCTATGTTATATGAGCTATGTGGGTGATAACAAAAGCATGTGATTATTACATCTGCTTTTACAGCGATTGTTTCACAATTGTAAAGTTTTAAAAGACAAGTTACAGTGCAGCAAACTTATCCCTTGATAAGCATGTGCAAATTATGTTGGTGCTAGACCGAACTCAGATTAGCAAATGCCTAACAAACATTCTGTACACGTGTCTAGAAGAAGCTATTCAGAAAATATGCGCAAAATTACTATCACAGATTTTATCATCCTTAATAACCCGTTTAAAATCGGACTTCAACTAGATTTTAGTCGATTCATTTTCAAAACAGTTATCAGTTTCTAATGTCTGAAGAATAACTGTTTTTATAAAGCTTATTTACTGTTATGTGGTTTCATTCAACTTTTATTCATCGTTGGTAATTTTGATTTACTTTTCACTATTTCTAGTTGGAACAATATTTTGCTCGTTTGAAGAATCCTAAATCCAAAGTACGTATCTAAATTTATATGACGATTATTTTCTTTGTTTTGGAGTCTGTTATGTTGCAATTAGGATTTTAGGTTCTTTTTCCACGCGTTCTGTGTGGAACATAAGGCTTCAGGCTTTAAAGTTTCAGTGGCAGTAATGTTGTTGGATTAAGAGGGTGAGGAAACGCTAGCGTCAGATCCAGAGACATCGTTCTTCCCTGGCTAACTGCCTTCTGGTAAGGTTTAAGACTGACTGGTTTCCACATAGAACATTGCACAGATTTGCAGCGCTTCAAGTTCCCACTTTCCATGTAGCACACATAGCAAGAGAACAGAGGTATTACTAGTCATAATGAAGACATAAAATCTATAAGGATTTGTGAGGAGGAACCAAAATTGTCTACTTCTGTTAATAAAGAGTTTGAAAATGAAGAAGTCGACCAGATAGATGATGGTAAATTGAATATATTTGTGATAATGGCCATGATAGTACAGATTTGTTTTTGATTGATCATGATGAAATGAGGGATATGCCTACTACTGCTAAGTTTAATAAAGGTTCTGTACAACTTGAACGTGAAGTAGAAATAAATGCAGGTGCAGTTGCAGAAGGTATGCATACTTGTGAGACCGTCAGTGTGAGTGATCAGCATGTAGCCCATCTATCATCAGATGACAGTGCTAAACCTGAGCTGATAGTAAAAGACAGCAGTGGTGGTAATCTTGCAGTTAGAACACTTTCTGAAAGCCGAACAAGAACAGCTTCTGATCCACCGCTAACTTCATCAACTGTTATCAATCAGTCGTCGTCTGTGTTGTCATCCACAATGAGAAAGATACCCATCAACTCAAGTATCTTGTGCAATGACTATGATAGTATTGATGCATTTGAAAGGACGAAAGATATTGCTCAGTTTAGAGAGGATAAGCCAAGTGTAAACGAGAGAGTAATTGTTAAATTGACTTGCATGAATAAAGGCATTTCTTGTTTCAAGTTACTATTTGAATGCTATTATCTTTGGTGTAAATTACTCTGCGCCTACGCTTGGTTGACCAGATACGTCGTATATTTGTTCGTCATCTATATTCTACGATACAATGACATGAGCGTGTTACCGTTCAGATTTGAGGATATAGCTGATAGAAGGAAGTCAGCAAATGAACTCTGCGACGATTTTCCAACCTAGGGCGTCAACCTGAGAAGGGTTGTAGGCGTACTGCTGTAAGTCCTACAATTCTTCAAAGGGTAGCGCATCAATGAGCAGTCCAATGTGCTTGGTGTGTGATTTTGTACATATGTTCATATTGTATATACTGAATTGGTATCATTTATCATCTAGCTGTTGGTAATTCTGTTTGTGTCCGGACGACTTCCACTTGGATCATCAACCTGAAAAGGAATGTAGGCGTACTGCTGTAAGTCCTACAGTTCTTCAAGGGTAGTTTGTCATGCCGGAATCCACAACATTTGATGTGTTGATTGTACATATGTTTGTGTTAAATAATTGTGTGAGTTCCAATTATTGTAATTGTTGGTTAATCTTGTTTGTGTTCGGACATTCCAAAACTTACAATCGTCAACCTGTGAAGGGTTGTAGGCGTACTGGTGTAAGTCCTGCGATTCTTCAAAGGAGTTCCATCAAGGTATGATCCGCGAGTTTGTGTGTACTGTTCGTATATATTTGTGGTGTGTCATATCAATTGGTGTTTTTTGGATTCATTGTGTTTACTCGTTGTTTTCGTGCCTTGTTGTTATTGCGTAATTTTGTTAAAATTTTCGTCGTGATTACTTCTGAAGTTGTTTTGAGTTTTCTACATCCGTGAATGAATTGATTGATGTTAAGTACAGCAGATGGGTCGTATACGCCGGGGAGGCTATTGCTGAGAATGACATGCACACGGAGATAATTGTCAGCTGTGGTCCCACACGCCGGGGAGAAAGAGTGTAAACGACTGAGGCTCGCATACGTCACCGTTACTAGAACTGAGGCAGAATGAGTGACAAGCGATTGCAGTGGTAATTGGTAGTGAGTAGATAAGAGGATGTACGAAGATTGTCATGAGGTGCTGCCATGGTTACGTTGCCTTCTGCAAGAGTCATTCTAGCAAGTGGAGATTGTGTTGCAAGATGTCAAGAGGATGCCTTTAACTGGAAGGCGTAGGTCGTCATTGATGTGTGAGATTGTGCAGTGAGTGTGCCTGTGGTCTGTTGGCTTTTCTGTTTGTTTTCCATTTCAGCTCTGTCCGTGTGACCCAGGTTCTCGCAATGGCATCTAAGTCAACGTGTATTGGTCGTGATGGAAAAAAGGAATGGATCCGTTTTTTGCCGGGGAGTGTCAATGTAGTTGAAGATTGAACGATCAATTCATGGTTGTTCGCTCAAAACCAACTTCCTTAATTTTCGCGGAGGCATCAATACGACAGTCATCGTCTCATCGGTCGCTGTTCAGAAAGAAGTCAGCAGAAAACCGTCAGAAGTAATCTTGTGATTTATTATTGTAATATTTGTTCACAGACCTCAGTTATAACATTGTTTATATGTTGGTGTTACAATAAAGGATCCTCGAGTCGCCAATCGGTGTTTTGGTTTTTTCGTCCGTTATTACTAAGCGTTTCTGAGAAACTTCAAGGAACAGCGTGAGCTCGAGTGTGGCGAGAGCTGAGCGCTAACGGTTAACGAGACGTGGCTGACAACAACACTTTTCACGTTGACTTTTCTTGAACCTACAGCACTTTGTTTTGGAGTTGGGCATTTTCGCTTCACTATGTAAGATGCGCTGTACCTGTTTTAGTGCCTCATTGTCCGGAACGTTGTAGACAACAGCTCTCAGTTTTGCGTCGATTTGTTTTGTTACTTCTGTGGTAAATTTATATGTTTATATGAGAATATACATTATTATTACTATTACAATGTTAATGATGTTATCTACCTTAGTTGCCGATTCTGTGTCAAGTTTGTTAAGGTTTACAGTTTTCATGAGGATAGTTAGAGGTGTCAGTTCACAGACCTGCGATCTGATATCCCTGACCTGATCTGATAATTTGGATATCTCGGTATTGATTTCGGTGTTTCCAGCATTTACTGACTTATTGTTTTGTAATTCCCTTAACTCAGCCTTAAGTTCTCCTACAGACAACTCTAGGAGTTCTATTTCTGAAGATAGTACTGAAAAAGAGATTGATGGCTGGAGTTTTTCGATAAGCACATAAGGTGAAGGGAGGAGTTCTGTATGAGCAGAGGTTACTGAATTTTTAGGAGTAGTGCTAATACTAGCTGTCAGTACAGTTTTATCCTCAGTTCCAGGTCGACGCTTGCGGCATACAAGTGAGTTATGTCACTCACTATAGCCGTTTGTAGGGGGTGTATTGCTTGATGTAACAATCAAGGACGTTAAATTAGACACCAGTTTTACAGGCGATTGGGTTCGTTGCTTTTTACTTTGATTAACCATAACTATTAGAAACAAGAGTTAGTGGTTACAAGTATGGAAGTAGTATAGTACTTTTCAAGTACTACAACAAGATACATTTTATGTAACGAATCACTTAAAAATGTAACGCAAACTTTGAACGTACCGCGTTTCACAGTTTCAAAATGTAAAATGTCAAAATCATCATAAGTGATATGAATGCTAACCGAATTGGGAGCAAGATAATACGGAAAGAGAACTCATCATGGGTCGAGAGGCTGTCGCTTGGAGAAATGAATGAGAACGGAGAATTATCCGCAAACTTTTGCTCTTCCAACGACTTGGTGATCGGAGGGGGCGAGTACGAACACAAGGATATACACAAAAAACATGGATTTCGCCTAAGGGACACACTACGAACCAGATAGATTTATTCTCACTGATACTGAGGAAAGTAGAGACACAACCTGCTGGATGCAAAGTCGAGAAGTTGAGAAGATGTGGGCTCAGACCATCACCTAGTTCAACGAACCTTCAGGGTGAAGCTGAAACCCTCCACAACACTTGGAGACAGGCCACAATTGAGGTTCAGTGTTCAGAAACTGAATGACAAAACCACAAGGGATACACTCACTACAGATCAGATGTGAGCAAAGTCGGGAACACTACGTGGCGTCATTGAGGAAACCTGCGTGGAAGAACATTGGAACTGACACTCTGAAGGTGATATTCAGTGAAACGTGTGCAAATGTTCCAGGGAGAAAGAAGAGAACCAACAAGGAATAGCTCTCAACGGACACCTACGTGAAAGCTAATAGAAGAGAGGAGAGGAAGATGGTGAAAGAAAATCGTGATGACTCCATGCAAAGATAGGCAACAGAAGGAGAAGCCGAGTTCAGTGTACACTGCATTGGGTGGAAAAAGGAGTAAAGAAGGGTGTCAGGAAAGACTAAAGGCAATTTTTTGAAAAATTGACTAGCAACTCAAACAGAACAGACCGCTAGTGAATACGAGACCTCAGAACATCATATCATGTAACCAGATCTCTATCCAGAAAGAGATCAACCGAGATGATGAAACTAATAAAAGATACTTAAAGGAACCCCATTACCAAGGGGTAGAAACAAACAAGGAACTGTCGAATCGACTAAAATCTGCAACTCGCCCAGAACAAACCACTACTAAAACAGCACGCACAGAAATGCCTACCAGTAGACAACCATCCCCCAACGAAAGCAGAAATACTGAATGCAATCAAGCTACCGAAGTTCGGAAGGAAGAGCAGTAAGGCCACACAAAATTTCCCTCTTAGCACTGAAAAGGGACCCAGAGAGTGCGGCAGATGTGTTCACCACATTATTGCGAAAGGTTTGGAAAGAAGAAAAGTACTTACCGATTGGAAGGAGGGCTATCGGAGAAGTGCTACCTAGGTATGTGCAATAACTGGCGTGGAATAATGCTGTTGTGCACATCAAGTAAAACACATCATCCTGGAGAGAATAAAGGATGCACTGGATACACAACTCCGCCAGCTCACAGGAACACGGTGGATTCAGAAAAGGTGAAATATGCGTTGATCGAATTGCAACTCTACGCATCATCAGCACCAAAAATAGCGTAGAATGGCAGTCAAACCTCCGTCTCAGGCGAAGTTAAACTTTCGACACCACTAACCACCAATCAGCGAATTATCCAATGAGATTCACGGACGATATCGAATTATCCAATGAGGTTCACGAACGCAGTTCAATGTTTTATAGCGCTTGATTCATTTCTAATGCGTGACCTTACAAAGCTATTGTTGCAATTCGAGGAGGTTAGCGTTTTCCAGTATTTCCTGGATTTGAGTTGCGCCGGAAATAGCGAATTTGATTGTGTGGTGGTATCATGACTTTAAAAAGCTATACCAAATCAACTGATGGGTTTGTTCATCGTTGTGCTATATGTTTGAAGCCTACTAACGCTAGAAAGAGTAAGCTGATAATTTTAATATTTCGTAGGAACTTTTTTCGCTAGGTCGCTTCTCTCCCTAAGGATAGCAGATAGAAAAGCAACTACTCTTATACCTATTATTACCAGACTTGTTAAGCGGGGGTCAATTATACGCACCGACGAGTGGAAAGGCTACAATTCACTGTCATCTCTGGGATATATTCATCATAGAGTCAACAATTCAAGTGATTTTGTGGATCCCGTTACGAAGACACACACAAATTCTATTGAAGGATTTTAGTGCAGGTTGAAAAATAGGATAAGGGCTATAAATGGATCTCAAAAAGATCTCATTTATGGTCATTTGGATGAATATATGTACAGCATATGGTGTAACTTCTCCATTGGCAGTCCCATGGTAAACTGGGAGATGTTTCTCTCACATGTTCGAGAAAGATACCCCTTGTAACCGTTTTATCCTTTTTTTATGGTTTTTTTCTATAAATACACGTTTCCATTCATCATATATCCCTCTTTAATGTGAATGGTTCGTTCAAGGTCGTTTGCTGATTGGTTGTTAGTGGTGTCTAAAGTTTAACTTTGCCCCGTCTCAACTTCATCGACTTCGTGAAGGCCTTCGGCAGACAGCGTTGACCGAGAAGTAATTTGAAAATTACTGCAACACTACGGCGTTCATTGTCCAAGTCTTCATTAACCTCATTCAACGGCTATGACAATGCCTGTCACATATCAGGTGATCCACAATGGAAAACTCTGCGAGATTTTCGAAGTGAACACAAGAGTAAGAAAAGCCTATTATCACCGATGATAGTGCTAATTGTTGTGGACTGCATTATGCGCCAGACTGCGGGGAGCGAGGAGACGGTAATACCCTGTACCATCTATAGGAAGACTCTAGAAGATTATGGTTTCGCAGATGAAATATGTCTAATTTCACACAAACTGGAAGACTTGAAGGTGAAAACCAAGAGTCTTGGAAAAGAAGCAACCAGAGAAGACATGACTGCAGGTGAACATAGTGAAGACGGAGGTGATGAAGATAACCGACCAACCAACAGAGACCACAAATGCACCAATCACCATAAATGGGAGAAATCTGACAGAGGTTACTGGCTTCACTTATCTAGCTAAAGTTCATTGTTTCAAATACAGGCAGTCGGAACGAAGATAATTGTCAAAACCAGCCGGAATCGGAAAACAAAATACGCCATCATCATTCTAAAATCGATTCGGAAATCCTCTGCCTCATTCAGCCGGCAAAAAAAATGATTTGAATTTTCAACACAAATGTCAAGCCAGTCAGTTTTTCTACAGGGGTCAGAAACTCGCGCTGTATGTCACTTGTGTGAAATTCCAATTGGAGACGGTGACATGGCGGTGAGAGGGTGACTTGAAGGATTTCATACGAAGAGGAGATGAGAGGATATGGGAAACCGAAGTCCCAGATTAAGGACACGTCAAAAATTTGAACAAAGTGCAGATGCTTTGTTGAAGCCCCATGTTCCAATCGGAATCCAAGGTAACAATAATGATAAAAGTAGTAACAAAACTGTAAAAATATCAACAAAACAACCATGAAGATGACAAATAAAATATAAATATGAAATATATAAAACATAAAATAATATGCACAACCAATACTCAGTGGTTACACAACTTATTTCTCAAGTTGTGTAATTTAAGATATCTTGTTGAACAAATTACAAGATTTGAATGTATTCAGAAATTTTGCACTCGGATAGTCACAAAAATCTGCCTGAATAGCTATTGATCTAAATTGCCGATTCTGCTTTAACTTGTTTCAGGCCTTCACGAATGCTGGGAATAGACAATCGGCGTTACTGAAAGAACGCATTTGCTTTAAAATAAGCGAAATAGGAGTTTATATGCAAAATGTAACAATTAGAAAATGTACTGTATTAATGCGCTTGTATCGTGTATTAAAGGCATTTAATTTTTTCGCTATCAATTTTGGGAAACCACTGGTAGACATCGAAATCAAGACTTCATTCAAGGGGAGGAATATAAATTTTTCATATTTCATCAGTGCACTTCAGTATACATTGGGAACTGTTTATTTCCTACAAATATGATCTGGATCGTCTGTTCTGACATGAAAATAAGACGTGGTTTTATCTAATGAATGGTCAGCTTAACTACCTAAAATATGGAATGTGCGTGAATGTGGCACACAATATTGAAGTAGTGAATTTTTCACATATAAGACAGAAATAAACCAATAAAATGACAGATACGTATTCAACTAGATCTCATGGCAGAGAATATCTTGATTTTTTGGAATTTCGCATTTCAGATTAATATTCCAGTATGATGAAAACACTGATGATGTCAACAAGTTTGAAAGTCCCTTTGCAAATATTCATTGTGATTATAATGTCAACTGACAATGAGACGTTTCTTTATATACTAAGCCTGTTTTATTGTTTACACTCGAATCGATTCCCTTTCAAAGTGAATTTCGAAAGTAAATTTGCACACAGTTTCAGCATTTCCACTTGTCTAACACAAACAAATGTCGGTGTATCTTTACCACAAGTAAATATTCTCATCACACGCTTCAGAACAATGATTATATTGGTTTGGAGGTGTGAGGTTGGAGTGGGTAAAGAAGTATTGCAAGTGGTATTGTAAATAAAGTAATCTGAACGACATTTCAACCAAGAATACTTCTGTAGACCTGTCAGATACAAAAATACGTGAATTACGTAGAATGTAAGGTGTTGTGTGAGTGAAAGTCCATTGTTGATCATACGTTCATATAGTATACTTTTAATAAATCCGCTGTGTCCAGCTTGCTATTAGAAAGGATAGTGTTTCCCTTCCGTTTCGGATATGACTCACATCAAAAGACCTCTCATTATATACACGGACTCCATGAGAGAGGAAGGATGTGATTGTTTTACGCTTTACTGACTGAACTAAGTGGAGTTCTGAACACTTTTCAGTAATTTGTTAGACTATGTTCAGGATAGACTTCGTATCAATGGGTTATGTAAAATATACCCTGAACTCGTGTCATATACTGTCAATATTTATACGCTCAAATAACAATCTAATGAGAAGTAGGAAGAACGCTCTACTGTGTGTTCGTCGTTTCCTTACTCAAATACCGTGAAGAAGTAAACGCTGTTTGAACGGATGAGGATAAAAGCGTAGGTGTTGGTTCATTTATTTGCATTTCTGTGCCTTCCTAGCAGATTGAATACCATCCAACGTTTTATGACTCATGAAGCCAATTGTCTGCACATCAAGTCTATATTCTATTCACCGGTCCCCTACACGTTCATCGTCAACCACTAGTTTGAATTTTCGGATATCTATGATGTGAATAGTTCATTATTTGAAATCTAGTTTCAGCCTTATTCACTGGGTTAGTCGCACTTCCTGATATTCTACTTGTCATTTTATCCGTTCAGGAATTCATGAAATTCTGTTAAGGATAAAATCAACTTCCATGCAACAACCATCCACTCTCGCATCAGAAAGCACAGAAGATGAAGAAGGTCAATTCAAAAATGAAGTTTCACTCAAACGTGTATCAGCAGCTACAGTGGGAATAGTCAGAGAATGATCACAAACGGGGTGTTTACTTGACTTCGATATTAGTCAAAAGCGAAGTGTTGCTTTCTTGTCACTTCTAGTAATGTCTGTGTCTGTACCGTATCACTTCTGAAAGGATAAAGAGCATGGGAGAAGACGATGAGGACTTCTGTTAGTGCGACTTTATGTAGTAGTTAATGGTGGTAACAAAGCTCAAAGTTTGAATATATATCAACAATGAGTTCTTGTGAGTTTTGTGTTCAGAATAAAAAGCACCAACATTTTAGACTCACTGGTGTGTTGGAGGAATCCGTGTAAGTGTACTAACCCCCATACACACCGACAATCAAAGAACTGTGGCCCACCTTAAGATTTTTCATAGAATTCAAAGAGGTTGACGAGGATGTCGGCTTTGAATATTCTGAATGCCTTCTCTTCCGAAACGCCACCTCGAGAAAATTTCGTCTTTATGATAACGACGATATTAAGAATAATAATGATAGCAGAAATATGGCATTATGCTTTCAATAGCTGGAACAACACATGTGAAATGTTGAATTGTTCGGTTTCCACTCCACACGAGAATGAAATTATTCACGGAGAAGACGTTTTATCAAAAACGCCATGTTTGTAGAAATGCTGCTTAACATCGTAATATTAGTGCATCTGTTTTGAGAGCTAATTTGATGAGGAGGTGGATAACTCTTGCACAGGTGAATGAAATACTAATAATTATACCATAAGTTAATATAACTGTACTCACCGGTTGAATGTCGGGACTTGAGTGAATGCCGAAGATTGAGACACACTTAGTTCATAGTAAAGACAAAACAAAGTCATTCATTTGATGTAATGCATTCAGCGAACGATGATACCTGATGAATAGCGCCACTATTCCAAGATATCTCAACAAGTCCAGTATTTTGTCAATTCTCAGTGCAATGAAACAATTACTGGGGTTTACTTCGAAACCATGTTTATTGTAAGTTGGTCGTGTACATATTTATTTTACTTCGAAACGTGGTTTCATGCATGACATTAGCCAAATAACAGACTGTAAGCCCAGTTGTAACGCAAGCCACTGACAGCCATCGAAAAGCCAGACGACCGATGTGTCTTCTTTTGATGAAATCAAAATTAAGGACAGACATGCACAATATTTGGTGTAGGCTGACAGCGCTGCTCAGATTGTCAGTGAAGTGATAAGGTATTGAATGAATGTTCTCGGAATGTGTGAAGGCTGTCGGAATGGTAATGCCATGTCCGAATTGTTAACTGCAGAATGCATAATGTACTCTAATCACCCAGACGATGAACACGAACACACTGAGGTAGTGACTGGCTATCATGATGTCACCGACAGCATCCAAGGCTCTCATGCAGTAGGAACTACTTTACTCCAGGCTAATGACAGCAAGATTCGAATTCACTATTATCCAATGGCTTGCCCCTACAAAAAATCAGGATCGAGAGGGGAAGGGAGAATTCTATAGATAAGAGCAGATAGTAATCCACAAGAAACCAGTTAAAACGCTGTATCGCAATCACAATGGATGTGAATGCTGAACTGAGAGCAGACAATACAGGTTGAGTATTAATCATGTGTCGAGAGGATGTCGGCCAAGTGAATGACAGCCCTTTAGAGGTTTCTTTGCCTTGAATGATTTTTTGATTTGTGGCAGCGTGTAGGAGAACAAGGACCCATGTGAAACATTATGCTTAACACATCGGAAATTCGCTATCTGGAATCACAGAAACCACACGCTTCTATGAAACTAACAGTCTGGATAACAGAAACAAAAACATGAAACCAGAATCAGAAAACGACACTTGAATTGTGCAGTTTCTAATGGTCAGTGGGAATTCCGTCAACATTGACTGTCATGTTGGAAATCCATCACATTTAAATGATGAGGTAATTGATTTGCGTTGAAAATCTGTAATTTCTTATGAAGCCAGCCTGTGAAAATTTATTTTGAGAAACATGTTAAAGCCTTCAAAATACTTGACTTCTCAGTCAATGTCACAAATCACTCACCACTTTACTTTCGTGACGTCTGAAAATATTCACAATCAGAATACTTTGAATCAGCGTACTACTGATGCAAGTATCTTCTGAAATATCTACAGACCCATGTGGTTTATTAAACCCTAAACAAATCCCAGCCTCAATAAAAGATTACAGCTTCACAATGACACTTCTAGGCATTCCCATAATTGAATTTTGTTCCTACTGGCAAGTGTCATGACGTCAGTGAGACGCGAGAGTGACTGTCTACAAAGTCGTTGCAATCTTGATTACAGCGTAGCGTCATTTCTGACTTTCAGGTGAACAGTAATTCATGGGATCACTTCAAATGATGCATGATTTCTCTTCCATGTGCAAATGTTATAACACAATATTGCCAGATACGCAGTAGGGGGAAAAGACTAATGAAGCATTCGAACTGAGACTGTATGGCCTGGTTATAAAATATGATATTTGCATCGAACGCTGATCATCCAGTGGTACTTCTCAGACAAGTTGTATAGTCGAAATAAATTGGCAGCTAATACACAGGATGATATGGGTGACTGTATTGCTACACTGTTGACACATAGTAATGGAATTCTCAGCGGTCATGACAACACCGCCGGTTATGCAATATACAGAAATTCAAGTATCGGTTTGCAGGGATTTGGTCGATTGGTTACAGGATTTCATCATGAGCTGACATTGGTTAGAGAACCAGTGAAAAACCTTGGAGTACTGGACAGCTGTTTCGTCCTCGTTTGGGACTCTTCAGCAATACGCACTCAGCGGGACTGTTAGTTGAAACGGTTTTCTTATGTTAGGAAGACAGAACCTTGTGAAGACTTGATAATAAGTTAATCACCAGTATACTTCAATAGTTTACACACAAGCAGTGATAAGCTTCTTTTTCGGCAATATTTCGAGCGAAATTTCTGTCCATGATCGCATAGCAATTATTGGAATTGTTTCATCTTAATTCACACATTCATGATTTGTATTCATTTGCATGAATATAGTGCATCGTCTCTGTTTGCTCAGTTTTGTGTATCCAGAATTATATTGCAGGTTATTGACAGTTGTGCTGCCGAGTCAGCCTTGTTTCATCTATTCGGTGTCACCTCAATGACTATAGATACTGTTGCCAGTGTCTCTTTCCATCTGTTCATATAGGATGCTTAAATACAGTAATTTTGCTCGAAATACTACCAGCACAAAAGGTTTTCATTGTGTGTGTTTCTGTGGACTACTGAAATATAAGTGTAATTAATTTGACCTATTCCGCAATACACTAACTTCTGACTGACATTACTTTGATAATAAATTAACGATTGAATGAGTGAAAAGATTCCAGAAACGTAACTCTCAGTCGTGAAATAATAATGTAATGTATTTCATACAAATTTTAAAAATTTACATGAAAATGCATGCCCTTTTTTACAGGCACGATCAAGTAAGATATAGTCTCAAATCTCAGATTGTCTACAAGTTAATCATATTTCAACTGTTACATATCTGATACATATAATACATTCATTGTCTGAACTAGGCCGTATAGTTATTGAATTGTACAATTGTCCTCCAGGTTGAGCGGGAAAATCGACTTCGTTTTGTTTTCATCCCGTGTCGGCATTCGATAACCAACCAAATATTGAGGTAAGTACAACTTTTACAAGGGATTGAAAGCTGTTTTAGAAAAGTAAAAGTGCTGAGGTGAATCATTAAACTGTAATGAAATAAGTAATTCCAAGTATCATTAATAAATGCATTTATGAAGGGGAATCCCTAGGCTGACAACGTTCATTTGCAATGTATAATGCTACACGTATATCTCGTACTATCATGATGTCCACTTTTGGTTTTAATACATTTATCCTCAGTTGTGCCAGTTGTTTTTGTTTTATACCTTTTTGTGCATTTGGTGCACAACCGTATTCTTCAGAGAATAGGAATAGAATAAAGAGCTATAAGATGTTAGGTTTAATGGAGTAAAATGGGGATCAAGTAAAGACGTTATTAGAAAATAAATGAGATAAGACAGTGTGAATTTGTATTTAAAGATCCGACAATGGACAGCAAGTTAGTTTATAAGATGCCCCATAAATCTGTGCAGATCCCACATGGTCGCATCTCAACAATAGGCTGAGTGAATGGTATATATTTAAAGGCAGAAGCATGATCTGTCTAGGCGTTCGTTATTATCTTTTTCAAGATAAAGATCTAAGCCCTCATAGAAATCAGAAATATCTCGAGCTGTCAAATTGTATATTGCTGTTCCTGCAGAATGGGGCGATTCTTCTCAGTGACCGCCACCATATCTACCGATCAGCTAGCACCACCCTCCCTCCTTTTTTGATGTTAGGCTCTGAGACTATGATTATTATGGCTACAGCAAATATACTGCTTGGTACCAGACATGTTCGTACCTCATGTTCCATCTCCCTAGCTTTCTAAATGAGTGCTTCCAATAGGTCTCCATGTACATCTTTATGAACATATTATAAATGTGTGCATGCGTCCTAATGAACAGATTACTTTATAAGAAGTTAAAACCTTAAAGAGTAAAAAGAATAGGTTTTGTGAATAGTGGAGCAAGATTCAGCAGAACACTATAGCTAGGATTCAATGTAGGTAGTATGGACTGAAGGTAAGGTCGGTTGGCAGGACTTAGTGTACTAAATTATCATGACAGTCTTGTATATGGTAAACATTTGACACTGCAAAGTAAGGTGTCTAAACATATTATAAAAGATATATAACAGAAATACTACATAGCTTTAACATTATGAATTTTAGAAAATTATATGAGGATGGGTAACTGTTGACTGAAGATAATCAATTCAACTAAAAAATAGTGCAGTGTATTATGCTAATAATATAAGTATATTCGTAAAATATTAAAAGATATGGTTGCTAATGTAATGGTTTTCGAAAATAATTATACTGACGAACTTATTGAAGATTACAGTGAAGAGGAAACCAGTGAGTTAGTTAAACGGCTACTGTGCAGTTAGTAGTTGAAACGTCTTTTTGAAAAAGTAAAGGGTAGAAGAGTTTTGAGCACCGGAGCAAATTAAGTCATATTCTACTGAGTAGAGTGTAGTGAATAGTGGTACGATTAGGGATAAGGGTAGGTTGAATGAACTTGGGGAAAATGGTTGGTTGGTTGAGTTTGTTATTGCTAGGTATTCCTGGCCACTTTTCATATGGCACGCTTTAGACATTACAAAGTACCAGTTTGCTTATATTATGGGAGAAATATCACAACTAATTTGGGATAATACATCCAGGAAAATTATAGAGAGTCTTATGAGTTTATAAACCCGATTGAAGAAATATCGATGGGATCTCTAGTAAGCTGAATAATCGAACCTTAGGTAAAGGCATGTGGGAGAGATCAGGTTGGTTTTATCACGTTAAAGATGAGGTACGGTTTCCGGGGCAAATGAGTTTCCTCAAATTGAGGGTAATGCACTGGGGTCTGTAGAACCAAAGCTAGTTGAGCCCGTATGGATAAAGTATATGGTCAAAGATTGCCACCTAGAACCGACCACTCTCACATTCATCTATTTACCTCCGAGTGAAGAGACATCAATATTCTCCGTTTTACAAGCAAAATTACAGATTACAAAAGAGAGGAAGAGGTTAAAGACAAAGATTACGTAATCAGATGAGAGAAAAAAGGTGTAAGCCTGGCTTCGTAAAACCTTACTGCCCAGCTATTGCTACGCTCGGCTCACGCTGTTCCTTGAAGTTTCTCAGAAACGCTTAGTAATAACGGACGAAAAAACCAAAACACCGATTGGCCGCTCGAGAATTCTTTATTGTAACACCAACATATAAACAATGTTATAACTAAGGTCTGTGAACAAATATTACAATAATAAATCACAAGATTACTTCTGACGGTTTTCTGCTGACTTTTTCCTGAACAGCGACCAATGAGACGATGACCGGCTAATTGATGCCTCCGCGAAAATTGGGGAAGTTGGGTTTGACCAAACAACCGTGAATTGATCGTTCAATCTTCAACTACATTGACACTCCCCGGCAAAAAACGGATCCATCCCTTTTTTCCATCGCGACCAATACACTGGACTTAGATGCCATTGCGAGAACCTGGGTCACATGGACAGAGCTGAAATGGAAAACAAACAGAAAAGCCAACAGACCACAGGCACACTCACTGCACAATCTCACTCATCGATGACGACCTACGCCTTCCAGTTAAAGGCATCCTCTTGACATCTTGCAACACAATCTCCACTTGCTAGAATGACTCTTGCAGAAGGCAACGTAACCATGGCAGCACCTCATGACAATCTTCGTACATCCTCTTATCTACTCACTACCAATTACCACTGCAATCGCTTGTCACTCATTCTGCCTCAGTTCTAGTAACGGTGACGTATGCGAGCCTCAGTCGTTTACACTCTTTCTCCCCGGCGTGTGGGACCACAGCTGACAATTATCTCCGTGTGCATGTCATTCTCAGCAATAGCCTCCCCGGCGTATACGACCCATCTGCTGTACTTAACATCAATCAATTCATTCACGGATGTAGAAAACTCAAAACAACTTCAGAAGTAATCACGACGAAAATTTTAACAAAATTACGCAATAACAACAAGGCACGAAAACAACGAGTAAACACAATGAATCCAAAAAACACCAATTGATATGACACACCACAAATATATACGAACAGTACACACAAACTCGCGGATCATACCTTGATGGAACTCCTTTGAAGAATCGCAGGACTTACACCAGTACGCCTACAACCCTTCACAGGTTGACGATTGTAAGTTTTGGAATGTCCGAACACAAACAAGATTAACCAACAATTACAATAATTGGAACTCACACAATTATTTAACACAAACATATGTACAATCAACACATCAAATGTTGTGGATTCCGGCATGACAAACTACCCTTGAAGAACTGTAGGACTTACAGCAGTACGCCTACATTCCTTTTCAGGTTGATGATCCAAGTGGAAGTCGTCCGGACACAAACAGAATTACCAACAGCTAGATGATAAATGATACCAATTCAGTATATACAATATGAACATATGTACAAAATCACACACCAAGCACATTGGACTGCTCATTGATGCGCTACCCTTTGAAGAATTGTAGGACTTACAGCAGTACGCCTACAACCCTTCTCAGGTTGACGCCCTAGGTTGGAAAATCGTCGCAGAGTTCATTTGCTGACTTCCTTCTATCAGCTATATCCTCAAATCTGAACGGTAACACGCTCATGTCATTGTATCGTAGAATATAGATGACGAACAAATATACGACGTATCTGGTCAACCAAGCGTAGGCGCAGAGTAATTTACACCAAAGATAATAGCATTCAAATAGTAACTTGAAACAAGAAATGCCTTTATTCATGCAAGTCAATTTAACAATTACTCTCTCGTTTACACTTGGCTTATCCTCTCTAAACTGAGCAATATCTTTCGTCCTTTCAAATGCATCAATACTATCATAGTCATTGCACAAGATACTTGAGTTGATGGGTATCTTTCTCATTGTGGATGACAACACAGACGACGACTGATTGATAACAGTTGATGAAGTTAGCGGTGGATCAGAAGCTGTTCTTGTTCGGCTTTCAGAAAGTGTTCTAACTGCAAGATTACCACCACTGCTGTCTTTTACTATCAGCTCAGGTTTAGCACTGTCATCTGATGATAGATGGGCTACATGCTGATCACTCACACTGACGGTCTCACAAGTATGCATACCTTCTGCAACTGCACCTGCATTTATTTCTACTTCACGTTCAAGTTGTACAGAACCTTTATTAAACTTAGCAGTAGTAGGCATATCCCTCATTTCATCATGATCAATCAAAAACAAATCTGTACTATCATGGCCATTATCACAAATATATTCAATTTACCATCATCTATCTGGTCGACTTCTTCATTTTCAAACTCTTTATTAACAGAAGTAGACAATTTTGGTTCCTCCTCACAAATCCTTATAGATTTTATGTCTTCACTCTGACTAGTAATACCTTGTAAACTTGTGGGGTCAGAACTGGACTCTGAAGCAGCAACTCTATTCTGTGACACTCTATTCAACAATGGCTTACCAGTTGCAACTACAGACTTCTTCACAACACCGTTATCGTCACACAATTCGGAGTAAGGCCTGGAGTTTACATTTAGCTTATCACTGAACTTGCTCACTGATTCACAGTTCACCTTTGTATGCACCTCTTGCAAACGTGTAAAACACAACCGTGTTTGTCTTGCATCTTGTAACTTATCTGTTGAGGATGTACTACGAAACCTGTTACACTCACTAGGTATATATGCGTTCGTAGACATCATGGAGCCTTCTCGATATCCACCTCTCTGAGGCCTACTCGTCATCAATGATTTCATTTTGCTCTCAGACTGCTCTATTCTAGGGGTGAGATTCAATATACTGGCGAACTTGCTCATAGATTGATTGACACTATCTTTTAGCAGTTTCAGGATATCATCAAATTTTGGCTCGATACCCTCATCCTCCATACGGGAGGTTATCTTCACCCACTTCCTTTGCAGTCGAGTAGGTAGACGTCTTGCTATTACTTCCAGTATAAAACTCGAGTTGAGGTCACTCATGCGATTCATCGAAATCATTCCATTCTTGTAAATTAGCAAATTATCTAAAAACTCAGTGAGTGCCTGGGAGTCATCCTGTATTTGACCACCATTACCCTTAACAGCCTCGAATAATTTCCCTGCAACCATCGAAGGTCTTCCAAACCTTTGACGTAATATGCTCATAGCCTCGTAGTAGCCCTCTTTTGGCTTCATAAACTTACAACACTGTATAGCTCTTGAAGCATCTCCAGTGGAATATCTCATCAAATACATTAACTTCAATTCATCACTTAATAGAAAACTACTCAACATGATCTCAAACTCCTTTACAAATTGTAAATAATCGGCCGGGTTTCCATCAAAACACCGTGGTTCAAATTTAGGGAGCTTGATGTTCCTATTATCCCTGAACGGCGAAACAGTAACATCAACCATGTCATGCTTAACATCAGACACATCGTTACAAGTAACAGACAAGTCACCATGACTTACTTTCCTGTTTGCATCCAAGACACTCTGTCCCTTCTTTGACCCAGGCATGGTTGAACTTGACCCAATTCCAAAAACAGTTCCAGATATTGCTTGTTCAAAGAGGACTTGACCGGCACCAGGAAAGATGAACGGTGACTATCCAAACTTTCACCAACTGTTTGAATCCGCCAGATCTGTTTCTATCGTCAGAAACTGTCAATCACGTCTCATAAACCGTTAATGCCCAGCTCTCGCTACGCTCGGGCCCACGCTGTTCTTTGAAGATTTCATAAACGCTTAGTAATAACGGACGAAAAATCCAAAACACCGATCTGTCGCTTGATATTTCTTCATTGTTACACCAACATATAAAAAGAATAAGCGAACTAAGGTCTGTGAACAAATATTACAATAATAAATCATTGTATTACTTCTGACGACGTTTCACTCTTCTTTCTGAACAGTGACCGATGAGACGATGACTGTCGTATTGATGCCTCCGCGAAAATTGGGGAAGTTGATTTTGAGCAAACAACCAAGAATTGATCGTTCAATCTTCAACTCCATTGACAAATCTTGTGATTTATTATTGTAATATTTTTCATAGAACTGAATTTTAAAGCTTAATTTTAAATTTGGCTATATGTTGGTGTTACATCAAAGAATTCTCGGTTCGCCAATCTGTGTTCTGGCTTTTGCGTCTGTTCTTACAAGCGTTTCTGAGAAGCTTCGAGGAACAGCGTGAGTCCCAGCGTAGCCAGAGCTGGTCATTGACGGTTTAGGAGACGAGACTGACAACATAAATACACTCACTGCCTGAACCACGCCGCATAGTTATTGGATTGTTCAGTTGTCCTCCAGTTTTCACGGAAAATCGACTTCGTTTTGTTTTCAACCCGTGGTTTTAGGCATACGATAACCGAACAATGTTGAGGTAAGTACAGCGTTTACAAGGGATTGAAAGCTGTTTGAGAAAAGGTGAAGTGCTAAGGTGAATCATTAAAGTGTAATGAAATAAGTAATTCCAAGTATCATTAATAAATGCATTTATGAAGGGAAATCCCTAGGCTGACAACGTTCATTTGCAATGTATAATGCTACACGTATATCTCGTACTATCATGATGTCCACTTTTGGTTTTAATACATTTATCCTCAGTTGTGCCAGTTGTTTTTGTTTTATACCTTTTTGTGCATTTGGTGCACAACCGTATTCTTCAGAGAATAGGAATAGAATAAAGAGCTATAAGATGTTAGGTTTAATGGAGTAAAATGAGGATCAAGTAAAGACGTTATTAGAAAATAAATGAGATAAGACAGTGTGAATTTGTATTTAAAGATCCGACAATGGACAGCAAGTTAGTTTATAAGATGCCCCATAAATCTGTGCAGATCCCACATGGTCGCATCTCAACAATAGGCTGAGTGAATGGTATATATTTAAAGGCAGAAGCATGATCTGTCTAGGCGTTCGTTATTATCTTTTTCAAGATAAAGATCTAAGCCCTCATAGAAATCAGAAATATCTCGAGCTGTCAAATTGTATATTGCTGTTCCTGCAGAATGGGGCGATTCTTCTCAGTGACCGCCACCATATCTACCGATCAGCTAGCACCACCCTCCCTCCTTTTTTGATGTTAGGCTCTGAGACTATGATTATTATGGCTACAGCAAATATACTGCTTGGTACCAGACATGTTCGTACCTCATGTTCCATCTCCCTAGCTTTCTAAATGAGTGCTTCCAATAGGTCTCCATGTACATCTTTATGAACATATTATATATGTGTGCATGCGTCCTAATGAACAGATTACTTTATAAGAAGTTAAAACCTTAAAGAGTAAAAAGAATAGGTTTTGTGAATAGTGGAGCAAGATTCAGCAGAACACTATAGCTAGGATTCAATGTAGGTAGTATGGACTGAAGGTAAGGTCGGTTGGCAGGACTTAGTGTACTAAATTATCATGACAGTCTTGTATATGGTAAACATTTGACATTGGAAAGTAACCTGTCTACACATATTAAAAAAAGATATCAACACTGAACCAACAAAATTTTTGCATTTGGTTAACAACACTGGTGTCTGTATACTGAAGAAGGGTAGTTAGTCTTACAAGATGCCGTAAAGTAAATCAAACGATATATGACAAGAGTATAATCAATATTATGATTCGTATTATCAAAGAATACATTAGGCTCAAAAATTGAGTGTTATAAGGGAAACAAGCGTGGTATAGCAAGTGGACATTTGCTGCATAAATATTTTAATCATTTTAAGTAATTTAGTAACAATCTAATTTCAAGAATTGAATATGCGTAATTACTAAGTATTTATATATTGGTATATACATATGTAAAATATTAAAACGTGTGGTTGCTAGTATGATTATTTCCAGGGTTTCTTATACCAACACAACTTAGTGAAGATCATAGAGAATAGAAATAGGTAAATTAGTCAAACGTTCGCTGCGTAAGTAGCAGAGTCGAGTTGTACGTTTGTGACAATACTGAAGACTGGACTGGCTTTCAATTTCCGTTCTACCAACAGTTGTGGTCTTTTAGACGAGCTAGGGTGGATATGTTAAGGTGCATTTCCAGGCTCCTTTTGAGCTCATCAGGGTTTTCACAACATCTAATTAGTTGGTTCCAGAGGGTGCAATATTTTATGGTGGAAAAGTTTGCCCTAATGGATTTTCTGTAGGTAGCCACCTTGACAAGGTAGCCGTGGTTTCGCAGCTGATATGATTTAATATTTTCCCACGTTATGGATGATTTACTGTAGCAATGTTTCCTAATGACTTTGAAGGGTGGAAATAAGTTGCACTTCACTCTCCTTAACCACAGAGGTTCTAACTTCAGATGTATACACCTGTCAACATATTCCACTTGTTGGTCAAACCCTATCATGCGTTTCGTGAGGAATCTCTGGACACTTTCGATTTTTTTCTGTCTGCAGACCTGAAGTTACTAAATAGGAGAGCACAATATTCAAGTTTTGGGGCGAATACATCTCATATATATGGCTAATCTTGCTTTTTCGGTGTAGAGGTTACGCAGCACAAAGCCAGTAAGTCGTTTACAGTCAGATACAACCTTATCTGCATGGTCGGAAAAGGATAAATCTGAGTATTTTATCTCGAGATCTGTGACTGTGTTTAGTTTTCAGAGGAGCTTACCCTACATATATAGGCAAATTATCGGTTTCCAGCGTCCAAGGTGGGCTCTACCGCATTTGTCTGGGTTGAAAGTCAGTTGCCACTTTTCTCTCCAATCGCCTAGATTGTTTAAGTCATGTTGGATCTTGATTTCGACGCTCGTATCATCGTACCCATAACCATATACTATCTTGAGATCATCTACAAAAAGGTATTGCTTGCCATTCTTGATCACAGAGACTATGCCAAAAACGCTACCCTGTATTACGCCACTAGTTATCGGCTTTGATGAAGACAGCTGGTGGTTGATTTTGACCAATTGCTCTCTTTCTGTGAGAAAAGAACTTATCCATTTGAGAAGTTTTCCAGTTATTCCGTAGGATTGGAGTTTTGTTAGGAGTCTGATATGTTGGAGTTGATCGAAGGCCTTACTAACGTCGAGAAATAACGTTGTTACCGAACGCCCACTATCAATGCACTGTGTAATTTAGTCAAAATAATCTAAGTGGCAAGTAATGCACGACCTTCTACTTAAGAAACCATATTGGGATGGGCATATTGGGTCATTTGATAGCAAGCACTGAATGGTTTGAGTCTTTACAATCTTTTCCGCTGCACATGAAACTACAGAGGTGATGTTGGTGGGGCGGTAGTTGTTGATATCAGCTATGGGTCCGTATTTATGAATAGGTACAATATAAGACCTCTACCAGCAGGTAGGGTATGTCTCATCGCTTAGTGAAATTGAGTATAACTTCAGTAAGAGTAAATTCATGTCATCACCACCGTTTTTCAGCAGAACGGAAGATATACCGTCTGGACCAATAGTGTTAGTAAGCTTAAGATTTGCGACAGTTTTATCGATCTCATGTGTGGTGAAAATTATGTCACTTAAACATTCGTCTGTTTTACGTGGGAAATCCACGACCTCATCGTTCTCTGAGGTGTATAATCTGGCGAAGTGCTTGATAAACAGTTCACATATCGCCTCATTATTTTCGTAAGCAATGCCGTCTAAGTATATTATTTTCGGATAGGCTGCTTTGGAGTTCAGCAACCTACTTTTGAAAGGTTTGGCTATTTCTCCTGAGTTCTGCGGCGCCTGAATGGTTTGCATTTCTTTGTTTCTGAGGCCTATATTTTTCAACTCTTCAATTCTATTGAGAAAGAACGTTGTCAGTGTAGTTGAAGATTGAACGATCAATTCATGGTTGTTTTCTCAAACCCAACTCCTCCATATTTTTTGCGGGAGTCGTCTATCCACCAGACATCGTCTCATCGTTCGCTGTTCAGTGGAAGATCGAAAACTATAAGAAGCCTTGTGTGTAATAACCTTATGTTGGTTACATATTGGCGTAAGAATAAAGGATTCTCGGATCGCCAATCTGTGTTCTGGTTTTTTCGCGTTGGTTAATACAAAGTGTTTCTGAAAGTCTTCCAGGGACAGCGTGAGGTCCAGCGTAGTTAGAGCTGGACACTGACAGTTTCTGAGAGTTGGCTGACAGACGTAACAGCAGTTAATGACGATAAGTCATGATATCCGTAGTATTTTATTGAGTGCTTTCGTAGACTTCTGCTAAACGGTGTCGGAATATAATCGCTTTGGGGGGAATCTGAATCTAAGGATCTTCTCAGGGTGCAATGATGTCATGAAGTGAGTTAATATTCTGATAAAAGTTGTTAAGAATTGCCTCTAAGGACTCGTTCGAAAAGTATGAGTCCCACTTAGAACACCTAATTAGGTGCTGATACTAGTACCAGTCAGCATGTGTGTACAATCTCATAGGTATCTGGCCAGCCTCATCTCCGCATTTTGTTTCAGGAAAGATGTCAAAAGAACACACAACTATTTTCATGTACTGTAGATGATGTTATGTTGTTCGTGAAAATAGCGTCTAGGATATTTGCGGAGCTGGGGGGGTGAATTTATATGGTGTGTCCACCCTCCTGTGATCATGGAATTCATGAGATTATCATATCTTCGGGGTCCTCGGAGTGAAGACAATGATACTTCTGGCATGTTGAAATCACCTCCATTAATTCGATAACTGAAAGGAAGATTAGCTGTAACACTAAAAATATCGCTGAGCATATTGTCATATTCCCTGCTGGATGAAGGGGGTCAGTACACACAACCCACAAGTATAGGTTTACTTCTGACAACTTTTATTTCGACCCAGATTGAGTCATCGAGTTGTGACAGAATTGGGTTACTAAACTGGGTTGCTCGCATGGATCGTTGACAGTAAATTAGTGTTCCACCCCCACGACCTGTCTGTCCCCTCGAAAAAGGTTGTATTTATCAATCCTTAGGCTGTCATTGGAGATTTCACCAGTGTACCAGGCTTCATTGGTCATAATCAATGACGGTCTGCATATAGAAGCTAATGTACTTAGTGTTAAGTGTTTGCTTAGAGCTGATCTCGTATTCACAAGAATAATAGATAAACACTGGTTACGCGGCTTCAGTGAGAGGACAACATCTTGATAAAATATTCCGTGAGTATCCACTATGTACATGCTATCAGACTCATTTACCAATATCTTTGGATCATAGGAAGACTTCAGGTAGGTTTTTGAGGTGGTAGTCAGGGATGGTCTTTCGTTTGGATATGGTATGCAGTGAGAGACATCTGTGTGATAATCAGATATTAATATTCTAGAGATATTAGTATCCGCGTTTGGTGTCGACACTGTGTCAACTATCTCCCGGGAAATATGCCATGCCCTAGCTGTAGACTGTTCGCTAGGCCAACAAGGAATTGATCTGATATCATGCGTGCTATATGCATGATGCCAGGTGTTTCTGTTAACTGATGCTGGTGAAAATCCTGCCCTAGGGTATAACCGATATGAGTATTCGATAATTTGTTGCCAGTATAAGATTGAAGTGTTGGTATCTGTTTCGGGTAGCCATCAGACCATGGCAAGTTTTGTGCAGAAATAATAATAATACTTGAAAGGATCAGGCATTCTAGCTTCAAGGTAAATCTCATGTTCTGACAGCTTTAATGGACCCATCTTACAGTTGTAACTATATCAATGACCTCGCATACTGCATGAAATCCGAAAAATTACATTATTTTCCCACTTAGCTCTACTGAGTCCTTGTACAAACTAATTTTCCCAAATATTGATCAGTGTATGGCAAGCCACATTAAAGGAGATGTGATGGATAGGGATTGACCATTTCTCTCCCTACTCTGCTTAAATATAGGATGCTTTTTGTTACATTTATCACCCATGCTCACTACAAATACCACTGCTAGACACGAATTTTCTACTCCTGTCTTCTTCATGGCGTTATCATGTTTGCTGTTATTTATGAGTTGCTGGCTACAAACGCAAATAAATACTCCATTACGTCTCTTATAACACTTGTACATCAGGTTAATGGTGCTTGTTACTTAAAGTACAATCCTGAAGTACTAAAGCAACGTTTTCCGTAGGAAACTGTCGAGAATCGTGACTCAGCATATCCAAAGTAAAATTACTCTTGCTGTCTGTCAAGAGAATAAGGCTTCATAATATGCCTCGGAATTAGTCCTACAGCGCGGAAATAAATCATTCGAGTAGTAGATCTTCTCATATGCGCTGCAGTCGAATGAAACACATCATGATATCATTAACGTAGGTTCAAAGACGAAAGCACCATTAAAGGATTAGGAATTGAGGTCTGAAATGATGTGAGCCGCGTAACTGAAAACTTTAGTGATGCAGTACCACCAGACATACTCTGAGCAGAAGATGTATTTTCACCAAACATTGTGGATCGCACTGATATCCGCTATCATATGGCATTCAGCTCGTCAAACTCTATAGACGCGAAGGAAGTAAGCAGAACAAAATGGATCTCATCAAATATCAATAAAACGACTGATATTATACTTGGTAAATTTCAGTCATTAGTAGTTGTTGCATAACAGCAGAAACTTCAATACGAAGCAGTGGGGATTCCGTCCTCAAAATCTTGGGCTTATAAGCATCGTTGACGTCGCAGTTAAAATACGATGAAAAAAATTTAAGAAAACAGTCATGGCTTATCCAGAAAGCAAAAATATTTTCGGCCCATGATATGATTACTGGGGAGACCTTCGTTATTCTTTTGGTTGGTTGTGGCGCAACACTGGATCTTGCCAGTATCATTTTGAATTAGGCCAGCTCTAACAAAAATGCCAGCAGTTGTCGATTCGAGAGCGCATACTGAACTGAATCACATGACCGAATCAAGGTTTTGTGGACGCAGGGTGGCCAACACTTCATGTTGGGGAGATTTGTACCTGCAGTTATTTTGGAATTTATGTAACTACAAGAAGTCACAAAAAGAAACACAGCTCATGGATTTAATGAGTACTATAGAGGACCCAACATATATATACATTGATATACTCATGCGTAAATCTGCTGGTTGAGTGCGTCGGTAGCACAGCGGTAGAATGCTCGCCAACCACGCATGTGGTCCTGGTTTCGATTCCGGGCCGACGCACTCCTTTACCTCGCTAAGCCAGTAATAAAGCTAGTGGAGGGGAGAGGTTGAGTATGAGACTAGCAACCTCATCCTGTAAAAATAAACACTGCTACAAAAACTTCAGGCCTCTAGCTTGAAGACCTGTGTTCCACTGGGAACTTGAAGGAATGAAAAAAGCATATACATCTGCTGGTAAAAATCAAGCTCGCCTATATAATCGAAATGTTAATGTAATGACGGGCCACACCCCACAATTCTGCCATCAGACTCAAAGTAATTCTCAGATGTCTGAATAATTCACGAATTCATTGTCACAAGGTGTTGCATGCACAATACGCTACTCAGATGCCTCCATTCATCAACCAGGTGATGTAAAGAGATGAACTAGTATTAGTTAAGTGCTCTTCTCTATTGAGACGTTTTATAATAACCAAAATCACTTATTTTTCGTCTTTTATGTGATATTTTAGCGACTGTTTGTGATTGAAAGTATACTTAAATTGCAACGGATGATATTTAAAAAGTAAAAAGAGACAGAAACATTCAGCTGGTTACTGTCCATTGTAAAGTTACTATTATTTTTTGAGAGAATGAAGAGTCCGCCTGTCAGGGATTGGAGTGTGGTGGGTGGCCAACACATCATTAAGCATCAAGGTCCTCATTTATAGATCATACTACTGCATAATATGCATCCCACTGTGTACTGACTGCGCTGGCGATAATTAGTATGACACTAGAAGCGTCTCACTTAATGCTACTATGAAGAAAGTTTTTATAGAGTTAGATTAACACTGAACTTTGGCCAAAAAGCTTAGTGTATAAAAGCGCCTAAACAAAGCGTCAGCTTTGAATTAGCAGGGTGTGGTTTGCTATAGAAACTGAATGATAACTGAACGACTGTCCCCGGAAAATTGTTACTGGATTCCTATAAGATCCATATTTCTAGTTTTATCTATAGTTCTTGAAAAGCCAGGGAATGTAACAGAAAAGTGAGAATGTTAGAAGTAGATATGTCGATATATCATCGACATCCAACTGACCTTGGATTCGGCCTGTTGAAGGGGTGATACCTGTATCTCCAGCTGATTTAATTAAATTTTTAAAAATTTTTTTTGATTACAGCTTGATTCCACATTGTATTTTTGGTACAAGTATTGAATTTTCAGCGTGGATATCGGTAACCAAAATTTAGCAGGCCGACCATAGATATCAGGTGTGCGTCGGCGTGGGCTCGAACCCCGGACCATGTGCATGGTCGGCGAGAGTCCTAACCACTGTGCCACCGACGCAGGATTTAGCAAGCACAGGTTACAAAGGTGTAGTCATTTTCTGCCAGTCATCTGTTCCCAACTCAGGATATCTGAAGCATATATCTAGAGCCCTTTAAGTTAGGCGGAATTGTAAGCGCAAAGTTTAACTGTTGGCGCACTTCGAAATGTGGCCCAGTTGGCTGACAGTTAATTCGAACGCCAAGCGTGTGATATGTTAGGCGACCATCATTTGGCTATTATTAGCCCAGCCACTAGGAATGAGGAAAACTTCGTTGGGTTCCCTGCAAGGTACTTAGCAATTTCTAACTATGTTTCAATGTCTTGTCGTCCAATGCTAACGTTTTTGTCTTCTTTTAGTCTGGAGAAATTAAAGATGAGAACTCAGAGATCGTGGATGTCATCAGTTGGATTGTTTCTGACGTTGAAGAGCTGTCTGAAAACTCACTGCTTGTGGAAATGCTCAGGCAAACTGACAGAAGTTCATTCAATGATGTCTCAGAATTGTGTGCTTCGTATAACAAAGCTATTATGGATCTCTGGCATATGGTAGGATTAATATTTTGGTTTCATATTCTTCAGTGGACGGAAGGGGATGTAGTTCCTGATTTCTACAACAGGAAGGCCTCTCGAGACCACATACAATTTATACTTTTGCAATGCTATAATCGGGCTGTGTCAGATCCAGAAAAGCTAAACCAATATCCACCTTTCTCGCCTCAAGTTTATGGGGAAACATCATTCGAACTTATATCCCAGATGATTGATACTATTGCAGTCGCCAGCGACGACATATTTATTGATCTTGGGAGTGGTAATTGAAGTCGGTTAATTTAATTTTCATTTTTAACTAGGCGTAGGTCAAGTTGTCTTGCAAGTGTCTGCATCTACTGATGCGAAATTTTGTTATGGTATTGAAAAGGCGGAGTATCCGTCATACTGTGCCTCAAGGTTGGATGCAGCATTTCGACACTGGATGAGCTTTTACGGGAAATCCTATCGTCCTTACAAAGTAATTAGCGTTTGTAAATTGTGATTTCCCTGTCATATTTTACATGTCAAATTGTGGATTTTAAAATGCCTTTATTCACTTATGATTTCCAAACATGAACCGTAAATATTTTGAGACGAGGTGTAATATCTATAGAGAAATAATGTATAATTAAAACGAAATACTCTCAGTCTGCTAATTGACCTTCTTTACCTTACTTAGTTAGAGCGTGGAGATTTTCTATCGTCGGAGTACCAAGAGAAGATTATGAGTGCTAGCGTCCTGTTTGCAAACAACTTTGCGTTTGGTCCAGAGGTTGACCACCAGTTAAAGCAGAGGTTCGCTAATCTTAAGGAGGGAGCACGAATCATCTCTTCAAAAGCTTTTTGCCCATTAAACTTCCGAATTACCGACAGGAATCTTGGAGGTATGATTTATTTTAAATCTTTTTTATCTTTTTGTCAAGTACTTTAGGGTCTTAGTTCTTGATTAAGTGTAACCTACTATATTTTAGAGCGTTGTCTGTCTGTGTAGCATTGTAATGTTTCCAATCAGGCGTCTTGGTTTAAATCCGTGACACTCACTTCCTTAAATGTTTTGAATGCAAATTTTCCATACATAAGTGGACTTAATAGAATTCTGCGTTCGTGGCATTAGTCGGCGAATGGTGTTTCAAATATTGCATACGGTGACATTTTAAAAGCCAACAGGTTCACAAGTAGGCTAACACTCATTGCTGAAGAATTTTAATGTCAACGGGTCGGTTTCAGATACGCAAAATCTTCAATGACGTGTTTGGGATACTTACAAATGCAGTACTTAGGTGATTTGTCACTAACCTAGTTGAGCCGTAATTGCTGTGTCTCGAAATCATACCAAGTGTAACCTGGACCAGTGCGCACGTTTATATAGTTACTTAACCACCTTCTGCATGTGTATGTGTATGTGGTAATTATTGTTGATATCATAGAATTGTGTTTTGGTTCATTCAAAGTAGTATTTTACACACAATCTACATATATCTCAAATTATCTATCAGTACTTCAAACGATGTTAATCGAAAAATGGTATTAACTTATTTTGTGATCTAATCAGAGGCAAGGCAGTTTTTCCTTTTCCTCATAGAACCATGATATTTGTTATCACAAGAGTCTCCAGTCTCTGCTTTGCGTCATACTTAGAATTTCACCACATAACTCATAACAGGGATTAGTGACTTCCCACGTTAATTACATTTTTCAGTCTAGTTACCTGTAACTCTTTCTCAACCTAATGGTAGTGAGTTTGACATTGCTGGTTGAGAAAGCTTCATAGTTTCAACAGTCATCTTGCACTCCTGCATAACGTTCGATGCCAAACCTGACTAGTTATTTCACTGCCACACAGTGCAACCAGCTGGATGAAGACATTTATGGTTTTCAACTAAAAGTTAACTGTGGAGCTTTGCCGCTTTTATAGAACTATAGATCCGTGAATAAATGTTCAACACTGCTGGGTCGAGTCGTACAATTAAGACTGTTTAGTCTGTAACCTAATAGTTGCAAATTTTCACGATTATTTAATTGAAATTTTGAATTTTTGTTTGGTATATTGTGTCAATTTAAATAAACTCCAGCTTGGTTTTTAATATTTAAATGTAGTTAGTGTTAATGCTTCATTTACCGGACTACCATAATTGCACACGATACTTTTATAAAATGTTGATTTCATGTGTATGTATTTTATTCAGATATTGGCTCAATTATGCGTGTAAGCTGCCTTAATCCGATCCAAGATGCTGTTTCATGGACTGACAAGCCATTTAGCTATTATGTGCATACGATTGATCGTTCTCTTGTAAGTAGTCGTTACGGTTATCTTAATTCCGTTATCGTTTCATCAGAGATATATTACGTGATCAATATTTTTTCTTTCTATTGAAAAGTCCTTATCATTAATACATGCTGAAATTCACAAATAATATCCGTTTCAGTTGTTGACAATTAAAATTGTTATCGTTCATAATATTTACAGGAAATCGTGCAAACAGATAGTTAGAAATGTGATTGTATGGCTACCTATACTCGTTAGTTAGTGTCACTACAGATAATGTGATTAAGCTATTTGACTAAATTCAACCGTCATTCAACAATCACTTTAATCGATTTGTTTGTTTTATTATAAAACAGAGGGAAAATTACACCCATTACACATATTAAGCCTTCTTAAGTAATAGTGGAAATTAATAAATCCGTAGCTTTTTGAAGCAGATATAAACCCTCAGATTGTTGCGCATATACACATTAGAAGTAAGCACATTAAAATAACCCATATATCATTGTGATTTGTGCACTTACGACGAGTTGATTGATCTGTATGTATTTTTTCTGCATACTTTGCACGTGAGTCGACAGGAGTGCGGCAAAAGTTCAGCGTGTCTAATCGAAGTATCTAATATAGTCCTACAGGAGGTCAATCGCAAGCGCTAATAGCTCAGTGGTGACATCTCCGATTGACTGCAACACTGGTTGGTGATATGCGTCCGAATCTCAGAAGAGAAATGAATTCCTTCGAAGTGGTCGTAGATACGCCTTGCTGACTGATGGGTGCCAACAAGCACGAAACCTAGGTGGTGTCCAAGGCTTCCTTTTGATTGCCCCTAATTGTCTAATATCAACAACTCACTTTGCAGTGTGTCGTGATGGTAAGCCGCCTAGTGGAATGGTGGGCCACATTGCAGACTTGACTGATAGGAAGGACTAGACACATTAGCTACTAGCTAGTGTACCGTCAAAGTACTAAATATCTGTTGTAACTATCTCAGTGGATAAAGAAACACGAATTTCTCGGTCCACTAATGTTCCTTATCTAACATGGCATTTGACTTCCCTAGTTCTATGTTATATGAGCTATGTGGGTGATAACAAAAGCATGTGATTATTACATCTGCTTTTACAGCGATTGTTTCACAATTGTAAAGTTTTAAAAGACAAGTTACAGTGCAGCAAACTTATCCCTTGATAAGCATGTGCAAATTATGTTGGTGCTAGACCGAACTCAGATTAGCAAATGCCTAACAAACATTCTGTACACGTGTCTAGAAGAAGCTATTCAGAAAATATGCGCAAAATTACTATCACAGATTTTATCATCCTTAATAACCCGTTTAAAATCGGACTTCAACTAGATTTTAGTCGATTCATTTTCAAAACAGTTATCAGTTTCTAATGTCTGAAGAATAACTGTTTTTATAAAGCTTATTTACTGTTATGTGGTTTCATTCAACTTTTATTCATCGTTGGTAATTTTGATTTACTTTTCACTATTTCTAGTTGGAACAATATTTTGCTCGTTTGAAGAATCCTAAATCCAAAGTACGTATCTAAATTTATATGACGATTATTTTCTTTGTTTTGGAGTCTGTTATGTTGCAATTAGGATTTTAGGTTCTTTTTCCACGCGTTCTGTGTGGAACATAAGGCTTCAGGCTTTAAAGTTTCAGTGGCAGTAATGTTGTTGGATTAAGAGGGTGAGGAAACGCTAGCGTCAGATCCAGAGACATCGTTCTTCCCTGGCTAACTGCCTTCTGGTAAGGTTTAAGACTGACTGGTTTCCACATAGAACATTGCACAGATTTGCAGCGCTTCAAGTTCCCACTTTCCATGTAGCACACATAGCAAGAGAACAGAGTAGAGAGATTCAAAAGAGAGAGATAATAAACAGAAGTGATGGGGGGAAACAATAGTAATATGGGAGAACAATATGTTTTTATTCGATATTAAAAATTACAGGGAATGCATCTATCATTGAGAACGACTTTGGGCACTCGACGGCTAACCTCAGTATTACTCACCCTATTGAATCACCACCTAACACATACGGGAGACAAAATGCAGGTTGATGAAAGACAGTCAGCCAACCAGGCTTTTGGTATCTTCCACTTTCAATGTGAACCATGTCTCACTTACAGTCAGCCATAAAGGAGGACGGAGCGACATGGCTTTTGAACACCACCCACATCCTTTGGTCAACAGCCAACCAACCAACTGGATATCGCGTCTATTAAACCGGAGATGGCGTGAGTTATCAGGCAAATGCCAAACGAGTCTTTTGTATCCGTGCTGTGATTTTGTCAATGATCAGTTCGCTGAGGCTGATACAGCCTTCCAAATAAGCGATGTGGTCAACACGCTCTACCACTTCACTCCTATCTATCTTTAAGCTAGGAGTCGATGTAGTCCAGTCCAGTCGTGTAGCATCTCCTACCATTTGACAGCTGTAGCGAATTTCATGCCAAACATTCGAAGATTACTCATTGCTCAAGGTGTTCAGAAGACTCTGTTGTGTTTTGTCATCGTCTTCACCTTGGAGTCAGGGGGGGACTATGTCATCCTCATAATATTCTAAGTCAACGAGATTATCCCCACCTTACTGACAAGTCAATCCATGAGTTACTGAAGTCAGTTATGGTTGAATCCATTAGAGTATATCTATGATGAAACTAAACAGAAATGGAGACAATGAACATCTTCATGATGGACAATTATTTTCTTAAAATCAATGTTAAAACCAGTCAGATTGTAAAGCATAACAAAAGGTAATAAAATTATGCTTGCTTTAAGTAGAGTGGATGGAGTATAATGAATCTGTAAAGTGTATTATTGTCGTTTATTTAAGCTAATTAAGAGATATATAGATAGATTAATAGACAGCATGTTTTATATAGTTTCAATTCTATATGAATAACTTTATGTGAAGTCAGTAGGTGGCTAGAATAATGGAGATATTTAGTACATTAGTTTCTGTGAATAATGCGCCGACTCATTTAATTGTGTAGGCCGGTCTGATAAAAATAGGGCTGAATGCTTACATTGTCAATACCAGTTGAGTGACGCAATATTCTACATATATATTTATAATACGAATTCTCACCTATTTTTAGACTAATCTTTTGGATAAATTTGATTATGCACTATCCAGTTTCGCGTTTTTCCCATGATGTAATTACTGAAAAGTAAAATCTCTGCTTGTTATAAATAAACTAATAAACCGCAAATGATTTCACGCTGTCGAATTATTAGCATTATTATTTATCATCTTTTCAAATTGATTTCTTTGTGTTTCCAATGGGACTGACAACTTCTAGCTAGAGCTTTGAAGATTCAGTGGCGGTGGTGAGGTCGGTAGGCTTCACTTAGCCTAATCTTCCCTCTTTATCATTGACCTTACATACCGGCTTAGCAAGGTTTCGAATTGCATCGACTGGGGATCGACTCGCGGACCATTTGAGGTGTGGTTGGCGAGCGTTCTACCACTGAACCACTGACACGCTCACATTCTTGAAGCTTCTTTATTATTATTACATTGAGATATCAACAAATTTGGTTAAAGGATAGACTATGAATTGTGCGTCGGTGGCATAGCGGTTAGGACGCTCGCCGACCACGCACTGACTTGGCTTTCTCCCTTCGCTGAGGGTTTGTGACACTATACTGACCCTGTATTGTAGTCCGAATAATTTTAATTTCCAAACAGTTCACTACTACTCCTCTCCCCTTGAACTGAGCACTTTTCAAAAATACGAATTTGAATGTAGAAAGTGAATTGTCTTGTAAATTAATTTTTCCTTCACGTTCCCCAGTGGAACATAGGGCTTCAGGCTAGTGGCTTGAGGTTTCTGTAGCAATGTTTATTTTGCAGGATGGGGTTGCTGTCCTCATGCCCAACCTTTCCTCTTTACGAGCATTATTTCTGGCTTAGCGAGGTGAAGGAGTGCGTCGGTGGCCGGGGATCGAACCCCGAACCATGTGCATGGTCGTCGGGCGTCCTAACCACGATGCCACCGAAGCACATTGTCTTGTAAAATCATACATATTTTACCTTGGTTAACACTTGTTGCACTATATTTCAATGTGTATATAAAAGAAGCTTCCGGTGATTTGTTGTTGTCTTGCTGCCCTATTTCTTCTTCATTTCTGTGGATGATAGTCTTGTCTTTTTACCTCTTCTTCTTCTTCTTTTATTTCCTTTTCTTTTTCTTTCTGTCTAATTTATATTTATACAAAATAGGATGAAAATCAAGTTCGTCGAGACCGCAAAGGTCGTATTATCTCTGAAGTCACTTCTAGAGAGGTAATTATCCAATTAATACAAATTTTTATTTCTATTTTTTTTCCATGAATGTTCACAACTCACTCACTTGATTTTCAATCACACATTGTTTTGTATATATTAAATTTTATCTACCATGTGACTATTACTACCTATTTATAATATCCCATGTGCGTTTTTTTCTCAATAAAATGACGACATATAAATCAATCTGTATGTAAAACATGATAATAGTATTCTCAATAGTCCACTTGTTAATTAATGTGTTGTTTTTGCCGAATTACTTTGTGGCATGAGATTATTTAAATCACATGACACCGTTGGTGGTGTAGTAATGAAGAAATTCACTAATAAATTGTAGTAAAACTAGGTCTCAAATTGTCAAATTTAATGTTTATCCAGGTATTTATTTGTTGTTTAATTGGTTGGAGGATTAATCCGATGCTCACTAGCGACTGGCTCTATTCAGGCAGTTGACTTGGCGTTCTGGTGGAAAGCAGGTTGAAAGTGAGGCAGTAACTCATCATCGAAGAAGACATTGCAAAGTGGTTGTGCTGTGTCATGAATTGGCAGAAGTTAGAATTCATTGAGAAGCCGGGTCCCAGTGGGTTAATGAGACTACGAGCTAGCTCGTCTTGTAACCAGAAGGTCCTGGGTTCGAACCCTGGCGACGGTGGGTGCATACTGATGAAGAGTCCCAAACTAGACTGACGAAACAGTTGTCTAGTACTCTAGTGATGGTTTTCCAATGGTTCTGTGACTGGTGTCACCTCATGATGAAATCTCCCAACCAATCGAAAAAGGGAGGGTGATGGGAGGGTAGGTTCTTTACGCCGACTCTGGCGTAGACGAGATGTTCGACTATCGACCAAAGGGCGGGTGTACTGCTCATCAGTCCGCTCCGTCCTCCTTTATGGTTGTGAGACCTGGCCACTGAGAGTGGAAGGCATGAAAAGACTAGCTGTCTTTGATCATAGGTGCCTGCGCTCTATTTCCCGTGTAAAGTGGCATAATAAGGTGAGCAACATTGAGGTTAGGCGTCGAGTTCTAGGTAAACAGGGGAAATCAATCGACGAAGTCGTGAAGCTACCAAGACTGAGATGGTTAGGACATGTGTTACGTATGCCAAGTCATCGCCTCCCTCGACGAGCAATGTTAGCGGATATAGGGTCAGGCTGGAAAAGAGCTAGCTAGTGGCGGTCAAACAAAAACTTGGCACCAGTCAATGAAATCCACAACAGTTGGTCTAAGCCACGTAGGACGCTGTAGACTTCCTGACTGGTTGGGGTCCTCGGGACGGTAAAAATCTATGGTTGGAAACAATTGGTGACATGGCTGAAAACCGTTCTCAGTGGCGCAGATGCATCCACTCCCTGTGACTTATGATCTTCAATGAAACTGTTTTGTATTTCTTTATTACTCCTTTGTCTCACACCTCTGCTCACTGTTTCTATTATGCTTTTCTTGTACTTTCTTCTCTTGCTTTGTGTGCTGCAAGGAGGGAGTGTGGCGACTTGAACTTCCGCACATTTGTGCAAAGTTCTATGTCGAAAACAGGCAGACAAACAGACAGGTTCTTTAATCTGTTTTCCTTAAGGAAGTGTTTGTAAATCTACATAATTTACTTGAGTTTTCTCTCCACCTTGTCTAACTTCTTTTTATTTCGTGTTTTTAAATCTTATTTATATATAGGGTTCATCAAACTCATCTGCAACTAATAATCAGAACAATAATAGTAATAGTGCTAATCATGTAAGAAAAAGATCAACAATGCTAACAAAGCATCATTCAACTGCTTTTCGACGTTTACCAAAACGATCAGCATCTCTACCTGATGTTGCACGTAATTCCTGTGGAAAGTCTACTACTACTGCTGTTAGCACCACCACTACTAATAGTAGTACACCTAATACTCTGTCTAAAAATAATAATAAGTTAAGTTTATCAAAGAAAGAAACATCTGATCATCACCATCGTCATCATCGACATCGTCGTCATCAGCATCATCATCAGCAACCGCAACAACGTCTAATGAATGGTGGATCATCTATTGTTGTACGGCGAATGCGATCATGCTCTAGACAACGATGTAATAATGCAAGAAAATGGTCATCACGGCGTAAACGATCACATACCCATAGTAATAATAATGGTAATAATGATAATAATAAAGCCAATAAAATATCACACAATAGCAGTAGTATATCATCGGTTGAGAATCATGTTGATGGTAATACTGATGATACACTTCTGCTTGAATCTACTGTTAATCAACAGTTAGCTTCATTAACTGTCAAAGAATCCGAAATATGCGATCAAGAGGATACAGGAAAACAGTTTACATCCGATATTTCCACGGATCTATTAAATAATAATAATCCTTGTGAAAATGATATATTGTCGAAAAGCGATGCTATGAAACAATCTACCCGACGGAAGAGTAAAACGCTAGCGATTGTTACGACAACAACAACTGCTAATAACAATAATAATAATAACATTAGTAATGGTAAACTTGCTTACAGTTATTCTGTCATCGATGATTGTCTCAGTGTACACTCCTTGTCGTCATCTTCTTCTCGAGGTCAACGTGATAGTCGAAATTCATCGTCATCTCCATATGTCTCTTCATTGTCATCAGCGAATCGATCACCGAATTCACAAACGGATGAAACGCCAACTACTTTGAACAATCCTGCAAATAATTATTCACAGTCAACATTGAGAACAATTCAATCGCATAACTGTTGTATTATCCCACAAGATGATTTAGACAGAAGTAAGTTGTGTGTGTTCAACGTGAATATGTGAATTTATATATTTGATTTGATTAGTTACATGATATCATCATAAGCTGACATTGGTTAGAGAGTCATTGAAAACCAACGCTTAAGTATTGGATATCTGTTTCGTCAGCCCAGTCCAGCACTCTTTGTCAGTGCGCACCGACCGAGTTTCCAACCCAGGATCTTCCTTCCGGTTACGAGACGAGCTGGTAGACCATTAAGCCACTGGGACCCGATCCGACGACCAGTCTATGAATCCCAACTTCTCCGATTTCACGATATAGTTCACGATATATATAGACCTCGTCATGGGTCAACATGGGTTAGAGAATAGCTGAAAATCACGTAGCGTTAGATAACCGTTTTGTTGGAGAGTTCGAGACACTTCAGCGGTGTGTGGATCTGTGGACTCTGTGAAGGATAAGACTTTGTACTGTCTAGTGAAGATGTAGCTTTTAGGCTTGAACCCTCGTGCTAGATCCGAATAATGTCTCTCCACCTACTTCAGCGTAGGCACCTGATTAGTATCCTCAAGCGCCTCACATGATATGTTTAACTTCATAGCCTAATACAATGAAAATTCTTTCCGAGTAACTGAGTTCGAACAAACCATCAAGTTTGCTTTCCAGTGACTGACTGACTAGTTTCAACATAGAACTTGGCGCAGATGGACAACAGTTCCACTTACCATGTACCACACAAAGTCAGAGAAGAGAGTAAGGAGAGATTAAAAAGAGAGAGAGACAAAGGTGATAAACGGCAGTATGCACCTCCCTGTGTGGTTGGCTGGTCGGCCGGATTAAACTAATTGTTACGGATTTGATTGACTGATGAATCCATGTTTTGGTTTGACCACTACTGGCTGCTTTCCAACCTGATCGATGTTATGTCAGGTAACATTACTCTTTGTCGAGGAAAACGATGGCTAGGCATTTTTTATTACTCTCTAGGGATGAAGATTTCGACTGTTCCGTATATTTAGTTTTTAGTTTCTTTGTCTTAGGTTCACTTTCGTCGACTCTATTCCAAAGGACTGGTTTATTAGCTATGTCTATGAACCAGGCACATAAAACATCTCTACGGGGTAACAGCATGTTGATGTAATACCAACCGTATATATCAAGCGTTTGATGATTTCCGTAGGTAAACCGTGTGTCCACAAATTCGATGATAAACACTCTTCTGTTTTTGTTTGTTGTAGGTAATTTAAGTCACTCAACTTCTATATTGAGCAACGTAAGTTCGAATGTTCTGTGGGGGAGGGGAAAGGGCTGAGTTCGTTCAAGGTTGTATACATGACTTGTCCTAAGCGAAGGATAAAACTAGTGCGTTGGTGGGTCATTGGCTGGACACTAGCCAATCAAGCCTTAAGTATTCTGGGGTTCGATCATCGACTGACGAACGCACTCCTAAACCTCGTTAAGGTGATAGTAGTAAGGCCGGTAAATAGGGGAGATTGGCTGTCAGGTTAGCAACCCTACCAGGTAAAAATAAACACCACTATTACTACTACTACCGAAATTTCAAAGCGCTACTTTGAAGTCCTATGTTCTACTGAGAACGTAAAGGAATATTATGGCATTATATATTATTATAAAACAGATTGGGCATGAGGTTTTATGTCAGTCAAAATCCAGACTTGAAGTATCTAACAGTTGTCCATACAATACACAGTAGTATTACCTAATTTTATTGACTATATATGTATTAGACACTTGTTCAATAGATGTCGATCCATATCCTTCGGTAGTATTACGCCTATCATAGCTGGTTACCGTTTTGTTTACTGTAAGGCTTCGTCTCAGTTAAGGGCAGGTAGTAGTAGTACTAATAGGCAGATAATATTATTCAAGTGTTAGTCTGCAGGGTTTCATCATGAGCGTGCATCGTTTGGAGGACCACTAGGAAATCTTGGAGTACCGAACAGTCAGCTGTTTCTTCAGCCTAGTTTGAAACTCTTCCATAGTAGGCACCCACCCTACTGACAGGTTTCGAATCCAGGACCTTCCGGTTACAAGGAGCTATAATCGGCGGAAAGTCTTCGATGTAGGTTTCGTGTATGTTCGCACTCACTCACCAGTCAGCAAGGCGTACCTGCAACCGCCTTGAAGGAACTCATGCCCCTTCTGAGATTTGAACCCGTGTAACCCAGTGCTTTTATAAATCGGGTCCCAGTGGCTCAGTGATTTATAAGCTCACCTTATAACTGAAAGGTTGTGGGCTGGAGCCCTGTCAGTAGGATGGGTGCGTATTGCTAGAGAGTCCCAAACTAGGCTGACTAATCAGCTGGCTCATTCTAGTGTTAATTTTGCAATGGTTCTCTAATGCGATATCAGCTCATGATGAAATCCTAAATAATATTATATTACTTATTTGTTGGTTCACACATCAAATGAAATCTTTTATGTGTTTGTTTTTTTACTGTAACTTTTACCAAAATCTATTGTAAATAAGTAAAGCGTTTTTGAGTGCATAAGTGAATGTTATGCATTCTGAAAAGTACACAAGAGATAAAGAGTGAGAGACAGAGGGAGATAGAGATTGTATGCGAAAGAAAATTAACCGACAAATCAAATTTCTCTTTTGCCAATACAAATTCATGCATCAATCAAAATATTAAAAGATCGTGTTTCTCTTTCTCTTAAACATGATTATATTTGTATTTAGTTAGTAGTAGTGGTATTGTTGTTTTCATTCTTCATGCGTTGTTTACATTAGATTGGTTTTTTTATACTGTAGACTATGCGCTCTCTCTATCGATGTATCTATCTCCCTGTGTCTTATTGATTGATCCATGCATTACAAAGCTAAATAACATACCATATTGTTATAGAATGGTTTTTTTGTCTCTCTCATTAAGTAGAATCTCCAGGCTAATCTATGTACTTGTGAAACCATTTAGGAGTTATACTCTAAAAGAGTTACTTACAGAGATCAATGAGTCCTGCTTATGTGTGTGTGTGTGTGTGTATGAACATTATTATTGTTGTTATTGATCCCTTGGATTCCGAATGAGACACACGGCTTCAATAGCAAATCTCCACTTTTTTTCCAATTTTTTGTGGTCCTCTTTAACTGGTCTCACGACTGACCATCATCTGTCATCTCCTCCGCCTCCACCTCCTCCTCCGCAAAAGATCTCCCCCATGTTAGCTTCGGGCCAACGCACAATTTTTTGCCCCATTCGAGTGGCTAGCTCTGCATTGGGCGTGATGTCTTTCGACGGTCTCCTCAGTAGCGTGTGTCCAATCCATCTGTATTTTTTGTTTGCATATTTGTTGAGCAGTTGATTCTTGGTTGGTTCGCCCTCACAGTTTCTTCTTTTTAATTCTTTCTGACCGTTGGATCTTCAATATGGAGCGGCGAAGACTGTTGAGAAAAGTCTGCGAAGTGGCCTGTTGGAAGTGCTTTCCGTGACTCATGCGTTGGTCAAGTTTCTGACCAACATTTGTTCTGAAAGTCCGAATTTCTCTGTTTATTCTGAGGCCTAGTGCAGAAGATTTTCAAGGTGACCTCAGATTGATGAAGGTGTAGCTAACTTTTCCAATTCTGGCTTTGGCATCTTTCACATCTGTGCCGTCCTCCTGTGATTGAGACGATGCTGGCTGCTTAGATAACTGATATTCGGTTGTCGACCAAAATGTCGTCCCGTGTTTGTTAGTGGTATTATAAGGTGAGCAATATTGAGGTTAGGCTTCGGTCGAGTGCCATCTAGGTAAGGAGGGGAAATCAATCGACGATGTTGTAAAGTTACATCGATTGATAAAGATGGTTAGAACATGTGTTACGCATGCCTAGCCATCGCCTTCTTCGGCAAAAGGCAGTGTCAGCTGACATAGGATCACGTCGCAAAAGAGCTAGTGGAAACACGGCTTCATCAGTCAATGAAATCCGCAGCAGTTAGTTGTAGGATCTAGATGGTAACAACTAATAAAGGCTGGAGACAATCTGTGATGTGGCCCAAAATCCATGTTCTCAAATGATGGCGCAGATGCATTCAATATTTGTGATTTATAATATCGAATAAAATTCCACTGTCCTTCCATATTACTATTCTTTTTGCCTCACATTTCTGTTTATTATCTGTGTCTTCTGATGAATCTTTCTTTATACTCTTCTCTTGCTTTGTGTGCTGCACAGAGAGTGGGGCAACTCAAACTGCTGCACATCGGTGCAAAACTCTGTGTGGAAACCGTCAGTCAATCAGTCAGACTGACTTACTATTTTCATAGATTCGTATGACATTGAGATTCATCCAATGGTTGGAATGACAGTAACTTTCCTCGACACATACATACACACACACACACACAAGGAGTCTTCTCTTTTTATTGGTTCGTACAGTGTTAGCGATATGCTTTTTGATTGACTGACTAGAGTTGGGTGTGTCGGTGGTTGTTTGATTTTGTTTTTTTGTTAACCAAGACAGTCTCTGTGTGTTGTTCTTTTTTGTTTATTTTTTTGTAATCTATGACAATATTGACTTCAGTGTGATTTGCATTTCATCGTTTTTTGTTGTTGCATTATATTGGTTTTTTACCTTGTTTTTCAGCTACCGGATGCCCCTTTGGTTGCAATAAGCCAGTCTTACTTTCTTCTTCTTTTCTTGTTTTGTTTTTGCTTGTCTTCAGATATGTCTGATCCGTCTCCTCATATTCGTATTAAATTCAGAATATCAAATTCTAGAGGGAGTCAAGATCATTCACGTATTGGTCAGATAAAGCCAGCTCCTGCTGAGGAGGACAATATGAATAGTGATGTTTTAAATCAGGTTAAAAATAGCAGTAGTAGTAATAATAATACCACTACTACTACTACCTACAATAGCAACGACAACAACAAGAATAATGGCGATGATGTCGATGAAGAAGAGCTCTCGACTAGTGTTGCTAATCGTCGTATACTGCGTAAATGTCGACAAGTGTCAAATAACAATAATTCATCGTATACTACAAACAACTCTAAAATACCAAACCATCGAACAATAGTTCTACGCAAACGAATACAAAAATCTTTGAGAAATGCCTCAGAAAAGTCATCATCCTCACCAACACCAACAACAACTCATACAAGCTATTCTCCGAAGAAAATAAATACTTCCGATACCAATAATAATAATAATAATAGTAATACTAAGTTGAAATCTACACACAAACGTTCTTCACGTGATGACTTACATAACAACTTGGATATATTACATAATCATACTGTTACACAAATCCAGTCTAAACCAACATTAACTCAGTATGGATTGAATGATAAACGATTGTCAGCTTACACGTGTCATTATCAACCAGTGGATGTATATGCAGAAAATACTAGCAATCCTCGTATCACTGATTCAACTATATCTGATATTCATACAGGGCATAATAAAGCGCCTGTACCGTTAGCGCTTACCCAATATCTAGGTGAGTTGTGTTCTGTTTGCTTGTATTCAGTCTTTTTTTCTTTTGTAGGATCCTTTTTCTTTTATGCTAAATTATTGCATCACTAAGCAAAATTATGATAAGAAGGAAAGGTCGGTGAGCACTCATCACCTGTTTCTTTCTTTTGTTTCTCTCAAAACTACTTAACAGTATGCACCGTACAACCTTACTAGGGAGAGATAGGCCTTTAACCTTTTTGAGATGTTACCAGTTGTTCTTTAGGAAACCTTGATGGTCCTCAATTCAGTCCTCTCACAGGGTTTTATAACCATTCACTGTTCCCTGAAAAGTCTCACACTAGAACCATTCAGGGCTGTCCTAGGCTTCCAAGTTTCCAGTAATTTTCCCACCTTGTGTGGGCTCGTGATGTGTATTCTTGTAACTGTAGAAGACAATAGGTTTTGGTAACGGAATGCTTATTTGACATTTGATATCTCTATATAGGGAAATTGTGTACACCTGATATGAAAATCGTCATTTGCACAAATCATCCGTGTTATGCTACTTTTTCCCTTCCTTCATATTGCATTTTTTTGTGTTCTTTTCGTGTCTCTCGTGTTTTGCCGTAATACCGGTTCATTTGTTCTCTTTGACGTCCAATCTATCTCTCCATTAATTTGATTTTTCTGTGCCGATGAACATCCTTTTATATACTACCGATGAGTCTTATCAGTAGCACACGTTTTTGTTTAAACAAATGTATCTCTTATAAACCATAATTTCAAGTTCTTCAGGCACCTAATTTACGTAACTATAATAGTTTATCTCTCTCTCTCTCTCTGTATGTGTGTGTGTGTTTGTGTATCTTCCTCTTTACACGTTATTATCAGTGTGAAATCATTCATACACTGATCAATAATTGCACACTTCAGGGTCATTTCTTATGGATCGATCTCTATTGATCCGTGATTACACGCATCGTGTCTACGCTTGCATGTGTGTGCGACTGATGAAAGCGAAATCAACTTGATGTGTTTGCCTATTTTCGGGTCATGTCTACAGTTTTACAATGTTTATCATATGATGTAATTGTTTGTTTTTTATTACTGTCACGAGTCGTAAAGTAGATTAGGCGATTTTAAAAACCTACAGGTCAACTTCGTTTATACCTTCAGTGGTGGTTTGAAACATTTTAATTGTTTTATATAATCAGTGAATTACAGAAGCATATTTTGGCTTATTATTATTATCATTATCAATCCTATGAGTTTGTTTCATGGGGAACATAGGGCTTCAACAGCACATATCTCCATTTCATCCTGTTCTCTGCTGTCATTTTTAGCTGTTTCCACAATTGCCCCGAAGGCTTCCTCTCCTCTTTCTCCTCCTCATGTTACCTCCATATCACTGAAGGATACCCAACTAACTCCATAGTTTCTCATTAGAGTTACACTCGAGGTTTACTCCTCCAATGCAATCTTTCCATGACCATTTAAGAAATACTGCTATGTTATCCTACGAACGGCACTAAAAGCTGTCAGTAGGGCGGCTGTGGTGTTCCTACGCTAAATCGATTCGTTAACACTCCTATAGACAGTAGACACACGGACTCACATAAGGAATTAGCTAGTATTATCTCTTCAGACTCTGAACATCCTCTCTATATGGACAACTCTCTCTCTCCTTGCATCTGCCTCATCAGGGGCCAAGTTAAACTTTAAGCACCATTAACCAACTACCAATGGAGTGTGACAGCACCGATGACCTTGAAATGCTCACTGAGAAAGTTAGTGAAACCTAGCAAGTAATGCTTTCATTATCAGTGAAATATGCTTATCGAAGCGTTATGCTATTAAATGGTATATCAGCTTAGGTTTGGGAAAGATTAAGTTACGGTTTAAACCATGAACAAGTTAGGGTTAGATTAACCTAACCTAATAAAGGCGACATCAGGGTTGGTTAGAGTTAGATTACAGTTAGTTGTTATAACTCCGTTGCCAATTTGTTATGTGACTGAAGTGAATTGAATAAATCCGTTGCTACTTTGTTATGTCTGCGCCTGTTAATTACTATAACGGTAATCAACTTGACTGGCACGCTAATACATTTCTATTTGTCCGTTGTACCTTCCGATTCACTGAGTCACGAAAATATCAAAAGATAAAGGCTGGCTGGCCTGTGACTGTAAGTTATTGTATTATACTATACTTTATAGTTTAAGTAACAACACATGATATTTATACATTTTCTTTACCATAGCAAAAGTTGACTAACAACCGTGAGAATGGATTGATCTTATTTGCTGGAAATGTCTATTCTCATTGGTTGGTGATCCAACAAAGACCAAAGTGAGGCGAAAGACGATGAATTGATCTCACACACTAAATCCCAATATACGTGAGAAATGATACATTCACATAGTAACTCCATCAAAAGATAAATCACATGATTCGTGAGAAAAGATGATATACTATTTTATACTGGGCCCATTCATTAGTTTAGGGCTATTTTCAAGTTAGGGTGTTAGATTCAGGAAAGATCAGGGTTATTGTCAGGGTCATAGTGCGACTTTAATCAAAATAAATAATATCCACAATGGAGTTATACTCTGTTGATACTCCAGCCTAAAACTGATGCCTACTTTTATCACTTGGGCGACGAAGGTAGCCTCTGTAACACTTTTCTACAGTTTTTATGCATAAAAAAAAATAAATTTATGTATTCCATGCACAAAAATGCCTCCTTCACATGATTGGTGCATTCGAGGTCATTTGTTGATTGGTGGAAGTTAGTGGTGCTTAAAGTTTACCTTTGCCTCATCCAACAGAAGGAGAAGCAACTATACAAGGCTGTATGCTCGGGTGACTATGTACAAAACTCTGCAATACCTTATTTTAGCACGTTATGAGAGAAGTGTTAGGTAAAACACTACCAACTTAATAAGGAACTCTATGTAAATAGCCGTATTTTTCCTATTGTTACACCGCTCTAAATATTTTCACTTAATTTAATCTTATATTCATTCCCTTATTGAACAATATTGTCAATGTAAATGCCCGGCTTTAATTATTACCCCTGTAATGAGAAAGTTAGATGCAATAGTGTACTGTACTACATGCTGTAAATTCCATATTCCATTGTACAAAAATCAATGTTTGGAATAAAGCTGTTATTATCATTATTACTTATAATATTATCTATCCGGTTAAAAATGGTTTAATGCTGATAGTTATGGTCAACTAATGAACAATGTACATTTGGGTAAGTGCTATGTCCCAACGTGATTAAAAGCTATTTCAGGAAGAGAAGAACGTCCTGGGAAACTGTAAAATGGTATAAAATACAATTATACATAATACATCATTGGAAGGAAATTTACAAGATATTTAGGCGAATGAGCTACAGAGTCCTTGGAATGATAGTATACATTTGCAATGTATAATGCTAACCATATTGGTCTAACCATGGAAACTATGACGTTTTCGATGAAAATATAGCATTGCTCAAGCAATAATGTTGTTGTTTGGATTCAGATTATAAGGATAGAAGACACTTGTTGCCTGTGTTAATCCTCGCCATACATATCTCTGCAGAGATCTAGTTTCTCTCTGAAAGCGTTCACCGATGGAGCTGTCACTACTGAATCAGGTTAGGAGTTCCAGTCATTGACCACTCTGTGAGAGAATCTAAACTCCAAGCGTATTTTAATCGACCTCGGTTCTAGCACCTTGTGGTGACCTCGTAAGTGTATCCTAGAGGGAGAGACAAGGTTTGAAAGGTCAATCCCTAAATCACCCTTGAATATGCGGTAAACCAAAATTAAGTTGCCTCTCCTCTTTCGGTATGATAATGGGAAGAGATTCAAATGCTCCATCCTTATGTCATGTGCGTCGGTGACATAGCGGTTAGGACGCTCGCCGACCATGCACATGGTCCGGGGTTCGATCTCCGGCCGACGCTTTCCTTTACCTCGCGAAGCCAGAAATAATGCTGGTGAAGAGGAAAGGTTGGGCATGAGGCTAGCAACCCCATCCTGTAAAATAAACACTGCTACAGAAACTTCAAGCCACTAGCTTGAAGCCCTATGTTCCACTGAGGAACGTGAACGGACTTATCTAACTGCTTGCTCAAGGTCATTAATCCGTTCATATTAGTTAGTTTCATTTTAGGCTAATATAGTTTAGAGTCATCCAAAATCCAAGCTAATACCACAGTGATACAAAAGCTAAGTGAATGTCTTTTATTGGTTAGCATTTGATTTATGATGTGGGTGAATTAAAAAAAGAGAAAAGATTTAGTGCAGTATATTGCAGCATGTTATTAAAATACTCCTAAATTCGTTGAAATAATACTGTTTTTATTAGATGGTTGGAGGCAATCAGCAGGGAACCTTGGTCCCAGGTTTCGTGCCAGTTGACACTCGTCAGCTCAGTGGTAAAAAGTCTCTGACTGCAGCACTGAGTAATGTGGATTCGAATCTTGGACATGAATTCCTCCAAGACGGTAGCAGATACTCCTTGCTGAGTGGTGACTGTGAAGAAGCACGAAACCTATGTGAAAGGCCTCCTACCGATTGCCTCCAACTATCTAATATCAACAATTCACAGTGCAGTGTATCGTAGTGGTGGTGAGCCACCTAATGGCATGCTGATCACATTGCAGACTTGACTAATAGAATTTATTCTACACCAAAAATAGAACTAGACACATGACACTAGTTACTGACGAGTGTTCAATCAGAATAGTAGTGTTGTGTTGGTACTGTTGTGTTCTATGAGTGCCCTAGATTTTTTCTATAAAGGCACGATAAAAACATCACAATTAAACTGTCTAGCTTAGATAACATTCAGTGTCGAAAACTATCCATCTGGGTTATACAACACAGTGGGTTCTGGGTGGTAGTATCATCAACTCCCATAGAATGTCTGTCTGTGTCTGTCTGTTTTCTACATAGAATTTTGCACATATGTGTGGCAGTTCAAGTCGCCACACTCCCTCCATGTAGAACACAAAGCAACAGAAGAAAGTAGAAGAAATGCATAATAGAGAGACAGTGAACAGAGGCGTAAGACAAAGGGATAGTAATAACGAAAAACAAAACAGTTTCATTGGAAATCATAGGTCACAAGGAGTGGATGCATCTGCACTAGCCATTGAGAACGATTTTGAGCCATGTCACCAATTGTTTCCAGTCATTGGATTTTACCGTCCGGAGGACCCCAACCAGTCAGGAAGTCTACACCTTCCTACGTGACTGGCCTAAACTAACTGTTGTGGATTCCATTGACTGATGCCATGTTTTGGTTTGACCGCCGCTGGCTATTTTCCCGTCTGACCCTATATTAGCTAACATTGCCCGTCGAGAAAGGCGATGACTAGGCATACGTAACACATGTCATAACCATCTCAGTCGATGTAGCTCCACAGCCTAGTCGATTGATTTCCCCTCCTTACCTAGGACTCAACACTTACCTCAGTATTTCTCACCTTACTATACCACTTCACACGGGAGATAAAGCGCAGTCACCTATGATCAAAGACAGCTAATCTTTTTATGTCTTCCACTCTCAGTGGCCAGGTCTCACAGCTATAAAGGAGGACGGAGTGAAGTGACTGCTGAGCAGTACACCCGCCCTTTGGTCGATAGTCAGATATCACTTCTACACCAGAGACGGCGTAAACTGGCATATGCGAAACTAGACCTCTGTATCCGTGCCATAGAATAAATAAGAGTGGCCCATACCTTGGCTTAAAACAGAAAAGATGTGTTCCCGGAACTGAGTTCAAATAATGTTACATAAATCTCTATCGTTTAATGATGTAATAATAGCTTTATTCCAAGCAGTACGCTTTTGGTACGCATGTAGTACAGTATTGCATCACACTCTCATAACAGGGCGTAATAATTAAAACATGCCATCTTTATGCATTTATTCCCCTTGATGAATTTGAATAAAGCAAGAACAACAGTAGTTTGTGCAGAATAATATGGTACCATCATCGCCTATTTCGTTGGCTTCCCACCAGCTGCTTACAACCTAAATAAATTACTGGGTTTATGTACAAAGAAGTTTTAGCATACTTGCAAATTTTTCATGATGTCGGTTGTCAGGAGGTTCCGGAATTAGTGAACTATGCTCAGAAAATTACGCCTAAATAGTTTTTTACACAGCCAGTTCAAGTTTAAATAAAGTGAATGTATGCATACAATGGTAAAGGCGTTGCGTAATAAAGGCGAGAGATACGTACGATGCTGAGTGGTTAATAAATTAGGTGACAATGTACTGAATTCAACTCAAATCATAGAAGCACGAGACAATTAAAATTACACTAAAACACGGTACCTACATTGACAATATTGTTCAATAAGGAAATGAATGTAGAATTAAATTAAGTGAAAATATTAAGAACAGTGTAACAATGGAAACAATTACGGATGTTTACTTAGAGTTCCACAGTAAGTTGGTAGTGTCCTACCTTACACTTTTCTCACCACATAAGATGTGTCCCCGCCAAGTAAGGTATTGTAGAATTTCTGTACATAGTCGTCCGAACATACAGTCTTGTATGGTTGCTTCTCATTCTACTTGATGAGATAGACGCAAGGAGAGAGTTGTGTACAGAGAGGATGCTCAGCGTCTGATAAAATGTTATTTGCTAATTTCTTGTGTGAGTCCGTGTGTCCACTGTCTACAAGAGTACTAACGAGTCGATTTAGCCTAGCGACACTCCCAGTCGCCCTACTGACAACTTTTAGTGCCGTTCGCAGTATATCATAGCAGTTTTTCTTAAGTAGCCGGGGCAAGATTAAGACAGTTGGTGGGGAGCAGGGCAGCAATAAAGAAGGATAACCAGAATACAAGAATTCACAAACTTAGAAAGTAGAGACCATAGGTGATCTCAGACAATCTTAACTTCCTCACATAGAATGTTGAACAAAATATCATTTTCAAGTATTGCTTTTATAGGGATTTTGTTTGATCGCATGGAGGATTTCACCATGAGCTGCCATCAGTTAGAGAACCACTGGAAAACCTGGGAGTACTGGGCAGCTGTTTCGTCCTAGTTTGGGTCTCTTCAGCAGTATGGACCCACCGGGGGTCGAACTTAGGACCTTCAGGTTACAAGGCGAGCTCGTAGACCATTGAGCCGCTGAAACCCAATCCAATTGTCTTTGAGTTCTAACTTCTGCCATTTCACGATATAGCGCGACAACTTCGCAATGTCTTCTTCGATGAATTACTGCCACATCTTCAACCTTCATTTTGGAAATTAACATTTCAGTGATATTACATGATGAATACTATGCATCATGTGTGGGTAGATTTAAGTACACATCTTTATTATTCTCACATGGCGTACGTACGTGTACTTTGATGAATAACATTGTTTACTACTTTAATTCAAGTTATTACATGTCAGCTGTGTATTGTGTGTGTGTATGTATGTATTTGTGGTATGCTTGCGTGCACTTTTGTTTGTCTTAGCATAGTTTGTGTCATGTGTGTATGTGTGTACGTGTGTGTATGCATAATATTCTATTTGGAATATGTATTTTTTTATGCTGTTGTTTATTATCACTCTTTTTTTGTATCTTTTAGTGTGTATTTTTGCTAGCATGTGTGTGCGTGTTTATGCATAAATAATGCAAACAATTTAACGCTTATTCTGCCTTCATTCAGTATCTATCTGTTAGAATTATTGTAAATTACAGTTAAAATTTTGAATATTAAAGGATTTCAATGTGTATCACGTTACCAACCGTTCATTTGGTTAAGGAATCATTGAAAGCTGTTTCGTCCTATTACAGGTTCGATAATCCATGTTGACGTCATAGGTACGCGTACTCCTAAAGAGTCTCACACTAGTACAAAGTGCTCTTTTCGTTTTCAGTGACTCTCTAACTGCTGTCAGTTCGTGACAAAATCCGCATTGAAATTAATCAAACTCTATCCCCTAGAAAACCCATCAAGTTGGAGTATCTCTAGGTATTTAATTTGATTGTAGTACAATGTGTAGGTCCTGTAGTTCTAGTGAAAAGTCGTGTCGTGAATGTTTCACATTTGCCAATGTTTAATAAAAATGAATGTTTACAAGATGATCGCGGATTGATTACAGTTAGAGAGCCAATGGAAACCAGCCAGGGAGTACTGCCAGACAGCTGTTTCATCCTAGTTTGGGAATCATTGGCAGTACACACGCACCTAACTGCCAGGGTTCTAACCCAGGACCTTCCGGTTACAAGGAAAGCTAGCTCGTATACCATTCGGCCACTGGGACCCGACTGCTCAATGGCCAGTCCATGGATTCTAACTTCTACCAATTCATGATTTAGTGCGACCCCAACCAATGTCACCAGCGGGACATCCATCCTCACACATGACGTCTGGATGGGCCTCACTGGTAACTACTTTCGACTAGAACTGACTCCAGGAAACTCCTCACTGTAGCAAGTCACTCACTAGTGAGCATCAGATTAATTTTCTATAGTTTGGTTTGTAAGGATTGGTCATGTTTTTACCCGAGTGGGTGGGTGCGTAGTGTCGATGATTCCCAAACTAGGATGACGAAACAGCTGTCTTGCAGTACTCCCTCCAGCTGGTTTTCTATGCTTCTCTAACTGATGATGACATCAATTCGTGATCATCTCGTAAAAACAAAAGTAATCCTTACAAACCAAACTATAGAAAAATGAATTTGTGAATACTTTTTTGTCTTACGTAAATCTACATCCATTATTATATCATATGATCAGAAATTGAGTTAATTCATAGTTATAGTGTATGTCTTCTTTCTGTGGCTGTTTTAAGAATGAATAATTCTTGACTGACACAAGTGTGTGTTTGTTATGCATCGAATTAAAAAAAGTATGTCCGTTCCTTTGATTAATTCTCAACTCATTCTACTAAACTTATCCCACGCAGTTAGTTATACTACTTTTCTCACCCGGTTTATTTTCTCAATGAAAAATCCTTTCTCTTATTCTGTATTTTGCCCTCCCCATAACGTTGATGATGACGTAAAAGTATGACGAATTAATTTTTTTCCGGTTGTTTTGTATACTGCAGCACTTGAGGAGGCGCGGTTCAGTAGACAATCAGTCAGTTATATGCACGAATCACTTTCTAACATTTATTTTTATCTGAAGCGTTCATTTTATATATATATATATATATATTGGGCGGTCGAATTATTATTATTGTTCCCTTGGGTTTCTAGTGGAACATAGGGCTTCAACTGCACGTCTCCACTTGCCACTTCTGTCTTCTGCTGCTGTACTTTTCACCTGCATCCATGTTAGTTAGTCCATACTGTTTCAACTCCTCTTCACACGATCTCCTCCATGTCACCCTTGCACTGACGTCCCACTCGCCGGGTTCCACTCGAGCAATGGCCTGATGCGCGCTCGATGTCACTAGAGGCCTCCTCAACCGTGAGTGCCTAATCCATCTCCACTTTCTCCTGCATATTTGTTGGTTGGTGATTGATTCTTGTCTTGTTTGTTCCCATATTTTCTTGTTGGTGATTCTTTCCGGCCCGGCCATCTGATCTTCAGTATAGAGCGAAGACAGTTGTTGATTGATAAAGTTCTGCAACAGGCTGTTGGTGGAAATATTCCTTGTGACCCGCCGGCCAAGTTTCTGATCCGTATAGAAGAACTGACTGACTTGACGTTGTTTGTATTGAAAATCCTACCGAATTTTGTTGTTGATGCTGAGTGGGTATAATGTGTCTTCGCAGTAAATTTAGAACCTCTAAAACTCGCTAGTGACTTGCTACAGGATGGAGTTTCCAATGAAGTCCACTGTGCGTCGGTGGCACAGTGGTTAGGACTCTCGCCGACCATGCACATGGTCCGGGGTTCGAGCCCACGCCGACGCACACCTGATATCTATGGTCGGCCTGCGAAATTTGGGCTACCAATATCCACGCTGAAAATTCCATACTTGTACCAAAAATACAGTGTGGAATCAAGCTGTAATCAAAAAGAAAAGAAAAAAAAATAAATAAATGATGTCAGCCACATAAGGAAATATAGTGTCCGGCTGTGGTCCTCGAGACGCTAAGAAACAATGGCTTGAGACCGCTGGGTACACAGCTCAAAATCATTCTCAGAGGTGCAAATGTATTCAGTCTTTATAGTTTCGCTGATACACTGAGTTATGATTGTTATTCTTGGCTTAATTATTTGTCTGTCGTACATTTTGATGCATTACAGTTCCTTTGAATTTTTTATCACTTTGTGTGCTATATGGAGTGTAACAACAGGAACTGCGCTTTTAAGCCAAGCCTTATGGTAAAACTCACCGTGTCAATTTTAATATAAATCTTCTTGCCTTAATTTGTATCGGTTTTGTTTAACTCCTAATCAACTGCAAAAATGTTGGTTTGAACTTTTTAGATAGAGATCCAATATGCACTTGCATAGTTGCCAACTAAATTTGTCACTTTTAACGTGACTACGTAGTTTTGGCGTGTAACTTAAGTTAGCTATTTATGTGAGTTTTATGTAGGTTGATCTTTCTTTCTGAGTTATATGCACAAAGATTTCGGACTGTTAGATTGTTCCAGCATCCAGTCGTTTCCAACCATTGGTTCTTAACATCCCGAAGGTCCCAACCAGTCGGGAAATCTACACCTGCCTACGTGGGTAGTCGAAATCAATTGTGAAAGACCTCATGGACTGATGCGATGCAAGATTTTGGTTTGATCACTCCTAACAGTTTTCCTGCCCAACTGTAAATCAGCTGGTGTTACTCGTAGAAGAAGGGGACGGGTGGTCAGCATACGCAACACGTGTCATAGCCATCTTAGTCACTGTAGCTTTACGACCTCATTACAGCGTTGTTAGTGTTAGTAAGATATATAACTCTTCATTTTAAACACCAACAAATGACACCTGATCAGCGTCTCACAATTGGTGGTTTCCATCGTTCATTAGCTTCGTGGATAACGCTTCGGCCTTGAAAATTCTGGATGCTGGATAGTCGAGTCTGAGTAGGGACGTCATCATCACTCACTAGGAATACACAGGTTCATCGAGACGGAAATAGGACGAAACTAGCATTCTGGATTTCCATGTCCGCCTCCAATAACTAAACTGCATTTTGTGTCTTTTTAGTTCTGGTACTTTTGAGCTGTGAAATAAAAGCATTACGGATTGACTGAAATTTCTACTAGCTAAATATTATTCCACATCGAGATTTATGAATAATAGGTGGAAACTTTATTATTATTATTACCATTGTTATAATGTTTCATTGCTATAATATATTGCTAGTAATTAGTTGTTGGGACTAGATTGTGATGTAAACATAAATGAGGGGAACCTGAAAGAAACAACCTCCTTCACCTACCCACCTACCTGGGGAGCATCGTTTCAACTACAGGCCGACGGAACTGACGAGAATATCAAAGCCAGAATCCGAAAAGCAAGACAAGCTTTCATTACTCTTAAGTCTGTGTGGAGGTCAACAGCACTCAACATCAAAAATAAGATCCGGATTTTCAACTCCAATGTGAAGTCAGTGCTACTATACGGATCAGAGACTTGGCCAGCGCATCATAAAGAGCATCTTAAACAAACTACAGACCTTCATTAACAGTTGTCTTCGCTCAGTACCACTCAAGATCAGATGGCCGGTCAAAAAATATCAGCAACCGGGATCTCTGGGAGCGAACCAACCCAGCAGGAACCAATTGTGCAACAAATAGGCAGGAAGAAATGGAGATGGATTGGCCTTACTCTGAGGAAACCATCAAGTGACATCACTAGAAAAGCCATCGCTCGAGTGGAACCCGAAGGGGAGGCGGCGAGTTGGTTGTCAGTGCAAGGGTGACTTGGAGGAGGTGATGTGAAGAGGAGATGAAAGCATGTGGGCAGACTTGGAGCGGGGTGAAAAAGTTGGCAGAAAACCGAAGGCATTGGAGACGTGCAGCTGAAGCCCTATGTTCCTCTAGGAATTAAAGGAAACAATAATAATAATAGAACTTGTGCACTGTGGTAGAGTATATTTGCATTGCGGATAAAATTTATTTTGATAAAGCCTCACTAATATTTACTGATGGTCACGTATCGAGCACAGTTTATTACTGCTCATAATCATATCAAGGTACTCACACACCTTTATTGCTTTGTTTACATACATGAGTAAAAATTGATTCGACATTTGAATAAAATCGATAAAAGACATGCGTGAAACAAAATGGAAGATAAAGTACATTTGTAACGAATATTAGTGTTATTAATAAAATACAATAGGATGAGAAATAAGACGAGTGTTGTTAGTCAATAAGATGTTTTTTATAGTAAAATAAATAAATTGTGAGTGTAAATTGAAATACATTTTAAGGTTATTTATTATCCTCTGATGTGACTGGTAATAATATCTTTCATACCCCGGTATTTGTGTTGAGTCACTTCTATTGCACATTTTGGGTGTGAGTGTGGACTCGATGAACTGGGATTCAGTGATCAATCTGTCCCTCCACCTACCTATATTACTTTTTAGAATTTTGACTCTATCCTATCCTATTGTGGGGTTGTGTGTTAATTTATGCAGTACGATTACTGAGTTTTTTTTTAAGTTACTTATATTCATGAGATCAATCATTCTAACATTGGTTAAATTCTTATGTTCTGACAAGCCGACTACTCTCAATCTGCTAGTTTAACCTATTTGGTTCACCTAACTCACAGTCATTGCAAGATATTTTGTAAATTATATTACTTTGTTCAATTGGGTCAACCTACAGGGTCTTTTAGCCTACAGAGCTTGTCTCTGAGTGAGTTTGTAGGTTTCAGTACCACTCTAATTCTTTTTTTATTGAATATCCTACCTAGATTTTCAATTTACCGGTCTGAGAGTCACACCGGTTATGTGTGTGCTCATTGGACTACCCGAACGCGCCGGTTGTAGTAGGTTTGTTGAGATTTGAACTATAAACCTATTATTAATTGGAAATCGAGTTCTTAAACTAATAATGAGCCGCATTTACACCACTTGATGATAAGTAGTACGGTGGAAGTCACGATCTTTATGATGTATGATGAATTATTCGTGGGTGTGTGTGGGTGTATACATGTGTATGTCTTAAACTCGTCAGTTTCAAGACTTTCTGCTTTATCGAAATGACTGATAGAATTCAGTCATCATCACTAGGCGAGCAAACATGTAACACTGGTCACACTCCAGTGTGATCAATCAATATTGACAATACTCTCCTACATGAGGTCATTCATAAACTTGAATGGCTCACTGGTTGGTAGCTGTAACACTGAATAACATGGGTTCAGATCCTAGAGAAGACGTCAGCCGCTTCAAGGTTGTAGACATGCCTTGCTATAGTGAGTGCCTGTAAGCACGCAGCCTATTCTTCTTACTAATCGCCAACATTGATTCAATGTGATCGCATCTTTTGGTACTTGACTAGTCCCAATAATGTAAATAGCTAAAATTCTAATTCATACTGTGGGGGGGGGGGTATTTTCCACGAAAATAACAGTTGTAATGGTTGAAAGCTTCTGCTCTGAAGTTTATTAGTGTATTATTTATTTTCCTTCGCTCCTCTCTGTCTCTCTCCTCCCTTCACCTCACTTCCACCCTTTAATCACATTTTTGCTTGTTGTACATCGTTTTGTTGCATAGCATTTTTACTTATTGATTATTGCTTTACAAAAATGATAGTTATGCCAATATGATGATAAACAATGTGAATAGTGAATGTGTGTCTCCCACATTCTCTCTATCTACTTCTCCAAGTCACAGCAAATAAAATCAGAACAGTAAAACTACTACTAACAATAATAATGATGATAAAGACATGTGTGCTGCTGGGATTTTGTAGTCACTTCACTCCATTCACGACTGGCTGCAAGACATGGCCGTCGATTGAAAGTGGAAGACATGTGAAAAGCCTGGCTAGCTAGCTAGCTGTCTTTCACCATAGGTGTCTGCCTGCGTTCTGTCTTCCGTGCGTGATAGGTGGCATAGTGATGTGAATAGTATTGAGCAGGTAAGGTTTCGGTCGAGTGCTAAGTGCGTTGGAGGGAAAATCAATCGACGAGATTGTGTAGTGAAGTCATATGAATTAAGTGAGATGGTTGGGACGTGTGTTACGCATGCCTAGTCTAGCACATCCATTGATCGCTTTCCTTGACAACGGACAGTGTTTTAGCCGCTGACATAAAATGGATCAGATTGGAAGCGAGTTGGCTAGTGGTGGCCAAACGGAAACACGGATTCATCAGTCAACAATATCCATAACAGTTAGTTTAAGCCAGCCAAACACGTAAGGAGATGTAGACTGCCTGACTCTCAGTGTGGTTAGAGTGGGTCCTTGGGATGGTAAGAACCAATGACGGAGACTGGAGACAATTGGTGATAGGGTTCAAAATTCCGCGTTCTCTAATAATGACGCAGATGTATCCCAGTTTGTGATTTGTCAGTCGTATGCAACAAAAGTCTATTGTTCTTCCATATTACTGTTGTTTTTCCCTCACACTTCTATTAAATTATCTTTTGTCTTTGGATGAATCGGTCTTTACTGTCTTAATTGTTGCTTTGTGTGGTACACTGAGGGACAGTGGGGACTGGAACTGGTGCACATCTATGCAGGATTCTCTGTTGAAACCACTCAAGATGAGAATCACTGGTAGTCATTGTATTGCCAATTATGGTGTTTCTATTTTTTATTTTCTATTGAATAGTTTGGTTTTATAGTAAAATAAACATTAACACAATGTCTCTCTAAGACCATATTTCATTCATTCAGCCGGTCAGTTAGTCAGTCAGTCGTTTAACTGATTCACTCTTTTTTCCTTTCCTACTCGTGATCAGTGTCTGGTGATTTCACTTAGGTAGTTGTGATCTTTTTTTCCACTTTTATTGATTATAGCTCTGTCTATTTGTTTGTCCAATTTCTGTGCCGTTTTTTCTCACATATATCCTTTCTTTGTCCTGTTACCTTGGTTATCTTGTCGTACACACACGCACGCTCACGCACACACACAGATACATACACACTCACCTTCTCTGCCCTTTTTCATGTCTTCATTATCTCTCTCACTCACTGTACCCTTTCTCTCTGACTTAAGCAACTCTTCCATTTCTAAAAATGTAATTTTGTTGTCTAAGAACTAGATTTACGCTGATTTTCTATGTCTAATTTATGAATACATATATGTCATTAGGTACTTAGATTCTTTCAGTAGCCGTAAAAAGTGTATTGTTGGTGTGTTGTGTATAGTTATATGTATAGGTGCGTTGTGTGTACCGGTTGTTGTAGAAATGCCGGCTTGATTGTCTGAAAAAACCTCAGTTTTAAATCATATGGGAACAGAAATTACGACAGACTTCATTCATTGCAAATTGTATATATGATATGTGCATAGGCGAAAATTCTTCATTGAATTGTCATGTGTTTTAATATGCATGTGCTTAAAGTCAGTTGTTACAAGGCTGTCTGGCTTATTGATGATGATGTTAGACCCTTGACTTCCAACCAGCAGCAGGTGGTGGTCAGAGGTTCGAACCCTGCTGCACCTGTTGATGTTTGCGCGGCTCGGTCGTACTCCTAACCTCCTCACATAGAAGACGTAGCTCATCATTGAGAACTTTGCAGTGAGTCGCACGTGTAACACTTGATTTTCTTATTTGTACTACCACCCCAACTGTAGTTGTCTAAAGTAAAGTAGGTGAAGTGGGTTTCGAAGTTCATTGACAGTGATATTAAAATGAGGAATCATATGCTGGTCAGTAGAATGAATAGTTAATGTGTATCGAATCTGTCAAACACTGGTTAAGTTACCCATACTGTTAAGTTTCGAAAATCTTAGTAAATGCGAAGTATAATATGAGCTGCCGATCCATTACTTACATACTTATTGGCCACAGGACTGTGTAACAGAATCACTGCCTTCAAGTGTTGGTTTATAGGGATTTGATTGGTTACAGGATTTCATATTATGGGCTGACATCAACTAGAGAAACCTTTGGAAAACCACTACTGGAGTACTGAACAGCTGTTTCGTGAGTCTAATTTTGGTCTCTTCAACAATATGCACCCACCTGGAGTCGAACCCAGGACCTTCTCGTTACAGAGCGAGCTTGTAGACCATTCAGCCGCTAGGACCTGAGTCTTATTACGATAGGTACTTTGGTGGTCTATTGAATTTCTTTTTTGAACCAATAAACCACTTTATGACACTGATAGATTATTAAAACAATTAGTCCCTTTGATAAATTTGAACAAGGCATTAAGAAGACAAATTTCGCGAGATGATATCATTTCGTAGTTTCTTTACAACCGCTTTACAACTAACATGGTTAACAATGATAAAATAAAGTTCATGAAAATTACTCAGTTAAATAAAAACAAAAGTACATACTAATGACCAATCATATTAAGATAGGTCATGCAGTCCAGGGTAGGCGAAGATTGAAGTCTATTGATTTTTGTACACACAGTTTAGGCTGTATGTGATTAATCCAAAGTGCTTCCATCACCTTCAATAACCTTGAATTAGAGTTATGTGAAATAATTGTGAAACAGTCATTAATATTTATTTTGTGACCAGACATTAATAAGTGTTTTGCAATGGATGATGCTGGATTTCTATTAAGATTAATCGCGTTAGGATTTTCGATATGATTTACTAGCCATTTTGGAATATGTTCTTTTCGACGACATTGGAACATTCTGTTAGTTCTACCTATATAGGTGTCACCGCAGCTGCAGGTGAACTTGTAGATACAGTTTGAAGTAGAGTCCACAGAATTTCGTCCTTTAATCGTAGGAACAGGGATCGAAAATGTTCGGCAAGTGAGAAAAAGAGATGCGGCGTAGAATGTGCGTTTGATGGCTGATCGAAGTCTTTGAGTTGTCAACTGCATAATCTGGTCGCCCTTGAATGGTAGATTAATAAAGATGGCTTTCTTTGGTACAGAAGCTGTCTTTTCGAGATGTGGTTTTTCTTTGCTGTGACATGTGATAAAGCTCTCCGGATAACCATTAGCTAATAAAACTGAATGTACATGTCGAAGCTCATCCATCAGTGTGTCACTCGTGCATATTTTTCGGGCCCTTGAGAACAAACATTTCACTAGGGAACGTTTATACTGGATAGGAACAAAACTGGTAAAATGAAGATATTGTCCAGTCCATGTTTGTTTACGAAAAATAGAGCGCTGAATCGTTCCATCATTTCTCCTAATCATAGTAATATCCAGAAAACCGAGTTTGTTATTCGATTCTAGTTCGGAAGTCACTCGAATATTTGGATGAATATGATTAAATAGAGTAATGAAGTTTTCAATAGATTTACTATTATTACCAATAATAAGAGTATCATCAACATAACGTTTATACAGCATAAATCCTCCAAGCATACCTTGCATTTGTTTCTCTAATTTTGACATAAATATATCTGCTAACAGGGGCCCCAGAGGGCTCCCCATCGCAACACCATCGATTTGTTTATATGCCTTTTCTTGGAATGTGAATCTAATATTTTCTGTACACATTAAGGTTTAAAGTTAAACTGGTGGACATTTCTCATCAATTTCTAAATGCTAGAATACACCAGAAAAATGGTTTATCAAAAGAACACCACGCCGCACTTAAGGAATTAATCGAAAAAGATAATCTTGTGATCCTTAAACCTGATAAGGGAGAAGGCGTTGTCATTATGAACAAATCGGATTATCAAAATAAAATGAACGATATCCTCAAAGATCAGTCGAAATTTCTGCTGGACAATGCTACTGATAACGTGCTGCTTGTGGAAAAGCAGATCAATCGTCAGCTTCAGATTTTACTGATGCATGGTTTTATAAATGAAAAACTTTATAAACAACTTAAACCAATTGGGTCACATACTCCTCAGCTTTATGGTCTTCCGAAGATCCACAAAACTGGGAACCCACTGAGACCCATCTTAGACATGTCAAATTCTCCTTATCATAAAATCGCCAAATGGATTACAGAGGTCCTTACGCCTGTAAGAGACTCATTATCAAATCATTCTGTAAAAAGTTCATTTGATCTTACAGAAATGCTGGACACCTTGAACATTAAGGAAAAGGTTATGTGTTCAATTGACATAGAATCTTTATTCACCAATGTTCCCCTTCATGAAACTGTTGATTTTATTTGCGATTACATCACAAGCAACGGCATAAACTTACCCATTCCCGTCACTTACATCAAAGACATAATCTTAATGTGTACAGAAAATATTAGATTCACATTCCAAGAAAAGGCATATAAACAAATCGATGGTGTTGCGATGGGGAGCCCTCTGGGGCCCCTGTTAGCAGATATATTTATGTCGAAATTAGAGAAACAAATGCAAGGTATGCTTGGAGGATTTATGCTGTATAAACGTTATGTTGATGATACTCTTATTATTGGTAATAATAGTAAATCTATTGAAAACTTCATTACTCTATTTAATCATATTCATCCAAATATTCGAGTGACTTCCGAACTAGAATCGAATAACAAACTCGGTTTCCTGGATATTACTATGATTAGGAGAAATGATGGAACGATTCAGCGCTCTATTTTTCGTAAACAAACATGGACTGGACAATATCTTCATTTTACCAGTTTTGTTCCTATCCAGTATAAACGTTCCCTAGTGAAATGTTTGTTCTCAAGGGCCCGAAAAATATGCACGAGTGACACACTGATGGATGAGCTTCGACATGTACATTCAGTTTTATTAGCTAATGGTTATCCGGAGAGCTTTATCACTTGTCACAGCAAAGAAAAACCACATCTCGAAAAGACAGCTTCTGTACCAAAGAAAGCCATCTTTATTAATCTACCATTCAAGGGCGACCAGATTATGCAGTTGACAACTCAAAGACTTCGATCAGCCATCAAACGCACATTCTACGCCGCATCTCTTTTTCTCACTTGCCGAACATTTTCGATCCCTGTTCCTACGATTAAAGGACGAAATTCTGTGGACTCTACTTCAAACTGTATCTACAAGTTCACCTGCAGCTGCGGTGACACCTATATAGGTAGAACTAACAGAATGTTCCAATGTCGTCGAAAAGAACATATTCCAAAATGGCTAGTAAATCATATCGAAAATCCTAACGCGATTAATCTTAATAGAAATCCAGCATCATCCATTGCAAAACACTTATTAATGTCTGGTCACAAAATAAATATTAATGACTGTTTCACAATTATTTCACATAACTCTAATTCAAGGTTATTGAAGGTGATGGAAGCACTTTGGATTAATCACATACAGCCTAAACTGTGTGTACAAAAATCAATAGACTTCAATCTTCGCCTACCCTGGACTGCATGACCTATCTTAATATGATTGGTCATTAGTATGTACTTTTGTTTTTATTTAACTGAGTAATTTTCATGAACTTTATTTTATCATTGTTAACCATGTTAGTTGTAAAGCGGTTGTAAAGAAACTACGAAATGATATCATCTCGCGAAATTTGTCTTCTTAATGCCTTGTTCAAACTGATAGATTAGTCAGAGAATTATTCAAATACATGGGACACTAGATAGGCAACTTGTCCTAGTTTAGGACCTCTCAGCCAGTGAGTATCAACTACCGACCATCCCACCAAAGATTGTGTCAAGAACTTTCATTGTTATGAGACTTGATCATGTTGGAAAACAAATAGTTCAGGAGACAGTGACTTTTGAATCCTAATTTCTGCAGATCTAGGTTATATAATCACTATCACCACTACCAGTGCGTCGGTGACACAGTGGTTAAGACGCTCACTGACCATGCATATGGTCCGAGGTTTGATCCCCAGCCGACGCACTCCCTTACCTTGCCAAGCCAGTAATAAAAGCTGGGAAAGAGGAAAGGTTGGGCATGAGGCTAGCTAGCAACCCCATCCTGTAAAAATAAACACTGCTACAGAAACTTCAAGCTTCTAGCTTGAAGCCCTATGTTCCACTGGGAACGTAAAGGAATAAAAAAAACACCATCAATAATAATAATTTGCTTTATTGCAAAACGGTACTTATGATACAGCGTGGAATTCTCAGCATCGGGTACAATATTACCGCATCTAATTTACTCAACAACAGCAAAAACAAAAATTTAAAAAATAATATTACAGAATTGATAATTACAGCTTTTTTGGTATTATCAGCGACAATAAAGACAAAAATGTACAAAAAGTGTAAAATAAAGACGAAAATAATGTTAATACCTGAAATTTTAAGTTGATTGAAATAGTGTCTCCATAGATGACGAATAGGAGAGAATAAAAGAGCCGATTATTTTACTAATAACATAGTAAGTCGTAGGTTTCTCGCTTAACACTATCTCTATCACACACAGAACACGGGCTGAATACGGTATGGTGAATTTTTGTACTTGGTTGTGTGAGCATATAATCTATTATAATAACTCCTAGTCCTCAACCTGATAAGATGCAAGGGAGGGAAGACTTTTGAATAGGGAGGACTGGGTGTTGACAGTTAGACAGTATGGATTTAAACCATTTCTCACATGCATTCAGGTGTCTGCCGACCACAGAGTGGTAGTAACGAGCCGACAAAGTGGCAACGTCATCAGTGAACTTTCACATCATATCCGACATTCTAGTGTTGGACCCTATAGACGATGATATCTCATTAAATTGCCTAACTGGAGTTGGTTTGTCGTAACGTAAAGCTACATTGAAAAAATAATTAGAATGCCTAAATATTCAAAATCTTACGGATATGTGATTTCCCTGACCACTTTATTTCCCAAAAGAAATCAAAGTTTTGATGTGATTGTTGAATGCTTCTTCTATAGAGATTTCCCAGTGACTACTACCACCTGAGATAGTTTTTCATGCATGTTTTCACCTAAAATTCTATCGTGAAAACTAAAAAGGTGTAAGTAGTGATTTTCTTTGTAGCTTAGAGTATTCCAAAAAACCACTTGGCTTTCAGCGAGAATAAAAAGTGTGTGCAATGGCATATATTTCATTCATTCCACACTTTTGTTCGTTGAGGTTTAATGTTGAAATTTTGGCACACACTTGCGGTGCCTAACCTCACATCTGCTAAGGTATATGCGGTTCAATTAGTTACAAAGAATTTCTATCATATATAAAATTCACAGTTATAAGTGTAAGACAGACTGAGCAGGTAAGTATTTCAAGGGATTGATACATTTTGTAGTAGGTTATCCTAATGACTGACTTTTACCGGCGTCAACATAGAACTTTGAACAGATGTCCACCATTTCCACCTGCCGCTCAACTTGCGCCAAACAAAGCAACAGAAGACAGTAAAGACAGATTCATCAAAAGAAAGATAATAAACACAAGTGTGAGTGAAGGAAAAATAATAGTAAGTAATGTGGAAGAAGAGTAGAGTCTTATTGGATATGACTGACAAATTGCAAAGAATGAATGCGTGTATCTGTGCTGTTACTGAGAACGAGGATTTTGAACCATGTCACCAATTGTCTCCAGCCTCCATCATTGGTTTCTACCGTCATCTCGAGTACCCAATCCAACCACATTGCCAGTCAGGCAGTCTACAAATCCCTTCCTGTATGCATGGCTGACTGGCTGGCTTAAACTAACTGTTGTGCATTGCATTGATTGACTGGTGAAGCCATGCTTTCGTTCGATCACCACTAGCCAGCTCTCTTCCAACCCTATCTGTTATATATTAGCGGCTAGCATTACCGGTTGTCGAGGAAGGCGATCAGTGGCGAGGCTAGACCAGGCATGTGTAACACATGTCCCAACCATCTCACTTAATCCATTTAACTTCACTACACAACCTTGTTCATTGATTTTCCCTCCTGCTTACCTAGCACGCACTCCACTGAAGCCTTACCTGCTCAATATTACTCATCCTATTATACCATCACCTCCACCTACCAACTAGCACACACACACGGTTGGTAGAACACTGACAGACACCTATGGTAAAAGACAACCAGCTGGCTAGACACGCTTTTCATGTCTTCTACTTTCAATGACGACCATGTCTCACTCACAGCCAGCCATGAATGAGGACGGAGCGAAGTGCCTAGCGGTATATACGTCGTTTAGTCGACAGCCAGACGACTATCACGTTTGTTAAGCCAGAGATGGGATCAGTTGTTGGCAAATGCCAGATGAGCCTTCTGTAACTGTACTGAGATTTCGACAGCGATCAGATCAACCTGCTGATAGGGCTGATGCAACTTCCTAAATAATTAGTGAAGTGGTCAACACGCTCCAGCAGCCACTTCACTGCCTACCTATCTTCAAAATAGGAATGAGTCGATGCAATCTAGTCGTGTAGCATCACCTTACATTTGACAGCAGGAGAAAATTGCATTTCAAACAGTCCAAAATTGCTCACTGCTCAAGATGTTCAGAAAACTCTGCTCTAATTCCTCCGTCACCTGGGAGGGAGGAATATATCATCTTCATATTCAAAGTCAGTGAGATTATTTCCTGTTTTTTTTATTCCTTCACGTTCCCAGTGGAACATAGAGCTTCAAGCTAGGGGCTTGAAGTTTCGTTAGCAGTGGTGTTTATTTTTATCGGATGGGGTTGCTAACCTCATGCCCAACCTTTCCTCTTTACTAGCTTTATTACTGGCTTAGCGAGGTTTGGAAGTGCGTCGGCCTGGGATCAAACTCTGGGCCATGTTCATGGTTGGCGAGCGTCCTAACCGTTGTGCCACTGACGCACTTATTTCCTGCTAGTGATTCATTATCTGAGTTGTTGAAGTCAGTTAGGTTTAAGTTGAAGTTATCGTAATCGATCAGTATGATAAATCAGAAGGTTACTTGAATAACAAATATACATAGCACGTGTTTCTTCATTGTCCGGGGTTACTTAACAGTGCAAATACACATTCAGGAATGTTCCCTATTTAAATCATCAAGTTTCTATCTTTCAGTCGCGGAGTAGGTTGCAGTGGTGTATTCTTTTTTGGTCAGCTTTTGAGAACCTAATTGACTACCCTTCAGTTTCATTCGGAATTAATTACTGTCCTTCATGTTTGGCAACACATATACATAGAAAATTGTGCTAGTGTAACAACAGAAGACAAGGGCCAGGCAACAGATCGTTTATTATGAAAATCAACACGTATTTATACATCTTTCAACTACATTATTATAGACAAGCGCAGTCATCTGATTGGTTGTTTAGGTAGACAAACGCAGGCTTCTGATTGGTTGTTTCGGGATTCCTTGACAAATAGAGTTCTCTCTGCGAATCACATTTTGCCACGTTAACTTTGCTGTGATTGGTTGTTGACTCAGGCTTGTTCATATTTTCTCACGGCCCATATTAGTGACCTAGACCTTAACGTAGATTAGTGCCAACCAATCGGCTAGCAGCCTGCTCTCACCACACTCGTCCCCCCGTCAAATACGTGCGACTGAAGTCGGCTTGATCTACTTGGTGCAGGCGTCATCGTTGGCTTGTCTCGCTGTATCCATTTCTGGAGCTCGCTGACGTTCACGCGCCTCTCATTGTTCGCCATTGCGACTGTGTCTGCGTAACCCCATCTCGAAGTGACCATATATGGTCCTTCCCAATTTGGAAACTGTTTGCCTGACCCTGTCGAACATTCGTCCATACTTCGGCCCACACCTACATATGCTGCTTTCGCCCGACCTCCCAGCAGCGTCTCAAGTAGCAGCTCCATCGCTGACAGATCTTGAACGCCACTCAACTGCGCAGAAGCCTTGAAGTCCTGCCCGAAGATCCATATGTCTCCATCAAAAACTGCAGGGTATAGGCTTTTCATTTGTCGGTAGGCAGCGACACCAAATGTAACAACAGAAGACAAGGGCCAGGCAACAGATCGTTTATTATGAAAATCAACACGTATTTATACATCTTTCAACTACATTATTATAGACAAGCGCAGTCATCTGATTGGTTGTTTAGGTAGACAAACGCAGGCTTCTGATTGGTTGTTTCGGGATTCCTTGACAAATAGAGTTCTCTCTGCGAATCACATTTTGCCACGTTAACTTTGCTGTGATTGGTTGTTGACTCAGGCTTGTTCATATTTTCTCACGGCCCATATTAGTGACCTAGACCTTAACGTAGATTAGTGCCAACCAATCGGCTAGCAGCCTGCTCTCACCACACTAGAACTTTACTTAACACTATTGTATTGTAAAGTCCATTTTGTGTCACGCTGAATATATCCACACACAAGGTTTGTTTTGGGGCCTGGTTGCACTAAACACATTTCTATTGTACTAGGTTATATGAGATTGATTTTTTTTCTAAATAGGTTAGTGGTGGTGATACTACTTAACTAGCTATCCAGGCTCAAGTAGGGGTTGGCTTCATTAGGATTCGATCTCAGGAGATGTTATTGACTACAAGTTGGAGTGAATGCCAAATAAGCGTAATTTTCACCACACACATACACACACAGAGGATAAAATGAAGTAAATAGATTAAGCCGATAAAGATGTATTGTATAATAATTACATTGTGATCGATCCTGATCCAAATCACTACTGTCCCCAGCTATATAAGCTTCAGCTGTCGTCACATGAATCTCAACCAGTCAGTCAGTCTGTATTATTTAGATACACGAAGCAGGCTAACCATCTATTGGTGCATTAGTCTCGTCTGTCTTCTCTTCAATTCTTTTTAAAGGAACTCACTTGAAGAGTGTAAGAAGACTATATTGATTGAAATATGTATGCATGTATTTGTGTATATTGACATATTGTGTTTACCCTCTTACTCATTCATACATACACACAGGCAGACATACTCATTTTTATTCAGCTTCTTGAAGCTAATAGTCACATGTGTTCGCTTTTTCTTTCATTTTTTGCAATCGATCAAAAAATGTTTGTTTATCTTCATTGTCTTCAATTGATTTTATTTGTGAAGGTGTTTTCTCTTTCTCTCTCTCGCTTTGTTTATTTACTATTCTATCCGTGGTACTTGAGGTATACCAAGAGCAAAGATAATTTCTGACAACAGAGAGCTTTTTATTTCACAAATGGATGATTAATTAATTGACACATTGAATTTTCCTTTTAGATAAGCCTTTTTGTCTGTCAGCTTTGTGCGTGTGTGTGTGTTTGTGCGCGTCTCTGTGTCTAAAATCGTGTATCTTTTCTACGACGTTAAAGCTCATTACTTTTTCTGTGTATATATGTCTTTTTTAAAATTATAAATGGCGGGGTTGATTGCTTATTTTAAGAATAAGACTTATTATACAAGTGTCCCATTGTTCAACGTAGAGTAGGGTCGGTGATATTAGGATGATAGGTGTTGTGTGGGTTTCAATTAATTTCACATGTGTGTTTTTGGAAATGTGTGTGGGTGATTGTCACTTCCTAAGCTGCCCACACCGTGAAGGTTGAGTTTTTCTTGGGGTGCCTGGAATAGAATTAGAATTAGTGTTGCTCGTGACCCCAAAACCCCAGGGGCGGGGGAAGTGCTTGAGGCTGGTTACACATACACGGTGTGTTTGAACTGCTGTTATGTTTCAGTCACTTACCGTCGGCTACTAATGGGCCATCGTAGGTACGGTAAGTCGGAATGTAGAGTTTTCTGGGTTGAACCTTTTGTAACCCCTTCTCTGCAAAGTGTAGAGACAGCATAGATGGCTGGAATGCTGGTCATTTGCATGTGTGTGGAGGGGGGGGGCACGTAACTACTGTTACACATCTGTTCCCTAGTAGTACGACTTTACCCACAGGCCCTCTGTATAGTGTAAAAAATCTTATACTATTTTGGTAACTGCTTTTAGTCTAATCATTATCCTAACAACATTTGTGACATCGTAGTGGCTTCAGGCACTTTATTGGCTGCCGGTGTAGCTTGTTGGGTCATTATCATATGCAAGCCCTACCATCACGTCAATGTGGTGGCAGCTATCTATCAGGATATCAAATATAGATTTTGTCACATACAAATATTAGTTGAGCAGTTTGACGGGGAAGGTTATGGCGTGTGAGTTCCGCCGTGTTGTCAGGTGTGTGTAGCGGGTTTTCAGCAGCACGTGACATTGGCTGGTTGGTGTCTCTATCTAGATTACGAATCGGCGGAAATTTGAATTCAAAAGCCATTCCATTCTAATGTCATCATTGAATATAATTGGTCAATGAGTAAGCCACCTCTGTAACCCCTGAACTTTCTTGATTCACTCCCTGGTGGGGATTATTGGTGTTTAATGTTGAAGAGCCTTGAACCAGGACAAAACAGTCCTGCAGAATTTTGTAGTTTTTTTATTCATTCTCTCACTACTGTTTGTGTAAAAATCCACATTGAAATTGAATTAGTTTTTTTTCAATACTTGAATATGTTTCTAATTTCAACATTACTGTTTAGATCTGTTAATGTAGAAAAGAAGGCTCGTTTGGCGTTTACCAACTCATGCCATCACTGGCTTAGTATACATGATATCCGTCTGACTGTCTGAATGAAACATGGACATTAGAAGTGGAGGAAATGAAAAACCTGGCTAGCTATCTTTCATCATAGGTGTCTGCGTGCGTTCTTTTTTCTTTGTGTTAGGTGGTAGGTGGTGGTAAAATAAGGTGAGTAATATTGATCGTGTAGGGCTTCGATGGAGAGCTAGCTAGGTAAGGAGGACGTAAAATGAAACGACGAGATTGTGAAGTTACATGGATTGGGAGGCATGGTTAGAATAGGTGTTACGTATGCCTAGCCTAGCTATCGATCACCTTTCTCGACAGCGGGCAATGTTAGCTGACTGACATAGGATGGATTAGGTTTAAATAGAGTTACTTGGTAGTGGTCAAACGGAAACATAGCTCCATCAGTGAATGAAATGAATAACAGTTAGTTTAAACCAGCCACATACTGAGGGAGGTGTAGACTGCGTGACTGCCAGTGTGTTTGGGGTGCGTCGTCGGGATGGCATGAACTATGCCTCGGTGGCACGGTGGGTTAGACTCTCGCCGACCATGCACATGGTCCGAGGTTCGATCTTCTGCCGAAGAACAGCTGATATCTATGGTCGCCCTGCAAAATTTCGGCTACCCGATATCCATGCTGAAAATTCTATACTTGTACCAAAAATACAGTGTGGAATCAAGCTGTAATAAAAAAAATAAAACTAATGACGGTGGCTGGGGACAGTTGGTGATTTGTTTGCGCAAAATGCTTGCATCCCCACTGTCACTGACGACGAGGGTTTTGAGCCATATCAGCAGTTTTCTCTAGCCACCGTCATTGGTTCCTACCATCATCTTGAGTACCCACCCTAAACAGACTGGCAGTCAGGCAGTCTACATCTCGTTCACTATGTGGATGGCTGACTGGCTGGTTTAAACTAACTGTTATGCTTTGCACTGCATAACTGATGAAGCCATATTTCCGTTTCACCACCATTCGCCAACTCTTCAAAAATGATCGATCCTCTGTCGGCCAATTTTCACTGTTACTGAAGGCGATACTAATTGGTAATAATATCAAAACAACCAGTAGTTATAAAGCGATTATGGATAAACACTGGAATTTGAGGCATGGTATGTTCTTCAGACAACTTTCTGTACAAATTTATTATGAGATATTACATTTCTAATGAAGCTTTTAGATACACTGTGAAGCTCTGTATTTATTGATTGATGTAGGCGACTAGTTACTAACCACTGGGCTATGGGTTCAAGTTGGCAACTACCTACCAAGCTCTTGGCAGTGAAGTAGGTATAGTATCACTAGCCCTTCTATACACACTGGAGATACGGCTGATTAGTGAATACCCAGAAATGCAGTTGAGTTTTTGAGCAGTGAAATTTCCCTTCGTAGTCAGCTTTTGCCGACATGAATCAGAAGACTTTTTTCCTTTACGTTTCCCAGTGGAACAAAGGGCTTCAAGCTGGTGGCTTGAAGTTTCTGTAGCAGTGGTGTTTAGTTTTACAGGATGAGGTTGCTAGCCTCATGCCCAACCTTTCCTCTTTACCAGCATTATTTCTGGCTCAGCGAGGTTTGGGAGTGCGTCGGTGGCAGGGGATCGAACCCCGACCATCTACACATAGTCGGCGAGCGTCCTAACCACTATACCCACCGACGCACAAAAGGCGTTATACTTAATATTATTATTATTGTTCGCTTGGATTCCTAGTGGAACATAGGGATTCGACAGCACGTCTCCACTTTGTTCTCTTCTCTGCTGTCCTCTGTAACTGGACCTACGATTGCCTATAGTCTCTTATCTCTTCCCCTTACAACTTCTTTTATGTCACCCTTGGTATAGCTTATAAGACGCTATTAGCAAATTCTGATAACCATCTAATATATTTATCCTCAAAGATTCGATATGATGATTAGTGAGTTCATTTATCTATCCTGACGAGGTGAAGGAAATGAACCTGTTGTTTGTAAGATAGTGACATAGAGGTGGCTCATTCAGTTATGAGGTATTAGAGTATGCATGTTCTCTCTCTCTCTCCCTCTCTCTCTCTCTCTCTATATATATATATATATATATACATGCGTAGTTCTCTACATGCTTTTATCTTCCCTTCTAAATCCTTGTGTGTTTTTATTTTCGTTTGGTTTTTGTGTGGTTAGGTGTGTAATGTAATGTGTAAACAGTATTCACCTGTTCGCGATTTGTCCACTACTACTTTTCATAGTTTGAAATGATAAGATGAATGTGGAGGTGGCTGTCTTGTAGGAATAGTTATTTGTAGAAAGTGTATACAATCAATCATATAGCGAAGTGAGAGAGATAATAGTGTAGGCTGTTATATTTGTTAACTAACGCGCATAGTAGTAGTGGTAGTAGTATTTTGAGAATTATTTCGTTGCAAAATATATTTGTAGGCTGGAGAAACTTACTTATATATCCTAAGCTTATTTCCTTACTATGGCAGTATATTATGCCACATGGAGAAAGTCCAGGTGGTATAATAAGTATATTATTTGTTATTATCATTATTTTATTCCTCTGGATTCTCAGTAGAACATGGGGCTTCTTCAAGCTTCAGCTGTAAAGTTTCAGTAGCAATGGTGTTTATTTCTGCGGGGTCGGCCGGGGGTGTGTGCTAGCCTTATGCCTAACCTTCTCTCTTTGCCCGTCTAACTACCGGATTAGTGAGGCTTAGGAAAGTGTCGACTGGAGATTGAACCCTGCACGCACTTAGGGCATGGTTAGCCAGTGTTCTACCACTGCAGCTACATCTGGTTGATGAAGCCCAAGTTGGATGAAACACGCGCCCTTCACTCGATTGCTGGACACTATCATATTATTAACCCCTTTAATATGAAAGCATTCTTTTCAAAAATGTATATCCGATGAATAACTAAACTGAAACATGATCATTATTGATTCGAGAGATGTATAGGAAAATGGTGGTGACTTATTATCGTTATTGTCCCTTCGGGGTTCCTAGTGGAACATGGTGCTTCAATCGCAGCACATCTCCACTTTAATCTGTTTTTTTTTGTGGTCCTCATTGACTGGACCCACGACTGCTTATAGTTTCTCAACCCTTCGAACGGCCCACTCGGCCGATGGCCTTCATTGAGTGCAATATATTAACCAAAGGCCTCCTCAGTGCTGTGTGGACCCAATCCATCCCCATTTTCTATATGTATATATTTATTGATAGATAGGTTCTTATGTGGTTTGTTCCCCCGCAGAGCTTCTTGTTGCTAGTTCTTCCTAGTCTGCAAGCCATCTGATCTTAAATATAGAGCGAAGGCAATTGTTGGTAAAAGTCTGCAGACTGACACGTTGGAAATGCTTTCCATAACTGACGCGCTGGTCAAGTTTCTCACCTGTATAGAAGAAGTGACTGACTAACTTCACATTTGTATTGAAAATCCGAATCTTGTTGTTTATGCTGGCTGAGGGGGTGCCGAGGATCTCCAAACTAATCTCAGACTGATGAAGGTGTAGCTTGCCTTTCCGATTCATCAGTGTCATCCTGTGGTTGAAACAATGCTGACTGCCTACAAAAATGAGGGAAGTTTTGTTGAGATTGAAAGAGTTTGGCACAGGACTCTCACCGTCCATGCACATGGTCCGAGGTTCGAGCCCCCGTCGACGCACACGTGATATCTATGGTCACCCTGCAAAATTTGGGCTACCGATATCACATGCTGAAAATTCCATACTTGTACCAAAAATACAGTGTGGAATCAAGCTGTAATCAAAATTAAAATTTAAAATAAATTAAATTATAGGCAATCCTGTACACTACTCATCTATTGTTCAATCTACTTAACAACCGCTCACTTTGAGTTTACAATTTTGCTTAATTGTTCATTTATATCGTCACACCCTAAAACATGTTCAATCATAAAATAAGAATTTTATAAAAGAATCGATATGTGGAATTTATTTATTTATATTTTTGTATTTGGCATTGTTATATATACGTATGTAGTGTTCATTCATAACTGCAGTGTATTCTACCTTCAATTTTTGACACTCTTGTATGTTTTATCTTTTTGTGTCAGATATTTTTAAAATATAATAGAAAAAAATGAAAAATTCATGCGCTAAGTTTTTTTTTCACGGAGAAAAACCCGTTCTTTTCTGTTCCTTCTGTTAGAATTATTGATCCATTTTTAATGAAACTTTTATTTGCTAACTATTCATTCATTCATTGATTATTGGATGCTATTAGCCAGCCAGCCAACCAGTGATGATAACACGGAGAGAGAGAGAGAATAAACAGGGAAGGATGATGACTCATTCATCAAGTCATTCATTTATTCATTTAACAGTTTTGTTTGTTTGCTCGTTTGTGTGTGTGTTGTTGACCTAGAATAAGCAGTAGTAGTAGAAGTTGTTGTTTCCTGTGTTGTGACCTTAAGATTAACTTTTTCTATATTTGTAGAATGATTGTCAGTTAACTTTGGGTCAATAATTTAATTTGTTTAAGTTATACTACTTACAAGAGGAGTTAGTAGAGATCTGTAATGCTGTGTGTGTGTGTGTGCGGATAGTCGTGTTGTTGTGGTGTGATTAATATGATGATAGGTTTACGTATAAACATGTTATACTAGAGAAGTAACATCATCTGAAATAATATGGTGACTAGCCGTGTGGAATTCAGGATAGCGCGCATTTCGTCCTCTTATTATTATTATATCCTTTAATTCCTAGAGGAACATAGGGCTTCAGCTGCACGTCTCCATTGCCTTCGGTTTTCTGCCAACTTTTTCACCCCGCTCCAAGTCTGCCCACATGCTTTCATCTCCTCTTCACATCACCCTTGCACTGACGACCAACTCGCCGCCTCCCCTTCGGGTTCCACTCGAGCGATAGCTCGTCTAGTGATGTCACTTGATGGTTTCCTCAGAGTATGGCCAATCCACCTAACTCCATTTCTTCCTGCCTATTTGTTGCACAATTGGTTCCTGTTGGGTTGGTTCGCTCCCAGAGATCCCTGTTTCTGATCTTTTCTGGCTGGCCATCCGATCTTGAGTATTGAGCGAAGACAACTAATAATGAAGGAAGGTCTGTAGTTTGTTTAAGGTGTTCTTTATGACGCGCTGGCCAAGTCTCTGATCCGCATAGTAGCACTGACTTCACATTGGATTTGAAAATCCGGACCTTATTTTCGTCCTCTTGGGACAGGCTTATCAGTTGGATGTACCTGCATTACCCAGTGGGTGAGTGATAGCGTACCCACTGGGGGCTCGAACCCTGTACCCATAGTTTGAAACTCTAGAGAGAGAGTTATATACTAAACCACTTGGGCTACGAGAGCCACCTCTTGCTGTTTGAAAGTATTGGTGTTGGGTTCATTCCTGACTGGGAATACCATCACACTTACTGGGGAATGCAGGTACATCCAGTTGGTTGATGAGTCACGAATGGGACGAAATGCGCACTCTGAAATCCATACTACTAGTCACCATCCACCGAAATACTTCCGGTTAAATCATCAGGTATCATTGAAGTTTTTGCACAATGAGCCGCCGACAGGTCGTCAACAGAGGTCTAGCACTTTCGTCTGAACCCGCTAAAGCGGGTTATCCACCAAACCTCTTGAGCAACGGGGATCAGTTGTTATTTAATTCAATTTGGACTTTTCCATTGATTGATTGAACCGAAGTGCTCGGCTTCAGGTCCTAGATAGGATGAAATGCATGTTATCCTGGATTCCACTGCCTCCAATATATTTGTCTGTTTAAATTATAATGTAGAGCAGCTGTGTGGGTCAGTGGTTTTGTCGTTAGTTCGACTTACAATTACTTTGCATCCACATTGTCTAACTCTTGTTTATCCGCCAGCGAGGTGTGGTCAGCCAGACAGTATAATTAACACCCTCGTGAAATAGATTTGGCTAATTGCCAACCTCATAGAAGCTCAAGTGCTTTATATAGACACTAGTGTATAATTAAATAGGTATTCAGTGGATAAATGTTATCGTTAATGGGATGCTCGTGTCTTTTTAAATAAATTTATGAACGTCGTTTTTTTGCAACTGTATGAAGGGTTTAAAGCGGTGTACACATACAAACCCACCGTTCTGACTATTGAGAATATTTAGTAAGTAGTAAAAGGGAATTTTACTTGTCTGATTGTATTCACACTGAAGTAACTCAAATTCATCTTTCATCATCATTAGACGTGATATCCGAGTATCGACCGAAGGGCGGGTGTACTGCTCAGCAGTCACTTCACTCTGTCCTTCTTTTATGGCTAGCTGTGAGACCTTACCTTTGAGAGTGGAAGACATGAAAAGATTAGCTGTCTTTGATCATAGGTGCCTGCGTTCTATCTCCCGAGTGAAGCGGTATAAGAAGGTGAGCAATATTCAGGTTAGGCTTCGGTCTAGTGCCAGCTAGGTAAAGAGGGGAAATCAATCGACGAGGCTGTGAAATTACATCGACTTAGATGTTTAGGAAATGTGTTACGTATGCCTAGTTATTGCCTTCCTTTGACGGGCAATGTTAGCTGACATAGGGTCAGGTTGGAAAAGAGCTAGGTAGCGGCGGTCAAACCAAAACATAGCCGCAGTTAATGAAATCTACAACAGTTGGTCTAAGCCACCTAGAAATGTGTAGACTTCCAGGCTGGGGTCCTCGGGACGGTAAAAACCAATGACTGGAAATAATTGGTGACATGACTGAAAATCGTTCTCATTGATAGTGCAGATGCATCCACTCCTTGTGACTTATGATTTCCAATGAAACTATATCATTCTTCGTTATAACTATTCCTTCTGTCTCACACCTCTGTTTACTGTCTCTCTATTATGCATTTCTTCTACTTTCTTCTGTTGCTTTGTGACCTACATGGGCTGAAGTGTGGCGACTTGAACTGCCGCACGTTGGTGCAAAGTTTTGCGTCGGAAACAGACAGACAGACATCATCATTATCATAAAATTGTCGACTGCCTTAGGGTGGGCTGATGATTGATGATAATGATGAGGTTCTCAGGAGAGTAGAGGAGGAGACTGCACAATTCTTCATCGAATTTTGATTATTATTATCTTCCACCTGTTCATATTTCTTCATTGTACAGAGGTAGGTGTGTAGAGGTTTCACTGCATTACTTTTCTAAACTTTAAATTGGCTATTTAAACTGATTTCTTTTTTATTTCCATAGTTGTACATTATTTATTATTTTTGATTACAGCTTTATTTCACATTGTATTTTTGGTACAAGTATGGAATTTTCAGCGTGGATATCGGTAGCCCAAATTTTGCAGGGCGACCATAGATATCAGGTGTGCGTCGGCGAGGGCTCGAACCTCGGACCATGTGCATGGTCGGCGAGAGTCCTAACCACTGTGCCACCGACGCACATCTATCAGTCAGTTATTTTTATTATTATTCAGCTGTCATTAATTCTGTGGAGGCGTAAAATCGTTGCTTATTTCTTCAGCTCCATTCTGAGCAGTGTTTATATGTAATGTACACAGAATTTTTTTCAGCCGAGTCTATTCCATGACAGATTCTCTTCATCCCGGGATCTTCAAATAAGCGATTAATTAACCGGCCGACTGTAGATCGTTTGACACAGTTCTGTCTTACAACCTGGAGCGCAAAAATCAATCCATTATTATGATACCTTCGCTTTTTCTTCTTCTTCGTGAAATAGATGACATTTTGTTGAATGCCATTCGGTGGTAAACCTTGAGGAGTAGATTTTGTGAACCAACGACACACCGTTGAGGAACAGTTATCCCATGTATTGGGATAAACTGCCATCCCGCTGGATAATGATTTTTCTCATGTTTTAGTAGAGTCGACTTATAGAACAGCACGTTGTAAATGTTTTAAATACTCGCCAAAGTAAACAGTACTAGTATAGGTTATATTTCATTAGATTCAAACAAAGTGATGGGGGGTTTTTTGGTAGCCTAAGTTTTAGGCGGATCGCTCGATGAAATTTTTAAGGGTATTATATTGTGAGTGAATTCTAAAGTTATAAGTTGAACGGCATTAATTCTCAGCTTAGAAATTAACTTAGTAAAAAGAAAAGAAGCTGTACAGGAATTCAAGGAGTTGCAATACTCTATAAAAGCATACAAAAAGAGGGGCAGAGAAAAAAAAATTCAGAAATACAGCGGAAGTATAATAAACGGTGTTACGACACAGAGATAAAAAAATGGGAATTTCGATTAGATCACATGGAGTGTGAACGTCACCCAACGCGACTTCTTTCAGCCATGTCACCAATAAGTCGAAGACATTAGTTCCTTAGCGTCTTGAGGCGTCCAGTTAGTCAGTTTACTCAAATAATAATAATAGTATGACGCCACACGACTGGACTACATCGACTCACTCCTATCTTAAAGATAGAGAGGCAGTGAAATGGTTGCTGGAGCGTGTTAACCACCCACTTATTATTTAAGAAGTTGCATAAGCCGCATCAGAGCGTTGATCTGTTCGCTAGAGAAATCACAGCATGTTTAAAGAAGGCTCATCCGGCATCTGCCAACAACTGACGCCATCCATAGCTTATCAGACGTGATAGTCGTTTGGATGACTGGTTGTTGACCAAAAGACGTGCGTAGTGTTCGGCAGTCACTTGGCTGCGAGTGAAACATGACCCTCATTGAAAGTAGAAAACATGAAAAGCCTGGTTAGCTATCTAGGTGTCTTTCATCTTAGGTATCTGTCTGTTTTCTCTCTCCCGCCTGTGTGTGTGTGTGTTAGTTGGTAGGTGGAGTTGATGGTATAACAGATTGAGTAATATTCAGCAGGTAACGTTTCAGTTGGGTGCTAGGTGAGGAGGAGGGAAAACAAATCAACGGGGTTGTGTAATGAAGTTATATGGATTACATGAGATCTGTTATGCATAGGATGGATCAGGTTGGACAAGAGTTGGCTAGTTGTGGTCATAAGAAAATATGGCTTCATCATTCAACCAAATCTATAAGAATTAGTTAAAGCCAGGCAGACACATAGGGAAGGAGGTTTAAACTGCTTGACTGGCAGTGTGGTTGGCATGGGCCTTCGGGATGACACGCCAGTGTCACAGGTGAGTAATTGTCCTTGTGTCTGACTCGAGGAACCAACCCTCCCGGCTACAACTTCCCACTACGACCTCAGGTTACTTCCTGCATTGAACCAGTCGCCAGTTAACATCAAATTAATTATAAATTGTTGGTTTGCAGAGATTTGATTGGCTACACGAGCTGACATGAGTTGGAGAACCATTAGAAAATCTCTGAGGAGTACTGGACAGTCGTTTCGAACCGGTGTAGAACTCTTCAACAGTACGCATCCACCTACTTAAGTTCAAACCCAGGACGTATCGTTTACAAGGCGAGCTGGTAGACCATTCTGTTGGATGGTCCTGGGTTCGAACCCCCCCCCTTAGGTGCATACTGTCGCAGAGTTCCAAACAACTGTCCAGTACTTCTCAGAGGCGTTTTCCAGTAGTTTTCTAACTGATGTCGGTTGGTAATCAGTCGTGTGACCAATCAAATTTCTCCAAACCAACGCTTCATATATATTAATATATACGCCCAAAAAAATTTCAAATTGGCTCAGTTGGTGTGAAAAGTACATTGTGAGAAATTAAAGATTTTAACTGATAATTTCTTATTTTTCCCATCATATTCATTTTTATATATCATTGTTCCATCTCTTCTCTCCCTCCCCCCCATTTCCTATTCTATTTTTTAATTTTATTCGTTTTTTTCCGTTTTCGTTGTTTCAGAATTAACAAAACAAGTATTTATGGATCATTTTGCTATGCTACAATCACCTGCTTATTCATCAACGATACAATCTGAACTAGAACGTGAACGTAATCGACAAACTGAATTATTAAAGCATATTAAAGTTTTAGAACAGTCAATAGCAAAGTTGCATACAGACGGTGCAGAATTATTGAATCGTTTTACAAAACGCGTACGTTTTTGTTTTTGTTTGGTTTTTGTTCTCTGGCGTCTTTCTTTTCCTTCTTCTTTCGTTGGGTAATAATCATAATAATTCATTCATGTATTTATGTAATCAGGAGTGGTGTTGTTTAATTCTGTTTTCTGGGTTAGGTCGGCTTTGTGTTGTGTGTGTGTGTGTGTAACTGTTACGCTAAAGAAAGACTTTCAATGTTGCTTAAAAATCATGGTTACTATTAGATAGTTGGAGGCAATCGGCTATAGGAAGCCTTACCTGACCTAGGTTTCGTGCTAGTTGGCACTCACCAATCCAGTCAGTCAACAAGGCGTATCTCCAAGCGCCTTGAAGGAACTCATATCCCTTCTGAGATTCGCACCCCTACCACCACCCAGCCCTGCAGTCGGTCAGATAAATTACTACTGAGCTATTCCGGCTCGCAATTGACCTCCTGTAAGACTGTAGTGGGTATTTTGATTGGACAGTAGTCAGTAACTAGTGTGACGTGTCTAGTTCTTTCTTTGTTGCGGACTGAATTCTATCAGTCAGGTTTGCAATACGGCCACCACCTGAATGATGGAATTCAGTCTGCACCAAAGAAAGGACTAGACACGTCGTATCAGTTACTGACTACTGTCCAATCGAAATAACCATAGATACTTTTAATTCCTAATGTTGTTGCAACACTTTTAAGTGTGTGTGTGTGTGTGAGTGCGTGTCTGTGTATCAACAGCTGTCTTTGCTCAATACTCAAGATCAGATGGACAGCAAGAAAACATCAGCAACACGAATCTCTGGCAATGAACGAACCAATTGTGCAGCAAAGATGCAGGAAGAAATGGAGGTGGATTGGGGTCCATACTCTGAGAAAACAAATCATCAAGTGAGTGACATCACACACCAGGCCATAGATCAAGTGGAGGCCGAATGGGAAGTAGTGAGTCAGTTGGTTATCAGTGCGAGGATGATATCAAGGAGGAGGTGAAAGTATGTTGAAAGACGTGGAGTCAGGTGAAAACACGTTGGCAGAGAACCGATCGCAATTGAGACGTCCCGTTGAAGCCATATGTTCCTCTAGAAATTAAAGGAAACAATAATAATAATACTTAGAAATAGCTATCCACAAAAGTTGATCGGGAAACACATGACTAAGAAAGCAGAAAAGGACTGTTCTTTGTCTGTAAATGAGAAGCCTTCGTATATACGTCTACAATTCAAAGGTGACATCTAGTAAAATAATCATCAAAGAACTTGTAATGCTCGTAAACTACAAGTCATGTTTTCTACACAACCCGTTGTGATTCCTACCTCTTCTGATGCCTATCAGTTCGAATGAGCTTGTGGTGGAGCTAGATATATTAGCTGTTGGCCTACGAACTTAATTTTTCTTGCGCTTTCGGGAACACCAACCAGTGTGGGGTGTGTGTGTGGCTGAATAAAGGTCTAATGGAACACATCATCAACAGCTTGATGATGTGTGTGTTCAAAGTGACTGGTCACTAAGCCAGCTAGCATTAAAGAATCCTTCTGCATTATCATCTATCGGCTACCAGATGCATTGCCAAAAGTATCCAGGTACCGAAAATCCCAAACAGGAGAGGCTACTGCGATTCGCCTAAAAAATATAGTGCTCTGTATGCAGAGGAAACAGGTCCAGCTAGACACCACTACTGCCCTGGCCGGCCTTCTGTTGAGCCTATGAATTCTGTATTATTGTTTTTCCTAATTTGCCGACGCATACCTGATATCAATGGTCGGCCTGTAAAATTTGGGCTACCGATATCACATGCAGAAAATTTCATACTTGTATGAAAAATATGGTGTGGAATCAAGCTGTAATAGAAAAAAATTAGTGCTATGTTATGATGATGCACATTATCACGCTTACACAGATGCTATTGAACTGTAATCAATTCATGTTATTGATTGATGCGATGTTATTTAAGTAACATATTAATGTTGTTAATAAGCCTAATTCCCTCATTATTAGTATGGATACCGTAGAACCTGGTGAAGAGCAGGTTATCGAAAGGAATAATCATTGTTCAGTAGTAATCAATCTTTTGAAAATAAAAATAACCTGCTCGTCATCAGGTTCTACAGCATTCATACTAATAATGAACTCTAGGAACTTGATTTTTCGTGCTCGAGAACATCTCCCAGTATGGGTAAGTAAAGGTTTAGTAAAACCCATCAACAGTTCGATATTAGACCGTCTGGTCCAAACTGGCCACAAAGCCAGCGTTGAAGAATCCTTCTCTGTCATTTAACGGGTGGCTGGTACGTGAATTGGCAGAAGTTAGACTTCATGGACTGGCTGACCATCGGATTGGTGGTTTCCAGCGGATGAATGGTCCACGAACTCTCTCGCTTTGTAATCTTACTTTACTTTACTTCGGCTATCTCCTACGAGAGGATGAACCGGCTTCATGAACATCTCGAATGTTTGTAAGAGAGTTGATGAAGTTTCATGGGAATTAGGTACGACTGATGTCCCCAGCATCGCTCGGCCTTTTGTTTAAGAGTGCAGCTCTAGCCTTTAAACAGCCAAGTGTGACCTACAAGGCAGTAGGAGTGGAGTAAGGAGTCCACTATCCATTGGCAGCCGGTGACCGGAGTTCGGTTCATACGCCTTTTTGAATGGGGCCAGACATCCAACAAGCCCTTTGTCCATACGTCTGCCGGTGAGCTTCATACGCCAGTCGTTGAAGGTTTGTAATCAGGGTTTAGCCATCTCCCCTAGACTGTCATCCAATGGACAGTCAACCCGGTGAAGAGCGCCGGGCATCCGCTTTTTCCCTCTCACTTTGGTGAAAAACACCTCCGCCACGTGAAGGCAGTGAGTAGGACTTCCTCAGGAGAGGCTATGTAAGACACCCGGTCATATGGGAGCATTTCAAGAGGTGTACGAAGGGGTGGCCGACCCGCAGCGCAAGACACCCCCCCCCAACCATCCTGAGGCTTTGGAGGCTCGCTTTGTAATCGGAAGGTTGTGTATTCGGACCCTATCAATGGGGGCTGAATGTGCACTACTGAAGATCTTCAAATTAAGCTGACGAAACAGCTGTCCAGTACTCCCTAGTGGTTATCCAATGGTCCCCTGACCAATGTCAGCTCATGATGAAATCCTGTAAATAATCAAATCTTTGCAAACCAATACTTGAATAGGAAAAATAAGTTTTACACTTAAACAAATGACTGATGACTCATCATTAAAGCATATTATGCAATCACAAATTTGTGTGGTGTGATGTGATGTGATAAATTGTGCTTCATATATCTATTATGACGTGTATCTATTTCCCTTCCGCTTTACGATTTCTATGGACATACACTCATCCATTACTGTTTTTGCGTAGGTGTGTGGGTGTGCGTGTGGCGTGTATATATATATATATATATATATATATATATATATATATATATATGTCATATGCTATGACATAATTTTCTTAGATCTATTACTGTTATTAGTAGGGATGAATAATCACACATGCCTCGGTGGTATATTGTGTTATGCAATACGTGCACAGTCATTTTGAAGATATCATATAACCACTGGAGGCGGTGTAATTCTGTTCTTATTTTAGAAAAAAAGCTTGTTTTTGACACTATTATCATCAATCTTTTCTCCATTTCTTTTCACTCTTTTTATTTGATGCTTCATTTATCACATAAATTGTCATTCTACTTACACACACACGAATGATGATCAGGTGGGCTTGGAAGTGTTGTAGGCGATTGTTACTTTCTAATCTGCCCACACCGTGAAAGTTGATTTTCTCTTGGGGTAGGTGAAACAGAAAAATATTTAGTGTTACGCATGACCACAGAACTCAATGGACAACTGCTTGAGACCTGTTTGAACTGCCTTTTAGGTTTTCTTCCGTATTAGTAACTTATCACTGGTTACGGATGGATCACCGTGGGTAGAGTAAGTCGGGATGTGGGATTTTTTGGGTGGACCTTTGGTAGTGCTTCTCTCCAGAGTGTGGTGTGGGTGGTTGATATGCTGGTCATTTGAATGAGGAAACACGTTACTGTTGTTATACACCTGTTCGCCAGCAGTAGGAGTTTGCTTACGGGACCCTCAGCCTATTGTCAGTAACAGTTAGTTTAAGCCACGTAAAGACGTTTAGACTACCAGTCTGGTTTGAGTTCTTTGGGTGGTAAGAACCAATGACTGTTGGAGACAATTGGGTGATATGGCTCAAAATTGTTGTCAGTGACAGAGGAGATACATGCATTCACTCTTTGTCGTTTGTCAGTCATATCCAATAAAAGTCTATTGTTCTTCCATATTGCTGTTGTTTTCCCGTCATACTTCTGTTTATCCCCTCTCTCTCTCTCTCCCTTTTGATAAATCGGTCTTTAATGTCTTCTATTGCTTTGTATGGTACATGAAAGGAGAGTGACAGGTGGAACTGGTCCACATCTGTTCATAGTTCTATGTTGACACCAGTGAGGCACACACACACACAAAATTTTCGATTCGGTAATTGCATTACCCATCGCGATTGATATTTAAACGAGAGGTTAATTATTTCCCTGAACGACTTCATATAGGGAATCATTGAAAACCTGGAGTGCTGAAAAGTTGTTTCCTTTTATTTTAGACTCTCCTCACGAGTTTATCGGACTGGTGAGAAATTCTCCAACTATAGGACGAAACAAGTCTTGAGTACAAACCTTGGTTTCCAATGGCTCTTTCTTAGTGTTGATGTCTGTTCGTGATCTACGTTGAATTTCAAACAAATCGACATTTGAACAACAATGATGATTTATGGGTAGTAAATGCTGATGTGGTTACATTGGCCTTAGTGGTGAATAACGCTCGCGCGTCAGTAGTTCGTTCAAAATTCACATGGTCCAGGGGTGATTCCAGGTCGACACACTCCTAAAGCCTCCCATGATCTGCCACTTGGTAGTAGTAAGTCTATGAAAGGCCTATGGAAGACTGTTAAACGGGCACCTCCGCTAATGGAACTTCAAAAGCCCTGTGTTGTTTCACTGAGAAGGAACACTGTGAACAAAGAGAGATTCTCCCACACCACTTAAATATGTGAAAATTCAGTAAAAATACTCTCTTTCTTAGGGTCAGAATATATTGTAGGTTTTAAAACTAACTGACTTCTTCGCCGGTTTAAAAATTTTTATAAGGATATCCGTTTTTAACAAGATTATCCATCAGTATTTTATTCTCTTATCCTTATCAAGACTTTAATTCATTGAGACCCATTGGATCTGACTTAACAAACCTTTATGGATTACCCAAGAGATTCATAAGGTTGACAGTCTATTAAGTCCATTTTTATCAATGTGTCACTCTCCTACACATAAATTAACAAAATGGTTAGCTGATATTTTAAGCACACAGTACACAAGGAATTATCTGAGTTCTCTTTGTAAGATAGATACATTTCAACTTGTTGACTGTTTTTTGTGGACATAACGTATAAAAGATATGAAAATGTATTCCTTGTTAACTAATAGTAGCACTGATTAAGACTTGATATTATGTGTGACAATTTATATCTTGTGTGTCGGGTGGCACAGCGGTAAAATGCTCGCCAACAACGCAGATGGTTTGGGGTTCGATCCCTGGCCGACGCACTCCTTCACCTCGGTTGGCCGGCAATAACACTGGTAAACAGGGGAGGTTGGGTGTGAAGCTAGCGACCCCATCCTGTAAAAATAATCACCACTACTACAGAAACTTCAAGCCTCTAGCTTAAAGCCCTATGTTCCACTGGGAACGTGAAGGAATAAAAAAATATCTTCTAGTTGTTTTTCATTCCCTTTTCCTTTGACTTATTTTAAAGATTTATTATTATCATTATTATGCACTGACAACGTCCGTTTCACATTTGAAGGTTAGCACTTTCCACAAGTCGATGACGTTGCTATGAGGAGCCCATTAGTAGACTTGTTGGTGGATGGGTTATATGTCCTACATTGAAAACTTGTCCCTTGATTTAATTGCTTAAGTGCCTTTCTATAGGCGATATGTAGATGATATTATTTTGCTATGCAATAATCATAAAGATGCAAGTTATCTATACTGGATAGACTCCATCCACTCCGTACAAAATCATATAAGTCTCACATACGAGGAAAAAAATTGCAAGCAACTTGCATTTTTAGACATATTTCTAAGTCGAAGAGAAGATGGTTCAAGTAACCAATCAATTTGCGGAAAACCTGCTTGAAACAGGGCAACATCTTGATTTTTACAGCTTCTGTCCATTACAGTATAAGAGAGGCTTGGTGAAGCATTTATTAAAGAGAATTCAGCTGATGTTTTAGAGGAGGAGAATAAAATACTGATGGATTTTCTTGTTGAAAAATGGGGGGGGGGTATCCTTTAAAATTTGTAAACTCGCGTAGAAGTCAGTTAGTTTTAATAGTAGCTTTTGTTTCTTCCTGATAGTGATTCATGTCATGATAATAATAATAATAATAACAGAAGTCAGAATTCATGGGGCATTCAATCGGGTTTCAGTGGGTTACTGAATGGTATACAAGCTTGCCTTGTCACCGTCAGGTTCTGGATTCGAACCCTGACGGTGGGTGCGTACTGCGGAGATGATTCCCAAACTAGGCTGATGAAACAACTGTCTGGCAGTACTCCCTGGCTAGTTTTCAATGGTTCTCTAACTGATGATGACATCAATCCGTGATCAACTCGTAAAAAAATAATGATAACACTCTGATGAGGTCACACATGTTAACTGTTTTGTCATTGGGAAAGGGAATTCTAGTCACGTTCACATATTGGCACGTCATTTCTCCTTTGTTTAATCGGAGTATTTATTTCTAGGATACAGTCCATATATTTTCTTTTCTTCAAGATTAATCATTAATTTTAATTCCGATGTGTGTGTGTGTATCATATTCTGTTAGTCAGCCCATTTAAATTTTTCTTTTTATTCTTCTTTTCATTTCTCATTTAATTAAAATGAACAGCTTGGTATACTGATAACTACACCGGCAGCATTTTTCGCTCAAGCTAGAAGGCTAATTAAACATCATCATGCTTTAGAGGAGAAAATTGCCGAATTTCGGAAACAAGTAAGTGTAGTTTACTTACTATGCTTAAATATGCATTTATGTGATTACCTAATTCTTAATGTGCATTAGTGAGTAAAGTGAGAAGAAATAAATACATTGATCATGTGTGTTCCCTCCTGTTATGTACTCGTCGCCAAATTATTGTTATGTACTGGTCGAGAATTTAATAGTCCTGATGCAAGGAAGACGGAAATCAGAAGACCACTAGGTTTGCGATGATACTTCTATTTTCCAAACACAAGGAGAATCAATGTCACACAAGAGTGTGAGAGCAAAATATCAATGTCCGAACAAGTGTGTGAACGAATATTCAAAGTGAACAAATCAATAGACAGTCTTAACATGATTGGCTAATTATAATGGAATATCGATCCATATATACATAACGAAATATAACAGACTGTCAAACAAACACACATATTATATATAATATAAGGGGAATATACATTGTTAGAGGAGACAGGTTCATCAAAGTGAAATGGTCACAGACCAAGGGAGCAACAGAAAGAGAGACCACCATACACACATATATATGGATACATATCACCTCCATCATCAGTTGTTGGAACACCGTCTCACGTATTTCAGGTCAACAATTATTGTGTTTCTTGATATTAGATCTGCCTTCGGTTTGTTGGACAGATCGATTCTTTGGAATTGTCTTTTAGGCCTGAGAGGTTTGTTAACATCCTAGAAGTTCTATACAGAAATACCTCTGTTAGAGTGTGTGGGCATACAACTAGAGAGGGTTGCCCAGCCTCTCTATTTATCTTTACCATGGAAGAAGAACATACGTGGCGTTGTTGTAAATCTGCTTCCTGGAGGAAGACTTTTCCACCTCGAGTATACAGATGATGTCGTCTTACTGTGCGATATCATACAGGCTGCCAAAACCGTATTTAGTCAGTTGGCAACCAGTGTCTGTAACTATGGTATGTGCTTTGGTAGGAGCCGGTACCTGCACTCACTCTTGTAGGTGAACCGCTTGAAGTTTTTTGCAAGTTCGTGTGTCTGGGTAGTTGTGTGAGTGCTGGCGGAGGCGTGACGGACGATATTTTCAACCGTATTATGAAAGTTAGGGTGTTACACACCAACTTGAGCCACCTTTCGTCTGGCACCGTTGGGAAGTTAGTCTGGCTTTCAAAGGTTTGGTTTACAATCCTTTGGTGCACGCTGTCTTGCCCTGCGCCTGTGGAACCTGGCTTCTCCGAGCTGAGAATATGCGGCGACTCTACGTATCCAACCATCACTGTCTTGGCAGAATTGCTTACGTTCTATGGCATCATCGTATGAATAATTCTGAGGTATGATGGCGTGTGTCTGTACACAGTGGAGATCATCATTAATGGACTATCGTCGTCTGAGGACTGTGGCTTCGATAGCTTGGAAATATACTACGAATTTCATTCCAGAGGCTTCCGTACTGGACTGTTTTCGCTAACCCTGGAACGGGATGAAAAACAACGGAGAGGTGGGGTCAACCCATGATGTGGTGTCGTGGAATGAAGGATATTTGTGTGTAAGGTTAGCATCAATTGGTGAATCATGACTCCCTGGTTGGGGTGTCCAAGCGATAGTTCGAATCAGTGGCCCGAAACGTTACCATATATGGCTAAAAATCACAATCGCTGGCGAATATGCTACTCGACTGGCATAAGCCAATGTCATCGTTGGAGTGGATCTGTCCTCACACCTGACCTGCTGTTTTCCCACACCGGTTACGATTTCCCACTAGAACCCACTGATGTAGCTATCCACCTGAATAGGATTAGTAGTCGCTAGTGAACATCAGGTTGATATTCAAGTGTTGGCTCGCAGGGATTTGATTTGACTGGTTACCTACTTAATTGGTAATTACCGTGTTGAACAAGTAGACCGATCTATTATGATTCGTATAATTTTGTATGTATTTTTGTTACTGTACTAAATTTAGTATTAACTTCGTATCTGTCATACATGCCGACGACAGCTGCCTACCTAAATTCTTTAACATCAGTATATGTGTAGGATTTCAAATTAATTGGAACGTGTCACTAATTTATATGAAGAAGGTTACTAAAAGTAGAGAAAAGAGAAGCTTTGGAGTTCAGAGTTTTATTACACTGTTAAACGTTTGTTGCAGGTATGGATAGATGGCATAGTAGGCAGTTGTTTCATATGTGTCTGTCTCTGTCTGTCTGGATTCAACATAGAACTTGGCACCGAAGTGCACCAGTTCGATTTGCCACGTTACAAATAGCACGCAATGGCAGACAAAAAAATGAGTGAAGAGAATCAATACAGTTTGACAAGTATAAGAGTGAAACAAAATGGGTAATGGTAGAAAGAAATATGAAAGATTACAGAGACTGAATACATCTGCGCTGGTCATTGACAACGATTTTGAGCCATGTCACCTATTGTCTCCAGCCATTGATTCCTAGAGTCAGTCCCGAGGTCCCCAACCCGGGAGTCTGCATCTCCCTACCTGACTCAGTTTAACTGTCAAGGATTTCATGGATTGATGAGGCCATGTTTTTGTTTGGCCACCACTGGCTCTTTTCCAACCTGCACCTATATCAGCTAGTAATGCCCGTCGTTGGGGGAGGCGATGGTTAGGCGTGCGCAGCACGTGACCTAGCCATCTCAATCTATGCAACTTTATAGCCTCGTCGATTGATTTTCCCTCTTTGCCCAACACTCTACGCCTAACGTCAGCATTACTTACCTTATTATACCACCTAACATGAGAAAGAGATCGCAGACATCTATGATCGAAAGCAGTCAACCTTTTCATGTCTTCAACGCGTATTGGCTATGTTTCAGAGCCATAGACGAGGACGGAGCGAACTTCTGAGCAGTACACACGTCCCTTGGTTGATAACCGGATGTCACGCCTACGCCAGAGATGGTGTAAGTCAGCGAAAGCAGCTCGAGCTTTTTGGATCTGTGCTGAGATTTCGTCGCCAATCAGTCCGTTGGTGCTGATACAACTTCCCAAATAGGTGAAGTGGTCAACATGTTCTTCACATGCACTTCACTCCCTATCACTAAGTTAGGAGTTGACGTAGTCCAGTCCTGTAGCAGCATCTTACATTTCACAGGGGTGAATCCCATGTCAAACATACGGAGATTGCTGCTCAAGGTGTTCAGAAGACCCTGCATTTTGTCATCATCCTCCCCTAACAGGTCTATGTCATTTGCATATTCTAAGTTCAAAGGACTATTCCCTGGTAACAAGTCGATTCCTAAGTCGTTAAGTTCAGTTAAGGATACTTCCATCAGCATATCTATGATGAAGTTAAACAGAAATGGGGAGAGTGGACATCCCTGTCGGACACCACTGGTTGTTATCAATTCAGATGACAGTTCATATGTGTGTGTGGAATCAGTCACAACCATAGGCACTATTATATTCATACATCTCAAATCCATTCATGTGCTGATAATGTTATCTCTCCCACGCGTTTTCAGTGACGTGACACTGATTTTTATTACGTCATCATTTTCTTCATTATCTGTTTGTCTATTGAGTCGTTAATTTCCCCATTCACACCCACCTCCTTCCACTTCATACTCCGCTATTTTTTTTTATTCACGTAAAATTCCGTAAATCAAGGCAATACGCAATTAGAAATATTATTGCATCACATGTATTGCCTTTATTTGCCTATTTTATCTTCCTTCGTATATGTGTCTATCGTGTGAGATGCGCCTGTTTCAGTAGGATGATTTTTCTGCTGGCACATGTTCGTATATGAATTTTTTTTCTCACAAGTCATATGTGTATCCATATTCATTCTCATAGAGTAAATACTGAATTGATAAGATTTCTTCATTTGATAATTTAATTATATTTTCAATGTAGATGCCGTCATCAGTTTTGAAGATGAATAAAGCCGAGGAAGTACTCCACATTTGTTACGTCATACATATTCTGAGGCGTGCTTCATCAGTGTGTGCACCCACCACTACCTAACTGGGAGGCGAATCTGTTGACTATTCACACCTATACCATCGTCAAGCAGTGTCGTTAAAATGAGCAGCCACTTCATGTAAACACAGGGGACAGCGCCCCCCCCACATCGTCTACGATGTTTCATTTGATAGTTCTGAGACATTTATCCTAGGAACATTTTTCCAGATTTCGGGATTTTAAGGATTTTCAAGAATTAGTTTAAAACAAATAGTTCCCTCTATGAATTTAGATAAAGCAATAAGAAGACTTAATTTGTCAGAATCGTGTAGGCAATGTATTTGCGCAACACATTTCGAACAATCTGATCACACTTTACGGACTTGTCATAGGAATGTGTATATATGAAATTAATAAAGAGATAAGAGGTGAGAAATTAGACTTAGGTCAAGTTAAAAGGTTACATTCAAGGTCAAAATAACAATGAAGATCATCACTAAACCAAATAGCAGAGGTAATAGTACGTACATGTACTATGGTATCAAAACAAAATTTACCAAGGAAGGTTTAATGTGATGACGAATTGTTTTTGAACGCATAAAGGTGGCTTAAACTTTCTAATTGCCAGATAGGGCTTCCACAAACTTAAGGATACGCCCTACCACAAACACATTTTATAGATATTCCTAAATGGCTCCAGAAAAAAATGGAATCTTTAGAACCTATTAACGGTGAGAACAGGAGACCTAGCTCTTCTATTGCGAAACATATTATAGGGGAGACAGGACATCAAATTGACATTAACACATCTTTTAAACCTATCTATAAAATGTGTTTGTGGTAGGGCGTATCCTTAAGTTTGTGGAAGCCCTATCTGGCAATTAGAAAGTTTAAGCCACCTTTATGCGTTCAAAAACAATTCGTCATCACATTAAACCTTCCTTGGTAAATTTTGTTTTGATACCATAGTACATGTACGTACTATTACCTCTGCTATTTGGTTTAGCGATGATCTTCATTGTTATTTTGACCTTGAATATAACCTTTTAACTTGACCTAAGTCTAATTTCTCACCTCTTACCTCTTTAATAATTTCATATTTACACATTCCTATGACAAGTCCGTGAAGTGTGATCAGATTGTTCGAAATGTGTTGCGCAAATACATTGCCTACACGATTCTGACAAATTAAGTCTTCTTATTGCTTTATCTAAGAATTAGTTTGTAGGGAATCTGTTTGTTTCAGCTTAGACTACGGATTGATATCAGCTTGCGTCTCATCGGCAGTACGCACCATTGGGTTTTGAACACAGGAGCTTCCGGCCAGCTCCTGTACCATTCAGCCAATGACCAACCCATGAATTCTAACTTCTATCAATTCGTGATTTTAGTGCGACCACCAACCAATGCTATCGACAGGACTTCATCCTGACTGCGTGAACCCCGCTGGTCACAAATCTGTACTGGAATTCCAAGCAACTTCGTACTGTAGCCAGTCACTAGCAAGTATCACTAACGACCACAGGCAGGTAGTTATTTGAGTGGGCTCTAGTGAGAAGTTTTGACCAGTGGGATGGATACAGCAGGTCGATTGTGAGGACGTGTACTCTCCAGCAATGATATTGGCTTGCACCAGCCACGCTATATCGTATGTTGATTGTCAAAAGTTTGGACTTATGGCATGGCCAGTGAGGAGTCGGGCCCGAGTGGTTTGATGGTCTGTGAGCTCACCGGGCCTCTAACTAGTAGGTCCTGGCTTCGAACCGTAGCAGTGGGGGGATGGGTGTTTCCTACTGAAGAGTTAGTCCCAAACTAAGCTGACGCGAGACAACTGGTTGTCCAGTACACTCGAGTGCTGGTTTTCTAACGGCTCTCTAACCGATTTCAGTTCATGATGGAATCATGTAACCACCAATCAAATCTCTGCAAACCAACACTTGCATATTTTACTGTCTTACACAAGAGATAGAATGCAAACGCTTGTAACCAAAGATGACTAGCCTCTGCCTATATCTCCCACTTTCTTTTACCTTGTTGTGTCTTACATTTGTAAAGAAGAACAAAGCGGTGACTACTAAGTACGATTCACATGGTAGTTGGCCTATGTTTTCGTCTATTCCCTCATGCACACAAATTAGATTTTCTTAAAGTTTTACATCAGTCTGGCGTTATACAATTGTGTCTATCCATCCTATTATTATTATCATCATCATCACTTTTTCGCTTTTATTTCTCCCCTTTAGATTTCTGAGCTAACAGCAGCTAATCAAGAATTGGTGAAACGACATCAAATTGAGGCTGCGCGTTTATTGGCAGTTGCAACAGCCAACAAATCGGATAATTTTATTCAACACAATTCAATGAATAAGACGACTTGTAACAACGCCGTCATTCCTGATGGTAGAATGAATCAGTCTAGGCGAAATAGTGGTCTGTGTTATTATGATACATCAAATGCCTCATACTTTATGACTACAACTAGTATGAGTAATACTACTAATAGCATTATCAGTAGTACCAGTAGCAGTAGTACTACTACTACTACTCGTTCTGCACTGCATGGATTTCCTACTCCATTGTTGAATAGTCATAGTAATGTTAGTGGTAGTGGCAGTGGTAGTTCATCAATAATACCCCCGCCTCCATCATTGACTAAAGTATCCTTGTGTTCTAGTGGCAGTACTATTCATAGTAGTGGTCATATCCTTCAGTCGAATGCATTAATCCTTCCGCATGATACACTTCAATATTCATCTGTTCATAGTCGGTCTACTCCATCAACAACTGTATCACCTTTACTACCGTCTAATAAAAGTAATATCGATGCACCAGTTCTGTTAAAAACTCTTCAGGCAGTTAGTTCGTATTCTCCGACAATGCCAACAATGACGACGATACCACCACCACCAACAACAACGATGTCGACTGCTGTCGGAACTGTCAGTAATACTGCTGTTTCTGGTTGTGATATTAGTAATACTGTTATGATGAGTAGCAATATGATGATAAAGGATAAAAGTAATAGTAATCATAGGTCTATTCAACAAACAAATATACCTCCACCTCCGCCTTTACTTCCAATGCATATTCCTTCTGATATCCGTCAAGTCAGTTGTCCCTCTTCATCTTCTTCAACCTTTTCTATCGATACATCCTCTTCGATTACTGTTCCCTCCTCCTTGTCCTCCTCATCTTCTTTATCGTATCAACCTAGACGTCGTCTTACAGATAAGAATGATCCTGTCAATCAAAGCATTCCTTCATTGCTTCCAGAAATCAATAGTAATAGTACCTGTTATTACACGCCAAGAACATATTTTGATGTATCGTCACACAGTAATAAAATCAATCATTTGCATCCGAGTAAATCAATGCATGCTTCTGTACAAGATTTAATTCTTGATGAATTTTCACGTCCAGCACCTGGGCTATCATCATCATCAATGAATAATTATACTACTGCTTCGATTGATACTAGTGGTAACGGTAACAATGTACCTAACTCTCCTGTTTCACGTCATCGTCGCCATCATCATCGACATAGTTCCAATCGGCATCATCACCATCACAGTCCTCAGAAAAGTGTCCATTCTAATCCTATTGATTATAGTCATCAGTTCAATTTACCTCCGCGTAAACGACATTGGGATCCAGTTACTACCACTGACGCTTTAATAATTAATCATCATAATAATACTATTAATGGTATTGCCAACGGCGATGTCCATCATGGTGATGGTGCTTATGAAGAAAAAGAAGAAGGCGGAGAAGACGGAGATTGGTTGTCATCGAAATTCCCTAGAAATAATAATAATCATTCTTGTGTATTACCAGCACATTGTTCATCGCCTACTGCCTTGTCGTCATCGTCTTCTCCATTAAATTCTTATCGTGATATTTCCTGTTCACAAATTAGTAATAACAACAATAATAATAATAACAATTTAAGTCCACCAACATTATCGCCAATTTCATTAGATGAGTCTAGTATTGCAACAGATTGTTCGTTCAGTCTTGATCGAAATGAAGTAAATGTCTGCTTTTCACCGTCACATAGTACTCCTACTACTACTAATAATAATAATGATGACAACAGAAATAATTCAAATACAACTACACCGATTATTAATACTACTGCTAATTGTATGAATGGATTAGGTGTCGTTCTATCGACGCCTGTTGTTATTACATCAAGTGGACTGTGTAAGGACGACAACAGTGGTATTCCTCAACTTGTAGCAGTAGAAAATGATGAAATAAAATATTTACCACCAATCTTATATTCATCACATGATCATCAGCCGACTGTACTGTCGTCTGCTGCTCATCCTCCTCCTACCCCGACTTCTCAAACTACTACTGGTAGTAGTAGTACTCCTAGTGCTGCTCGGCCTTCTACAAGTACTACACCCTATCCGGTTACTTCTGTTACCATCCACTCCAACACCAATAATCCTTATTATCCTACAACAATACCAACAACAACAAGCGCTGTGCTGAAATATTCAGAGATAACAACTTCACCGGGATTGTTTCCCTTATCCACATCTTCTATTGTGAAATAGAAACAGAGTATCCTATCACCGTCAACTCCTCTTTCCTCTTAGGCATTTTTTCTTTGTTGTTGTTGTTTATTCTCCTCCAATTGAAATTTGTATTTATTCTTTGATTTTTTTTTCATTTTTTCTGGCGGGTGGGGCTTTTAAACTACTTTTTAAACCAGTAAATTGATTTAAAAACTGTTAGGGAAATATCTATTATTATTATTACCTACTATCTTTCAGAAGAAGAATATATCTACCTTATATTATTATTATATTATTACTGCACGCACATCTTTCTATCACTTATTATGTGTAATATGTATGTATATAAATGTGTACAATTGTCTGTATGTGTGTGTGGGAGGGGAGGGGTTACTCTCTCTCTCTCTCTTGCTGTCTCTTTCTCCCAATGTTTACCACTCTTTGCGCACACTATTCACTCACTCATTCATATCTTAGGAATTCAACTTTGTGCTTTTTTTCTATTGTTGCTAGTGTTAATAATTCTCTTGTTGTGTCAGGTACTACTTATTCCCTTACTAATAACTGCATTGTGTTTGTGTGTGTTTGTGCGGGCGTGTTTGTATACACCCACACACACACACACCTTATCTTTGTTATTTCTCAATTAAGCCATAAACAACAAACAGTGTTTTTTTGTCAGGTGTGTTTTATTATTTGTTTTTCTTAGATTTTTATCAAAATTTGTGTACAAGTGAGCACAACAACTCACCACCACACTCCATAGGGCAGCTAGCTAGCTAACTAAACACAAAATTGTGATTTTCTGTAGGAACGCGGTGGGGGGTTCTTTATTTCTCTGTAACTTTCATTATTATTCTTATTTCCATCATCATCATCTTTTTTTGTCAATGGGAAAGTTTCCTTTTTTCAATTTACTTATTGCTTTCTTGCTTTTTTTAATCTTTGTGTGTGTGTGTGTGTGATTGTGGATGTATGACGGAGAAAATACTTCACTAACTCTCTATCTCTAAATGTATTTCTACGTATGTATCGATAAAACTAGGCGAAATTAGTAGTATCTTACCTTTCCTTGAAATTATGCACGTATTTTTTTTACTACTATAACTAGGCTGAATTTATGTGAGAAAGAAATTTTCTAAGGTTTACATAATATGACTATTTAGAATATCTTGTCTATATTTTTCTGGTTTTTCTCTCTTTTAACACCCTGTGAGTGTTGGTTGACCTTATTCATTTTTGATTTCAAAATAGGAGAGGGGCTTACTCATTTCTATGATGGGTTCTTTATTTCTTTCTGGTGTGAAATATGCCTGCATGAATAGTACTCTTACTGTTGTTATTATTATGATTATTATTACTAAGCGTATCTAGGATCATTTCACTTTTAGCCTATATATATAACCTTCATTTCTAGCTACCTATGGGTAATTATCAGAAAGCATTTTCTTATATTTATATGTGTTGTTCTTCTCACTATCATTTGTGTATTTTAAATCCCCCTTATCCATTCTTCACTCACCACACGGGAGAGATAGACAGTAGGTCGATGGATTGTGTTACACATCCACCTCATACAAAGATTGTCTTAGAACTCTCATTATTGCACATTTCTCCTCTCTCTCTCTCTCTCTCTCCTGTTGGTGGCGGTAGTGGCACGGGGAGGTGGGGGTTATTTTGACTACTAAATATTCATTATTATTAGGCTTTTATTTTACAAACAAAAATAACCACTTTAACTCTTTATACTACTTATCTAAATTTGTTAGTAATATATTATTTTAAATAAATATTTTCTTTTCTTGAGAATAGGTTTACGTCTGTGCTTATTTGAATAATGATAATAGTTGTATTGTTCTAGGAAGATTTTTTACCATTTATAGTTATATCTTAGTTGTTTTGTGTGTTTTTTTTTTCAAAATTGAATCACCGAATGTGTTGTTGTCAGTCAAAAGCGTGGAGGCAGTGTTTTTCTTCTCTGGATATGGCTGTTTGTTTGCTTGTTTTTGAATATTTTGTGCGTGCGGCTGTGTGTTTATCCTCCCTCCGGTCAACCTGTCTGCCTCTTGCCTTTTCCACATCTTACTCTTTCTCATTTTTCCTCTGGTTTAGCATATACTACTAACAATGTCGTTTTTTCTATAAGGCTTCATAATACTACCATTTGTAGTAGTATTAATCTATCTATCAGCTAGTGAAATTCTGTGTATATTGAACTATTAATTTATTGAGCATTGTAATTTCGTTTTTTTGATGTTGCTATTGTTGTTTTTTTTTGTACTTCACCTATTCGTTTCTTTTAATTTAATTTTTTTTAAATTCAACAGAAGTTTTTCCTAGTCATATTTACAATTATACTATGATTTTAACTAATTATTATTATTATTATTAATCTTATTTACATGATCGATAATGCAAATAAAAGACTATACGATCACCCTGACAACAACAAACAACAACTACTACTGTTATTTCTGCTGTTAGTGGTTCTTCTCTTTTTCATTTCTCTCTCTTCCTATGCGTTTAATGATATTACCAATAAATATATAAATAAATAAATATTTATTCATTTTATCTGTTTTATCTTTGTTCCATGTTTTTATGAAGTCAGTGCATAAAGGTGTGTTCGACTTTTAACAGAGAATCCACATCGACTTAACCAGTGTGTATGTGTGTTGTACAACACACACACAGACGTCTGTACGCTGGGCATAGATCATCGTCGGAAGACAGATTGTCTTATGGTTGATTTTGTTTTGTGTCAGTTTAGTGTATGTACGTCTTCTCCCTCCCCCTCTCTCTCTCTGTCTCCATGGTCAGTTACTGAATGATCCAGCTGAACATAAACAGGATTATCGTGGATGTGATAGTAGGGAGACTTGTCTTTACTTCGAAGGGCTTTTGAAATGTGAATGAGGTTGATAAAGAAGGTTTAGTACACACTCCTTAGGGTGCATGACTGACACATTCTGAAAGTCTGTAAAGTTGAGGTGTAAGAATTAGTGGACACTTTCATTATGTGGTCTATTCGATGAGGATATTTTTAACGTTGCAATTTTCGCTCGAGTCTCATTTGTTTTCACGAATCCAGGTTTCTTTCGCATGGAGTTTTGATCCGCAGGTATATTTTAGTCTCTCTATAAGATGTGGTCACAGTTTCCTGACACTCGAGACGAGAGGGAATTTGACGATTAACTCAAATGACTAAAAGTGTTATTATGGAATTAATTACATTAGGCTCTACAGCGTAAAACTCAGGATAGGATTAGATCCTTGCAGACAGTTACCTTTGTGCTATCTGTTTCTGTTATTGTTATTTGTCCTTAGGGTTCCGAGTAGAACGTACAGCTGTGCTGGTAAAGTATATCTCCATTTTGTCTTGTTTCTTGCGGTCCTCATTATCTGGGCCAACGATTGCCCCTAATCTATCATCTCCCCGCACGATCTCTATGTCATTCTTGAAGTGATTCCCGGCTTGTCGTTTGCCACTCAGGTTTCACTTGAGCAATGGCGGAATTGATCACGATGTTACCCAATAGTCTCACCAATGGCGTTTGCCCCATCCATTTCCATTTTCTCCTGCCTATTCCTTGAACAGTCGGCTCTTTGTTGATTTGTTCACTAGTAATTCTTTCTGGCTAGTCATTTGTTCCTCATTATCGAGCCATTGAAGGAGGCAGCTGTTGACAAGTCTGCACTGGTATGCTGGAAATGCTTTTGGTGACTCACGTGCAACTACTGACTGATTTCACAGTTGGGTTGAAATTCCGAATCTCCTTTTTTTAAGCTGATTGAATCCAGGAGATTTCCAAGGTGATTTCTGAGTGTTCAAGGTGTACAACGCCTTTTCATTTCTAGTTTTGGCATCGTTCGTTCCATGTGCCTGTAGTTGAAATGATGCTTCTTAGCCAGATAAGTGAAGGAGGTGACCTTTTTCGAGTTTCACCCGTTGAAAGTTATTAGTGCTGGTTGTTGTTGCTGGTGGTATGTGAGTATTTTGTTCACCTCCGCCTCTATGTTCACGCAGAGTCCTGTCTTCACTGCTTTTTTAAGCTAGTTTGTCATTTTTCGCCTGTAAGCTTTTGAGTTTGTATGACATTAGACAAACCATCTGCCTAATCTGGATCCTCTAGAGTCTTCTTATAGACTCAACATATTCCTGTCTTCTTGCTGCTTACTCAGTCTTCCACACAGTCCAATGGATCACAGCTAGGAAAGTCATTGGTGACAAGAGGCAGCCAGACTTGTCTAACTCCTGTATTCACTTTGAACACTGCACTGAGTCTTCCTGTGTGGGATCGCATGGCACTGTCATATATCTGTTTAATTAAGTTGACTAAGATTTGAAATACAGTGGGCCATAGCGTTGATGCAGTTTTCAGATTACTTTGAGGTCATTGCTGTCGAAGGCCTTTTTGAAGTCTATTTGTGCAATTTACCTAGATGAGAATAACACTACTGAAAATAGAAACTCTTTTTATCCAATCAGATTTTAATTAACTCGGTTAATTTATTAACTGTTAATTTACTCTCAGGTAGATAATATCTGTTAATTCTGATGAGGTTACTTAAGACAGTTTAGGAACTGTACACCCATTAGTTGTTTTATCAACGATTTATATGAGGGTTGTAAATATAAGGTCATGTTTGAATATTCTAGTCGCAATTCACTCTGAAAAGTAAGACCATCAAAAAGGACCAGTGTGGATGAGTTATGTGCTGATTCTTGTGTGAATAAGGAATGCAGAGTGATAGCTGCTAAAGATGGTTTCACAGCATGTGCACAATCTTACTCCTGCACCACCACACAAGCGCTTCTGTAAACCTGTGGTGAACTGGCAGTGAAGTGGCTGCTGAAGTACGACTAAGTTTCGTGTTATGGAGGCCATCACCACCCTCAGTATGGCTTTAAAGCTCCTGGGCTGCAAAGGTCCTCCATTATGGGGAGGACCGACTACTGTTCTGACACCGATGACACAACTAGTGTCAGTGACAAGGTGGTACATTTTTCTGATGCGTCTGTGTCAGTGGGGGAGTACCTTTCAAAACAAAAGGGCACCTACCATATTTTGGACACCTATGCCACCTCTATGAGACTGTTTAAGCCCTCTAATGACATCAATGAAAAGGCTGGCACGAGGAAAAGGTGCATCAGGCACTTGTATATCAAGCCTGATCCACACCGGTGGGTAGCAAGCAGACACAATTGACCAGAGATAGAGAGGAGACCACCAATGAATGGCGTAATGAAGTCTTCCGCAAAAGGCGAGATAAGGACAACATAATGGCCACACTGTCCAGGAAGGATGGAAAGATAATGACGCTGTAGAGCAAGAAAGCCGCAGCGAGAAAACCTAATTTCTCTAGTAGGTCTCTCATTCTCCACAAATTGGAAGAATCACAGGATTCCGATCCCAAGTTTAGGTTTGAGCATGACTTTAACTTGGTCAAACCCCTGCAATGAGAGTATCAGGTGTAAAGCTTGTATAGAATCCTCCAAAAACCTGAATCTACAGTAAACTGGCCAATATGCTTTCCCAAAATCGTACTAAACTCAAAGAAGAGAGAGTTGCCATTCTAATCAACTCCTAAACTCTTAAAGGATCAAGCATATACTCACGTACCGACTTGTGCCAGGCAGGCCATGTCAAAAGATCTTCTGCAGCTCTAGAATTAAGCGAATGACGCCGAAATGGCAAAGAAACCTTGGAATTAAGGGTTGTCAGTGTTCGAAGTTTGATTATTCGAAACCTCTGTGGGTAGGCCGCTGAAGCACCAAACTGAATTGGTAGTTTGCCACACAATGGTCTCAGCCTGTAGAACAATCGGGCCGGGCTGAGTAATATGATTGTTATTATTTATTACTATATCCTTTAATTACTAGAGGAACATAGGGCTTCAGCCGCGCGTCTCCATTGTTTTCGGTTTTCTGCCAACTTTTTCACCCCGCTCCAAGTCTGCCCATATGCTTTCATCTCCTCTTCACATGACCTCCTCCAAGTCACCCTAGCACTGTCGACCAACTCGCCGCTTCCCTTTCGGGTTCCACTCGAGCGATGGCTTGTCTAGTGATGTCACTCACTCGATGGCTTCCTCAGAGTATGGCCAATCCATCTCCATTTCTTCCTGCTTATTTGTTTCACAATCGGTTCCTGGTTGGTTTGCTCATCGCCAGAGATCCCTGTTGCTGATCTTTTCTGGCCGGCCATCTGATCTTGAGCGAATACAACTGTTAATGAAGGTCTGAAGTTTGTTTGAGATGACGCGCAGTGCAAGTCTCTGATCCGTATAGTAGCACTGACCGACTTTACAATGGAGTTGAAAATCCGGATCTTATTTTTGATGCTGAGTTCTGTCGACCTCCACAGACTTAGGAGTAATGAAAGCTTGTTTTTTGCAATTAATAGTGTTCTCTGTGCTGGTTGGTTTAGTTGCGGAGCAATCATCATCTCTCTGGACGACATCTACAGCGCAGTATTTAGGAAAAAGTGAAATGATTTAAATTTCTTCATGAGTGAACTGTAACAAATATTACATCGGCCAAAGTGGGCGCCCCCTTCGAATAAGAATCCAAGAACACAAATCAGCCGTGAAAAGACATGATATGAATTCTTAAGTATCAATGCATACAGACGATTATGGACATCAATTTGATTGGGATAATGTCAAAATCTTAGACAGATGAGACACCAAATGTGCCAGTGAGTTCCTAAAAGCCTGGTACTCAAACAAAAATGCAATTAATAAACACGTTAATATAGATGAAATATACCAAATAATAAAAAGTAAATCAGGTGATCAGAAAGTTTAAAATCCAAGTCAATAGAAGACGGTCAATACATATCTAAAGATGGTTACCGGAAGACGAAATTCTCTCACTCATGGAAAATTTAAATCAGTTCAGTTCATGCCAAATATTGCGCTGAAAATGTTGTCCAGAAGGATAACCAAAGCTCCGCAACTAAACTAACCAGCTCAGAGAACACTATTAATTACAAATCATCCACCTGAGTTACAAATCTTCTCTATTATTTCGAAAGCTTGTCTTGCTTTTCCGATTCTGGCTTTGATATCCTGATCACTTCCGTCCGCCTGTAGTTGAAACGATGATTCCCAAGTGGGTAGAGGAGGTTTTTTCTTTCAGGTTCCTCCCATTTATGCTGATTGTTGTCTGTTGTTGTTGTTGCTGTTGGTGTTGGCCAGGAATCTTCATCACCTCTGTTTTATCTATGTTCACTTGAAGTCCTATCTTTGATGCTTCTTCTTCCAACTTGTTGCTTTTCACTTGCATATCTTCCAGTTTGTGGGAAATCAGACATATATCATTGGCGAAGTCCAGATCCTCCAAGTATCTTGTGTGAGTCCATTTTATGCCTGTTTCTTCATTGCCCGTTATCTGTCTCATCATTCAATCTACTGCAATCAGGAAGATCATTGGCGATAGTAGACAGCCTTGCCTCACTCCCGTCCTCACTTCGAGGGCTTCCGTAAGTTTCCCGTTGTGGATTACTTGGCATGCAGCATTGTCGTATAACTGTTAGATGAGATGTATGATTGTTGATGGCGCCCTGTAGTAACGAAGAAGTTGCCAAATGACCTCTCGATCGACGCTGTCGAAGGCCTTTTCGAAGTCGATGAAGTTGAGATGGAGAGATGACTGCCATTCTAAGCTTTGCTCAATGATGATCCGTAGTGTGGCGATTTGGTCAATACATGACTTGTTTCTCCTGAATCCAGCTTGTTCCGGTCGAATTTTTTCATCTGGGGCTCAGGAAAAACACGTGTAATTATCATTAGAGTCATGGCTTGCAACCGATGTCACTGATAACGAAGTTAACCTTCCAGCATTTTTGGTGCATAGGGTGGACCGACTAAGAGGCAAAAGAGATGATCTAGTCATCTATCTCAAGAAATGCTTAACTTCGCGTAGCATCGAAGCAATCACTCCCGAATGCGAGTCATGCTTACTTCTGCACTACATGTTTAAACGAATAGGTCAAGATATTGGCCTCATTTTTAAATACTGCAGTCCTGACTGTAAGGCAGCCTGTAAACGGCCGTAGGTCATTTGATCAGCTGATGGATATTGGCGTTATTTTTGGAAAATACGTCAAGGTTAGGTCATTTTTCATTGTTTTACACACTTTTTTACATATATTCCAGCTAAAAGTTGATGAAATACGGCGTATTTAGCAGTAATAGGCAATGGCGGTGTTCTTATCAGGCCGTAGCTTACGGGCAGTTTGTTGAGAAAACGTACTTTTCCGTTCAGAATATGTCGAATTACTTGAAGATACATGTTATAACGACCATTTCGTGAATTTTTTTGCATTTTAATGGATTACACATGGACATGATGAAGTGGGATAGCTCGTTTTGGTAATTATTTCATTTACTTTGTTGTGTACTTTTCCTAATGCTGACAAGGCTCCTCCACATGTATTTCTTTAAGGAAAAATCTGTAGAAATACTTAGAAATTATATGCGCATAGTATTTCCTTATTTTATGACATAAACTTGACGTTTGCAGGCAGATGCAATATCGATTTTGTATTATTGAAAAATGTCTACTGACGTAATTATATACAATTCAACTAATTATTTCGTCATTTCAAACATATTTCATGGTTAATTATTGTGTTTACACTGATAACAATGTCTACATCTGTATAATTCTTATGTTCTTTTTCAGATAATATCTACTTTCGGGAATTTCATGGATTTGGTTGATAAAGAAAAAGATACCTGCATTGTTGTCGATTTTGTATTACATGTTAATTCATTAATAAATGTATTCCTCGTTATTCGTTTGTTTATTCTACTTGATAAGACCGAATATTAGCCCTTGTGTAATTTGTGAGGTATAGAGTATATGAGGCTATCTTTGAAATGCCCAGTAGGAGCAGATATTCGGAGAAGCCTATTGGTAAAACATTATGTTGTAGTCAGATAAAGTAAATATGCCTAAATCGTAGAGGAGGTATTGCGATTATAAAGCGTTTCGAGTTATCTATCGTCTTAGCAGAATACATATACTGATTCGCGATTCATAGTCACAAAGTGAGAGTAAATCTAACTGAGATAGTTTGCTTGTGATTTCTGCATGCCGCAATGTACCATAAGGAGAGACTATACCTATGCTGTTAGATGTATGACTCAGTGCAACTACGGTTATCGTAATGATTAAAAACAGAATGCCTAGGGTTCTCAGCCAAAGAACACGATACGTTGCTATCTGCTCATATAATCACGTGAACAAAAGTTTTCCAGACGCCGCATTTACTCCTAACAGTTTACCCTCAACCTTTAACTTAGCACGTGCTACTTATGTTACTGGAACACAATCGCATTACAACAGAAGGAAGACAGATTCACTGAAAAATTGTTTATTAAACAAAAGTCAGATTTCAAATGTACAGATAATTCAGATAAGTAGTCCTCTGTTACCGTCAGTAAGTTCCATCTGCGTACACGGCACATATATGTTTTTTCCATAAGTCTGAAAAGGTTTAAGAAAAGTGTAGCGGTAAATAATTCCCCAAAATTATTGACCACAGCAATCACTCATTGGATGCTGACCACCACTGTTTAAGTCGACTTGTTTAGCTGAAGGCTTCCGGTCAAGCATCCCCGCCATTTGGTACCCCGTCGTGTAACGTGCACGATCACTAGCTAGCTAAGCGTTCGTCTAACGGCTTGTTTTGGTTCCTAAATATATCTCTTGGTTTGGACGATCAATAATTGGCTTTTGCTTTGTCTTTGGTACACGAGAATAAATTAATTAGAAGTTGTTGAACGAGATATCCGTCAACCTATATATATATATATATATATATATATATATATATATATATATATATATATATATATATATATATATATATATATATATATATATATATATATATATATATATATATATATATATAAGTAGCCCAATAGTTTTCACTAAACTTAAGGGACTTCGCAACTTATCGTTTGTCGATATCTAGTAGGTCCATCGAAGCATCATGAAGTGATAAAATTATTTAACGACAAGTTATGCAGTAGTGTTCAAAGTTTGTACAAATATTTTAGCAAAAATGAAAACCACTTTATGACAAATAATAGGTCTTGACAGCAATAATAATAACATTCATGATCATAGTGACTATAAAAACAATAATAGGTATTATTATCGCAACGAATTCATCATTAACTTAGATAGACAACTAACAATAATACAATCATATCAAATAAATGTGTCACTTAATCTTAAGAAGCAGGTGTTTACTTACTTTCACTGTATTCTATCAATACTGATGTGCTCAACAAGCTTATTCCAACTGAATTTAAGATTAATTCTGAAAGTGAGTGGAGATCCAGTTTATGTCTAATAAAAACATGTAACTTACATGTATAACACTGCTTACTGAGACATCTGGTACCTGCTTTCCGAACTTCGTGACAAGAAGAGAGTTCATCTAGGTTTACCTCCACCGCGCGAACTTTGAAAAGGGAGTTAATTTTCACGCTCTTGTTTATAATTGGATTTTGTTGTGTTATACGCTTCAAAAGTCCACAGATTTAACTTTAAATCAGTTTATTCTGGTCGAAGTTAGTTTACGTTTCAGATCTGAGTCTATTAATTATAATAAGTGTTCTTATAACATAATAGCCACATATATCTATCTTTGTGCACTCATTAGCTTTTATCACTGATTTACAAAGGTTATATATATATATTTGAAGTTGTATTTAACTTTTCCTGGTTCGTTTTAAATAAAATGCCTATTAAAAGAAACCGCTGCGGAAGGGCTATGTGCCAGTTTCCAGTGGATGAGGGAATGCAGTGTGATAACTGCAAGAGATGGTTTCACAGTATGTGCACGAACCTTACTCCAGCAGCATACAAACGCTGCTGCAAACCTCTAGCGAACTGGTTATGCAACGACTGCTGTAGTACAACTAAACTCCGTATTACAGAAGCCATAGCTACTCTTAGTGGGGCTTTAAAGCTCATGGACTGCAAGCGTCCTCCACCACAGAAGAATACCGACTATTGCTCAGATAGCGATGACGTGACTAGCGTCATTGACAAAACAGCACATGTCCCAGATGCGACCTTGCCAATAAGTGAGTGCTCTACAGCACAGAAGAACACCCACCATATTACAGACACCCAGGTCGCCCCCACGATACTGGATGAGCCCTCCAGTGACAGTAATGGAAAGACTGCCGTGAAGAAGAGGCGTACTAGGGGTCGAAAACCTGCAGCTCCAGTCGCCCAGGGACTGGCGGAACAAGCCTCATCCACACCGGTGAGCAGCAGACAGACGAACCCCACTAAGATTAGCGAGGAGGACGCCAATGAATGGCGCACCGTAGTCTCTCGCAAAAAGCGAGATAAGGATAACACTTCGGCCACACCGCCCAAGAAGGATAGAAACACACTTACGCCTCAGGGCAAGAAAGTAACGGAAAGCAAACCCGATCTCTCTGATAGGTCTCTCATTCTCCACAAAGTGGAGGAGTCACTGGCTCTCGACCCTAAGACCAGATTCGAGCATGACCTTAACTTGGTCAAGCCCCTTTTAGACAAGCTACTGCCACAAACAGTATCAGGCATTACTATACACAGCGTATACAGAATAGGTCAAAAGCCTGACCCTACAGTAAGTGAACCTGTACGTCTCCTCAAAGTCGTACTAAACTCTAAAGCGGAGAGGGACGCTATTCTAAGCAACTCTCATATTCTCAAAGGATCAGGGATATATGTCCGCGCTGACTTAAGCCTGGCAGACCGTGTCAAAAGACAGGCTGCGGCACTAGAATTAAGTGAGCGACGCCGGAACGGTGAGAAGAACCTTAAGATTAAGGGTTTTCGGGTTGTCCGAGTTCGCAGTTTAATGATCCCGAAACCTCTGTGGGTGGGCCGGGGAAGCACCAATCTGAATTAACAGTCTGCTACACAAACGCCCGCAGCCTGTTAAATAAAAGGACTGAGCTGGCAAACATGATAGAAACCGGAAACCCGGATGTAATTATTATCACAGAGACATGGCTCACACCCGATGTCACTGACAACGAAGTTAACCTGCCAAACTTCGAAGTGCACAGGGTAGACCGACTAAACCGCAAAGGAGGGGGCGTAGTCATCTACCTCAAGAAAGGCTTAACCGTGCGTAGTATCGAAGCACTCGCCCACGAAAGTGAGTCGTGCGAACTTCTACGCTGCAGACTTAAATGCATAGGCCAAGACATTGACCTCATTGCTGTGTACCGCAGTCCTGACTGCAGTGCAGACGACTTCCTAATAGAGAAGCTAGGCTCCTGGACTTCAAAATGTCGAAGTCTCGTAGTCGGTGACTTCAACGCCCCAACAGTTGACTGGTCGAGCCTAACAACTCCATCTTCAGTCAACTCCTTTGACCATAAACTGCTAGAATCTAGTATATCGCTAGCCCTAGTCCAACATATCATTAAGCCCACGCGCTATGACTCACAGCACTCCTCATCAACTCTGGACCTAGTGTTCTCACACGGTGAGGATGTGGATCTCATACAACATCTTCCTCCGTTAGGAAGAAGTGACCATGCTGTGCTCACTTTCAAGTTCACAGCAACGGCAGCAAGGGCCAAAACCCCAGCTCGACCAAACGTTTGGAAAGCTGACATAAATGCGATCGTCTCAGCAGCCAACTCAGTAAACTGGTACATCAATCCAGAGTCCCAAGTAGAAGCCGCATGGAACCAATTTAAGCAACTTTACGCCCAAGTAACTGTACCCTTCATCCCTTGGTCTGTTCCAAAGGGTCGGAAACATTCCCCCCCTTGGATAAACCGGGAGATTCGTAAGTTACTCAGACGTAAACGCAAATGTTGGAACCTGTTTGCAACACTTGAGACTTCTGAGACCAGGGAATTATATACTACTGCTAGAAATAAAGCTATCGCAGAAATCCGCCAATCAAGGATGAAGTTCGAGACACACCTGGCCCAAAATGCAAAGGCACAACCTAAGAAAATTTTCTCGTACTTGAATTTCAGGAATAAAACACCCAATGGTGTCCCAAACCTGATTATTGACAAAGATACAATCGAAGAAGATCAAGAAAAAGCAGAAGCAATGGCAAACTACTTCTCCCAAGTCTTCACTCAGGAGTCATCACTGCCTATAGGATCAGCTCTGGCTGCATCAGAAGAACATGGGATAGATTCCGTTGACATCGACCAAGGCATCGTGCTCAACTTCTTAATGAAACTAGATGCAGGAAAATCAATGGGTCCTGACAGTCTTCATCCAAGGCTTCTCAAGGAGCTATCAGCCCACATAGCCGGCCCCTTGACCACGATCTTCAAGCTATCTCTCCAAAATGGAGTGTTGCCACGTGATTGGAAAGACGCCATAGTAACCCCCATACACAAAGGAGGATCAAGACAAAGCCCTTCAAATTACAGGCCTATCAGTCTCACCAGCACTTTAATCAAGACACTGGAAAGAATTATCAAGAAAAGCATCATGGCTTATCTGGAAAATAGCAGCTTGTTATCTGGAGCACAGCATGGCTTCCGGAGGAACCTCTCATGCCTGTCAAATCTCCTGACTGCAAGAGAAAGCTGGGTCAAATCAAAGGATAACAGAAGACCCGTTGACGTCGTCTTCATAGACTTCAGTAAAGCCTTTGATAAAGTACCTCACAAAAGACTACTCATGAAATTGGAAAGTCTTGGTATCAAAGGCAGACTACTAGACTGGCTCAGGGAATTCCTCATAGATAGGAGGCAGAGGGTTAGGATCAACTCAAAACTCTCCTCCTGGACAGCAGTAAGTAGCGGAGTGCCACAAGGCACGGTTCTCGGTCCTCTCCTTTTTATTCTGTATATCAATGAGTTACCTCTGCTCACCGACTCCCCTATGGTCCTATACGCAGATGACTTAAAAATTTGGAGGGAGCTGAAGGGCAACAGTGATACGTCCACCTTGCAAGACGACCTCAACAAACTGTCGGAGTGGTCTGTTGAATGGATGCTCCCGATCAACGTGGCAAAATGTGCAACCATGCGCATTGGACAAGCAAGCACGAGCTCCTACGAACTAGAGGGAATAACACTTCCATCAGTTCAGACTCACTTGGACTTAGGTGTCATAGTTAGCCACGACTTAAAAACTACAGCACACTGTCGCGCGGTGGCTGCACGTAGTTTCAGGTCCTTATGGGCGATTCGCAGAGCCTTTACAAGAATTACCAGAGATATGTTCACCTCCTTATACACATCTCTGGTTAGGTCAAGACTGGAAAACTGCATCCAGGCCGCCAGTCCGTGTCTAAAAGGGGATTCACACATTCTAGAAAGTGTTCAAAGGAAGGCAACACGTATGGTTCACGGCATAGCTAACTTCCCAAGCTTACAAAAATTCTAAACTTATTCTAACCTATGCGTCGATAATGCCTTTTTTTGGTAAATGATTATTTTTTCTACCCACTATGTTCTGAAATAACGCTGGTCGTGCTTAAAAATAGAGCTGGGTGCTTAATTAATGCGACAAATTCTTAAAAATAAGATCACCATCTGAAATAATGCCTTAAGTGCTGAAAATAAGCACTGCATGCTAAACTGCTGAGGTAAATACTGAAAAATAGCACGTTCTCTCTCTCTCTCGACATCGTCTATTGAAACCAACCAACCAATCAGCAAACAGTAGGTTTCACACAGAGTACGTAGTGTGACGGCTTCACACTTGTCTGTGAATTTAATGTGATGTGATTGGTTTATTTCCCCGGAGGTGTGACAGTAAATATGAATACAATGAAAACATAATTCAACAGGGGGTAGGGGAATGTGAATTGATAACATATGAAGATTGTAATGAATAATATATTTCGTTTGTGGAGCGTCACTGAATTTGATTACAATTCAGTTGAGACGAGGTCACAATTGAAAAAAATTATAAGCAAGGTAGGCTGTGTCTAATGTGTATCCTAGTAGCTATGAGGATAACATTTTTAGTTCATCGCTTCGAAATTTGATAACAGCTCAGTAAAAGTGAGGTAAAAAATGGAAACCAAAAACAAATTTGATAGAACATATTGGGCCATGTTTAATGCACTTTATACAGTCGAGGGAATACATTTGTCATGATTTGTGTATACGAATAAATGATAATTATTCACTTATGACAAGCCCACGGTTTAAAAGTTCAAAAGTATTTGAACTTAAATGGATTAACTACAACGAATGAAAACCTATACTTATCATGACTGAAATACAAAAAAATATAAAACACAAAAATTCAAAACGAATTAAAGGGGGGGAGGGGATGAAAAATGAAAACCCTTAGATGGAAAAGGATACTTGTCATAAGTGAAGTGTAAATGTTTTCCATTACTGAGCACAGTTTACGAGGTTATGTACTTAAACCTTGGGAATCCAAACGAAACAAGGTGGGGGTGATTGTGTTGATTCATAGACGAAAACATATACTTCCCATAAGGAAAATGTTAACAGTTGTGATAACAGTTCACCCGTCATCCCTTTTCATATTAAAAGTACGGATGTTTGCATAGAGGTATATAAACAGTACGCCGTACATACAGAGATCATTCTAACAGGATTTATAAATCATGCAGGTGAGTTAGATTTTGGGTGTTTATTTGTCCAATTCTCTTATAAGGAAAACAACTCCGATAATGTGTTAAATACCGGTATTCAACATTCTACAACAAGTCGTAAGAGAAGAATATCTTCTGGCAGACTGCATGAATGCCTTGGATACAGCTACTCAACATTTTATAGCCGTCAAAAACGGTTATGTGATGCAGCATTTAGTGACTGGGACTTGTGGAAACGTTACTGCTCATCTACAGAAGAGGTGGCAAGGGATAATACAGTAACTATACCTTCAAGTTCAGCTGTCCAGGGAACAGCGGGTTCACCTAGTAGTAGTGAGACCGTCGCTGTTGTTTCACAAGTTGAAGAGAATCGTAACATTTATTAATATGTAATAATTAATTTCTATAGAACTTCAGGTTGTTCCTAAAAAGATGACACAAGGAGAGCTAGTCAGAAAGTCAATTATGGAATTCTTCCTTCAGAACAATGTAACAGGGGAGCTTGCGCAAAATGTCTTGGACTGTATTCGTAAATTTAATCCACATGTGCCAACAACCATAAGAGGCTTGCTAAAAGATAGTGGCATGTGTGTACCTAGATTTCTTGGACAAGGTGTTTACTATCACATTGGACTGAAGGAAAACCTGCAGCGTTATCTAGATAGTTGGGTTGACTACGGTACTTTTCAACATATTGGCTTGCAAATCAACTATGACGGTTTATCTATATCAAACAGTTCTTCGCAGCAATTATGGCCATTCCTAGGTCGTATCACAACTCCATACGTCAGTGACGTTTTTTTAATTGGCATACATGGCGGTTTGAGAAAACCGAGCAACTTCAATGAGGTTGCTATGGACCTATTAGCTGAATTGAAAGATCTTTATAAATACGGTTTATATGTTGAGAAGTGGGGTAGGAGTGTGACTGTCAGTGTTCTTGCATTTATATGTGACACGCCTGCTCGTTCTAATGTAAAACAAACCGTCGGTCACAATGGAAAAACAGGTTGTGATAAATGTGAAGTTATAGGTTGTTGTTTAGAGGGTAGGATGACATTTCCTAATGGGAACCATACACTTAGAAATGATAGGACATTCCGTGGTCAAGTTCAAGCAAGTCACCATCGGGGCAGAAGCTGTCTTGAGGAATTGCCACTTGATATGGTAAAATCGTTTCCATTGGAGCCAATGCATCTAATATACCTTGGTGCTGTTAAGAAGTTAGTGTTCCTTTGGCAGGGTCTTGCGGCACGGCGAGAGAAGCAAATGCATAGTAAGATTATCGCTGATATTAATAACGGACTGGAAGTAAGTAGGAAACACATCCCTTGCGATTTTCAGAGGAAATGTCGGTCGTTAGACGACGTTAGCCAATGGAAAGCAACTGAGTGTAGACTTTTCTTACTCTATTTGGGTCCCGTCCTACTTAGAAACACTCTACCATGCCACCTGTACGCAAATTTTAGGAGATTACTGTTTTTTTTTTTTTTTTTTTCGAGTACCAAATACAGCCGACTGTTTTTAGATGCTGCTCGGACAGATTTAAGTAATTTCTTACTGCAATATGAGAATTGTTTCGGAAATGAACATATTGTTTACAATATACATTCTCTGAAACATATAACGGATGACGTCGAGCTGCATGGGCCATTGGAAGAATTCAGCGCATTTCCCTTCGAGTCCTATATGCGCAAGATAAGACAGTCCGTGCACTGTGGTTATGCTGTGGCTAAGCAGGCAGCTCAACGCTATGTTGAACACGTGTACTTAATGAAAAGTACAGGCGTGAAGCACGTACCTAAAGAAGCTGGTACTAAGTGCGTTGAATTTTGCAAAGGAAAGCTGACGTATCTAAATACCATATTCACACCTTATTCTCCGGATAATGTCATCTTAGCCTTAGGTAAGCCAGGGAATATAGTTGAAATCGAAAGTGAAGATAGGATACGTTTTCGACCCTATAGCGATTATAGTGATGATTTCACTACACCGTTTAAGTCAAGGAATTTAGGGATATTTAGATGTTCAAAATTCAGTCAGGAAACACACTGGATATCCTATGTGAATATTGTTTGCAAGTGCATGACTGTTCCAACAACTAACGACGAAGTAGTTATCCCCCTGCTTCATACATTTAATTGAGGGTACTGTGCCGTAATTTTTGGCTTGAACTGTTGATGTGTAATTCGTCTAAGTTTTTTTGTAACGTCTATTTGTTGTCAAATCCGAAAATCTACCTCTAACTGGCTGATGTTGTTGGTGAAACTGAAGTTCATTTGACAGTTTATTCCGCGTTTTTGAGATATAGGTATATCCATGCTGTTATTGATTTTAAGCAACCTGATACATGATAAAGTAACAGCCGTATTTACACTTCATCACATATCCTTTTGCAGAATTCTACACCAATCAGATACCTCGTCGTCCGTTCGCTTGAAGATGACACTGTAGTCGCTATCCCAAACACTTGGGTTATGCGAAGTGGTTTATGTGCGTACAGCAGCACAGCAAACCATCTAGAGCCTATGTTTACCGGGGCTGGATGGTCAGTATTTCAATTCCGTCAACTGCAGGAATTTGGTAAGTTGGCATATTTCATTATCACCCTTCTAGATACGTATGAGAACTGTAAAAAGGGTATAGAGCTTATGAAAAGCAATGATCAAGGCACCAGGAATGTAGACATGGACGATGACACGTTGTCAATGCCCAGTAAGAGACCGAAAAGGTAGGTACCGTTGTCTGTCTAACACATTTTTCAGGGATGCCAAGAAAAATGATAAAAATTTCCTTTACAACTCAATGGATATTGAAGTAGCTGCCAGTGAGGTTGGTTGCATCAAACCACAATATCCAGATTATAACATATTTGATGACTTCGTGGCCCCAATTCCAAGGTATTAACTTAATGGAAAGCCCTTCATTTTCAGTACTTCGGGTGCCCCCCAATTCCAGTCTTCATCTCCTATTGCCAAAAGAAGTGTGTGTGTGACCGGTAGGAATAATTGTCACAATTTTTATTTATGCTTTAGATTGTCCTCTAACGAATATGCTACTGAATCCTTAATTAAGAAATTACTCGGTAATTACTTGAAAATAATTTTTTATTCAAAGATACAAATATGGAAGTCGTAAACCTGTGCACGAAAATTTTGAACATTATTACTACTGATAGAAAATTTCGACTTCCATATTTGTATCTTTAAATAAATAATTATTTTCAAGTAATTACCGAGTAATTTCTTAATTAAGGATTCAGTAGCATATTCGTTAGAGGGCAATCTAAAGCATAAATAAAAATTGTGACAATTATTCCTACCGGTCACACACACACTTCTTTTGGCAATAGGAGATGAAGACTGGAATTGGGGGGCACCCGAAGTACTGAAAATGAAGGGCTTTCCATTAAGTTAATACCTTGGAATTGGGGCCACGAAGTCATCAAATATGTTATAATCTGGATATTGTGGTTTGATGCAACCAACCTCACTGGCAGCTACTTCAATATCCATTGAGTTGTAAAGGAAATTTTTATCATTTTTCTTGGCATCCCTGAAAAATGTGTTAGACAGACAACGGTACCTACCTTTTCGGTCTCTTACTGGGCATTGACAACGTGTCATCGTCCATGTCTACATTCCTGGTGCCTTGATCATTGCTTTTCATAAGCTCTATACCCTTTTTACAGTTCTCATACGTATCTAGAAGGGTGATAATGAAATATGCCAACTTACCAAATTCCTGCAGTTGACGGAATTGAAATACTGACCATCCAGCCCCGGTAAACATAGGCTCTAGATGGTTTGCTGTGCTGCTGTACGCACATAAACCACTTCGCATAACCCAAGTGTTTGGGATAGCGACTACAGTGTCATCTTCAAGCGAACGGACGACGAGGTATCTGATTGGTGTAGAATTCTGCAAAAGGATATGTGATGAAGTGTAAATACGGCTGTTACTTTATCATGTATCAGGTTGCTTAAAATCAATAACAGCATGGATATACCTATATCTCAAAAACGCGGAATAAACTGTCAAATGAACTTCAGTTTCACCAACAACATCAGCCAGTTAGAGGTAGATTTTCGGATTTGACAACAAATAGACGTTACAAAAAAACTTAGACGAATTACACATCAACAGTTCAAGCCAAAAATTACGGCACAGTACCCTCAATTAAATGTATGAAGCAGGGGGATAACTACTTCGTCGTTAGTTGTTGGAACAGTCATGCACTTGCAAACAATATTCACATAGGATATCCAGTGTGTTTCGTGACTGAATTTTGAACATCTAAATATCCCTAAATTCCTTGACTTAAACGGTGTAGTGAAATCATCACTATAATCGCTATAGGGTCGAAAACGTATCCTATCTTCACTTTCGATTTCAACTATATTCCCTGGCTTACCTAAGGCTAAGATGACATTATCCGGAGAATAAGGTGTGAATATGGTATTTAGATACGTCAGCTTTCCTTTGCAAAATTCAACGCACTTAGTACCAGCTTCTTTAGGTACGTGCTTCACGCCTGTACTTTTCATTAAGTACACGTGTTCAACATAGCGTTGAGCTGCCTGCTTAGCCACAGCATAACCACAGTGCACGGACTGTCTTATCTTGCGCATATAGGACTCGAAGGGAAATGCGCTGAATTCTTCCAATGGCCCATGCAGCTCGACGTCATCCGCTATATGTTTCAGAGAATGTATATTGTAAACAATATGTTCATTTCCGAAACAATTCTCATATTGCAGTAAGAAATTACTTAAATCTGTCCGAGCAGCATCCAAAAACAGTCGGCTGTATTTGGTACTCGACAGTAAGTATACTGCCAGGGATAATCTCCTAAAATTTGCGTACAGGTGGCATGGTAGAGTGTTTCTAAGTAGGACGGGACCCAAATAGAGTAAGAAAAGTCTACACTCAGTTGCTTTCCATTGGCTAACGTCGTCTAACGACCGACATTTCCTCTGAAAATCGCAAGGGATGTGTTTCCTACTTACTTCCAGTCCGTTATTAATATCAGCGATAATCTTACTATGCATTTGCTTCTCTCGCCGTGCCGCAAGACCCTGCCAAAGGAACACTAACTTCTTAACAGCACCAAGGTATATTAGATGCATTGGCTCCAATGGAAACGATTTTACCATATCAAGTGGCAATTCCTCAAGACAGCTTCTGCCCCGATGGTGACTTGCTTGAACTTGACCACGGAATGTCCTATCATTTCTAAGTGTATGGTTCCCATTAGGAAATGTCATCCTACCCTCTAAACAACAACCTATAACTTCACATTTATCACAACCTGTTTTTCCATTGTGACCGACGGTTTGTTTTACATTAGAACGAGCAGGCGTGTCACATATAAATGCAAGAACACTGACAGTCACACTCCTACCCCACTTCTCAACATATAAACCGTATTTATAAAGATCTTTCAATTCAGCTAATAGGTCCATAGCAACCTCATTGAAGTTGCTCGGTTTTCTCAAACCGCCATGTATGCCAATTAAAAAAACGTCACTGACGTATGGAGTTGTGATACGACCTAGGAATGGCCATAATTGCTGCGAAGAACTGTTTGATATAGATAAACCGTCATAGTTGATTTGCAAGCCAATATGTTGAAAAGTACCGTAGTCAACCCAACTATCTAGATAACGCTGCAGGTTTTCCTTCAGTCCAATGTGATAGTAAACACCTTGTCCAAGAAATCTAGGTACACACATGCCACTATCTTTTAGCAAGCCTCTTATGGTTGTTGGCACATGTGGATTAAATTTACGAATACAGTCCAAGACATTTTGCGCAAGCTCCCCTGTTACATTGTTCTGAAGGAAGAATTCCATAATTGACTTTCTGACTAGCTCTCCTTGTGTCATCTTTTTAGGAACAACCTGAAGTTCTATAGAAATTAATTATTACATATTAATAAATGTTACGATTCTCTTCAATTTGTGAAACAACAGCGACGGTCTCACTACTACTAGGTGAACCCGCTGTTCCCTGGACAGCTGAACTTGAAGGTATAGTTACTGTATTATCCCTTGCCACCTCTTCTGTAGATGAGCAGTAACGTTTCCACAAGTCCCAGTCACTAAATGCTGCATCACGTAACCGTTTTTGACGGCTATAAAATGTTGAGTAGCTGTATCCAAGGCATTCATGCAGTCTGCCAGAAGATATTCTTCTCTTACGACTTGTTGTAGAATGTTGAATACCGGTATTTAACACATTATCGGAGTTGTTTTCCTTATAAGAGAATTGGACAAATAAACACCCAAAATCTAACTCACCTGCATGATTTATAAATCCTGTTAGAATGATCTCTGTATGTACGGCGTACTGTTTATATACCTCTATGCAAACATCCGTACTTTTAATATGAAAAGGGATGACGGGTGAACTGTTATCACAACTGTTAACATTTTCCTTATGGGAAGTATATGTTTTCGTCTATGAATCAACACAATCACCCCCACCTTGTTTCGTTTGGATTCCCAAGGTTTAAGTACATAACCTCGTAAACTGTGCTCAGTAATGGAAAACATTTACACTTCACTTATGACAAGTATCCTTTTTCATCTAAGGGTTTTCATTTTTCATCCCCTCCCCCCCTTTAATTCGTTTTGAATTTTTGTGTTTTATATTTCTTTGTATTTCAGTCATGATAAGTATAGGTTTTCATTTGTTGTAGTTAATCCATTTAAGTTCAAATACTTTTGAACTTTTAAACCGTGGGCTTGTCATAAGTGAATAATTATCATTTATTCGTATACACAAATCATGACAAATGTATTCCCTCGACTGTATAAAGTGCATTAAACATGGCCCAATATGTTCTATCAAATTTGTTTTTGGTTTCCATTTTTTACCTCACTTTTACTGAGCTGTTATCAAATTTCGAAGCGATGAACTAAAAATGTTATCCTCATAGCTACTAGGATACACATTAGACACAGCCTACCTTGCTTATAATTTTTTTCAATTGTGACCTCGTCTCAACTGAATTGTAATCAAATTCAGTGACGCTCCACAAACGAAATATATTATTCATTACAATCTTCATATGTTATCAATTCACATTCCCCTACCCCCTGTTGAATTATGTTTTCATTGTATTCATATTTACTGTCACACCTCCGGGGAAATAAACCAATCACATCACATTAAATTCACAGACAAGTGTGAAGCCGTCACACTACGTACTCTGTGTGAAACCTACTGTTTGCTGATTGGTTGGTTGGTTTCAATAGACGATGTCGAGAGAGAGAGAGAACGTGCTATTTTTCAGTATTTACCTCAGCAGTTTAGCATGCAGTGCTTATTTTCAGCACTTAAGGCATTATTTCAGATGGTGATCTTATTTTTAAGAATTTGTCGCATTAATTAAGCACCCAGCTCTATTTTTAAGCACGACCAGCGTTATTTCAGAACATAGTGGGTAGAAAAAATAATCATTTACCAAAAAAAGGCATTATCGACGCATAGGTTAGAATAAGTTTAGAATTTTTGTAAGCATGGGTATATAGAATTTCACCAACTCTGTGATTGTTCCTTGCCTTGTTCACATATTCACTGTGGCTAAGATTAGGAATTGTTCACCAAAGGTAAGAATAATTTACCTGATATGTATACATCTTCAGATATTTCTCAATACGGCCGAAGGCATTCGAAGGAAGACAATCTCAATCTCTGCTTGGAAAGTTCACATCCAGTTTCTGCGAACGGAACTGGTGGTGACGAAAACTGCAAAGACTGGCTCAACACCACTAACAACGGAGGCAAACTGACACAGATGTTGCGGATAGAGTGTTTGGTGGACTTTATGATGACTATGATGCAGCTATAAAAAACTCTACAACTGCGATTTTTTCACTGGATTGTTATTAACTCTTTTTATTGTATATATGTACTCTTTTATTCTGAGTCATTTTCAACTTGATTGATTATTGTTTCCTTACAAATATATGCATTTATGTCGACTAACTTTGTCTCTTTTACTTATCATTTTGAGGACATTGCAGAGTTAACGAGAATCATAGGCAACGTATTAATACTTATGTGAAATGCGTCAGTCTTAAACTATCATTACTTCCTCAATGCGTCATCAAGCCTTGTGTAAAGTGTTTCAGTTGCGTTTAAGATTAATATTCTCGATTGTTAAGAAAGTAGCCGTTAAACATGTGCTCGTACTGTAGTAACGAAACATAACCTAGCAAACGTAGGTTCTATGTGCACACGACTTGTATTAGTAGTCTAGGTACTTCAAGTACACAATGCAACGTATATCCCATTTATCACAAATACTCTGTTATTATTATGTTGCGTTTAACACCACTATCTCAAAGGGTATCATTAGGTAATAAAGAGAAAACTACATTACTCTTCTTGTGTTATCATTTCGTATCAGAAGGCTCTTACATGATCACACCAACACTTAGACTCGTGCATTAATGCAACTAATTAGTTGACTACGTCACTAAACTTTGTTGATTATTTTGCTATCATGAAATACTGTGACGCATTAAATAGGCCTTTGTTGTGCATATCGCCTGTTTAAGATTTACTAGCGAAAGCAATTACTCAAAAGCGATAACAGTACCCCATCGTGACGAAATTCAGCAACGTGTGAATATGCCATTTTACGAATATTACGTCTTCTACATTGGCATCACTTTGCAACTCGACAAACACTAAGTATTAATGGAGCAAAATTTGTAAAACAATATTTATTTCGATAAATACATTATTAATATCACAAAAATTCCATCATTTACACAAATATTATCGTTTTTCATCCCAATTAGAATGTCTAAATGTATTGAGTGATTGCGGGATTGAAGACCATAATCTGGAAATTGAAAATAAACATTCAGTCAAGATGTGATGAGTTAAATAAATAAACATATAATACAGTACGTACTAGTTAAATGACTATCTCTTCACCGTTATCTGACGAAATAACCAACTCAATTTCCTTTATTTCTGAGCAATTTGGTAAAAATCATGAAATTATAATTACCTCGATATTTAATCCCTTTCTCATCATATACGTAAAATAAACTTCAAAATTTGTAATTATTTAGCATTTTCTATCATAATTGACATTTTCCAATGAGCTGTTTCATTTCTTATGCATCTCGGGATGTCAATTCGATGAAAAAACAGCATTTTGTCAACACAATGAAAACGATTACTTTTCTCACCTTTTACACGTTTTTTCGTTAAAATATGATTTTTAAAATGCATTTCTGTCGAAAAAACCACTAAAAACAACGTAGAATAGCCTAAACACAACACCACGATAACACCTTAAAACTGCAGCAATCAGCTGATTTGTGCCTCTATCCTCTACCCGGCACAAATGGCTTATGGAGAGGCTGAGCACTTGAAGGTCACATATGAGCATTGTGATTGGATAATTCAAGCGTGCGTTAACGCAGCGGCAATACGAAATAGGCGTGAAAGTGCTTATTTAGTGATATTTTAGTGATGTGTGATGATGTACTCAGACTATTCGACGATATTTTGAAGAGCAAAAGTTTTAACTCCTGGGACGTATTCGAGGATGCTTTCAAACAGTTTAACAAAGTTGCACAAACACAATAACAATTTCGCTTTATTCCAGAAACAGTACTTGTGGTACAGTATGGAATTTTCAGCACATATCTACAATATTGCATCTAATTTCATCATACATTTACAAGGAGTATTATAAATAAAAATATTTAAAAAAAAACAAAAAAAAACAATAACAACAAAAAACCAAAAAGAAACACAGAAATAACAAAAAAATGCAATAAAAATACGAAGTAAAAAGGAAGATAAACACATATAATGAAGAAATATTTCATTATTGGTTAGTGGAAGCTACGATGTTGTTATGTTGTCAGAAGTAGTCGTATTGACAGGAATAATCCGATTTTGAGATATGAACGGGTGGATTATGTGTGTACATTCGGTCAGAAAAGAAGAAGCCGATCAGAAGGAGTGAGACCTGGAACACCGTAGGTGTATAATTTTGTTTATTCCTGTTTTTATCAGTTTTAAGTGCATGGGTTGTACGTCAAGTTTCAGTGTGAACAGTGTCAAGGGAAGTCTGGTTGTTGGTGATATGAGGGGTGAACATAATCATCCTTGTACACAAGAGTATATGATGGTTGACCATAGCAGACGTAAACTATCTGGAATGCAGAGAGTCATAGTTGATAGTATGGTGGAATGTATGATTTCAACTTTGGAATTGAGAAATACAGTATTAATTAAATTCGGGAAATATATCAGCCGACAAGATGTCGTTAAATTGAAACAGAAGATGACCGCAGGTACAAATATATGTAACATAATTGCTTTATCTTCCTGAAGGTATGAACAGTATGCATTCTGTTCTGCAATTATTACGGTCGACAGGAGAGGTTAGAACGAAGAGTTCTAATGGTCAGCTTGATGTCATATGTTTCAGTCTGCACGAGCAAATAAAGTTTTATGAGTCTTTTCCGGAGGTAATATGCATTGACTCAACGTATAAAACGAATAATTTGGGGTAGTTAATTAATAATAGTGTAATGTTTGAAGATTCAGTCTATTTCAATTAGTTGTAACTGACGGATGTGGAAAGGGTGCCAGTGTAATGTTTGCTTTTTGTCGGAGGGAAACTGTTGCAGATATTACACACGTTCTCAGAATGTTTCAGTCCATTATGGGATATACGGATGGAACTAAAACATTTGTTATGGATAACTGTCAAGCAGAAATTTCTTCGGTGAAGGAGGTATTCCCTCACTGCCGAATAATTCTTTGTTCATTTCACGTGCTTCGAGCCTTCGGTCGCAAGGTATTTGCGTAATAATAATTCCTACTGTGTTTTTATTCAGTTTCGTAATCCTGAACTACGTTATGCACTGGAAAAGCTGGTTTCCACTCGGATTAGACCAAAGTAAGTTATGCATGAAGCATAAAAATGGTAAATACGTAGGTTCTCATACTTCTATTGTTACATCCGTAATTCGTTCCCCCAAGCATACAACTTTTTAAGTGGGCATTGGATTAACACGAGGCACATGTGGGCTCGGTGTTTTTTCAGAAAAGCGGTCACTTTAGGCAATCACACTAACAACAGGGTTGAAATTGCTCACAAGTACTTGAAGCTGCATCTCCGAAGAAATGATCCCTTGTTGTTGACCTTATGGAAAGTTCATCATGTGTCCATAAAAAATTGGAGACTTCGGTCGTACGATACTCTATTTAAATTACAGAAATTTCGTCAGTTCGACGTAAGTGTAAATTTTCTCTTATACTATTTTATAGGTTCCTGAACCAATTCAAAGGCAACTGGACAAATTAACACCGTATGCTGCTAGGATTGTCTACCAGAGTTATGGACGTATTCACAAACTCAATCACGAGTTAATAAGCAGCAACATTATTGATTGTTTCGATGGAATGCAGGACCACATGGTTGATACTTCCACTGGAGTGTGCACCTGTCACCACTTCCATGATTTCCGTCTCCCTTGTTCACATGTCCTCTACGCCTACTATAAGGGATTGTTCACTGGAGGTAAGATAAATTGGTGTAATACTTACGTATTCAATGTTAGATCTATTGCAATACAGCCGTAGGTGGAGTAGAGAATACAACCTTAATGTTACCACGAGGACAATACAGCGAGTTAATATTACGGATTCTAATGTAGACGAATATGCTCAACGAGTGTGGCAGTGTCTTCAACGCCTAAAGAAAATAAATGCAGATATTGCGCTCGATGTCGCATCCAGACATTACAATGAGTGTGAAAGCATTCTCAATGATCTGCTTCCGTCTGTTCAGTCTATGGATTGTGAATAGTCATTTACATGTTAACACAGATGTTAACGTTTTGTGCAATATGAAATTGAAACAGTACTTCTGTGATGAATTCATTTTCAATCATGTGCAATTCAAAAGGGTACAGTTAGGAAAAATTAACATTAAGAACTTTTAAAGGTGGGTAACACATCCATACACCTATCGACGTTTTCCGTTTAACTATGTTTATTTGTAAGCGTATCGATGTATTTCAGAGTAACAAATGTTTTAAACTTAGTCATAAATCCGTTCGTTGCATTATATTTGCAATATACGTCTCAATGGAATTGAGATTCTAAGGTACTTGATTTATTATTGTTACATTGCATAACATTAATTAATATGCTTACGTTTATTTTCTTACAATTTGCAGTTCATCATGCGCAACAGATTTGCTTACAATGTAAACGGAGGGCTATGCCGGCCTATATAACCGAACTTTGGAAATTTGGAGACTTGGTGCCATCAAATCACCCACTAGAAGTCGACGTATCAGTTTTACCTTTTCTTATTATGTACATAATCTAATTGTGCATTGCAATAAAAATAAACCTTGCCTATAAGCAATCTTGTCTCTCATTTCACATATTCGCTTGGGTAGTACGGTATGTTAGACCGGTACTTCCTTAGGTAGGAACTTTCAAATGTACGTAAGCTTAATCCCGTATTCCCGGAAATATTTCAGGTTAATTGTACTTAGGCATTTCCATTTAAATCTAATGGATAAAATATATTTTGTGCGCCGTAGTACTATAGCGTCAGAAGCTCACTTCATTCTGCAGTACTTTGTTGCTGTCGGTTCCATTCAAAAATCCCTACAAATATCTACAGAATTGTAAGTTATACCAAGCAAAATAAAGCGCATTATCAGTAGAGAATCTCAATCTTGTTAACATATACCTTTTCATATTGATTACATACGTAGACATTTCGTTGTCATTGTATACACTTGTACACGCTGAATGAATATCTTCCTTGGAAATCACTTACACAACATGTGATACTTAAGGATTCCTTTACTGAAATGCATTCAGGTATTTCGTAGTCAATTTTTACTAAGTAAATATACCCTATCTATCACTAGTAGTCCATTATCTTAGAGCAATTTCTAAAGTGAATTCATCAAACAATGAGATAATAACTACGCCCTTACACAATCACATAAGCACTTATACTTATGTAACGCTTGTCGTCATCAACCAAATTCAGTGACTGCTTAAGTGTTACTAGGAAATAGAACTTATAACGTAGTATGTCACTGTGAAAACTGATATCCTAAATAGAAAATTTTACGCACAGTACGTCTTCACTTTAACATCACTTTTCACTGTGACAAACAACAAGTAGAAATAATAAGAGTTCATGAAAATTTTACAAATATTTCTATTAGTGAATACATGGATCATATCAAAAATATTTCATCAACCCCACAAACATGTTTTCTGCTTAACATAACTGGAATGCATAAACTCATTAAATGACTTCAGGATTGAGGACAATAATCTGCAAAACAAGAATTACATAACTTCAGTTCAGCATTCATTACTTACCTAAGGATTTTGAAATACTGTACAAAAATGTTATTAATTTGGCAGTTGATTATCACCACTTAATCACAGAAATTAACTTTCCACCTAGGAAATCTAAATATTATCATAAAATCAAAACTACACCTTTGTTCAACTCATTTCATCATCAGTACATAAAATGTGCCCCATTTACACAAATTAGGCAATATTTCCTTTCATTAGCCAACTTTTCTATTAAGTATGACGTTTATTATGCATCACACCTTGCAAATTATACGACAATACAGCAGTTTGCAAACACACAGAAAACTACCATTTTTCTCACTTTTTACACGTTTTTTCGTTAAAATACGATTTTTAAAATGCATTTCCGTCGAAAAAACCACTAAAAACAACGTAGAATAGCCAAAACACAACGCCACGATAACACCTTAAAACTGCAGAAATCAGCTGATTTGTGCCTCTATCCTCTACCTAACTGTAACACCCAGAAGCAACAGACACAATCAGCGAAGGAAGAAGAGGAAGATGCGAGAGGAAGGTCTATATTTCCAGCACGCAGGGCTCGAATTGCCCGGGTACAAGCTAATCATTGTCATTTATAACAAGGTTAGACAAACGGTCCTCCACCTGTTCCAGCACGGCCAGGCCAGCGTTCTTATTTTTTTTTTTGATTTACAGCTTGATTCCACACTGTATTTTCGGTACAAGTATGGAATTTTCAGCATGGATATCGGTAGCCCAAATTTCGCAGGCCGACCATAGATATCAGATGTGCGTCGGTGCGGGCTCGAACCCCGGACCATGTGCATGGTCGGCGAGAGTCCTGACCACTGTGCCACCGACGCAAAAAGAGGAAACAGGAGACTCATTTAGTGATGTCATGTTAGTTTTTATATCATTACATCGCTCCCTCCCCTCTGGAGGCACTGTCCTCAGTGCCTGGCGGCGGTATAGGGTATGCACTACCTCCATCAGTGGGCACCTCGAAGTAGGTCGTAGCTGGTGGCGGTTGCGAAGATGTCGACGGTTCTTTGACAGCTGGTGGACAGTGTGGTTTCAGCTGGTTGTAATGTGCTGAGATGAGATTTTCCTGGGGGCGTCGCAAGTTCCGCAGGACATATGTAGTTGGAGGTCGGTGTTGTACGATTTCATATGGGCCTTTCCAGGGGGCGTAGAACTTGGGGCACGAACCGGCAGGGACTGACGGCCGATGAAGCCAGACGTAGTCACCCGGGGAATAGGTTGGTCCGTGGGCAAACCGATCATAGTTGCTTTTCTGATGCTGCGAAGAAGACTGCAGATGTCGACGTGTTAGGTTGTAGGCTGTGTCGAGGTGGTGACGAAGGTTGCGGACGTAGGGAATACAGTCGATCTTCTCGTATGGTAGCAACGGTGTCCGGATCTCAACAGGAAGGCGAAGTTCATGCCCAAACAAGAGTAGAGCCGGGGAAAATCCGGTCGACGAATGCACGGAGGAGCGGTATGCAAGCAAGCATTGAGGCAGGACATCGTCCCAGGTGTTCTCCGGTGCGTTGTGCAAAAAGGCACGAAGAAGATGCTTGATGGTTCGGTTGGTGCGTTCCACCAGTCCATTCCCTTGTGGATGATAAGGCGTAGTATGGGTCTTTCGAATGCCGAAAGCATTGCAGATGTGAGAGATAAGAAGACTCTCGAAAGCAGCGCCTTGATCAGAGTGTAGATAAAGAGGGGCACCAAAACGGGACACCCAGTTGTCGATGAAAGCTCGCCCGATCGTCAGGGCATCTTGTTGCTGCAAGGGGACTGCTTCGCACCACTTGGTGAAATAGTCGACCATGACAAGTATATAACGATTCCCGCGTCTCGATGTTGGTACTGGCCCAATGATGTCGACTCCAACTCGATGATTAGGGGCTTCGGTCAGCATAGGTACTAGGGGTGCTCGGGGAGTTGGCTTAGGCTGTTTGATCTGCGCACATATAGCGCAATTGCGGCAAAACTCCATAACATCATGGTGTATAAGTGGCCACCAGAAGCGTTGACGGATGGCGTGTTCAGTTTTCTGTTGGCCAGCGTGTCCCAGTTGATGATGCACCTGACTAATAAGCTCGGGTACTTTAACAGTTGGGACGAGGAGTCGGGGGTTGGCATTTGGTTCCACTATGTAAAGAACATTATCTATAAGTCGTAGTAAACCCCACTTCTCGCAGATGCACCGCGTGGCTGCTGGTAAATCCCGTAGTTCTTTGGACGTCGGTTTATCGTTCCCATGCTGTTGACGTAAATAAATGGGCTGTATCGTTGTGTCCGCCGCTTGCAGGGAGGCCCAGTCGGTGTCAGCTGCAGCACCGAGTAACACATTCAGTGTGTTCTCGCAATCGGGCAGGCGAGAGAGAGAGTCGGCGTTACCATGTCGTTTTCCAGGCCGGTATTCACAAATGAAATCAAACTCCTGTAACCGTTCCTGCCAGCGGGCAAGTTGGCCGTCGGCATCACGAAAATTTTGCAACCACTGTAACGCCTTGTGGTCAGTCCGGACTCGAAATTTGCGCCCCAATAAGTAATGACGAAAGTAGGAGAGGAAGTAGACGAGGGCTAGCATCTCACGTCGCGTCGTCGAATACCGCGTCTCTCTTTTGTCTAGCATTCGACTAGCATATGCTATCACTCGTATTTGTCCGTCAGAGGTTGTTTGCGAGAGAACGGCTCCTATTGCATGTGCACTGGCGTCGGTATCCAGAATGAAGGGCCCGCTACCAGCCGATGTGTCTGGAAACGATAGGACAGGGGGAGAAGTTAGACGTTTTTTAAGCGTGTCAAAGGCTACCTGGCACTCATTTGTCCAAACAAATTTCCGTCCTTTTTCTGTCAAGCGATGGAGAGGGGCTGCTATACTGGCGAAATTCTGGACGAAACGCCGGTAATAGGAGGCGAGTCCCATGAAACTGCGTACGTCAGCGGTCGATTTAGGGGTCGGCCAGTTAAGAACTGCTTGAGTTTTGCTGCTATCCGTATGTACTCCTTGTGGAGTAATCTCATGTCCAAGGAAAATAACAGATTTCTGCAGGAATTTGCATTTCGAGGCTTGCAGCTTAAGGTTACTCTCGCGTAAGCGTTGAAATACGGCGCGAAGGTTGGCATGATGGTCTTCGAGAGACTGGCCGAACACGATGATATCGTCCAGGTAGATGAGGCACTGTTTGGGGACTAGCCCTGCAAGTACTGTTTGCATGAGCCGTTGAAACGTAGCAGGGGCGTTAGACAGGCCAAATGGCATGGTTTCGAATTCGTACAGCCCCGTAGGCACAACGAACGCAGTTTTGGGGCGGTCTTCTGGGCGAATTTCAACTTGCCAATAGCCGGAAGCGAGATCTAGTGTGGAAAACCACTGTGCCCCACCTAAAGCATCTAAGGTAGCGTCGATGCGAGGCAAAGGAAAAGAATCCCGTTGTGTGATTGCATTTAAGCGGCGATAGTCGACACAGAGGCGGAGAGAACCATCTTTCTTTTTCACAAGAACGATTGGAGATGCCCACGGTGACGTAGACGGTTTAATCACCTTCTTTCGTAACATATCTGTTATCATGGTATCCAACTGCTGTTGGTAATGAATGGGCACTCGTCGCGGTGGCGTCCTAATGGGCAAGTTATCACCTGTCTGAATCTCGTGCTGTACGATATTAGTCCGCCCCATCACTTGCCCATCGTCAAATACACACTGTACTCCTGTAGCAGGGCCAGGGTGTCGGTACGGTCTTTTAGACTGAGGTGGGGGTTATCATGGATGTTCACCACTGTCATCTGGGTAAAGCACAAACATTAGCACTCTGGTTGCGGTTGACTGGTCGGCGACATGCGAGGTTATGTGTCCCCAGCCGAATTTGAAAGCGTCTTAGGTCAATGACAGCGTTTTTTTCAGTTAAGAAGTCCACGCCCAGTATGGCGTCCCATCGTATGCCATCACAAATGACGAATGACTGGACACAAGTAAAACCTGGGAACGTCACGGAAAGTGTGGCCATGTCCGTTACCTTTATAGGGGCTCCATTGGCGGTAATTAACTGGAGCTGATTGGGGAGAGGTTGAGGTTTGACCCCAAGTGTCTGGACCAATTGCGTGCGAACAACAGAGGATGATGCCCCGGTGTCCACCAGAAAAGTGACGTCAGTGCCCTGGAGTTTACCTTCAAGGAGGAGGGGAGATTTCGAGCAATTATCAAATAATGACACATCAGAACATGGCTCACCTTGCGGTTTTTTGTTATGCCCACATTTCCATGCTCGTCGCCCGAACCGGCGACAGTAATAGCACTTACTGGGGTCATCATGCCGTTGGGACGGAATTGGAGGTTGGCTTGACGATGGAGCATTAGGCCGGCGTTGTCGTGGTGCTGGGACGGTTGTTCTTCGCTCGGTGGTCCCGAGAGCATAGCAGGGCGTACTGGCAGCTGGAGTGAGAATATGCTCGACGCTCTCGAATCGCTTTACCACCTCAATGGCCTCTGAGACTGATTTTGCTGGCTGGCGTAGAAGCTGGCACTTGAGCTCATATGATGAGACACCTTGGGCAAAACGGCTACAGATAACATCATCTTGGTTCGGGTTGGGAAGGTTGGGAAATGCGCGCGATGCCATCTCGCGGAGTTGATGCAGGTAATCGAACGCTGTTTCGCCGGGCTCTTGACAGCGGCTGAGAAAGGTGTGCATGTACACCGAAGGGCTGGAGGTTTTGGCAAAACATTCGTCGAGGACACGCCAGTTGTAGCTGATGGGTTTGGACGCGGAGAAGCCCCCAGCGATAGCACGACGTAGTGCGGTGTCACTCATTGCTAGCATTATCTGAGTATATTGTGCGTGTGGAGTAAGACCGGATAAGAGAGACTCCATGCGAATCTTCCACATTTCATAATCGCTGTTTAGGTCCAAAGTTGGTAATCCTCGCACCGGTAAGATGTGTTCTGTGGCTGGGGATTGTGGGTTGACTTTTGGGGTGGAGAAGATTTCAGGAGGATCGGAAGAATCTGATTTCATTTCGAGATTGAGTTTTGGACACCTCCGACACCAATTGTAACACCCAGAAGCAACAGACACAATCAGCGAAGGAAGAAGAGGAAGATGCGAGAGGAAGGTCTATATTTCCAGCACGCAGGGCTCGAATTGCCCGGGTACAAGCTAATCATTGTCATTTATAACAAGGTTAGACAAACGGTCCTCCACCTGTTCCAGCACGGCCAGGCCAGCGTTCTTATCTGAAAAAGAGGAAACAGGAGACTCATTTAGTGATGTCATGTTAGTTTTTATATCATTACATAACCAAGCAGCAAAATGATATTTGAAATTACCTCAACTCGAACGACAAACTGGCCAATCACAAGCGAGCGAATCGCTTGTTTATCTCATTCGCGGTCACTCAAAATTACGTCCGTCGACAGGCTGTCCTACAGGCTGCCTGACTGTAATGCAGACTATTTCCCAATAGAGAAGCCAGGCCCATGGTCATCGAAATATCTAAGTCGCGTAGTCGGCAACTTCAACACTCAACAGTTTAACTCAACAAGCCCTACAACTTCATCTTCAGATAACACCTTTGATGATAGACTGCTGGTATCCAGCGTTTCGCTATCCCTAGTCCAGCATGTCTTGAAGCCCGTGCGCTACAACTCACAACACTCCTCTTCAACTCTGAATGTAGTGTTCTCCCATGGCGAGGATGTGGATCTCGTACAACGCTTTTCTCCTTTAGGAAGAAGCGATCACAGTATGCTCACATTCACTTTCACAGATGCAGTATCGTGCGCCGAAATACCAGCTCTACCAGACGGTTGGATAGCTGATATAAATGCTGTCGACCCAGCAGTCGACTCAGTGAACTGATACGCCAACCAAAAGTCCCAAGTAGATGCCTTATGGAACCATTTTTAACTATTTTACTCCCAAATAACTGAAACTTCCATCCCTTGGTCTATCCGAAAGTGTCTGAAACATTGACTTTCTTGGATAAATCAAAAGATGCGTAAATTACTCAGACGTATGAACAAATGAAGGAACCTGATTGCGATCTTGGGACTCCTGAGACCAGGACATGATACAAAAATCCTAGGAACATAGCTATTACGGAAATTTACCAACCAGTGATGAGGTTCGAAGAACATCTGGCTTAGAATGCAATGACATAGCCTTAGCACTTCAGGAATATAACATCAAATGGTGTCCCGAACTTGACTATCAACAATGACAATCAAAGAGGATCAAGAAGAAGCAGAAGCATTTGGTCGCCAAAGGTCATGTATTCTCGTGGCTGCTATAATTTTAAGTTGCACATCTTCGGAATGGTGACTGATAGAGTCGTGTTGGTACACTGTTAAATAGCTAGAATATCGAGAGCATAATTTGTCAACATCTTATTACTTACTGTCAGTCATCTAATAACTTCAGGTTTGCAAGGTAGTTCACTTTGGTTTCTTTGAATTTTCTTTTACTGACTAAGAAGTTAGTGCACCGATTTCATTTACGCAGTAGTTCGAACCGATTCGTAATTATAGTGGCCGCTATCTATTTTGCCTCATAGCTATTCTTCTCGGTATATTGATTAGTGTTCATAATAATATCAACCTTGTGTTTACATTTGAAGAGGTAGGTTGGAAAACGGGGAAGCAGTTGAAGCATTTTAGGGATGTACAGTAATATACTGGCCTAGTTTACTTCTGATTTGTTTTTGGTTACCACGATGTCTCAAGTTAGCTCAAACGGATGTAGGCTTTTTCCAGTTTCAAAGAGAAATTCTACTGTAAAATTTTAACGTTAGGAAGCAATGACATCTAGCCACAACAGATTCTAGAATCCGGTGGAGAGTGAAGTAAAAGTGGGGCGAATGAAACGTTATTTTAAAAACACTGTGCATATGGATCCTGTCAAGCAAAAGGTTTGAAGACTGTAGTAGTCGTTTATCGCGCAACACTTGATCTGTTTATCTTTACTGATGGGGATCCCGAAAGACATGTTGAAGTCGATCGTGTTCTAAAGCGACTAAAATGGCTGCTGCACCAAATTATGATTGTGCCATTACAAACTCAACACAATCGTTATCTGAGCATGTCTACCTTCACTAGTTGAGGTGGTGTTGTTCCCAGTATGGACACTTGTTTCGGGTAGACCAAGCCGAGACATCCACCATTTGTGCGATCATAGGGCAAATCTATGGTTATAGGTGACCACGCAGCAATAGTGGGTGTTGGTTCGATCTGATTCGAACATGAGAGTGGGCTTAAATTTGTCCCGTCATAAGCGCACTGTGATTGTCGGTTGCCTAACATGGTAAACTCACTCCTAAATTGAAAAATTATAAAACTTGGAGACTGTGGACAAAATTTATTTCGATAAAGTCGAGCAGTTGTGTGAGTAACTTGATATGATAATGAGCGGCAAATTGTGCTCGAAACGTCATCAGGAAACATTACTGTATGACTCCGTGAAACTTTATCAAAATAAATTTTATCCATAATTGAATCCTTCCCAACTTCACCCATTGTGCTCAGTCAGCACTAAGGTCTAAAGACAACATACCCTAGTAACTGCCCAAAGTAAAGTTTGCACTTTCACAGAAAGTCATTCGCTGAGCTGTATGGCTCAGTGGTAATGCCTCTGACTGCCTTATTCAGTATAGCGAATTTTAAACACCGAGTAGTGACTGCTAATTTTTTGTTGATGAATATCAGCAAACTAGTTCCAGATCTTCCCCAGTTACCTCTGAGACTACACACTAGTTGCATTCAGTGACTGATTTACATGCAAAATCCAGCCTCTTGAGAAGTCAACCGTCACTCCAGAACCAAAACCATGCTGGCTTAATAGGATACAGCAATGTAACAGGAAGAGACATGACATCTATGTAACAATGGCTTCTCGTGGAACGGACTTTAAATTTCCGGTCTGTCGGTTTCTTTACAAACGTCCAACCAAATTATTCTCCATCAGGGAATCTGATGCGAACTGCACGCAGCTTTTAAATGTCTAGGTCTTACTACACTGGACCCTACGCTGTCCTTGAGAGACCTTCAGAAACTGTGTAAAAACTAACACGAAAACCTGACACTCCCCGCCAGAAAAGTGATCCAACCCTTTTTTCCATCACGACCAATGCACGTTGACTTGGATGCCTTTGCGAGAACCTGGGTCACACGGACAGAGCTGAAATGGAAAACAAACAGAAAAGCCAACACACCACAGGCATACTCACAGCGCAATCTCACTCATCGACGACGACCTACGCTTTCCTCTTGACATCTTGCAACACAATCGCCACTTGCTAGAATGAATCTTGCAGAAAGCAACGTGACCATAGGAGCACCTCACGATACTTTTCGCACATCCTCTTATCTATTCACTACCAATAGCCACTGCTATCACCTGTCACTCATTGTGCCTCAGCCCTAGTAACGGTGACGTATGCAAGCCTAAGTCGTCTACACCATCGCTAACCAGAGTGTGGGACCACAGCCTGAATAGAAACATTCATTCTCAATCATTGATTCCACAGCTAATCATTTTCTCCGTGTGTATGTCATTCTCCGCACTAACCTCCCCAGCGTACACGATCCATCTGCTGTCTTTAACATCAATCACTTCATTCATGGATGTGGAAGACTCGAAACAACTTCAGTAGTGAGCACGACGAAAACTTTAACAAAATTATGCATAACAAGATACGAAAACAGCCAGTAAACACAGTGAATCCAAAAACACCAATTGATATGATACACCACACATATATAAAAACAGTAAAAATAAACTCGCATGTCATGTCTTGATGGAATTCCTTTGAAGAATTGCAAGACTTACACCAGTCCGCCTGCAACCCTTCTCAGGTTGACGATGGTAGGTTGAAGAAAGTCCGGACACAAACAAGATTAACCAACAGTTACACTTATTGGAACCCACTCAATAACTTAACACAAACATATGTACAATCAATACATCAAATGTTGTAGATTCTGCCTTGACGAACTACCCTTGAAGAATTGTAGGACTTACAGCAGTACGCCTACATTCCTTCACAAGTTGGTGATATAAGTGGAGTACGTCCGGACGCAAACAAAATTACTAACGGATAGATGATATATGATACCAATTCAGTATATGCAATATGAACATATGTACAAAATCACACACCAAGCACATTGGACTGCGCTTCGACGTACTACCCTTGAAGAACTGTAGGACTCACGCAGTACGCCTACAACCCTTCTCAGGTTGACGCTCTAGGTTGGAAAATCGTCGCAGAGCTCATTTGCTGACTTCCTTCTATGAGCTATATCCTCAAAGCTGAACAGTGACACGTCCATGACATTGTATCGTAGAATGTAGATGACTAACAAACATACAACGTATCTGACCAATCAATCGTAGGCGCATAGCAATTTACACCAAAGATGATAACATTCAAATAGTAACTTGAAACTTGAAATTCCTTTATTCATGCAAGTCAGTGTAACAATTACCCTTTCATATACAGTCGGTTTATCCTCCCTAAACAGACCATTGACATTCGTCCTTTCAAACGGACTGATACTAGCATAGTCATCGCATAAGACACGTGAGTTCATGGACGTGCCTGTCATTGTGGATGACAACACCAAAGACGACTGAGTGGGGCGTTGATATGGCATATCCCCTATTTGAAGTGGCGCCTCTGACTTAACCATGAGGGCATTTGCGCGGTTTCGTTGATTCGAGTTGGAGCTAGTCGTCTGAGCAAACGCAATAGACGCGATTTCGGTGCTTATTTTGCTGTTGTTGGGTGGATTCACATGAAAATTTTTGTTCGATTTGTTCTTGAGCATTTACTGATTGCTTGTGTGACAGGACGCTTAAATACATGGATCATGCAATGATTATTTGGCGTACCGAGTAAGCTTCGCGTACATTTCGAGCACTGTCATTCGATAAATTTCTTTGCAGCTTGGCAGAAACCTGTACTGAATCGTTAATTTCTTTATCAGCTGTTGTGCAGTAGCAACATAGCAACAAGCGTCATTGCGGGGATATGCAATAAAGTCGCTCTACCTTGTAAACTCCTGTACACACTGCTGTGTCGTCTGTGACACTCTATTCAATAATGGCTCATCAATTGCAACCACAAGCTTCTTGACCACACCATTATCGTCACACAAATCGGAGTCAGAACTTGATTACTCTGACTTCGCATTTAGCTTACTACTAAACTTGCTCACCGCTTCACAGTTTTCCTTTGTATGCGCTTCTTGCAAACGTGTAAAACACAACCGTGTTTGTCTCGCAACTTGTAACCTATCTGTTGTGGATGTCCCACGAAAGCTGTTACACTCACTAAGTTTATATGGATTACTAGAAACCATTGAGTTTTCTCGATATCCACTTCACTGTTACCTTCATCATAAATGACTGCGTTTCGCTCTCTGTCTTCTCTATTCCAGAGGTGGGGTGCTCATAGCTTGGTTGACACTACGTTTTACCAGTTTCGGAATATCATCAAACTTTGGCTGAATACCTTAATCCCCTATACGAGAACTTATGTTCACCCACTTCCTTTGCAGTTGAGTAGGTAATCGTCTCGCTATTATATCTAGGACGGAACTTGAGTTCAGATCGCTCATAAAATTCATCGAAGTCAACGTATTCTTGTAAGTCATCAGATTACCGAGAAACTCAGAGAGTGTCTTGCAGTCATCTTGCAATTGACCACCATTACCTTTAACAGCCTCCCATACGTTCCTTACAATAACCGAAGGTCTTCAAAACCTTTGACTCAGAACGCGCATCGCCTCTGTGTATATTTCGTTTGGGGGCATGAACTTACAGCACTGTACAGCTCTTGAAGCAACTCCAGTGCAATACTTCAACAAACACATTAACTTCATTTCGTCATTAATTACAAACTCACTCAACATTACTTCAAACTCCTTTACAAACTGTGGATAGTCAGCTGGATTTCCGTCGAAACATCGAGGTTCATATTTAGGAATTTTAAAATTTCTATTATTCCTGGACGGCGAAACATGGACATCAATCTTATCATGCTTAACATCAGACACATCAATACATGTAACAGGCAACTCAGCATTACTTACTCTCCTGTCTGCTTCCTAAGCGCTTTGTCCTTTCTTATACACAGGCATTACTTAACTTGACCAAACAATCCGGAAAGGTTCCAGCCAACACTTGTCCAAAGAAGACGGGCAGACACGAGGAGAGACGAGCAGAAACTATCAGAAACTGTCACTGTCGAGGTCTTACTACACTGGACCTTACGCTGTCCTTGGAAAACTTCCAGAAACTATGTGTAGTAGCTAACACGAAGAACCAGAACGCAGATTGGTGACTCAAGAACCGTTTATTCCTCCACCAATACACAGCCAACCATTAGGTTGTTGTACACAAAGTTTCTGATAGTTTTCTCTCTTCCAACGAACAGCGAACGATCAGAAGATGACTGCTGTATTGATGACTCCCGCGAGAATTCTGGAGGAGTTGGGTATGAGCAAACAACCATGAATTAATCATTCAATCTTCAAATACATTGACCCAGCTGATGCATTTACTACACAGATGTTAACTTTTGAGACAGTAGTATCTCATTTCTCACGTTGAACCTAACCAAGGTAAAGTGTAAAAGATAGTAGCTATAGAGAATAATCGATTTGAAATTGCTTCAAATGACAAGTTCCACTAAAAATAGTCATATAATACACAGTATTTATAAATAATCATCATTCCCGATTTTCGTAATTACATTGTGTCCCTTCAAGTGAGTCACACAGATCGTGAAAATGAGTTACTTGCCTTACTTGTAAGTTACGACAATAAAACACAAGTCAAAAAGACTTAATTACTTGATTGGATGCCTAAGAAAGCAATACGTTTGGGGATGGGTGGTTGAAGAAAGTTTGTTTGGGTCTGTAAGTATATTAATGCTATAAGTATAACCTCATAAGTTGGTTAAAAAACACCAGAAGTCAAATCAGGCTGATGATATTGTACATGACGTTATTCAATAAAGTTCGGATAGATGACGTCGACATTAGTCAGGAATGATAATTCAGCTTCAGTTATGCTTCTTTAGCAGCTATACGAGTTTTGCCGTTTCCAGTGAAACTTGTTATCTGAGGAGAGAGTGCTAGTGTAACTTTAATTTGGTACCGTAGAGGGTAGTGGTTACTCAGCGGTCATTATCTTTGTCTGAAATAGATCCAGGTATTATTCTTCATTCCTCTCCTGTTCTCTAGAGTGCTTTTAAACCTATTTAGAGGAAGTGTATGTAAATGGTACTTGTGAATACCAGTAATGCCATTGGCTAGGAACAAATCGACAGTTGAGGGGATAGATTCTATGCAGTCGAACCTGGAAAGATCCAAAAGTATTCTTAAACAACTACAAATTAGTTAGGGGAGTAAAAATGTGTTTTCACTGTTAGTGAACTGGTATTGGGTATTGGGTGTAGATTATGAAGGTCAGAAATAGGCAGTTTCTCAAATGTGACGGTACACATATGGGTTCGGAGAAGGATAATATTCGTCAACTTATCGGAGAGTTTCAGGAGTATGATTCTGTTCTGCATATTGTGGATAAGTGTCATTCTGAATTCTTGAAGAATGGTTTGCAGTCTAATCGCAGTGAGACGCGTCCAATTATAAATTGTTTGGACGCTTGTAATGAATATGTTGTGTTTGGCTGGGATAACGGATATTTGAGTGTTATTGACAAGAAATCGTGCAAAGTTGCTGGAATTATTAAAGTTTGTGAGGCGTATTTGTAATTCCCTCAAATTTAGGTTGAAAATGTTCGTAACATTCTCAGAAAAACGTCATCAGCTATCCCCATTTCTGTCAAAGTACGGGCAGAAAACAGACTTGTGATTGTGTGCTCCTGCTATTATAACATGAAAGCTACTTACAAAAAGCCTCTGGCTTTTCGTAGTCAGGAGGAGTCTCTAGTAGTTTTCCATTCTTTGCTGTTGTCGGAAAGCAAGAAATTAAAAGTTAGTCAATTTTTAGAAAACACTTTGATTACTTCGGTTCATTACTATTAGCCATTAAAACCTGTTTCTCATACATAGTTTTTTGATAGTGTTTTAAGAGTTCATTTGACCGGTGTCACTGCAGTACTTTCCCTTTTTATGTTTCATACGTATGTTTCTTTCCAAGACGTTCTAAATCGTGCAATGTCTTTAAGTTAGAAATGTAAATTAATGGCATAAACAATTGATTTTCCGTCTATTAGACCGGAGTCTGACTCCTACTTCAGCTGTTGGATTTCAGTGTCATCATCAGTCTTCACATAGTATGTGTTACCTGGTATATGAAAATTCTGTTCTAAGTAATTTCGTTCCAACTGATTAATTAACTTAGGAAGTAAACGAATTCCCTTTTAGCACTTTCATTCCATTTGACTGTATTGTGAATTTTTTCTTCATGAAGTAAAGTGAACTTAATAAAACTATATATATATATATATATATATATATATATATATATATATATATATATATATATATAAACTGCACCAAATTTTATGGAGTGACGTAACTTGAGTCTGTCATACTTCTGTTATGCACTGACTGCTTATTTGTTTGATATGACTGCGTTGATCTTACTGGTTTGTGTTTCAGCTTAACAATGGTTGTTAATAGAAAGAGATTATTATGTAAGTAAGGTCCTGCTGAGTTGGAATTAAAATGTGAGAAACAATTCATCATTACGTATATTATGTATTGATTTTTATGTCAAGAATATTATCAAAAGTACAACCTGAATAATTCAAATATAAACTTTTCAGACAGCTAATTGACATCGAAATATGTTGTTGTATTATATATCTAGTAACTTATTACCAGTGAAAGCTGTGTTCCTTTTCCCGTCACAAGTGTTTTCCTGAGTAAAACATAGAGCCCTAAGCCTTAAACTTTCAATAGAAGTGGTGTTTTCTCTTTTTATGGGGTGGGGTTTCTTGCCATGGACGGTGTGCTCAGTGCTGGCTAGGCGAGGTTTAGGAGTACATTGATCCGCGATAAGTAGTTGTTGTTCTTCATTTAAGGATTTATGTCATTTAATGGTTTATGTCAAGAAATATTACTGTAAAATACAAGTGCATTTTACTTTACAAATACTCTTTTCTCCTCTAAGATATTTTACTCTTAACTGTAGTGATGGCAAACCATTGTGCTACTGGAGTCGATCCTGAGATCACTCGTAGTTAACCAGTAGTAATTTTACATAATAGTAGTTATAGTAGTTATCACTCGTCGATTTTCATATATCACATTTAGTCTTTTTGGTTATGCGAATTGAAATATACGTCATCAGACCAACATATAAGTGGGGATACTGTTTCTTCCTAGGTGGTAGATTGACATCCCATAATATCTTGTAAGACGACATAAATTCTCTGGTTTGCAATTATCTGTGCATGTGTGTTGCTATACTTTTTTATTGATTTTATTTTCAACAGTTATATCCCATATCCATTCAAAATCCGCATCATAACATGCTCTCAGGAAACTTTTATGTTTCTCCATCCGGTGATGCTTTCATCACAGGTGATATTCGTGGCCTGATTGTGTCTTTCAAGTATGTTGAAGAAGTAAGTCATTTTTAAATGTCTTTGGTTGTTTATAAAATTGTTGATAAAATTTTTGCCATTCCACAATAGTTTTACCCGTTTATCGAGCTTCATTTGAAATGTATCAAATAAACTTAAAACGGAAGTGTGGATCTAGGTGATCTTACGCGATGACGAGTAGCAGTTGATGAGAACAAACACAACGGTCCTTAAAAACATGCAAGTTAATACATTATTAAGAGAAACCCGGCTTACTGCCTTTTGTTGAGGTAATCACCATCAAGCAATTAAATAGGACGGAATTCGCATCCTGGATTCCACTGCTAGTCACCATCCACCAGTTAAATTCTGAGTACATTATCCTATATTGATTTTTATTCAAATGTCTAATCATCAATTCCACTCATGTATATAAATGAAGTAAAAAGTTGCGTGATTATTGCCTTGATATGATTATGAGCAATAGTTTGTGCTCGAAACTTGGTCATCAGTTAATATTACTGTATAACACTGTGTGATTTATCAAATAAAATCTTATCCATAATGGACATAGGTTTTATCTTTTATGCAACTCCAGAGATTTATTAAGTCACTTACTATTGTGATTCTTATACAGTGGAAATATACCATTCTTTAGCACATTTACGTGCTTATATGTGTAGATTGGTTAGGGATAAACAGCCAGCCACTTAAAATACCGGCCTTTTTCAATGATATACGAGTATATATATGTCATATTATTATAGGCATCTTCAGCCGCATATCCGTTTCTTTCTGGCGAATGAATTTCATGAGCGTTTCTCTCATTCATCTAAATTCAAAGAGTAGTTCGTAAGTTTATCACTTACCGCTTTGATTGTGAAAAAAAGCGTGTAACTAAACAGTGAGATTCCAAATTAGTCTGTTTATTAGATGTATCACACAGTGAAACAGAATTATTTACTGGATGAAAAGGTTTCGAAGAAAATGTATTGTTTATAATCATATCAATTATAATCACACAACTTCGAAACTTGAGTTTTATAGTTTTCTTTGTTCTCTCGTATTTGTCGTCTTATGCATAGTAGGATTTTCCAGATATCTGAGACAGGTGTTGAATCATTCCTGTTACACGTGTTTGCAGTTGATTCGATAAAACTTCCATTATCAATCTCTCCCTTCACCCTGTTATATTAGATTTTAAAACTGTCATCCTATCCCATTCTACTGTGTATGGTTGTGTTTAACTGCATGTAGTGAGTGCTATAACTGAACCAATTATTCTCCAGATTTCTCATCTTATTCGGGTTAACTAACCCAGATTTTGCTAAGGCTTATGTTCCTGTAGTCTGGCTGCCCCTGTTCTACTAGTTTAACCTATGTATTTGGCCTGACTATCATTCCAGCAGGGTATTAGATAAACTAAATTGTTTTGTTTTAAAGGCTCCACCGGACCCTCTAACCGACACAGCTTGTTTCTAATTGAGTTTGTGGGTTTGAATGCCACTTTTATTCCTGCCTTGTTAAGAATTTTGCGTAAGGCTTCCGAGGTTCCTTCCTTGTATGGAATTACTACTGATGATTTAGATTCCTTATTGTTGGTGTCGTCATTAATATTATTACTATTATTATCATTGTTATTGTTATTATTATTATCGCTATCGCTACTAACATTATTTATTTTATTTTTACATTTCCTTACATGCTGTCTGATTAATTTACCGGGGTAATTATTAAGTTTCAAGGCTTCTCTTATATGCCTCACTTCCTGTCTTAGATTTTCCTTGGTACTATTTAGTTTTTGTGCTCTGTCACTTAAATATTTCAGAAAGACTATTTTTTATTTACACATGGTGGGATGATCGGAAATCCAAATACTGGGTTGGTTTCCTGTAAACACTAGTGTTTAGCTTCAAATCTTCTTTCCTTTTTATGCTACAATCTAACATTGGAAGTCCCCCCTCATGACTTTCCAATTCATAGGTGAATTGAATTGCCTTCACCTTTGAGTTAATGTGTTCGAAAAATCTATCTACATCTTATGTTCTAAATACAGTGAATGTGTCATCTACACCATAGTTTGACTTGGAGTGGGGCTGAACGTTTCAATCGTTATATTTTCCCACCTATCCGTGAATATATCTGACACAACCGGTGATATTGGTGACCCCAGTTTGTTTGTATATTTTCCCATGGAAGTTAAACACTATGGAACTTAGGCATAGCTGTACTCCCAGTATTATGTCCTCTAATAGTGATACTTTCGTTCTAAGTTCAAGTTCTTGGTCAGAAATGATTTGATATGAACAATAAATTTGATTCAAAACGTCATCCAGTAAATGATACTGTTTATCTAATAAACAAACTAATATGGAATTACTCACTACCATAGTGCCCAAGTTTTACACATATATTAAACAGTGAGACTATTTAATCCATTTTAAAAGGAAGTATCTTCACGGGATTCATAAAAGAAAATGTAAAAATAATATATGCAGAGAAAGAAAAGGAGAGTAAAGCACAATACGAATAATATTAACAACACTGGTGATAGTACGTACATGAGTTAAAAGAATATTAAGATAGCAATAAAGAAAACATTATAGCCAATAGAGTAAAGTAAAAGATTAAATATACCGATCATGTACACATTTTTAAGGTTTTATTTAGCTGTTGGCTTGTCGTGCGTAAATAAAACGCGATTCTCTCTTCTTATTCATCACACTTAGAACGCTAACTTCTAGTTTCATTCTGTTGACTGACAGGTTTCAGCGTAGAATTTTATACAGATGTGTAGCAGTTTGAGTTGCCACCCTCCCTCCATATCGCACACAAAGCAAGAGAAGAGAGTGAAGACAGATTCATCAAAGGAGAGATAATCAACGTAAGTACGATGAATTTTCTCGACAATCTCTTCCTGGCCAAACATTGGCATATTACCTCTCGATCGATGGAATCGAATACTGCTTTCAGGTCAAGAAGTATGGCAATCACTGAACACCCGTAAGTATGCGTATGTTCCAAAATCTGTCGAAGGGTGAAAATATGATCAAATACATCCTCATTCTCGGTTAAAGCCTACCTGATTTGCTCATATTTTGTTTCTCCCTAACACTTTCATTCTGTTAAATATGTTTATCTATTATTAGCCTTTTCCCTCCTGTTTTATCTTAATAATTTTTTGCTTTCCAGACTGCTAGTTATAAATCATCAGTATTGACTGTTGTTCCTGGTTCAATTGTTGATCTTAAGCTAACAAAAGGATATTTACTTTTAATAACATGTCGTGTATTGCCTGAGGCACGTACATCGCCGACACTTGGTCATGATGTTTTAGAAGTGGTTCAAAACGGTGGATTAACTTATTATCTATACAATATCAACACTAGAAAGCTGATAAAACTTGAGTTAAACACTCTGCTGTCTAGTTCCTTAGGAGGATTAAAGTAAGTGATTTTGTTTCTGTGTTCCATAAGGTATGAACTCGAATCACAGTTTCTCAGTGACACTTTTGATTTGGTAAACTAATGCTATTTCATGGTAGAGGTGATTTAAGCTGAGACACAAATGTAGATATTAGTAGGGTAAAATTGATTTATCAACTTTCAGAGCTTCATACCACTGGTCCGAAAGCAAAACCTGTTTGAAAGACACGATAGAGAATGAATTGAATTCATTACACATGAAGCTCTACTGGGGGAGAACGGGTATCCACCAAGATTCATCGATAAAAACATGCAGGAAAAGCCTCTGTCCTCCAAAAATCACAAATATTCCTAAGAAAACTCTCTACATGAACCTGGAATTCGAATGTGATATCGAAGCAGAAATTCATAGAAACTACGCTTCTAAATGTCTGAAGAAGACATTTCATGCAGCCATCTTACGCATCACATTCTTCAGCAGACATTACAGTCTAACATTAAGGATAAGATACCGTTTTTAGCCATCAGTGTGTATTTATCAGTTTACTTTTTCGTTTGGATCAGAGTATATCTACCGTACGCAACGTCAAGTCCACAAACGTATTGTGGAATACTGTCCCGCTTGGCGAGCCAGGTGATAAAAGAAAAATACTAGCAGCTCTATCCTTGGCCACCTTGTCAACTCTGAACATCGAACACCCCTACTTGAATGCTTCATAGTGCTACACAGAGTTCCTCAATATCGCATAAAAAGACTTCGGATACGCCATCTATACATAGCTGAATCATTAGCTATTCGGGATCTGAAACTGGACAGCTGCATTCAAAAGTCCTATATACATTCACTCGCCCTACGGTGGCTAGAGTAACGCTGTTACTATAATTTTGCTTCATTTCGTTATTAAGGTTTACTATTTTTATTATTATTATTGTTCTCATCGTCCTTATTTTATTATCACTCTATTCTTGTTTACTGGTAACACTGCACTTCCATACAGATTTTATTAAAATACTTTATCATCTATCTTTCTACTAGTTCTTGTGTGCATTATTATTAACGTTATTGTTAGCGGAGAAGCAACCTCTTCTCATTGGTTGTTTTCTTGCTGAAAGTTATTCTGTTATCTCTTTGTGACCGTTTCTCGAAAAATCAAACCATATATACCTTTGAATCATATTTTCACACTTTAACTCCGCTGTGATTGGCTTGTGATTTTCTCAAGGTTAAGCTTTATGATTGTTTTTCTCATGACCGCGATTCGGGAAGTGAACATTGACGTAAATTTGGCTTGCAGCTCGCTCTCACCGCAACAGAAGTCGATGAGATGTTTTTTTATATTTAATGTCAGGGAAAAGTTTGTGTATTGTAGAATTTTTTATTTTTATTTATTTTACTCCTTTTACGTTCCTAGTGGAACATAAAGCTTCAAGTTTCAGCTCTGAAGTTTCAACAGAATGGGGTCGCTAGCCGCACACGCGAACTTCCCTCTTCGCTAGCTTTACTACCGGCTTAGCGAGGTCTAGGAATACGTCGGCTGGGGATCGAACCCCAGCACCACATGCATGGCTGGCGAGAATTCTTCCGTTAAACCACCGTCGTATTGTGGTCTCGATTCCCTTTCCTCTTGCCCTAGGCTGGACAACTGGATTAATATCTTCAGCCTTCACACGATGCGTTATTTTTGTTATTTGAAAATAAACTTGCTACAGTGTAGGTGCCAAGAGATACACTCTGTAGGGTTTCGTAAGACGGTCACTTCATGAGCTGCTGACTTCACAATAAGCATCCGAGCGTGTGATCAGGAGTTGCATTCCCATGGTTGTCGGTAAGTAAAGCAGGCTCGTACGACATTCGTTCGCTTATCCGCCTTTGAATCCCATGTATATCTGTCTGTCTGCCTGTTTTCGACATAGAACTTTGCACAAATGTGCGGAAGTTCAAGTCGCCACACTCCGTGTAGCACGCGAAGCAAGAGAAGAAAGTACAAGAAAAGCATAATAGAAACAGTGAGCAGAGGTGTGAGAGAAAGGAGTGATAAAGAAAAACAAAACAGTTTCATTGGAGATCATAAGTCACAAGGAGTGGATGCATCTGCGCCACTGAGAACGATTTTGAGACATGTCACCAATTGTTTCCAACCATAGATTTTTACCGTACATCATAGATTTAGAGTTGGATTTTCCCGCCTCTCATAGAGGGACATTCGTGTACAGAGTGCGTGCGATGATGATAAGTGACATAAGTGGACATGAGGAATCTTCCCTGGGGTTGTTCAGTTCTAACATGAGTAAAATTACTCGGAATTTTTTATAGCGATGTCTTTTAGAAAAGAATCTAATTGTCTTATGTAATGTGTGTTCTTTTTAATTTCAGCGTATCATGTATCAGTCCGGTATGGTTACATGGTCATGATTTCCACTTTGCGTGTACATTATCCCATACATCCAATTCAAATCCTGATACCTCCTCCTCCTCATCTTCTTCTTCATTAGAACCAAATAACCTAAATTCTCTGTACTTTTGTGCTGTATTTTCTGTCAACCTGGATGAAACCGAAGATTCTATGCAGATTAATTTCGATTCATTATTATCCATTGAGAAGGCATCATTCATTGGCCAATTAAATAGTCTACGTGTTTTATCTTCACAGATTTCTATCGATTCAATCTATCCTAAGGACGTGGGTGATGATGGTGACGATGGTGATGTGAAATGGCGTCATTTTAAGTTGTGTATGCTTAGTGGAGGTAAGTTGATTTGAAGGTTTGAAGCCAATTTTTAGTCCTTTTCTAGTAAATTGTTATGTTTGTCCAAACCCTTTTTAAATGAGTCAATTGAGGGTTGTGACACCACTTCTGCTGGGTGTCGGTTCCACGAGTTGATGACTCGGTATGAGAACCGGCGCTCTACAGCGATATAGTTTCTCTTTGACTTTTGAACTCTCTTGCTATGTCTTCTAAGGTATTCTAACCTGGGGGAAGGGAGAAGAGAGAATAGATCAGGTTCTTAGTCATTATTTAAAATTTTAAACATTGTAATGAGATCTCTCTATCTACGCTATGACAGGGGGAAGGGATTTAAACTGTTCTGTCTTTCGTCGTATGGTAAATTAGTCATCCCAAGAATCACCCTATCTAGAATATGTAAGTCCTCTTTAAGACAAGGACTGGCTACCTGGCTACAGTTTTTCAATGTTAACTTCACCAGAAATGTATATAAAGAGGTGAACATATCTCTAGTTAATCTAGTAAAGGCTGTGCGAATTGCCCATCTCTCTGTCTGGATTCAACATAGAACTTGGCACCGAAGTGCACCAGTTCGATTTGCCACGTTACAAATACCACACAAAGATAGACAAGAAGATGAGTGAAGAGAATCAATAGAGTTTGACAAGTATAAGAGCGAAACAGAATGGGTAATGGTAGAAAGGAATATGAAAGATCACAGAGACTGAATACATCTGCGCTGGTCATTGACAACGATTTTGAGCCATGTCACCTATTGTCTCCAGCCATTGATTCCTAGAGTTCCGAGGGCCCTAACCCGGAAGTCTACATCTCCCTACCTGACTCAGTTTAACTGTCAAGGATTTCATGGATTGATGAGGCCATGTTTTTGTTTGGCCACCACTTACTCTTTTCCAGCCTGCACCTATATCAGCTAGTAATGCCCGTCGTTGGGGGAGGCGATGGTTAGGCGTGCGCAGCACGTGACCTAGCCATCTCAATCTATGTAACTTTATAGCCTCGTCGATTGATTTTCCCTGTTTTCCCAACACTACGTCTATCGTCAACATTACTTACCTTATTATACCACCTAACGTGAGAAAGAGATCGTAGACATCTATGATCAAAAACAGTCAACCTTTTCATGCCTTCAACTCGTATTGGCCATGTTTTAGAGCCATAGAGAAGGACGGGGCAAACTGCTGAGCAGTACACACGTCCCTTGGTTGATAGCCAGATGTCACGCCTACGCCAGAGATGGTGTAAGTCAGCGAAAGCAGCTCGAGGTTTTTGGATCCGTGCTGAGATTTCGTCACCAATCAGTCCGTTGGTGCTGATACAACTTCCCAAATAGGTGAAGTGGTCAACATGTTCTTCACATGCACTTCACTCCCTATCACTAAGCTAGGAGTTGATGTAGTCCAGTCCTGTAGCAGCATCTTACATTTGACAGCAGGGGCGAATCGCATGCCAAACATACGAAGATTGCTGCTCAAGGTGTTCAGAAGACTCTGCATTTTGTCAGAATCCTCCCCTAACAGGTCTATGTCATTTGCATATTCTAAGTTCAAAGGACTATTCCCTGGTAACAAGTCGATTCCTAAGTCGTTAAGTTCAGTTAAGGATACTTCCATAAAGATGTGAAACTACGTGCTGTCACCGCATCACAATGTGCTGTAGTTTTTAAATCGTGGTTTATGGTAACATCTAGATCCAAATGAGTCTGAACTGATGGTGGGTGTTATTCCCTCTAGTTCGGAGGCGCTGATGCTTGCGTGTTATACATTCATATATCGATTGGTGAACTGATTAATAGACTTGATGACGCGGTAAAGATTATCTGCGTAATATATCATTAAATGATTATTGATTGGTCGAACACTATTGTCTATTCTACTTTGTTTCCGGTTTAGTTATGATATGGTATCATTAACAATAAATTACGTCAGTTGTCTGAAAAAAAGCTATGTCAGATGATAAGAATTTTGAGACTTATTATCAGTGTTGTAGTTAAGTTACAGGATTCAATCATGAGCTGACATCGGTTACAGAACCATTGGAAAACTACCACTCGACTACTGGATAGCCAGCCGATTCGTTAGCTTAGTTTACGACTCTTCAGGACTAGGCAACCGCCACACTGGCAGGGACCGAACCCACCACCTCCTAGTTACGAGGCGAGCTCGTACTCCAATAAGCCACTGGGAACCGCCAATCCAAATGGTCAGCCCGCTTATGAATTCTGACTTCTACCGATTGACATGATATGGCATGCTGGTTGGCACTAGCCAATGGGATCTCACTAGCAAGTCTTTGTCCTCATACTTGACCTGCTGTACTCCATCAGTCGCGACAATACTTGAATATTAATCTCATACTTACTAGCGACTAGTGGTCCAGTTCAGGTAGGTAGGTAGTTACCTGCGTTCTCTAGTGAGAAGTAGTGACCAGTCGGGGTGGGTACGACGAGTCGGATGTGATGACAAATACTCGCCAGTGAGATGATACTGTTTAGTGTAGTGATCGCTCTGTATCGTGCGTGTATTGTCAGAAATTTGAATTCATCGGCTGGCTGGTCATTGGATTTGCGGGTCCCAGTGGCTTAATGGTGTACGAGCTCGCCTCATAAATGGAAGGTGGTGGGTTTGAACCCTGTCAGTGGTGGTGGTGGTTGCAAACTAGGCTGACAGGGCCTCTGTCCGTTCAAATCCCTACAAACCAACCCTTGAGAAGGTACGTCTTTTTCTCATAGGCTTTTAAGTTTTAAGCACATAGAGCACCGGTTGTTGTAGGCGAGTCTCAATAGCCTCTCCCGTTTGGAGTCTTCTTTACCTTGATGCTTTTGGCAATGCATTTAGTAGCTGATAGATGATAATGGGGAAGGGTTCTTATATGCTAGCTTAGTGATCGGTCACTTTGAACCAGGTGGACTAATATCGAGCTGTCGATGATATTTCTTACTACACCTTTATTTAGCCACACACACACACACACACACACACACACACACACACACACACACACACACACACCACACTGATTGGTTTTCCCGAGCGAGCACGAAAATCAATTTCCTAGAGTATTGGTCAATACAACTCGCTCCATCACAAGCGTAGTTGAATCGGTAGATACAATTAGAGGTGGCTAGCTGGTCTAGGTGGCTCATCGTTCTAATGAGGAATGACAACGGGTAGTGTAGAAAATGTAACTTGTATAACTTGTGCTGCGCATGCCTAACCATCGCCTCCCCCGATGACGAGCATTACTAGCTGATATAGGTGCAGGCTGGAAAAGAGTAAGTGGTGGCCAAACAAAAACATGGCCTCATCAATCCATGAAATCCTTGACAGTTAAACTGAGTCAGGTAGGGAGATGTAGACTTCCGGGTTAGGGCCCTCGGAACTCTAGGAATCAATGGCTGGAGACAATAGGTGACATGGCTCAAAATCGTTGTCAATGACCAGCGCAGATGTATTCAGTCTCTGTGATCTTTCATATTCCTTTCTACCATTGCTCATTCTGTTTCGCTCTTATGCTTGTCAAACTCTATTGATTCTCTTCACTCATCTTCTTGTCTACCTTTGTGTGGTATTTGTAACGTGGCAAATCGAACTGGTGCACTTCGGTGCCAAGTTCTATGTTGAATCCAGACAGACAGAGACTTGTTAGTAATTATTTCATTCGGTTGACACGTCACCTGTGAATTGTACTTGAATATATACATAAGTTTTGTACTTGCTCGTAGAGAATAGCCCTTTTCTACTTTCTTGGTCATGTATTTCCTGATGAGCTTTTCTGGATAGCTATTTTCAATTCAGGTGTCATATGCAGCCAACCCTGAGTTCGTATTCAATGACGTCTTCTTAGTATATGGCTCTGATCCTGTAGTCCCGTATTAAATACATTTTATACTGGAGAGGAACATAGCTATGAAGAAGACAAAGTTATCGAAAAGAATATTCATTGTTCAATAGTTATCCATCTTTTAAAGTTTCTAATGCGTATTATTGATCAGTTTTTCTTTTTCTTTCATAGAGTCTGGCTTACACTCTCTATCGTCCAACCTACTCGTCTATTGGACTAAACCATTGGATTCAAATTATTCTTTATTTACCCTCTTACAACCTTATCATTCGCCAATGATTAATCCAACAAATTCAAGCATAGCATTTCCAATCAAATCAATAGAATTGTTGACTTATTCTCAACAACTAGGTCAAATTAATACAGTCAGCGCTTTATGGTTAAAACCTTGTCATAATTATGCTACACGTAAACGTGCATTCGGTGGAATTGGATTAGAAGTATGGATTATCAGGCAATTACCACAAGGATATGAATTAAACAGTTCTGAAGTGGTTGTATTATCCACTAGACCTTTACGAGGTAAGTTGTACAAAGGCGGTAAACATACCCTGTGAGATATAATGAAAATCCAATGTTAATATGCTAAGAATATTATATTCAAGTACTGGACAGCTTTTTAACCCTAGTTTGGGCTCTTCATCAGTACGGACCCGCCGGTGTTCGGACCCAGGACCTTCCGGTTACAAAGCAAGCTCGTATACCATCCAGCTACTGGGACCCGACTCAGTGGCCGGGTTCGAACCCCAGTGGTTACGTATTGCTGAAGAGTTTGAAACTGGGCTGACAAAATAGCTGTCCCATACTCCCATGTATTCTAATTGTTCTCTAACTGATGTCAATCCTGTAATCCTAGCCGACCATTATTGTTAAATGAAAATACAAACATGAAAAATTAGTGATTGGATACATTGGAAATTGTTGAATTGCACAGTCGAGATATTTATTATTGTTATTATTGTTCCCTTGTGTTCGTAGTGGAACATAGGGCTTCAACTGCACGTCTCCATTTGCCACTTCTGTCTTCTGCTGTACTTTTCACCTGCATCCATGTTAGTCCATAGTGTTTCGACTCCTCTTCACACGATCTCCTCCATGTCACCCTTGCACTGACGTCCCACTCGCCGCTTCCCTTTCGGATTCGACTCGAGCACTGGCCTGACGTGCGCGCGATGTCACCCAGCGGCGGCCTCCTCAGCGAGTGTCCAATCCATCTCAACTTTCTCTTGCATATTTGTTGGTTGGCAATTGGTTCTTGTTTTGTTTGTTCCCATAGTTTCTTGTTGGTGATTCTTTCCGGCCCGGCTATCTGATCTTCAGTATAGAGCGAAGACAGTTGTTGATAAAGGTCTGAGTTAGCCTGTTGGAAATATTCTTTGTGATCCGCCAAGTTTCTGATCCGTATAGAAGAACTGACTTGACGTGTTTGTATTGAAAATCCGACTGAATTTTGTTGTTGATTCTGGCTGAGGGACGAAGACTTCCAGATTGGTTTCAGATTTATGAATGTATTTCTCGCCTTCCCGATTCTCGCTCGATTTGACATCCTCTTCCGTTCTGACTTCCTGTAGTTGAGACAATGCTCCCTAGATAAGTGAGTGAATGAAGTAACCTCTTTCAAATGCCTCCTATTGATGGTGATTGGCGCCGGATGTTGCTGCTGCTGTTGTTGTTGGTTGGTTACTTTCATCACCTCCGTCTTGTCTATGTTCACCTGGAGTCAGCCAAGATAGGAGGAGAGGAATTGGTGATGAGTAGGGTGGGTGTGGTGAGTTTAACTCAAGTCATAGTAACAAAAAAGAACTGAATTCCAAAAAAGTATAAAAATATGGTTGTGGAGGGGGTAAAGACAAAAGATTATGTAATTAGTGAGATGAGATGTTGAGTCACCAAGGCAAAGATGAAGTAAAATGCCACTATTTATTGATTTGGTCGCATTTTTCACTGCACTTGATATCTGTCAGTCCTTGAATTTGCAATCAGTGTACTCCATTTGCTGGTATTTATTTGTATGTCATATGTGGTAATTATATTTCTGTCACACCAGTGAGTATTACTCACCTCCACTCCTATCCACCCCCGAATGAAACTTCTACTCACATTTTATCTTATGTTCTGACTGACTTTACATTTTATTTACATCAAGGTGACGGTATTAACTAACGAACTATCATGCCATCTTATACATGTACCGCCATACAGTTTCCGATATAATTTTCACTTGCCTTCACTGGCTAATCATGGATTTCTAATTGTGGTGATCAACTCGTAAAAAAGAATTTTGGTAGAGCCTGAGGAAGAAGTTATCGAAAACAATTTCTCGCTCTAAACCATCTTGTTCGTAACATTTGAATAAGTGCAGCAGAAAAAAAGCAGCGGGAAATTCAACATTTCCAACAAGCGTCAAGTTTTATTTATTTATGGAAATTTATAGACCAAGGTAATTTATTATACACAAGCCATGTGCCAGGAGGAGATGAAAGCATGTGGACAGACCTGGAGCAGGGTGAAAAAGTTGTCAGAAAACCGAAGGCAATGGAGGTGCGCAGCTGAAGCCCTATGTTCCTCTAGGAACTAAAGGATACAATAATAATAATAATAATGTGCCAGGTGATCCACACTCGAAACCTCAGAAAGGCGTTTGAAGGGTATACAAGAGTAAGACAAAGTTGGCTGTCTATTATCACCGATGATATTTCTAATTGTGGTGGACTGACTGGATTATTCGCAAGACTTTGCCTTGGGAGCAAGAAGACAGACTCTAGAAGATCTGGATTCCGCAGATGATGTAACACAAACTCGAAGACTTATAGGCGAAATTAAAAAAAACTGCATGAGGAAGCAGTGTAACAACAGAAGACAAGGGCCAGGCAACAGATCGTTTTATTATGAAAATCAACACGTATTTATATATATTTCACATACATTATTATAGCTTATGCAAGTAGAAAAAGCGCAGTCATCTGATTGGTTGCAGACAAACGCAGGCTTCTGATTGGTTGTTTCGGGATTCCTTGACAAATAGAGTTCTCTATCTGCGAATCATATTTTGCCACGTTAACTTTGCTGTGATTGGTTGTTGAATCAGCCTTGTTCATATTTTCTCACGGCCCATATTAGTGACCTAGACATTAACGTAGATTAGTGTCAACCAATCGGCTAGCAGCCTGCTCTCACCACAGCAGTACAGCCAAGATAGGAATTTACTTGAACGTAGATAAGATGGAGGTGATGAAGATAGCCACCTATCACCAACGGGAGAAATTTGAAAGAGGTCACTGCCTTCACTCACCTGGCTAGGAATCATCACTCCAACTACAGGAACACGGAACGGATGAAGATGTCGAGACCAGTCAGCCAGAATCGGAAAGGCAAGGTAAACTGACAACACTTTGAAATCAGATTGCAAATCTTCTGCGCTCACTCAGCCAGCATACACAGCAAAATTCGAATTCTGTTCAACACAAATGTGAAGTCAGTCAGCCACTTCTTCTATATGAGCCAGAAACTTGCAGTTCGTGTGAGTTACGAAAAGCATTTCCAACAGGCCACTCTGCAGACTTTTATCAACAATTGCCCCCTACTCTGGCTCTATATTGAAGATCAAATGGTTGGCCAACCAGAAAGAATTAACAGAGAACAATAAACTCTGGCAATGAACGAACCAACAGGCCAGAACCTATTGTTCAACAATAAGTGAGATGCAAACGGAGATGGATTGGCCAAACGCCACCGTCGAATGACATATCTCGCCAGACTAGACCTCGAGTGGAAGATGATTGGGAAACGGGGGACCAGTTGGGTGTTGATCCGAGGGTGACATGGAGGGGGTCGTTTTGGTGGGGGGCGATGAAGAACTATGGGCAGTCTTGCGGCCAGTTAAAGAGGACTGCATAAAGTATGACAAAGTGGAGACGTGCTGTTGAAGCCGTATATTCCACTCGGAACCAACGGCGACAGTAATAATGTTAATAACAACAATATTAGTTTCTTTTTACGGCATTGAATAGCTGGCCGCACTTTCAACAGTCCTTCTTTCTACCTGACTTACTATCGGCTTACCGAGATTCAGGAATGCGTCATTCTGGATTTTGTTAGCATTCTTTCATTGAACCATATATTGTTGTGGTAGGGATTGCATTTAAGCTGGTGAATGTTTCTAGTTCGAATAGGATTAAATTTCAGTTATTCTTTTTGCTTTCTTGTTTGTATTTTTAACTCCCGTCATTACATCATCATATAAACCCTAGTTTATTGATTATTTTTGTTTTCGTTTTTAGCCCATCTTATCGCTTTAGCACCGAATATCACTTATGCTGATTTCTTTGCAAATTCTAATCATCAAAATACTTCATTAATTCAATCTATGCTGTGTCAAGGATATGCTGCCAATGGTATCAAGACCGGCACAAGCACCATCAGTAATAATAATCATAACAATAATAAAATCTCATCACCTGGTCGTACTCCTCAGCTTTTGTCAACCACATCAGCATCATCATCTTTCTTCTCTTCTCCGTCTTCATCATCGTCTTCATTGTTATCATTACCGGCGGCGGCTTCCTCTTCCGTATCATCATCATCATCGAAGGCGTTAGTACAGAGCCAATTATTATATTCGGATGGTAATAATAATAATAATGGTAATATTAATCGTCGAAATTCACTCATGTCCTTTTCCACTTTTTCTTCTTCTTCTTGTTCTTCTTCAAGAAAATATAACGCTGAAAAATTTAAAATGTCCGGTATGTTTGTTTGTTCGTTCGTTGTTTTCAAAAAAAATTTTTTGAAATGTGTTTATTTTATCCAATCAAATTCATACAAATCAACGCTTGAATATTGATCTGATGCTCACTAGCGACTACTGGCTCTATTTAGGTAGGTAGGTAGGCAGGTAGCTACCTGGGTGGGTTCTAGTGAGAAGTGGTGACCATTGAGGGGGGGGTGAGGATAAATAGTTGCCAGTGATGACGTTGGCTAGTGTGGTGATCGTGCTATATCATGGGTGAATTGAAATTCTCATCGGCTGGCTAGCCATTGGATTGTTGGGTCCCAGTGGCTTAGTGGTGCACAAGCTCGCCTTGTGGTTGCAAACTAGGCTGACGGGGCCTCTATCCGTTACTCTCAGGTTTTCCAGTCGTTCTCTAACCAATCAAATCTCGACAAATCAACCCTTGGGAAGGTATTTCTATTTCTCATAGGCTTTTAAGTTTTGAGCTTGAAAGTTTCAATACCATTGTGTATTATGTTCATGGGGTATGGTCACTGGCGTCATACCCCACCCTTTTCACTTTACTAGGTCTACTGCCATCTACGCTAGATTTAAGAGTATGCCGGCCGAAGATCGAACTCAAGGTATTTATTATTATTATTGTTCCCTTGGGTTCCGCTGGGTGGAACATACAGATTCAACAGTATGTCTCCACTTTTTTCTATTCTCTGTTGTCCTCTTTAGCTGGAACCAAGATTTTCCATTGTCTCTGATCTCCTTTATGTCGCCCACGGACCAGCGCCCAACTTATCACTCGTTTCCCATTCACCTTCCACTCGAACAATCGCCTGCCTTGGCCGCGATGATACCCAATGGTCTCCTCAGTTGAGCAGTCGGTTCTCGCCTGTTGGTTCGTTCATTGCCAGAGTTTCTTGTTTTTTGCTAATTCTTTCTGGGCGGCCGGCCATTTGATCTTCAATATGGAGCCAGTGAATGGGGCATCTGCTGACAAACGTCTGCAGAGTGGCCTGTAGGAAATGCTTTTCGTGACTCACGCGCAGTGGAAGTTTCGTAAAAGAAGTGACTGATTGACTTACCGACTTCACATTTGTGTTGAACAGAATCCGAATCTTGTTGTTTATGTTGGCTGAGTGACCGTGGGAGATTTTCAAAGTGATTTCAAGGTGTTGGCGGTGTACCTTTCCTTTTTGATTCTGGCTGGCTGGTTTCGACATCTTCATCCGTTCCGTGTTCCTATAGTTGGAGTGATGCTTCCTAGGCAGACAAGTGAAGGAAGTGATCTCTTTCAAACTTCTCCCCTTGATGGTGGGTGATCGGTGGAGGCTGTAGTTGTTATTGTTGGTGGTGATAGTGGGTGAATGGTTGGGTGGGTATCTTCATCACCTCCCCGCCTTCGCTACTTTCAAGGGAATTCCTGCCTTGTCTACACTGCTTTCTCATGGAGTTTGTTAATTTTCGCCTGTAAGTCTTCGAGTTTGTGTTACATGAGACATCTGCGGAGTTCAGATCTTGTTGGTGGTCCAGAATATTCCTGTCTTCTCTCTCCTGACGCGCAGTCTTCCGAATAATCCAGTCAGTTCACGACAATTAAAAATATCATCGGTGATAATAGACGTCCAGCCTTGTCTTACTCCTCTACCCAATTCTAACGTCTTTCTGAGGTTACGGTTCCGGATCACCTAACACGTGTCACTGTCGGCTGTTGAATGAGGTTGATAAAGATTTGGAGCATTATCTAGTACATGTTCATTAATTTGACGGTTGAGTACATACTAATGAACACTTGTGCTCTATTTACCTGTATAATTCGTGATCAGCACCTATTGTAATGTCTTATGATTATCTCCTAAAGTCTTGTATTGATTTAAATTTATTTCTCCATTCATATTTAATTATAATTGTTATATTTCTTTCTTTATAGTCTTTATACCATGGCCTTCTAAATTATTATCCGATGGAAATAAACATCAGTTAAATGTCTTTAAAACATCACCAGACATAGTCGAAGGATATGATATTGGTGTTGATGCTTGTACATTGTTAGTAAGTTCGACTTTTAGTTTAGTCGTCTGATTGTTTCACTTTTCCATTAAGGGCGATATTGTTCATTGGTGCTTAAACACTGAGTTTCCAGTCAACGGGTATCCAGGTTGGAATTTCACTGTACATGTTACGGCAGGAAATATGAGAAATGGTAATGGACTGTTTTTGTAACCATTTTGGGCGTCGGCTAGATCATCGGACAACAGACTGTTCTGATTGGTTGGCGTTTATTACTCCATGGTTAAACAAAGTGACGAGAACTGACTGACTGACTGACTGGTTTCATCTTAGAACTTTCCACTAGTTCCACTTGCCACTCTCCCTCCATGTGGCACACAAACCAAAAGAAGCCAGTAAAGCCAGGCTCCTGAAAAGAGAGAGATAATAAACAGAAGTGTAAAGGAAGAATAGTAATAATATGGTGGAAGAACGATAGACTTTTATTTGATAAGACTGAGAAACCACAAACAGGGAATGCATATACGTTGTTATTGACAACGAGGATTTTGAGCCATATCCCGCCTCCATTGCTTTTTACCATCCTGAGGACTCCAATCACACTGTCAATCTATACTTCCTTACAGGGATGGCTTAGAATAACTGTTATGCATTTCATGTGACCACCACCAGCACTTTTCCAACCTGATCGATCCTATGTTGGTCAGCTAACAGTACCCGTTGTCGAGGAAGGCGATGTTTGGGCTAGGCTGGGCATGCCCCGTCAATTGATTTTCCTTTCTTACCTAGCTAGCATTTCACCGAAGCCTAACATCCTCAATATTACTCTCTCTATCATATCACCACCTACCATATAACGCACACGGGGGATGGAACGTAAACAGACACCTATGATGAAAGACAGCTATCTAGCTAGCCAGGTTTTTGACATCTCCCACTTGCAATGGGAACTAGGCCTCACTGACAGCCAGCCATAAAGGAGGACAGAGCGAAGTGACTACTGAGCAGGACACACGTCTTTTGGTCTACAGCTAGCCAGCCAGTCAACCGGATATCACGTTTAACCAAGTGAGAAATGGCGTAGGTTGGTTGGGAAATGCCAAACAAGCCTCCTGTATCCATGCTTAGATTTCGTCAGCGATGAACCCTTTGTCGCTGGCTGATACAACTTCTCCCGTATATAAGTGAAGTGGTCCTGAATAGCCAGCCAATGTGATTCGCTTATTCGTAAATGACTCGTTTGAAGTCTTGTTGCGCTATATTCGGGGAAGCTCTGTGGATCACTTTGAAGTATTTACAGAGGTGAGGGGTCTGTCTGAGACTGACAGTTGATAAGATGCTCGATAAAAGCACAACTGATATTTATTTCGCTACTGTAGTGTTAACCAGCGTGGTTAGTGTTCTAAAATACGTTTACGGACGTAGATTTGAGTACGGTTGATTTGCTTCTCTCCATAGGAACAAGTCCTTAACGCACAACTGTATGGACTAAAAAATATGATTCTTAAGGGAATATTAGTAAATGATGTCTTTTTCAGACAATTAGAAATATAATTTTGAAGGATTTCGGCTTCGATGTCATCTGTGAACTGCAGGTTCATGAAGAGAGTTTTCTTAGAACACCTGTAACATTCTGTGACAACACCTTTTCCTTCATGTTTTGGTTAATATATCTAGATGAAGGATATTTTTCTTATTTACTGTCGCATAGAGTTTTCATCTCCAGTCTCCAAGGTGTCCTCCAAATCCTTGAGCGTAATGAACGTACTACTTTCTTTTATTGTCTGGTTGGTGCGACATAACTCTGGGAGTTAATAAACTGTCCAGTGGTTGTTGGTTTTTCGTTATATTGATCTTAGGATTGAATTGTTTTATTTTCTAGAAAGTACCACTTCCAGGAACAGAAATAGCAGGTTTGATTCCCATTTCAGAGTGAATTAATCGAAAAGTGTGTTATGCTAAAAGTGTTGAATAGACTATCTAAGTGGAATTTTCACTACAAATTATAAAAGTGTCATGTAAATATCTTTTATTATTTTAATGGTCTACGAACTGGCCTTGTAACCTAAAGGTCCTGGGTTGAAACCGTGGCAATGGGGTGGGTGCGTATCGCTGAATAGTTAGTCCTTAACTAATCTGACGAAACAGCTGTCCAGTACTCGGGTGCTTGTTTCAAATGGTTCCCTAACTAATATCAGCTCATGATGATAATTCTGTAACCAATCAAATCAAATCAAATCCTTAAAAAGCAACACTCAACTATTCCTTTATTCTATTAAAGTTGTCAGGGCTGCTCCCCCTTCGTTAGGAGATAATGATAATTGAGTCGTCGGCGTGCATGTGTTTGTGTCAGCCATCTTCAACTGATGTTAGTTCTTAATTCCAGTCTACACTGAAATTAATCGTTAAGACGCTTGCCGACCATGCACATGATCCGGGTTCGATCCCCAGCCGACACACAACCGATATCACAGGTCGGCCTGCAAAATTTGGGCTACCAATATCGCATGCTGAAAAGTTCATACTTGTATCAAAAATACTGTGTGGAGTCAATTTATAATTAAAAATTTAATTTAAATTATACAGACCCGAAAGTCTGACTGAATTCAAGAATTTAAATTGTGATCTACTTTGCTTTTATTTGAATAGGACGATGATTCGGAACCATCTTCATCACATACACCAACCGTAGTCAGTGCTAAGTTGACCAATTCTGGATCAAATTCTGTTTTACTGAGTAAATCACAACTGCAGTCAGGTGAGTTGTGTGTGTGTGTGTGTGCGCGCCATTTTTCGGTTTGTTTCTTTACCTTGTGAGTGGAACATAGGACTTCAGGCTTGAGTTTTTAAGTTTCTGTAGCTGTGATGTCTATTTTTTACGGATTGGGTTTACTAACCTCATATCCAACCTTTCTTATTCTTAACCGGTCTTATTACCGGTTTGGATTGGTTTAGGAGTGCCTTTGTTGCCCGGGGATCGAGCCCCGAACCGCGAACCACATGAGGCGTGGTTGGCGTACCACTTTTATAGCTGTATCATCGACGCACTAAAGCCGTTATGTATGTGTGTGTTATTTTATCCTCATTCTTATCAATTTACATCAATAAAAAAGAAACCTGACTTTTATTGAAACGGTTAGATAACATCTATCCTTCCTTTCTCTCTCTCTCTCTCTTCCCTGTGCTGCGTATATCCTTTTTCAAGATGTATTATGCACTTCAACGGGGGATGGATGTACTTCAGAACGAAATCCACAGTGTTTTGAATTAAATGATGACAGTTCATTATCAAAAACTGAGTAAGTTGAATGAACTTTTTCGTCTTAATCATTTTGATTAGTTGCATTGTGGTCCGTCGTCTAATGGGGCAGTGTCAGTCACACTGAAGGTCATGAATCGATTCCTGACCGACACAGTGTTAAACGGTGTCTAATGCGGAAAACAGAAAAGGTTGGGTGTGAGGCTTAGTAACCTCACTTCGTAAAGAGTTTCAGTATCAAATGAAAGGGTTAACTGTTAATGAAAATCGCAGTCTGTTGTAAATGCTTTCGCTGACATGTATGCCGATTCTCTTAACCAATCATATGTAAGCACTGACTTGATATTATTGTTGAAAATTTGGATCTTTTTTCTGAATTTTCTGAATGCTGTTGATCTCCACAATTATTTCAGAGTAAAAGAAGCCTACCTTGCTTTCAGGATTTTATCCGGGCTGGCTTCGATATCGTCATCCATAGCGCTTATAGTTGAAACGATGCTGGCTCGGTTAGTTAAGCGAAAGAAGTTACCTCCTTCAAATTCCTCCCGTTGATGATGATCGGTGTGTTTTATGGTTGGTGTTCGGTATCTCCATGTTAATATGATGAAGTTCTATACTCGCTGTCTCTTTTGCCCACTTGGTGGTTTTCACTTGTAAATCGTCGAGTTTTCGTGTCATATGACATACACCATCCGCGAAATCCAAATTTTGTTGGGTCTGTTTTTATTCCAACATACGCTTGTTTTTTTCTCTTACGGCCTACTGGATGATCCAGTCCACTATAATCAGAAAGATCATCGGTGACAGTCTAGCGTAGGACTTTTGAAATGTTGGGGGATTTCATCATGAGCTGGTTAGAGAACCATTGGAAAACCAGCTGCTAGTACTAACATACAGACGTTTTGTCAGCCTAGTTTGGGACTTTTTAGCCGTGCGCATCTGTCGCCGGATTTCGCAGTCGGAACTTTTCGGGTGCAAGGACAAATACTCGCCAGCTGTAACATTGTCTATTGGTAGCACTGTGTTGTGGATTGGTAGAAGTTGGTATTTATGGGCTGACTGGCCATTAGTTTGGCTGGTCCAAGTGGCTTAATGGTCTAGTGACTCACTTTGTAACCGGAAGGTCTTGGGTTCTAACCTTGGCAGTGGGCGCATACTGATGAAGAGTCTTAAACTAGGCTAATGAAACAGCTGTCTGTTCAGTACTCTAATGGTTCTCCAACCGAAATCAGCTCATGATAAAGCCCTAAATAAAATGATTATTGGTCTGAAAGGAAAACAGCCCAACTATGCTCTAGGCGCAAGAATGAGCAACCGTATCCCTCATAGAGAATTTTTGGGAAGCAATTTATTTCCAGCATTTTATGTGAAAACATTATGTTCTATGTGACAACTAATGCAAAAAAAAACTAATGTTTATGAAGCCTTAAGATAATGAAAGTTCCTCCTAGAATATGGAGGATGAGGAGCATCTTGCCAAACATGATATGTAATAATGACTACCATCCAACAACAAAATTCATTCTAGAAGACATGAAAAGACTAGCTGTCTTTGATCATAGGTTCCTGAGCTCTATTTCCTGTGTAAAGTGGCATAATAAGGTGAGCAACATTGAGGTTAGGCGTAGAGTTCTAGGTAAACAGGGGAAATCAATCGACGAAGTCGTGAAGTTACAAAGACTGAGATGGTTAGGACATGTGTTACGTATGCCAAGCCATCGCCTCCCTCGACGAGCAATGTTAGCGGATATAGGGTCAGGCTGGAAAAAAGCTAGCGGCGGTCAAACAAAAACTTGGCACCAGTCAATGAAATCCACAACAGTTGGTCTAAGCCACGTAGGAAGGTGTAGACTTCCAGGCTGGGGTCCTCGGGACGGTAAAAATCTATGGTTGGAAACAATTGGTGACATGGCTCAAAATCGTTCTCATTGACAGCGCAGATGCATCCACTCCTTGTGACTTATGATTTCCACTGAAACTGTTTTGTATTTCTTTATTACTCCTTTGTCTCACACCTCTGGTCACTGTTTCTATTATGCTTTTCTTGTACTTTCTTCTCTTGCTTTGTGTGCTACAAGGAGGGAGTGTGGCGACTTGCACTGTCGCACATTTGTGCAAAGTTCTATGTCGAAATCAGACAGACAGAAACGGAAAACGAATCTAAAATTTCCTTTCTTGATATGGAACTAACAAGACGACCCGACGGAACCTTATGAAGGTGAGTTCATAGCATATCCACTTGGAATGGTCAACTAACAAGTTGTTATACTTGGGTGTCCGTTGAATGAAAACAGAATCTAATTAAATCCCTTACCATTCGAATCCGACTCATCTGCGGCCCTGACGCCCTGGAATCAGAACTAGATCTTGTGAAAGAAACCTTGATCCAAAATGGATACCCATCAAGATACATCGACAAGAGTGTCAGACCAAAAATTCAGAAGAACAAAACATAACGTGTTCCAAAATAAACTCTTCACAAACCTGAATTTCAAGGGAGGCTCACCCTGTGAAATTCTTAGGAGAAGAATTCTAACACCTTTGAGAAGAAAATTCTACTCAGCAACTCTAAGAGTAGTGTTTTCCAGTCGTCCATTGATGTGGAGAAGCCTTAAGGGCAAGATTTCGTATCTGACCACCTTTGCGTGCATATATCCGTTCACCTGTTTCTGTGGAGCCAGGTAAACTGGTCTTTCGACGCTCATTCTGTCCAAAAAGGTTAAAAAGAACTACGAAAAGGTAATAGTGGTTGTATAAGCAGTGCGGTAATCTAACATCTTGTCAACACTGGCCATTCTTTCTCAACAAACGCCTCCTTCAAAGCAATCTACAAAGTGAAGAACAACCTGCCAAAGACAATATGCTTCCGTCCTCTTTATATTGCAGAAGTCCTAGTCATTCAGTTAAAAGAAAATCATTCAACCACTCCTATTACCATGGCAACAATCGTGTTGATTGTTGACGACTCTTGTGTCGGAAGTTTTACACAGACACATCAAGTAAGTTGGAATATGACACAGTGTAACGGTATGTACGTCTGTGGGTATTTGACCCATGAATTCATACTTTGAAGTGATAGAGAGAAGATTTGTATCTGAGGTAGGTAATTTCACTATGGTTATATTTGTTGTGTTGTTTTCTTTTTTTTTGAGTTGGGCGGTTTAGCTGTCTTCCTAGACGTCATTTTCAAGTCTAGCTTAAAAATGCAGTGAAATTTTCGAAAAGTATTCATGATCATCGAATAGGTGTGGATCCAGAACCTGCAGGTTACAAAGTATGAACACATTGCCCCTACCAGTCAATAAAAGTTGGAGAACTTTCGTTAAACATTAAAATATGATGTTCATTCACAGTAAAAAGACGGTTGCAGAGAAAAAAATTTCTGTTTTTCACGAAGTTAGTCATCAACTAAACGGTAAATTCTTGTATTTATAGAGTAAATGGGTGAAAAAGTTCCAGAACTATTTACGGTAGGTCAAAGGTCAGATTTAATAGAATCACAAAGTGTAATGAACAAGAAGATCGGATAAAACAAAACATTATTATTATTATTATTATTGTTCCCTTGGGTTCCTAGTGGAACATAGGGCTTTAACTGCACGTCTCCACTTGCCACTTCTGTCTTCTGCTGCTGTACTTTTCACCCGCATCCATGTTAGTCCATAGTGTTTCGACTCCTCTTTACACGATCTGCTCCATGTCACCCTTGCACTGACGTCACACTCGCCGCTTCCCTTTCGGATTCGACTCAAGCACTGGCCTGACGTGCGCGCGATATCACCCAGCGGCGGCCTCCTCAGAGAGTGCCAATCCACTCAAACAAAACTTAGTAGGATGATAATTACGGGGAAAATTGACACTTTTGTACAATACGGAATTAAAAGTGTGGTAATAACGAGATAGATAAGAAGTTCGGATAAAAAAATCATAGTAGTGCAGACAGCAATTAAAAAAATGTAAAAATAACAGAAATAAACAGAAAGATTGGAAACTGACTGGCAGGCTGGTTTCAACATGGAACTTTGCACCGATTCGCAGCAGTTCGAGTCACTTGACTTCATGTAGCACACAAAGCAAGGCAAAAAAAGTAAAAAGAAATGCAAAATATAGATAGTGATATGGATACAGATATAATACTAGGGCCAGGAAATAGATCATTTATTGAGAAAATCAACAGATATTTATAGATTTTTATGTACATTATTATTAGCGTAATTGTTAGCAGAGAAGCAACGTTTTCTGATTGGTTGTTTTCTTGCCGAAGGTTATGCTGTCATCTCTTTGTGACCGTTTCTTAGACTGTCCAGTGATATATCTACGAATCGTATCCGCCAACGCTAAGTCCGCTATGATTGTTTGTCGAGTTTCTCAAGTTTAGGCTTTGTTCTTGTTTTTTTTCTCATGACTCTGATTCTGGACGTAAACATAGACGTCATTTGCTGTCTACAATTTTGTCTTGCAGACAGCTCTTACCACAACAGTAAACAGAGATATAAAGCAAAATGAATAGTAATATCGAAGACCAATACAGTTTTATTGGGTATTATAAGTCACAAGGAGTGGATGCATCTACGTCATTGAGAACAATTTTGAGCTAGCCATATCACTTGATTGTGTCCAACCATTAGTGTTTACCGTCTCGAGGACCCCAACCACGAAGTCTACACCTTCCTACGTGGCTTAAACTAACTGTTGATTGAAAGATTGGATAATTACTACTGAGAGAAATGACCTTTCAATGATGGCCATGTTGGAGACAATGGTTGGACACATTTCTTCTGAATAAATGGCTTGGGCTTGAATTTTTGGATCACTAATGCCTCAGCTATTCCCAGCCAGATACTTTGATTTTACCCCCTTGGGGTGGCATGGTCGGATCTTGCATATGACTTTGAAGGATTGTTCATTCAAACGAAGTCAGATGTCCTGAATTCATCACACCAGATGTTCTGTTGTTACCATTGACCGGAAATAATTTTGGAACTTTCTCACTCATTTACTCTATAAATACACGAGTGTACAAGGCAGGCTAGTTGACGGTGACTTCTTCGCTGCAACGCCGTCCTTTTTATATAAATAATTCCTATAATCATTCACTGTGGTAGTTTTATTTTCTATTCAACCTAAGTATTTTTTTCGTAGAATCTCCAGGGATAATTCTTCATCAACCAATGTAATGAATCCATCAGAATTCTCTGAAATCTCCAAGATATCCACTGTGAATTCTTGTTCATCTAGTAATTTTGAAGAGATTACAACACATATAGAAGAAAGCGCCAGTAATAATACTCATAATATAAATGGCGGTGAATTTGAAATCCCCGCTTCAACAAATCAAATATTAACTTCTTCACCGGAGGTACAGCCATATCAAAGTGTAAATACCACTACGCCAACGATAACTACTACTAATAATCCAGTTATTAGTAATATATTGCCTACTGATGAAAGTCAAATGGTTTCATATGAACTGAATCAGGATGATAATACGAATAATAATGATAACAACAATAGTAATGATGCTAATATGTCTTCTATACTGAACACTTCTTCTGCATGGTCTATCGATTTTTGTTCATCATCGATGACAACAACAGAGACATCGTCGTCACCACTGTCAACTGGTGATACTTCACAAACACTATCGCATTTATCATTGGATAATTTAAAGAATGATAATTTTGATCTGTTGCCGTTTGTTGATTCCACTGGTCGACCAGGTATTGCTTTACATGATCGTGTTAATCGAAAACATTTGAAATCGATTTTGGCACCATTACAATTAGGCAATGTCTATTCTGTAAGTGTGTATATCGGAATGGTTTTATCTTTTATTTTTGAAGGGTATATTATTACTGTTGTTCTTCCCTTGGGTTCCGAGTGGAACATACAACTTCAACAACACGTTTTAAATTTGTCCTATTTTCTGCGAACCTTTCAAGCTGCCCCCACATTTGTCCATAACCTCTGATCTCCTTCATGTCACTCTTGGACTCCCCACTCGTCATTTCGCATTCGGGTTGCACTCGAGCGATAGCCTTCATTGAGTCCGATGTAACCCAACGGTCTCCTCAGTGATCATGTGTGCTAAATTCATCTCCATTTTATCCTAAATATTTTTTGAGCAATAGGTTATCGCCTGTTGGTTCGTTCATTGTCCGAAAGCTGCTACCTTGACGTGGTGGTCGGGCTTGAACACCGCAATGACCTAATCAAGCTATACTGGCTGAGACTTATGTCTCTTGAGGCCCTACCATGCCAGAAAGGTTGTTTGGATAGCGGTTAGACAAAAAGCAGCTACCCAATCCAACACCATGATACATACAAACTCACAAAATATCATGCCGGATTGGCCGGGGCCCGGATTAACAACGACCGCGCTTCCTGCTGCCGTGTCACAGGGCAGGAGTGATAAATGTGCTACTGAGACACACCAAACAATAAAGAACAGACAAAAATAGGCCGCGTAGGATCGGCCTCAAGCAGTTGTCCCCTGGGCTCTGCGGTCAAGCAACCAACTTCCACGGTGTGGGCAGCCGGGAAGTAACAATCGCCCTCACAATCCAGTCATTGTCAGAGTTTCTTCTAATTCTTTCTGGCCGGCTGGCAATTTAATTTTCAGAATGGAGCTAGTGAAGGGGGCGGCTGTTCATAAAAGTCTACAGAGTGGCCTGTTGGGAATTCTGTTCTTGACGTGCATCGCAAATTTCTGACCTATGTAGAAGCATTGACCGACTAACTAAACATTTGTGTTTCTTATGCTGAGTACAGAAGATTTCCAAACTGGTTTCAGGTTGATGAAGGCGTATCTTGCCTTCCCCATTCAGCTCAGCCATGACATCTTCGTCCGTTCTGCCTGTAGTTGAAACAACGCTTCCTAGATAAGTGAAGGAGGTAACCTTTCAAATCTCACCCGTTGATAGTGATTAGTTCTGGTTGTTGTTGTTGTTGTTGTTGTTGGTGGTGGTGCGTGGGTATCTTGATCACCTCCGAATTATCTATGTTCACTTGGAGCCCTGTCTTGGCTGTACTGCTTCTCCATGCACTTTGTTGATTTTTGCCTGTAAGTCTTCGAGTTTGTGTGACTTTAGACATAAATCATCCACACGAGAAATTTAGATCTTCTAGAATCTTCTTATCGGTGGTCCAGCGTGTTCCTGTTTTCTTGCTCCTAACCCACAGTCTTCCTTATAATCCAGTCAGTTGACCACAATTAGAAATATCAACGGTGAAAATAGGCAGCCGGCCTCATCTCTCTCCTGTATTCACTACTTGAAACGTCTAGTTAAGTCTTTTTGAAGGGAATAATATAATTTTTTGATTATAATTATTACGTATCAGCTGTTTGCGTAACTTTTTTGTTCTCTAAATATGTATTCTTGTTTTTTGATTGACACTAAGAATGGTAATTTAAGCCTACGTCAAAAAACCCAGCTAGTGTAAGGGGAACTAAGAAATCTGTTATACAGTAGACACGTAGATAGATGAATAAATCGATAGATAGATAAATAGACAGACAGGTAGACAGACGGATAGAAAGACAAACAGGTCTTGCTTACACGAGACAAATGATGGAAAAAATAAAGAAAGTACAGAACGGTGATATTGTGGCAAGAGCTATCTGCAAGCCGAAATTGTAGTCAACAATTTACGTCAACGTTACGTCCCGAATCGAGGTCATGAGAGAAAAAATAAAAACAAAGCCTAACCTTGAGGAACTCAACAACTAATCACAGCGGACTTAATGTGTGCAAATGCGAATCGCAGATGTATGGCTCAACTTTCTAAGAAACAGTCACAAAGAGATGACAGAATAACATTCAGCAGGAAAACAACCAATCAGAAGATGTTACTTTTTTGCTAACAATAACGCTAATAATAATGTACACAAAAATCTATAAATATCTGTTGATTTTCTCAATAAACGATCTGTTGCCTGGCCCTTGTCTTCTGTCCTTACTATAACATACTAAAGCTGTTAGTAGGATATGAATGTATCTTTTGTTAAGCAAGCTTACTGTGACTTGCCTTAAGCAGGGCTGTACTGGTCTAATAAGTGGTTGCTTTCCTATTTTTTCTGAAAGTCCTCCACTGCTTCACTTACTCTAGGTGGGTGTTCCTCATGGAGTTGTTCTTATTCATGACTTGCCTTTTTCTGACGAAGCTGATTTTGTTAATTATGCCGATGGTCCTACCGTTGCAATGCTGGCAGTTACTTCTTAGTCAGACTGTTGAAAAAATGAATAAGTTTTTTTTTTATCAGAAATTAGTCGATGGTTCTTGTCAAATGGTCTTAAGCTTAATCTCTCCAAATGTCAAGTTGTTGATTTCACTTTCAAGCACCAGCGCGACTTACATGAACTGGTTATTTCGATCAGTTCCAATATGATAGATGCCAAAGAAGTTGAAACTAAATTGAATGTTAAATATATGTTGGACTGTGTATTTCTTGTGATCACCTTTCCTGATCTTCCCAAATCATGTTAGTTTCCAGATAGATATTTCGTTTAACGTCCTACGTAAGGAAGTTAAGACGATTTGGCATCGCTCAGTGTCTACTTTCATAATTTGTTAATTCTTGTATTCTGTCTACCCACCCCTACCCCAGCCTGAATCTTTCTTGTGCTACTTAGAGAAAAACTACTTGGTTATGCTGAGGAGAAGGGCATTAAAAACTATCAGTAGGACCAGTGGGTTTTTGCTAAGTTAAATCAACTCGTTTTATTTTTTATTTTTTTTATTACAGCTTGATTCCACACCGTATTTTCGGTACAGGTATGGAATTTTCAGCATGTGGTATCGGTAGCCCAAATTTTGCAGGCCAACCCATAGATATCAGGTGTGCGTTGGCAGAGGATCGAACTCCGGACCAATGTGCATGATCGGCGAGAGTCCTAACCGCTGTGCCACCGACGCAGTAGACACATGGACTCACACAAGAAATTAGCGAATATTATCTTGTCAGACCGTGAGTATTCTCTCTATACATAGCTCTCTCTCTCTCTCTCTTTGAATGTATCTTATCAGGTAGAAATAGAAGCAACTATAGAGGACTGTATGCTGGGACGGCCAAATAGAAAAACTCTGCAATGCCTTATTTAGCACATATTGTGTGTGAAAAGTGTAGGACAGAATATCGCCAACTTACTACGGAACTCTAAGTAGATAGACCTTTTTTCATTGATATATTGTTTTTCGAGTTTGACCACGGATTGATATCAGTTAGAGAACTGAAATAGAATTTTGAGATTATTTATTATCCTCCTTTGATTTGACTGACTGGTGGTAATAATATCTTCCATGCATATTTCTGGTATTTGCGTTGAATTTAGCTAAGGTAAGAATGGTTGATCCCGAGAAGATAAATGATTTAGAAAAAAGCTCACCGATTGCACTGCATGCATTAACACAAAACCACACATTAGGGTGGGAGAGGGTTAAGATTCTAAGAAGTAATCTAAGTAGGTGGAAGGAGAAATTGATTACTGAATCCTACCTGGTTCATCGAGTCTACACACCCAACACAACACATGCAACAGAAATGACTCAATGCAAATACCAGAGATATGCATGAAAGACATTATTACCACCAGTCAGCCAGTCGAATCAGAGGAGGATAATAAATAATCTTAAAATTCTATTTCAATTCAAGCACATTACAACATTCTAACAAGCTGCTTATTATGATTGTAAAAACACTCGTTTTCTTTCCCATCTGATTGTAATTGATGAGCAACACTCATTTTAATAATTCTGAATGTACATTATCCCGTATTGATTTTTATTCAAATGCCTAATCATCAATTCCACTCATGTATATAAATGAAGGAAAAAAGTTTTATGAGTAGTGGCTTGAGATGATTATGAGTGACCAATAGTCTGTGCTCGAAAAGTGGTCACCAGTAAATATTACTGTGTAAAGCTGCACTGTGTGACACTTTATCAAAATAAAAATCTTATCCATAATGGAGTTATACTCTACTCTACCACAGTGGTGCCCAAGTTTTATACTTATATAAATAGTATATTGTTGTTAATATTTTCACTTTGATTTAATTTTTATACTCATATTCTTAGTTAATAATATTACCAATATAAATACCCTGTTTTAATTATTACCCCTCTAATGAGCAAGTTAGGTAAAAAAAAACAACTGTACTACAACATGCTGAAAATTCCTTATTTGTATCAAAAGCGTACTGTTTGAAATAAAGCTATTATTATTATTGTTATTATTATTATTATCTTCTGATGTCATTTCTAAGAAAAGTTGGTAACACATTTCCTCCCCGATACGAATTTAAAACAAGCAACAAAGGGTGTGTTAATAATGCAGGATTTAATGAATTCATCGAAATTTCGGTAGAACTCCTGCTCACCTCGATATTCTACACACTAAGATGTATGCATATGGTATCGGGGAATACATCGGGAGATGGATATAAGGCTGATAAGAAAATAAACTACATTGAATTAATTGATCATGCAAAACGAGACGTGTGAGTGTTTTTCAGATCATGTTCAAATAGGGAGAGGGGGAGAGAAAGTATGAGAGATTAGAAATAAATAAAACAAAATGCATAAAAGCTCAATTACATCACGTAGATAAACAATTAGTCATTAAAGAAAATATCTAGAATTGCAAACAGAATAGTATTAATACTAATAATAATAATACTGCTGAAATCAGACGAGATAATGCTAGTGATAAAAGATAGTTTCAAATGAATCAGGAATAATAATAAAAGGTAGAATACAGTGTTAATAATAATAATAATAGCAGACATATTCATGGATAGGTGGGAAAACAGCGATTGAAACGTTCAACCCCATTTCTGAGTCAAAGTATGGCGGAGATATGCAGATGACACATTCACTGTACTTAGGACACAGGATATAAATAGATTTTTCGAACACATTAACTCAAAGGTGGAGGCAATTCAATTCACTTATGACTCTGGAAGTCAACAAAGGCAGCTTCCAATGTTAGATTGCAGTGTAAAAAGGAAAGAAGATGGGAAGTTAAAACACGCTAGTTTTTACAGGAAAACCACACATACAAACAGATACATTTGGACTTCTGATCAACCCACTCATCCTATGTCAGTAAGAATAGGATTGGTGAAATGTTTAAGTGACAACAGGGCACAAAAACTAAGTAATACTAAGGAAAACCTAAGACAGGAAGTGATACACATAAAAGAAGCCTTGAAACTTCATAATTACCCTGATTAATTAGTCAGGAAATATGTGAGGAAACGTAAAAATAAAATAAATAGTGATATTGATAATAATATTAATGACGACATCCCTGTTAAATATGCGCAAGATGACACCAACAATAAGGAATCTAAATCATCAGTAGTAATTCCATACAAAGAAGGAACCTCGGAAACTCCCTTACTCAGAATTCTGAACAAGTCAGGCAGGAATAAAAGTGGCTGGTATTCAAGCTGCCCACAAACTCAGTTAGAAATAAATTGTGTCGGTTAAAGGATCACTCCTGCAGAGCCAATTAAACAAAATAATTTAGTTTATCTAATACTCTGCCTACAATGACTGTCAGGTCAAATACATAGGTCAGAGTAGTAGAACAGGGGCAGTCAGACTAGCCGAACATAAAAACCTACCAGTGAAATCTAGATTAGTTGACCCGAATAAAATAAGAAATCTAGAGAATAGTTCACCGATAGCACTCATTGCGTGCAATTACAAAGAACCATACAATAGTATGGGATAAGAGGACATTCAGTTTTGAAATCTAATGTAATAGAAGGGTGGAGGGAGAGATTGATAACAGAAGCTTTATTTATCGAATTAACTGCAAATACATGTTATAGGAATGATGCAACACCTGTCCACCCAGATATCTGGAAAATTCTACTACTCCTACAACGGCAAATATGAGAGAACAAAGAAAACTATAAAACTCAAGTTACGAAATCGTGTGATTATGATTGATGACATGATTATGAACAGAGATAAATTTTGTTCGAAACCTTGCCATCCAGTAAATAATACTGTTTCACTCACTGTGTGATACATCTAATGGACAAACTAATATGGCATAATAATATTACTAATCATAATTATTAACTGTATTATCATGGTAGATTCACAGTGACGACATATTTGAGTTCTTTCACTCACTGATCACTAATTGTTGTTTATCTACGTGATGTCATTGAGCTTTTATGCATTTCATCTTAATTCTTAATCTCTCATACTTTCTCTCCCCCTCTCCCTATTTGAACATGATCTGAAAAACACTCACACGTCTCGTTTTGCATGATCAATTAATTCAATGTAGTTCATTTGCTTATCAGTCTTATATTCATCTCCCAATGAATTTCCGATACCATGTATATAGATCTTTGCACATAGAGTATCCAGCTGAGCAGGTGTTCTACCGAAATTTTGATGAATTCATTTAATCCTGCTTTACTAACTAAGAAAAGTAAAGTACTGTAAACTCACTTGAAGTAATACAGTTTTGGAGTAGTGTGTAGTGCTAAGCAAACCGTAGGGTGTGTGTGGGGCAGAGAAATCAAAAGATAGCCTTCTCTTTCATTCACGTCGACAGCATCGTTTCAACTGCAGGCACCACGGATGGTGACGGTGATGGTGATAATGATGCTGTCAAAGCCCCAACCAAGTTAGGAAAAGACAAGATGGATGTCCAGCCCTTGGAAATCAGTGTCTCTTGACATCTTTTATATGGTTTGGTGATTTTGACTTACGTGTATCACCATAAGCACTTTCAACGACAGACTTCAGACTTTATTAAACATCTGCCTTCTCAACATCCTGGAGATCAAATAGTCGGCCAGGCAGGCTAAGCAACAGGGAATTGGAAGCGGATTGGACAAAGGCTTGGAAGATCTTCAAGTGATGTCTTATGTCAAGCCGTCGAGTGGAACCCGAATGTAAAAATATAAAGGTTGGGTGTTCAGAAATGAAATGTGTCCGAAAGGCGTCGTCATCCGGTAAATAATAATACTGTTTTACTGTGAGATATATATTTATCTAATAAACAAATGAACATGGAATTACATGCTCCCACAATGCTCAAGTTCTACGTATGTATTAATTTGTACTTTTATGAAGAGTGGTCACTTGAACTGCTGCTACACTCTATGTGTAAAGTAGTACTTCTACATTGAGAATATTCACTACTCAGTAAATACCATCAATTATATGGGTTAAATTAAGTTGAAATTTTAAAAAAATATCTCACACAAACTTCCTTAAATAAACACAGGATATCATTAATCTATCGATTACAATCATCTGTATGAAAAGGTTATATATGTATTCATGTATGTATGTATTGATTAGTATGGAGATATCGATTTTATTGATTGTACTTTCCTTTATATTACAATCGAAATATTATCGATTATATATATATGTGATAATTAATTCAATCAAATTAAAATTACCTAATCCATTAGTGTCATATGACTGTCTTTGTTTTGTCTTTTTTTGTCGCCAATTTTCGTTTGTTTTCATTATTCAATTGATTGGAACAGACTGAAAATGTTGCGTAATCAATCAATTATTCTCCGAATTCTAATAAGATCTTATATTAGTTATTATAGTGGTAACAGAATCAGGTTATTTTAATTACAAAGTGTCATATAGGCCTCCTTTTTTAAAGATAGTACATTTATCTTAACAGTGCAGTGCTGTTGGTATTTCCCTCCCACCTGTGACCTTGGAATCCTATTGGTTATTGACTATTTTAACTTATCAGTGAAACCAGTGTCGCTCAAGGCCATTTAAAGCATATATATAGATACGCTATTGCTGTCAACCCTTTTCGCTGTTTATTCAAGGCAGTAAAAGCCTTCTACATCAACTGTCTGTCTTCCCTTCTTGTCTTTTTACGCCGCGGGTTCGCTGGTATCGTTGTTGTTGCTAATATTGATTGAAACCGTAGGCTTGCAAATCTTGTTAGGTAGGAAGCTGGTTAGTGCAAACTACCAAATGTATTAACGGTTATGTCACAGAGAGAAATTTTCTGATTGAACACGAGCTCTCAGTCGAATTCGCAATGTGGCCATCATGCCACTAGGTGGCTTGCCGCCACCACGGTGCATTAAGAATTGTAGTCGTTCGATAGTTGGGGGCGATCGGCAGGAAGCCTTACAGCTAGTTGTCGTACTTGTTCGTATTCACCAGTCAGTATGGTGTGTCTGCAGTCTCACGTCCCTCCTAAGAATCGAACCTCTGTCACCCAGTGCAGTACCAGTTGCGTGATATTAGTTGCTAACTAGTGTTCAATGAAAAATGTCCAACGCAGTCCTATAGGAGGTCAATTATGAGCCCGATTAGCTCAGTGACAGCCTATCTGACTAAATACAGCACTAGGTGACGCGGTTCAAATTTCGGAGGCGCGGAGAGGGTACGTGAGTTCCTTCAGGGTTTCAGATACGTCTTGCTGAATGACTGGCGAGTGCCAACTGGTCTGAAACCTAGCTAAGGTGTGGCTTCCTGCTGGTTCCCTCTAACCATCTAATATGAACACTTTAGAGTGAAATTTTCACTATTTTGATCCTAATATAAATTCATGAATTTATAGTCTCTACTAAAGGCCAGCCAGGACAGTAGTAGTGGCTGGACTTGCTTCTTTTGCACACAAAACAATAGTTGTTTCACGCGAATTGCGATAGCCTCTGCTGTTTGAAGCATGCGGTACTTCGATGTTTTTGACAATTTATTTGGTACCCGGTAGATGATAGAGAAGGATTCTTCAATGCTGGCTGGCTTTGTGGCCGGTTTGAACCAGATGGTCTAATGTCGAATTGTTGATGGTTTTCACTACACCTTTACTCAGCCATACTGGGATATGTTCTCGAACACGAAAAATCGAGTTCCTAGAGCAACTGCCGATATAACTGGTTCCACTATAAGCGCAGTTGAATTGGTAGATACTATTTGAAGTGGCTAGCTAGTTTAGGTACTTCATCTTTCAGTCGAGGTAGCACCATCGGTTGCGTAGAGAATAAGACGTGAACTGATTTTCTTAATTTCTTCGTAATTATTTCGCCTGGTATATCGCCCTTGAATTACAGTCGTATATGTAAAGGCTTCTTGTCTACAGATAGTGAGTAGTCCTTTTCCGCTTTCTTTGTCATGTGTTTCTTGATAAATTTGTCGGGATATCTATTTTCGATCAATCAAGGTATCATATACAATGCTTAATTCACCTTCAATTACTTCTTCTGAGCATATAGCTCTAACTCTGTGGCTGAAAGCCTTTACTATATTTCTTTTGTACTGGAGAGGAACGAAGCTATGAAGCTATGTGTATATTGTCCTGTCCATGTACTTTTTCTATGCTACCATCTAGTTTTCTTCTAAGGAAGACATCCAGGAAGACAATGCTATTTTAGGATTCCTATTCGTACGTGAATTTCATAGCAGAATGCTCACAATAAATCAATATATATATATATATATATATATATTCGAGTTGAGAACCTCTCTGATTGATCCGAATGGAAAAGGGTCTTTCGGTTGCACAAAGTTCATGCAAGCGGCCAGTAATCTTAGTTTGTTTCTCATTATTTGAGTTCTGAGTAGATTATAGTTAAGTTTGTTTTAGTAGAGAAAAAATTGGGGTTGTCTATTTAGTGGGATGAGGCTTCTAGCATTCACACTCGAATCTCCCTTCTTTCTTCCAGGTTAGTAAACCAACCGGAAGAGATTTAGGACGTAGTACATCGTCTCAGAATTGAACCTGCACTTTCCAATACACTGTATAATTAATCTTAGCTATTCTCTTTTTTGTTCCTTTATTTATCTTGCAATTTTGTATTTTTCCGTTGTCGCTGTTGTTGTAGATTCATATTTCACCAAATGGAAAACTTATTTGGTGTCTTGTTCCACCGCGTAATACATCCACCAATAACAACCAGCATAATAATCCTGCCAACAATAATAATATTAGTCAAAGTTGCAAAAGTTTCCATGTTGATGTCTGTCTTGAATCGAATGGTATACTTGGTCTATTAAAGGCATGGAATTCTAATGATATCGGTCGTTGGGAATCTAGTGTGCTATTAGAGATAACAAGTATTGATTTGTGTAATACATATGCAGTTTTCAGTACTTCGTCAGGTCATTTAAAGGTTAGTTTTATTTATATTTATGATAAGTATTGTTCTACTTGAATCCCCGCCTTTTTCTTATATCAACAAAGACAACCATCTTTTCGCCGATTTCGTGCTCTAGAGCAGCCATACAATCGCATTTATATACATCATAACTTAATTTCCCTGTTTTATATATCCAGTTTCGCCTAATTTTGCCTAAAACCTTAAAATAACCGTTGTAAGGCGTTATAGCGCACTGGCATGAGCTCTTTGTTTTTCCCTCCGTTTGGATTACTGGATTCCTACTGGCTGTTAATACTTTTAATACACCACAGAATTACTGTATTTTCAAAGTCATTCTGTGTATATACATAGTTTCTGTCTAGGATTTTGATTGCTGTTCGTGACAGTAAAAGCTCTCTTATCGACGTCCGGTCTTTTCGTTTGTCTTTGAGTTCAGGTGGTGTCATTGTTGTTGTTGACGTGCGATTAAGACAGATTAGCGAACTCAACGGCAAAGTTAAACTTTCGACACCACTAACAACCAATCAGCAAAGGACCTTGAACGGACCAATCGCATTAAAGAGGCATTTAAGATAGGTGGGAACGTATATTTAGAGAAAAAAACATAAAACAAAGCATAAATCGGTTACAGGGGGGGGGGTATCTTTCCCTAACATGTGAGAGGAACATCTCCCAGTTTAGCATGGGACTGTCAATGGAGAAGTCACACCATATTCTATACATATATTCATCCAAATGACTATAAATGATGTCCTTTGAAATCCATTTATAGCCCTTATTCTGTTTTTCAACCTGCCCCAAAATCCTTCAATAGAATTTGTATGAGTTCTTGTAACGGGATCCATTAAATCACTCGAATAGTTGACTCGATGATGAATGTATCCCAGAGATGACAGGGAATTATAGCCTTCCCTTTCCACATTTTACAAGTCTCGTTATAATAAGTACAAGAGTAGTTGCCTGTCTATCTGTTATCCTTTCCACGAATCCCTTTCGCTGGGAGGTGTCGTACAAACCTATTACCCAAATATCGTTGGCTTGCTGACGATCACGGTTATATTTTTTCTTCAGTAAGACAGTTTCGTCCACGTGCACAACAACGTCTTCACCCAACAAAGAAGTGATTTTCTCCATTTTCCACGTAGCAATATCTCTGCAATGCTGGTACCATTGAGATGTTGAAACGAGGCTATTCTTCGTCTCAGCAGCTGCAGCTCTCACTGGCTGTTTCAAGAGCCAGTAGTTGCAGATATACAAAATTTGCGTCAAGGAGAGGTGTGACCTTGCAAAAAAGTTCCTACGAAATATTAAACTTATCAGCTTACCCTCTCTAATGCTAACTCGCTTCAAGCATATCGCACAACGGTGAACAAATCCATCACTTCACCTGCTATAGCTTTTTAAAGTCATGATTCCACCACACGAACAAGTTCGCTCCTTCCGGAGCATTCTCATATCCAGGCAATACTGGAAAACACTATCCTTCTCGAATTGCAACCGTAACCTTGTAAGGGCACGCATTTGAAATGAGTCAAGCGCTATGCAACATTGAACCAACGTTCATGAGTCTCATTGGTTAATTCGACGTCGTTCGCTGATTGGTAGTTAGTGGTGCTTAAAGTTTAACTTTGCCAACTCAATAAGTTATTATTCTCTAATGGGTGAAGTTCAACAATGGCGTCCCACAACTGCGAACGCTCCAATAACCTTGAAAGCATGCGAGTCGTTGGCTAATGGCACCTGTCATTATCATAACTAAAATATCAACGCTATTCACCAGCTTAGCAGCAAATTTTTACCCAGATCACGTTTTTAAGTACTGTTTCGACAATGTGTTAATGGCTCGTTAGGGTTAGGATCCGGATCATAATTAGTATAAGGGTTAGATTTACCGGTTATGATAAGGATTGCAATTAGGGTTGGTGTTAAGTCTAGGGTTAGGGTTACGATTAAAGACAGATTTATAGTTGGTGTCATTTAGTTTAATTTGTTTTATTGTACACGCTTTCCTGGTAAGTAGTCGTCGATCCTATTACTGGAAACCATAGTAGTTCAACTGAGGGCTTTGGAGGGGACTGCACAACAGGATAAGAGAAATAAACGATTCACAAAAACAGCTCATCTTCAGTCACCTTGGTGAGAATACATGTAGAGAAACTAGTCTAACTTAGCAACTGATACTCCTCATTATAACTGGAAAGTATTTTTAAGTCATGTGTCAGAGAAAGATACCCTGAGTTAATGTGTTTTCATGCATTTTCTTGTAAATGTACGCCATTTTTTGTCGCAAAATTCCTCATTTTTATGATTGGGCGGCTGTGAAGGTCACCCGTGTGTTCGCACCTGTCGGGATGCTGTTGTTGAACTTTGCCCTCTAATAGTCTACTAGGTCGTAGTTCGGGTCATAATGGATCACATAATAACTGATGTGATTGATGATGGTAATTATTTTCAACTCAATATGAAAGTTTGAAGCTTTGAATATGTAGATTACAAGGGACCTAGAAACGAAGTTACGCAGGATTAGAAAATTATGACGCTAAATGTAAAATAATTTTTTACTGAATACACTTGTAGACAAAAAGGACAAAGGAGTCCAGGAGAACTAGATCTATGGTAGACGTAAAGATTAAACTAGTTGCTCTAGAACACATAGTTCCAGGTATTCAATGCATATGGAGGGAGGGGGCTTCTGCAGTAGAAAGAAGTTAGAAACACACTGCCCTTGGTGGATTTTCGTTTGCTTTGTAAATTGTTCCGCATAATGAGTCAGTTGAGAGATGCTGTGACAGGTTTTGAGGAGATGTTCAATTGTGGCTCCTCTGGTTAATAATAATAATAATGTAGCTATATGTAGCTCTCCTGAGGAAGTCCTACTCACTGCCTTCACGTGGCGGAGGTGTTTTTCACCAAAGTGAGAGGGCAAAAGCGGATGCCCGGCGCTCTTCACCGGGTCGACTGTCCATTGGATGACAGTCTAGGGGAGATGGCTAAACCCTGATTCCAAACCTCCAACGACTGGCGTATGAAGCTCACCGGAGCTCACCGGCAGACGTATGGATAAAGGGCTTATTGGATGCCCTGGGTGACTGGCCCCATTCAAAAAGGCGAATGAACCGGACTCCGGTCACCGGCTGCCAATGGATAGTGGACTCCCTACTCCACTTTTACTGCCTTGTAGGTCACACTTGGTTGTGTAAAGGCTAGAGCTGCACTCTCAAACAAAGGCCGAGCGATGCTGGGGACATCACTCGTACCCAATTCCCATGAAACTTCATGGTTCATGAAGCCGGCTCATCCTCCCGTAGGAGATAGCCGAAGTAAAGTAAGTAAGTATGTAGCAATTAAAGTATGCGATAAGGAGAAAAATATGCATAAAGTATAAAATTGTAGCAATAAAAGTAATAACAACTAAAAATAAAATCGCTAAGTTATAATTAAACGATAGAAAGGGTGACACCATAAAATTACAGAAAGATGAACGATGAAAGGGTTGATTCACTTTGCTAATTACATAGCAACTTCTTACATGTTTCACGTCTAACAGTGTCTTCATCACATAAAATATGGGCTAAATAGGGTATTGTAGAAATTTTGTACTTAGTGGTTTGAGCATATAACTTCTTATATTGACTTCTCATCCCACCTGATGAGATGCAAGGGGATGGTTGTGAATAAGGGGGGTGCAAGGAGTCTGACAGTACGGCCTTTGCCTATTTTGTACAGGATGTTATATGTCTCTGGACTATAATATTGGTGAGCTCACGCATAGTGTGGCAGATCACAAGCCGTACTCACAGCATTTAATACCTTTCGTAATATGATATAGTCTTTTTTGAGAAGCCCAGGAGAGATCAGTGGAGAGCAATAGATTACAATGGGTAAAATACAGGGTTTTACATACTGCCGGAGTAAAAGTTGGTTGATACCTGATTGTGTTAACTTTTTAATGTAGAAGGTTATATCTGCACGGTTAATTCTTATAAGGGTAATGAACTCAACTGGTACGCTAATACACCTATTTCTCCGATGTACTTCCTGCTTCATTGAGTCATGCAAATATCAAAAGACAAAGGGTGGCGTCTGTGACTATAAGATACTGTGTATTGATTAGGAAACAACACATTTTATTTACCACAATAAAGTTGGCTCACAGACGTAGGAATGGGTTGTGCTAATTTTTTCTGGCAATAGCCATCCTGATTGGTTGGCAATCCGACAAAGGTTAAGGTGAGAGAAAAGATGATGAATTGATCACACAATAAATCACAGTGTTCGCGTGAGAAATGATGGATTAATACACAAGTAACTCCATCATAAGATAAATCACAAGATTTGTGAGAAAGGATAATAGATGCTATTTTATGCTGGTTCCTATCACATTGATGTTCTTTAACACATTTTGAATCATTTACAAAGTGAACAAAAAATCTACCGAAGGCAGTGTGCTTTCAAAATCTTTGTATAGCGAGAAGCCCTCGCCACATACATTGAAAAGTCGGAACTATGTGTTGTTCAAAAGAAACTACTCCAACTTCAATATTTAATTTGGATAGCGTTATTAAAAGGACGGAGATTATCTGAACAATGTGATGTATTTGCGCTATACATTTTTGGTGAAATGTCTATTTAAGAGGATTCAACGTATTTGCACGGCTGATGTTATAGACAATGAAAACGAAATATTGATGGATACTCTTGTTGAATAACCTGATATCCTTTAAAATTTTTAAACAGGTGTAGAAGTCAGCTAGTCTCTAAACCTACAATCTATACCACCACCTCTAAGAAAAATGTTTTCATCAAATTACCATATAACGGGGAAATAAACAGTAGGATTTTGAGACAAAGGTTGAATTCGATCTTCCGTAGAACCTATTATTATGGAGCTCAGCTTGTAATTGTGGAAAAAAGCTAAAAAATATGCTCCACTGCAAACCTCAAAAGTGCACAAGTGATTATGTCACATCCCACACTATTTACCAATTTTCGTGTGTGTGTGTGGACACACATATGAGGATGGGAGAGCATATCCCAAAATGGTTAGGAAAACAAATGAATTGTAAAAAACCAATAGATGCAGGTGTCAGACTATGGGTAAACATCTAATCGAGATGAGCCATAAGATTTATATTAACAGCCTTTAAGGTCATCTACAAAAACTGTCTGTCTGTCTGTCTATTTTTCGACATAGAACTTTGCACATATGTGTGGCAGTTCAAGTCACCACACTCTCTCCTTGTAGCACATAAAGCAACAGAAGAAAGTAGAAGAAATGCATAATAGAGACAGTAAACAGAGGTGTGAGACAAAGGAATACTAATAACGAAGAACAATATAGTTTCATTGGAAGTCATAAGTCACGAGGAGTGGATACATCTGCGCTGTCAATGAGAACGATTTTGAGCCATGTCACCAATTGTTTCCAGCCATTGGTTTTTACTGTCCCGAGGACCCCAACCAGTCAGGAAGTCTACACCTTCCTACGTGGCTGGCTTAAACTAACTGCTGTGAATTGATTTCATTGACTGGTGCCATGTTTTGGTTTGACCACCACTAGCTCTTTTCCAGCTTGACCCTATGTCAACTAACATTGCCCGTCGAGGAAGGCAATGACTAGGCATACGTAACACATGTCCTAACCATCTCAGTCGATGTAATTTCCCCTCCTTACCTAGCTGGCACCAGACTGAAGCCTAACCTCAATATTGCTCACCTTATTATACCACTTCACACGGGAGATAGAGCGCAGGCACCTATGATCAAAGACAGCTATTCTTTTCATGTCTTCCACTCTCAATGACCATGTCTTTCGCAGCCAGCCATAAAGGAGGACGGAGCTGACTGATGAGCAGTACACCCACTCTTTGGTCGATATTCAGCCGGATATCACGTCTACGCCAGAGACGGTCAAGGGCGTTTATTGAAATACTCTGAGGCTATTGTTGTTCGTAAACTCAAGCCTCTTTCTGTGTATTTAAAAACCTACCTTGGTAATCCTTATTTGATTGGATTACCAAACGTCTGTGTTAATCATTCTTAAATCCTCTTTTTTTGTCACTTTGTTTAATTTAACTTTTTCATATATATATATATATATATATATATATATATATATATATATATATATATATATATATATATATATCGACTTGACAAGTAAATGTTTAGGCGGATCAGATTGTTCGGAATCTATAGCGTAAATACATCACATTGCTTGTCAGATAATCTCCGTCTTCTAATCACAATGCTAACCAAATTTATAAATGGGACTAATTGTTTTAAATTTAATATTTAATGCCACAGATCTAGTTCTGTTTGACGCCTTAGTTTTCGTTTTTGTTTCCATGCTCATCCCATTGACACCTCTATTCGTTGAGAACTATTTTCTATGCCTGTATAATTTTGTTTCTAAGTCCCTTTGTTTTTTATCTAATATTCACGCCTTCAGACTTTCATATCAAATTGAAAATGATTGCCACAGCTTTAATTGCCTACGTGTTATGATGTGGAATTAAATGAGAATAATTATATTTATGTAAACTTATGCATATATATTATTGCGATTGTACAAATGCTTTTGAGAATGTCGAAAGTCGCCGAAAGGATAGTCAGTTGTCTTTTTGTACGAAATATTCTCATATTTGAGTCAAATGGAAAAAGGGCACAAACAGCGAAGAAAATTTTCGCTTTTCAACGATTCATTTTCATGAGCTGCCGTACAATCGTAATTGTAAATAACAAAGAAATGTTTAGACCAATCAGATACTGGTAAACATTTTGTCTTTGAAAAATTGTATTACATAATGTAAGGTGTAACTTAGAAGGGATGACTAATTGTAAGTTAGAAAAGAGGCAGAAATTGGCATGATGTAATAAGTGTGAGATAATGACTGATCAATAAACTCATGTAGAATGGACAGGAACTAGTGGAAAGGTGATAGTGTTTTTATATAAAATCTGTATGAAAAAGCAATGTTATTAATAAACAGTAATAGAGTGGTAATAAAATGTGGATGATGGGAATAATAATGATAATAAAAGTATTAAGAATAATAGTGAACTTACATTATGAAGGAAAGAAGCAAAATTGTAGTAAGAACTGTACTCTGACCATGGTAGGGCGAGAGAATGTATGTGTCGCTTTTGAATGCAGAGGTCCGGTTTCATATCTCGAATAGCTAATGCTTCAGCTATGTACAGATGGCGTGTCCGAAGTCCCTTTGTACGATATTGAGGGACTCTGTGTATCACTGGGAAGCATTCATGTGGGGGTGGTCGATGTCTGGAGATGACAAGGTGTTCGAGGATCGAGCTGTTGCTATTCTTCTTTCCCCCTCTAGCTAACCAAGCTGGGCAGTGTTCCAGAATACGTTTGTGGACTTGACGTTGCGTTGTCCTTTTGATGAACTTCTTGTTCTTTTTTCTCTAATGTCCTGTCGGGTACTTTCCACAGTTTTTCATATTTCACTGTATTAGTTAATACACAGCAGTTATCATAAAATTCTGTTGCGTAATATTACAGATTGGTTATTATTGTGATGAATAACTATTGTTGTGAATTCATCAGGTGCTTACTGGATTCCTTTGGTGGACTAGGCTACTGTAGTTTGGACTAATTCAGCTGTCCAAACTGAGCTAAATAGGCTCTTGGGTGTACAACACTTATGAGTTCGATTGAGGACGAGTAAAACAGTTTTCCAATGTTTAATCTAAAGTTCTAGGTTCAGTTATCATGTGTAGATTAATTGGTGCTCGGGGGGGGGGAATAAACACGGGAAAATCAGGCATTTTTAGTCAAGGAAGAGGGTGTATTTGGTCATATTTTCACCCTTTGACAAATTCTGGAACATAGGCATACTTACCGACGTCCAACAACTGACATATTTCTTTACCTAAAAGCGGCATCCAAGTCTGTCTGCCGAGAGGTATTATGGCAATATTGGGCCTTGAAGAGAATGCCGAGAAAATACATCGCCTACTGATCAAGACACTCTACTGGAACTCATGCAGCCAGCCAGGTAAGAGTCTATGGAGAGTTGTAATCTGAAGTGATGACAACCACTGGTGCGCGTCAGGGATGCCCACTATTCCCATTTCTGTTTAATTTCATCATAGATGTAATAATGGAGTTAACCCTAACCGGCTTCAGTGAACCAAGAATTAACTTGTTACCAGGGAATAGTAGTCTCACCGGCTTAGGATATGCGAATGCTGTAGCCCTCCTTCCTAAGTGAAGACGCTGATGAAATAGAGCAGTGGGCAATCCTGGATTGTTTGTTTGGCGCGCCTGTCAAATGTAAGATAATGCTACAGGACTGGATTACTTTAACTCACTCCTAGCTTAAAGATAGGGAGACAGTGAAGTGGTAGAGCGTGTTGACTGCTTCATTCATTCGGGGGAATTCGCATCTGCCCCAATAGCAAGTTGATCTGATCGCTGACGAAATTACAGCACGGATAAAGAAGGCTCTTGTGGCATTTGGCTGCCAACTTATGCCGTCGCTGACTTAGTAGACGTGATATTCGGTTGTCTGTCGATCAAACGACGTGTATATTGCTCGGCATTCGTTTCTCTCCATCCTTCTCTATGTCTGGCCGTCTTTGAATGAGACATGACCATCGGAAGTGGAAAATATGAAAAGCCTGGCTGCTTGGCTGTCTATCATCATAGGTGTTTACCTGTGTTCTCTTTCCCTTATGTGTTAGGCAGCCGGTGGTAGTATAGGAAGGTTTGTAACATTTAGCAGGTTAGGCTTCGGTCGAGTGCTAGGAAAGTAGGAGGGAAAATCAATCGACGAGGTTGTGAAGTTAAATGGATCGAGAAAGATTGTTAGGGTATGTTTTAAGCACGCCTAGCCTAGTCATGGATTGCCTTCCTCGACAAGGGTCAGTGTTAGATGCTGACATAGGATGGATCAAGGTAGAAAAGAGTTGGCCTAGTAGTGGTCAAATGAAAACATGACTTCATCAATCAATGAAATCCAGTTACAACCATATAGTTCAGTTCATTCAATACTTAATATATTCAAAAGTTAGTTTGCAGTTATTTGATCGTTTTTAAGTCGAATCACTTTGCTTCGGTTGTTCACTACTCAGTGAAGAACACTGGTCAACCAAGCAAGTGGTCCGGTGTTCGATTCCCGGTCGACACACTCCTTAACCCCACTTATCCGGTAATAAGTAGGCCCGATAAAGAGGAAAGATTGGGTTTAGGAGACTGGCAACCTCATCCCGTAAAAACAGCCACTCCTACTAAAGCCCTCTGTCACAGTGGGAATGCGAAGGAATGAAATAAAAAATAAAGTTAAATCACAAAATTGACATTAATTAGAGAACTATTTAAAATCAGGGCGTACTGTCACAGCTGTTTCGTCCTAGTTTCGAATTCTTAACTTTTAACTCCTAGTCCCGATTCCCAGTGAATCCATAAGTGAGTTATATTGAAAACTCCCCAACTGGGATAGAAGGAAACATCTGTGTTCAGTAATCTCTCTGGCATTAAGTGATTCTCTAATTACTGTCAATTGGTGATTTAATTTGAAATACTTGGTAGTCTCTCTCTCTAGCGTTGAGATTTTCCCACGTGTAAAAATACTTGTAATTTCTATGGAATAAATCTCAGATAAAGGTATAAATATTATTTGTGAATAAAAATTATGTTTCAGTCGAATTGTGTAGTAGATGTTTCCTACTTTATTTTGTGTTTATCAATCATCTACTTATTGTTTTGTCAGTAGTTAGTGATGTTTTTAGTAAAAATAGTCTCATTGTTCATCCTCAATAGTATGCTGCATTTTTTGTCTCTATTCCTGCGTTCTCAGTGGAATGTCGAGCCTCAAGCTTTGAAGTTCGAATATGGTGGTGCCGTTTCTTTTTTCTAGGATAGAGTCAATAGCTTGACTCTCAGTATTCCTTTCTGTTAGGAGGTTTAAGAGTTAGTTAGTGGGCGGGTACCTATACCTAACATAGGGGATACCGACGCACGTGGTATCCATTAGTTATGTATTTATTTTCACTCTTATTTTGCATTCCCTAGTTTTGTAGTATACTTCAATGTGTTTAATTATTTCTCTTTGTGCTCTAATATTTTATGATTGATTCAGATTCAAGTTGGGCTGTCTTCCAAAAGGCCTTACAATCAATCCTATACATGGCCATGTCCTGGATATTATATTGTACAAGTTACAACTTGTTCTGCTGGTCTAGTATGGTGTTTAGCTATTAGACAGTCTGATGATGATGGGAACGACACAATATCATTTGACTGCGATAGATTTGTAAGTTTCAACCTGTTCAACTTAAATTTCATAGTGTTTTTTTCTAAGGTCGATGGTTGCCGCGAAATTTGAAATTAAAATCATAAACAAATTTAATCTCCCGCAGATATCATAACCAGTTAAATCTTTAATCCATCTGAAAGAGGTTTACTGTACGGATCAAGCTAGTTTATTTATTTGATTACTCAGGATTTCTTCATGAACTGACATCGGTTAGAGGACCACTTGAAAATCTGGGAGTACTGCCAGATGGTCTGGTTTCAGACTCTTCAGTAGTACGCACCCAACCGGGTTTCGAACCCAGGACCTCCTGGTTACAATTTGATCGAAGCAGTAGACCATTAAGCCACTAGGATTGATTCATTGGCTAGCCCATGAATTCCAACGAAATAACGCGACCTCTTGAGAATGTCATCTCACGGGAGTATTTGTCCTCACACCAGACCTGCTCTACCCTACTGGTATACAGTAAAAGCGAATAGATTAACTAACTGGTTTGACAATAAATAAATGAACTCAACTTTGAGTCTTCAGTAAATTATCTTCCAACTAGTTTACATCGATTGTGAGCATTAGTATCACCTGATGCATTTTCGGTATTTTACAGCGTACGGTGATGATTGATAAGAGAATGTTTTGCAAAACATTGAATGTTGATTCGCTGCATTACTTAAGACGATTCTTGGGTGATTTCAATAGTTGCAAAATTACCAATTACACATTTAGAAAACAACTAGGAATTGAGCGAAGAAATATGCATTCCTTTTCAATTAGTGGTTCCTCATCATCATCGGCGGGCTCTGCACTAATATATAGTTTTCACATCAAAATATTATCGATCGAGCCCATCAGTTTAGGTTTAAGCGGGGGTGTTTGAAGTTAAGAGATTGAAGGTCATCAAAACAATTGAATAACAGATGTTATTGACAAAATACCTAAGTTTTAATGGAGGGATGAAAATTAATTAATTACGGAATTCAAGATAAGTTAATTCGTAGGGGGTTAGCAACAAGTTATTACATAATTAAGGAATCTGTAAAATAATGATGACGAACAAGAATAGGATGACTCAGTAGAATGGATCCAGAGACAACAGCGGACTTGATGATGCCATTACTGGAGAAGGTGTGGAAAGAGGGCAAAGTACCCGAGGATTGGAAGATACGATACTTATTCAGACTACCAAAGAAAGGAGACATAAGTCAATGCAAGAACTGGCGCGGAATTATGCTCCTGTCCGTCCCGAGCAAAATACGAAGTCGCATCATCCTGGAGACAATCAAACACGTCAACCTGAATGAAAAATTTCGACCGGAACAGGCTGGATTCAGGAGGAACAAGTTATGTGTTGATCAAATTGCCACACTGTGGATCATCATTGAACAAAGCTTGTAATGGCAGTCACCTCTCTATTTCAACTTCATCAACTTTGAAAAGGCCTTCGACAGCGTCGATCGAGAGGTTATTTGGCAACTACTTCGCTACTATGGGGTGCCATCGACAATTATACATCTCATCCAACAGTCGTACAACAATGGTGCATGCCAAGTAATCCACAACGGGAGACCTGCGGAATCCTTCGAAGTGAGGACGGGAGTGAGGCAAGGCTGTCTACTATCGCCAATGATATTCCTGATTGCAGTAGATCGGATGATGCGACAGATAACGGGCAATGAGGAAACAGGCATAAAATGGACTCACACAAGATACTTGGAGGATCTGGACTTCGCCGATGATATATGTCTGATTTCCCACAAACTGGAAGATATGCAAGTGAAAAGCAACAAGTTGGCGATAGAAGAAGCATCAAAGATAGGACTTCAAGTGAACATAGATAAAACAGAGGTGATGAAGATTCCTGGCCAACACCAACAGCAACAACAACAACAGACGACAGTCAGCATAAATGGGAGGAACCTGTAAGAAACAACCTCCTTCACCTACCTGGGAAGCATCGTTTCAACTACAAGCGGACGGAACTGACGCGGGTTTGTGTGAGACGTCAATTCCTAAAGGTTTGAAGAGTCTTGCAGTGATTTTTGAGATGTCCTTTATATATGGTAAGGCGATTTTCTTTGTGCTTTCCTTGGGGACCTCTGATTTGATAAGTTGACTTGGGGGTTTATGTCTTTTGATGAAATTCCGTGGATATCTATTCTTTTGGGAGACGTCCCTGAGATATCTTTCTTCAATTTTCCTTAAGGTGGGAGTTCTGCAATGAGTCATGGCTCGCCCTCTTGAATAGTGTTTGTATACAATTCCTTTTGTGTGTTTTTGGATTGTTGTTGTTGCAATTCAGTATTTGGTCTGTGTGAGTTGATTTTCTACAAACTTGAGTTTCTAATTCTCCTGTGGTTTTTCGTTGGACTAGGAAGTCGAAAAATGAGATTTGGTTCTTGGATTCTTTTTCTCTTGTGAATTTGATTTCGTTAAAGACGTTGTTTATTAAGTTGTGAGTTTTACCTAACTTGTTGCTTTTGATTATTACAAATGTGTCGTCGACGTAACGTATCCAAATCTTGGGTTTGATCTTTGGTAGAATCATGTTTTCGAGCCTTTGCATCACTGCTTCTGCAATCAAACCTGATATTGGCGATCCATCCCATGGGTGTTCCTTTGACTTGTTCATATATTTGGCCGTTGAATTGGAATTACGTTGTTATGCATACGTTTAGTTTATACATTCCATCCAACTTATGTGTTGCATTTTTGATTGTTGTGGGAGGTGTTCATCATTGCTGCGTAATTGCTCCATGGTCTCTTTTGGCAGTTTTTGTCCGATTGAGGTATATAATGCTGGGACGTCGAAGGATATCATGATTTCTTGGTCATCTATTTGGACGCCTCTGTTTTTCTCTAGAAATTGGATAGCAGAATTGATGGAATCGTCACAAAATTCCGTTAAGTGTTTCAATTTTCTGTATAATTCTTTGGATAAATTGTATGTTGGAGTTCCTGGGATTGGTACAATTGGTCGTAGTGGGATAGTTGGCTTGTGCATTTTTGGTCTACTGTAGAATCGAGGTAGGACTGGTCCATTGGATTTCATTCGCCATTGGTCTTGTTTTGTGATCTGACCAGTTTTAGTGAGCTTGTCCAAGGTTCTCTCGATACGATTGTCTAATGTTTATATGAGATTTGTTGGGAGTTGTTGATATACACCCTCATCTTTGAGTACTTCTTCAGCTTTCTTGTTGTATTCTCTGTCCATGACTACTGTTGTTCTTCCTTTGTCAGCTGGTAGAATGATGATGTCGTTCCTATTTCTCAGCTTCTTGAGAGCCTTTAGTTCTTGAGGGTTGAGTTGTGTGTGTTGTTTTTTCTGTTTGACCATTGGTACGATTGTTTGGCGTATCTCTTCCTGTGTTTTCTCGTTCAAGTTTGAGGATTTGAGTAATGATTCAAGGATAGCGAAGAAATCAGTTTTCGAATCGTCTCCAGTGTTGTAGTTTAATCCTTTTTGTAGTAGTTTTTATTTTGATAGATTGACTACGCAGTCTATAGGCGCATTGTCTGGTTGTTGTTTTCTAATCTTGGCTAGCTTAGTTTTTAGAACTCTGCATCTTTGCTCTCTGTGTCTTCTACGTGACAACGTAATTTGGGTGATCAACTTTGACAGGTGTTCCTGGTTAAGGGTTTTCTCTAGGTTTTCTTTACGGGCACGTATAACTTGTTGATATTTGTTGATCCGATAATGTGTGTCTGTAATCATTGATTTGGCCATTCGTCTTCCACATTGTCCGGCCAGTTCCCATCGCATTGAGCAGTTGACTAATGGTTTGTATCTGACACTGGTCGGTAGGATTTGATGACGAAGGGACTCATGGAGAAAGAATAATTGTTCTCTGGTGGATCCTTCCTTGCCTTTTGGTGAAGTCTTCCCACTTTTGAACAGATAGAAGCCTGTCCCTCTCGTTACCAGTGTGTCAAGGAGAAACTGATAACTGTTTCTTTCTGAACACACAAATCATGTTTCAGGCGCCTGACGAAGGTCGCTTCGGCAAACTTGGTAAGAATTGAACTATTGCATCTACTAATAATTTTGAAAGATTTTACAACACCCACCTCGTGATCCTTATCAAGGAGATGCTTGGCAATGGCACTACCGGAAGCATTTCTTCTTTCAAGACGTAGACTTTTTTGGTACACATTCAGAACATCGGAGGTGTGCCCTTCTTTTTTCTGTTCTTCCAATGTAACTCCTCCCTCAAATACATGTAAATTTGTATACACAATTGGACGTAGTATGAGAAGTGGGGGGGGGTATTTGTTGACTTTTAATTGCACATCAAAGAGCATGTTGTCCGATAAACGGGTTCAAAACGGGCTTTATTCAAAATTATTAGACGTGAGTATATTAAACCCTCCGCTTCTTTTATATGCACAATATGACCGAACTAATTTCATTCCTTATTTTTCTAAAAAACGAATCCCCTTCTTTAGGTTATACTTAGTTCCAATCTACCGAAATCTCTAATTGAAAATCAATCATCAAAATCAATTTCAACTGCTAATACTACTGTAACAGAACAATTGAAACATTTAACATGGTCAACAACTTTTAAACTACCTTCCTTATTGATTCGATCATTAACTGAACAGATGACTTCAATTGAAGCTTTGCCTGCATTGAATGATTTAGCCGCATTGATTAATTGTGAACTTCAAATTGTATTAATTGATCAAAAAATGAAATCAATAGTTAAAAATCAAGAAATGGCAGGGGGAAGTCGAATAAGGCATTACATAACAGCTTGGATTCTTAGTGCATATTATACACCAGAAGAATGTGATATGTATAATATTTATTCAGTTAATGGTTATGTCCAGTGTATTATTAGTAGTAAATCTGATGATGGTGAAGATGGTGATAATAATAATAATATTGAATTCGAATCGATTTCCGATTGGAATCAGGTTTGTGATTATTTTGCAGTTTTCTTTATTTTGTTGGCTTGCCTTTTTTTCTCTAGTATGGATTTATTCTCTGAACTGGTTACTTTATTTGCGAAGCTTACATTGTCCTCTTATAAACTAGTACTAACTAACTGTTGTAGAGAAGCAAGATGAGGAAGGTGATGTGAGTATAGGAGAATGATGCTCAGAAAGGCTTCTTGTGCTTTTGGAAGTGTGTGGGCGGTTGTTACTTCCTGACTGCCCACACTGTGGAAGTTGATTGATTCTTCGGGTACCTGAAATACTTAGAGGGTTAGTGTTGCTTGACCGTAGAGCCCAGAGCACAACTGCTTGAGACCGGCCGATCACACACGGCCTGTATGAACTGGTTTCTGGGATTGGTTCCGTATTACTAAACTTACCGCCGGTTACGGACCACTGTAGAGTAAGTCGGGATTTACAACCTTTGGGGTCGACCTTTTCTAACCCCTTCCCTCTGGAGTGGAGAGACAGAATAGCTGGCATGCTGGTTGTCTGAGGGAAACACCTCACTGCTGTTACACCGCTGTTCTCCAGAAGTACGACTTCGCCCTCAGACCCCCCAATATATTGTAAGAAAGATTCTTACACAATACTGGTAACTGCTTTTAGTCTAATTGCTATTCTAACAGCCTTCCTGGCATCTTAGGACCTGCAGGAACATTTGTTCCAGCCAGTGCAACTTGTTGGGTCATTAGGGTTGGGTAGCAGCTATCAGTCGGGAGCAGCTATCGCTCTTATAAACAACATTGATTGGTGCGTCTTACTTATATCAAAATGTCTGTTCAATGGAAATCGATCTGGGTAGCAGGATTGTAACAAGTGTTTGGCCTTCTTTGCTTCTCCTCTCTTGAAGATCTCCTCGGTTGATTTAGTGTCTTCAGGTGTTCTTTTGTATTCAGATGAATGAAATCATGTCGTGTCTTTTGATATATCACCAATCCCCATCAAGAGGAGAAATTTGAAAGAGGTTACTTCCTTCACTCATTTGGCTAAGAAGCATCGTTCCAACTGCAGGTGAATGACACTGATGAAAATGTCGAAACCAGCCAGCCAAATCGGAAAGGTTAGGTGTATCTTCATCACTCAGGAGTCAGTGTGGAGATCGTCTGCATTCCGCCTCAGCATAAACAACAAAATTTGGATTTTCAACACAAATGTGAAGTCAGTCAGTTAGTGAGTCACTACTTCTATATGGGTCAGAAAATTAGTCAGCTCAAGAGTCATGGAAATCATTTCCAGCAGGCCGCTTTGCAGACTTTTGTCAATAACTGCCCACTACTCTGACTCCATATATTGTAAGCATCGAATAACCAACCGAACAGAAATAATTAGCTTCAAGAAACTATGGCGATAAACAAACCAACAGGCGAGATTCGGCACATTCTATTAAGGAGACTGTTGGATGACAAAACGGTCATTGCAGGCCATCGCTGGAGTAGAAGATGAATGGGGAACGAGCGATGAGTTGGACGTTGGTCCGAGGATGACATAGAGGAGATCAGAGACTATGGGCAATCGTGGGTTCAGCTGAATAGAACCGTAGAGAATTTCAAAAAGTGGAGATGTGCTGGTGAAACCGTATGTTCCACTCAGTGGAACCCAAGGGAACAGTAATAATAATACATATGTTATATGATTGAAATTTCTTGAATAAATCAGGAAGTGGGAAAATAATGTTATTATTCATCATTATTATTATTGTTTCCTTTAGTTCCTAGAGGAAAATAAGACTTCAGCCGCACGTCTCCATTGCGTTCGGTTCCCTTCGCCAACATTTTCACATGGCTCCACGTCTGTCCACATGCTTTCATCTCCTCATCACGTCACCTCTTCCACTCGATGTCACCCTCGCACTAACGACCAACTAACTCGCCGGTTCCCATTCAGGTTCCAGTCGAGAGCCTGGTGTGAATGGTCACTCGATGGTTTTCTCAGTGTATAGCCAATCCACCTCCATTTCTTCCTGCATATTTGTTGCACAATTGAGAAAGCAATGTTGTTAGCAACATAATCCTAAAGTACATATATTATACCATGTATGAAGATACTCTGATTAAAGAGAGTAGTGAGTACATATGCTCTCCTATGGTTTTAAGCATCTTAAAGGTTCTAAAGTAAAATGGAATAAAAAAAATACCTGTGAAATTTCATTCGACCATTTTTCAGCAGATTTATTTAGTAGACTGTCATCGGTTGCAGTAAATCTTGCATTGTGTTAACATGATTTGAAATACAGTGAATCCAGGATGTGCATTTTGTCCTATCGGGGAAATGACTCGATGACTTGATCTATCTTTAAACACTGTGAGTGAGTGAGTAATAGTTGATTTTCTCCCTTAGACACAAACCTACCCAGCGCCATCCATCCTTTCAAATTTCCAGGCGTCATCCACTGAGCCATGAGACAGATAGAGAGAATCACCACTTGTGCAATGGATATAGCAGTTTTTTTTCTTTTTTCGTGTTAATTCATATTTCCCGTTGATTGATTTCTGATATTGCATCGAAATATGCTTGACCTTTGTTGATATAACGGCGGTGGCTTCCTACCTCGGACAATTCGACGATGTCTCAGCACTAGCATGAGGTTATTTAGCTTATCATAGAACTGCTGGTGGCAGATATCACCGATGGTATCTGTACCCTCTAGGAGTCTTCGTGTCAACACAGACTACGCATTTCCTTCCGTCCAATATGATCAATCAGCGAAGAATACATATTAACTTGAACAAATCACTGCTATTTGAATTCAATTGGTGGATCGTGACGAGGGTGGTCATTTCATGCTATTCTCCCGGTAAGCGATGAGGAATACAGGTACATCCAGTTGACGAGTCCCAACTAGGATAAATGCTAGTCACCATCCACCAGTTTACTTCAAGTTAAATAATAATCAGACATCGTCGAAACATCTGTATGAGGAGCCGACATGTCAGTGTTAACCTGTTTATTCTTTTCTCAGTAGTGTGCATTTTTGCCACGATCTAATTCTCATTCTAAATCAACATTGTTATGTGTAGAGCCTTTTATGATGGATACTTTTATGGTGTGTAAACTTCTTTCCACTATTTACTTGTACTACTCATAATTAGTAAGTAGTATACTAACTACTATATGTTTTAAAATGTTTTGATCTGCTTTATCTAGTTCACTGTCGGTGAAATTAGTGCTACTACTAATGCTGCTAACACACCAAACATGAGTAGGAGTTATTTCGGTGACTTCTTTACGAAACGAATCACATCTAAACAGAAAGGTATGTCTGCTGAATGATGGAGATTACTTTTTATGTTTTCTTTTTCAATAAAGATATCAGTTGTCGAGTAATATGCTCTCTGTATTTTAGAGATTTTCGTCAGACTATTATGTAGTGAATATTACAGCCGTTATTGAGTGGGTATACATATTGACTCTCTGTACTATCAGCATGGATCCGAGGGAAATGAAACTTTTGGTACTAACTCTTTATGAAATAATAGAAAAGATTTGTAACTCAGGTGGATGATTTGGAATTGATAGTGTTCTCTGAGCTCCTTGGTTTAATTGCGGAGCTTTCATCGTCTTTCTGGACGACATCATGAAGAAATTTAAATCATTTCACTTTATCCCAAATACTGCGCTGAAGATGTCGTCCAGAAAGACGATGAAAGCTCCGCAATTAAACCAAGGAGCTCAGAGAACACTATCAATTCCAAAACTAACTCTTTATGTCAACTTAATTCTTTGATAATTAAGAACACATGAGTCAGGAAAGATATCCCCTTCTGTGCTTAACCTCACATCAAAGCTGTACAGTTATTTAGGGTGTCTGTACATAAAAAGGTCAAAGGTTATTGTCAGTTAAGTTTTTTTCAAGATAGAGTAGTAGCAATAGGTTCTCCACTTGGTCCATTGCCCACAGATTGCTTCATGGCGCGTACCTCGAGGCAAATATCCTCCTACCAACAAAACAATCAGTCAATTCGAAGTTTACAAGCCGTATATGGATGATATCTTTATCATCACCAATGAAAGCATAGACCTAAACAAAATCTTGCCAATCTTCAACAACGGCCACTAGTCGGTTGGATTTAAAATTGAAGTGGTATCAGAAGATAAATTATCCTTCCTAGATGATCACTTCAAGAGATGATCAGATGGAAGTCTAAAAAGATCAACCTACCAAAAAATCAAACTGAAGTGGACAGCTGACAATGAGGAGGGAAAGAAATCTCATCTCCTCTCTTGGGACAAGAATCTACTGTAGATGCATTGAAAACGCATTGAATAAAAAAATGGAATCCTCCAGAAAAACTCTAATCAAAAATGGATATGCCAATATCTTCATAAATAAACATCTAAAGACAGAGACCGATACTCCTCGAAACCTGTTTGTGATGAAGAAACAACTAAATGTAAATTTTGAAGTTCAATGGAGATACAATTAGTGAGGTCCTCATAAGCTACCTGTCAAGACCACTTCGTAGAAAGTTGTTTGCTGCATCTCTACGTCTCATCTTCTGTACCTTTTAGATTGAACCATGTAGACTTCCATTTGATCGTCTTCTGAAGTGATCATCTAGGAAGGATAATTTACCTTCTGCCTCTGCTTCAATTTTAAATCCAACTGACTGGTGGTCATTGTTGCAGATTGGTAAGATTTTGTTTAGGCCAGTATATTCATCTGTGATGATAAAGATATCATCCATATACCACTTGTAAACTTCGAATTGTTTGATTTTCTTGTTGGTAGGAGGATATTTGCCTCGAAGTACGCGTCATGAAGCAATCGGTGAGCAGTTGACCAGTTGGAGAACCCATGGCTACTGATGTCAGCTCATGATGAAATCCTCCATGCAACCATTGCTACTACTCTATCTTTCTGTCGGTATATTTGATTGTCCTACGAAACTGAACTGACAGTAACCTTTGACCTCTGTTGTCAGTATATATTGTGGATATATAAAACACACTAAATAACTGCACAATCTTGACGTGAAGTTAAGTAGAGAGGGGATCAGTTTTCTGACTTGTGTATAATTAATTAAATGAAATGACAACTGAAGAAATGTATGTGTGAGACTTAGTTGAATTCCACAGTACTGAAGCACGAAATGTCTCTCTATGTATATTGGTGATTTCATATGTCGTCAGTCGGTTAACTTCATATAAGCACATACATTCAGTGAAGCCAAACTGTTCATCAGTTTCAAAAAGCTGAATAAATAGTCCGATCTTCAAATCAAAATCTGCACAACATACATAAACGATGTCAATTCCTTTCCCATCTGTTCTTTCTTTTTCTTCAAATTCATACTACTTAGCATTAGTAAGTAGTATGAATCATATTTGTTACTTCTTAGCTACTTGGTTTCATGGCTAAGTTAAACTTCAATCACCACTAACTACCAATCAGCGAACGACTTGGAATGGTACAATGAGGTTCATGCACATGAGTTCAAGGTGGTATAACTCTTGATTCGTATCAAATGCGTGCTCTGACAAACCTACGCTTGCAGTTCGAGGAGGATGAGTTCTTGCACTATTGCCTGGATTTGAGGTTGCTTAGGAAGGAGAGGATTTGTTCATGTGGTTGTGTGATGAGTTTAAAAAGCTTTAGCAGGTCGACTGATGGCTATATCCATTGTTGTGCAATATGTTTGAGACGAGGTAGTATTAAGGAAGGTAAGCTGATAATTTGGATATTTTGTAGGAATTGTTTTTGTTAGGTCGCGTCTCTCCCTAACCCAGATTTTGTATGTTTGTAACTACTGGGTTTTAAAGCAGCCTGTGAGAGTGGCTCAGCTGTTGAAACTGAAAGTAGCCTCGTGTCAGCAGTTCATTCGTACCAGCACTGCAGAAACATCGCCTCACGGAAATTGGAGAGAATTACTACGATGTTGGGTGGAGAAGGCATCGTCGTGCACGTGTACGAAACCGTTTTACTGAAGAAAAAATACAACCGTTGTCGTGAGCGAGCTAACAGTGTTTCGGTGATTGGTTTATATGACACCTCCCTACGGAAAGGATTCGTTGAGAGAATACCAGACAGAAAGTCAACTACGTTAATACCTATTATTACTAGACTTGTGAAACAGGGGTCCATAGTACATACTAATGAATGGAAAGGTTATAACTCGCTGTCACCTCTTGGATATATTCATCACAGAGTGGACCATTCCAGTGATTTTGTGGATCCCATTACAGGGACAAGCACAAATTCTATAGAAGGATTTTGAGGAAGATTGAAAAATAGGATTAGGTCTATAAATGGATCTCAAAAGGATCTCACTTATAGTCATTTGGATGAATATATATACATAATGTGGTGTGACTTTTCTGTTGACCCTCCCATGCTAAACTGCGAGACGTTTCTGTTACATGTTAAAGAAAGATACCTTATGCAACAATTTTATGCAGTTTCTATGCTATTTTTCCATAAATATATGTTTTCCTTAATCAAAAAATCCCTCTTCATGTGATTGGTCCGTTTAAGGTCGTTCGCTGATTGGTAGTTTAGTGGGGCTTAAAGTTTAACCTTGCCGGTTTCATTATGAGCTGATATTGGTCAGGGAACCATTGGAAAACTACAGTAGGGAGTATTGGACAGCCAGTTATTACGTCAGTCTAATTCGGGACTCTTCAACAGTACGCACGTACTGACAGGGTTCTAACCCAGGGCCTTGTCGTTAAAAGGCTAGCGCATAGGTATGAGGAAGTTGGCTAGAGCCAGTCGCTCTGTGTTGTGAACTTTAAGATTGGTGTTTGTCCTGCGTATAATATCACCTCGAACTGTACATTGTGTTTAGAAGGTCATTCAGTTATTAAATACTAAGTCAAAATAAACTTATGTAATATTGAAATTAATATCTCCATCTCATAATTTACACTTGTTTATATACCAATTGTATTGATTTCTTTCAGATTTGATTACATATCCCGTTCCACTTATTCGATATACTCATTCAATTGTCAATAACAAAGTATCTGATAAAGATGCTGAGGATAAGACCGCTCGTCATCACCGTCATCATCATCGTCGCATTGATGATATAATCTCTAATCATCATGTGATATGTGATCAACCATTTCGAATTACCCAACAACGTCCTTGGAATAAGAATACAATAATTATGCAACCAATTAAATCCACTTCGAATTTATTCACCTATTATTGGAAACATTATCATCATTATGTTTTACTAGATATTGAAAATATCAATAATATATTTGTTGTTCAAACGTTTGTAAATTCAGACGATAATAATAATAATAGTAATAGTAGTAATGCTTTTATCAAGTGTTTATGGATACCTAGTAATGATGGTTCATTTAATAAAGGAGTAAGTTTTTTGTTGTTTGTTTATTTATTTGAATTTCCCTCCTTATTTTATATTTGAATCATTAAAACAAAATTCAATTTTAAAACTACCTGTCTTGTTCAATAAGTAATTATGAGTCTAGCTTGTTTGTCTATAATGTGATGAAGACTGTAAGTAGGGCGAATGGTGTGTGTCATTGGGCTCCATATCGTTGACATCGTCATTGACGATAGGCACTTAGTGTTTCATGCAGTAAATTTGCTGAAAGGGTTTTGTGGGACTGTGAACACCTACTTTACACGCAGCTTTCATCTTGTTGAGTCTCTTCAAGTAGAACAAGATATCTGTAAAAAATTATGTTTGTAAAGTTTCAGCGAGATTGAAATGAGTAATTCCAACGTTTCCTGCGTTCGGCAATCTCGTCCGAACTTCTTCAGGGAAATTAATCGAAATTAACATAACAGCAGAGGTTTATATATAAGAGGAACATCTCTTATTTTTACAAAACTTTGTCCAATCATGAGTCATAAAATGAGTATTAACAAGTATAGTAAACAAAATTGTATGAGCTGTGATCAAAACTTGACTTCGGACTTACAAATATTGATCTACCTTTGTTAAACACTTCAAACAGTGTGCATGTGTGTATGAGTAAACAGTTGTTAAACAATTTTTTAACGTCTGCATATGTAGATACAGACAATCGGGAACTTTGACCAAGTATTATTAATTAGTGATACATATGCATTTTTATTTATTAATCAGGATTTCCTATGCATCAGCTAACAAGATCACACCTTCATGTCTGTTCAAACTGTTAGTATCTAGAATTTTATGATTAGATGTATTTTCAAAATTATGGTGTTTAGGATTAGAGTTTAGTTGAACAACCCCGTCAAACTTATTACTTTGTCTTCTTTTTGAATATTGAGCTGCTTTATTCGACCTACTGAAGCTGTCAGGTGACTCGATAGCTACGGACGGATTTAGGATATGCATTCTATTGCAGACAACGGAGAGTGGAAACACGATGATTGTGCCAATTACATATAGTTTCTTTGTTAATTTAATTCGATTGCAAAATAATTCAAATGAACTGTCGTCAAGGTTTGATAGAATAGTTCTCAAATATTTGGGCATCGAGAAAAAGAAATCGTTTCAAAAGACTTTACGCGAGTACACCTCTAGGTATAAAACTTTCATGATACCATATTTGGCGGCATGTGTTTTATGTGTTGAAAATAGTGTCAGTCGCGAAGTAATTGACTAACTAAGTAACCTTCTTTCCACTAGTAAATAAACACACTTTCTCCATCCATATACTGACATGGTTTACTGTCATTATTCCTTTGATGTTTAAAGTCCTCTCACTGTTTTTCATAACTGTGAACATTTAATCTTTGTAATAATGGTTATTCTTTTGGTTTTTCCCTCACCATGCTACGTTAAGAGAACATTAGATTCAGTATTCTATAATATGCTAAGATTTCTATACTTTATCAACGATATTGTTGTTATTATTATTGTTATTATTCCCATCTTATACTTTGCATATCTTTGACACTATTCTCACTTTAGACATAAAAATGATCTACAGAAACTGGTTAATACACATGGTGCTTGTAGCATAGAGGGGATTGTAACAGAAACTAGATGTAACACAAAATACCTTGGTATAGTTCTATCCGTTGACTTTACTTGCTCATCCCATATTTTATCGATCTCCAAGAAAATGTTCCGTTTAAGCTACTAACTAACTACATTAAGAAGCTAAAACTCATATATCATACCTATTTTACTCTACTGTTCCTCCTTAGTGTTTCCTTGGCTACTCAAAAACAATTATGTCGTACTGCGAAGGGTATTGAAGGTTGTCAGTAAGGCACTTAGTCAATCAGCTTGTTACCATATTGGTTGATAAACATCTAAACTCATGCGACAAATGGTCAAAATCTAATATTGTCTGATCCTCAACACCTAGCCCGTCTATTCTCAACTCTTCGCTTGTATTGTATCTGGTAGAACTAGGAGTCATTATAAAAGATAATATGCTCATTGGCACAACCAACTATTATAAAAACTCAACGATACCCTAGGTGGCTCGCTTGCTTTCTATGTGATAGTGTTAAAAAGGGAAATTTATGACTTACTTGTGTGTAGTGAGCATAAAAATGGGCTCAGTAATTCTCTTATATTTGTAATTTCACGATGACACTATCCCCATTATCTTATAATTCTGTGTTATTAATACTAATAGTATTATTATTATTTTACATTTGTAAATATTAAAATATGTGTAAAACTTGGGCACTGTGGTAATAAGTAATTCCATATTAGTTTGTTTATCACACGGTCAGTGAACAAGTATTATTTACTGGATGACGTTTCGAACAAAATTGATTGTTCATAATCATATCGTCAATTATGATCACACGACTTTGAAACTTGAGTTTTATAGTTTTCTTTGTTCCCTCGTTTTTGTCTTTGGGGTAGTAGGGGTAATAATAATAATAATAGTGACATGCATGTCACACATGCTCAGGCTAATGAGAACACCAACAATAAGGAATCCAAATCATCAGTAGTAATTCCATACTAGGAAGAAAACTTGGAAACTACCTCACGCGAAATTCTTAACAAGGCACAAATAAACGTGGTTGTCATTCAAACGGTCCACCAACTCATTTAGAAACTAGCTTTGTCGGCTAAAGGATCAATCCTGTAGAGCTTTTAAAACAGAACAATTTATTTATATCTAATACCCTGCTTGAATGATTGTCGGGTCAAATACATAGTTCAAAGTAGTAGAACAGGTGCAGTCAGACTAGCCGAGCATAAAAGCCTAGCAGCGAAATCTAGATCAGTTGGCCCGATTAAGATAAGAGAAATCTAGGAAATAGTTGGTTCAGTCATAGCACTCACCACGTGCAGTTACACACAAGCATACAATAGCACGGGATGGGATAAGATGACAGTTTTAAAATCTAATGTCACAGGGTTGCGAGTAGGGAAGATTGATAACAGAAACTTTATTTGTCGAATCAACTGAGGAGAATACGTGTAATAGGAATGATTCAACACCTGTCCTCCCAGATATCTGGAAAATTCTTCTACGGCTATGACGACAAATAGGAGAGAACAAAGAAAACTATAAAACTCAAGTTTCAAAGTTGTGTGATTATAATTGACGATATGATTATGAACAATCAATTTTGTTCGAAACGTCATCCAGTAAATAATAATAGGGTTGTACTGTGTGATACATCTAGTAGACAAACTAATCTGGAATTACATTTGTACATTTTGCTTGCCCTACTGTTTCTGCTTAATGCCAAAATTTGATGTTATGAATTTAGGAAAAGTGTACCCTGTAATGTATATTTTCTATTGTTGTTATTGTTCAGTAAATTAGATGCGATATTGTACAAAACGCTGAAAATTCCACTCTGTGTCATAAGTACTGTTTTAGAATAAAGGAAATCATTACTATTGTTATTATTATTAACTTGAGTTCACCCTACCACTACTACCACTATATCAGTGATATGTATCCATATAATATGTGTGTTTTGTTTGACAGTCTGTTCTTGGTGACATGTATCCATATAATATGTGTGTTTGTTTGACAGTCTGTTATATTTTGCTATGTATACATGGATCGATATTCCATTATAATTAGCCATTCATGTTAAGACTGTCTATTGATTTGTTCATTTTGAATATTCGCTCATACACTTGTGTTCACACACTTGTTCGGACATTCATATATTTTGCTCTCACACACTTGTGTGTGAGATTGATTCTCCTTGTGTTTGGAAAATAGAAGTATCATCGCAAACCTAGTGGTCTTCTGATTTCCGTCTTTCTTGCATCAGGACTATTCAATTCTCGACCAGTACATAACAATCAGCCTGTATGACTTTCAGCTTTTTTTTACATTCAAACTTTAACAAAGTTACCTGTTTCCCAGTTGTCTAGCAGTAGAATCTAGGCTGTTTATTTTCGTCCCATTCTCGACCCGTCAGCTGAATGTTTATGTTCCCCTATTGCAGAGTGGTTGAGTGTATTTCTATTGAAACTTGAACCATCTCTTCGCCTCTCTTCAAACGCCAATGTGGTTCCCATCAGTTTACTGAGCCATCATTTATTGAAGTACGGATACCTGAAGATGATTAGTCCTATGTCGAACGAAATGTGTGTCCTGAATTCCGCTGTCATCCATTACTAAGTAGAATCTACTTCAAGATATAGTTGTAACCATGGTAATATAGATCTAACTTTTCAAGGAATCCATGTGGTAAAATGACGCAGATCAATCTAATGCATGTGTAGAGAATTCGCTAAACACCTATCCATCTTTTTTCCCATATAGATTAAATGTTATGCAGAGACACAAGTGAAATCAGTTATCGATTTATTGATACCGTATCCGAATGAAATTAATGATCAACCGGAAAAGTTAACAGTTAGTGCGATATGTCTATTGGCGAGTGAATTATCAACTACTGATGGTGTCACACAGCTTTTTATTGCATTCACCAGTGGTTTATTTATGAGTCGTATTGGTATATCAGATCAAAATCCGATTGGAACGCAATGGGTAGTTTTAAGTTGTCCAGGTGAGATACATGTATAACCGGTTGATTGACTTTTTGTGTCTTAAAAGTTATACTACTTAATTTTAGTAAGTAGTTTAGAGTGAAAAAAGCAAATAGTAACAAGTGTTGGTTTTCTGTGTGAATCGGTTATTTCAAAGTAGACTTTATCGAGAAGCGAAGTTAGCTGGATTTAGCCAGATTAAAATCTGCATTTCTTATTATTTTAATCTTGTAATTACATTAAATGACGTCTACATGAACTCGCGTACATGTTTAAATTAGCTCCCAACTAAATGCCGTGCAACTCTTAGAGGAAATAAAGAAGAAAAAATGTACAGAATGGGTTCTCTCTTCATAGGTAACAACGCTACCTCACATGATATACTTCAGTTTATTACTTAACGTGTAAATCCTGTGCGAAGAGGGAACAATGTGGAACTAAAATCACTGATAATTCCATAAAATATTAGTGAATTGGTCGACCTGTTGGTGAATCTGATAACAAGGATACTTATACAGAAAGCAATAATTCAGCCGTTTCGACCAGAAAAGATCAGCAACAGGGATCTCTGGCAATGAGAGAATCAACCAGGATCCGATTATGCAACAAATAAGGAGGAAGAAATGGAGATGGATTGGCTGGCCATACGCTGAGGAAACCATCAAGTGACATTACACGCCACGTCATCGCTCGAGTGGAACCCGAAAGGGAAGCGGCGAGTTGGTCGTCAGAGTGAGGGTTACTTGGAGGAGGTCATGTGAGGAGGAGATGAAAGCATGTGGGTAGATTTGGAGCCAGGTGAAAACTTTAGCAAAGAATCGAGCACAATGGAGACGCGCGGCTGAAGCCCGATGTTCCTCTGGGAATTAAAGGAAATAATAATAATAATAACTAGCTGTTTCATTCGTGTTTAGTGTTAGCCATAAATGGAGTTCCGAAGGGTATCCTACCGAAGACTCGTCAACTGAACATACCTGAATCTCAGTGAACATAGGCATTAGTTTTTAGCTATTTGGAGATAAGCAGTCGTTATTTGAAACTCTAGGAGTTCTCATCAATTATCTGTTTTGGTTCACAGCACATTTAATGTTGATAGGTCTTTATTAGTAGGAAAGTGTCTCTAACCCAACTTATTTACGCAATAGTGAACACTGTGGTATTTGAAATGATCGTTGCCAGTGTGTTGTGTGCTACTTACAAAACTTATCAGTAGTATATAAGCAGGCATTTATCAGTATAAAAATATCAAATAGTGAAGAGGATAGATTTCACGGCAACCAGTATAGCAGTGTCAGTGCGTGAGAGGACATGCAAAGAAGGCAAAGAAAATGCAACACGAAAGAAGGTCAGAAGAGTAGCACAATATGGTAGATCTGTGCGAATGATGATTCTAATATAAGCTTTATGCATAATTTCCCTGTGTGTGTGTCAAAGTGCTAATAAACATTCTCTTATCAAGTCTCTTGTCTTCTAACGTTACATTCTTCTTCTGCTTCTTCTTCAGACATTTGGAAGACTGAAGAGGTTAGCGCAAGTTCAACAACAGTAATGTCGTATTATTTTACATCAATATGTTGTATTAAAATGAAATTATGGGCTACAGATAATAATGGTCAATTGTTTACTGCCAAATTACTCATGAACAATATTCACTCTAGTAGTAATAATAATAGTGATCATTCATATTGGGAAACATTAACGTGGACTCTAGATCCTGCATGTAAGCGATATATCCTATTTTGATTTCATTTTGTCAGTTTGTTTTTATAATAAACATTTATTTCCGTGGTGTAAATCGATCATGAGGTGATATCAGTTAGAGAACCACTGGGAAACTTGAGAGTACTAGACAGCTGTTTCGTCAGCCTAGTCTGGGATTCTTCATCATTACGGTACCCGCCATGTCTTGAATCCGAGGCTTTTTGGTCATGAGACATGCTGGTAGACCACTCAGCCATTGGTATCTGACTCAGTGACCAATCCATGACTTCCAATTTCTACCAGTTCGTGATATTTACATGTGAAGCGCAACCGCCAACCTGTGTCACAGGGGAATAACTGTCCTCTTGTCTGACTTGGTGAGTCGATCCAGCTGGTTGGTTACGATTTCTCACTAGAACTCCAGGCAACTTTCTGTATATGACCAGTTGCTAGTGTACATCAGATTCATTATCCAGTGTTTGTTTGTTGCGATTTGATTGGTTACCTGGGGGTTGTAGCGAAAAGTTGTAACCAGCGGGGTTCATCAGGTTAGGCAAGAGGACGGCTGCTTGCCTGTGACACTAGTTGGCGGTTGCTCGAGATATATATCATCAAAATGACAGAAGTTAGAATTCATGAACCATTGGGCCGGATCTCAGTGGCTGAATATGATATATATATAATTCCCTTTCGTTCCTATTGAAACATAGGGCCTCAGCAGCACATCTCCACTTTGTTCTGTCTCCTGCCGTCGTCTTCAGCTGGATCCACAATTGACCAAACTCTCTCATCTTTTCCTCGCCATAGGATCTCCTCCATGTCACCCTGGGATGACCAACTTGTCGCTTTCCATTTGGATTGCACTCGATGGCCCGGCGTGCGATGTCATTCGATGGCCTCCTCACTATGTGACTGATCCATCTTCACTTTCTCTTAAATATTTGTTGAACGATCGGCTCTTGATTGGTTTGTTCAATGCTAGAGTTTCTTGTTACTTATTCTTTCTGGCCAGCCATTTGGTCTTCATTATGGAGCCACTGAAAGGGGTAGCTGTTAATGAAAGTCTGCAACCTGTTGGAAATCCCTTTCGTGACACGCTGTACAAGTTTCCGAACCGTAAAGAAGAACCGACTCTACATTTGTGTTGAAAATGTGAATCTTGTTCCTTATGCTGTGGAGTGCAGAAAATTTCCAAACTGGTTTCAGGTTGATAAAAGGCGTATCTTGCCTTTCCGATTCTAATTGGCTTTAACACCTCCAACCGTTACGTGTGCTTGTAGTTGAAACGGTGCTTCCTAGCCAGATAGATGAAGGAGGTAACCTCTGTTAATTCTCTCCATCCTGTTGATGGTGGTTGGTGCTGGTTGTTGTTGCTGTTGGCTGGTTGGTTGATTATCTTCATTTTCACCTCCGTCTAGTCTATGTTCACTTGGAATCCTGTCTTCTCTGGCTACCTCTTCAGCCAGTTTGTTAGTTTTAGCCTGCCTTCAAGTCTTCGAGTTCGTGTGAGACATGAGACATATATCATCTGAGAAATCCAGATCTTCTAGCATCTCCTTATCGGTCGTCCAGTGTATTCCTGACTTCTCGTCTCCAACCGTCTGAAGCATAATCCAGTAAGTCCACCACATCGATGGACGGTGGTAATATATTTAGGAAGAGAAACAGAGAGTTTCTTAGAGGTCATATTCAAAGTGGTAAAGCATACCAAGATACCTGTGTTCGATGATGAATCATCTTTTAGACCGCGGATATGGCATTGAATTTATCAAGCCGCTCATCGTTGTTATTAGATAAAGTAACGGTGAAAAAAATTGCAGTCACAGTGGCTTGTGTGATTATTATGATTATTCTCCCCTTGGGTTCCAAGTAGAACATAAGACTTCAACAGCACACCTCCACGTCACTCCGATCTCTTCAAACCTTTTTAGCTGGTTCCATGATTGCCTTATAAGGTTTTGATCCCTTCCTCACACGATCTCCTCCTTGTCACCCTCAGACGCTCAACTCGATTGTGGTCCCTCACTCGGATTCCACTCCAGGGCCTGTCTCGTCGTTTCACCCAATGGTTCGACCCATGTCTATTTCTTTCTACAAATTTTCGGGCTAATAAGTTCTTAGTTATTTCGTTATCAGGGTTTCTTGTGAGCTTATCTTTTCTGGGCTGACTATCGGATCTTCACTATCAAAACTGAAGGCGACAGCTGTTGGGAACGCGTCTGACGTGTCTAAACCATATAGAAGCACTGACTAAATTGACAGTAGTGTTCTTTATACTGCGGAGTGCAGCGATTTTGCACACTGATTTCAAAATAATCAAGATCAGTCTTGCTTCTCCGATCCTGACTTTGACATGCTTATTTCTGCAACCGCTTGTAGTGTAAATGAAATTGCCCTCCGTAAGTGAAAGAGGTATCTTCTTTCGAATTTCTCGCGTTGTTGCTGTCGGTTAGGTGTATCTTCATCACCACCTGTGTGTCTCCTCTGTGCTCACTTAAAGTTTTGTTTTCGCTGCTTTTTTTGCTAACTTGTGCTATTAACATCTAAAAAACCATGTTGATGATAGCCAAGAAAGCGCAATCAACAGACAGATGGTTTGAAGACAATTGGCAGAAAGATAGCTGTTGACTGACCTAGACTTCGTGGTTATTGGGACTCTTCAGAAAGCTATGTCCCCACCCACCCCCACCGTTTTGGGGAACTGATGCATCAGCTGAGGATTAACCCCACTTGGTCGTATGCTAACACAGTTGGAGATGTTATTACTGGGGTATTAGAACATCTGATCATCCATGGTGTGTCTTCAAAATTGATTGATAGGTCAAACTAGTTGGTCAGGGGTACTCAGATTGTCGTAACACAAGAATTTAGCTAAGGTAAGAATGGTTGACCCCGAAAAGATAAACAATTTAGAAAAAAGCTCAACAGTTGCACTTCACGCATGAACACACAACCACACGATAGGGTGGGAGAGGGTTAAAATTCTAAGAAGTAATCTAGGTAAGTGGAGAGAGGTGGTTGATTACTGAATCCGGCTTCATTGAGTCTACACCGAACACATACAGTAGGAATGACTCAATGCAAATACGAGAAATATGCATGGAAGATATTATTACCGCCAGTCAGTCAAGTCAGAGGAGGATAATAAATAATCTCAAAATTCTATTTCAATTCAATTCAAGCACATCACAACATTCTAACAAATTACTTATTTTGACTATATAAACACTCGTCTTATTTCCCATCTGATTGTAGTTGATGAATAACACTCATATTATTATTTCTGAATGTACATTATCTTGTATTGATTTTTACTCAGATGTCTAATCACCAATTTTGACTCATGTATATAAATGAAGGAAAAAAGTTGTGTGAGTAGTACCTTGATATGATTATGAGCGATAGTTTGTGCTCGAAACGTGGTCATCAGTTAATATTACTGTACAGCACTACTGTGTGACACTATCAAAATAAAATCTTATCCATAATGGAGTTCTACTCTACTCTACCACAGTGGTGCCCAAGTTTTATACTTTTATCAATGATTGACCACACGGTGAGTTCACAAATAGAATCCAATCATTACCAAGACTTGGGGACACCAGGCAAATGACACCAGCTATATACCCCAGTAACCGACCAATCAATTTATCTCAAGATTTATTCCATCATTTTGATCGTTGAGTTACTAGCCTCATTCATCGTTAGACTAGCGGTTTTGTATGCGATGTGAGAAGGGAACACACAAATGATCCAGAGAGAACAGATTGATATTCAGTGGTTGTTTAACGTGAAGAAACTGTGGAAGACCTGGATTTGGCGCGTGGATGATTTCTGTTTGATGTCACACAAAATCGAAGACTTACAAGCGAAAACTGACAAACTGGTCGAAGAAACAGCCGGCGAACACAGGACTCCAGGTGAACATACACAAGGTGGAGGTTATGAAAATAACTAACCAACAACAACAGCAGCAGAACCAACATCCAGCCCCAATCACCATCAACGAGAGGGACTTGAAAGAGGTTACTTCATTCACTCACTTATCTAGGGAGCATTGTCTCAACTACAGACAGTCGGAACGGACAAGGATGTAAAATCGAGCGAGAATCGGGAAGGCGAGCGAGAAACACATTCATCAACCTGAAACCAATCTGGAAATCTTCGTCGCTCAGCCAGCATCAACAACAAAATTCGGTCGGATTTTCAATACAAACGTCAAGTCAGTCAGTTCTTCTATACGGATCAGAAACTTGACGAGCGGGTCACAAAGAATATTTCCAACAGCCTGTTGCAGACCTTTATCAACCAACAACTGTCTTCGCTGGATGTATACTGAAGATCAGATGGCCGGCCGGGCCGGAAAGAATCACCAACAACCAACCAAACTATGGGAACAAACAAAACAAGAACCAATCGCCAACCAACAAATATGCAGGAGAAAGTGGATTGATATGGATTGGACACTCGCTGAGGAGGCCGCTGGGTGACATCGTGCGTGCGTCAGGCCATTGCTCGAGTGGAACCAGACCGAAAGGGAAGTGGCGAGTGGGACATCAGTGCATGGGTGACATGGAGGAGATCGTGTGAAGAGGAGTTGAAACAGTATGGAGTAACATGGATGCAGGTGAAAAGTACAGCAGAAGGAGGACAGAAGTGGAAAGTGGAGACGTGCAGTTGAAGCTCTATATTCCACTAGGAACCCAAGGGAACATCAAAGAATAATAATAATTTAACCATCTAGCGGTAGTGTGTGTTTCATTTTATACTACTCATTCCTTTTCTTTCTTTTGTTTGTCTCGTCTCTTTTGGTCTTAGGTGATATTGATCGTAATCCTGAAGGTCAATCAATTCATTTCAAGTATATTACCGGTGCAAATTGGGAGTCTTATGGTTTAGGCATTTGTTTATGGTCAATAGGGTGCAAATTGTCCTACTTACCAAAGTCAAATGATACAAATAATCATTTCAATTTTTTAACACTATGAAATATGAATTACAAAAACAGATGACTCATACAATGAATTCTGTAAATACTGAAAGTGTTTATGCCAGATGTTTCAGAGAAGATTCTACTCCAGATAAATGGTACTATTGGCTGCATGTACCTTCACCAACACCGAAAAGGTGAGTAGTTGTCGTCAAATTGATGTGATCATGTTGACGTCTGATATGACGCTGAATGGATGTGTATCAGGCTTTTAATGTCTTCCACTTTCAGTCAATTGCCATGTCTCACTCACAGTCAACCAGCCAGCCATAGAGACGAGGACGGAAGGAGCGCGAATTGTTGAGCAGTGCACACCTCTTTTGATATCCAGTTGGATATTATTGTTCCCTTGGGTTCCTAGTGGAACATAGGGCTTCAACTGCACGTCTCCACTTGCCACTTCTGTCCTCCTTCTGCTGTACTTTTCACCTGCATCCATGTTACTCCATACTGTTTCAACTCCTCTTCACACGATCTCCTCCATGTCACCCATGCACTGATGTCCCACTCGCCACTTCCCTTTCGGTCTGGTTCCACTCGAGCAATGGCCTGACGCACGCACGATGTCACCCAGCGGCCTCCTCAGCGAGTGTCCAATCCAGCTCAATCCACTTTCTCCTGCATATTTGTTGGTTGGCGATTGGTTCTTGTTTTGTTTGTTCCCATAGTTTGGTTGGTTGTTGGTGATTCTTTCCGGCCCGGCCGGCCATCTGATCTTCAGTATAGATCCAGCGAAGACAGTTGTTGGTTGATAAGGTTCTGCAACAGGCTGTTGGAAATATTCTTTGTGAACCGCTCGCCAAGTTTCTGATCCGTATAGAAGAACTGACTGACTTGACGTTTGTATTGAAAATCCGACCGAATTTTGTTGTTGATGCTGGCTGAGCGACGAAGATTTCCAGATTGGTTTCAGGTTGATGAATGTGTTTCTCGCTCGATTTTACATCCTTGTCCGTTCCGACTTCCTGTAGTTGAGACAATGCTCCCTAGATAAGTGAGTGAGTGAATGAAGTAACCTCTTTCAAGTCCCTCCCGTTGATGGTGATTGGGGCTGGATGTTGGTTCTGCTGCTGTTGTTGTTGGTTAGTTATTTTCATAACCTCCACCTTGTGTATGTTCACCTGGAGTCCTGTGTTCGCCGGCTGTTTCTTCGACCAGTTTGTCAGTTTTCGCTTGTAAGTCTTCGATTTTGTGTGACATCAAACAAAAATCATCCACGCGCCAAATCCAATTCTTCTAGGTTCTTCACTTTGGTCCTGGACATCCCTGTGTTTTCATTTCGTACTCACTGTCTGACGCATAATCCAGTCAGTCCAACACAATTAGGAATATAATCGTGAGTGGTTATAAGCACCCTTTTCTGACTCCTGTGTTTACTTCAAACGCCTCGCTGAGGTTTCCGTTGTGGATCACTTGACTTGTGCTTCGGTTGTCGTACAGCTGTTGAATAAGGTCCAATTGACTCCTGCCTCTCTTTAATCTCTAGGAGTGAGTCGATGTAGTTCAGTTGTATCCTGTAGCCTCATCATCTTACATTTGACAGCTGAAAAGAATCTCACACGAAACATTCGAAGATTGCTCACTGCTGTGTTTTCTCAGTGTCTTCACGTAAGAGGGCGGAATATAATATCCGCATATTCTAAGTCAACGAGATTATCCCTAACCTAGTAACAAATCAGTCCCTGAGTCGCTGAAGTCGGTTAGGGTTAATTCCACTAATACATATATGATTAAACTGAGCAGGAATAGGTAGAGTGGGCAATGCTGATAGACGTCACTCCTTGTCATCACTTCAGATGACGTCTCTCCGTAGGCAGGATAACCCCCACCTAGGTGTAGTCTCTTTGTCAATTACAGATTATGAGAACAAAACACGTAGATCAACGAAGAGTCTCTTTTCGGCGGCGGGGGCGGCGGCGAATTCATTTTCCCTTTAGCTGTACAATCGCAAATATATACATACGGGTTATTTTGTATGTATGTGTACATCGAATTTATCAAACAAAAATACAATTAGTTGGGTTATTTCAACTAAACAGGTGAAGACTGGTAATTGGAGTTACGTAATACAAAATCAGTCAAGAAAATTGGGGGTTAATAAAATCAGGGTAGTAAGAAAAGTGATGAGTTGTCACAACGGGTTGTTCGAAAGGATCCAAGAACAATATCCAGCATGGTGATGCGATAACTGAACACCTGGTCAACACAGATCATTCATCTCAACAAACGCCTCCTCCTTCAAAGTAATCTACAGAGTTAAGAATAAACTATCAAGGGTAATACGGTTTCGTTTTCTTTGTGTCGCTGAAGCTCTCGCCATCCATTCACATAGAAAAACCGGAGCTGTGCATACAAAAAAGAATTACTCAACCACTTCTACTGTCATAGTAACAACTTTTTTGATTTTGATGACTTAATTTTGTTTCTTTGCCTGTTTCATTAATTGCTTATAATTTTTGTATTCATTTAGAACTCCTACGTTATTTCGTATTATCCACTTTGTTTCTGTATGTGTATCCTGAGTAAAACTCACTCGTCAAACTATTCACATTATTATTACATAACTTCTTTTTTAACAACTGTTTATGACAACTCATCACCTTTGTTACTACCCTAATTTCATTAACACCTAATTTTCTTGACTGATTTTGTATTTAGAAAACAGAAAGATTAAGCGAAGAAATATTTACTTTTCAATTAGATCCTCATCTCTGGCTCTACTCTAATATATATAGCATCTCTATTACAATACAACAGTTTGCCAATCAAGTGGCACTGATATGTTTGTTAACAATTATTAGTCAGTGTCAAAATGTCAATGGGTTGATAATTGACGAAGAAAATCAATACACACAATTACAAGGTATAAATGGTTAGAATAAATTAATTTTACAAGGATAACACGTAAATTAAAGACAAAGTGGTCAAAATAAATAAAAATAAAATAAATAATTTAGACAATTATAATTTTCATAGGTTTAGGGGGAGGGGGCGATGTAGTCCTGTTTATGCATTCTTGTAACGATGGCCATGGTAAGGAAAGTGGTTGTACAAATTTTTTCTGAACACTTAGGCTTGGCTTCTTCAGGTGAATTCCGATTGTTCCAGCTGTCTGTAGAAGACGAACTCGCAGAGCAAAATTAAGATAAGTCGGAATGCGATAAATAATTTTAAATGCAATATTCATATCAATCTTATGCTCAGTATCAACAAGGTGAACTAAAATAGAACTACGAATACATCTTTTTTGTCCCTTGCTTAACCATGTTGGATGATGTTCGGAAATACGATGATGAACTTGACTAATTATACGCCCAATATAGCTGGCTCCGCAGCTGCATTCAAATTGGTAGATACACATAGAGATGGAGGCAAATTTAGGTAGTTTATCCTTATTTCTCGAACATAGAATAGGGATGGTTGTGAAGAGACAATGTACCACCTCTGCTGCATAATAAGCTCTTTTAACTTCATTCTTCAGGCGCTGTGTTATTATTTCTAAATGTCTAAATGGGGATTTTTTCTATATTGATTTTGTATTACATAACTCCAATTGCCAGTCTTCACCTGACTAGTTAAAATAACCATAACTAATTGTAATTTTGTTTGACAAACTTAATGTACACATACATATAAAATAATCCGTATGTATATATTTGCGATTGTATAGCTAAAGGGAAAATGAATTCGCCGCCGCCGCCGCCGAAAAGAGACTCTTTGCTGATCTACGCATTTTGTTTTCATTAATACTTGGATAGGGATTATCCATGAATTGAAAAATTACAGATAAGTGTGTGTGTGTGTATGATGAAAATTATAACATTTGTCTTTATTTTCGTTTCATTCACTCCTTCATTCATATCGTCTTTCCTTTCAACAGTATCCATATAAATAATAATGGGGTATGGCTACTATCATCTACCTATCCATCACAAATTTACCATCGTATTGGATTGGTAATGAATCATCACGGCAGCAGTAGTGACCATCATGGTGGTAATAGTAATAATGATGATAATAATAACAATGGTAAGGGTCGTTCATTACCTGCTCCAAAAGAACATCAAATCGGTTATGCATGGCAGTCTATACCATGTCCCAGTGTTTTCAATTATCCCTCTCTAAATATATCTACTATATATGTACCGTTCACTACTGACTCTATTTACTATCAAGGTGTGAATCTCTCCATGTCGAAATCACCTGCCAAACTGCCAACAACACAAGCTTCAATTTCACCATCATCTCTATCATTGTCAACACAACAGTCAAGACAATCTTATGCGTCAGTAATTTTGTATTGTTTGACAAGCAATGGCTTATTCCTTAGTCTTTCGTTTGGCTCTATCCTTGAATTCACTGGAGACTTCGATAATACTGATGAAAACAACAAAAAGGAGGAGAAGAAGACGAGGCTGTCAAGTCAGCAGTTAGCGCTAAATTGTAATTCATATGACGCTGAACCTAGCGGATTAATTATAATCGATTCAAACTGCAATTCATTTGAGTCTTAATGTCGCCTTACTACAGCTTAATTTGTGATATATCCATATATATATGTATATATATTATTGATTTCTAGTCATATTTTTATTAATATAACCCATTTTCATAAAGTATCATGAAAAACAGAAAGGAATGGTCATTGAGATCAGCAAACTGTATTTAAAGTATTTCCGAAAGTCTGAAATTTTCGTCTTTTCACTTTAACTACTTATCAAGTAGTATAAAATAATATAACTAAAATCGCTTGCACATTATTTATTTTGATTAACTCCGGTGAAGCAAGACCAAATTTGCAGTATACAAGTAGAACTATCAATTCTATTTCATAGGTTCTTATCAACTCTTAAAGACTACCTGAAATTATTTAATTGTTTATGAAAGAGTTTGTGAGGACAAATACTCACCAGAGATGATATTGGCTACTGTCAGTCCTGCTATATCGTACGTGAATTGGCAGAATTTTGGGATTCATGCATGGGCTGGCTGGTCATTGAGGAGTGATCTCCTAGTGGCCTAATGACCCACAAGGTAGCTAGCCTTGTAACCGGAGGGTCGTGGGCTGGAACTTTGGCAGTAAGGTGGGTGCAATAAGCACCCAAGGACTTAAGTCTGTTACGTCATGTGTATTTATCTACTCAGTTTGAAACTTAGGAGCATAGGATTTCCAAGTTTTTGTTAGCTGATTGTACGGAGCAGTTTTCAGCTAATGTCACAGGTAGGTGATTGACTTTCAGTGCTAGCTGTAGTCTTCCTCTGAGAGCTTTATTTAATCTATTTAGAGGTTATTCTATCAGTGAGACTTTATCATGCATGACCTATCTTTATTAAATGCAAGACCGTAGTGCTTTTTTTATAATCGTTAGAAAATAAACACTATCGTAAAATGAGTACTAGTGTGGTGATAGCAGGCTGCTAACCAATTGGTAGATATTAATTTACGTCAATGTCTATGTCGCTAATATTGGCCGTGAGGAAATATGAACAAGACTGATTCAACAACCAATCACAGCAGACTCAACGTGGGCAAATACGATTCGCAGATATATGGCTTAACTTTCTGAGAAACCAGTCACAAGCAGTACAGAATGACTGTACACATTCTCGGTCGACTGTGCCAACATGAGTAAGAAAATCATCATTTTCATTCATTGTCAGCTTGAGGCAACGATATCGTATGTTGAATAATGAGGGGTGGTCTCCAAAATGTTCACGCAGCAGCTTTATTGTATCACCGAAACACTTGTCACGTGGTTTCTGGGGTAAAATTAGGTTGCAGTACCGTTCATATTCTGCGGGACCCAATTTACGTAACACTCGTACCTCCCAAGCATCGTCTTGAGAGGCGAGATCAACTATGAACAAATCCTCATATCGTTGATACCATGTGTCAAAAGTGACATTCGCATCTGGATTATAATTGAACTGTGAAATACTATTCACAATTCCGTCGATAGATGGTAGCATGGTATGATTCAGATTGTTTGAAGGTGGAGCTGAACCAGTCTGTTGGTTGACGAACATTTCCATTAATTTCATTTGTCGTTCGAATAGTAATTCCAATTTAGAATGATCCATAGTTTTCCCTGTCGCCAAATTATTGTTATGTACTGGTCGAGTAATTAATAGTCCTGACGCAAAAAGGCGGAAATCAGGAAACCACCAGGTTCGCTATGATACTTGTATTTCTCAAAACAAGAAAATCAATGTCACACAAGTGTATGAGCGAATGTTCGAAAATGAACGAATCAATAGACAGTCTTAACATGATTGGTTGTAATGTCATGTGACAACAAGGTCAGACATGTTTGTTTAGTTAGTGGACAGACAAAAATATATTGTCAATTATAATGGAATATCGATCCATATATACATAGCAAAGTATAACAGACTGTCAAAAACAAACGCACATATTATATGGATACATATCAATAACCTTGAGCAAGAAACAACCAATCGGAAGACTGTGTTTGTCTGCTTGAATAAGCGATAATAATGTACATGAAATATATGTAAATACGTGCTGATTTCTTTAATAAACGATCTGTTGCCTGGCCCTTGTCTTCTGTTGTTCCACTAGCAGCAAGAAATCATCCTGAAGAATCCATAAGAAAACTTCATCCTGTCATATATGAGAAACATAAAGTTACTGTTAACTGACACAATGTGTGTTCTTTCATAGCAGTGCAGTTGACTGATTATGATCACTAGTTTGACTGGCAAAACCTAAGAGTTTTAGACAGTGGAAACAACAAAACTGTCAGGGATTTTCTACACGCCTTGTACTCGGACAAATCGACGATCAACGAACACATTAAGTATGATCAAATTCATTATGGAGAAAATTCTCATTTTGATAAAGTCTCATAGAGTGTTATACAGTAATATTTACTGATGATCATGTTTCGAGCACAGTTTATCACTGCTCACCATAGTCATATCAAGGCACTATTCACACAAATTCACGACTTCGTTTATATCATTCTACTATTTTTCATCTCTTGATTTGACGGGTAGTAGTACTTTCCATTACTCTGGGATTGCTGATGAGTCATTTTTGTTGCCTTTGTTGGGTGTAGATTAGATAGCACTAAGTAGTACATTAAAAAACCTAAATGATGAAATGAAATAGATAGAAGACGAAGTGTTGGCGTCATATAAGTACCCTATAAGATTCGTTAGGAAGATCAAATCGTGGCTGTACAAGAACTGCGATCATCGAAGATCTTGTCAACACTAATCACTCCATCTCAGCAAACGTCTCTTGCTTCAAAGTTATCTACAAACTGAATCATGACCTACCAAGAGAGTCCTAACTACTGTGCATTGGTGGCACAGTGGTCCTTGTAACACATGTCCCAACCATTTCACAGTGGTTAGAACTCTCGCCGGCCATCCACATGGTCCGGGGATCGATCCCCTGCCGGCGCACACCTGATATCTATGGTCGGCCTGCAAAATTTGGGCTACCGATATCATATACTGAAAATTTGATACCTGTACCAAAAATACAGTGTGGAATGAAGGTGAAATCGAAAATAAAAATAATAATAAAATAAAAGACAAATCGCTTTCGTCTCCTTTTTATTGCTGGAGTCTTAGCCGTTCATTCAGTTGAAAAAACCATAGTTATGTCTACAAAAGAAAACCATCCAACCATGGTAACAACCGTACTGATTTCTACTGTCTTCATGTTTGTGTGCCTGTTTTTTTCCGTTTCTGACTCCTTATAACGTTTTTAATTTTTAAAACTCTTGCATAACTGCATCCTAATCACAACTCTTTAAAAATAAATTATTCACCCTGTTACATAACTGTATTACGCTTATTGAACTTCTTTTATGCGTTGATTAAACACTAATAACTTTATTTTTGACAACGCATTGCCACTACCCTCTTGCCAACTTTCACTCACCCTGTGGTGAGAGCAGGCTGCTAGCCAATTGGTAGACATTAATCTACGTCGATGTCTAGGTCACGAATATTGGCCGTGATAAAATATGAACAAGGCTGATTCAACAACCAATTACAGCAAACTTAAACGTGGGCAAATATGATTCGCAGATAGATGGCTTTACTTTTCGATGGTTACCTGAAACAACCAATCAGAAGACTGCGTTTGTCTACTTGCATAAGCTATAATAATGTATGTGAAATATATATAAATACGTGTTGATTTCCGTCATAAAACGATCTGTTGCCTGACCCTTGTTTTCTGTTGTTACAACCCTAGTTACAGTTTGATTATTCATCACATTTTTGAAATATCTTGACGACAGTAACCGTAACTTATTTTTATTCTTATCGGACCAACTTAATGTTCACATACATACAAAATTAAGTATGTATTATCGCGGTTGCACAGTTTGGTGAATGAATTCGCCGCCACCGAAAAGAGACACTTCGCTGAACTGCGTGTTTTGTTTTTTATTAGTGTCTAGATGGGGATTATTCGTGAAGATCAAAATAGGTCAAAAGCAAAATAAAAATAATGGCGAAACTAATAATGACAACATAAATAAGAGAGAATATAAAGCCTCTAAAGTTTTACCATATAAGGAGAAGACATCTGAGACCCTAGGTAGGATTTCTAATAGAGCATGGATTAGGGTGGCATTCAAACCTACAAACTCAGGTAGGACAAGCTCTGTAGGTGAAAGGACTCGGTGAACCCATAATTTAATTTACAAAAATACGTTTAATGACTGTAAGTGAGGTCAACTACATAGGTCAAGCCAGTGGTAGATAGGGGGAATGACTTATCACTAATACCAGACATACGGAGAGTTGAATGACTGGTGCCTTGATATGATTAAGAGCAGTGATGAATTGTGCTCGATACGTTGTCATCAGTAAATATTACTGTGTGTGACACTTTATCAAAATAAATTTTCTGCATAATGGAGTTATGCTCTACCACAGTGACTAAGTTCTATTCTGATATGTAGAATCAAATTTATCAACTAATAACGAATAAGTTACATCCCAAGTCAATAATACGATCAATACTAATGAACACTAGAAAGCGGAGTCGTAGCGAGGGAGAGAGAGAGGGATAATTATATTGTAGTGGGAGCTGACTTCTGACAAGCGAAAATTGTAGACACCAATTTACGTCAATGGTACGTCCCGGATCGAGGTCATGAGAAAAAAAAACAAGAACGGAGCCTAACCTTGAGGAACTCATCAGCCAATCACGGCAGACTTAACGTGTGCAAATTCGATTCGCAGGTATATGGCTTAACTTTCTGAGAAACGGTCAAAAGCAGTAGAGAATAACCTTCAGCAAAACGCAATTAATCAGAAGACGTTGCTGACAATAATGTACATAAAAATCTGTAGATATCTCCTGATTTTATCAATAAACGAAATCTATTGCCTGGCCTTTGTATTTTGTCGTTACAGTATTATTCATGGCAATATCAAATAAGTTCTCTTCGTACCAAACTTTGCACTGAATGTTTTGTTTGATTCCAGGCCGCTAAGTTGGTAAAAAGGGAAGGTTGGGGTTAGTGAGGCTGGCAACCCTACTCCATTAAAATAAAACCACTGCTAACGAAACTTCAAAACTCTAGCTTGAAGCCTTATATTCCACTCGGAAGATAGCGGAATTAATGATTATTGAATTGAATTGTTTAGATTTTCCCGTCGATTGATTGGACCGAAGTGCTCGGTGTCAGATTGAAATGTCGGCTTCTTGTGCAGATGATTCGATGATGTCTGGGCATTTAATTAGTACACAATTGGTGGATGGTGGCTAGCAGTGAAATCCAGGATGCGCATTTCGTCCTATTCGGGACTCGTCAGCTGGATGTACCTGCACTGGGTTTGAGCCTCGGTGAGAACATCATCATCACTCACTGAGAAATGCAGGTACATCCAGATGATGAGTCCCAAATAGGGCGAGGTGCGCATCCTGGATTCCACTGCTAGCCACCATCCACCAATTGTATACGAATTGATGATTAGTTATATTATTTCAAGATAGGTTAACATTCAGATGAATAAAAGAAGAATTCTGGAATTTTCTAATAAGTGATTTTTATATTATCATAGCCATATGAGAAATAAATAGAGTAGACAAAGAAAATACAATTTTCTTTAGAAAGTGGTTGATTTTTTTTCGAAACAATACTTTCGTTACTTATATTGCTGATAACAGTAGTATATATAATGAAGCAACAAAAAATGAGAGAGAGATATTTGACATGATTAAATTTTCTCTTCGTGTAATTCAACACGTTGTCCAATACCAAAATGACAATGACATGAACCTTCATTAATGAAACTGACAGAACCGGTAGAATTTGGAACTTGATAAAAGCCATGCTTTGAAATGAAGACTTTGCTCAAGTCGTTTATCACCACAACAGATACAATTGAACCGTCTTTTTTATCACGTAATTTAACAGAGATTGTACCTTCAAAGACTGTTTCCACTTGAAATTTCCCATTGTATTCATCTTCAGTGATGACTAATTCAGCACGTGTACGATATCCTGGGGGGACAACTATCTGTAAAGGAATAATAAGAGAGAAATGTGCAAATAAGGTGTGAATTTCTTTCAAAGGAAGTTCGGCACGATAATCCAAACAATTAGTTAAAACACACGTGGAGTAGCGCGTAAAATTCAAAAACTCAGCAGTTTGAACAAGACATATAAGCGAACAATACTGTTGTTTTCAATTAGATCTTATTCACGCTTTACTCTAATTTACATAGATTTATGTATAAAAATTTTTAACCAATGACGGTGATTGTGTGGATCAAATAGTAATAATAATAATAATAATGTGGCAAGTGTTTTGAACGTAATTAATAAAGATGATTATAATGATAACAGAATATTGATAAGAATAATAATATTGATAAGAATAACAAAGGCAGTACGCGTATCTATATGGCACAGTGGTTAGGACTCTCGCCAACCATGCACATGGTCCGATGTTCGAACCCCTGCCGACGCACATCTGATATCTATAGTCGGCCTGTAAAATTTGGGCTACCGATATCACATACTGAAAATTCGATACCTGTACGAAAAATACGGTGTGGAATCACGCTGTAATCATTAATTTTAAGAAAAGTATATGTAGACTATTCAATAAATAAATAAATTAGGTCAAATCCTAAAAGATGAGGTTGATGTATGATGAGAGCTTAAATAAATATCATAGAAGTACGAAGGAGGTGGAAGATAAGAAAGGGTCGGAGGGTTTTGAATAGAATTCACCTAGGCGAAGCAAGGGAGAGACAAAGGTAGAACAAACTTCTTTTGCTGTATGCAAAGACTAGGCTTGTTCTCTCGAATTCCCATAGCTTCGGCTAAGTGTAAAAGACGGATTCTGATTCCGTTCGAACGACTCGATGGAATGCGATAGATAACTTTGAAGGCACTATTTTTGTCCACTTGGTGACCGCTATCAGCAATCAAATGAGCCAAAATAGAACTTCGTATGGATTTTATTTGACCTTTTCCAAACCATGAAGGAAGATGCTCATTAATGCGTTTGTTAAGCTGTCTAGTTGTTCACCCTCTATAGCTCTCTCCACAGGGCAACTAAATTTATAGATAGATACACATAGAAGTGGCACAACTAGGTAGCTTGTATTTCACTTGAGCAATCAAAATTGGTCGGCAGCTGGCAAATGACAAACAAAGGGTGATGGTGGTGGCAGTATAAGTCCGTTTTATCGCTCTCGATAATCTCAGATGTAAGACTTCGCTAGCCACGTCCCCAGTAGTTAGTTGAAAACTAATTAAAAATATGTGTGAGTCCATTTAACGATCGATGAATATATATTCATATGACTACAACAATAAGAAATACAAAAGACTTTGAGCATTCTAATGGATGGATGGATGGAAATTTTCGTAGCCCAGTGATTTAAGAAGGCCACCCGCCGCCACAGATACAGTGACTTACCCCTCTTTTCACCAAACTACATTAGCTATTAATACTCTTTACGCTCAGTCATCTAACCGTGTGACTGCTTACAAGTGAATGAACCATGATTTTCGAGCCTTATTCAAGAGTACCTAATTTAGGAGGGTCGATCATCATTCCACACATAGTTTAAATTTTTATGTTCCAATAGTCTCTATGACCTCATAGTCACTAATGTGGTATTTGGTAAATTATATAATTCTCCCCATTGGATCCATCAAATCGTTGAGCCGACTAAGGTTCTCTCTAAGTCAATTCGTTGACCAGAGCGGTACCTTAATTTCAATCTTATTATCATTCTCTCTCAGGGCATCTAAAAAGTGGCAAACAGATACAACATTGTAAGAAGTTATCATCTGTGAATTTGTTCCAGAGGAAATTTGCGTTGATAATCCAAACGACTAGTTATACCACATGTTGAATGATGCGTGAAATGCAAAAAACATATTATTATTATATTATTATTTCCTTTATTTCCTAGAGGAACATAGGGCTTCGGATGCATGTCTCCATTGCGTTCGGTTCTCTGCCAACGTTTTCATCTGGCTCCACGTCTGTTCAAATGCTTTCATCTCCTCTTTTATGCATGACCTCCTCCTCGATGTCACCGTCGTACTGGTAATCAACTGACTCGCCACTTTCCTTTCGGCTTCCACTCGAGCGATGGTTTGGTGTGTGATGTCAATTGATAGTTTGTTTTCTCAGAGTATGGCCAGCCACTCTACCTCCATTTCTTCCTGCATATTTGTTGCACAACTAGTTCCTGCTGAGTTGGTTCACTCCCAGGGATCCCTGTTGCTGATCTTTTCTGGTTGATCATCTGATCTTGAGCGAAGACAGCTGTTGATGGAAGTCTGTGGTTTGTTCGAAGCCCCCTTCGTGACGTGGCGCCAAGTCTCTGATCCGTATAGTAAGTAGCACTGACTTCATATTGGAGTTGAAAATCCGGATCTTATATATCATACTGAGTGCTGTTGACCTCCACACAGACATGAGAGTAATGAAAGCTTACCTTGCTTTCCCGATGGTCCTCGCTTTGATGATATCCTCATCAGTTCCGTCCGCCCGTAGCTGAAGCGATGCTTCCCAGGTAGGTAAGAGGGTAAAGGACGTTGCCTCCTTCATATTTCTCCCATTTATGCTGGCTGGTTGTTGTCTGTTGTAGTTGCTGTTGGTGTTGGCCAAGAATCTTCATCACCTCCGTTTTCTCTGTATATTCACCTGAACTCCTCTGTATATTTGATGCTTCTTCTGCCAACTTGTTGCTTTTCACTTGCATATCTTCTAGTTCGTGAGAAATCATCGACGAAGTGCAGATCCTCCAAGTTTTTGATGTGGGTCCATTTTATGTCTGTTTCCTGAAAAACATAAGGTTTGTTTAAAATACTTTACTGCATTGAACAAAACATAATCCGATAGAGTGTAAAAACTCCCAAAACTGTGAGGTATCTGAGGTTGAATGCCGTCAGCAGCACAGTGCATTTGCGTCAATAAGAAAAACAGCAAAGCTGTGTGTCTAAGGGGATCCACGTGTAGATTTAAGCAGTGCACTAATACCAGACATAGAACAAAATCATATTTGACGGCAAATGGTAGACAGATGATGCACACACAGCAGATAATGGTTAACTATAAGAAACTAGTTATTATACATCCAATGGAGTATAAATACATGAAGTGAGTAAAACGTCCGTGGCAAAGTCATGGTTTAGAAGTTTCAAGTATAATTATACTACTTATTAATAGTGAGTAGCATAAATGTTAACACAAAAGAAAAAATGTTAAAGGACATAGTTAAGGAATTAACGTGGGATGCTCCGACAATGCGTTATGATTGATGGAAGCTAGTGACCTAATCTAGTATAAGTGTTTCGTCCTATTTAGGAGTTGTCATCAGAAAGACAGTTAGGTGCAGGTATATCATCCAGCTGAGGGATTACAAATAAGAAGAAAGGATTTTCGTGGGTTCCACCGCAGTTTATTCACTCTTTCCGCTTCAAGTACAACATATGGGGCTTCAAACACAGATATTATCAATGTTGGAGGAATCCCCATTTAGAAGGCAAAAAAATTGAGCGAAAATATATTTTTACTATTCAATTAGATCCTTATCTTCGGCTCCACTCTAATATATTTACATAGAATTTTTAATACAATACACAACATTTTACCAATCAAGTGGTAACATGTTAGTTAACAATAATTAGTCAGTATCATCATGTCAGCGGGGTGATAATTAACGAAGAAAATTAATCCAAACAGAAGATATTCCAGATTGGCAGCAACAATAGGTAAAACCACCGAATACATTTGATTGTAGAGATAGATATTCCAACATCATCCATAGCGTAGCCCATTATAGAGACGGTTTACAAGTTTTATTTCAGTAGTGCCTTTAAATCCACACATAAAACAAATTTGGGTCATATGCTTAGTTCCGTTGAAGCGTTGGTCATAAAAAGGTTTAATCCTGTCTTATGTCTTTGACTGACAACCTATATTTATGACGATTAACAAATCATCTCCAGACTACTGCTATGATTTCTTCGCAGGAGATGAGTGAAAAACTCTGAGAGGTATTGTAGCGTACCAAGAAACTGGCTGGAGAAGCAGTGCAGCGAAGACAGGACACCAGATGAACATAGAAAAAGCGGAGGTGGTGAAGCTGATCAACTAACAACAACTACCAGTGTCACTCAATTGGAGAAATTTGAAAGAGGTCACTCCCTTCAATTATCATTTCAATTGTAAGCGGATGACATATATAAAGATATCAAAACCAGCCAGAATCGGAAAGGAAAGGTACACTTTCAACATCTTGAAATCCCTTTACAATACTTCCGCACTCACTCATTCAGCATAAAGAAGAGAACTCGGATTTTCAACAGAAATGTAAGGTCATTCGGTCAGTCACTTCTTCTATATGGATCAGAAACTTGGCCACCACGTGAGTCACAGAAAGCGTTTCCAACAGGCTAATGAAGGTATTTATCAACGAATACCTCCACGAACTCCATACTGAAGATCAAATGGCCGGCTGGCCAGAAAGAATTAACAACAAGAAACTCTTGGAGCGAAGCAACCAAAAACTAATCTCTCAGCAGATATATAGAAGATAATGGAGATAGATTAGGCATACGCCACTGAGGAGATTGTTGGGTAACACTGCGCCCAATGAAGTCCATCACTCGAGTGAAAGGTGAGTGGGAAAGAAGTGACAAGTTGGGCCTTTGTCTGAAGGTAACATGGAGGAGGTCGTTTCGGGAGGACGAGATGCGAAATTAGGTCAATTGTGGGGTCAGGTAAAGAGTATCGAAGAGAATAGGAAAAAGTGGAGATGGAGTGTTGAAGCCGCGTATTCCACTGGACAGAAACCAAAGGAACAATAATTATAGCTATAATAGTCATCATGGTCAAGCACAATACTCAACAGCCAAAGACAATAAAAGCAACATCGTCTACAAGCGTTTGGAACTATAGGTTCTAGGTTCGAGCCTCATTGGAAAAACCATCACTGATTCACTGGAGAATGCAGATACATTCACTGGCTGAAGAGTCCTAAATAGGACGAAGTGCACGGCCTGTATTCCACTACTAGTCATCAATCACTGATTTACTTCAAGTTAGATCCTCAAACATTGTCGATGCATCTACACAGAGAGCAGACATATCAACAAAGGTCATACACTCTGTTCCAATCAATCAATGGGGAAATCAAAATTGAATTTAACAACTAATAATATAATAGTTATGAAGAGAATTTTTATCCACGGCTTTGTCTCTGTCAAAAGACTGAATTTTAACCGTTGTGCCGTCTAATTAAACAATACAAATATTTGTGTGACGTGTGTATACAACTTTAAATTAATTTTCATTTGAGTGATTCAATGTACGTTATAGTGGACAAATTGATACAAGTTCAATCTGTCCACATTAGACAATATTTACATCAACTTGTTATCCGTTATGATGTATTTTATAATGAATCAATAATTTATTTGTAAGCGGTAACTAATTAATAACACTTAAATATATATACATATTGATATATGCAAATTAACAAGTACTGATTTATTACTGCCATTTTGGCGGCCTTCTTGAAATTTGGGCTACCAAAAACAACCTCCATCAATGTACTGAATATAATTTCCCTTATTCACTTTGTTTAAATCTACTAAGGCATGACCTCTAATAGTTTTATTTACTCTGGCAAGTATTTAAAAACACTGACAACCTGCTTATCCACAAGTCTATTCTATTAAACATGAGAAAAAGCATTATCCAGCTCGATGGATGGCAGCTTATCCTAATACATGAGATGGCACTTCCTAGGTTGTGTCTCTGGTTCGCAAAATTGGCCCCTCAAGGTCTGTTAATCGGCATTCAACTATGTGTTGTAGTGTATCTCTCGAAGGAGACAAAGAAGAGATATTATGATAATGGATTGGTTTATGCTTCAGGTGTGATGGATAGAACTGTGTCACACGATCTACTTTCAATTTATGTTATGTTTTAAGATCCAGGAGGAAGAGAAAATATCACGCAATAAACTCGGCTGAAAATTCTGTAGATTATGTAGACATCGTTGAGAATAAGGTTATTGTTATTATTATTATTCTGTCTCTTCTGTTGTGTTTAATGTGAGTGTAGTTGCATAACCTCTTGCACTCCTCCTTTTCTTGTTCCTGTTTCGTTTAAATTTATCAAATGAATCAACCCTTGAATATCAATGAGATGCTCACTAGCGACTTGCCCTATTCAGGTAGCTAGTTACCTGGGGATCTAGTGAGAAGTCCCGACCAGTAGGATGCAGCAGGTCGGGTGTGAGGACAAATACTCTTTGAAGACATTGGCTAGGGATCGCGCTATATCGTGAATTGGCAAAAGTTAGAATTCATGGGCCATTGGCTCCCGTAAGATCGAGTCCCAGTGGCTCAGTGGTCTACGAGCTAGCTCGCCTTGTAACCAGAAGGTCCTGGGTTCGAACCCCGTGGTGTGGGTGCGTACTGCCATACAGTCCCAAAACTGGGGCGAAACAGCTATCCAGGTTTTCCAATGGTTCTCTAACTAATGTCAGCTCATGATGAAATCCTGTAACAAATCAATGATTACTTACGCAGTTGTGAGTTGACTAATTTATGTTCATTTTCCTCCGTATTCTCATACTAGATTTTTCCTTCGACTAATATTCACTCATAAAAAAGAATTAGCCCCTACCCCCATCCTTTATAGGTGCTTGAAACCGTGAGATTTACCACAAGGTCAAAGAAGCCTCCAACGAGATACGCTGAAAAACGCTTCTTGGTCGCACTGTGAGATACTCAGGGCATCTCCACGAAAATATCTTATAGAGAAAAGTAGACCTGCCTTATTGTCAAATGGGAATCTGTTTCACTTGAGGCACTCTTTTTGTCGGTACATGTCAATTGTCCGCCTCATAAATCCAATGTATAGCTTTTTTTTATAGTTTCGATATATACTGTGTCGATTGAGTTGCGTAATAGGTACTACTTGCAGTATTCTCCCTTTTCTTTTGCATTGTCTATGTTTTAACTATTTTTCGTAGTTTTCTCTCTCTCTAAAATGTTATCTTCCAACTGTGAAACAAGCACTAGACAAGAAGCGAATGAAACACGAGAACCACTAGGCGGACATATAATGAATCTTTGCATTTGGATCAGGTTAGTATAGTCGCCAACATGTCACCTATCGGGAGAATTTTACCAGTATACCAGCACTAAGGTTTTAAGTTTCCGCTCTTACCGTCTGAGGGTCCTCAAGACTGCGCCAGAAGGTGGAAGGGAGCTGTGGCGATGAATAGTTCCCTGAAATTGCTAGCCGACAACTATTATCGTTCAACACTTGTTGCTTATCTTCACTATTTAAGTCGATTGGTTAGGGTAAAGGTATACAGATAAGCACTCTTGTCATCTGATATGCTGTCCTGTTGAAGTTCGATTGTTCGTACGCAATCTCTAATAAAGAAGACAGGCATTTCTGCTCAACAGGACCGATCCCGAAATATAATTCGTGTTTCAAACGATCTAATTATTGTTTTTCTGATATGGATTATTCAATGTTCTCTAGTCTACGTTGAATAAGTACACTGGCTGTGGAAGCATGAAGTATGTATACTGTCTTATCACCATTTCCGCTATATTATTTATTGATTTTTTGTTGTATTCCTTTAAGTTTCGAGTGGGACATAGGGTGGCTTCAAGTAAGACCTTTGAAGTTTCACTAGCAGTGGTTGTATTTCTACGGGGTTAGGTTTCTAGAGCCTCACACCAAACCTTCTCTTTTCGTCGGCCTTACTGCCAGCTTAACGAGGTAGTGGAGTGCGGCGGCGTGGTTGCAGAGAGTTTTACTGCCGAACCATCGACACCAGCCGTCTCCTTTGCCCTCACTCAAGTCCTTATCTTGTAAACTCTTAGCCAGGAATATAAAACTTTAGAACTGCATTCTCTAATATATATTTTACACAATCGTGATAATAAATTACTGGAAACTGTGATGACTTATCATTCTTGATATAACGAACAAGTAGCCTTAAATCCTACACAATAATCGAATGAAATCGATTAATTAATCGATCAATCGAATTATCAATTTATATTTCTCAGGTTCTCATCAACTCCTACAGACTACTTGAAATTATTATGATGACTACAAAAAAGCGAATAGAAGTAACTGGCCATAGAACGAAGTCTCCTAGAGTTCCGGTGAGAATTCGGGACCAGTGGGGTCTACCAACGGGTAGGGAGTGAGGACAACTACTCGAGAAAGGATAACACATTAGTTGGTACCGTTTGCACTGAAATCAAGAATTGGTAGGAGTTAGAATTAATAGGCTAGTGGGCATTAGAGAGTCGGGTCCTAGTGGCTTAGTGGTCTACGAGCTAGCTTGCCTTGTAGCTGGAAGGTCCTGGGTTGGAATCCTGGGATTGGATTGGGTATGTACTGCTGCACAGTTCGAAATTAGGCTGACATAACAGCTGACTGTCCATTACTCCAGTGCTGGTTTCCCAATAGTTCTCTAATGGATATCAGCTCATGATGAACTCCCGTAACTGATCATTTCCCCGCAAACCAATACTTGAATACCACAACGTTGTTTCAGCTCAAGTGCACGTCAGTTTGCGTGCATTTCAAAGTAGAAATCGGAAGGAGAGTAGACAGAAAGAAGTAATAAAGTGTCAGCCTATAAAGGTTACATAATACCTCAAGTAAATCATCGTTAATAAGATTGAAATCAGCCCAGAGAAATCACAAAAACGAATGATTACATAATCAAAGGAGTAATGATGCTGAATACACTCCCATTCTAGAATGATCTACATTTCAAAACCTCAAATTTCAGTCTTTCTTACTTGATCGAAATTTTGTCAAGGTATCTACGTGTACAGATCCTAAATTTCTTTTCTTTTAACCAATCAAAATCACCATCAGAATCAATCAATTCTTCATTCATAATTTGTTCAGCTGAATTTTAAACACTAACTTATTTACTTATTTTTCAATTATTTCTTTTTGCTTTTATTGAAGATAAAACTGTATGAATGTACTGCCATGTGGTAAAACATTTCAAAACTCCCTCCAAAAATATTTAGCCAAATATGATTATTCAGTGAAAAATTTCAACAAAAAAGAAAGGAACTCGAGTAAGTTTGTTTATTTTTTTATGAATAATGAAAGACAAAAAATTCGCAAATATGTATGAACATCTTCGCTGTTGTTAGCGAAGCTTAGACAAGGAAAGGATCTACGCACACACACACACACATACGCCTACAGACGTGTGTTTACAACTCAATTTTTTCAAGATTGGAGAGTATCGGTGTATATACATACAGATTTGTATGTATGTGTAACTTAATGGAAAATTTCACCCTCCTCCCCCCTCAGTTACTACGTTGTCTCAGGAAATCATCATTATTTTTTATCAAATGATTTATCTTTCAGATTGTTTCTTTTCTCTTCCCCCATCTTCATCCAGCTGTTTCAATATATTTCTACATCAGTATCTCCTTGTGATCGGAGTACATAAAACAGGGCAAGGCAAGACAAAACAAGACAACGATGGTTATTACTTTAGAAGAGTGTTTCCTCTGCATGCATTCCTCCATCCATCTCTGAATCTCTCCCCCTTCTCCATCTGTTCGTGTGTGTGTTTGTCGGTGTCTGTACGTCCAACAGAGGGAGGGAGGGAGAGAGGGAGAGAGACCCAGATGGTTAGCTGGCTGTCCACATATCTAACAAACTGCGATACGAAAAACAACAACTTAATTACAAGCACTGACTATTGCAGTTAGTGAAATGAAATCGATTTCAAAGAGGATAGACACAAAGTAAGAAACCAAACAACAACAACAACACAAGCCTCATCTTCTTGTGCATCTTTTCTGTTCGAAGAAAACAGCTGTTTTTATTATTATCATTATTATCGTAGTTGTGGTTACAGAAATCTCAGCAGTACTACTTATAATGGTACTAATAGTAGTAGTGTTAGAAGACACAACAACAAAAACACGAATAATCTTCACCAACATCATAATTATTAGTTAGTTCTGTCTGTTTTCTGGTTGTAAACTGGAAACTCAAGAAAAGAAGGGATACACTTCAAGACAGAGGGAGACAAGAATATTCATGCATGCGTTTGCACATATACGGTGTATATATGTGTGTGTGTGCGTGTGTGTGTGTGTGTGTGTAACTACATAAGACAGAAAACAGGCTGAAAAAGTTTTTAAAAAAATAAAAATAAAATTTCGAAAATCAGAAGATACAATTAATATCTCGAATAGTAGTCATAGTAGTAGTGGAGAATAACAAGACATAGGGGAAGACAAGAACAGCAACAACAAAAACAACAAGGAGCGAAAGTAACATTCTAAAAATTTCTCTGCTTAATGTCTCTTTTCTCTCTCTTCTGCTTCTTCAATATCTCGTAGAAATTCGAATAAAGATAACAATCAATAACAATATTAATAACATCAATCCCTTTCACTTTCTGCCTGTCTCTCTCGAAGTTGATTTATAAGACAAGAAAATAAGAAATGTATGAGAAAGAAAGGATTGTGTATAATTTCTTATGATGCTTAGATTAAATCATTAATGAATACAGGAAAACCAGCAGAAAGTACTGGACAGATGTTTCGTCCTAACTGTGGGACTCCTCACCAGTACTTCTCATCACACTAGGGTTCAAACCCAGGATCTACCAGTTACAAGGTGAGCTGTTAGTCGCGAACTAGGCTGATGAAACAGCTGGCTGTCTAGTACTCCAGGGATGGTTTTCTGATGAAATCTTGCAAACAGTCAAATCAGCGCAAACCAACACTTAAATATTAATGAATAATCAGCCTTTAGTAATTTTAAGGAGGTATGGTGGAGATGTACATGTAGATGACACATTCACTGTACTTAGATAACAAGATATAAATAGATTTTTCGAACATATTAACTCAAAGTTGGAGGCAATTCAATTCACTTATGAATTGGAAAGTCAGGAAGGGGAACTTCCAATGTTAGATCTCAACGTAAAAAGGAAAGAAGATGGGAAGTTAAACACACTAGTGTGTGTTTACAGGAAACCCACACATTCAAACAGGTATTTGGACTTCCGATCATTCCATCCTATTTCGGTTAAAATAGGATTGGTGAAGTGTTCAATTAAAACTAAGTAGTACCATGGAAAATCTAAGACAGGAAGTGATACACATAAAAGAAGCCTTGAAACTTAATAATTACCCGGATAAGTTAGTCAGAAAGTATGTAGGGAAATGTAAAAGTAAAATAAATAATGACAGTAGTGATAGTGGTGATAATAATAATAATGTTAATGACGACACTAACAATGAAGAATCTAAATCATCAGTAGTAATTCCATACAGAGAAGGAACCTCGGAAACCGCCTTACGCAGAATTCTTAACAAGGCAGGAATAGATGTGGCTAGCATTCAAATACACAAACTCAATTAGAAACAAGCTTTCTCGGTTAAATAGTCACTCCTGTGGTGCCTTTAAAACAAAACAGTTTAGTTTATCTAATACTCTGCTGAAATGACTGTGTGTCAGGTGAAATACATAGGTCAAACTAGTAGAACAGGTGCAGTCATACTAGCCGAGCATAAAAACCTACCAGCGAAATCTAGATTAGTTGACCGGAATAAGATAAGAAATCTACAGAGTAGTTCAGCGATAGCACCGCTCCACATGCAATTACACACAACCATACAACAGGATGGAATAGAATGACAGTTTTGAAATCTAATCTAGCAGGGTGAGGGGAGAGATTCGTAACAGAAGCTTTGTTTATCAAATCAACTGAGGAGAATACATGTAATAGGAATGATTCAACACCTGTCCCAGATATCTGGATAATTCTATTACCCCTACGATGACAAATACGAGAGAACAAAGGAGACTATAAGACTCAAGTTTCGAAGTTGTGTGATTATAATTGGGGATATGATTATGAACAATAAATTTTGTTCGAAATGTCATCCAGTAAATAATACTGTTTCACTGTGTGATATATCTAATAAACAATCTAATATAGAATTACTTACTACCACAGTGCCCAAGTTTTACACATATAGGAATTTTAAGGATTTCGGTTCATTTCAACGTTGATAACACTATCCTACCAAAGAGCACCAGAGAGATGGACAGCAGTTTTGTCTCAGCCTGAGACTCTTCACGCGTGTGTACATCTATGATTCCACCCGGCTGATCGAACTTAGCCCCTTTATTGATTAACGGGGGAATTCCAAGTTCCGTTGGTTCGTGATAAATCATAAATATTTCTCATTGTCATCAGAAAACATCCGAACATGTTGGGGATCCCACTGGGCATGAATTCTGATTGAGATGTACTCAGACGTATAATTTAAAGATCGTGAATTCGATTTTTTTTTCAGGTTAGTGAATTTCTCACTTCTGAAGGGTTCCAAACTGGATATGATTACTATGTGATGTGAGTTATTGACAAGATTCATCTGTAGTATATAAAGAGACGTTCACCGCCACAACTATATCATATAACAGAGAGATAGATTTGGCTTCAAGGAGAGCAAATGAACCATTGTTACGGCTTAACATAGGAGACACGAAAAGAAGACAGAGAAACACAATACGAAGGAAGTGCAGAAGTAGCACAACACGTAAGATCTGTGTAAATCATGATTTTCATATGAGGTGTACATCATTTCCCTATATAGAGACATCAGACTGCTAATAAACATTCCGTTATCAAGTCTCTTATCTTCTACTGGTACATATAGTGTTGCTGCCTCTAGACATTAAGGATCCCATTGCCTGCTGCCTTGGAAGATGAAGGCATCAGGAGCTTCCTGCTTGACTTCGATGCTGTTGCTGAGTTCGTGGGCGTCGAGGATTTGACGGTGAAAGCGCCATACGACAGTGTGAAGTGGTCAGGCAGTTAACAGATATGGAAGGTGTTGGGTGAATGATTTTTGGAGGAGTTCGACAGTCTGAGGGACATGCAGCTGGCAATTCAGAAGTTCCGTGCCAGGAGGCTGGGACCTGACGGAGACCTGTTAGTTGTGGCGGTAAAGCTGACGGATCTACTGAATCGCGCACTCACCACACTGGATGAAGAGTCGGACTCACAGTTATTGACTTTCCAGTTCATCGAGAGTGTTCCAGACAACATTTTTAAGCAACTACAACTGATTGACTCTGTACAACCCATGAATATTGCTGAGCTAGTAAAAGGTGATCGAACTGCTGTTGAACACCACGGTAGTTGCAGCAGAGTCACCGAAATCGAACGAATGTCAGGAAGGATCAATGCTTTGAATGTGGCAAAGGAGAACACTGGAGAGGGGTTATGCCAAGAAAGAAGGAGAGAAAATATTCGAAACCGTATAAGGTTTGTTCTCTGTATCCTACAAAACTAGAAGTAGCGGGCAATATTGACAAGGTGACCATGTATTCTAAGTTGAGAGTGAATGGCCAAGAATTAGTATGTTTAATAGATACAGGGGTGGCAGTCTCACTAACAGACAAGAATCTTGTCAGTAGCACACGCCAAAACCATAACTTTTGGCTTGGATCTGAATCAATTATTCTGTAAACTTCAGACATTACTGATACATCAAATAATACCTGAATTTCTAAATGATCTCTTGAATGGTGTAACCAAACTCTGAATGCCACTTTAGATTGTATCATGAATCGATGTCAATTTTAGACTCATTAAAAGCTAAAGTGTTACTTCATAGCTGAATCGCCAATTGACAGATGTTAGAAATCACATTAAGTCGGTGGATTTCAATCCAGAGCCTTCTAAAGTCTCTTAAACGCTCTGAATTTATTTTCTACTGAGGTGATTGTTTCAGACCGCAGAAATGATCCTAACTATGACGACACCGCACAATCAAGTATTCCTTGGTTTTCAGTGCTCCTCTAAATCAAGGTTAGCTAGTCATGAAATTTGCAATGAAACTGTTGAAATTTGAATATAAAATTAACATTTAATCTCAGTAATTTGGCGGTATTTTATCAATGAGGTGTGCAATTTAAGCATCAAGCTAAATTACATAATTCCATTGAACCTGCTATGAAACCTTTTCATTCAAATTGTAAATAGTACCACCAAGACCTAGAAACTGAATACGAATTTTGAGCTTGAACTGACATATTGCTGTCGTGTCTACCCGAATCCTGGATGTTGAAAAGGATTGTCCACTCTGTCATTCTACCATTGTCTCCAACACTCCTTATCGTAAGTAATTAATTCGTATTTAGTAACAGTTTTTACTGCCGAGGAGCTGCAGACCAAGACGAAACACCTGTACATTGTTACTTAACTTCCTATAGTCTTGTTGATTCATTCTGTAGAAAATGCCACGGAGCCAATCTATTAATAATTGCCAAGTATCCTATACAATAATTTCATCATGAGCTGATATCGGTTAGAGAACTATTGTAAAAACTGGGAGTATTGGACAGTTCTTTCATCCTGGCTTGGAACCTTTCAGTAGTACTCACTCACTCCACTACCAGAGTTCAAACGCATCACCTTCCAGTCACAAGTCAAGCTATCTCATAGACCATTCAGCCACTGGGACCCAACTCCTTAATGGCCAATCCATGAATGCCAACAACTTGTGCCAGTTCATGCACGATATAGCGGGACTAGCACTAACCATTTGTATCTCTTGCGAGTATTTGTCCTCATACCCGATGTGCCGCTTAGGTGTTGTTCAAATCGCAACCTTTAACGTTAACAAGTAGTGCATCCTAGCCAGATCAGGTCACAAGATGTGACTCACTGGTTTGCCATCTATATGGTATCCGGTAGATCTCATGCTGTGATCTATATAATTTATCATTTCCAAATTAAGATACCACTATGCATTTTTACCTCATATAATGTAACTTGCAAATTATGCATCTGTAATTCACGGTGTATCGAATATATGTTTAATAAAAACATTCCTATCTACCTTGTATTCAGCACCGATACTGTGTTAATTGTAATCACCACTCGATCGATAGCATGCTTTGTTTAGTTTCAATTAATTTGCATAGATTGCAATGGAATCTGTCTTGACAAAACTGTTGATTAACTTATCATCAGGGCATGTTTTTTCACATTTTAGCATACATGTATTTGTGCGTGTATGCGTGTGTGTGTGTGTGTGCCTACAGACATGTAGATATCCATGTGCATTAAGGGAGAAATTCAATCGAAGTTACAAATATTCCTCTCTACCCGCCATCTGCCTACCTTTTCACATACCTATATATTACAGGCCTCCTAATTAATGAATGCATGTGCAAGCATGTATCGATATGGTGTGCTGCTGACAAGTGATAACACCTATAACACATGGTTAAGGGTACCGTTGAAAAAATAAATAAATACACAAACAAACAACTTCAGCTATGTGATAAAACATTGTGTAATGGACAAAGGTCAGTCACTCACACACCGGGTGTAGAAGTGATAGTGTAAAATTCTAACCGATCAATAATGCTGGTCGTATCCATCCATTTGGCATATCAAAATGCATTTTAAAGTGCTTTGAAGTTGAAAACAAGTTTCATTCATTTTGTTGCCTTGATTAGATTTGATAAAGCAAGGAAGAAAGAAAGACCAGATTTACAAATGATGTCATTATTCTATTTCGCAGGTTCTCGTCGACTGCACACCACTACCTGGAAGTACGGTGGTTATAAGTAATGACAGCAACATACTTCAATGTTTGAATTGTGTAAATAGAAGGAATTTTATAAGGTCAAAGCTTCCGAAATATAAACATTACAGTTGTCTAATGGAAAATAGGCATGCAAAGGGATTTTTCCAAAAGTATAGCAAAGAAAAGGACTTGGAAATGAAGCACCCAATTGTTGAAATGAAGAAAATGTTCATTTGTCTCCCATTCAAAGGGCAAGCGGTATCACAAAAGACTGACAAGGGAATAAAAGACGTAAGATTCTTCCCTGGAGCTAAGCTTGTAGCTCCATTCAGCAGGACACGCTCTAAGCCAGTTCAAACTAGATAAGTACCTTGGTGGTGTCACCTCCAGCTGCGTTTATGCATTTATGTGTAATTGTGCGGGCGAATTACATTGGAAGTACAGAAAGAAGGGCTTCTGTCTATCCAGTTTTTCGAGCATATCCCAAGAAATCTTGTGGATAAGGGCCATTTCATTGACATTTCTTAATCCCTCATAATGTTAAATTTACAAAGGACAGCTGAAGCAATTCCAATCAGACGTCATCTCAAACCAAACTTATGCATACTGAAAGTGAGTCTACTTGAGGTTTCTCACTACATTTTGACTAAAATGATCAGTCATCCATATTACCGAGTGATTTCAGATTACTGAGCAAGTTTCCAACCTTATGAATTATAACCTTCTTGAGTCGCTGTAGGGACTTACAAGCTAATAATGTTTTTATGAGTTTGACCGCGGATCGATATCAGTTAGAGAACCATTGATTGAGAACCATCACTGGAGTACTGGACAGTTGTTTCGTCAGCCTACTTTGGGAATCATCGGCAGTAGGCACCCACTGCAAAGGTTCGAGGATGGATTTCCCACTGATGACATTGGTTGGTGCCAGTCGAGCAAAATCACGAACTGGTAGAAGTTAGAATTCCCGGACTGGTCATTGGATTGGGTCTCGGTGACTGAATAGTATACGAGCTAGCTTGCCTTGTACCCAGAAGGTCCTGGGTTCGAACCTTGGTGGTGGGTGCGTACCGCCGATGATTCTCAAACTAGGATGAAACAGCTGGCTGTCCAGTACTCCCTGGCTGGTTTTTCACTTGTTCTGTAACTGATATCAATCCGTGGTCAAACTCGTCAAAAGAAATCTAGTCTTCACAAACCAACTCTTGAAAACTGATAATGTTTATTAGATTTTTCTGTTTTCTGTCTTCTCCTATCTCACTGTCTTCCTCCTCTTCTATATAAATTGATGGTTACTTCAACTGAAAACAACAGTAGTAATGCTTATATTTGGGATGCGTTGATTTTACCCTCAGCATCGAAAATAAGATCCGGATTTTCAATTCCAGTGTGAAGTCAGTGCTACTATACGGATCAGAGACTTGGCCAGCACGTCATAAAGAGCACCTGAAATAAACTACAGACCTTCATTAACAGTTGTCTTCGCTCAATACTCAAGATCAGATGGCTGGCCAGAAAAGATCAGCAACAGGGATCTCTGGCAATCAGCGAACCAACCAGGATCCGATTATGAAACAAATAGACAGGAAGAAATGGAGATGGATTGGCCATACGCCGAGGAAAACATCAAGTGACATCATTAGACAAGCCATTGCTCAAGTGGAACCCAAAAGGGAAGCGGCGAGTTGGTTGTCAGAGCGAGGGTGACTTGGAGGAGGTCATGTGAAGAGGAGATGAAAGCATGTAGGCAGACTTGGAGTCATGTGAAAACTCTAGCAGAGAACCGAACGCAATTGAGACTTGGGCGGCTGAAGCCCTATGTTCCTCTAGGAACTAAAGGATATAATAATAAAGAATAATAATGATTTTACAGTGTTTTCTCTACTGGCATCCAAACACTGAAGCGTGTTATTGTCATTATTTATTTATAACCATTGTAATTCTAGGTAGCTGTGTACAGCTGATGAGAACCTGTCAAATAGAATGATGACATCATTTTGACATACTGTAAATCTGGTCTTTCTTTTTTTATTTAAAGAAAGGTTTATAGTTATTTGAAGATAAAGCCTTATACAATATGGTATGCACTACCGTTGATAGGGGTAGAAGGAAACCAACTATATTTCAGCTGTCTGAACTGAATCTATCCAGAGGATACTGCTGACTGCCAATGACATCATACGAGTGAGACAGTCATCTGGCAGACATTACTGGTCGGCATCAGTTGTGTCTAGCCAATCATACCACTGAATTCTATATATATATATATATATATATATATATATATATATATATATATATATATATATATATATATATATTAGTCGGTAGTGAGGACGAATGCTCACCACCGATGACACACTGGTTAGTGCAGGTCACTATAAAATCATAAAATCAACAGAAGTTAGAATTCAGAGGCGGACTATCCATTGAGGAGTAGAGTTCTAGTGGCTGAATTGTGCATGAACTGCTTAGCCTTGTAACTGGAAGGTGGTGGGCTGGAACCCTAGCAGTACTCGTGTGGCTGGTTTTCAGTGGTTCTTTAACTGATATCTATCCGTGATGAAAACCTGGAATAATATCAGTTGAGAAGATCATAAGACGTGAGGGCATCTAAGTTACTACTAAGCATTAGGAGCATATCATTGGCCATTTCATATTTCGAAATTCTGAATTGGCACCACCTTTATTCGGTGAGTTTTGTAGGGCTCCAAAATATGATCAACCAGAATGATTTCATCGAAATTAAGCAATAATATACATTTCACTTTTAAACTGACTGCTTCGACTTGATGCATTAAATTCACGCAGATATCAGTATCAAGCCAGGTTTTCTGATAAAAGTGAAGCGAATGTAACGCAGTTCAAAAGTGTAATGCCATCGATAATATGTACACCAGAAAACGGTTTTTACTGTGAAATTTCATTTAAAAAGCATACAGAAAATATATTTAACTTGTGATTATATCACCATAGCAACGGACTACAACGCTACAATTAACGGCGACATGGAATCAAGCCATTCAACGCTGAATGTTGAATTTCAGTCTCAATGGTAACATCATTACTCATTGAGATATAGATGGATTCAGTCCAATGAATCCTGAATAGAACAAAACACTCATTCGGTGCTTCATTACCAAAAACACAATCAAATAAATGACATATCATAATTGTTTATTTTTAAACTTCTACAATATCTAGCAGACAATCTGCACAATTTTTCTTTACATTGGCCCAGAGTTCATTATGTTTGATGGTTAATGTTAACACAGAATTAGATCATCTGACCAGCAATCACATGTTCTAATGAGCTTTAATGCTTTGATTAACAATCTCGACCATATGACGAAGTTAACTAATAGTGATAGTGATCTACGCAAAGAAACGGCCATTCAAGTCACTCTCAGTTAGAGTAAAACAGGCTGGCTAATTCTGGTAAAAAATGTTTCTAAAAAAATATTTAAAAAAGATATTTTTCTTTAAAATCCTGCGGGAATAACTCTCAGCTCCTCACAGAAGTGTGTATATTCCATCAAAATGAATTATTTCATCATGCGCTGATATCGGTTAGAGAACCGATGGCCATTGGGTTGAGTCCCAACGACTAAATTATCTACGAGCTAGTTTGTCTTGTAACCAGAAGGTCGTAGATTCTAAAACTTTTCAGTGGTGCGGGTGCCTACCGCTAAATAGTCGGACACTAGGCTGACAAAACAGCTGGCTGTTCATTACTCCAGTGGTGGTTTTTCAATGGTTCTCTCACGGATATCAGTTCATGATGAAATCCTGTAACCAATCACATTCCTGCAAACCAACACCTGAATTAAAAGTGTGATTTCTGTGCACTACCAGTTCACCCAGATAGTTGTCAAGATTATGGATGGTTTAAAGTGGTCCAGCTACCTGGGCTGAGTCAATACGGTTATACCAGTAAATAACATCTCTTGAAAGCTTTTACCGCCAATTTAAGAAACATTAAAACTCCGCTTGTTATGATTTATTCAATAATTCTGTCTGTCATTACGTTGCACTAAACTGAAATTTGTTAATTAGTTGGCCAATAGTCATTTTCACTTAGATTTCGTTTGTTATGGTACTCATCAGTAAAGTGTTTCCTCAATTTATTATTTTTTCAAAGGAATTTATCCCCTTTTTCAATAGTTCAGCATGTATACACAATGGCATATAATACCGATCGATATTAACAGTAGAAATCCACTCACATAGACTAGTAGTGATTTCTGGCCGGGTGTATTGTTATTACTGTTCCCTTGGGTTCCAAGTGGAACATATAGCTTCAACAACACATCTCCGCTTTGTTCTATTATCATCTGTCCTATTCAAATGGGTCCACGATTGCCTATAATCTCCTATCTCTTGTTCAAACGATCTCCTCCATGTCACTCTAGGACGACTCACTTGTCATTTCCCACTGGCATTCCACCTGAGAGCCAGCCTGGAGCGTGATGTCATTTGACGGTCTCCTCAGTGGTGTACACTAAGTCCATCTCTATTTTACTCCTGCATATATGCTGAGCAATTGGTTCTCTCCTGTTGGTTTGTTATTCTCAGAGTTCGTTGTTGCTAATTCTTTCTAGCAAACCGGTGAACCCTTTGATATTCTATATGGGGCCATCGAAGGAGGCAGGCTGGCCTATTGAAAATGATTTTTATGATTCACGCGCTGGCCAAGTTTCTGACCCATACAGAAGAAGTGACTAACTGACTTCAGAATTGTGCTTAAAATCCTAATTTTGTTCTCTATGCTGGCTGAGTGCGTAAAATTTCTAAACTGATTTCAGAGTATTGAAGCTGTACGTCGCCTGTATATCGCCCATCCGTGCTGTCGCCTGTAGTTGAAAGGATGCTTCCTGGCCAGATGAGTAAAAGAAGTGACCTCATTCAAATTTCTCTTGTTGGTGGTTACTGGTACTGGCTTCTGTTGCTGTTGGTTGGTTACTTTCATCACCTCTGTCTTCTTTCTCGCCACGTGGAATTAATCTAAATGCTGTTTCCGTCATTTGTGACCGAATTCCTGCACAGTGCGTCCGATTCGACTCATCTGAGAAAGTTGAATCACATGATACCACTTGAAATCCAGCCATCTACTTTGGTGTATATAGAACTGAATCTGTCATTTACAAATTACACAGTTCGAGGTGAAAATTCACCTCAGTTGCATTTGAAAATCACTGATATTGTAATCATAATATGTAGCCTGTCTGACAACGCAATTTTCAAGTATTGGTTTTGTACGGGTTTTGTTTGATTAGTTGGAGGATTCGTCATGAACTGACATCAGTTAGAGAACCGCTGGAAAACCTGAGACTACTGGACAGCATCTACTGAGGTTCGAACTCAGGACCTCCTGGTTAAAAGGCAAGCTAGCTCACAGACCATTAAGCCACTGGGACCCAACCTGCCTTGTAACCAGAAGGTCCTGGGTTCGAATCACGACGCATGCATACTCCTGAAGAGACCCAAACTAGGCTGGTGAAACAGCTATTGAGTACTCACAGGTTTTCCAGTGGTTCTCTAACTGATGTCAGCTGATGATACAATCCCCCAACCAAATGATAATGCAGTTCGCTAACAAGAAAAACAAGCAATATAATTCATTGATTCATACTACTGATTCAAGCATCAAACCATAAGTAGTATTTGCCATCCAGATCGATGTGTAAACTGAAAAATGACAGATTTCATATTATGTCAACAATATAAATTTTTCCCCTCCAAGTTTTTTCATATTATCTTCCTAAATGAGACTAGAAAACTCTTCGATGACAACTTTATTTTGCATGAATATCAATCAGAAGATTACGTGACTTATCTATTATCTTCTGTCCCCGTCCCCTCCCGAGCCAAGCAGTTTATGTAAATCTATGGAATAACATTTTTTTTATTCCTTCACGTTCCCAGTGGAACATAGGGCTTCAAGCTAGAGGCCTGAAGTTTCTGTAGCAGTGTGTTTATTTTACAGGATGGGGTTGCTAGCCTCATGCCCAACCTTTCCTCTTCATCAGCTTTACTTCTGGTTGAGTGAGGAGAAGGAGTGCTCCGGCCGGGGATTGAACTCTGGAGCATATGCATGGTTGGCGAGCGTCCTAACCGCTATGCCACCGACGCACATGGACTAACATAGTTGACGTGAATATCTGATGTGTTCTGGTGGAAAAGATAGGCCTTCTAGTGGCTTCACTGTTGCTAGGACTGGGAGGGGGAGGAAATATTCTGTGAGTCAGTTTTCCTTCAGACATCTTATCCTAAAGTAGACTGACTATAGGTAACACCATTGTAAAATGACCATATAATCAGGTCTAGTCATATTACCTTTGCCTGGGAGCAGTAAATCTCTGCCTGATTAATCAGTCTTCTCAGTCGTTCCCAGTTTGCGAATATTCTTTGCATAATCAGTTGTATATTTTTATATATCGAGGTAAACAAAACACGCAGTTCACAGAAGAGTCTCTTTTCGGCGGCGGTGAATTCATTGTCTTAGCTGTACAATCGCATATATATACATATGTGTTATTTTGTATGCATGTGTACATTAAGTTTGTCAAACAAAAATGCAGTTGGTTATAGTTATTTCAACTAAACAGGTGAAGACTGGCAATTAGAGTTACGTAATACAAAATCAGTCAAGAAAATTAGGTGTTAATGAAATTAGGGTAGTAACAGAGGTGATGAGTTGTCACAAACAGTTATTAAAAGAAGTTATGTAATAATGTGAATAGTTTGATGAGTGAGTCTTACTCAGGATGCACATAGGAACAAAGTAGATAATACGAAATTACGTAAGAGTTCTGAATGGATACAAGAATTATAAGCAATTAATGAAACAGGCAAAGGAACAAAATTAAGTCATCAAAATAAGTCGATAAGATACATGGACAAAAATATCAAATCAAGAATTCGGAGAAACGAAACTTTAATTGCACCTAAAAAGAAACTTTACATCAACTTGGATTTCAAGGGAGATTTAGCAAGCGATATCCTCAAGAGAAGGATCACATCATCTCTGAGAAGAACATTCTTCGCAGCAACGCTAAGAATAATGTTCTGCAGTCGCCCACTGATGTACAGAAGCCTCAAGGACAAGATCCTGCATCTGGCCACTTCTATGTGCATATATCAGTTCACCTGCTGCTGTGGAGCCAGTTACATCGGTCGTTCGACGAGCACCCTGTACAAGAGGATTCAAGAACACTATCCAGCCAGCATGGTTGCGAAAAGGCAATAGTGGTGCAATAAGAAATCCGATAATTGAACACCTGGTTAACACTGATCATTCAATTTCAACAAACGCCTCCTGTTTCAAAGTAATCTACAGAGTCAAGAATAACCTATCAAAGGCAATACGGTTTCGTCTTCTTTGTATCGCTGAAGCTCTGGATGTCCATTCACATAAGAAAACCGGAGCTGTGCATACAAAAGAAGATTACTCAACCACTTCTACTATCATGGTAACTACTTTTTTGATTTTGATGACTTAATTTTGTTTGTTTGCCTGTTCTTTAATTGCTTATAATTCTTTTATATTCATTTGGAACTCTTGTGCAATTTCGTATTCTCTACTTTGTTTCTACGTGCATCTTGAGTAAAACTCACTCATCAAACTATTTATATTATTGCATAACTTCTTTTAATAACTGTTTGTGACAACTCATCACCTCTGTTACTACCCTAATTTCATTAACACCTAATTTTCTTGACTGAATTTGTATTACGTAACTCCAATTGCCAGTCTTCACCTGTTTAGTTGAAATAACTATAACCAACTGCATTTTTGTTTGACAAACTTAATGTACACATGCATACAAAATAACACATATGTATATATATGCGATTGTACAGCTAAGACAATGAATTCGCCTCCGCTGAAAAGAGACTTTTTGCTGAACTGCGTGTTTTGTTTTCATTAATGCCTGAATCGGGATTATCCATGAATATATCGATGTGATAATAATATCTGAGACAAAAAGTCGGCGGTTAATATTGATCAAACGACACTCAAGAAGAAGTAGAATAGTCGTTAACCCTACATTGGCGTCCATTAAGTCGAAAGTGAGAACAAATACTCGCCATCGATGACAGATTGGCTGGTGCCAGAAGCGCTGAAGTTATGAATCGACAGAAATTAGAATTCATGGGCTGACTGGCCAATGAGACGTTGGGTCCCAGTGGCTAAATAGTCTACGAACGAGCTAGCCTTGTAACTGGAAGGTGGTGGGTTGGAACTCAGACAACATGGTGGGAGCGTACTGTCGATGAGTCTGGAACTAGCCTGATGAAACAGATGTCTGCCCAGCACTCGTGCGCTAGTTTTCTGCGGTTCTTTAACTGATATCAACGAAGTTTTGTCGGCTATATAGTAGAGCATAGAGACCAGTTTCTTGTATTCGAACCATAACCGAATAAATCTGATCACTACACAGTGTTCCCATTATGATTGCCTTCAAACATCTAATATCTTAGTTACTATATACATATAAATTGAATTAAAATTTCATTTCGTTGATTGACATTAAACTCAATGAACGTTTTAATATGCTTAACTGAGAATATTTTCATAATCTGATGACTTAATTTCATCGAAACAGTCTGATTATGTAATCATTCGTACGTGACTTTAAAGCGCGCTCGCTCGCATACACATTTCTTATGAGACATAAAATATATGACAAAAGTTGACGAATAATTATTATCATTATTAAATGACCTCTGTAAAGATTAGTTAATTTTTATAATGAAAAGTGAAAATGTGAATACAATTCATTATTTATCAAGTATAAAGTATTAGGTGAAACGTATTTAGAACAAACAATACATGAATGTATGTACGCGATTCCACCCAAGTGACTAGCCAAAATTCAAATGGTTTCAAGTGATCTGACTTTCTGAGGAGTGTAGCCTCAATAGGGGAGGAATGATCATGCTCTGTTTAGATCACCTCCATCTCTTTGACAAACACTACCCACTGATGTGAGTGTGGAGTCAGGAATATTGTAGTAATTTATTGTAATTGAAGTATTAGTATTTCGATCTGACGGAATTATAAGAATCCAAACAAAACCCAGAGAGGGCAGCAATCAGGAATTTGTATTTAGCGGAATTCGAATGCCATTCATATAAGAAACATATCAACAGTCAACAGTAAGTATTTTAAACAATACAGAGATAGAAATTGTCAATCACCACATCCGCCACACCTCGAATATCTCCTCGCGTATTTATAGCGATGTCTCAGTTTGCTTGCAAGTAGCTTCGACCTAACTGATTCTGTGATATTATTTTCATCAGTATTATCTGGACTTATTTCTGAATTATCTTTTTTTTTTTTTTTTTTTTTTTTTTTTTTTTTTTTTTTTTTTTTTTTTTCTACTTCATTTATTGTCACTTTGTCCAGGTGTCCGTTATGAACTGAGTGATCTTTGATGTCTAATATCTTCACCACTCGATTTCCCATTTTTTGTAGTATAATTCCAACAGAAGGTCTATAGTTATTATCTTTGTAATAATGTACATTAGAAGTAGTGGACATCAGATGCTTTTTGAGAATTCGAGATTTGAAAAGTTTTGCAGGACTTTCACGGGTACTTGTATGCTCTGCATTCACCAGACGTAGTCTATGCATATGCAGTAATTCCTCAATTTTAATCAGTTGCTCTCTCATCTCATTCAGGTCTTTTCGTGTTTTCGACAGTTCACATTGCAACTCGGCTACCTCATTTTTGAAAACAGTTGATGCTTGCGTTGCTGAACTTGCAGTGGAGGTTTTCGTTGGATTAGCTTGAGTATTTTGAAAGGTTGAAAGACACATTGACTCCATTTTACTAGACAGCTTGGGAGAATTATAAGAATGTTGAGCAACATAAGTATTCGAACTTCTGCAAACCGTCTTGATGTGTCCAACTTTACCACATTTATAACACTTAGCACCCCGAAAACGGCAAGTGCTTCGTAGATGTAACTTTCCACAGGATAAACACGGTTTAATGTTTTTGATCTCTCGCTGCATTCTATTACCTGTGGACGGCAGTTTGGATTTCTTTCCATGAACACTTGTATTTTCGACTTTGGACAGCATGACATCAGATACTGACGTAGTGGGAGCAGAGTATTCATTATGGACATCTTCATATGTAATACATACCTCTTTAGCAGTTTGAAACGTACAAGAAGGAATCTGAATTAACTCTTTCTCTAATTTAGGAATATTGATTCCAGCAATTAGACGATCACGTAGTTGAGTATGCAGCTGATCTCCAAAGTTACACTTTGAGGCTTGAATTTGAAGTTGAAGAATGAAGTCTCTAATCTTCTGGTTGGGAGAACGTACCAGTTTGTTGAAGTGAGCCCTCTCTCTGGTCTCAAATGTAGTCACATGAAAATGATTTGTCAGAAGTTCACGGATCTTGTCATATGACATAGAAATGGGTTTATCTGGAAATGCCAGATTCTTCACCAGGCTATATGCATCAAGCCCAATAGCTGTGATGAAATGAGCAGGTATTTTATCATCCCGAACATTCTTGGAAATGCACCACGCATCAAAGCATTCCAAATAATCAGCAATCTCCCGCGGAGACCCATTAATAGGGAATTTTCCCAGGTTACTTAGCTCCATCGCGACGCCAATTTGTAGTAATTTATTGTAATTGAAGTATTAGTATTTCGATCTGACGGAATTATAAGAATCCAAACAAAACCCAGAGAGGGCAGCAATCAGGAATTTGTATTTAGCGGAATTAGAATGCAATTCATATAAGAAACATATCAACAGTCAACAGTAAGTATTTTAAACAATACAGAGATAGAAATTGTCAATCACCACAAATATGCTGAAAGATCTGGATTTCGCAGCTGATATATGGCTAATGTCACACAAACTTGAAGACTTGCGGGTGGAAACCAACAAACTGACTGAAGAAGCAGCCGGCAAAAAACAGGACTGCCGGGGAACATGGAGAAGACGGAGGTGATGAAGATAACCAATCAACAGTAACAACAACCAGCACCAATCACCATCAACGGGAGAGATTTAACAGAGGTTGTTGTCTCCTTCACTTATCTGACCAGGAAGCATAGTTTCAAATACAGGGACTCGGAATGGATGAAAACATCAAAGCCAGTCATAATCGGAAATGCGAGATACGCCTTCATTAATCTAAAACCAGTTTGGAAATCGTCTGCACTCAGTATAAGGAACAAGATTCGCATTCAATTTGAAGTATGCGCTGAAGATGTCGCCTAACAGGGCGATGAAAGCTTCGCAAATTAACTAACTCTCCAGCTCAGAGAACACAACCACATCAAAATCATTTGGACTTTTCTTGTTGATTGATTGGATCGATGTGCTCGACCTCAGTTTGACATGCTGGTCCCACCAATTTGCTTCAAGTTAAATAATAATCAGATATCGTCCAAACCTCTGCACAAGGAGCCAGCATGTCAACCTGAGGCCAATCACATCGGTCAAATTAATCAATGGGAAAGTCCAAATCGAATTAAATAATTACTAATATCCGTTGCACAAGAAAGAGATGGCTCTCATGGCCAAATTGGTTTAGTAGGTAGCACTTTTGCGTGTGAAACAATGAGTACTGGCTTCAAGCCTCAGTGGGGACACCGTCACGTACACGTTGTGAAATGCAGGTACATCCAGATGATGACTCAGTTCTAAATAGGACGAAATACACTTTATCCTGGATTCCACTGCCAGTCACCAGTTAACTTTAAGATTTCTATGTAGATCTCGTCGCTAACTGAAATCGGCTGAAGAAACAATGGAAACCAGGCAGTACTAGGCAACTGTTTCGTCCTAATTCGGTACTTGTCATCGGTGGACACCCAGTAGTCAACTTACTAGGGCAAGCCGGTTAACTGTTTGGCCAGTCATTTGGACTCATATCTGCAGATTCCCAAACGAAGATGAAATGCTTTATGCTTTCCAGTGACTTTTAATGAAATCTACCCTGAAAGCGAATACATTTCTAATAAAACAATACTCGAAAACTTTGAAAGTAAAGGTCTACGAGCTTGCCTAGTGACCAGAAGGTTGTGGGTACCAATCCTTGAAGTGGAGTGGGTGTGTAGTTCTGAAAAGTCTGGAATTAGGCTGGCGGAATAGCTGGCTGTCCAGTACTCGAGTGCTGGTTTTCCAATGGTTCTCTAACCGATGTCATTTCATGATGAAATCCTGTGACAAATTATTCATTTCTTCAGAAATTTATCCTCTGAATTACTTACTGCATTCATTATAAAAACAACCATGACATAAATACCATATTGATCTTATGTTCTAATCGCATTATTTTTTTTATCCAGTCGTTAAGACAGTAAATTTTCAAAACCATACTAAATTACTTAAATCTAACTGATTCATGAAAACAAATAGTTCAATATTCAATATACATAAGAAGTAGTCAAGGTTAGCCAAGTGATTTAAACAAAACTATCTAGTTAAATGTATACAATATTTGGAAAGTTTCCATTAATATTTTACAACTAAAATAAACATTTCTACTTATTTTGTTGTACAGACTTTATGTATGTATGTAGTGAAAGGTATTTACTGGTTATAATAATAGTAATAATAATAATAATAATTGTTTTAGTAATGTGTTGTAATATATGTTCATAAATTTGTACGAATGTTTTCCACAGTTTTTAATGAACACATAGGTAGTTAACATACCCACTCACACACACACACGCACACTCACACAAACATGAACACAATTATTTCGAATTGCTGTTTCATTGTTAACATTAATAAATACTGTAATCATAACATTGCCATAATAAAACGAATGTTTTATGAGTCATGCAAATCACATACACGTTTGTATACAGTGAATACTGAATAATCTGTTTAAGTCTTAGGTTCAAGGTCAGTCAACAGTATTCACTAACAGCATGCATAGATTGTCTGTATATTATATTTCATGGCTTTCAAGATATATTAACTAATTCAGCCATACAACCCCAATATCATATTATAATATCCAAATGGATACAAGTATAAAACTTGGACACTTTGGTAGAGTATAACTCTATTATGGATAAGAATTTTATTTTAATAAATCACACAGTGTAGTGTTATACAGTAGTATTAACTGATGACCACGATGCGAGCTCCAATTATTGTCACTCATAATCATATCAAGTCACTCACTCACACAACGTTCTTCCTTCATACATATACATGAGTGGAATTGATGATTAGACATTTGAATAAAAATCAATATGGGATAATGTACATTCAGAAATACTACTATGAGTGTTATCAATCAAGTACAATCAGATGGGAAATAAGAAGAGTGTTTTTATAGTCATAATAAGTAACTTGTTAGAATGTTGTGATGTGCTTGAATTGAAATAGAATGTTGAGATTATTTATTATCCTCTTGTGATTTGACTGACTGGCGGTGATAATATTTTCCATATGTCTGGTATTTGCATTGAGTCATTCCTGTTGCATATGTTGGGTGTAGACTCAATGAACCAGGTAGGATTCAGTAATCAATCTTTCTCGCTCTCCACCTACCTAGATTACTTTTTAGAATTTTAACCCTCTCTCACCCTTTTGTGTGGGTGTGTGTTAAGGCATACAGTGCAATCGCTGAGCTTTTTTCTAAATTACTTATCTTCTCGGGTGGGGTCAATCATTCTTACCTTACCTAAATTCTTATGTTCTGACAATCTGACTATGCCCGACCAACTAGTTTGCCTTGTGTCGTTTACCTAACTCACAGTCATTGCAAGGTATTTTGTAAATTATATTATTTTGTTTAATTGGATCCACCGGGTCTTTTAGCCTATAGACCTTGTCCTACCTGAGTGAGTCTGTAGGTTTGAATGCTAATTCATGAACCCTAATTCCTGCTTTATTAAAAATCCTACGTAGGGCCTCAGATGTCCCCTATTTGTATGGTATAACAGTAGATGACTTATATTCTCTCTTGTTTATGTTATCATTAATAGTTTCACCATTAGTTTTATTTTGCTTTTGGCTTTTACTGATCTTCCTAATGAATTTTATAGGGTAGTTATTCAACACCAACCAACGCTTCTTCTATCTGTTTTATTTCATCATTTAGGTCTTTTCTTGTACTACTTAGTGCTATTGGTCAGTTTGCTAGACACTTAACTAAGCCAGCCTTTAGAGGCTGGCAACAGAAATGACTCAATGCGTATACCAGATATATGAAAGATATTATTGCCAACAGTCAGTCAAATCAGAGGAGGATAATAAATAATCTTAAAATTCTATTTCAGTTCACATCCATGATAACATTTTAACAAGCTACTTATTTTGACTATAAAAACACTCGTCTTATTTCCTATCTGATTGTAATTGATAAGTAACACTCATTTAAATTATTTCTGAATGTACATTATCTTATTGAATTGAATTTTGGATTTTCCCGGCGATTGATTGGACCGAAGTGCTCGATCTCAGGTTGACATGTTGGCTTTTTGTGCAGATACTTCGACGATATCTGGGCATGTCTAGGTTCAAGCATCCGTGGGAACATCATCACTCACTGGGGAACTCAGGTACATCCAGATGACGAGTCAGTGCCAAATAGGACGAAATTCGCATCCTGGATTCCACTGCTAGTCACCATCCACCAGTTAAATTCTGAGTACATTATCCTATATTGATTTTTATTCAAATGTCTAATCATCAATTCCACTCATGTATATAAATGAAGTAAAGAGTTGTGTGAGTGAGTGACTTGATATGATTATGAGTGACAATAATTGGAGCTCGCATCGTGGTCATCAGTTAATACTACTGTATAACACTACACTGTGTGATTTATCAAAATAAAATCTTTTCTATAATAGAGTTAATATCCAAATTATTGTGGTATTTTTTATACCAATTCTTGAGAACATATACTATCTACCATTTAAGCTCAACCCTAGGTGTTTGGGGATGTGTCAGTGTATATGGGACGTATTTATAGAATGAGCAAAACACATTACACTCGTTACTGACTAGTGTTCAGTCAGGGTATCCAAACATTCCTGCAGGTGGTCAGTTGTGAGCCCGAATAGCTTATTGGTGGTAAAATATATATGTGTCTGCAACATTGGGTGGTGCGTGTTCGAATACTGTGTGGGAGGGTGATCTCAGTTCCTTCAAGGCGGTTGGAGATAAGCCTTACTAACTGACTGGTGAGTGCCAACCAGTACAAAACCTAGGCTGTGTCCAAGGCACACTGCCAACTGCCTCCAACTATCCAATATCAACAACTCAAAGTTCAATGTGTCGCGGCAGCAAACTACCTAGTGGCATGATGGCCACATTCGCAAACTTGACTGATAGAATTCAGTCTACAGCAAACAAAGACTAGACATACTACATTAGTTACTGAACTAGTATCCAATCAAAGGAATGGAATTAACATCAATAAAGCCGGCAGCTCTTTACAGCTGAAGTTTAGATTGAGTATGAGTCACCATTCGAGGATGTGCACATTCGAAGGATAAGAATACAACTGGTGAAAAGGCCGATCTTCATTCATATATTTCAGTGTATTACCCTTAATTACTTTAGCCTGGTTAAGTGCCTTGCCTTGCGATGACATTGGTTAGTGCCAATCATGCCAATATCGTGTGTGAATTGGCAGAAGTTGGAATTTTATGAACTAGCCATTGAGGAGACTGCTCCCAGTGGCTTAATGGTGTACGAACTAGCTGTATTCATAATGAAGATCAAATGGCTGGCTGACTGGCCAGAAAGAATTAGCAACAAGGAACTATGGTAACAAACTAACTTATCTCCTTAAAAGTATGTAGAAGAAAATAGAAATGGATCGGACACGCCACTGAGGAGACCATCGGATGACATCGCGCGCCAGGTCACTGGTCGGATGGAACCCGAATGGGAAACGATGAGTTGAGCCTATATCCGCAGGCAACAAGGAGGAGTTTATTTAGGGAGGAAGAGACGAGAGACCATGGGAAATCTTCAGCCTGGCTAAAGAGGATCTCAGAGAATAGGACAAAGTGGAGATGTGCTGCTGAAGCTGAATGTTCCATTTGGATGCCAAGGGAACAATAGTAATAATCATACAATAATATATCATTTTATATATATTTTTTTCAGCTTTCTGTGAAGTTAGAATTTATCGTCTGATTGACTGATAAGTTGACTAACCAAAATGAATAAATGGAAGGATAAACTAAGGAAATTAGTTCATTCAGGAGTCTGAGTCTACTTAAATGTGCTGAATAATTGACTTTTAAGGTGCAGTTTTACAGGAATATGCATCCTACCAAGTTCCTACCTCATATACAGTTAAGGTGGGTGGGGGATGACTGAAAAACATTTTTTATCCGAAATTAGTCAGTTGTCCTTGTCAAATGATCATAACCTAAATCCCTCTAAAGTTTAGGTTGTTGATTTCACGCTCAAATGTAAGCACGACTTTGCACGGTTCAACTATAATAGATGATAAGGAAGTTGGAACTAAAGTGGAATGTCAGATATCTGGGATTGTGTATTTCTTGTAATCTTTCCTGGTCTTCACACATCATGTTAGCTTTCAGAAATATATTTCAATTGACATTCTGTGTACGGAAGTTAAAACGATCTGGTATCACTCATTGTCTACTTTTTAAGCTTGTTAATACTTGTATTCTGCCTACCCTTCTTTACTGCTCCCTACCCTACCTTAATCTTGACCAGGCTACTTAAAAAGGAATACTTTGATTTACCGCGAAGGGCACTAAAAAGCCGTTAGTTGGGTGAATGGGGAGTGGCTAAGCTAAACAAACCTCTACAATACCTTATTTTGGTGAGGACATGGTTTATGTGATAAGAAAAGTGTAGGGCAGGAGATCAGTGACTTACTGCGGAACTCTAAGTTAGCGGCCCCATCTTACTTTGTCATCTTTACATTGTTGCCAATATTTTCACTCACATCTAATTTTATATCCATAGTAATATTACACGATATTATCAGTGTAAGTGTCCTGTAATGAAAAAATTAGATGCTGTACTGAACTACATGCTCAGAATTCCATATTTGTACGCAAAATACTGTTTGGAATAAGCTATTATTATTATTATTATTATTCATGAATCTCTAGCAATTAGTTCTCAACATTCCTTGGACCTTAGTCTACTAACCTACCTACCCCCGCGGAACAAGGATAAGACAAATAGTCAAAGACTTCATTGACTAGTGTTTTATTCTAATAATCTGACGACTTCCAAGTCTATTCTGAAACTATCTTATTTCGAGGAATGCAGTGATTCAACACGTGTAACACATACTCTAGGTATTCAGATGAATTCAATTTCACACAATTACAGCCTAAATCTCTACGCTTAACCGCATAATCACTGACTACGTCAAATCGTCTAACATAGGAGAATGAAAGGAAACACCTTCAGTGGATATGTCCTACATTCGTAGACTTAGACGAAAAAACCTCCTGTACAGTATACACGTCCTTTGTTAAGTAAACGGATACGGTATCAGTACTAATATATGTCTAAAACTTGGGCGCTGTTGTAGTAAGTAATTCCATATTAGTTTGTTTATTAGATGTATCACACAGTCAGTGAAACAGTATTATTTACTGGATGACAAGGTTTCAAACAAAATTTATTACTGTTAATAATCATATCCCCAATTATTATCACACGACTTCGAAACTTGAGTTTTATAGTTTTCTTTTTTCTCTCCTATTTCTCGTCGTAGGGGTAGTAGAATTTTCCAGATGTCTGGGTGGACAGGTGTTGAATCATTCCTATCACACGTATTCTCCTCAGATGGTTCGGCAACACAAAGCTTCTGTTGTCAATCTCTCTCTCTCCACTCTGTGACATTAGATTTTAAAACTGTCATCTTATCCCATCCTGTTGTGTGGTTGGTTGTGTGTAAATGCATGTAGTGCAATGTTATAACTGAACTACTCTCTAGATTTCTTATCTTATTTGGGTAAACCAATCTAGATTTTGCTAGGTTTTTATGTTCGGATTGATCCTTCAACCGACAAAGTCTGTTTCCAATTGAGTTTGTTTCCTTTCAAGCTTTTGGCTTTCGAGAGATTTGACAAGACTAATCCTTTTATTATTACTTCTATTTACCGTTACGTTATTAACATATTCAATGAACATCAATTGTAATTCCTGAGGTAAATCATCAACTGAAAATTGTCTTTGTGATATATTCCTTTCTAGATCATTTATAAAAGTTTTAACAGAATCAATCTGATTTAAGAGCATGTCTTTTTAAATTCTTAGAATTAGGATAAATCCTCATTCGTCTTAATGACCTCCAATATAGTTTCGGATAACGTTCGGTTTCTACACATTCTTTGAAAAATTCCAACGATGATTTCGCTTCAGCGAGCCTTGCACTAAACTTCAGGTACTCATTGAGCGCCTTAAATGCAATAGGATCCCCGCGAGATTTCAATATATTAAATATTCCCATAGTCAAATTTAGAACAACACATTTAAGCGAACAAAATTGTGGTTTCAATTAGATCTCATCAGACTTAACTCTAATATATATAAGTTTACAAATAAACATTCAAATATAAACCAATCATGGTGTTTTGTCTATAGGATAATACGATAGTGAATATAAATTGTGCAATTAGTCATAATAGTGGTAATGATAATATTAATAATAGTAATAATGGTCTTATCAATAATAAGGATGAAAAAATGAGGCAATCTGTGATAACACGAATAATGAAAAACAGTATGATTAAACAAACAATTGTTCAGGTGGAAGTAGTCGATAAAAGCTAGTAAAAACAAATGAACCGATTACGTAATGTTAGATTGTAAGGGAAGGAAATGAAGCGCGTTTATAATGAAAATAAGATTAAGGGATGATAAGAAAGGGGTTGGAAATATAAATAAGGGGTGGTGTAGAAGTCTTTAGTTGTTTATGTCTTATTAGGCCACGGGAGGGATAATGGCTGTACGAACTTCTTTTGAATGCATAGTTTAGGTTTAATAGTTCGAATGCCTACCGCCTCAGCTGTGTGCAGTAGACGAATACGAAGTCTATTAGAAAGATTCGGTGGAATACGATGAATTACTTTGAAGGTTTTCGTTTTATCGACTACATGACCACTATCAATTAGATGTGACAGAATTGAGCTACGGATTGTTTTTGTCTGTCCTTTGCCAAACCACGATGGGAGATGTTCACTAACACGTTGGCTAAGCTGTCTAGTAGTACGCCCAATATAACTGTCACCGCAGGTGCAGTTGAATTGATAAATACACATAGATGTGGCGAAACTGTCAAGCTTATCCTTCGTTTGCGTCCCAATCATTCGTCGGCTAGAGAATGACAAACAAAGGTGTGCTGCGTAAAATGTTCTACGTATGCTCCTTGAAAGTCTTTGGAATAGAATCTCACTAGATAAGTCACTATTAAATTGTAACTTAATAAATAGAGGTTTCTTATGTGCAGTCAGAGTCACAGGTTTTTTCTCTGATGGTTTCATATGTTTCTTTATGAAACTATTCGGATAACCCATCTCCGTCAAGGAGTCGTGAATATATTCAAATTCCTTTTGTAAGAGGTCCTCCGTACATATCTTCCTTGCTCTGCTTGCGAGACATTTTACAAGATTCCTTTTATATTTAATGGGCACGTAACTAAGGAAGTGTGTGTATTATTTTGTTTCAAGGCTTCTCTTATATGTGTAACATCCTGTTGTATATGTTCCTTGGTACTGCTTAGTTTTGTCAGTTAAATGATCCTGTGAAGTCTTTAAAACAAAACAATTTAGTTTATCTTATACCCCTGCAATTACTGTCAGGTCAAATACATATGTCAAACTAGTAGAACAGGGGCAGTCAGACTAGCCGGCATTAAAACCTAGCAGCGATATCTAGATTAGTTGACCCGAATATGATAAGAAATCTAGAGAATAGTTCAGTTATAACATTGCACTACATGCATTTACACACAACCAACCATACAACAGGATGGGATGGGATAAGATGACAGTTTTAAAATCTAATGTCACAGAGTGGAGAGAGAGAGATTGACAACAGAAGCTTTGTGTTGCCGAACCATCTGAGGAGAATACGTGTGATAGGAATGATTCAACACCTGTCCACCCAGACATCTGGAAAATTCTACTACCCCTACGACGAGAAATAGGAGAGAAAAAAGAAAACTATAAAACTCAAGTTTCGAAGTTGTGTGATAATAATTGGGGATATGATTATTAACAGTAATAAATTTTGTTCGAAACCTTGCCATCCAGTAAATAATAATACATTTTCACTGACTGTGTGATACATCTAATAAACAAACTAATATGAAGCGATATCACTACCAGAGATGAGTCAGTTTTTCAAATGATAAATGTGCCATTTCTGTCTATGATGAGATTTCGTGACCACTTCACACGTCATTAAATGCTTCTTCTTCTCTACTTACATGAAACGTTTTAAAAATAGGTTGAAATCGTTAGTAGTGAGTCAATATTTCAGTAGTAAGATGCTTGTCAGCCATGTTAGAGGTCTGGAATCGAGTCCCGGCTAACAAACTCCTAAACCACTTATTTCATCGGTTGATGGTAAGCCTAGAGAAAAGCGGAAATTCGGCGGTATTAAAACTTCACAGTTTGACGCCCTATGTTGCACTCAGAAGTCAAGAAATGAGGAGAAAGAGGAAAGTCTAAAAACAGACCAAAAGTACCAGCACGTTACTCACTTCTGTATCCAACGTCCAGATAAGTTCTTCTTCAAATACCTGTTCAATATCCTTGGACATAGTGACTTCACGTCGAAAACCACCATTAGCTTGTACAGACATACTTGGTGGTCCAATTTGTAGATTTATATTACCACCTTTGACAACAGCTTTTTGTAAACTTAACCGACAAGATGAACTTGTACGACGTTCTGTTCTCAAGTGATTCGTTTGTGTTTCACTTGTATTATTTGTAAATACAGATGAAAAGAGGACATGACTTTTGAGATTCTTTTTTACTGTTGGCGCCAAGACTGTTGTTGTCGTGGTCGACGGTGGTTGTGATAGTGCTACTGTCGAATTCTGTTCTAAATCTCCATTTATTAAATTTGATGAAGTCAAGTATTCCGTTTCTTTATGAATAATTTGTAAACGTGTAAAGTCGATGTCAGTTAGTTGGATATCATCTAAGTTAATTCGTGATTTAATATCTTTAGCTAGTGGAAATTGGGTCACATAGTCAATGATTAAATCGCATATATCAACTGTTTTACGTCCGCTAGGTTGAGGATTTGTAATCGTCTCTTTTTTATAAAATCCAGACATTTAGAAATCAATAATTGAATGTGGTAATAATAATAATGACGGTGTTACTTAGAATGAACTTGATGACGATGACAATCTCTGAGATATTACAAACATACTTCAATTAGTCAGTCAATTTCAGTTTAAATCACGTATCAAGGCTGTTGTCAATACAGCCAATAGCGTATGTGATTTTAAATCTGTGTTAAAGGGGCAGGTTATTATTATTACATTACAATTGAATTATTGAATAATATACATATAGGAAAATGAACCAATCAGATTCACTCTTCACTGTATACACATATGTATATATATATATTTAATATGCTTAATAATCGTTTTAAAATGAACTAATTCTAGTTGTTTTAAGGGGTCATTTAATGAATACAGGGTATAGGAATAGTATAAATGTTTATTTGTTTATTTCTCTAATGTTATAAAGAGCTAAATTCGAAATATTGATTTATGACCGCCAAGTTTAATTTTAATTAAAATCTATTTAAAATGTGGAACTAAAGTTAAGAAAGACTAGCCAGTTGATAAAATCTAAGTTAGTTGAGAATGTTTACTGCATAACAGAAGAATATTCGCCCTGTAAGGATTAGAGAATAGAGAAAGCTTTGATGGTAATAGGCATCAAACCCTCATCGTGATATACATGTGTATATCAGCGAAAAAAATTGTGACCAGCGGGGTTCACCAAGAGGTCGGAAGTGAGGACAAATACTCGCCGGCGATAACATTAGCTTGTGCCAGTCGTGCTATGTCGTGCGTGAATTGGCAGAAGTTAGAATTCATGGGCTGCCGGTCATTGAAGAGTCGGATCCCTCTTGGCTGAATGGACTACGGGTGGGCTTGTCTTGTAACCAGAAGGTTGTCAGTTTTGAACCCTGGCAATGCGGGGGTGGGTGCGTACTGATGAAGAGTCCGAAACTAGGTTGTTTCATTCTAGTTGTCCAGTGCTCCCAAGTTTTTCAATGGTTCTCTCCCTAACTGATGTCACCTCGTGGTGAAGTCTTGTAAGCAATTAAATCCCTGAAAACCAACACCTGAATGTCCCCTTATTGCCTAATCAGAGATGCATCATCATAGATAATCAATAAGTTTCAAAATCACTGCGTTTCCTCTTTTTATCATCATCACAGTTAGATATCAGTTCCACACTTATTGAAGATCAAATTGTACTGAAGATCTCAAGTATATATATGTGTACATTAAGTTTGTCAAACAGAATTACAATTGGTTATTTTAACTAAACAGGTGAAGATCGGTTATACAAGTCAAGAAAATGAGGTGTTAATGAAATTAGGGTAGTAACAAAGGTGATGGGTTGTCACCTGCTGCTGTGGAGCCAGGTACATCGGTCGTTCGACGTGCACCCTGTACAAGAGGATTCAAGAACACTATCCAGCCAGCATGGTTGCGAAAAGGCAATAGTGGTGCAATAAGGAGTGCGATAATTGAACACCTGGTTAACACTGATCATTCCATTTCAACAAACGCCTCCTGCTTCAAAGTAATCTACAGAGTCAAGAATAACCTATCAAAGGCAATACGGTTTCGTCTTCTTTGTATCGCTGAAGCTCTGGATGTCCATTCACATAGGAAAACCGGAGCTGTGCATGCAAAACGGGATTACTCAACCACTTCTATTGTCATGGTAACTACTTTTTGTGATTTTGATGACTTAATTTTGTTTGTTTGCCTGTTCTTTAATTGCTTATAATTCTTGTATATTCATTTGGAACTCTTGCGCAATTTCGTATTCTCTACTTTGTTTCTACGTGCATCTTGAGTAAAACTCACTCATCAAACTATTTGTATTATTGCATAACTTCTTTTAACAGCTGTTTGTGACAACTCATCACCTTTGTTACTACCCTAATTTCATTAACACCTCATTTTCTTAACTTGTATTACTAGTCTTCACCTGTTTGGTTAAAATAACCAATTGTATTTTTGTTTGACTAACTTAATGTACACATACATACGCGATTGTACAGCTAAGAAAATGAATTCGCCGCTGCCGAAAAGAGTCTCTTCGTTGATCTACGTGTTTTGTTTTCATTATTGCCTGGATGGGGATTATCCATGAATTTCACTGATAATCTGTTTAGATTCTAGTCCAGTTGGAGTAGTTCAACAAAAATAGACCGTTTGATTTCAAAAATTGTGTGGACAGCAATTTAGGTCATGAAGATATCGATTGAAAAAAAAATAACCAAATAGGCTAGAAGAAGTGAGGTTTCAAAGATTAATAATAATAATAATAATTAGTTAGTTATTTCGTGTCTGACACTATTTTCATCACATAAAATACGTGCCAAATATGGTATCTCGTGATTTTTATACTTAGACGTGTATGTTTGAAGTCTTTTGACGAAATGGCTTCATGTCCTACTTGAAGAGATCCAGCAAGGTGAAAGTTGCGGGTAAAGTGGATGTCCACAGTCTGACAAAATCCCTTTAGCAAATTTATTGCATGAAATTAAGTGCCTTTCATCAGGGACGTTGTCAATGATAATAATGCCGCTGAAAATTCATTAACTTAAGTCTTGAATTTTGAAGCCACACATACACACACCGACGACTACCAACAATGTCACCAATGTAAGAGTTAGTAAGTTCACGTAATCTTCATAGCATTAAGCGACATGTGACTCATTTTGATATTAGATGGTTGGAAGTAATCGGCCACAGGAAGCCTTGGATCCAGGTTTCGTACTAGTTGGCACTCACCAGTCAGCAAGGCGTATCTGCAACCTTGAAGGAACTCATATCCCTTCTGAGATTCGAACCCGCGTCACCCAGAGCTGCAGTCAGAGACATTACCATTGAGCTATCAGGGCTCGTGATTGACCTCCTGTAGGACTGTAGTGGATATTTTGATTTGAGAGGGATAGACACATCACACTAGTTACTAGTGTCAAATTAAAATATCCACTACAGTCCTACAGGAGGTCAATCACGAGCCCTGATAGCTCAATGGTAATGTCTCTGACTGCAGCTCTGGGTGACGCGGGTTCGAATCTCAGAAGGGATATGAGTTCCTTCAAGGTTGCAGATACGCCTTGCTGACTGGTGAGTACCAACTAGTACGAAACCTAGATCCAAGGCTTCCTGTGGCCAATTACCTCCAACCATCTAATATCATCAAATCAATGTACATCATGATGGCGACCTACCTACAATGGTGGCCATATTACAACCTGACTGATAGTATTCAGTCTGCACATGTGACTCATTATTTTAAACAACAGAACTTCATACGAGTGACTGACAAGAAAGTTCACGCTTCTCCAGAAGTTCATAGAATGAATTTTTTCTTAAGAATCTAGCAAATACAATAAACATTCTGATGGTTGTTTTTTATCATGGTTGTGAACATGTGCAATCCCACATTGTCCTTGGATTATCGCATCATCCCCTATTAATTATCACGACTTCATTGATGTTTCATTGGAAATCGACGTCTGCTTCAATGATCAGTGAATACTAAGGATTACGGAAGACGCTGCATCTAACCATCTCCATTAAGAAATTAAGACAGTTTGGAATTATTCAACCTTTAATTTTAACACTTGCATCTTACCTGTTATTCTTTGTTACTGACCTTTAGTTTTTTTTGTGGGCTACTCGAAATAGAATTACGTCATATTGCTGAGGGTACTAAGGGCTATTAATTAGGGTAATTGTGCCATTTAGTCAGCTGGTCATTATCGTAGTCTACAGACACATGAACTCATATGAGAAGTGGTTTAAATTCATATTGTCTAACCTTCAACGCCCTCTTTACTCGCAGCTCTCCCCGCCTTTCATCTTATCAGGTAGGTTTAGGAGTCCTTATAAAAAAGACTATATGCTCGCTTGCATCACCAAGTATAAAGACCCAACGAAACCTTATTTGATCCGCCCTTGTTTTGTTTGATAGTGTTAAACGTGAAATTTACCATTTCTCGTGTAGTTAGCTTAAGAATGGCTCAGTTATTCTCCAGTAATTTGTAGTTTTATCGTGACACCATCCCCATTATCTCATAATTTTGTGTTATTAATTCATTTCTCATTATTTCTCATTCCTTTACGTCCCCATTGGAACATAGGGCTCCAAACTAGAGGCTTGAAGTTTCGGTAGCAGTGGCGTTTATTTTTATGGGATGGGCTTGCTAGTCTCATGCCCGATCTTCCCTCTTTACCAGTGTAATTTCTGGCTTAGTGAGGTGAAGGAGTGCGTCCAGCGAGGATCGAACCCTCGACCACATGCATGATTGACCAGTGTTCTACAACTGAACCACTATTGTAAGTACATATTTCCACCTTATTCTCCTTGATTTCAGAGTGATCCCTTTAGGTATCAATTTTTGGGGATGACATATATCAACCCCATAGGAATTGATAAATAGAGGTGATCTGAACATGTAACTGGTCCCCAACTACTTATATCAATCAGTAGTATATAGAGAACCTTGAAAATTTGTTTTCTATCTGAATTTTCATTAGTTTTTATATGTTCCTTGGTACTGCTTAGTTTTGTCAGTTAAATGATCCTGTGAAGTCTTTAAAACAAAACAATTTAGTTTATCTTATACCCCGTGCAATTACTGTCAGGTCAAATACATATGTCAAACTAGTAGAACAGGGGCAGTCAGACTAGCCGGCATTAAAACCTAGCAGCGATATCTAGATTAGTTGACCCGAATATGATAAGAAATCTAGAGAGTTGTTTGGCTATACCACTCACTACATACAATACACACAACCATACAATTGATGGGATGGGATAAGATGACAGTTTTAAAATCTAATGTCACAGGGTAGAGAGAGAGAGATTGACAACAGAAGCTTTGTGTTGCCGAACCATCTGAGGAGAATACGTGTAATAGGAATGATTCAACACCTGTCCACCCAGACATCTGGAAAATTCTACTACCCCCACGACGAGAAATAGGAGAGAACAAAGAAAACTATAAAACTCAAGTTTCGAAGTCGTGTGATAATAACTGGGGATATGATTATGAATAATAAATTTTGTTCGAAACCTTGCCATCCAGTAAATAATACTGTTTCACTGACTGTGTGATACATCTAACAAACAAACTAATATGAAGCGATATCACTACCAGAGATGAGTCAGTTGTCAAATGATAAATGTGCCATTTCTGTCTATGATGAGATTTCGTGACCACTTCACACGTCATTAAAAACTTCTTCTTCTCTACTTACATGAAACGTTTTAAAAATAGGTTGAAATCGTTAGTAGTGAGTCGATATTTCAGTAGTAAGATGCTTGTCAGCCATGTTAGAGGTCTGGAATCGAGTCCCGGCTAACAAACTCCTAAACCACTTATTTCATCGGTTGATGGTAAGCCTAGAGAAAAGCGGAAATTCGGCGCTATTAAAACTTCACAGTTTGACGCCCTATATTCCACTCAGAAGTCAAGAAATGAGGAGAAAGAGGAAAGTCTAGAGACACATAAAGAAAGACATACTAAAAACAGACCAAAAGCACCAACACGTTACTCACTTCTGTATCCAACGTCCAGATAAGTTCTTCTTCAAATACCTGTTCAATATCCTTGGACATAGTGACTTCACGTCGAAAACCACCATTAGCTTGTACAGACATACTTGGTGGTCCAATTTGTAGATTTATATTACCACCTTTGACAACAGCTTTTTGTAAACTTAACCGACAAGATGAACTTGTACGACGTTCTGTTCTCAAGTGATTCGTTTGTGTCTCACTTGTATTATTTGTAAATACAGATGAAAAGAGGACATGACTTTTGAGATTCTTTTTTACAGTTGGCGCCAAGACTGTTGTTGTCGTGGTCAACGGTGGTTGTGATAGTGCTACTGTCGAATTCTGTTCTAAATCTCCATTTGTTAAATTTGATGAAGTCAAGTATTCCGTTTCTTTATGAATAATTTGTAAACGTGTAAAGTCGATGTCAGTTAGTTGGATATCATCTAAGTTAATTCGTGATTTAATATCTTTAGCTAGTGGAAATTGGGTCACATAGTCAATGATTAAATCGCATATATCAACTGTTTTACGTCTGCTAGGTTGAGAATTTGTAATCGTCTCTTTTTTATAAAGTCCAGACATTTAGAAATCAATAATTGAATGTGGTAATAATAATAATGACGGTGTTACTTAGAATGAACTTGATGACGATGACAATCTCTGAGATATTACAAACATACTTCAATTAGTCAGTCAATTTCAGTTTAAATCACGTATCAAGGCTGTTGTCAATACAGCCAATAGCGTATGTGATTTTAAATCTGTGTTAAAGGGGCAGGTTATTATTATTACATTACAATTGAATTATTGAATAATATACATATAGGAAAATGAACCAATCAGATTCACTCTTCACTGTATACACATATGTATATATATATATTTAATATGCTTAATAATCGTTTTAAAATGAACTAATTCTAGTTGTTTTAAGGGGTCATTTAATGAATACAGGGTATAGGAATAGTATAAATGTTTATTTGTTTATTTCTCTAATGTTATAAAGAGCTAAATTCGAAATATTGATTTATGACCGCCAAGTTTAATTTTAATTAAAATCTATTTAAAATGTGGAACTAAAGTTAAAAAAAGACCAGTCATTTGATAAAATCTAAGTTATTTGAGAATATTTACTGCATAACAGAAGAATATTCGCCCTGTTAGGATTAGAGAATAGAGAAAGCTTTGATGGTAATAGGCATCAAACTCTCATCGTGATATACATGTGTATATCAGCGAAAAAAATTGTGACCAGCGGGGTTCACCAAGAGGTCGGAAGTGAGGACAAATACTCGCCAGCGATAACATTAGCTTGTGCCAGTCGTGCTATGTCGTGCGTGAATTGGCAGAAGTTAGAATTCATGGGCTGCCGGTCATTGAAGAGTCGGATCCCTCTTGGCTGAATGGACTACGGGTGGGCTTGTCTTGTAACCAGAAGGTTGTCAGTTTTGAACCCTGGCAATGCGGGGGTGGGTGCGTACTGATGAAGAGTCCGAAACTAGGTTGTTTCATTCTAGTTGTCCAGTGCTCCCAAGTTTTTCAATGGTTCTCTCCCTAACTGATGTCACCTCGTGGTGAAGTCTTGTAAGCAATTAAATCCCTGAAAACCAACACCTGAATGTCCCCTTATTGCCTAATCAGAGATGCATCATCATAGATAATCAATAAGTTTCAAAATCACTGCGTTTCCTCTTTTTATCATCATCACAGTTAGATATCAGTTCCACACTTATTGAAGATCAAATTGTACTGAAGATCTCAAGTATATATATGTGTACATTAAGTTTGTCAAACAAAATTACAATTGGTTATTTTAACTAAACAGGTGAAGATCGGTTATACAAGTCAAGAAAATGAGGTGTTAATGAAATTAGGGTAGTAACAAAGGTGATGAGTTGTTGTCACCTGCTGCTGTGTAGCCAGGTACATCGGTCTTTCGACGCGCACCCTGTCCAGGAGGATTCAAGAACACTATCCAGCCAGCATGGTTGCGAAAAGGCAATAGTGGTGCAATAAGAAGTCCGATAATTGAACACCTGGTCAACACAGATCATTCCATCTCAACAAACGCCTCCTGCTTCAAAGTAATCTACAGAGTCAAGAATAACCTATCAAAGGCAATACGGTTTCGTCTTCTTTGTATCGCTGAAGCTCTGGATGTCCATTCACATAGGAAAACCGGAGCTGTGCATGCAAAAGAAGATTACTCAACCACTTCTATTGTCATGGTAACTACTTTTTGTGATTTTGATGACTTAATTTTGTTTGTTTGCCTGTTCTTTAATTGCTTATAATTCTTGTATATTCATTTGGAACTCTTGCGCAATTTCGTATTCTCTACTTTGTTTCTACGTGCATCTTGAGTAAAACTTACTCATCAAACTATTTGTATTATTGCATAACTTCTTTTAACAGCTGTTTGTGACAACTCATCACCTATGTTACTACCCTTATTTCATTAACACCTCATTTTCTTAACTTGTATTACTAGTCTTCACCTGTTTGGTTAAAATAACCAATTGTATTTTTGTTTGACTAACTTAATGTACACATACATACGCGATTGTACAGCTAAGAAAATGAATTCGCCGCTGCCGAAAAGAGTCTCTTCGTTGATCTACGTGTTTTGTTTTCATTATTGCCTGGATGGGGATTATCCATGAATTTCACTGATAATCTGTTTAGATTCTAGTCCAGTTGGAGTAGTTCAACAAAAATAGACCGTTTGATTTCAAAAATTGTGTGGACAGCAATTTAGGTCATGAAGATATCGATTGAAAAAAAAATAACCAAATAGGCTAGAAGAAGTGAGGTTTCAAAGATTAATAATAATAATAATAATTAGTTAGTTATTTCGTGTCTGACACTATTTTCATCACATAAAATACGTGCCAAATATGGTATCTCGTGATTTTTATACTTAGACGTGTATGTTTGAAGTCTTTTGACGAAATGGCTTCATGTCCTACTTGAAGAGATCCAGCAAGGTGAAAGTTGTGGGTAAAGTGGATGTCCACAGTCTGACAAAATCCCTTTAGCAAATTTATTGCATGAAATTAAGTGCCTTTCATCAGGGACGATGTCAACCATAATAATAATAACACTGACAATTCATTAGCTTAAGTCTTGAATTTTCAACCCATACATACACATACCGACGACCACAGACAGTGTCACCAATGTAAGTTAGCAAGTTCACGTGACCTTCATAGCATTAAGCGACATGTGACTCATTATGATATTAGATGGTTGGAGGTAATCGGCCACAGGAAGCCCTGGATCCAGGTTTCGTACTGGTTGGCACTCACCAGTCAGCAAGGCGTATCTGCAACCTTGAAGGGACTCATGGCCCTCCCGCGTCACCCAGTGCTGCCTGCAGTCAGAGACGTTACCACTGAGCTATTCACGTTCGCGATTGGCCTTCTGTAGAACTGTGGTGGATGTTTTGATTTGACACTAGTAACTAATGTGATGTGTCTAGTCCTCTCATTGTTCTCTCGTGAGCTACCTAGAATGGTGGCCACGCTACAATCTGACTGATAGCATTCAGTCTGCACACGTGACTCATTATTTAAAACAACAGAACTTCAGATCAGCGACTGACAAGAAACTTTGCGCTTGTCCAGAAGTTCACAGAATGGATTTTTTTCTTAAGAAGCTGGCATATACAATAAACATTCTGATGGTTGTATTTTATCATGGTTGTTAAGCTGTGCAATCCCACACTGTCCTTGGATTATCGCGTCATCACCTCTTAATTACCACGACTTCATTGCTGTTTCATTGAGGATCGATGTCTGCTTAAATGATCAATGAATACTAAGGATTACGGAAAATGCTCCATCTAACCATCTTCATTAAAAAGTTAAGACAGTCTGGAATTACTCAACCTTTACTTTTAACACTTGCATCTTACCTGTTATTCTTTGTAACTGCACTTTAGTTTTATTTGGGCTACTTAAAATAGAATTACATCATATTGCTGAGGGTACTAAAGGTTGTTAGTAGGGTAATTGTGTCATTTAGTCAGCTCGTTACTATTGTAGTCGACAGAGACAGGAACTCATGTGAGAAATGGTCTAATTTCATATTGTCTAATATTCAACACCCTCCTTACTCTCAGCTCTCCCCACCTTGCATCTTATCAGGTAGGTCGAGAAGTCATTATAAAAGATTATATGTTCAGTTGAACAACCAAGTATAAAGATTTAATGAAACCTTATTTGGTCCTCCCTTGTTTTGTTTGATAAAGATAGAGTTAAACGTGAACTTTACCACTTCTTGCGTAATCAGCTTAAAAGTGGCTGAGTTGTTCTCCGGTATTTGTAATTTTATCGTGACACCATCCCCATTATCTCATAATGTTGTGTTATTAATTCATTTCTCATTATTTCTCATTCCTGTCCCCATTGGAACATAGGGCTCCAAACTAGAGGCTTGAAGTTTCGGTAGCAGTGGCGTTTATTTTTATGGGACGGGGTTGCTAGTCTCATGCCCGATCTTCCCTCTTTACCAGTCTAATTACTGGCTTAGTGAGGTGAAGGAGTGCGTCCACCGAAGATCGAACCCTGGACCACATGTATGATTGGCCAGTGTTCTACAAGTGAACCACCAGTGTAAGTCAACATTTCCACCGTATTCTCCTTGATTTCAGAGTGATCCCTTTAGGTATCAGTTTTTGAGGATGACATATATCAACCCCATAGGAATTCATAAATAGAGGTGATCTGAACGTGTAACTGGTCCCCAACTACTTATATCAATCAGTAGTATATAGAGAACCTTGAAAATTTGTTTTCTATTTGAATTTTCATTAGTTGTAACAAGCAGATCACATTTTTCAATTTAAGCATTTCAAATCTCTTACAGTTCATAAACTCTTGCATCCTACCTATTCTTCTTTATTGTTCACCCTTATTCTTTCCTGGTTTGCTTAAAAAGGACTATGTCACAATTCGTAGAATGCTGAAAACGGTCAGCAGGGTGAGTGGTGTCCCAGTGGACCACATAGTTAACATCGTTGTCGATAGGCACTTGACTTCGTGCAATAAATTTGCTAGAGGGATTTTGTATGACTTGGAGCATCCACTTTACCCTCAGCTTTCACCTTGCATCTCCTCAGGTAGAACAAGATTTAACTTCAGAAAACTGTATGCTCGCACGTCTAAGTGTAGAACTTCTATGATACCATACTTGGCACGTATTTTAAGTGATGAAAATAGTGTTAGGCAAGAACTAACTAACCTTTTTTCATCTAGTAAATAAACAATTTCCTCCATCCATCCATCCTTATATACCTTCAAGTTTCACTTCTATTATTTCTATTATATTTATGGTCGTGTTGCTTCTTTGTTTTACTCTCATAATTTCAAACACCAACTTATCTCCATGACGGCTGTAATCTTTGTTTTTCCCCTCACCATCACCATCATGTAAAGAGAATGTTATATTCAATATTTTTAAACATGTTAGGATTTCTATACCACATTGCCAATACTGTGTGACACAAGCCAACGGCAATTTTCACTTGTATTCTTATTATTATTACCTTAGCTGTTATCATTATTATTGTTATTTCCATTTTATATGCTGCATGTTTTTGACACTACCTCTATTGTAAATGTGGAAAATTTTCTGTGTGATTAATTTTACATATATATTATTTGAGGAAATTAGATGCAATATTGTGATTAATGCTGAAAATCCCATTCTGTATCACAAGTACTGTTTTTGGAATAAAGTAAATCATTATTATTATTAAAAGTTAAAAGTCATGGGTCACTGTGTTCCTGACCAAATATCTGAACGCTTAACCCCAAAAACCTGAAGGTCTAAGGTTCGACAACCTTGGTAGGGTTTTGGATGTACACTATTGAATAATTGCAAAAACCTCTGGTCAGTGCTTACTAATTTTCGTAGATTCTCTCTAAACAATATTGATTGGTAATGACGTCTACCCTGAAACTGAATAACTAAACAACTTACATTATTTTAGAGTTACTTTACTTATTGTTGGCGGCCTGTTTGAAACTTGGGCTACCGAAAACTACCTCCACCAACACAAATTAAAACAACTGCTCCTATTCATTTTGTTTAAATCTAGTAAAATATCACTTCTAACAGTGTTGTTCACCCTGCTGGGTATTTAAAACATTTAATACCTTCGGTTTCGTAAGTCAATTCTATTAAACATGTGAAAAAGTATTATCCTCGGTGGACAGCAGCTTATCCGAATACGTGAGATTACCATTCCTGGGTTGTGTCCATTGGTTCACAAAATGTACTCCTGAACAACAAAATGTCGTAGTGTATTTTTCGAAGGTGACAGAGAAGAGATAGCATAATGACGGCTTGGTTAGCACTTCAGATGAGAGAGAACTGTGTCAGAAGATTTACTATCAGTCAATCTCTTTTTATTTGAAGGTCGTGAATGAATGGGAAACATCATGTAATAATCTCGGCTAAAATTTGTGTACATTAGATGAACATTACTCAGAATGAAGCTATTATTATCAATAACTTGATGTCAACGTGACAAAAGTAAGTTCAAACCATTTTTTGTAGTTTAAGTATAATTTAGTACTTTTTTGAGCACCACTATCTCTTCTGTTATCATTTTTTACTATTGATTTCATGGGGGATTTTATCATGAGCTGACATCATTCAGAGAACCACTGGAAAACCTGGGAGTACTGGACAGCTGTTTCGTCCTAGTTTGGGACTCTCCAGCACTCCCTACCCACCGGAGGTTCATACCCAGGACCTTCTGGTTACAAGGCGAGCTCGTAGACCATTGAGCCACTGGGACCCGATGGCGAGTCCAAGAATTCTAACTTCTGCCAATTCACGACATAGCGCGACCACTTCGCACTATCTTCTTTGATGAGTTACTGCCTCATCTTCAACTTGCTGTACCCTACTGGTCACGGCTTTCCACTAGAACCCCAAGTTCGAACCCTGGTGGGTGCGTACTGCTGAAGAATCCCGAACTAGGACGAAACAGCTGTCCAGTACTCCCAGGTTTTCCAGTGGTTCTCTTGCTTTATTCAAAAGCTTTGTAATTTAACTGTCCATTTAGCTCACGGTACAGGATAACACCACCATCTTAAGTTATTCGATGTTATTCTGGTTGATTGAACAGATGTTTGGTATATTTATTCTCTTTTAAAAGAAGCAATTAGGTGAATGTAAATGTACTTTTTTCACACAAAAAATATGATTTCATTTAATCATAGACATTTCATGATAAACAATGTCTAATTAGACTTGTAATTTGCAAAATATCCATCTGAGATGTATTTATAATCTATTCTACTTTTTTCGCTTTACATAACAAATTGAATTCATGCTTGTTCGATGTTAAATGTATTGAAATTTGAAAGACTGTTTTAATTGGTATATTCATCCCGCAAAATATGATATAAGGCACAATGAAACCCATAACAAAGCCAACCATTTCCTATGTACCACTCACTGGTGTGAAGTTTGTATCATTTGGCCTAGGAATTTATTCAAGTACGATTGAGTTGCACAACAGTGTAGTCATAATTACTTGACTTGTTTGAAGTTTGATCACAACCGTAGCTCTATTATTCAACCACCATGAGTTTATTTTCATCTTGATTTTACATACTACTTATATTTTAGTAAGTAGTTGAACACAAATTACGAAACAAAATGCGAGGGCCTGCTAGACAGATCTAAGTGACTTAAAAATCCGAAAGGCTGTTTCGCTTGTTTTATGCTGACGTCATCAGCAGCGCACCTGATATGCCTCGAATTAGTGAGGCAAGTTCTTTTGGGAAATCCGTTAATTGGTCACCCAGGTAATATTTAAAGTATTCCTGTTATAACATCTTTAGAAGACGATTTAATCAAATACATATTTTCGGGAAATTCTCATCAGGGTGGACTCATAATAATACCAATAAATTGTGAAATCGAGGTTGAAACAAATAACTACAGTACAGCATGTTACTGATAATACAATACAATCCCCACTGAGTGGGGAATGCAGGCACATCCAGCTGACGAGTCCCAAATAGGACGAAATGCTCGTTATCCTGGATTCCACGGCTAGTCACCATCCTCCAATTAAATTCTGATTACATGCATGGACATCGTCGAAGCATCTGCACAAGAAGCCTCCGACATGTCAACCTGAGACTGAGCATTTTGGTTCAATCAATCAGTCGATAGGAAAATCTAAAATTCAATTAACTAACAACAACAAATGTTAAGCAGTCAGATAATACCATAATTTCTACAAACAGGTAGGCCGTTATAAAATATTCAAAATGATCTCAGCAGATTTCAGTGAACACTCCGGTGTATAAGCCGCAGCTCCTTCTCCAGCAAAATTATTTGAATTTTATTAACCACTAAAATATGTAGTCAACAACTGCTTCAACTGAAGTGAATTCCTTTGAAGGTGACTTGTCGGTAGACATATATACCAATAGAAAAATTGTCGTGTATGCATATTCATCTGTATGACTGTGTGTGTGTGTGTGTGTGCGTGCATGTTGTTTATTGTATGGAAAACACGGCAAATTTAGCGTTGGCAACTATGAACTTTTGTATGTGAATGGTCTTATACTGTTAACAATATATAAGTAGTATAATCATGTAGTGCTTCTTTTTTTACTAATCACTATTGGAATGTTTTCAAATAGTCAAGTATTACGATGAAATTATCAAGGTATAAGTAGATTATTCATTTAATAGGGGTATAGCTAACTCACACACACTTCGGACATTCTAATGACACACGTACTTGTCGTATAAAGTTATATAGAGGGGAGAAGTGCATAAATGATTATAGACAGGTCAAATTGTGTAGAGGTCAAGGTCACAAATAATAGTTAGGGAGATTGCGCAAGAGGGTTGAAAATATTATGAATTAAACTGAACTCTGGTTCTAAACTGGATTAACAAGGCAGGTGTAAAGTAATAACAAATAACTTGAACTTTTTGTTTATCATTTTACATGTATGTGTGGACACACGTACATAGGGGGAACCCATCGGTCTCTGCAGGTTAGTGCTACAGAACATCTCGCAAAGCCACTGCAACAACAAGTAAAATTGCTGGAATCAACTGATCCTGGAAACAGATGACCAACATCATTTATGGGTCATTAGGTTGACTTCAATAATTCGTTTAAACCCATGTATAAAACAAGGTTGGGTCATATGCTTAAATTCGTTGAAGCTTTGACCATAAAAAGACTAAAACCTATCTGTCTTATGTGTCCAAAAGTTGTTAGTTATTACTTTAATCCTGCCTTGATAATCCAATTTAGAACCGATGTTCAATTTGCTCAGTGGCATTTTCACCTTCTTCTATTTTTTTACTCCACACCCTTGCGTCATCCCCTTACCCATTATTTGTGACCTTGACCTGTACACAATTTGGCCTGCATTGTAATCATTCACGCTCTCCTTCCTACAAAATCGATTTTAACAATATTGAAATAATCCAGATAAATTTCAGAAATCACGAAAAACTTCTAATATCATAAACACTTCATATCAAATGGAATTCAGATTGTCTTAACTGAATAGGAATGATGGACTAAAACAGAATTTGACCTGGCTACAACACGTCTCTCACGCATGAAATGAAAAAATCAACCCCAATGTGATAAGCAATTTGATTATGTAAAAACGCACTCTGCTTTTACAATCCTATACTCAATGTAAGTTATGGTAAACTATTTTTGTAAAACTAATTAATCTACTCATAAGTAGTATATTCAACCGAACTAAACTTTTTAGTCAGGTTTATGCGTCACACTCTCTTCCCTAAGAGTTCAAACTTATCTAAGACATTTTTCAGTCATTTTATCGACACCATCCAGAGTGTGACACTGTATATGGTCGGCCTGCAAAATTTGGGCTACCAATATCACATGCTGAAAATTCCATACTTGTACAGAAAGTACTGTGTGGAATCAAGATATAATCAAAATAAATATCAATAAAATAAATAAATGTCTTTAACTATCGGCAAGAGAGTAAATGTAATTTGAAAATGTTGGAATATTGATCACTAAAATCTTTCTTCTCCTCAAGGTTTTGAAACTTCCGTGTCTTTGAATAAGTTGTTCATCTTTTTAATACGGTCACTTCTGTTAAGGTTGATTAGTAATGATCTTTTATGAGGTTTATTGATTGCCGGTCTTATTTGTTGTTTATTCATTTCTGTAGTTGTTCTCTGTGTTGCTTTGTCAAGAAGCTTTTACCGTCTTATTTGATGTTTTTGTACTGGTAACAATAAGTGGGTTTTAAAGTTCACTATTCTTATCAAAGCAGTTGACTAGTTTACGTCTGTCCCAACATCTTAGGCCAATTGAAGGTAACTATAGCTGCACTTCATTCGATACTACCACATTTATGAAAGTATATTTCAGGATCTGCCGGAAATTTACTATCCACTGGCTTGCGTTCAAATCTTGTCGTGAGCTTCATTTACTTTTTCTCTGCATTTCATTCACTAACTTGAGTGTTGTATGCGATTAAATGGTGTCCTAAGTTCTTCTGATACTTCATCAACTGTATATTGCCTGCGAGCGATATTCATTTCACCCTCTTGTTATATATTTAAATAAATAGTCTGCTTGGAAACTCACAGAATCCTTCGAAGTGAAGTCGGGAGTAAGAAAAGGCTGCCTGTTGTCTCCAATGATTTTCTTGATTGCGGTAGATTTGGTAATGCGTCAGACAGCGGGCAGGTAGGAAATGTGCTTAAAATGGACCTACACCAGAAACTTGGAGGATCTGGACTTTGCCGATGATATTTGTGTGATCTCCCGTAAACTGGAAGATATGCAAATGAAAAGCAACAAGTCGTCAGAAGAAGCATCCAGAGAAGATAGGCCTTCAGGTGAAAATAGAGGAAACAGAGGTGATGAAGATTCCTCGTCAACAGAAACAGCAACAGCGACTACAAAAGACAACAATCAGCATAAATGGGAGGTGTCTGAAAGAAGCAACCTCCTTCACCTAGCTGCCTACCTATCTGGGAAGCATCGTTTCAACTACAGACGGACGGAACTGACAATGATATCAAAGCGAAGGTTGACGAAGCATGGCAAGCGATCATTTCTCTCAAGTCTGTGTGGAGGTCAGCAGCACTTAGCATAAAAAATACGATCCGGATTTTCAACTTCAATGGAAAGTCAGTGCTACTTACTATTCCGATCAGAGACCTGGCACCGCGTCAGGAAAGGCGCTTCGAACAAACTACAGACTTTCATCAACAGCTGTCTTAGCTCAAGATCAGATGACCTGCCAGAGTTGATCAGCAGAAAGGATCTCTGGGAATGAACCTACCCAGCGGGAACGAGTTGTGCAACAAATGTGCAAGAAGAAAGGAAGGTGGATTGGCCATACTCTGAGAAAACAAACCAACAACTGACATCACACACCAGGCCATCTCTCGAGTGGAACACGCATGGGAAGCGGGAAGTCAGCTGGTCGCCAGTTTGAGGGTGACATGAAGTGAAGGAGGTGATATGAGGAGGATATGACAGCATGTGGGCAGACATGGAGTCGGGTGAAAAAGCTGGTAGAGAACCGTCTTCATATTCCAATTAACTGTGCTTATATACAGTGATTTGTATTAAACTTTAGGATAATGATTTGATTCGACGCAATTGTTACTGAAGTTCAGCGTAGTCTTTTTTCTTGAAGCTAAGCGTTACCCATTGAGAGTCTTCAGTGCTAAAGGCGGCTCACATTTTAATTCATTAAAGATGCCCATTGGAAATTTCAAAAGGCCGATTACTGAACAGAAAGAATATTCATTTCGTCGACTTCTTCATTAGCTTCTACGGTAGAAGAAGCTACACTCACCCCAGCGCCAAAAAGACTCGAGCGCAGACTTTTCAGTCTTTAACAAAAATATCTTTATTATGAACAGTGTTCTCACAGGAGTTTGTTACATGATATTTACTCCTACTCAAAGATCCTCATATATAACATCAACTGATAGTAGGTCGTGTGACACAGTTCTATCTCAACTGAAGCGTAAACCAATCCATTATTATAAAATATCTTCTTGTATCCTTCGAGATTTTGTTGAATATCAGTACATTTTTTGAACACAGGAACCCAATCAGGAATAGTAATCTCACGTATTGGGATAAGCTGCTATCCAGGATAGTGTTGTACTTTGTGTGAACACTGTTCATAACAAAGATGTTACTATTATTATTAATTTACAGAAAATATCTTCTGTCCTTGTTTAATTTCGTAAAGATTTTTAACCTACTCATGAGTAGTATCATTTTTAAACGAAAATTTTAGGCTTAACAGATGTCTAGAGGAATAAATAAATGACACCGCTTTAATTCTGTTGTCTAGAGAAAATCTAAAAGTAGTTATATTCCATAGAAATTAAAATTGATGGTCTTCTTTCCCTGCAGGTTTTGAATTTCAAATAAAATATACAATTTCATGCTTGTAGGCTGCAGGAACTGTAGTCGCTAGCATGACAGCCAAACTCTCCCCATTTTCGGAATCATTACCAGCTAGTAAGGCAGGTGAGCTTTAGGAATGCATAGTCTGGGGATCTGATTCAGAAATCCCATGCGGCTGGTGGCCATCGTATCACTGAACTACTGATTCACCTGATATTGATATGCTAGTTATCTTGTTTGAACTCTATGGAATTATGTCTTCCAGATTCTCTTAAATTGTAGCGTAGTTCTACCCTAACCGTCTCATTTGTCTCATTTAAATAATAAAATCCGTAACCAGATTAACAAATTCGTACAGAAAATTCATTCACTATCTTCATGACAAGCGTATAGAATGAACAGTGAAATAGTTATAAAACTGTACTCAGGGCTATAAATTATGATAGTTTTCGAAACGAAATTCACTACAGATTAGATGTAGAGAATAAAGGTTTATCATACCGTATCCATAAGTTGTAGGATGAACATTTGTTTGCTATACATGTGCATACTGACGTGCCAATCGCAAGATTATCAGCAACTTCCAATGAATCAACAGATTATGATATTGGTTCGATTAGCGTGTTGACAACCTGTTTATTTATTTATCCCTCTAGACATCTGTCAAGCCTAAAATTTTCGTTTAAGAATCATACTACTCATGAGTAGGTTAAAATCCTTTACGAAATTAAACAAGGATAGAAGACATTTTCTGTAAATTAATAATAATAATAATAATAATAATAATAATAATAATAATAATAATAATAATACCTTCGTTATGGACAGTGTTCACATTAAGTACAGCACTATCCTGGATGGCAGCTTATCCGAGTACATGAGAAAACTTCCTGATTGGTGTCCTGTGTTCAAAAAATTTACTCCTGAACTCTCGATAACTGGTATTCAACAAAATGTCGTAGTGTATTTCTCGAAGGGGACAAGGAAGATATATCATAATGAGATAAGGCTGTGACACACAACCTACTGCCAATCGATATTCTATTTGAAGATCCTTGAGGAAGAGTAAATTTTGAGCAACAAACTCCTCTAAGAATTCTGTACATTGTGTTAACTTTGTTCAGTAGAAAGCTTTTATCGTTATTGTTAATATTCTTTGCATTATTTATCCGTAATAATGCAGGTGAAAGAAATACACAACTCAAATCTATCTCCCTTTGAAAATATGATTGCTGGAGGTGCTATAAAATGAACGGTTATAAAACACTTTGCTGTATTGCAAGACCAGTATGTTTTACAGGTATATAACGGAACAGAAAGTACCACTGGAAGTTATATTGTACCACTAAGCATGCTCCACAAGAGTTAGAGTTTGTAGGATGTCGAATGAATCTTTTGTATCTAAGCAATGACCTTTTTAGTCATTACGTCAATAGACTTGTTAATCCAGAGTTGGTTTTTAGGGATTTGAATGGTTGCAAGATTTTCATTATAAGCCAACATTAGTTAGAGAATCATTGGAAAACCTGCTATGGAGTAGTGGACAGCGGCTTCGTCTTAGTTTGGGACTCCTCAGCAGTACACACCCACCGGGATTCGAACCCAGGACATTCTGGTTACAAGGCGAGCTAGCTCGTATACCATTAAGTCACTGAAACCTGATCCAATAGCCCACGAATTCTAACTTCTGACAATTCACGACACAGCGCGACTTGTTAATACTCAGTGACTAAGTGAAAGAGCTAATGCCATTAAACACCTCTATCTCTGTCTGTCTGTCTGTCGCGCTCTCTTTCTCTCTCTAGGTAACTCTACTCTCAGAATAGTCATCAAATACATACCAGTTATAACGTGGTACTTGGCATTTCATGAGCAAAATGTCCGTCATAAATGTATTCCTACGTGAGGTGCAATAGAACTATGATGTACGCTGATTCTATGCTTAACTAAGCAGCCTCATGCCAGTAAGTTCATCTTCATGACATTTCTATAAAAATACAGAGGTCTCCAAGATTACTTATCGATTAGAAGAGACATTTAATTATTCTACACAAAAGAGTCAATTACACAAAGAATATTAGACAACATTCATCAGAGAATGAAAAACTTTTTTAAAACATAAAAATGATTCTTTCTATGTGATATGTATTCACATGAAGTGTGTTTTGTTTTTGGCAGTGTGTTATATTTTGCTATGTGTATATGGATCAATATTTCATTATAACTGACAATATACTTTTGTCTGTCCACTAACTAAATAAACAATGTATGACCTTATTATCACATGACATTACAACCAATCATGGTAAGATGTTATCTTATTGGTTCATGTGTATTAGCCATTTTCATATATACTTTTGTATTAGACCCTTGTACATTCTTGTTCACACACATTTCGTACATCTAAGTACCCTTCCACTCACACACACTTGTGTGACATTTATTTTCCTTGTCTGGAAAATACAAGTATCATCGTAAACCTGGGTGGTCTTCTGATTTCCCTCTTTCCGCGACAGGACTATTAACTACTCGACGAGTACATAACACTATGTATTAACCTAACATATTGACTATTGAAAAATAACAAAAGCAGAACATTTAAACATATATTTACATATGATTGGAACATTGAATTGTCTATTACAACTACTATTCAAAATATATTTTTAAATGAAAGAAGAAAGAAAAAAGATAGCAGCTAAGCTACATTGGTTGTTTAAATCATTCAATTTCTTTTTTTCAGCGTGTTACATATTTGAAAAGTATACGTTACATTATTACTAGTAACTTGATATTGTTCAGTGATTTGATTTTATGCCAAGAAAAAACGTATACAAATGGATTCTAGTTAATTTGATTTCATATTAGTTTGTCTATTAGATATATCACACAGTCAGTAAAACAGTATTGTTATTTACTGGATGACAAGTTTTCGAACACAATTTATTACTGTTCATAATCATTCCATCAATTGTAATCACACGACTTTGAAACTTGAGTTTTATAGTTTTCTTTGTTCTCTCTCTCCTATTTGTAGTAGGGGTAGTAGAATTTTCCAGATATCAGGGATAGGTGGTGAGTCATTTCTGTTACATGTATTCTCTCTCAGTTGATTCGATAAACAAAGCTCCTGTTGTTATCAATCTCTCCCTCCATTCACCCTGTGACATTAGATTTTAAAACTGACATCTTATCCCATCCAGCCTATTGTATAGTTGTGTGTAACTGCATGTAGTGCAGTGCTATATCTGAACTATTTCTCTAGAAATGAGTTCGTTTCTGACTGCCTCTATAGCCATATTTTTTGGTATACGTGTATCTAAACTAACAATGTCAAAAATAACCATTTTTTCTTCATTATCTAATTTTAAATTATCTAATCTGTGTTTTAGTCCATAAGAATTAATTAGTCTAGATTTCGAGTGGCATTTTAGGGGATTTAATACCGTGGCTAAATATTTAGATAATTCATAAGTAGGTGAATTTCTAAAATCAACTATAGGCCTAATAGGGTATCCTGATTTATGAACTTTAACAACATCCCATATATCCTATTAGGGTTATTAGTTTCGGACATTAAATTAAACCACTTAGACTCACCTAGAAACGGCTTCATTTGGCGTATAAGGTTCGCTGTGGATTTCTTAACTTTATTCATGACTGTGTCTGTTGATTTATTAATTTCTTCATATGGTCCTGTTTGTATGTGAGTATTTACCTTGCCCAAATAGTCTGATTTGTCTAATACTACTGTTGCGTTTAACTGACAGAACACAAAAACTAAGTAGTACTAAGGAAAATCTAAGACAGGAAGTGAGGCATATAAGAGAAGTCTTGAAACTTAATAATTATCCGGATAAATTAGTCAGGAAATATGTAAGGAAATCTAAAATAAAACAAATATTGATAGTAGCGATAGTGATAATAATAATAATGACGACACCAACAATAAAGAATTTAAATCATCAACAGTAATTCCATACACAGAAAGAACCTCCGAAACCTTACGCAGAATTCTTAACAAGGCAGGCAGGAATAAAAGCGGCTGGCATTCAAACCACCCACAAACTCAGTTAGAAACAAGCTTTGCCGGTTAAAGGGTCACTGCTGTGGAGCCATTAAAACAAAACAATTAAGTTTATCTAATACTCTGCTGAAATGATTGTGTTTCAGGTCAAATACATAGGTCGAAGTAGTAGAACACGGGCAGTCAGACTAGCGGAGCATAAAAACATAGCAGCCAAATCTAGATTAGTTGACCCGAATAAGATAAGAAATCTAGAGAATAGTTCAGCTATACCACTCACTACATGCAGTTACACACAACTATACAATAGGCTGGATGGGATAAGATGGCAGTTTTAAAATCTAATGTCACAGGGTGAATGGAGGGAGAGATTGATAACAACAGGAGCTTTGTTTATCGAATCAACTGAGAAAGAATACATGTAATAGGAATGATTCAACACCTGTCCCAGATATCTGGAAAATTCTACTACCCCTACTACAAATAGGAGAGAGAGAACAAAGAAAACTATAAAACTCAAGTTTCGAAGTCGTGTGATTATAATTGATGGAATGATTATGAACAGTAATAAATTTTGTTCGAAAACTTGTCATCCAGTAAATAACAATACTGTTTTACTGACTGTGTGATACATCTAATAGACAAACTTATATGGAACTACTTACTACCACAGTGTCCAAGTTTTACACATATATTAATTTGATTTCGACAATGTTAAGTATTTTAAATAAGAATTTAATCTTAAATGTTGTATTAATTGCCTTCATTAAGAGGGGAAGGAGACAGCCAAAAAAAAGTGAGATAGAGATTAAAATGAAATGCATGTTGAAAAGTCATCATATTATTACGTAATTGGTGTAACTGGCACATAATCTATCATCTCCTACATATTATTCTTCGACCCACACCCAACTAGTCATTTCCCATTGAGATGCCACTCTAGCAATGGCCTGGCACTCAGTGACATTCGATGGTCTCGTCAATGGCATGTGTCCGATCCATCTACACTTTCCCCTATATATATATATATATGTTCAGGTATAAGCTCTTGGATGGTTTGTTTCCAGACACAGTCTCTTGTTGCTAATTCTTTCTGAATGGCCGTTCCATCTTCAGTATGGAGCCAGAGAAGGCGGCAGCTGTTGATAAAAGTCAGTACTAGCCTATTGGAAATTGTTTTCGTGACATAAAGTGCTAGTTTCCCCTTCCTTAGTGTCTTCATATGTGTGTGTGTTGAAAATCCGAATCCCGTCCTCTATGCCAGGTGAGTGCAAAGATTTACAAACTGGTTGCAGGTTAATGAAGGCGTATCCTGCTTTTCGGATTCCCGCCTTGACATCTTCCTCCGTGCTGTCCAACTGCCTGTGGTTGAACACAGTGCTATCCCAGATAAGTGAAGATGTGGTGAAAGCAGGCCGTGAGAAAATATGAGCAATGCTGATTCAACAACCAATCACAGCAAAGTTAACGTGGCAAAATATGATTCGCAGATAGAGAACTCTATTTTTCGAGTAATCCCGAAACAACCAATCAGAAGCCTGCGTTTGTCTGCCTAACTTCTGATAAACAACCAATCAGATGACTGCGCTTGTCTACTTGCATAAGCTATAATAATGTATGTGAAATAAATATAAATACGTGTTGATTTTCATAATAAAACGATCTGTTGCCTGGCCCTTGTCTTCTGTTGTTGTTGAAGATAGTAACCTCTACTAAATCTCTCTCCCATTCATAGTGACTGGTGCTGGCTGCCGGGGTGTTGTCATTTCATTAGTGATCTTCATCAACTCCTTCTTCTTCTCTATGTTCACCTGAAGTTCTGTCTTCGCTGCACTGTTTCTTTTGTCACTTTCTGCGTTTTCGTTTCGAATGTGTGTATGACATTCAACATAAATTGTCATCCGTTGAAACCCAGATTTCCTACAGTCTTGTAATCCAATCCAGAGAATTTCTCACATCTCACTCCCCAAAAAGGCAGTCTTCTGTATAATAAAGTCAAACACAACTGAGAATATTATCGGTGATAATTAACAGCGCTGTGTTCACTTCGAACGCCTCGATGAGTTTCCAGTTGTCGACGCCCTGACACGTGGCAATGTCATATATAGAGGTTGCATGAGGTTGATGCAGACTTGAGGTAAGTCGAGATGTTGCAGAAATTACCAAATAATTTCTGGGTTAGCGTTATCAAAAGCTTACTGGAAGCGTCGGTGGCACAGTGGTTAGGACTCTCGCCAACCATGCACATGGTTCGAGGTACGTACCCCTGCCGACGCACATATGATATCTATTCTGTGGACGGCCTGCAAAATTTAGGCTACCGATATCCATGCTGAAAATTCTATACTTGCATCAAAAATACAGTGTGGAATCAAGCTGTAAACAAAAATAAAAATAAATGGAAGATTCCATCTAATTATAACCTATGTTCGGTGACGATGAGGAGAAATGAAATTTTATCAAAACATGAAAAACAATTTCACCCAAACCAGTATGTTTGCAGCAATTTCAGACTAGAATATAAGCAGAACATATACACAAAAAAAGAAGAATATAGAAAATATTGAAAGAAGACAGAAAAAAAGATTCAGAACGAGGTGAAACACGGATATAAAAGGACGAAAGATAGAAAAAAGGAGAAGAAGAGAAGACAAAAAAGCAAAACATATAAAAACACTGAGGAGTAAGAAACGCGGAGAATAAACCGAAGGGAAAAAACAGAAAACTGTTATGAAGTCGATTAATTCTGTGTCAATCACTCAATATATTCATCTCTCAAAATGTCTCCCTGTCTTTCTCTCAGTGTGACGATTCACAGTGGAATTGTCTTCCGCTCAAGAGAAGCCAGTCTGGATTACTCGGAATTAATGTTGGGCATGCTAATCGTCTGATAAATACAACCAATCGCCGACATCTCTTCACTAGACTCCAGACACATCCATACACACATGCACACACACACACACACTCACATACTTACATACATAGATACATGCATGTCAACATCGACTCAACCAAGACTAGAGTGGGACGAGTACGCGTCAGCTGTACGTGAACATGACAGTGTGAGTGTGGCTGACACCTACCTAACCCACCATATTCTCGTCGAAATGTTACTCACACTTCATCACACACTGAATCAATGAAGACGGACGTGAGGATAGGCTGAATGATGACGACAGTGCAGAGAACACATGCAAGACAATCTGATTGCCTGTCTGACAGTTATTCTATATGAAGGGAGGTGGTTGTGGCTGGTGATGGAGTGAGTGAGTGAGCGAGTGGGCGTGTTCTGCATGATGTCGGTTAATGTGAAACCAGACACTGTCACTGATGGAGGGTGTGAACAATCACGAAAGTGTCGTCAACGTGTGAAATGAAGGTGGTAAATGGGACGAGAGGAATGAAAGTGTGATTGAGGTGATTGATGGACTGACTGACTGACTGACTGACTGACAGAGTGACTGACTGAGTAACTAACTGACAGGTAAGTTGGTTAGTTGGTTGATTCCTTGACAGATTGAATGGTGGATGTGTAGGGTAGAGAAGAGATGACGTGGATGGGAGATATTGTTGCATGGTGTTCGAGTTGGTAGACGTGATCTCAGTGATGGGTGATTTATTGACGTCGGTGGGTGTTGAATTGGCTTGATTCATGTTCAGTAAACATTCGGAGTGATTGTGTGTGCATGTGTGCACACATGTGTTGGTGAGTGGCAATTGTCTGTTGATGTGAATGTGATTTGAGTTGATGTTAATCCTGATTGGTTTGATTTGTTTGAGTGTATTTGTTTATATTGATTGATTGAACACAATCGATGTGAATGTGAATGTGATATGAGTGATGTGATGTGATGTGATGTGAAGTGAAGTGAAGTGAAATGAAGTGAATTGATGTGAATATTGATTTATATTTAGTATGGTAGTTGTTGTGTGATGATCGTCGACTGACGAATGGAGGTCGGGGTGGCCGAGCGGTCTAAGGCGCCAGACTCAAGAGTAATCTTCTGGGTGTTCTGGTCCACGATGTGGGCGTGGGTTCGAATCCCACCTCCGACACACGCTTTTAGCCAACACACAAAACACCAATCACGCACACACGCACACACCTCGAAAAAGAAATTATCCAAATAACCCATGACAATCGCCACCAATACACAACACAACACAACACAACCATCTACAAACGCGACAACAACAGGAAAACACACCGAACTCATCAACCTCCATCTCTCCTCTCTCTCTCTATCTCTCACTCTCCCTCTCCAACTGCACACACGCATATCATTTTCGGTCACTCTCTGTACCAATCAATGAATCAATTGATCAATCAATCAGTCAATCAGCCAATCTATCAATCAATCATTCAATCACTCAATCAGTGTGTCTATCACTCAATATATTCATCTCTCAAAATGTCTCCCTGTCTTTCTCTCAGTGTGACGATTCACAGTGGAATTGTCTTCCGCTCAAGAGAAGCCAGTCTGGACTACTCGGAATTAATGTTGGGCATGCTAATCGTCTGATAAATACAACCAATCGCCGACATCTCTTCACTAGACTCCAGACACATCCATACACACATGCACACACACACACACACACTCACATACTTACATACATAGATACATGCATGTCAACATCGACTCAACCAAGACTAGAGTGGGACGAGTACGCGTCAGCTGTACGTGAACATGACAGTGTGAGTGTGGCTGACACCTACCTAACCCACCATATTCTCGTCGAAATGTTACTCACACTTCATCACACACTGAATCAATGAAGACGGACGTGAGGATAGGCTGAATGATGACGACAGTGCAGAGAACACATGCAAGACAATCTGATTGCCTGTCTGACAGTTATTCTATATGAAGGGAGGTGGTTGTGGCTGGTGATGGAGTGAGTGAGTGAGCGAGTGAGTGAGTGAGTTCTGCATGATGTCGGTTAATGTGAAGCCAGACACTGTCACTGATGGAGGGTGTGAACAATCACGAAAGTGTCGTCAACGTGTGAAATGAAGGTGGTAAATGGGACGAGAGGAATGAAAGTGTGATTGAGGTGATTGATGGACTGACTGACTGACACTGACTCTGGCTGGCTGGCTGGCTGGCTGGCCGCTGACTGACTGACTGACTGACAGAGTGACTGACTGAGTAACTAACTGACAGGTAAGTTGGTTAGTTGGTTGATTCCTTGACAGATTGAATGGTGGATGTGTAGGGTAGAGAAGAGATGACGTGGATGGGAGATATTGTTGCATGGTGTTCGAGTTGGTAGACGTGATCTCAGTGATGGGTGATTTATTGACGTCGGTGGGTGTTGAATTGGCTTGATTCATGTTCAGTAAACATTCGGAGTGATTGTGTGTGCATGTGTGCACACATGTGTTGGTGAGTGGCAATTGTCTGTTGATGTGAATGTGATTTGAGTTGATGTTAATCCTGATTGGTTTGATTTGTTTGAGTGTATTTGTTTATATTGATTGATTGAACACAATCGATGTGAATGTGAATGTGATATGATGTGATGTGATGTGTGATGTGATGTGAAGTGAAGTGAAATGAAGTGAATTGATGTGAATATTGATTTATATTTAGTATGGTAGTTGTTGTGTGATGATCGTCGACTGACGAATGGAGGTCGGGGTGGCCGAGCGGTCTAAGGCGCCAGACTCAAGAGTAATCTTCTGGGTGTTCTGGTCCACGATGTGGGCGTGGGTTCGAATCCCACCTCCGACACACGCTTTTAGCCAACACACAAAACACCAATCACGCACACACGCACACACCTCGAAAAAGAAATTATCCAAATAACCCATGACAATCGCCACCAATACACAACACAACACAACACAACCATCTACAAACGCGACAACAACAGGAACACACACCGAACTCATCAACCTCCATCTCTCCTCTCTCTCTCTATCACTCACTCTCCTTCTGCAACTGCACACACGCATATCATTTTCGGTCACTCTCTGTACCAATCAATGAATCAATTAATCAATCAATCAGTCAATCAGCCAATCTATCAATCAATCATTCAATCACTCAATCAGTGTGTCTATCACTCAATATATTCATCTCTCAAAATGTCTCCCTGTCTTTCTCTCAGTGTGACGATTCACAGTGGAATTGTCTTCCGCTCAAGAGAAGCCAGTCTGGATTACTCGGAATTAATGTTGGGCATGCTAATCGTCTGATAAATACAACCAATCGCCGACATCTCTTCACTAGACTCCAGACACATCCATACACACATGCACACACACACACACACACTCACATACTTACATACATAGATACATGCATGTCAACATCGACTCAACCAAGACTAGAGTGGGACGAGTACGCGTCAGCTGTACGTGAACATGACAGTGTGAGTGTGGCTGACACCTACCTAACCCACCATATTCTCGTCGAAATGTTACTCACACTTCATCACACACTGAATCAATGAAGACGGACGTGAGGATAGGCTGAATGATGACGACAGTGCAGAGAACACATGCAAGACAATCTGATTGCCTGTCTGACAGTTATTCTATATGAAGGGAGGTGGTTGTGGCTGGTGATGGAGTGAGTGAGTGAGCGAGTGAGTGAGCGAGTTCTGCATGATGTCGGTTAATGTGAAGCCAGACACTGTCACTGATGGAGGGTGTGAACAATCACGAAAGTGTCGTCAACGTGTGAAATGAAGGTGGTAAATGGGACGAGAGGAATGAAAGTGTGATTGAGGTGATTGATGGACTGACTGACTGACTGATGACTGACTGACTTCCTGGCTGGCTGGCTGGCTGGCCGACTGACTGACTGACTGACTGACAGAGTGACTGACTGAGTAACTAACTGACAGGTAAGTTGGTTAGTTGGTTGATTCCTTGACAGATTGAATGGTGGATGTGTAGGGTAGAGAAGAGATGACGTGGATGGGAGATATTGTTGCATGGTGTTCGAGTTGGTAGACGTGATCTCAGTGATGGGTGATTTATTGACGTCGGTGGGTGTTGAATTGGCTTGATTCATGTTCAGTAAACATTCGGAGTGATTGTGTGTGCATGTGTGCACACATGTGTTGGTGAGTGGCAATTGTCTGTTGATGTGAATGTGATTTGAGTTGATGTTAATCCTGATTGGTTTGATTTGTTTGAGTGTATTTGTTTATATTGATTGATTGAACACAATCGATGTGAATGTGAATGTGATATGAGTGATGTGATGTGATGTGATGTGAAGTGAAGTGAAGTGAAATGAAGTGAATTGATGTGAATATTGATTTATATTTAGTATGGTAGTTGTTGTGTGATGATCGTCGACTGACGAATGGAGGTCGGGGTGGCCGAGCGGTCTAAGGCGCCAGACTCAAGAGTAATCTTCTGGGTGTTCTGGTCCACGATGTGGGCGTGGGTTCGAATCCCACCTCCGACACACGCTTTTAGCCAACACACAAAACACCAATCACGCACACACGCACACACCTCGAAAAAGAAATTATCCAAATAACCCATGACAATCGCCACCAATACACAACACAACACAACACAACCATCTACAAACGCGACAACAACAGGAAAACACACCGAACTCATCAACCTCCATCTCTCTCTCTCTCTCTATCTCTCACTCTCCCTCTCCAACTGCACACACGCATATCATTTTCGGTCACTCTCTGTACCAATCAATGAATCAATTGATCAATCAATCAGTCAATCAGCCAATCTATCAATCAATCATTCAATCACTCAATCAGTGTGTCTATCACTCAATATATTCATCTCTCAAAATGTCTCCCTGTCTTTCTCTCAGTGTGACGATTCACAGTGGAATTGTCTTCCGCTCAAGAGAAGCCAGTCTGGATTACTCGGAATTAATGTTGGGCATGCTAATCGTCTGATAAATACAACCAATCGCCGACATCTCTTCACTAGACTCCAGACACATCCATACACACATGCACACACACACACACACACTCACATACTTACATACATAGATACATGCATGTCAACATCGACTCAACCAAGACTAGAGTGGGACGAGTACGCGTCAGCTGTACGTGAACATGACAGTGTGAGTGTGGCTGACACCTACCTAACCCACCATATTCTCGTCGAAATGTTACTCACACTTCATCACACACTGAATCAATGAAGACGGACGTGAGGATAGGCTGAATGATGACGACAGTGCAGAGAACACATGCAAGACAATCTGATTGCCTGTCTGACAGTTATTCTATATGAAGGGAGGTGGTTGTGGCTGGTGATGGAGTGAGTGAGTGAGTGAGCGAGTGAGTGAGTGAGTTCTGCATGATGTCGGTTAATGTGAAGCCAGACACTGTCACTGATGGAGGGTGTGAACAATCACGAAAGTGTCGTCAACGTGTGAAATGAAGGTGGTAAATGGGACGAGAGGAATGAAAGTGTGATTGAGGTGATTGATGGACTGACTGACTGACTGACTGACTGATGCTGGCTGGCTGGCTGGCTGGCTGGCCGACTGACTGACTGACTGACAGAGTGACTGACTGAGTAACTAACTGACAGGTAAGTTGGTTAGTTGGTTGATTCCTTGACAGATTGAATGGTGGATGTGTAGGGTAGAGAAGAGATGACGTGGATGGGAGATATTGTTGCATGGTGTTCGAGTTGGTAGACGTGATCTCAGTGATGGGTGATTTATTGACGTCGGTGGGTGTTGAATTGGCTTGATTCATGTTCAGTAAACATTCGGAGTGATTGTGTGTGCATGTGTGCACACATGTGTTGGTGAGTGGCAATTGTCTGTTGATGTGAATGTGATTTGAGTTGATGTTAATCCTGATTGGTTTGATTTGTTTGAGTGTATTTGTTTATATTGATTGATTGAACACAATCGATGTGAATGTGAATGTGATATGAGTGATGTGATGTGATGTGATGTGAAGTGAAGTGAAGTGAAATGAAGTGAATTGATGTGAATATTGATTTATATTTAGTATGGTAGTTGTTGTGTGATGATCGTCGACTGACGAATGGAGGTCGGGGTGGCCGAGCGGTCTAAGGCGCCAGACTCAAGAGTAATCTTCTGGGTGTTCTGGTCCACGATGTGGGCGTGGGTTCGAATCCCACCTCCGACACACGCTTTTAGCCAACACACAAAACACCAATCACGCACACACGCACACACCTCGAAAAAGAAATTATCCAAATAACCCATGACAATCGCCACCAATACACAACACAACACAACACAACCATCTACAAACGCGACAACAACAGGAACACACACCGAACTCATCAACCTCCATCTCTCTCTCTCACTCTCCCTCTCCAGCTGCACACACGCATATCATTTTCGGTCACTCTCTGTACCAATCAATGAATCAATTAATCAATCAATCAGTCAATCAGCCAATCTATCAATCAATCACTCAATCAGTGTGTCTATCACTCAATATATTCATCTCTCAAAATGTCTCCCTGTCTTTCTCTCAGTGTGACGATTCACAGTGGAATTGTCTTCCGCTCAAGAGAAGCCAGTCTGGACTACTCGGAATTAATGTTGGGCATGCTAATCGTCTGATAAATACAACCAATCGCCGACATCTCTTCACTAGACTCCAGACACATCCATACACACATGCACACACACACACACACACTCACATACTTACATACATAGATACATGCATGTCAACATCGACTCAACCAAGACTAGAGTGGGACGAGTACGCGTCAGCTGTACGTGAACATGACAGTGTGAGTGTGGCTGACACCTACCTAACCCACCATATTCTCGTCGAAATGTTACTCACACTTCATCACACACTGAATCAATGAAGACGGACGTGAGGATAGGCTGAATGATGACGACAGTGCAGAGAACACATGCAAGACAATCTGATTGCCTGTCTGACAGTTATTCTATATGAAGGGAGGTGGTTGTGGCTGGTGATGGAGTGAGTGAGTGAGCGAGTGGGTGTTCTGCATGATGTCGGTTAATGTGAAGCCAGACACTGTCACTGATGGAGGGTGTGAACAATCACGAAAGTGTCGTCAACGTGTGAAATGAAGGTGGTAAATGGGACGAGAGGAATGAAAGTGTGATTGAGGTGATTGATGGACTGACTGACTGACTGACAGAGTGACTGACTGAGTACTAACTGACAGGTAAGTTGTTAGTTGTTGATTCCTTGACAGATTGAATGGTGGATGTGTAGGGTAGAGAAGAGATGACGTGGATGGGAGATATTGTTGCATGGTGTTCGAGTTGGAGACGTGATCTCAGTGATGGTGATTTATTGACGTCGGTGGGTGTTGAATTGGCTTGATTCATGTTCAGTAAACATTCGGAGTGATTGTGTGTGCATGTGTGCACACATGTGTTGGTGAGTGGCAATTGTCTGTTGATGTGAATGTGATTTGAGTTGATGTTAATCCTGATTGGTTTGATTTGTTTGAGTGTATTTGTTTATATTGATTGATTGAACACAATCGATTGAATGTGAATGTGATATGATGTGATGTGATGTGATGAATGAAGTGAAATGAAGTGAATTGATGTGAATATTGATTTATATTTAGTATGGTAGTTGTTGTGTGATGATCGTCGACTGACGAATGGAGGTCGGGGTGGCCGAGCGGTCTAAGGCGCCAGACTCAAGAGTAATCTTCTGGGTGTTCTGGTCCACGATGTGGGCGTGGGTTCGAATCCCACCTCCGACACACGCTTTAGCCAACACACAAAACACCAATCACGCACACACGCACACACCTCGAAAAAGAAATTATCCAAATAACCCATGACAATCGCCACCAATACACAACACAACACAACAACAAACCATCTACAAACGGACAACAACAGGAAACACACCGAACTCATCAACCTCCATCTCTCTCTCTCACTCTCCCTCTCCAGCTGCACACACGCATATCATTTTCGGTCACTCTCTTACCAATCAATGAATCAATTGATCAATCAATCAGTCAATCAGCCAATCTATCAATCAATCATTCAATCACTCAATCAGTGTGTCTATCACTCAATATATTCATCTCTCAAAATGTCTCCCTGTCTTTCTCTCAGTGTGACGATTCACAGTGGAATTGTCTTCCGCTCAAGAGAAGCCAGTCTGGATTACTCGGAATTAATGTTGGGCATGCTAATCGTCTGATAAATACAACCAATCGCCGACATCTCTTCACTAGACTCCAGACACATCCATACACACATGCACACACACACACACACACTCACATACTTACATACATAGATACATGCATGTCAACATCGACTCAACCAAGACTAGAGTGGGACGAGTACGCGTCAGCTGTACGTGAACATGACAGTGTGAGTGTGGCTGACACCTACCTAACCCACCATATTCTCGTCGAAATGTTACTCACACTTCATCACACACTGAATCAATGAAGACGGACGTGAGGATAGGCTGAATGATGACGACAGTGCAGAGAACACATGCAAGACAATCTGATTGCCTGTCTGACAGTTATTCTATATGAAGGGAGGTGGTTGTGGCTGGTGATGGAGTGAGTGAGTGAGCGAGTGAGTGAGTGGCGTGTTCTGCATGATGTCGGTTAATGTGAAGCCAGACACTGTCACTGATGGAGGGTGTGAACAATCACGAAAGTGTCGTCAACGTGTGAAATGAAGGTGGTAAATGGGACGAGAGGAATGAAAGTGTGATTGAGGTGATTGATGGACTGACTGACTGACTGACTGACTTCTGCTGGCTGGCTGGCTGGCTGGCTGGCCGACTGACTGACTGACTGACAGAGTGACTGACTGAGTAACTAACTGACAGGTAAGTTGGTTAGTTGGTTGATTCCTTGACAGATTGAATGGTGGATGTGTAGGGTAGAGAAGAGATGACGTGGATGGGAGATATTGTTGCATGGTGTTCGAGTTGGTAGACGTGATCTCAGTGATGGGTGATTTATTGACGTCGGTGGGTGTTGAATTGGCTTGATTCATGTTCAGTAAACATTCGGAGTGATTGTGTGTGCATGTGTGCACACATGTGTTGGTGAGTGGCAATTGTCTGTTGATGTGAATGTGATTTGAGTTGATGTTAATCCTGATTGGTTTGATTTGTTTGAGTGTATTTGTTTATATTGATTGATTGAACACAATCGATGTGAATGTGAATGTGATATGATGTGATGTGATGTGATGTGATGTGAAGTGAAGTGAAATGAAGTGAATTGATGTGAATATTGATTTATATTTAGTATGGTAGTTGTTGTGTGATGATCGTCGACTGACGAATGGAGGTCGGGGTGGCCGAGCGGTCTAAGGCGCCAGACTCAAGAGTAATCTTCTGGGTGTTCTGGTCCACGATGTGGGCGTGGGTTCGAATCCCACCTCCGACACACGCTTTTAGCCAACACACAAAACACCAATCACGCACACACGCACACACCTCGAAAAAGAAATTATCCAAATAACCCATGACAATCGCCACCAATACACAACACAACACAACACAACCATCTACAAACGCGACAACAACAGGAACACACACCGAACTCATCAACCTCCATCTCTCTCTCTCACTCTCCCTCTCCAGCTGCACACACGCATATCATTTTCGGTCACTCTCTGTACCAATCAATGAATCAATTGATCAATCAATCAGTCAATCAGCCAATCTATCAATCAATCAATCAATCATCAATCAGTGTGTCTATCACTCAATATATTCATCTCTCAAAATGTCTCCCTGTCTTTCTCTCAGTGTGACGATTCACAGTGGAATTGTCTTCCGCTCAAGAGAAGCCAGTCTGGATTACTCGGAATTAATGTTGGGCATGCTAATCGTCTGATAAATACAACCAATCGCCGACATCTCTTCACTAGACTCCAGACACATCCATACACACATGCACACACACACACACACACTCACATACTTACATACATAGATACATGCATGTCAACATCGACTCAACCAAGACTAGAGTGGGACGAGTACGCGTCAGCTGTACGTGAACATGACAGTGTGAGTGTGGCTGACACCTACCTAACCCACCATATTCTCGTCGAAATGTTACTCACACTTCATCACACACTGAATCAATGAAGACGGACGTGAGGATAGGCTGAATGATGACGACAGTGCAGAGAACACATGCAAGACAATCTGATTGCCTGTCTGACAGTTATTCTATATGAAGGGAGGTGGTTGTGGCTGGTGATGGAGTGAGTGAGTGAGCGAGTGAGTGAGTGGGCGAGTTCTGCATGATGTCGGTTAATGTGAAGCCAGACACTGTCACTGATGGAGGGTGTGAACAATCACGAAAGTGTCGTCAACGTGTGAAATGAAGGTGGTAAATGGGACGAGAGGAATGAAAGTGTGATTGAGGTGATTGATGGACTGACTGACTGACTGACTGCTGGCTGGCTGGCTGGCTGGCTGGCCGACTGACTGACTGACTGACAGAGTGACTGACTGAGTAACTAACTGACAGGTAAGTTGGTTAGTTGGTTGATTCCTTGACAGATTGAATGGTGGATGTGTAGGGTAGAGAAGAGATGACGTGGATGGGAGATATTGTTGCATGGTGTTCGAGTTGGTAGACGTGATCTCAGTGATGGGTGATTTATTGACGTCGGTGGGTGTTGAATTGGCTTGATTCATGTTCAGTAAACATTCGGAGTGATTGTGTGTGCATGTGTGCACACATGTGTTGGTGAGTGGCAATTGTCTGTTGATGTGAATGTGATTTGAGTTGATGTTAATCCTGATTGGTTTGATTTGTTTGAGTGTATTTGTTTATATTGATTGATTGAACACAATCGATGTGAATGTGAATGTGATATGATGTGATGTGATGTGATGTGATGTGATGTGAAGTGAAGTGAAATGAAGTGAATTGATGTGAATATTGATTTATATTTAGTATGGTAGTTGTTGTGTGATGATCGTCGACTGACGAATGGAGGTCGGGGTGGCCGAGCGGTCTAAGGCGCCAGACTCAAGAGTAATCTTCTGGGTGTTCTGGTCCACGATGTGGGCGTGGGTTCGAATCCCACCTCCGACACACGCTTTTAGCCAACACACAAAACACCAATCACGCACACACGCACACACCTCGAAAAAGAAATTATCCAAATAACCCATGACAATCGCCACCAATACACAACACAACACAACACAACCATCTACAAACGCGACAACAACAGGAACACACACCGAACTCATCAACCTCCATCTCTCTCTCACTCTCCCTCTCCAGCTGCACACACGCATATCATTTTCGGTCACTCTCTGTACCAATCAATGAATCAATTGATCAATCAATCAGTCAATCAGCCAATCTATCAATCAATCAATCAATCATCAATCAGTGTGTCTATCACTCAATATATTCATCTCTCAAAATGTCTCCCTGTCTTTCTCTCAGTGTGACGATTCACAGTGGAATTGTCTTCCGCTCAAGAGAAGCCAGTCTGGATTACTCGGAATTAATGTTGGGCATGCTAATCGTCTGATAAATACAACCAATCGCCGACATCTCTTCACTAGACTCCAGACACATCCATACACACATGCACACACACACACACACTCACATACTTACATACATAGATACATGCATGTCAACATCGACTCAACCAAGACTAGAGTGGGACGAGTACGCGTCAGCTGTACGTGAACATGACAGTGTGAGTGTGGCTGACACCTACCTAACCCACCATATTCTCGTCGAAATGTTACTCACACTTCATCACACACTGAATCAATGAAGACGGACGTGAGGATAGGCTGAATGATGACGACAGTGCAGAGAACACATGCAAGACAATCTGATTGCCTGTCTGACAGTTATTCTATATGAAGGGAGGTGGTTGTGGCTGGTGATGGAGTGAGTGAGTGAGCGAGTGAGTGAGTGGGCGAGTTCTGCATGATGTCGGTTAATGTGAAGCCAGACACTGTCACTGATGGAGGGTGTGAACAATCACGAAAGTGTCGTCAACGTGTGAAATGAAGGTGGTAAATGGGACGAGAGGAATGAAAGTGTGATTGAGGTGATTGATGGACTGACTGACTGACTGACTGGCTGGCTGGCTGGCTGGCCGACTGACTGACTGACTGACAGAGTGACTGACTGAGTAACTAACTGACAGGTAAGTTGGTTAGTTGGTTGATTCCTTGACAGATTGAATGGTGGATGTGTAGGGTAGAGAAGAGATGACGTGGATGGGAGATATTGTTGCATGGTGTTCGAGTTGGTAGACGTGATCTCAGTGATGGGTGATTTATTGACGTCGGTGGGTGTTGAATTGGCTTGATTCATGTTCAGTAAACATTCGGAGTGATTGTGTGTGCATGTGTGCACACATGTGTTGGTGAGTGGCAATTGTCTGTTGATGTGAATGTGATTTGAGTTGATGTTAATCCTGATTGGTTTGATTTGTTTGAGTGTATTTGTTTATATTGATTGATTGAACACAATCGATGTGAATGTGAATGTGATATGATGTGATGTGATGTGATGTGATGTGAAGTGAAGTGAAATGAAGTGAATTGATGTGAATATTGATTTATATTTAGTATGGTAGTTGTTGTGTGATGATCGTCGACTGACGAATGGAGGTCGGGGTGGCCGAGCGGTCTAAGGCGCCAGACTCAAGAGTAATCTTCTGGGTGTTCTGGTCCACGATGTGGGCGTGGGTTCGAATCCCACCTCCGACACACGCTTTTAGCCAACACACAAAACACCAATCACGCACACACGCACACACCTCGAAAAAGAAATTATCCAAATAACCCATGACAATCGCCACCAATACACAACACAACACAACACAACCATCTACAAACGCGACAACAACAGGAACACACACCGAACTCATCAACCTCCATCTCTCTCTCTCACTCTCCCTCTCCAGCTGCACACACGCATATCATTTTCGGTCACTCTCTGTACCAATCAATGAATCAATTGATCAATCAATCAGTCAATCAGCCAATCTATCAATCAATCATTCAATCACTCAATCAGTGTGTCTATCACTCAATATATTCATCTCTCAAAATGTCTCCCTGTCTTTCTCTCAGTGTGACGATTCACAGTGGAATTGTCTTCCGCTCAAGAGAAGCCAGTCTGGATTACTCGGAATTAATGTTGGGCATGCTAATCGTCTGATAAATACAACCAATCGCCGACATCTCTTCACTAGACTCCAGACACATCCATACACACATGCACACACACACACACACTCACATACTTACATACATAGATACATGCATGTCAACATCGACTCAACCAAGACTAGAGTGGGACGAGTACGCGTCAGCTGTACGTGAACATGACAGTGTGAGTGTGGCTGACACCTACCTAACCCACCATATTCTCGTCGAAATGTTACTCACACTTCATCACACACTGAATCAATGAAGACGGACGTGAGGATAGGCTGAATGATGACGACAGTGCAGAGAACACATGCAAGACAATCTGATTGCCTGTCTGACAGTTATTCTATATGAAGGGAGGTGGTTGTGGCTGGTGATGGAGTGAGTGAGTGAGTGAGTGAGTGAGTGAGCGAGTTCTGCATGATGTCGGTTAATGTGAAGCCAGACACTGTCACTGATGGAGGGTGTGAACAATCACGAAAGTGTCGTCAACGTGTGAAATGAAGGTGGTAAATGGGACGAGAGGAATGAAAGTGTGATTGAGGTGATTGATGGACTGACTGACTGACTGACTGGCTGGCTGGCTGGCTGGCCGACTGACTGACTGACTGACAGAGTGACTGACTGAGTAACTAACTGACAGGTAAGTTGGTTAGTTGGTTGATTCCTTGACAGATTGAATGGTGGATGTGTAGGGTAGAGAAGAGATGACGTGGATGGGAGATATTGTTGCATGGTGTTCGAGTTGGTAGACGTGATCTCAGTGATGGGTGATTTATTGACGTCGGTGGGTGTTGAATTGGCTTGATTCATGTTCAGTAAACATTCGGAGTGATTGTGTGTGCATGTGTGCACACATGTGTTGGTGAGTGGCAATTGTCTGTTGATGTGAATGTGATTTGAGTTGATGTTAATCCTGATTGGTTTGATTTGTTTGAGTGTATTTGTTTATATTGATTGATTGAACACAATCGATGTGAATGTGAATGTGATATGATGTGATGTGATGTGATGTGATGTGAAGTGAAGTGAAATGAAGTGAATTGATGTGAATATTGATTTATATTTAGTATGGTAGTTGTTGTGTGATGATCGTCGACTGACGAATGGAGGTCGGGGTGGCCGAGCGGTCTAAGGCGCCAGACTCAAGAGTAATCTTCTGGGTGTTCTGGTCCACGATGTGGGCGTGGGTTCGAATCCCACCTCCGACACACGCTTTTAGCCAACACACAAAACACCAATCACGCACACACGCACACACCTCGAAAAAGAAATTATCCAAATAACCCATGACAATCGCCACCAATACACACACAACACAACACAACACAACCATCTACAAACGCGACAACAACAGGAACACACACCGAACTCATCAACCTCCATCTCTCACTCTCCCTCTCCAGCTGCACACACGCATATCATTTTCGGTCACTCTCTGTACCAATCAATGAATCAATTGATCAATCAATCAGTCAATCAGCCAATCTATCAATCAATCAATCAATCATCAATCAGTGTGTCTATCACTCAATATATTCATCTCTCAAAATGTCTCCCTGTCTTTCTCTCAGTGTGACGATTCACAGTGGAATTGTCTTCCGCTCAAGAGAAGCCAGTCTGGATTACTCGGAATTAATGTTGGGCATGCTAATCGTCTGATAAATACAACCAATCGCCGACATCTCTTCACTAGACTCCAGACACATCCATACACACATGCACACACACACACACACACTCACATACTTACATACATAGATACATGCATGTCAACATCGACTCAACCAAGACTAGAGTGGGACGAGTACGCGTCAGCTGTACGTGAACATGACAGTGTGAGTGTGGCTGACACCTACCTAACCCACCATATTCTCGTCGAAATGTTACTCACACTTCATCACACACTGAATCAATGAAGACGGACGTGAGGATAGGCTGAATGATGACGACAGTGCAGAGAACACATGCAAGACAATCTGATTGCCTGTCTGACAGTTATTCTATATGAAGGGAGGTGGTTGTGGCTGGTGATGGAGTGAGTGAGTGAGCGAGTGAGTGAGTGGGCGAGTTCTGCATGATGTCGGTTAATGTGAAGCCAGACACTGTCACTGATGGAGGGTGTGAACAATCACGAAAGTGTCGTCAACGTGTGAAATGAAGGTGGTAAATGGGACGAGAGGAATGAAAGTGTGATTGAGGTGATTGATGGACTGACTGACTGACTGACTGACTTGCTGGCTGGCTGGCTGGCGGCTGGCTGGCTGGCCGACTGACTGACTGACTGACAGAGTGACTGACTGAGTAACTAACTGACAGGTAAGTTGGTTAGTTGGTTGATTCCTTGACAGATTGAATGGTGGATGTGTAGGGTAGAGAAGAGATGACGTGGATGGGAGATATTGTTGCATGGTGTTCGAGTTGGTAGACGTGATCTCAGTGATGGGTGATTTATTGACGTCGGTGGGTGTTGAATTGGCTTGATTCATGTTCAGTAAACATTCGGAGTGATTGTGTGTGCATGTGTGCACACATGTGTTGGTGAGTGGCAATTGTCTGTTGATGTGAATGTGATTTGAGTTGATGTTAATCCTGATTGGTTTGATTTGTTTGAGTGTATTTGTTTATATTGATTGATTGAACACAATCGATGTGAATGTGAATGTGATATGATGTGATGTGATGTGATGTGATGTGAAGTGAAGTGAAGTGAAATGAAGTGAATTGATGTGAATATTGATTTATATTTAGTATGGTAGTTGTTGTGTGATGATCGTCGACTGACGAATGGAGGTCGGGGTGGCCGAGCGGTCTAAGGCGCCAGACTCAAGAGTAATCTTCTGGGTGTTCTGGTCCACGATGTGGGCGTGGGTTCGAATCCCACCTCCGACACACGCTTTTAGCCAACACACAAAACACCAATCACGCACACACGCACACACCTCGAAAAAGAAATTATCCAAATAACCCATGACAATCGCCACCAATACACAACACAACACAACACAACACAACCATCTACAAACGCGACAACAACAGGAACACACACCGAACTCATCAACCTCCATCTCTCTCTCTCTATATATATATCTCACTCTCCCTCTCCCTCTCCAGGGGCACACACGCATATCACTTTCGGTCACTCTGTGTACCAATCAATAACTCAATTGAAAACATTTATTTCCCGATGCGAATTTAAAACAAGCAATAAAGTTTAATGAAGCAGGATTTAATGAATTCATCCAATTTCGGTAGAACTCATCAACTGAATACTCTACATTCACGAATACATATACTTTTGAAATTACATTGGGAGATATAAGACTGATAAGTTTAATACTCTACATACATGAAAAAGATAAAGCAAATTGATATCGAATGCCAATTCGAAAATCTTTATGATCAACTTATAGGGCTACATGCCACGTCCAGTGACAGCGAAAGCTGGTTGAAAGCAAAGATGGTTGATATTGCTCATCAATTTCGAGTCATGCCAACCAATCAAAAGTCGCATATCACCAAAGAACACTGGAGATCTTTAAACAAGCTCCGAAAAGACAAAAATCTTGTTATCTTACAAGCCGATAAAGGACAAAGTGTAGTGCTAATGAACAAGATAGATTACCTCGAAAAAATGAATCAAATTCTCTCTGATGAATCTAAATTCAAATTGGATAACCGTGCAAAAGACCAAACGTTATCAACCGAAAGGAAAATTGTGCAACATCTACGACAACTCTTCAAAAATAAATACATTGACGAAAACACATATAAAAATATCAAACCGATTGGGTCACAAATCCCAAAACTATACGGACGCGTAAAAATACACAAACCAGGAGCGCCGTTAAGACCCATACTCTCTATGATAAACTCACCATACCACAGATTAGCACAGTGGCTATGTGAACTGTTGCAGCCCTTGCTGAAACGTTTCGGAACACATATAGTCTCTGATTCATTTCAATTTGTCAATCAAATTAAAGATTTCAATGTATCCGATAAGCATTTAGTCTCTTTCGATGTTACCTCCCTTTTCACAAATGCGCCAGTCGTTGAAACTATCGACTTCATATGTAAAGAAGCTGAAGACATACCCATTCCAACATCGGAATTGAGGAAATTACTACTTTTATGTACTAAAAATGTCCAATTCCAATTCAACGGGCGTCTGTTCCGTCAAGTTGATGGTGTCGCAATGGGAAGCCCTTTGGGACCACTTTTCGCAGACTTATTCTTGTCACGCCTAGAAACCGGTACTTTGCAGCAATATATACAAGAAACAAATGCATACCTAAGATATGTTGATGACATTTTTATTGTCTGTGAAAGCAGATCAAAAGCGGAAGACATGTTAGCAAAATTCAACTCATGCCATCCAAATCTCAATTTCACAGTGGAACACGAGGAAAATGACACTATTAAATTTCTAGACGTTCTTCTGACCAAAATGAATGATGGCACAATCGAAAGATCTATATTTAGAAAGTCCTCATGGACAGGACAATACATGCATTTCAAGAGCTTTGTTCCAATCGAATACAAAAAGAATTTAGTCAGAACACTGTTCAATAGAGCACGGAAAATTTGTTCTGACAGTACTATTGAACATGAAATAAAATCTCTGAAGGATATTTTATGTAAGAATGGATATCCTGAGAAGTTCATTAATAAATACTCTAAAGAAACTACCCCTTGCAAAACAATTCAGACAGTTCCAAAGAAACCTGTCTATATCAATTTGCCATTCAAAGGAGATGACGTACAGGAAATAGTGAAACGAAGACTTGACAAAGCCATCAAGAGAACTTATTATGCTGCAAAACTTGTTATCCATAACACCACCAAGCGAGTGCTTCAACAATCTGGGAAAGACCAGTCGCCAATCCTCGACACTTCAAACTGCATATATCAATTTGAGTGTGTTTGTGGCAGCAAATACATAGGTCGTACGGAAAGGCGATTGTCTACTCGCATGATGGAGCATTTGCCAAAATGGTTGAAAACAGCTGAGTGCAAAGTCCCAAAATCCTCAATAACAAAACATCTCGTGGATTACGGACATGATATCGACGCCGTCAAGTCATTCACCATCGTCAGCAAACAAAGAAACAAGAAGATGCTTGCAATTGCAGAGGCTTGTGCAATTCGAATTTACAAACCAGCCCTCTGTATACAAAAGGAGATGGTCGTCACTCTGAATCTACCATGGTAATACGCTTTACTTATTATTCTCTACTTGTCATTACTATTATTCTACCTCTTCTTCTTCTTATTTTTGTTATTATTACTACCATTATTATTATTCTTGATTCATTTAAATCTATGCTTTATCCGTAAGATTATCTTAACTCACTTCAACACTATTATTATTATGGTTATTAAAACTATTACTATTGATATTAGTCTGTTTTCAATTCTCGTTATATTCCCTAATGACTAATTGTTTATCTAAGTGATGTAATTGAAGCGTAATGCAATTTATCTTAATTTTGATCTCTCATACTCTCTCTCTCCCCTTATCTATTTGAACATGACCTGGAAAATATTCGCACTTGTATCACTGCATGATAAATTCAATGTAGTTTGTTTAATTATCAGTCTTATATCTCCCTATGTAATTTCAAAACCATATATATATGTGAATGTAAAGTATTCAACTTATCAGTCTTATATCTCCCAAAGTAATTTCAAAAGTAAATGTATTCGGGTAGGTAGAGTATTCAGCTGACGAGTTCTACCGAAATTGGATGAATTCATACAATCCTGCTTTATTAAACTTTATTGCTTGTTATAAATAAATCAATTAATCATTCAATCACTCAATCAGCCAATCTATCAATCAATCAATCAATCAATCGATCAATGTATCAATGTGTCTATCACTCAATATATTCATCTCTCAAAATGTCTCCCTGTCTTTCTCTCAGTGTGACGATTCACAGTGGAATTGTCTTCCGCTCAAGAGAAGCCAGTCTGGATTACTCGGAATTAATGTTGGGCATGCTAATCGTCTGATAAATACAACCAATCGCCGACATCTCTTCACTAGACTCCAGACACATCCATACACACATGCACACACACACACACACTCACATACTTACATACATAGATACATGCATGTCAACATCGACTCAACCAAGACTAGAGTGGGACGAGTACGCGTCAGCTGTACGTGAACATGACAGTGTGAGTGTGGCTGACACCTACCTAACCCACCATATTCTCGTCGAAATGTTACTCACACTTCATCACACACTGAATCAATGAAGACGGACGTGAGGATAGGCTGAATGATGACGACAGTGCAGAGAACACATGCAAGACAATCTGATTGCCTGTCTGACAGTTATTCTATATGAAGGGAGGTGGTTGTGGCTGGTGATGGAGTGAGTGAGTGAGCGAGTGAGTGAGTGGGCGTGTTCTGCATGATGTCGGTTAATGTGAAGCCAGACACTGTCACTGATGGAGGGTGTGAACAATCACGAAAGTGTCGTCAACGTGTGAAATGAAGGTGGTAAATGGGACGAGAGGAATGAAAGTGTGATTGAGGTGTTTGATGGACTGACTGACTGACTGACAGAGTGACTGACTGAGTAACTAACTGACAGGTAAGTTGGTTAGTTGGTTGATTCCTTGACAGATTGAATGGTGGATGTGTAGGGTAGAGAAGAGATGACGTGGATGGGAGATATTGTTGCATGGTGTTCGAGTTGGTAGACGTGATCTCAGTGATGGGTGATTTATTGACGTCGGTGGGTGTTGAATTGGCTTGATTCATGTTCAGTAAACATTCGGAGTGATTGTGTGTGCATGTGTGCACACATGTGTTGGTGAGTGGCAATTGTCTGTTGATGTGAATGTGATTTGAGTTGATGTTAATCCTGATTGGTTTGATTTGTTTGAGTGTATTTGTTTATATTGATTGATTGAACACAATCGATGTGAATGTGAATGTGATATGATGTGATGTGATGTGATGTGATGTGAAGTGAAGTGAAATGAAGTGAATTGATGTGAATATTGATTTATATTTAGTATGGTAGTTGTTGTGTGATGATCGTCGACTGACGAATGGAGGTCGGGGTGGCCGAGCGGTCTAAGGCGCCAGACTCAAGAGTAATCTTCTGGGTGTTCTGGTCCACGATGTGGGCGTGGGTTCGAATCCCACCTCCGACACACGCTTTTAGCCAACACACAAAACACCAATCACGCACACACGCACACACCTCGAAAAAGAAATTATCCAAATAACCCATGACAATCGCCACCAATACACAACACAACACAACACAACACAACCATCTACAAACGCGACAACAACAGGAACACACACCGAACTCATCAACATCCATCCCTCTCTCTCTTTCTCTATCTCTCACTCTCCCTCTCCAGCTGCACACACGCATATCATTTTCGGTCATTCTTTGTACCAATCAATAAATCAATTAATCAATCAATCAGTCAATCAGCCAATCTATCAATCAATCATTCAATTAATCAAGTAGTGTGTCTATCACTCAATATATTCATCTCTCAAAATGTCTCCCTGTCTTTCTCTCAGTGTGACGATTCACAGTGGAATTGTCTTCCGCTCAAGAGAAGCCAGTCTGGATTACTCGGAATTAATGTTGGGCATGCTAATCAGATTTCAGATTTCAGATTTATTGTTTGAGGATAGAAGGCTTGCAGACTATGTTAATTCTTTTCTAGTAGATTTCTGTGGTTGTCCAAAGCCTTCTTGAACGAATCAATTGAGGTTGCAGATAACACTTCTTCTGGGAGTCGGTTCCAAGAGTTTATGACTCGATGTGAGAACCAGTACTCAACAGCAATATGATTTCTCCTTGGCTTTTGAACTCTCCTGCTATGTCCTCTAAGGTGTTCCGACCTGGTGGGAAGGAAAAGAGAGAATAGGTCAGGTCCGTAGTCATTATTTAAAATTTTAAACATTGTGATTAAATCTCCTCTCTGCCTACGGTATGACAGTGAGAAGAGATTTAAACTATCTAGTCTTTCCTCATATGATAAGTTAGCTATGCCGTGAACCATACGTGTTGCCTTCCTTTGAACACTTTCTAGAATGTGTGAATCCCCTTTTAGACACGGACTGGCGGCCTGGATGCAGTTTTCCAGTCTTGACCTAACCAGAGATGTGTATAAGGAGGTGAACATATCTCTGGTAATTCTTGTAAAGGCTCTGCGAATCGCCCATAAGGACCTGAAACTACGTGCAGCCACCGCGCGACAGTGTGCTGTAGTTTTTAAGTCGTGGCTAACTATGACACCTAAGTCCAAGTGAGTCTGAACTGATGGAAGTGTTATTCCCTCTAGTTCGTAGGAGCTCGTGCTTGCTTGTCCAATGCGCATGGTTGCACATTTTGCCACGTTGATCGGGAGCATCCATTCAACAGACCACTCCGACAGTTTGTTGAGGTCGTCTTGCAAGGTGGACGTATCACTGTTGCCCTTCAGCTCCCTCCAAATTTTTAAGTCATCTGCGTATAGGACCATAGGGGAGTCGGTGAGCAGAGGTAACTCATTGATATACAGAATAAAAAGGAGAGGACCGAGAACCGTGCCTTGTGGCACTCCGCTACTTACTGCTGTCCAGGAGGAGAGTTTTGAGTTGATCCTAACCCTCTGCCTCCTATCTATGAGGAATTCCCTGAGCCAGTCTAGTAGTCTGCCTTTGATACCAAGACTTTCCAATTTCATGAGTAGTCTTTTGTGAGGTACTTTATCAAAGGCTTTACTGAAGTCTATGAAGACGACGTCAACGGGTCTTCTGTCATCCTTTGATTTAACCCAGCTTTCTCTTGCAGTCAGGAGATTTGACAGGCATGAGAGGTTCCTCCGGAAGCCATGCTGTGCTCCAGATAACAAGCTGCTATTTTCCAGATAAGCCATGATGCTTTTCTTGATAATTCTTTCCAGTGTCTTGATTAAAGTGCTGGTGAGACTGATAGGCCTGTAATTTGAAGGGCTTTGTCTTGATCCTCCTTTGTGTATGGGAGTTACTATGGCGTCTTTCCAATCACGTGGCAACACTCCATTTTGGAGAGATAGCTTGAAGATCGTGGTCAAGGGGCCGGCTATGTGGGCTGATAGCTCCTTGAGAAGCCTTGGATGAAGACTGTCAGGACCCATTGATTTTCCTGCATCTAGTTTCATTAAGAAGTTGAGCACGATGCCTTGGTCGATGTCAACGGAATCTATCCCATGTTCTTCTGATGCAGCCAGAGCTGATCCTATAGGCAGTGATGACTCCTGAGTGAAGACTTGGGAGAAGTAGTTTGCCATTGCTTCTGCTTTTTCTTGATCTTCTTCGATTGTATCTTTGTCAATAATCAGGTTTGGGACACCATTGGGTGTTTTATTCCTGAAATTCAAGTACGAGAAAATTTTCTTAGGTTGTGCCTTTGCATTTTGGGCCAGGTGTGTCTCGAACTTCATCCTTGATTGGCGGATTTCTGCGATAGCTTTATTTCTAGCAGTAGTATATAATTCCCTGGTCTCAGAAGTCTCAAGTGTTGCAAACAGGTTCCAACATTTGCGTTTACGTCTGAGTAACTTACGAATCTCCCGGTTTATCCAAGGGGGGGAATGTTTCCGACCCTTTGGAACAGACCAAGGGATGAAGGGTACAGTTACTTGGGCGTAAAGTTGCTTAAATTGGTTCCATGCGGCTTCTACTTGGGACTCTGGATTGATGTACCAGTTTACTGAGTTGGCTGCTGAGACGATCGCATTTATGTCAGCTTTCCAAACGTTTGGTCGAGCTGGGGTTTTGGCCCTTGCTGCCGTTGCTGTGAACTTGAAAGTGAGCACAGCATGGTCACTTCTTCCTAACGGAGGAAGATGTTGTATGAGATCCACATCCTCACCGTGTGAGAACACTAGGTCCAGAGTTGATGAGGAGTGCTGTGAGTCATAGCGCGTGGGCTTAATGATATGTTGGACTAGGGCTAGCGATATACTAGATTCTAGCAGTTTATGGTCAAAGGAGTTGACTGAAGATGGAGTTGTTAGGCTCGACCAGTCAACTGTTGGGGCGTTGAAGTCACCGACTACGAGACTTCGACATTTTGAAGTCCAGGAGCCTAGCTTCTCTATTAGGAAGTCGTCTGCACTGCAGTCAGGACTGCGGTACACAGCAATGAGGTCAATGTCTTGGCCTATGCATTTAAGTCTGCAGCGTAGAAGTTCGCACGACTCACTTTCGTGGGCGAGTGCTTCGATACTACGCACGGTTAAGCCTTTCTTGAGGTAGATGACTACGCCCCCTCCTTTGCGGTTTAGTCGGTCTACCCTGTGCACTTCGAAGTTTGGCAGGTTAACTTCGTTGTCAGTGACATCGGGTGTGAGCCATGTCTCTGTGATAATAATTACATCCGGGTTTCCGGTTTCTATCATGTTTGCCAGCTCAGTCCTTTTATTTAACAGGCTGCGGGCGTTTGTGTAGCAGACTGTTAATTCAGATTGGTGCTTCCCCGGCCCACCCACAGAGGTTTCGGGATCATTAAACTGCGAACTCGGACAACCCGAAAACCCTTAATCTTAAGGTTCTTTTCACCGTTCCGGCGTCGCTCACTTAATTCTAGTGCCGCAGCCTGTCTTTTGACACGATCTGCCAGGCTTAAGTCAGCGCGGACATATATCCCTGATCCTTTGAGAATATGAGAGTTGCTTAGAATAGCGTCCCTCTCCGCTTTAGAGTTTAGTACGACTTTGAGGAGACGTACAGGTTCACTTACTGTAGGGTCAGGCTTTTGACCTATTCTGTATACGCTGTGTATAGTAATGCCTGATACTGTTTGTGGCAGTAGCTTGTCTAAAAGGGGCTTGACCAAGTTAAGGTCATGCTCGAATCTGGTCTTAGGGTCGAGAGCCAGTGACTCCTCCACTTTGTGGAGAATGAGAGACCTATCAGAGAGATCGGGTTTGCTTTCCGTTACTTTCTTGCCCTGAGGCGTAAGTGTGTTTCTATCCTTCTTGGGCGGTGTGGCCGAAGTGTTATCCTTATCTCGCTTTTTGCGAGAGACTACGGTGCGCCATTCATTGGCGTCCTCCTCGCTAATCTTAGTGGGGTTCGTCTGTCTGCTGCTCACCGGTGTGGATGAGGCTTGTTCCGCCAGTCCCTGGGCGACTGGGGATGCAGGTTTTCGACCCCTAGTACACCTCTTCTTCACGGCAGTCTTTCCATTACCGTCACTGGAGGGCTCATCCAGTATCGTGGGGGCGACCTGGGTGTATGTAATATCGTATGATAAATACAACCAATCGCCGACATCTCTTCATTAGACTCCAGACACATCCATACACACATGCACACACACACGCACACGAACGCGCCCACAGGCACATGGAGACAGAGAGTCAGTCAGGCAGTCAGTGTGTCAGTCAGATAGGCGGATACAAAGGCAGACGGAATTGTAGACAGACACACATACACTTATGTGTGCAGATCTATGCACACGAAAACGAACACGAACAGGAACGTGCACACGCAAACGCACACGCATACACACTCACATACTTACATACATAGATACATGCATGTCAACATCGACTCAACCAAGACTAGAGTGGGACGAGTACGCGTCAGCTGTACGTGAACATGACAGTGTGAGTGTGGCTGACACCTACCTAACCCACCATATTCTCGTCGAAATGTTACTCACACTTCATCACACACTGAATCAATGAAGACGGACGTGAGGATAGGCTGAATGATGACGACAGTGCAGAGAACACATGCAAGACAATCTGATTGCCTGTCTGACAGTTATTCTATATGAAGGGAGGTGGTTGTGGCTGGTGATGGAGTGAGTGAGTGAGCGAGTGAATGAGTGAGCGAGTGAGTGAGTGGGTGAGCGAGTTCTGCATGATGTCGGTTAATGTGAAGCCAGACACTGTCACTGATGGAGGGTGTGAACAATCACGAAAGTGTCGTCAACGTGTGAAATGAAGGTGGTAAATGGGACGAGAGGAATGAAGTGTGATTGAGATGATTGATGGACGGACTGACTGACTGACTGACTTGCTGGCTGGCTGGCTGGATGGCTGGCCGACTGACTGACTGACTGACAGAGTGACTGACTGAGTAACTAACTGACAGGTAAGTTGGTTAGTTGGTTGATTGCTTGACAGATTGAATGGTGGATGTGTAGGGTAGAGAAGAGATGACGTGGATGGGAGATATGACAATCGCCACCAATACACAACACAACACAACACAACACAACCATCTACAAACGCGACAACAACAGGAACACACACCGAACTCATCAACATCCATCTCTCTCTCTCACTCTCCCTCTCCAGCTGCACACACGCATATCATTTTCGGTCACTCTCTGTACAAATCAATAAATCAATTAATCAATCAATCAGTCAATCAGCCAATCTATCAATCAATCATTCAATTAATCAAGTAGTGTGTCTATCACTCAATATATTCATCTCTCAAAATGTCTCCCTGTCTTTCTCTCAGTGTGACGATTCACAGTGGAATTGTCTTCCGCTCAAGAGAAGCCAGTCTGGATTACTCGGAATTAATGTTGGGCATGCTAATCGTCTGATAAATACAACCAATCGCCGACATCTCTTCAATAGATTTCAGACACATCCATAAACACACACACACACACGCACACGCACGCGCCCACAGGCACATGGAGACAGAGAGTCAGTCAGTCAGTCAGTGAGTCAGTCAGTCAGACAGCCACACCCACAGACAGTCAGATAGGCGGATACAAAGGCAGACGGAATTGTAGACAGACACACATACAGTTTTGTGTGCAGATCTACGCACACGAACACGAACACGAACTTGGACACGCACACGCACACACATTCACATACTTACATACATAGATACATGCATGTCAACATCGACTCAACCAAGACTAGAGTGGGACGAGTACGCGTCAGCTGTACGTGAACATGACAGTGTGAGTGTGGCTGACACCTACCTAACCCACCATATTCTCGTCGAAATGTTACTCACACTTCATCACACACTGAATCAATGAAGACGGACGTGAGGATAGGCTGAATGATGACGACAGTGCAGAGAACACATGCAAGACAATCTGATTGCCTGTCTGACAGTTATTCTATATGAAGGGAGGTGGTTGTGGCTGGTGATGGAGTGAGTGAGTGAGTTCTGCATGATGTCGGTTAATGTGAAGCCAGACACTGTCACTGATGGAGGGTGTGAACAATCACGAAAGTGTCGTCAACGTGTGAAATGAAGGTGGTAAATGGGACGAGAGGAATGAAAGTGTGATTGAGGTGATTGATGGACGGACTGACTGACTGACTGACTTGCTGGCTGGCTGGCTGGCTGGCTGGCCGACTGACTGACTGACTGACAGAGTGACTGACTGAGTAACTAACTGACAGGTAAGTTGGTTAGTTGGTTGATTCCTTGACAGATTGAATGGTGGATGTGTAGGGTAGAGAAGAGATGACGTGGATGGGAGATATTGTTGCATGGTGTTCGAGTTGGTAGACGTGATCTCAGTGACGGGTGATTTATTGACGTCGGTGGGTGTTGAATTGGCTTGATTCATGTTCAGTAAACATTCGGAGTGATTGTGTGTGCATGTGTGCACACATGTGTTGGTGAGTGGCAATTGTCTGTTGATGTGAATGTGATTTGAGTTGATGTTAATCCTGATTGGTTTGATTTGTTTGAGTGTATTTGTTTATATTGATTGATTGAACACAATCGATGTGAATGTGAATGCGATATGATGTGATGTGATGTGATGTGATGTGAAGTGAAGTGAAGTGAAATGAAGTGAATTGATGTGAATATTGATTTATATTTAGTATGGTAGTTGTTGTGTGATGATCGTCGACTGACGAATGGAGGTCGGGGTGGCCGAGCGGTCTAAGGCGCCAGACTCAAGAGTAATCTTCTGGGTGTTCTGGTCCACGATGTGGGCGTGGGTTCGAATCCCACCTCCGACACACGCTTTCAGCCAACACACAAAACACCAATCACGCACACAGGCACACACCTCGAAAAAGAAATTATCCAAATAACACATGACAATCGCCACCAATACACAACACAACACAACACAACCATCTACAAACACGACAACAACAGGAACACACACCGAACTCATCAACCTCCATCTCTCTCTCTCTCTATCTCCCACTCTCCATCTCCAGCTGCACACACGCATATCATTTTCGGTCACTCTCTGTACCAATCAATAAATCAATTAATCAATCAATCAGTCAATCAGCCAATCTATCAATCAATCATTCAATTAATCAAGTAGTGTGTCTATCACTCAATATATTCATCTCTCAAAATGTCTCCCTGTCTTTCTCTCAGTGTGACGATTCACAGTGGAATTGTCTTCCGCTCAAGAGAAGCCAGTCTGGATTACTCGGAATTATTATTTGTCTTCCTTATCATCTTTTATATATATAGCGGTTAATAATTTACAAAAATTTTACACCATGGCAATCACTTATCTGTGGATGCTCACGTCTACTCTTTTCGTGTTCTTGTTTAGCTGAAGTCTTACGGTGAATCATCCCCGCGTTTTGTTTTTCCGTCGTGTCACGTGCGCGATCATTAGCCAGCTAAGCGTTCGTCTTACGGCTTGGTTTTGTGGCGAAATATATCAGGACGTTTTTGAACGCTCAAATATTGGGTTGTGCTTTGTCTTTTTTACGCGAGAACTTATAAGTTAGAGGCTGTGTAAGAGAATTACTTCAACCTCTAAACTGGTTAGCCCAACCGCGAACTTCATCTACGACAAATAGGGAGATAATCCCGTTGAGTTCGTTCCATTTTGTATTTGTTCTTGTACCATATATTATTCAACATAATTTTCGTCATGAGTGATCTTAGTCCCAAGGTCATTCGTATCCTCTCGACTCCTCAATCCATTCAACTTGTGCCATACTGGCCAGATAATGCTGAAACGTGGTTTCAGCTAGCTGAAGTAGATTTTTGTGAGCATGGGATAACCGATCAACGTTCACAGTTACTTGCAGTTATTCACGCGCTACCGTGGGAATTCAGCAAGTACGTAACATCACAGATGTTCAGTCCCGAGGTAAGTAACTCGTACGAGTTGCTCAAAGCATCCCTCCTCTTGAGAAACGTTCTAACGGACCGACAGCGTCTGGATGAATTATTTCGTAACATCGAGTTAGATCAGTCAGCCGTGAGCATGCTGACAAGAATGAGAGAAATTATTGGCCAAAGTCAGTTCGACGAAGGACTATTTAGAGAACTCTTCTTATCCAAGCTGCCACAGTCTGTACAGACCGTACTTGTGACACTTCAGGGTGTTGTAATAGATGACTTAGCTACTTCTGCTGATAAGATTCTAGAAATAACTAAACGGTTATTTCCCGAAATATGCTCGATGACTAAGCAGACGGCGAAACTCACGTGGTCGATCTAAGTCCAAGCTACGTTCTCTGGAGAACCCTGACTGGTGCTGGTACCACTACACCTATGGCCAAGAAGCGAAGTGTTGCCGTAAGCCTTGTAACTTCGGAAATGTCTCAAAGTCTGTGGGAAACTATCCCGCCGGCACGCGTTAGCGGCAACCGTCGCCGGTGGCACTAGCCGCCTACTTTACATCCATGATGTGATAAGCCAGACTCGATACTTAGTCGACACAGGCGCCGAAGTCAGCGTCCTTCCTGCTACAGCAGCAGATCGACAGAAGGAACCTACCTTCAACTTACAGGCTGCAAATGGAAAACCAATCGCAACCTTTGGTAGGAAATACGTCTATCTGAACGTAGGTTTACGCAAACCTATTCGGTGGATTTTCCTTCTCGCTGACGTTACAATGCCCATCATTGGCACGGACCTACTTAATCATCATGATTTACTCGTAGACGTCCGCCGAAAACGACTGATTGACAATACTACTAGTCTGTCTATCAAAGGCATCAGCTACATAGGCCCTAGCTTGTCACCCGTTAAGATAAAGGCAATCTTGATCCAACTTTTCAACCTATGTTGACAAGTATCCGGAACTTAACTGCCCGTCGAACGACCTACCGTGCATAACCAGCAATGTTATGCACCACATCATTACCACAGGACAACCTGTGACATCTAAAGCACGACGATTAGCTCCTGACAAACTGAGAATCGCCAGGAATGAATTTGACCATATGCTTAACCTTGGCATCATTCGACCTTCGAATAGCCCATGGGCATCCCCACTTCATATGGTTCCGAAAAAGGATAGCAATGATTGGCGACCCACCGGTGATTACCGGCGAGTGAATGCCAAAACAACCCCTGATTGCTACCCGTTGCCTCATATACACGACTTGACGGCAACCTTATCCGGCGCGACTATATTCTCCAAAATCGACTTGGTTAAAGCGTATAACCAAATCCCGATGGCAACAGAAGATATCCCGAAAACGGCTATCATTACGCCTTTCGGACTTTTTGAATTTCTACGTATGCCATTCGGTCTCCGGAATGCAGCCCAAACATTCCAACGCTTCATTGACGAAGTATTTCGCGGTCTCGACTTTGTATACGCATACTTAGACGACTGCCTCATTGCCAGTCCAGACAAGGAAACTCACCTTAGGCACTTGGACTTGGCATTTGAAAGGTTACGCCAACATGGTGTTACCATTAATATTCAAAAGTGTCAAATCGGTGTTGACTCACTCGACTTTCTGGGTCACACTATTGACTGCAAGGGCATTCGCCCACTGGCTACTAAGGTCGAGGCTATACTGAACTTTCCAGAGCCACAGACGGTGAAAAGTCTCCGCACTTTTAACGGCTTAGTAAGTTATTATCGACGCTTTATTCCCAACTGTGCCTCTTTGATTCAGCCATTGACAGACCTCCTTCGAGGGAATAACAAGTCCATAGAACTTGACGCGTCTGCTCGAAATGCTTTTACCCAGATTAAAAAAGCTATTGCGAATGCCACACTTCTGATGTATCAGGATCCAACGGCACCGTTAAGTATCTCGGTTGATGCATCAAACACTGCAATCGGCGCAGTTCTACAACAGCTAGTTGACAAAGAGTGGCAACCACTCGCCTTTTTCTCGAGCGCCTTCAATTAGCTGAAACGAAGTACAGCACATTCGGCAGAGAACTTCTGGCTATGTACTGTGCTATACGACATTTTAGACATTCGGTAGAGGGTCGTGAATTCATAATTTTTACTGATCACAAACCTCTGACGTACTCTCTGAACTCACCTTCAGATAAGTATTCACCCAGGGAATCACGACAACTGGATTACGTCTCACAGTTTACATCAGATATTCGCCATGTATCCGGAGTAAACAACACTGTGGCAGATGCCTTGTCGCGCGTTTGTTCCCTCACCCAAATCGACGGCATAGACCTTGTAAAACTGGCTCGTCTTCAAAAAGAAGATACCGAGCTTCAACATGAGTTGTCGAAAACAACTCTACAATTAGCTGAGAAACCCTTAGGTATGGGAAGAGATACTATTCTGTGCGACATTTCCACGAGTACTCCTCGCCCCATCGTGCCTAAAAGTTATCGCCGTAACGTCTTCAATACGTTGCATGGCTTATCTCACCCAGGTATTCGAACTACTGTCAAGCTCGTAACTAGTCGGTTTTGTTGGCCTGGCATTAATAAAGAAGTAAGGGAATGGGCACACACGTGCTTAGCTTGTCAAAAGTGCAAGGTGATAAGACACACCAAAAGCCCACTTGGCACCTTTCTTCTCCCTGACGCTCGTTTCGAACACGTCCATATAGATTTGGTTGGACCCCTTCCTGAATCCCATGGATATACCTATATTTTAACTTGCATCGATCGATTCACACGATGGCCGGAAGCAGTACCCATCAAGGACGTATCTGCTGAAACAGTCGCACGCGTCTTCGTAGAAAGATGGATCGCTAACTTTGGATGCCCATCTTCCATAACAACTGATCGCGGGCGGCAATTCGAAAGTGGCTTATTCTTCGCCCTGACTAAAATCATAGGTTGCATGCGATTTCGAACAACAGCCTACCATCCTCAAGCTAATGGTATGGTAGAACGTCTACACAGACAGCTGAAAGCTGGTCTGTCAGCTGCAAACAACACCCATTGGACTGAATCCCTTCCGTTAGTTCTCCTAGGGATACGAAACGCCTTGAAAACCGATGCTGGTTGTACTAGCGCCGAGCTAGTATATGGCACGACACTGCGACTGCCTGGTGAATTTGTTTCTCCCTCGAGCTTCCCACCAGTGGTAGATCACGCTTCATACGTCAGCAGGCTTACAAACGCAATGCGTTCAGTTAAACCTGCTCCCCTTCGTCCACAGTCCATTGATGTTTTCGTTCATCCGTGTTTGAAAACTTCTTCACATGTATTTGTTCGTCGCGACTCTGTGCGCAGACCCCTGGAACCCCCATACGACGGACCTTATAAGTAATTAAACGTTCTGATAAATTCTTTGTCTTGGACAAAAACGGCCGCGAGGACACCGTCAGCATTGACCGTCTGAAACCGGCTTACTTGGAGGGTAATCCTATTAGCATAGAGCTCAACGTACCCCAAAATCCACAAGTAACAGAAGATCGTTTAGACATCGATGAAGTCACTAGCACAGCGACAGCTACCGAACCTTCTATCGAGCCTCCCAAGAAAACCCGTTCTGGACGCACCGTAAGGTTCCCAGAATATCTGCACACTTATTTGACTTAACGAAGTCGTGTGATTCACGCAACTCATTCGTTTGTGGTACTAACTATTTTTTTTGACGTATCAATTTTTTTTATATACAGTACCACCGAACACAAAAAATTTTTTTTCAACAGTTCATGTAACATACACAAAAAAAATTAATTAGATGTATTTTTTTGATGTTCTGAACTTAGCATTATTTTACTGTATAGTAAATGCACATAATTTTTTTTAACCAAAAAGCTCATTTGGTACATTTTCCTCGACATGGTTCTTAGCGTTCTTGTTTTCTTTTCCAGGTGCGACGGGCACTGGACAGGAAACAAACGAAGCACGGAATCCAACGAACAACAACAAGGAAGCTATGTACAAACACCCTATTAGCATAGGCAGACAAACCAGTAGGCACCACCAAGCCGCTCGGAAGATTTTTTTCACCCGAAAGGGAACCATCGAGTTTTTTTACTTCCGGCTGGTTCTGTCTTAGGGTCCTCGCCACCCCACTAGGGGGGAGTGAGCTGTAGCGGTAAATAATTCCCCAAAATTATTGACCACAGCAATCAATCACCATTGGATGCTGACCACCACTGTTTAAGTCGACTTGTTTAGCTGAAGGCTTCATGTCAAGCATCCCCGCCGTTTGTTACCCCGTCGTGTCACGTGCACGATCATTAGCCAGCTAAGCGTTCGTCTGACGGCTTGGTTTGGTCCCGAAATATATCAGGAAGTTTGGACGATCAAATATTGGCTTTTCCTTTGTATTTGGAACGCGAGAACTAATAAGGTAAAGGCTGTGTAAGAGAATTCCCTCAAACTCTAAAAAAACAATCAATCACCGACAGCTCTTCACTAGACTCCAGACACATCCATACACACATGCACACACACACACACGCACACGCACGCGCCCACAGGCACATGGAGACAGAGAGTCAGTCAGTCAGCCAGACAGACAGCCACACCCACAGACAGTCAGATAGGCGGATACAAAGGCAGACGGGATTGTAGACAGACACACATACACTTTTGTGTGCAGATCTACGCACACGAAAACGAACACGAACAGGAACGTGCACACGCACACGCACACGCATACACACTCACATACTTACATACATAGATACATGCATGTCAACATCGACTCAACCAAGACTAGAGTGGGACGAGTACGCGTCAGCTGTACGTGAACATGACAGTGTGAGTGTGGCTGACACCTACCTAACCCACCATATTCTCGTCGAAATGTTACTCACACTTCATCACACACTGAATCAATGAAGACGGACGTGAGGATAGGCTGAATGATGACGACAGTGCAGAGAACACATGCAAGACAATCTGATTGCCTGTCTGACAGTTATTCTATATGAAGGGATTTGTTTGTGGTTTTTTGTTTGATTGAGTATATATATATATATATATATAGAATGATTCATTTTTTTTCGTGAATTTTCTCGATTTCTTTGTGAGTGTACATATGACTGTTAGAAAATTTTTTTTTCCCGTTTTTCAGTTTTTTTATGAATTTGCTGCGTTTACTGCAGGATATGTTTTCATATCATGTGCCTTAACCTAACTCCCACAGCATCTACGAGCTGCTACAAACTTCTGGCGAAGTGGCTGTCCAGTTTCGTATATCGGAAGCTATTGTTACTCTCTCTTTATTTGTCATGGTGTCTAAGGGTGTTCCAGCACAGGAGAAGAACCACTTCTGCTCAGACAGCGATGATATGACTAGCGTCATCGACAAAACAATACATGTTTTTGATGTGTCTCTGTCAATGAGTGGGCGCCTTTCACCAAATCAGCCTGTACGCCTCCTTAAAGTCATACTAAACTCTAAGGAAGAGAGGGATGTCATTCCAAGCAACCCTTAAATTCTTAAAGGACCAGGCATATATATCCCTACCGGCTTAAACCTAGCAGAAAGTGTCAAAAGATAGTTTGCGGCCCTAAAATTAAGCGAACGACACCGAAACGGAGAAAAGGACCTTAAGATGAAGTGTTTTCGGGTTGTCAGCTTTCGAAGTTTGATGATCCTGAAACCTCTATGTGTAGGCCACAGAAGCACCAAACTGAGTTGACAGTTTGCTACACAAACGCCCGGAGCCTGTTGAACAAGCGGACTGAGCTGGGTAATATGATAGACTCCGGAAATCCAGATGTAATCATCATCACAGAGACATGGCTCACACCTGATGTCACTGACAACGAAGTTAACCTGCCAAACTTTGAAGTGCACAGGGTGGACCAACTTAACCTCGAGGGAGGTGACGTAGCATCTAAGCACTCGCTCACGAAATTGAATCGTGAGAACTTCTACGCTGCAGACATAAATGCATAGGCCAAGGTATTGACCTCATTACTATATACCTCAGGCCTGACTGCAGTGCAGAGAACTTCCTAATAGAGAAGCTAGGCTCCTGGACTTCGAAATGTCGAAGTCTTATAGTCGGCGACTTCAACGCCACAACAGTTGACTGAACGAGCCTTACAACGCCATCTTCAGACAACTCCTTTGATCATAAACTGCTGGAATCTAGTGTTTAGCTAACCCTAGTCCAACATGTCATTAAGCCCACACGCTATGACTCACAGCACTCCTCCTCAACTCTCGGCTTAGTGTTCTCCCACGGTAAGGATGTGGACCTCATACAACATCTTCCTCCTTTAGGAACAAGTGATCGTGCTGTACTCACTTTCAAGTTCACAGCAACATTAGCAAGGGCCAAAACCCTAGTTCGACCAAACATCTGGAAAGCTGATATAAATGCTATCGTCTCAGCAGCCAACTCAGTGAAATGGTATATCAACCCAGAGTCCCAAGTAGAAGCCGCATGGAACCAATTAAAAAATACTTTACGCCCAAGTAATTGAAACTTTCATCTCTTGGTCTGTTCCAGAAGGTCGGAAATAGTGTCCCCTTGGATAAACCGAGTAATTCGTAAGTTACTAAGACGTATACACAAATGCTGGAACCTGTCCGCCACACTTGAGACTCCTTAGACCATGAAATTATATAGCACTTCTAGGAATAAAGCAATTGCAGAAATCCGCCAATCAAGGATGAAGTTCGAAGCATATCTGGCTCAAAATGCAAAGGCACAACCTAAGAAAATTTTCTCGTACGCGAACTTCAGGAATGAAGCATCTAATGGTGTCTCAAACCTGACTGTTGACAATGGTACAATCGAAGACGACCAAGATAAAACGCAAACAATGGCAGACAACTTCTCCCATATCTTTACACAGGAGTCATCACTTCCTATAGGACCACCTCTGACTGCATCAGAGGAACACAGGATAGATTCCGTTGAAATCGACCAAGAAATAGTGCTCAACCGCCTAATGAAACTAGATGCAGGGAAATCAATGGGTTCTGATAATCTCCATCCAAGGCTTTTCAAGGAGCTATCAACTCACATAGCTGGCCCATTGACCACGATCTTCAAGCTCTCTCTCCAAAGTGGAGTGTTACCACGTGACTGGAAAGACGCCATAGTAACTCCCATCCAAAAAAGGGGATCTAAACAAAGCCCTTCAAATTACAGGCCTATTAGTCTCACCAGCGCTTTAATCAAGATACTGAAAAGAATCATCAGGGAAAGCATCATGGCATATCTGGAAAACAGCAGCTTGTTATCCAGAGCACAGCACGGCTTCCTAAGAAACCTCTCATGCCTGTCAAATCTCCTCACTGCGACAGAAAGCTGGTTCAAATCAGAGGACAACAGAAGACCCGTTGGCTTCGTCTTCATAGACTTCAGCAAAGCCTTCAATAAAGTTCCTCACAAAAGACTACTCATGAAGTTGGAAAGTCTTGGTATCAAGGGCAGGGCACTAAACTGGTTCAGGGAATTCCTCATAGATAGGAGGCAGAGGGTTAGGATCAACTCAAAACTCTCCTCTTGGACAGCAGTACGTAGCGGAGTGACACAAGGCACGGTACTCGGTCCTCTCCTATTTATTCTGTATATCAATGAGTTACCTCTGCTCACCGACTTCCCTGTGGTCCTATACGCAGATGACTTAAAAATTTGGAGGGAGCTGAAGGGCAACAGTGATCCGTTTACGTTATAAGAGGACCTCAACAAAATGTCAGATTGGTCCGTTGAATGGATGCTCCAGATCAATGTGGAAAAATGTGCAACCGTGCGCATTGGACAATCAAGCACAAGCTCCTACGAACTAGAGGGAATAACACTTCCATCAGTTCAGACTCACTTGGACTTAGGTGTCATAGTTAGCCACGACTTAAAAACTACAGCACACTGTCACGCGGTGGCTGCACGTAGTTTCAGGTCCTTATGGGTGATTCACAGAGCCTTTACTAAAATTACCAGAGATATGTTCACCTCCTTATACACATCTCTGGTTAGGTCAAGACTGGAAAACTGCATCCAGGCCGCCAGTCCTTGTCTAAAAGGGGATTCACACATTCTAGAAAGTGTTCAAAGGAAGGCAACACGTATGGTTCACGGCATAGCTAGCTTATCATACGAGGAAAAACTAGATAGTTTAAATATCTTCTCACTGTCATACCGTAGGCAGAGAGGAGATTTAATCGCAATATTTGAAATTTTAAATTATGACTACGGACCTGACCTGTCCTCTTTTTTCCTTCCCACCAGGTCAAAACACCTCAGAGAACATAGCAGGAAAGTTCAGAAGCCAAGGAGAAATCATATTGTTGTTGAGTACTGGTTCTCACATCAATTCATAAACTCTTGGAACCGACTCCCAGAAGAAGTGTTGTCTGCAAACCTCAATTGATTCATTCAAGAAGGGTTTGGACAACCACAGAAATTTACTAGAAAAGGATTAGCATAAGCTCCAAGCATTCTATCCTCAACCAATAAATCTGAAATCAAGCTCCATCTCTCTCTCCGTCCATCTGCACACACGCATGTCATTTTCGGTCACTCTCTACACCAATCAATCAATCTATCCCTCAATCTACACATCTGTCCCACTCTGTGCATACTGCACTAATGCATCTTATATATTGATAGAATGGAGGTTTTCATTTGCACAGTGCCTTTATTTAATCCCATAGATTACAACAATTCATGGTTTGTTTCCAACACCGATGTATTTTAATGAGTTGAATTTGTATATTATTTGACAGCCAGCTGATTTATTCTCATTTGATTGTATCTTGGGAATGACTACTTTTTGTTGGAATATGCCACATAAATCGGCTAGCTTAAGTTCACAGGATGCAAATATTTTTCATCCATCGAAATCAATCGTAAGTGGTGCATTTCATATAGTTTTGAAACTATCCACCAATGTTGGCAAGGCGTAACCTGCTCTTGTACATACTTTCAAAAGTGGTTTCGGACAAGTTAAACTTTAAGCACCACTAACTACCAATCAGAGAACGACATCGAATTATCCAATGAGATTGACGAACGTTAGTTCAATGTTGTATAGCGCTTAATTCATTTCAAATGAGTGCACTAACAAGGTTACAGTTGCAATTCGAGGAGGACAGTGTTTTCCAATATTGCCTGGATTTAGGCTTCTTCCAGAAAGCTATAGCAGGTTAACTGATGGATTTGTCCATCGTTGTGCAATATGCTTGGAGCGAGTTAGCATTAGAGAGGATAAGCTTATAATTTTAATATTTTGTAGGAACTTTTTTTGCAAGGTCACGCCTCTCTGTCACGCAAATTTTATATATCTGCAGCTAATAGGTATTGAAACAGCCAGTGAGAGCCGCAGCTGCTGAGACGGAGAATAGCCTCGTCTCAACAGTTCAATGGTACCAGCATTGGAGAGATATTGCTTCTTGGAAAATGGAGAAGATAAATTCTTTGTTGGGTGGAGAAGACGTTGTTGTGCACGTTGATGAAACTGTGTTGGTGAAAAAGAAATACAACCGTGGTCGCCAGAGAGCGAACAATATTTGGGTAATAGGTTTGTATGACACCTCCTTCCGAAAGGGATTCGTCGAAGGAATAGCAGACAGAAAGGCAACTATTTTAATACCTATTATTACCAGACTTGTAAAACTGGGACCAATAATACACACGAACGAATTGAAAGGTTACAGTTCCCTGTCATCTCTGGGATATCTTCATCATAGAGTCAACCATTCAAATGATTTTGTGGATCCCGTTGCGAGGACACATACAAATTCTTCTGAAGGATTTTGGTAGTCCGATGCTTAACTGGGAGATGTTTTTCTCACATGTTAGGGATAGATACCCCTTGTAACAGTTTTATGCTTTTTTTCCTGTAAATATACGTTTCCATGTATCATAAATGCCTCTTTAATTTGATTGGTCCGTTCAAGATAGTTTGCTGATTGGTTGTTAGTGGTGTCGAAAGTTTAACTTTGCTGTGGTTTCAAAATACTCCTTTGTACTTTTGCAGGTAATGAAAGAAAAACGGTGACGGAGTATTGGAGCATGTTCTGCGTGGAACAGGATCGCTTCAGGTGGTACACTGGTAGTTATCAAATCAGTTGAAGATCTTGTAGAAGGAGTAAGTAAATATCTTGGGATGAAACAAACTGAATATTGGGTACCATGTTTGAAACCATATTTTCAGAATCAGGATAATAATATTATCATTGCCATTAATTATAACCAGAGAGTGCTAAACCCTTGATAACTTCCTCCAACTGGAAATGTGTCAAGAGAGGAATTCAACATGACAGATGTTTCATTTTAAGAGACTGTATTGACCAAGTACTGCCCCGTGATTACTCCAGATTGTCATCAGAAACGCCATGCGCGAAGTATTATCCTACATAATCTACGCATTAGCCACACACAAGAATGTTTCCTATTACACCGGTGACTAACAGACACCACAGATCACACGAAAAGCATACTTGTTTATTCTCCTAATAAATATTACTTGGTTACAGATAGTAGTCTTGATGCAGGATTTAACACTCAGCATGCAATACAATATTGAATCTTTAAAGGCGAATGGGATGTTTCCTTGTGTTTCGATTAATCTGAATGTCTCATTTCGGTGGACATGTCAATATTCTTGACATGGGTTTAGCACTTGCGAATAATTTATCCTTCCTTCCTTCCTTTTCTGATGGTGATATTAAGCTGATCACCATCCTACACGGTCATTGCAACCCACTGATATCTTCAGATATAACCTCAGTGTTCATCAATATCCCTTCACACACAAATCATGTACTTTCAGTGTGACCTTTACATTGTCTTTCATATGACAGCGCGAAATGGGATCTGATACAACTTCATTCAAACTATACAGTGACGTATGTCGATTATCGCAGTTGTTGGCGACGGAAATGGGGAAGTATATGCTGAAAGTGACTGATTAGGTGAAATCTGTTTTATGAATTAAAAAAAAACACTACAATTCTCCACATGACGTTTCAAAAGCTATTCAGTTTTCTCAGTCTCAATAGTCTAGCTGTTCAGGTTAAGGACACATCATCCAGGATTCTGAGTTTACTTCTTATACAGCCACAATTAAGTCTATTTCTATGCGTTTATCAAAGTTATTTGTCACCCATTACCTCCTCGAAAGCTAGACGATGGTGACTTTGTGCCTGAGTGCCTAGTTTGTCTAAGTTTAGTTTTTCCTTTCCAGCTGACATATTTCATCAAAGATAAGTTGGAACAGGACATGTTTAGAAATCCTTGTGAAGACGGGAACTTGAAATTCAAGTCAAGAATTATCAATCTCCTTTCTCTGTCTCTTTGGGTTACTGTTTCCAACCAAAATAATGCTGGTAGTGACTATTCCGATTCATCCATGAAAGTGCAGTTGTCCGACTTCTGAAAATGAAATCATCCAAACGATATCTTTGCTTAGACACAGGCTTTTCTTTTCCGATTTCATCAGGATGTACTCATATGATGACAAGTTCATAAAACAGGGGAATTCGATTAGAAGTTTCGCAATTAAATGACCAAGCTCAAAGAACACAATTACGTGGAGAACCCTCCTAATGAACCAGAAAGCAAATCCATTATTTTGACACAGATTGCTTCTTCCATTTGAAATAAGCATCGTTCTTCGGTCAATAGCCTTCTCACACAAAATTAATTAGTATATACCTCCTGATTGAATTCGTAGATAACTAAACGTGCATACAAACAACCACATGAGAACAACATACATAATACGACGATTATGTCACATTTTGTGTGAAGTGGAATCACATTTAGAGTGGGAATGGACTATGATCCTTCAGTATGTAAAAATGCGTCAATAATCATCACAGAAGTTAAAATATTTACATATACATGCGAAAATACGTGCGAGTATTCTCGAACGCACGAAAATTCGTAGCTCGGAGGTACAACAAGTAAGTGAATTTCAGCTTATATCTTATTTCTCTCTCATTTGCTCTCAGTTTGATTAGTTACTAAGTTTGCTCAAATATGAATAGTTAGGTGACGATTTTAGTCTGACTTTGATCATGTTCGAGATATTTCACTTGAGTATGAATATAGGAAGTACACTCAATCACATTTTAATGAGATTTATGGATCTAATGAATGTGGAATGTTGGTCTATGATAACTAGATGTCTAATAAACTCAGAATTCAGTGAGGTGTGATAGAGGGAGCTGATGTTCACATTTGTGATCGCCAGTCTTGTAGCAAGGTGTCATCTTGTGATACTTGTATGCATATATTGACTCTGTATATATGGCCAAATTAAAGCATTTTTCCTGGTGATGCAGAAGGGGAATTCCAGTAGACTGTTTCCTCAAAGTAGATATCGTGAGTGAGAAAGACAAATTAGATTTTCTTCAACCCACTCAATTTCTAAAAGCACACTCTTCCATGCGATCACTGACTGCTGCCCATCAACATTCGAAAACAGGTGTATATCTCAAGTGTTATGGAACAGGAATTATGTTCAAATAATCTGACAATCATATCCACTCCACGTTTTCGGTTGGAATATTCGGAAGGTCTAATCCATATGGTAGTTTTCATCATGTGTATATTCAAAGTTGACAAGGTCTTTTCTGAGTCCTTGTCATCAGTCACTTTCTTCATCACTTTCAGCTCATTGGAAAATGGAACATTTTCATGCATCGTATGAGTATTCTAGTTATAAGAAGGAGAGGTTACAGCGAGCCCCTTCCCGTTTCTACATTTGGGTAAGATGAAAATCAATCGATGAGTGACTGTTTTTATGCTCAGGTCCCAATATATACACTTCTTATGATACTGGTGACAGCTTGTGTTGTCCTCTTATTTACTTTCGTGTAAGACTACATAAACTATCATGATGAAATATTATCTTGGTTGCAGGGAAGCAATCTGGAATTTCTTCAAAGGGGATCCCTGGGTAAAGTAGACCATTGTGTAAGTTCTCTGTTCAACATTATTTATCGAATGTTCGATTGAATTATCACACCTCGACCAGTGAAATTCATTTGTGTTACAGAGCAGTAATCCAGTTCATAGCACACTCGAGACCTAAATTAGTATTTACTGAATTCAGAACAAAATATTTAGAGCGAACAATTGTTTTCAATAAATTCTTCTTCAGGCTCTACAATTATAAATCCATTAATTTAAGCATACAATAGCCATCCAGCTAGCCAGTAAAGGCAAATTACTGCAAGAAAATGGATATCCACAGAGCTTCCTAAAAAAGTATATGTCAATACCTATAGACAGGGTAAAGGTGGATACCGTAGACAAGAAACCTTTGTATCTTAAGTTAAGTTACAAAGGGGAAATTGTAGCTGACATTCTACAGTGTCGACTCAATAGGGCAATAGATAGAACATTTCCCGCAGCTAAATTGGCACTAAACTTCTCAACTAAACCAGTGCTCACACAGCAAGTAAAGGATAAATTACCAAAGATGGCCTCATCAATGTGCATCTACGAATTCAACTGCTCATGTGGAGCTAGTTATATTGGCCGTACTCAGAGGGCTTTATCCATGCGCGCACGTGAACATGTATCTGTATGGTTGAGTAAAGGAGTAACCAAAGGCATAAATAGTGCAGTCTTAGCCCACTTGGTAGATACTGGACACCCGACAAAACTTGACCAAGCGTTCTCAGTTATTTACCGCGTTCCTAGTAATTTATCTAGAGGAGCTCGACTACGTCTTCTATCAGTAGCTGAAGCGGTTGCAATTAATACCAGAAGACCATCCCTCTGCAGACAGAAGAAGTATGTTCAACCTCTATGTTTACCTTGGCCTACAATAAAGCCAACAAATCCACCATTAACACGTGGATGTTTCAATTTCTAATAAATTGCTAAAGAAGTTCAGAGTGATTTTCCGGACGAAACGATGGGAATATTTAAATGAAATACTCTGAGATTTCCAAAAATATTCTATTAACCTCCGGTGGAATATTAACTACTCAGAAGTTTGGGCAATATTATCGAATACAATACTGAGAAATAGTTTACAATTGGCCAACATATGAACTATATTCATACCGAATCTTTGGTAGGCTTCTTAATGTTGTGTTGATTAGTGTGATGCCTGCTAACACTGGAGACTTCTCTCTTCCAGACCTCCTACTAACCGGTTTCTACAAATACTCTATTCTGTAAACTTATTCCAGTGATTATTTTGTGTATCACTTCCGTCAGTATCAATGAATCTCAGTGAAGATGTTGAGTACAACTCGGCCAAATTAGAGAAAAGTGCGTTGGTAAGTCTAAATGGAATGATCTAACTAAGAACAGTAACTGATTCTCCCAAACAAAAACTGGTCCTAAACTCTCTCTTTGCTTGACAAATCATTCAGTAGCCACTGATGTAAGTGTCTAGTATTCGGTGAAGTGGATTAGTGCTCTATCCTACAGATGAAATACATATGTCAAAGTGCGATGGACTAAATTCCACAATCGATAAATAAAGTTGATTGAAGGACTTACAACATAAGATACACTGCACCGAAATTGAACTGGAAGAAGTACCAAATATGTTCTCTGTGATAGAAGATAATATTTCAGCGTGAAATCTAATCTAATCTTACTTAATGCCAAGTATGACGACAGGTATAAATGTTAGCAACATCATAATGAGTGTATCTCCTGCGACCTGAAAATAATAAAGTGGCTTCCTCAACAATTCGTATTCATCTTACCCAAATGTAAGCAGTGATAGGGATTTTCTGTAGCTTCTCGTTGTTATACATCGATATTTCATGTGGTGCATGGAAACGTGCCATTTTCCGATGAGCTGAAATTCACGAAGAAAACGATAGATAACAATAGCTTCGAGATAATTTCATCACCTCAGAATAGATAAGATGAAAATGGTCAGAGAGATCACACTTTTTGTAGGTGACAAGTGATAATGTGAAATGGAAATGACTTCGAGATTATTGAAACGTATTTGTGTTTGGATAGTGCACGAGACCGAGTGTTAACTGGTCTAAATCAATCACCATAAAGAAGAGTATTCGTGAATGAATTGACTTGAGCACAGTCTCATTTGCCTTTTACACAGCCGATGTCAATCAATTTTGAGAAAACCGCTCAATGGAATTCATTTTTGTCGTCAGAACAAAATTGTTTACATTCAGCTGTATATGCGGAATTAGTAAGTAGAAATGCTAAAATAGGACGCATTGGCACATGATTGGAGACGATAAATGTGAATATCAGCCCCATCCATCTCACTTCACTGAATTCCGAATTTAATGGACATTCAGTTAACATACACTGACATTCCATATTGATTAGATGCCTAAATGTTAAAGCACTTTCATGAAAAGTAACATCTATTTTGCTTGTCAACTCAAATACCCATCTAGAATGTGTATATCGAATAGAGCAGGTTGGTTGACGTAACCAGAGTCAGAAGAAGAAGAAGAAGCACCTGACTATTCATCTTTGAGTAGACTCAGTAATAAATCGAACTAATTGTAACACTGTGAAGTGAAATGCAGCTGAAATTCACTTACGTGTTCTACCTTTCTAGCTGTGGATTTGCGTGACGTTCGAGAATATTCACACGTATTTTCTCATATATACATTTTGACTTCTATGATTAATTATCGACTCATTCATAGACACACATTGAGCGATCATAGTCCATTGTGCTTCCCCTCTCTCACAAAATGACTTTTGTCACATAATCATCTCAGTGTGTATGCTGTTTTGATGTGATTGTTTGTATGCACTCAACACTGTGTACTAAACGAAGGACAATTAGTTATCTGAGAGTTATTCTCTCAGCAGCGACATACTAACTAGTTCGTGTGAGAAGGCCTTTAACCGAAGGACAATGCATGCTTCAAATGAAAGAAGCAATCTGGGTTAAAGTGATGGAATTGACTCGTGGTTCAACCGGAAGTTTTTGAGTGTGGTTATAATCTACACGACTGGTGATTCAATTGTGAAGCTTTCATTGACATTCCAGAAAACATCCTTCCAGATGAGCCCAGTGAGTATCTCATCTATCTGACCTTATTAAATATCATGATTAATTTGGTGAGAATAACCGTAGTTATTCTAGAAATTCTCAAACGTCCAAATGCCTCAGATCGACTGACAATAATTATTTCATTTCAAACATATATTGTGGGTCAATTCATTATATTCCTCATCAAATAATCCCCCCACGTAGGTGAGGACATCGGTGGCACAGTGGTTAGGACTCTCGCCGACCATCCCCATGGTCCGGGGTTCGAGCCCACGCCGACGCACACCTGATATCTATGGTCGGCCTGCAAAATTTTGGCTACCGATAGCCATGCTGAAAATTCCATACTTGTACCAAAAAAATACAGTGTGGAATCAAGCTGTAATCAAAAATAAAAAAAATAAATAATAAAATAAATCTTGGGATGAAATTATTCTTCTCCACAGGGCTGTCGTCGTCTGAGTACACGGTGATGGAAATGGAGAGGAAATGCTTGAAGCTAATCAAAGATGTCTCTTCGGTGATTTCATTCTCAGGAGTCGGAGAAATCCACTCTTATACATATATATATATATATATATATATATATATATATATATATATCACGGTAGAGCTAGAAGAGGAAATTATCGAAAAGGATGATCTTTGCTTAATATATAGTTTTTTCTAGATATCTGATTGAATATTTTCTCAACGCTGAAATCTTATACATAAGACGGAATAGTCAATATCATTGTCTAATTCGAGTGAGTAACGTAGAGAGAATTAAGAGGTAAACAGTTCTGAACTAAAAATTCGAGTCTACAGTTCAACTTTCCGCACACCAGTAAACTTTAATACCAAGTCGAAAATCATTACCTAATTTTATCTCCTGTCGTCATTATGTTCAACTGATTAATGATTGTAACCATTCCAAATGATTAATTTGATTGATTCTGACTGGCAGTGAGATCCATTCACTACTCACTTCTGTATATCTCAGCACTTCATGGTTGGTCAACATCCAACCACCTGAGTACCCGCAGGTTAGAAATCAGTCTCCAGTCAGTGCACATAATCTCATTTCACACTCTGGTGATATAAGTATTCAAGGGACACATGGAGGCAGTTCTATCTGAATTCCAACAACCTGCCTTTAACTAGTCAGAAAGAAATGAACCATTGTCAGCATCCTGCTGTCTAGTGAGAAAGGAATAAATTTTGGTGAATAATTTACACAGAGAAATTTTGTTAATTTGAAGCTAACCACCAGGGAAGCGGTTGTCAATTCCTTCCTTATCTCTCATTCCTCATCCCTACATCTGCGTTCAACTTTATACTACTCGCTAATAGGAAGTAGCATATGTTTATATTTCACCTACCATTTTACTGTTCAACTCTTAATAGCTTAGCTATTGGTTTCTGCTGGAATATATATCTCACTTATTGTATGAATAACCTCGTCTAATTAACGAGCTTGCTATTATTCTTGTCGGTTCTTTTCCCGGTTAAGGAGGAAGAATTAGGTGTGGAGCTAATGACCCTACCTCAGAAAAGAGGCAAACTTACGTAGAAAATTCAGCCATCCAAAGGTTTTCAAAAAACACGAAAAATTCAAAAAAACAAACGCATTCTCCAATGGTTTCGGAAAGGCGAAATGACACAGAGAGCAGGTGAAGGCCTTCCAGAAACCAGTCACTCAATATGTATTCTCTTGTCGAATGCAAGAATAAGAATAGGAGTTTGGAATATACGTACGATGTACGAGACTGGGAAGGCTGTACAGGTAGCCAAAGAAATGGGATGTGGTATAGAAGTTCTGGGAATCCGTGAGAACGGATCGAACGGATGTGGACTGTCACAACTGTCAACTGGTGAGTCAGTAATCTACTCCGGTCTGGTCATACAGAGCAGAAAATAACTATGAGCACAACGAGACAGTGAATGGTTATCGTGATGTCACCAGTGGAAGTCAAAGTCCTAATGCAGTTGGAACCAATCTCCTTCTCCAGGATCATGACAGCAAGATCCAAAACCAAAGTAAGGAAGGTAACAATTATCCAACGATACGCACAATGCAACAAACAGCGTGTAACAAGAGAAGAAGGAAGATTTCTGCAGACAACTACAAACAGTTATGGACAACATACCAAATTGAGACATCGAGATCCTCATGGGCGATAGGAATATCAGCTAAACTGGTAGCAGACAGATGATACAGGAAGGTACCTCATCAAGGATCGACAGGCTCTTACCTGGTGAAATGAATGAGGAAGTAGAATTATTCGCAGACTTCTGAGCTTTCAATGATCTGGAGATCAGAGGAGCTTCTACAAACACAAGGATGTACATAGAGCGAGTGACATGGATTTCGCCTGACGGACATACCACAAGCCAAATAGATTTCCCCTCAATGCCGCTCAAGGAAGTGGAGTCGCAGTCAGCCTGCTGGATGCAAAGTCGAGAATGGGAGCAGATATGGGCTAACTCAGACCATCATTTGACTTAACGAACCTTCAAGATAAGCTGAAATCCATGGAAACGAATGGAGACAAGCCACTGTTGTTCGAGTTCAACATTCATTAAGAGAGACTCCATCAAACAAGTCCCACCTTGTGTCTTCGAGCATGCTCCTCAGATTCTCAACATTCTCCTTCGAGTAACATGTATGTACAATTTACTTGGAGAGGTGTGAAAAGGTTTTCTTGTGTAACTTCCCCTAGATTGTGGATAAAACCCGTATAATACAATGGCTGGAGTTGAAAAGTGGGGCTCTTTTACGAGCTCCGTATATTCTCCAGTCATTTATAAATAGAAGGTCACGAGAAGTATCCTGTCGGGTGGGAATGTTAACTACATTTTCATGACCTAGCACTGTAAGAAAACTGCAGTCACACGAATTAAAATCACCTGTCACTATGGACAATGAGTTACCAAAAGTGGCGGCAGCGAAAATGGTGAATTCATCAGGAAACTTAGATAGTTCTGAAGTGATACGACAAGGTGTGACATAAATATTCGTGATAAGAGTAAACTTGTAATTAGACAAATATTTAGGTCGACATTTGACAGTTATACAGTCACTGTTATCATTTGGGAATAGAAAACAGACGTTGTTGGCGAGAGACCACTGTGAATTGATAAAAGTCGCAACACCACCACCTCGCTTCTTCCCTGAATTGCTTCGGTCTTGTCTGTACATATTGAAGCCACTCAGGGAGAATAAATTGTCATCATATAAATTGTGGAGCCAAGTTTCTTGAAGAGTTATTACACTTGTATTACGATAAATATTTGAGCATAATAGAGCATCCAAGTAAATAATCTTGTTCGATAAGGACCTGTAATGTTTCCTCATAGTCGCAGTAACAGTCATCTCATGCATTGGAGTACACTTTAAGGATCGTTGCCATCCGCCATGTTGCTACGTCATGTTATGATCCCAACAAAAAGATGAAGACAACTATGAATGAATTTCATCTTCCCCACAGGCTTGTCATTAGCTGAGTACCTCGTGGTGACAACTTCAAACAGTAATGGACACCATTGTGACATCAAAAACCTCATCGTCGATAGGAATACCAGCTGAACTGGTAGCAAATAGATAATACCCTAAGAGAAGTCATCATGGACCAAGAGACTTCTGCGCTTTCAATTTTTTTTATTTACAGCTTGATTCCACTGTATTCAATGATCTGGTGATCGGAGGGAACGTGTACAAGCACACCAATATTAACACAAAGCAAGCGAGTTGAATTTAGCCTGATGGACATGCCACAAATCAGATAGACTTAATCTCAATGCTGCTGAGAAAGTGGAGGTGCAGCCAGGCTGCTGAACACGTTTGTTAGCATGATAGGAGAACTGGTTAGATGATTTTCTTTCGTATGCATAGCTGTGGCTTCTCCGACTGGATGAATGGCTAAGGCTTCAGCAATACAAAGGAGACGAAATCGTATTGTCTTTGGTAGGTTGTTCTTCACTTTGTAGATCACTTTGAAGCAGGAGGCGTTTGGTAAGAAGAAATAACCTGTGTTGATGATCAATGTTCGATGATCGCACACCTTATACAGCCACCATCACATTCTTGTAGTCATGCTGTGGGATAATGTTCTTGAACTTTTCGGACACGCTATGCGTCGAATGACCAATGTACCTGGTTAGCTCCACAGCAACAGGTCAACTGATATATGCACACAGAAGTCACCAAAACAGATATCATGTTCTCAAGGGCTCTGCAGTTCAATGGGCAACTAAAGAGCACTACTGCGAAGAATGTTCTTCTCTTGAGAATATCACAAACTGTTCAACACCGATCACTGTATTGTACGGCTTTTACGCAAAATTTATGGAAAGTTACAGAAGAGAACCTTTTCACACCTCTCCAAGTAAATTGTACATGCATGTTACTCAAAGGAGAATGTTCAGAATCTTGGGAGTATGCTCGAAGACACAAGGTGGGACTTGTTTAATGAAGCCACTCTTGATGACACTATCTGCAATATTACACGTTATCTCAAATTTTCTCTTATCACCTGTTGTCGCAGAGAATTGCTTTTCATCAGATTTGATCGTTTCCCTCCCGTCAACTTAAAAAGATTTGCAGGCCAAAACGAAAAGTTATATAAAATGAAGGATAACATTGGTGTGATAAGTAAAAAAATCGTAATCGAGTCTGAAAGGCACAGACTGAATTCATTTTATAGTCAGAAGTTTATATCCTGTGAAACTGTTTCGAATATCTCGACGCTTTTCAAAGAAATTACTGTTTGTGAGCAGATGAATAGTACTCTTGATTCCTTTGATGTATTTATTATTATTATATATTTTAATTCCTAGAGGAACATATTGGGCTTCAGCTGCGCGTCTCCATTGCCTTCTGTTTTCTGCCAACGTTTTCACTCCGCTTCAAGTCTGCCCACATGCTTTCATCTCCTCCTCACATGACCTCCTCCAAGTCACCCTTGGACGACCAACTCGCCGCTTCCCTTTCGGGTTCCACTCGAGCAGTAACTTGTATAATGATGTCACTTGATGGTTTTCTCAGCGTCTGGCCAATCCATCTCCATTTCTTCCTAAATCGGTTCCTGGTTGGTTCGCTCATTGCCAAAGATCACTGTTGCTGATCTTTTCTGACCGGCCATCTGATCTTGAGTATTGAGCGAAGACAACTGTTAATGAAGGTCTGAAGTTTGTTTGGTGTGCTCTTTATGACGCGCTGTCCAAGTCTCTGATCCGTATAGTAGTAGCACTGACTGACTTCACATTGGAGTTGAAAATCCCGATCTTATTTTTGATGCTGAGTGCTGTTGACCTCCACACAGATTTGAGAGTAATGAAAGCTTGTCTTGCTTTTCCGATTCTGGCTTTGATATCCTCGTCAGTTCCGCCTGTAGTTGAAACGATGCTTCCCAGGTAGGTGAAGGAGGTTGTTTCTTTCAGGTTCTTCCCATTTATGCGCTGATTGTTGTCTGTTGTTGTTGTTGCTGTTGATGTTGGCCAAGAATCTTCATCACCTCTGTTTTATCTATGTTCACGTGAAGTCCTATCTTTGATGCTTCTTCTGCCAACTTGTCGCTTTTCGCTTGCATATCTTCCAGTTTGTGGGAAATCAGACACATATCATCGGCGAAGTCCAGATCCTCCAAGTCTTTTGTGTGAGTCCATTTTATGCCTGTTCCCTCGTTGGTTGCCGTTGTCTGTCGCATTATCCAATCAATTGCAATCAGGAAAATCATTGGCGATAGTAGATAGCCTTGCCTCACTCCCGTCCTCACTTCGAAGGCTTCCGTAAGTTTCCCGTTGTGGATTACTTGGCATGCAGCATTGTCGTATAACTGTTGGATGAGATGTATAATTGTCGATGGGACCCCGTAGTAGCGAAGTAGTTGCCAAATCACCTCTCGATCGACGCTGTCGAAGGCCTTTTCAAAGTCGATGAAGTTGAGATAGAGAGGTGACTGCCATTCCAAGCTTTGTTCAATGATGATCCGTAGAGTGGCGATTTGATCAATACATGACTTGTTTCTCCTGAATCCAGCTTGTTCCGGTCGAAGTTTTTCATCCAGGGCTTGTTTGATTCTCTCCAGGATGATGCGGCTTAGTATTTTGCTTGGAATGGACAGGAGCATAATTCCACGCCAGTTTTTACATTGACTTAAGTCTTCTTTCTTTGGTAGTTTGAATAAGTATCCGTTCTTCCAATCCTCGGGTACTTTGCCCTCTTTCCACACCTTCTCCAGCAGTGGCGTCATCAAGTCCGCTGTTGTCTCTGGGTCTATTTTCAAAGCTTCTGCTGGGATTCCATCTGGTCCCACTGCTTTCCCAGCTTTTAGCATCTTGATTGCATTCAGGACTTCTGATTTCGTCGGGGGGTCAATGTTCACTGGTAGTTCTGCTTCCGTTGTTGGTATTGTTGGGCGCGTTGTAGGTGGCGGACGATTTAGAAGTCTTTTGAAGTGTTCATCCCAGTGTTTTCTTTGTTCCACCTCTTTGGTGATTGACTTTCCATTGTCGTCCTTTATTGGCTTAATCTGTGTCGAACTTTTGCCCGATAGGTGCCTAGTTGTTTGGTAGAGTGTGGCGAGGTCTCCTTTGCCTGCAGCTTGTTCTGCTTCGTTTGCCATGGTTTCATAATATTTTCTTTTGTCTTCTCTCTTCTTCACTCTTTTGTTCAGTGTATTGTAGCTTGCATTCAACTCCTGTTTTTGTTGCTCGTCGGTGCACTGGATAATCTTTTGTTTCACTGTCCTTCTCTCTTCTATTAGTTTCCAAGTGTCCGTAGTGAGCCACTGTTTGTCCTGTCTCTTCTTTCTGCCTAGAACTTCCATGCAGGTTTGGCTCCACACCGTTTTCAAGTTGTTCCAGTGCTTTTCGACGCCGACCTCTTCGCTGGTGTTGATTTGTATCTCAGCTTTGTCCTTTATGCTTGCAATGAAGATGTCCTTTGTAGCCTGGTCCTTCAGCTTTTGAGTGTTGAACTTGGCTTGTGGTCTATCTGCAGCTCCTCCTTCTCTGAAAGCTTTTAATTTGATTTGGATTGTCCCTTGTACGAGATAGTGGTCTGAGCCAACGTCTGCTCCTCTTCTTGCTTTTGTGTCCAGTAGGCTGCGCCTCCACTTCCTTGAGATTGAGATGAAGTCGATTTGGTTTTTGGTTTGCCCATCTGGTGACACCCATGTAGCCTTGTGGATATCTTTGTGCTTGTATACACTGCCACCAATCACTAGTTCGTTGAAGGCGCAGAAGTCGGCGAAGAGTTCTCCATTTTCATTCATTTCTCCGAGAGCTTCTCTACCCATGATGAGTTCCCTTCCTGTGTTGTCTGGTCCCAGTTTGGCGTTCATGTCTCCCATTAGTATTTTCATGTCGCCAGCTGGAGTATTGTCCATTGTTGCCTGTAGTTGTCTGTAGAATTCTTTTTTTCTTTTCGAGGTCTGCGTTGTTTGTGGGTGCATAACATTGTATGATTGACACTTTCCTTCCTTTGGAGTTGAATCTGGCGGTCATTATCCTGGACGAGATCGCCTCCCATTGCATCAGGGCTTTCGTTGCCGTTGGTGACATCATGATAGCCACGCCCTCGGTGTGCGTGTGGTTATCTTCTGGGTGACCGGAGTAGATCACTGACTCACCCGTTGACAATTTGGTGAGTCCACTCCCATTCCATCTGCTTTCACATATTCCCAGCACTTGGATTCCGTATCTTTTCATCTCGTTTGCGATCTGGGCAGCTTTGCCAGTCTCGTACATAGTTCGGACGTTCCATGTCCCCACACAGACTTTTTCTTTTGGTGCAAAGAGGTTCATCATGCTGAAGTTTCTGTAGCAACTTTGTTTACAGGGTGGGGTTGCTAGCCTCGCTCCTGAGAAAGGAATTGTTACATTCAGATAAAGTTTAGAGAGGAGCGACCTTTTAAGTTGCTCCCCTTAAAATCTGATAACAAGAGATAAAACAATCAGAACAACACCAGCAAAAGGAAAACAATTCACAGCAAAAAGGGCATAAAGCGACAACAACGATACAATAAAACGACATGCAAATAGTTCAGCACAGTTAACTAAAGTGATACCAAAACCTTGGACTCACTGACTTGGGCCAACTTAAACATATAAATCCAATAATATATACAGTTATACATATGAGTTATTGTTAAAAGACACAAGTGTCCAAAAACTTTGTTATAGGTATTAGAAGTCAATGATAGTATATCCAGAGTTTAAGCTTTCGAAAGTTAACGGAATGCAATAATTTCCAGAACTTCGTGGTGAGCAATAACAAAAAAATGAGAGTTTTATATATTACAGCAAAAAGTAACACACTTATTGAAAAGCGCGCCTCAGTTCCTTAAGTAGTGTCTTCCTTTGATGTGTGTACACTAAACAAGTCATTCAAACATTCTCCCACAAATGCTACACCTTCTAGTGTTACAAGTGCTAATGAAACCTGCTTCCCTGGTTTCAATACAAATGACGTTCGTAAATGTCTCCAGTCGCTGCACCTTTCTTGTTGCTCACGTCCAGATCTTCCTTCCAAAAGTATATGTAAGTGTGAGTCTCTTAATCGACCATATTTCTCTGACAACGTAGATCGATCGAGGCACTCGTTTATGCTTATGGTATGCTAGGTTAAAAATTAGATGACCGCTCTTAGATTGAAACTTAGTCATTGAGAAGATATTTATTGTATTCAGAAAGGGTAACTCATTTTCTGACCACTGTATTACGCCTCTTTTTCTTCTTCTCCTTCGCCTCCTCAGAAATGTTGAAGTGTAGAGTCAGTTTGAACATTTGGTGGTGTTGATGTTTACAGGTATATTTTATTTGTTATTCTCAGTGTCTATTCCGGTTAGTGTTCTTATTACAGAACACGAATATCATTGTGATTGTCTGTACAAGTAATAACACGCTTCACATGAAAAACAGAAACAATGATGAGCATTTCGTCACCAAGTACAGCAAGAAAACACACAAAACAGAATTCAAATGAAGATGCCGACAGAGTGACATCGTCCTATTCAACTGTTGTCAATTGTCGCGAACACTGAACGTTTGTTTATTGACCTTGGTAGTCATTAGTGGGCAACTCGAAGGCGCGAATGGTTCAGTCCTGTACAAGTAGGAAGAAGACGAAACAATACGAATAAAGTTACACTGTATTTTCTTGTAAGCATTTTTTTATAGACTTGCAACTATCTATACTCTAATTGCCAAACAATATAACTTTCTAACAAGTACTGGTGTTTTGGAGTTAAAGTCGAAGAAAGTACACAGTATTCATGGGTTCAGGGCGTCTTCGTAAATAAAAGGAACTTAGGGTTAAGTTCCTTGACAACTGTCTACTAATAAAGATAAGCTGAAGGAAGTATTTTACAAATTATCCACTAATTTTTGTTTCATTGAAGAAGGATGCCAATCTTGTTTCTGAAATGGCGAACACGTTGATCGTACAGAACCAGATGATGAACGCTGTGGTAAATTCGACGGCAATCAAATCCATCCACCAAGCGATCAAGTCCTGATTATCGACACAAGTGAACAATAACTACAATGTAGAGAAAGAGAAAGATTATCGACAGAGATGAGTGAATACAGGCGATCATCTCAAGCGTACAGCAATTCATATTTCACCGTATTAAATTAATTCTAATAATCTAGCCAATGTGATAAGATTTTTTCATATGATGAAATATGGACACATGAATCAATAAAGAATTCTCCACACATTCACTGTCGTCTTTCAGATCATACATGAGCAGATGTCTGATTGTTGTCGATATTGTAGTAAGAATCCGTTTCACACCTCAAACAGGTTCAACTTTTAGAATGATGGGTCGAATGTGTCATTATTCGTTTTATGGTCTGGTTGTATCACATGCAGAGTGATGTTGTTGGAAATCCTTAAATGTAAATTCGTTTAGCTGGTGAGGGAATATGAAAGCATCCACCAAGTGCATCCAATTCAAATAATACAAGCTGCTTAATAATCCAGCCATTTCATACACACACACACACACACAACCTGAGTTCATTTACGACAACCACTAGGAGTGAGTTGTCGTATTATTAAGGACTCACATAAATTCTAATCGTGATAACCAACGATGTAAAACATCATCTACTCTGGAAATAAACTCTCGAATATCGCCGATGTATTCACGTGACTATTGATGTAATATGAACGCAAATTGACTCAGCGATACTGTGATTCACACTGCAGTTCTGAGACTATCAAATACCTGATGTGCTTCGTGTAAATTACTCGCCAAAATAAACGTGATTAATACACCGATAAAATGATAAACTTACAAAGACTATGAATAATATACAGAAAGCTGCTGCCAGATTGATAAATATCTGCGTGAAAAATACGAGGAGAAAGGAGTGAATCATGAGGGAAGAGGTACACTCACATGCTTTGTTAATCTATGCAAATTACCACACATTGGCATATCTACTGATCTGAGATCTGTGAACATTGACTACAATCGAAACATGATGACAGTTGAATCACACCTGTCAGTGATACTGGCTGCATGGTGTGAGGCTGGAATATGTGAATATATGTCATTCACTCAATCTAAACAACCACTGCATCACTTCACATTTCTTATCTGACAGGAGAAATGTCATTATTCACTCAGCCACTTCGACTACAGTCGCATCTCTGTTAGTCCAGTATATATTCCGCGGAATGTGACAGTCACACCAGTGAAGTGTTGCCAAACATTCCCGAGAGTTGAGAGTGTTGACTATTAATAGCATGATCAGTCTGATGTTCTTGAAAAGAAACTGACTGTTAGCTGTTTCGAATGTTACCAATACTTGACATGCATGAAAATGAGGATGCAATAGGTTACCTCAGTGCAGCTTTCATTAACCAGCAGGTCAGAAGTAATCAGACTGAGTTTCAAATGAGAAAGTGGATTCTTCTGAAGAGAAAAGGGGAGAGGAGAGGAGAATACATGACACAATCGATATTCTACTACTTGGTTTTCTAAGTTTAATGGGCTGGATAGTCGAAAGTCTCTTACATAGTTTTGATTTGAATTTTTGGATAGAGAATTCCTGAGGAATTCGGAGCAATGAAGGTTTTCCCTGTCAGGCTTAAAGCGCAAACCAATTCCTCATGAAACCTCTTCCTCGTTTCATTCACGAAATAACGTCATCTCGTCCTGATATATTTGCTCTTCTTCACGGGAGGAATCAAATGAGATTCCAAGTTGTGGAATGAATACTGGAATTCGGATGCAGGGGGATATTTCTGAATAAAGCCGAAATTTCATAAGTTTCGACAAATAACATATGCAAATAATTCATGCAATGAAAATATTAATTTATAATTTACATCTTGCTTGGAGTAGACATGAAGAACGTTCAAGGCGATTCCCACAATCGCTAAAACTTATATTATTGAGGTAAACACTATCAGCCCCATTTTACTCATTCGTCGCATGAGCATAGCCATTACAACTGTTGGGATTTCCACCAAAAGTGTAATGACCAGAGATATGAGTCCAGATTTCAGTCCGATGGGTGAAAAAAGAACAGCGAATGCCACAGACCACAGTGCAATCTATGACAGAGGAGAAAGCGAAATGAGAACATGTGATCACACTGGATAGATGCATATTCATATATAAACACACATATTTACAATGACTACTGAGAATACAGTATATTCTCGATTCTTTATGGACAAACAGACAAACCACATTCTCATCATTCACAATCACTCAAAAATAAACAGTTCGCTGGAGGTCGCTGTCATCCTGTGAACTATGGGTCATCCTAGACATGTCAACATCAGTTACTTCTGCAAACTGCAGTTATCTTCGTGGGTCGACTAATCACTGCCTGACAACTAGAATGACTCGGCCTACAACAGTCGAGAATATTACGACCTCATCATCCATCGTTAAGGATGATGACGATGAATTCGAATGAAGTTCTTTCTTTTCAAATAGAATAATAACCTGAATTTCGACACTGGTATTCCCTGTCCTCCTCTTGGATGGAGCACATCAAGAGAGAGTCACTAAAGATCTCTAAAGCGCGTCCGTAAACACGTAAATATCACTTCAGTTCAGAAACTGCTTCGTTTGATTTCTCACGAATCTGTTTTAGATGAATATTGATTCGACTGTTTGAATGAAGTAGACTGTGGATTGTCTTATCCCAGGTCATGTGGAATCTACTTCTCGAGACCTCCAGTTTATTCATTCCTTCGAACTGCTTCCAAACAATCAGGAAGTTTATTTTAGATATTTCTTTATTGATTTGTCGGAATGAAGGAGATCGTCAAAATTCTTACCGTCTGTCATGTAGAATCGACTTCTCGAGACCCCCAGTTTATTGATTCCTTCAAGCTGTTCCTCAGGGTACACTTCCTCTTCATGCAACAGGTGGATTTACCTTTCTACATTTACGACTTAATAAGAAACAACTTTCCTCAGACTTCAGGTCATTCGTCATGAAAGCGATGTGTGATGTGAATCACAGGGATGTTTACTATGATGAGGTATTCGTGGGTGAAGATGCTTTCAAATTCCACCATAAATGACATCCATTCAGTAGAAATCAAGTTCGCTTAAATCCTCACAATTTCTTGTATGGCTAAATATGTGACACTTACTACAATTGAAAGCATGATATAGACACCAACACGTCGCGATCGTATTTTCGGCACGAATGCGAAGATAAGGAGCACAAGAAGACCGACTACTCTGAAATAAATTCAAAAACATCAACAAGTCGTTTCATATGTAACACAGTTAATCAGAATTGTGCGTTATTAGGTTAGTGCATACTATTTCATAATAATCGAATATTCAGAACTCTTATTCTCAATAGAAAAGGTTTTCATTGTGACGATCTAGGTGTATCGAGTTCATTCATCGGTTGTGATGTCAACTCTGTAAATGTCGCCAGCTACATTCACCCAATGCTCCATGAAATCACTCGTTCTGTTTCACTGTAGGCGGAAATCTCCGATTTGATGATAGAGGAAATCAAAACAAGTGGTGATTCATCGAAGAGACTCTTTTTTCAACGAATTTATCATCAAGCTGTACAATCAAAAATATATATAGTTTTTAAGAAGTTCTATCCGGTCAGGGAATCGAATCATAGGCGTGAATGCATAAAATAATAATAATGGTATGAAATGCAATTAAAAACTAAAATGTTTGGGACTATAATCATAGGTAGATGTCAAGTGGCGAAACAATTAATGTCATATATATAGAATAGTTCATAGGACGGGTAGAACTTGTAAAGTGTGTTGAATTTTAGGATTAATAGACAAATCGAATAAAATAAAAACGTTAGGTAAAATTGTGCGAAATTTGATATCATAAATTTAACGTTGTAGAAAACGTAATTTACAGAAATCACCACGTACCGGACCCATCTGTATTTATGAATCTCTGGCTATCGAAACAGAAAAGCCAGAGCTCTGTGTACAGAAAAGGTTCGTTCAACCCCTCCAACTTTCATGTTCTTAATCCCTGTATGCTAAAGTATGGTAATCCCTAATCATATTTTAGCTCTACCAATTTTTCACTTTTCATTTTGTCTATTTAATTTGTATACTCTTCCTTATTACGTCAATTGTTACTATTTCTATTCTCACTTTGAACTGTCCCCGGTACTATTTCACTTATTCCACTTGTCATTCTAAATCAATTCTTATATTACAACGTAAAATTCTATCATATCAAATTTCACACAATTTTACCTAACGTTTTTATTTTATTCGATTTGTCTATTAATCCTAAAATTCAACACACTTTACAAGTTCTACCCGTCCTATGAACTATTCTATATATATGACATTAATTGTTTCGCCACTTGACATCTACCTATGATTATAGTCACAAACATTTTAGTTTTTAATTGCATTTCATACCATTATTATTATTTTATGCATTCACGCCTATGATTCGATTCCCTGACCGGATAGAACTTCTTAAAAACCATATATATATATATATATATATATATACAATTGGTGGATGGTGGCTAGCAGTGGAATCCAGGATAACGTGCATTTCGTTCTATTTGGGACTCGTCAGCTGGATGTACCTGCATTTCTCAGTGAGGAATGATGTTCTCACTGAGGCTCAAACCGAGTGCTCAAAGCCGACATGTCAACCTGAGACCGAGCACTTCGGTCCAATCAATCGACGGGAAAATCAAAATTTCAATTCACATATATATATATATATATACGATTGAACAGCTTGATGATAAATTCGTTGAAACAGTCTCTTCGTTGAATCATTTGTTTTGATTTCCTATATATTACATTGGGAATTTTCCCAGAGATATAGTGAACCTTACCGTCTTTTTCAACCAACGGGAAACATACACTTCTTATTTGCACTCATGAACATTACCAACCATTCTCGTGACGATCCTTCCCTTTGTTACCATTAATTTTAGTCGTTCCATGTGGGTTTCCTACTGATTCACTCTTCTTAACACGATTGTGCATCCCAAAGAAGTGAATTTGTCGAGAAGAGACTCTTCACTGAACCGCTTGTATTGATTTTGTCAATGATACTAGGAACCGAGATGCCCTCTACTATGTATACTTAAGACAATTTACCTTGCATCAATTTCAGTCTGTCAAGCGAGAGGTTAAAATTATTTATCAATTGTTATTTCTACAAATTTGACTTTTATTTACGTTGAATTATCGTCTACCTAAGAGTTCCAGTAAAATTATCGAAATGCACTATTGACTAACGGTTTGCATCATGTCACGATATGAATAATACTCATCCTAAAACTTTAGTAGGATTCTTGACATATGGTAGTGATCATTGTGATGTCCAGTACTACTGGAGATATCTGTGTCACTAACGCTGTGTGAGCGTGTTTCTACGAATACTTTACCCTGGAAAATTCATTCCAGTGATTATTGTATGAACCAGTCGTTTTAATATCTATCCTTGGGACTTAATTACACACTTTAGTAGAATTAAACCTAATTAGCGAAACGTGTAATCGAGGATCTCAATGCATAATAACACCAGACACTCTCAGACCTTGACGACCTAATATAGATTAAGACTCTCTTTTCTTGACAATTCAGTAAATACTAATTTAGGTCTCGAGTGTGTTGTGAACTGGATTACTGGCCTGTACCACAAATGAATTCCACTTGTCAAGGTGTGATGAATTGAATCGAACATTCGATAAATAATGTTGACCAGAGATATTACAAAATGGTAAAGATTAGCCAACGATCATCTTTGAAGAATTTCCAAATTGCTTCCCTGCAACCAAGACAATGTTTCATCATAATAGTTTATCTAGTCTTGCACGAAGGTAAATGAGAGGACAACACAAGCTGTCAGCAATATCATAATCAGTGTATCAATTAGGATCTAAGAATAAAATTACTCACTCATCGATTCATTTTCATCTTACCCAAATGTAGAAACGGGAAGGGGCTCGCTGTAACCTCTCCTTCTTATAACTAGAATTCTCATACGATGTGTGAGAAGGTTCCATTTTCCAATGAGCTGAAATTGATGAAGAAAGTGACTGATGACAACGGCTCAGAAAAAACTTAATCACCCGAGAATATACATGATGAAAATGGCCATATGGATTAGACCTTCCGAATATTCCAACCGAAAACGTGGAGTGGATATGATTGTCAGATTATTTGAACATAACTCCTGTTCCATAACACTTGAGATATACACCTGTTTGCGAATGTTGATGGGCAGCAGTCAGTGATCGCATGGAAGAGTGTGCTTTTAGAAATTGAGTGGGTTGAAGAGAATCTAATTTGTCTTTCTCATTCACGATATCTACTTCGAGGAAACAGTCTACTGGAATTCCCCTTCTGCATCACCAGGAAAAATGCTTTAATTTGGCCATATATACAGAGTCAATATATGCATATAAGTATCACAAGATGACACCTTGCTACAAGACTGGCGATCACAAATGTGAACATCAGCTCCCTCTATCACACCTCACTGAATTCTGAGTTTATTAGACATCCAGTTATCACACACCAACATTCCACATTCATTAGATCCATAAATCTCATTAAAATGTGATTGAGTGTACTTCCTATATTCATACTCAAGTGAAATATCTCGAACATGATCAAAGTCAGACTAAAATCGTCACCTAACTATTCATATTTGAGCAAACTTAGTAACTAATCAAACTGAGAGCAAATGAGAGAGAAATAAGATATAAGCTGAAATTCACTTACTTGTTGTACCTCCGACCTTCGAATTTTCGTGCGTTCGAGAATATTCGCATGTATTTTCGCATATATATGTAAATATTTCAACTTCTGTGATGATTATTGACGCATTTTTACATACTGAAGGATCATAGTCCATTCTCACTCTAAATGTGATTCCACTTCACACAAAATGACTTTTGTCACATAATCGTCGTATTATGTATGTTGTTCTCATGTGGTTGTTTGTATGCACGTATGTATGTAACACAAGGTAACAGTAAGCACATTTAGTTATCTGAGAATTCAGTCAGGAGGTATATACTAATTACTTCGTTTGAAAAGGCTATTAACCGAAGAACGATGTTTATTTCAAATGAAAGAAGCAATTCGTGTCGAAATAATGGATATGCTTCCTGGTTCATTAAGAGGGTTCTCCACGTAATTGTGTTCTTTCAGTTCCATTATAGATGAGATTTTATTTTGATAAATCGCACAGTGTTTACAGTTATATGAACTGTAAACACTGTGCGATTTATCAAAATAAAATCTTATCTACAATGGAATTATGTGTTCTTTCAGCTTGGTCATTTAATTGTGAAGCCTTCATCAAATTTACAGGAAGCATTTTTGTGAGTTGCATCCAGAAGGTATTTAATGTATCTGATTTGATTGATTAAAATGAATAATAGGGTGAGAAGAACAGTAGCTATTCTCGAATTTCTCAAACACTCAAACGGCTCACATCGACTTTTAGTAATTATTTCACATCGAACGCGTATTATTGGTTAATAGTATATCTGGTTTATTGAATTATCCCGACAAAACTGTGAAAACAACTTTGAATCAAATTCCTGTGTCTTATGGACTTGTCATCACCCCCGACTAGTTGGACATCACTGTGTTATCTACCTGGCTCACTGCAATTCCGACAACATGATTCTCGTTATTGACAAATTGAAACGGATCAATGGCTCTAGAATTTTCAAACAATTAGCTGCTGATTCCATCTCATCATCGATTTCCCCTGTTTCCACGCAAGTACTCATTTTGATTTTATGCTCAAAAGCTTCGGGTAGTGTAGTATATTGACGCTGCGACACCAGCTGAGTAATCCGGCTCTGGCCATATCTCCTATTAAGACATTTTCGGAGCCCTTCAGTCATCTTCTGTATACAGCTTTCCGATATGAGAAATATATTGGATGAACGATCTTCAGGTTCCTTGAATAAAATGCTTCATATTTGAGGATTGGAAAGGCTTCCACGAGGCTGTTGGAGAACAGTATGTTTCCCACTGATTTGTTGTGATGCACACCCTGTTAGGACTGCGAATAACTACGTTTCAACGTTGTAGGTGCTCTAATCAGTCAGAGTTTTCAAAATTTTGGATGGAGGATTTCATCATGAGCCGACATCAGTTAGAGAACCATTGGAAAACCTGAGAGTACTGGACAGCTGTTTCGTCATAGTTTGGGACTGTCTAGCAGGACGCCCCCAGTGGGGTTCGAACCCAGGACCTTTTGGGTACAAGATGGGCTCGTAGACCATTGAGCCACTGGGACCCGATCCGATAGTTCATGAATTCAAGATTTCAGTGAAATGTACTTATTCGAACGAGGACACTTTGACTAATATTTAGATTTCTGATAAGTGTATCATTTTTCAGGACGCGTCACAACAAATATGAAACCATTAAATGTATGTTTATTCGAAGAAATTAGAGTCTCTACGCTTCTCGAAGTAGAAGATATCACTTTCATAATGTTACTGTATAAAACTCACAACTTATACGATACAATCTCACTTGAAAATTATCTTCCATATGAAATCGAAGATATGTTAAGAGATTGACAATTAAATTAAACCAAAAATGGAAACCTATCGTCGATTTCTTTCTCGATATCACACCGACAGCTAAATACATGTCAGTATATAATTCTTTTCAATGCTAATTACTTTGGTGTCACCTTCAAGAATCATCAAAGTATTATTCGTGTACCCGCCCATAAGAAAACTCCATTTCCAATCTCAGACCAATTGAATGAGTTCAAAACTATCCTTTAAACAATACTCAACCAGTTTATTGTGCTAATGAGGTATGGGTCGTTCGACGACCTTCTCAAAGTATGCACCCCCCCATCCATCTCAATTTTCTTTCACATATTTTTTTCAGAAATCGGCTCTTGGTTGGTTTCTGGCCAAAAATTCTTGTTGTTGTTGATTCTTTCTGGCCATCTGATCCTCAATATGGAGGCAGTGAATAGGGTAGCTGTTGGTAAACGTTTGCACTCATGTGTTGGAAATCCCTTTCGTCAAGTGCAGTGTAAGTTTCTAACCCATGTAGAAAAACTGAATGATTTCATATTTGTGTTGAAAATCTGAATGTTGTTGTGTTATGCTGGCTGAGTGCAGACAATTTCCAAACTGGTTTCAGGTTGATGAAGATGTATCTTACCTTTCCGATTATGGCTGGCTTTAACGTCTTCATCCCTACCGACTGCCTTCAGTTGAAATGATGATGCCTAGCTAGATAAGTGAAGGTGTAACAACAGAAGACAAGGGCCGGGCAACAGATCGTTTTATTATGAAAATCAACACGTATTTATACATATTTCACATACATTATTATAGCTTATGAGAGTAGACAAGCGCAGTTATCTGATTGGTTGTTTGTCAGAAGTTAGGCAGACAAACGCAGGCTTCTGATTGGTTGTTTCGGGATTCCTCGACAAATAGAGTTCTCTATCTGCGAATCATATTTTGCCACGTTAACTTTGCTGTGATTGGTTGTTGAATCAGCCTTGCTCATATTTTCTCACGGCCTGCTCTCACCACAAAGGTAGTAACCTCTTTCATATTTCCCTCGTTGATGGTGATCGCTACTGGTTTCTCTTGTTGTTATCGTTGGTAGTGATGGTGGTGGTGGTTGGTTATGCTCATCAATAATTCCGTCTTCTCTAATTTTGCCTGAATTTCTATCTTCCCTGCACTGCTTCTTCAACCAATTTATTGGTTTTCGCCTGTATGTCTTCTAGTTTTTGTGACATTAGGCATATATCACCCATCGCGAAATCCATATCTTCTACATTCTTCTTATTGGTTGATTGTACTACTGTCTTCTCACTCCTTCCCCATGAAGAATAGATCTGATATCATTGTCAAGTGTTGGTTTGCAGGGCTTCTACTGGCCACAGGATTGATCATATGCTGACATTATAGTTAGAGAACCAGTGAAAATCACCAATTGAGTACTGGACAGCTGTTTCATCCACCTTGTTTTCGACTCTCGATCAGTACTCACCCACTGTCAGGTTTCGAACCCATGACCTGATCTGATCCAGCGGTCAGAGCATGAATTCCAGCATCTGCCATTTTGAATCCCGGTGTGTACACATTGCAGCGGAACACAGCTGTCCAGTGCTCCCAGGCTTTTCAGTAGTTCTCTAACTGATGTCATCTCGTCACCCACCCTGTAGTCAATCAAATCTCCTCAGACTAACACTTGACTACTAATCCAATGTTTAATAGTGACTGGCCCTATATAGGAAGTTAGCTGGGGTTCCAGTGAGAAGTTGTAACCAATGGGGAGCATTAAGTCAGGCAAGAGCACAGTTATTCGCATTTGACATTGGCTGGCGGTCGCGTAAAATATATATATTTAGAATCGGCAGAAGTTGAGATTCATGAACCATTGAGTCGGGTTCCAGTGGCACTGATATCAGTATGAGACACCGAAAATATAAGAAAAGAATATTGTATTATTGTGTGTTATACAAAATCTCATCATTTCTAATTGTTAACTTAATAAAGTCTTACTGTAAAAATATTATAACCCATCCAAAGAGTAATTGGTTTCTGTGTTTCCAGATCATCCATTTTAGTGTTTAAAACACGACGACATCCTTCCTGTAGCTGTTAGCCACCAGAACATTGATGTTTGGTTGCTTTTGGGGATTTATGGGAATTAATTAAAACTCCCTGAGCTGGATGGTTAATTTGCGAAGCTTTCATCACCCTACTTACTAGGCAACATCTTCAGCGCATACTTCAATTTACTGAAGTGAGCTTTTAGATTTCTCCACGAGTTTATTAATCACCTCTCATTGTGGGTGACCTTGAAAGTGATTGGTTGTTTATGTGTGTTTTCACATCTTCTTGGTTACTTGTATTGGAACTGACTGTTTCTTTGACTTGAACTTTGACCCTTTGTGTGTGAAGGGTATCACAGAGATCAAAACCACATCAAAGTCATCCACCTGAGCTACAAATCTTCTCTATCATATCTCATTAAAACTCCATTACCCGGGACACATCTCCCCTCACCCAAAAAGGGTATCAACCACAAAAGCACAAACTTAGTCTGTGAGGTTTTAGGATACTGTCAAAGTGAATTAAGTGGAGTAGGATTCGGACCTGAGACCCATTAGTTAAAAAATCGCCTACTACTGAGCTACATATTTCACGCAAATGAAATCAGTCACCATCCGTCAGGTTAATTACAATCTGCTGACTACCAGGTTATCTCAGATAATCTCATTATCAATTAACGACCTGCTACTTTCCCTCTAATTCAGTATAAATCAAACTGACAAGAGAAGACCTAGTTGGGCAAATAGTATGTGTGTGTGTGTTGATAAGTGTATAGTAATATTCCATTAATTATTGAGGGAGTTTATTTAGATAAAGTTTCACAGTGTTATACAGTAAAATTTACTGATCATCTCATTTGGAGCACAATTTAATACTCCTCATAATCAAATCAACGTACTCACACAACCTTGTAACTTCGTTTATATAATTTCTGTGAATTTCTCCCGAAAGAAATCCGAAACGATAATCCAAACTATAGATTTAACCACACGTAGAGTGACGCGTAAAGTCCAAAATACAGGATATTCTGCAATACGGTACTTCATTACATAAGAATAGATATATAATATGAAAACCTCAAAATGTGAGGTGTCTGTGGCTAAATGCCGTCAAATGCACAACCACTGTGCAGTCAATAAGTAAAAACAGCAATGCTGTGTCAAGGTCGATCTACGTGTCGGTTCAAACGGCCCGCGAATGCCAAGCAAAGAATAAACAAATATGAACAAACAACTTTCAGTAGTAAAGCATACACTATAGGGTAAATGCAGCAAATAACGTTTAAGGAGAAGAAAAATAAGAACTATACATTAATAGAATGATAATAGAACAAGTAATTTAACTGCAGCTGTCATTGTTATAAATTGACATAAAAATCATACTACTTACTAATGACAAGTAGTATAATCTTGAACAAAGGAAAGATTTAGAATGAACAGGTAGGAAAGGAATTAACAATTTCATTATTTCCCATCGCTTGATTTGATTGGTAGTAGTGTGTTTAGAGCTGGCAGTTAGTCAAAATTGGTGGATAGTAATTTACGTCAATGTTTATGTCCTCAATATTGGTCGTGAGAAAAATGCGAACAAAGGCTTTGCGTAGGCGGATACGGTTAACATATAGATGATCTGACATTTAATGAAACAGCCACAAAAAGATGCGAGGTTAACTTTTCGCGAGAAACAACAAATCAGAGGACTGTGGCTTTCTCCCAACGATAATCTATAATAATGTACATGAAAATCTATAAATATGTGTTGATTTCCTTAATAAACGATCTGTTGCCTGTCCCTTGTCTTCTGTTGTTACAATAGTATTTTCCATATTTCCGGTATGAGTGATGAGTCATTCCTATTGCACGTGTTGGGTATAGACTCGATGAACAAGGATTCAGTAATCAACCTCTCTCGCTCTCCACCTACCTATATTACTTTTTAGAATTTTAACCCTCTCCCACTGACTTATTGTGTGGTTGTGTGTTAGTACATGCAACGCAACTGCTGAGGTTTTGTCTAAATGACTCATCTGTCTTCGTGGAGTCAATCGTTCTAACCTTAGCCACTAAATTCTTATGTTCTGATAATCTGACTATCCCTGACCTACTAGTTTGACCTATGTAGTTGACCTCAGTCACATTCATTGCAAGGTATTTTGTAAATTATGTTATTTTATCTAATTGGGTCAACCTACAGGGTCCTCTTACATACAGAACTTCTCCTACCTGAATGTGATTGTATGTTGAAATTCATCCTTGATTCCTGTTTTATTAGGAATCCTACATAGGATCTCAGATGTCCCTTCCTTATATATTAAAACCACTGTAGATGCTTTTGACCTTTTCTGATATTCCTAGTTAGTTCTCATGATGCCTATGGCATAGATGGCACTGAATTTGAAACCAAGTCAAGCATTAAATACCTTAGATTAGTTCTTTCCTCTGACCTTTCATGGTCATCCAACATCTTATCAATCTCTAAGAAAATGTTTCGCCCTACCTTCTGCATTAAGAAGTTAAGACAATCAGTTATCAACGAAAATTTACTTCAACAGTTTGGAAATTCCTGTATTTTACCTATTGTACTCTATTGCTCTCCATTAATCTTTCCTGGGTTTCTCAAAAACGACTGTATCATATTACGAAGGGTACTAAATGCTGTCAGTAGGGCTTGTGGTATGCCACAATATGCATGAGCTCTCCAATATTACAGTCGAGTGACATATAAATTCCTGTACAAAATGGGCAGACACCGCACTGTCAGACCCCCTGCACCCCATTTATTCACACCTGTCCCTTTGCATCTCATCAGGTAGGACGAAAAGTCAATATAAGAAGTTATATGCTCGAACCAATAAGTATAAAAATTATACAGTACCGTTTTAGCCCGTATTTTATGTGATGAAGACACTGTTAGACGTGAAACATGTAAGAAGTTACTATGTAATTAGCTAAGTGAATCAACCCTTTCATCGTTCATCTTTCTGTAATTTTATGGTGTCACTCTTTCTATCGTTTAATTATATATAACTTAGCTACTTTATTTTAGTTGTTATTACTTTTATTACTACAATTTCATACTTTATGCATATTTTTCTCCTTATCGCATACTGTAATTTGCTACATAGCTGCCATAACAACGTTTTGTTATTATTATTATTGTGTAATGTTTATTTTTTTGTCGTTTTGAGTAAATTAGATGAATATTGTACTGAATGCTGAAAATTCCTTGCTGTATCATTAGTACTGTATTTGGAATAAAGCAAAAATTATTATTATTGATGAATTTTATACGATAGTAATTTGACACCAACGCCTCTTCTATCTGTTTCATTTCACCGTTTAGGTTTTCAGTTGTACTACTTAGTGCTGGTTGCTCGGTTTGTTAGACACTTAACTAAACCTGCCTTCCCAGACAGTTAACGGATGAGATCAATTAAAGTTCAAATTTCTAGTGAAATTCGATGGCTTTTTATAAATGCTGGTATGCTGTTAACCTTCTTCTATTCATTTTAGTTTATAATCGAAAATAACTAATTCTAAAAAAATTAGTTCCCTTTATGAATTTAGATAAAGCAATAAGAAGACATAATTTGTCTGAATCGTGTAGGTAATGTATTTGCGCAACACATTTCGAACAATCTGATCACACTTCACGGACTTGTCATAGGAATGTGTATATATGAAATTATTAAAGAGGTAAGAGGTGAGAAAATAGACCACTTAGGTCAAGTTAAAAGGACATACTCAAGGTCAAAATAACAATGAAGACCACCAAATCAAATAGCAGAGGTGATAGTACATCTGCTATGGTATCAAAATAAAATTTACCAAAGAAGGTTTAGTGTGAGGACGAATGTAAAGCCATTATATCTATATAAGCTCTTCGAATATGCAAAAAATGACGTCACATCCCACTGTATTCACCAATTTGGATGTACGTGTGGACACATATGCAAAGGGAGGACTTATCGATCTCTGAAAGTAAGGGCTTCAAAGCATATTCCTAAATGGCTCCAGAAACAAATGGAATCTTCAGAACCTATTAACGGTGAGAACAGGAGACCTAACTCTTCTATTGCGAAACATATTACAGGGGAGACAGGACATAAAATTGATGTTAACACATCTTTAAAACCTATCTATAAAACGTGTTTGGGGCGTATCCTAAAATTTGTGGAAGCCTTAGCTGGCAATTAGAAAGTTCAAACCGCCTTTATGCGTTCAATGCAGTAATTCGTCCTCACATTAAACCTTCTTTGGTAAATTTTATTTTGATACCATAGCAGATGTACTATCACCTCTGCTATTTGATTTAGTGGTCTTCATTGTTATTTTGACCTTGAGTATGTCCTTTTAACTTGACCTAAGTGGTCTATTTTCTCACCTCTTACCTCTTTAATAATTTCATATATACACATTCCTATGACAAGTCCGTGAAGTGTGATCAGATTGTTCTAAATGTGTTGCGCAAATACATTACCCACACGATTCAGACAAATTATGTCTTCTTATTGCTATAACTAGTTCTCCTTGTTCATTCCCTGATTCACTATACTAGTGAGTTTGTATGTGTAAAGAATCTAGAGATATGTTCCAATTTTAACACTATGCAAGTGTCATCAACATATCTACACCATATTTTTGGAATAGTATTAGTATTAAGAGCAATATTTTCCCAGCCATCCATAAAGATATCTGCCATGCAAGGGGATATTGGTGATTTCGTTGCTATACCTTCTGTTTGTCTACATGTATTTCCCCTAGAATTTAAAGATAGTAGATGTGTGGCATAATTGAATTCCTAAAATAATTACCTCAAAGGAAAATTTCTCACAAATTTCCTCCATGATTGAATGATACTCTACCACAGTGCATCGGTGGCGCAGTGGTTAGGACGCTCGCTGACCATACACATGGTCCGGGGTTCGATCCCCAGCCACAAGACGCACTCCTTTACCTCACTCGCTAAGCCAGAAAAAATTCTGGTAAAGAGGACAGGTTGGGCATGAGGCTAGCAACCTCATCCTGTAAAATTAAACACTGCTACAGAAACTTCAAGCCACTAGCTTGAAGCCCTATGTTCCACTGGGAACGTGAAGGAAATATATATATATATATATATAGTGCCCAAGTTCTATTCTGATATCAGCACAACGTTCATTTGCACAGCAACTGGCCATTGCCCAACTAATAATAAATAACCTGATTACCAGCTGGTTTTTGGTTGGTAAGCTGACAGACCTCCAGGAATCAGTAATTATGAAGCCACCGCTATTTGGAATCATGTCGCCAGCCTGATTGTCTCACCAATTAGTCTTACAATCTAAATCAAAAGAATTATAAGAATTATCCGACTGTCATATTTTAAAATAATAATATAAAATGTCTTCACTTCTTCATTTACAAATAACGTGAACATGTTTCCTTGTATAAAAAAGTGTGGAAAAAAAGTAATCTTTGACAATTTATCCTAAGTTTTACAAAATGAAATCTAATGAAATTGACACACGCACACACACAGTTAGACAAATGTACACAGACAGACAGGCCAATAGTTAGATAAGCAGATAGACAGACAAACAAAGGGGGATGAATACAAAAACCAGAGATAGGGTAGTTGGATAGACAGCAACGGACAGATAGACGGATAAATAAATAGATAGATAGACAGACAGACAAGGCGAAATGGACACAGACATATACATAGACACGCACAGACACACAAGCACATAGACACTTTGGTGATGCAGACATCAAAAATGGACGAGAATAAAACGAAGACGGGCGACAATGGCTGGGAGGCAGATTTACAGAAAAACAGCAAAATTTTTTTACTGAAGATTTCGTCTCAATCCAACGGTATTTTTTTGTGAAACACTGAAAACCAGGATGTATGAGACAGCTGTTTCGCCCTGGTTTCAGACTCATCAGCAGAAGGGCTCACCAATGATCACATCATAAGATCGAAACCAAGAGAAAGCAGCTATCCACTTCTCTCTGATTTTCAATGTTTCTCTAAATCTGATTGGCTGTTGACGAAATCTACAATGAAATTATTTCCATAATCTTAGAAAACTCATAGTATCAAAAAGAAGTTCACTCATATATATTCAGAGGAGATAGAAAGATTAAAAATAAATGCATTACACTGCATAATAACAAGTATAAAATAGGAAAGATTAGAAAAGAGTTACATTTATGGTTCTGTGATCAATAAAGTACATTAGAGACATTCAAAAATATACAGAATTTTAAGTATTTTCATTTAGTGACTGTGGTTATGATGGAAGGGTTCAAATTGGGGTAGGGAGTGACAATAACTCACATACTATTCAGAAATTCTCACCTCGGTGTGTATTATGGAATGTTTTATCTGAAGAAAGTATAATAAAGAGGAAAAAAGGATAGACGAGTGAGTAAGTGAGTGAGTGAGTGAGGAGTTCACAGAGTTTAGGAACTTCCGAAGACATTCACCTCAGTTAATTATACACTATTCTAAGTATATCTTTGTCTATTTGTCGAAGAAGACGACGATGATATTGACAATGGAATCTGTGAAAGTCGTGGAAACACAGTAAAACTTTTACGTTTATGAAATAATGATTTGCCGCCTTCTTCATGCCCCGACTTACTATTTGTTGTTGTTGTTGTCATTGCTGTGATTGTAGGTGTTGTCACCTTCAGATCATTGCCATCCCGATCCATTCTATTCCTAGTCACTGTTGATCCAATACAAACACTTCTAGCTCTTTCACGTGCTCGTCGTTTCCGCATCACTTCGATGGCAACCATTCGACTGATATGCGCAAAATCATCCAAGTCATCGGATATTTCATTATCCTCACTAGTTGTCAATGAAGCGAATATATCCGAGGATTGTTTCTTATCAAAATGTCGGCGTTTCTCTTCACTACTAGGATGACTGATGTGCTGTTGATGTTGTTGTCGTTTACTGGTAACTTTATCATGAAAACTTAAACGACGTTTCACCAGCTTCTCATCAGTATCATGTTTCTCTGATGGTTTCGGTTTATGCACAAGTAAATTAATGCCTTGACTAATACGTCTCCCGGTGGGTTTTTTGTAAATTGATGATAGTTTACGAGGTTTTTTCTCTTTAAGCGAAGCATGTGTCTCTGATTTATCGATTGTTAGTGTTTTCGTCACTCGATTTGTGTAAGGTGAAATCACTTGATGAATTGTCGCCTGTGATTCTTGTTTATACTGTTCATTGTGTTGATGTTTTAAATGAAGATGAGGGTGTGACGTTAAACCGATGGATGCATTACAATTCATCACAACTTCTCTATTCACCTTATCATCAGTAGTCTTACGAATCTGTTTCCCATTATGATCATTATCGATGATAAAACACTCAGTTTGATTTAAATTTTCATCAATTATCGAGCTTTCTTCATCAACAAAAGGGATAGATGCAGCATAGGAATCAGACAGTTTAATTTGTAGTGGATTCTGATCTGTTTTTATCAAGCTGTCTTTATCAGTGATATTAATTTTAAATGAGCAGTCCTCATAGCGGTTATTAATATCAATATCATCATCATCAATATTATCGTCATTATTTTGTGTAATATTTGTGCGTAAAAGACAAATTTTATTGGGTTGATCTTTAGATTCATTGGTTTGTGTATGAACATTCACTTTAATAATTTCTGGTAATATATTTTTAGTAGTAGTACTATTACTACTAATATTTACATTATAAGTAGTTTGCTGAGTAGTATAAGGTGGAATTTCAAATGCTGACAAACTAATTGATATTGATTCATTTGACTGTTCATTAACTTTATCCAATTCTGAATGACTTATGCCTTTCACCGGCATAGATGGCATTGGAATTGGTATAGTGATGTTGAGGAGACCTTCACATTCACTGGACATTTCATGATTGTAATTATTATTATTATTGTTATTATAGGAATCAGTATCTGGTAAAGGCTTCAGGAGATTCGATGTAAGCTGTCTTGAATTCATTGGATATTGATCAGTGTTGCTATTTGGAGTGGTTAGAAGATTTGTACTGATGAAATCATGAGATATAGATGGTACTTGTAATTCATAGTGGGAGTGTTGTTGCTGCTGTTGATGGGGCTGGTGTTGAGGTTGATGAGAGGATTGTACTTCCCCATCTTCTCCATCATTTCTTGAAGCATGACTAGCAGTGTTTAAAAAACTACTCCTTGGTGTTGGCAGTACACCAGACGAAGGGAATAGACTAGTCTGTTTTGTCGAAGGATCTAAATAACTCATTGTACCGAATGAAAAACCACTAAGACGTGATGAAGTTCTTCGACGAAATTTTAGATATGCTGATGACGATGAAGATGATGGTGCTTTTGTTGTTGTTGGGGCAGTCTCTTTATTCAACTTCCCGTATTTACCTGTTGATGAATTTGTATCAGTTGGTTTTTCATGATGTTGTCCTATTCCAGTGAGTAGATTCCCACCGGCTAACGGACCATTGGAACTTTTTGAACCACATGGACGACTACTATTTGAATTTGAACCTCTAGAGCTATTTCTTGTCTGTTTAATTAGATCAGCTATCACTGCATCGTTGAGAATACGACGCTCGGTGTATTCATTAATAGTTCTAGTTAATGGTTCAATTAAACAACTTTCATTATCATGATATCGAGTGATGTGACGATAGTGATCACGTCGTTTCAACCACTTCAGCGACAACTGGCATGTACATATTGCTCCACAACAATAACATATATAAACATTTAGTTTAGGTTCATTTTTATTCATTTCATTCTCACCACCATCATCATCATCATCGCCTGCTTTATGATTCGCATTATTTCCAAAGTTGTGACCAATATTCCCAACGTCATTATCCCCAACTACATCTTCTCCCCTACCTCGACCATCAGCATCACCACCAACGGCACCTGCACAACAAACAGCCCCAGCACCATCACTCCTGCCTCCATCACCGTCAGCATCACTGTGATATTGATTTATCTGTCTTTTAATACTCTCCATTGTAAACTTCTTCGTAAAGCACAGACTATATTTATCTTTTAAATGTTTTATATTACGTAACATGTTATGCTTAGTCAGCTTATATTGTTTCAATTTTTGTAATGTCTTTTTTGTCATTGTATATATGAACTTTTTAAACCAACCATATAACCATGGATTAATACATGCTGATGTCATAGCTAATAGTTTTAAACTCAAGTCTAATAATTTGATATTACCACCCATTGGATGTAAAGTATAATAATTTCGATAATTTTTATATATCTGATGTGAATGACTGCTACTCATCAGAGTAGAAGTGTTATCAACAGTAGCAGCAAGAGTAGAAGGAGAATTCGTCATATTCGTATTGATATGGTTGCTTGTTGCATGAATTTGATTTGTCTTGTTCAATGTTAAATAGAATTTGTTTAAATGCATCATTTTCTCAGCAACGCTATCATGTGTTGTTGTTGTTGTTGTCATATAATTCAAATTTGGCCCTGATTCATAATTATTATTATTATTTAAATTTAGTGCATTTTTTTGTATTTCATAAGCATGTATTTCTAACCATAGTGAAAAACATGTCCATGGTGTCCAACAGACAGCAAAACAGATGACAATACGTATTAATATTTTATTTGTTCTACGCTTACGTTCCACCGATCCTTTACGAAATCTTCTTTCATGTAAGCGATAATAAATATGCCCGTATAAACATGCGGTCAATATTAAGGGAATTAAAAAGTGTATAAAAAAGACAAGAATTGAATACAGCAGTCTTGATTCTGGATTTGGCCAATTTTCAACACAATATGAATGTCGATTATTATGATTAGTTGTAGTAGTAGTAGTACTATGCTGTATAGACTGATACATGTACAACTGACTTTCAAAGATTATATCAAATCCAGGTGAATTGATAGCATTACTGACCATATTGAATAATGCTATTGGTATAGCATTGATAATACTAATGATTACAGTGAGACAAATTAAAATAATCGCCAGTCGAACAGACATTCTTGGTCTCAATGGATAGATAATTATCTGATATCGATCACAGGCAATGAGTAGAATTGTTAAGCAGGATATATGCATTGGTAAACCAAAACAGGCAAAAATAAATTTACACAATATATCATTTCGTACTAATAAAGTTTCTTTTAATTCATAATAGGCTTGCAATGGCATGTTGAAACTACACAATAGGATATCAGAGATAGCCAAAACTAGAACAAATATATTCGTAATACTGTTTAAAGCACGTCGACGCATAAACAGTAGTATATATGCAACAATTAAATTTGATGTAATTCCCATAAATGCAAGAATCCCATAGATAACAGCTAAGATTAACTTAATCCATAGAATACGATGTGTACCGAATTCTGGACGGCCATAATTTACATGCAAAGCTATCGCTTCATGTTCACTATATTTATTGATTTTGTCACTTTTATTTAGATTACTTTTATTATTTCTACTTTCATAATTATAGTTTTTATCATTAGTAGCATTCACATTATCATGTTGAACATTGAACAGGTGTTTTAATGTATCATCATGTGTTAAATTGTGTTTAGCATAGTTTTGAATTAAATGTTCAATAATTGACCAATTATTTGAATTATACTTATTTGTATACTTTGTTACTTTAGTGAAATGATACATTTCTAGTGAACAACAGATTAGTATAGTGATAATGATTAAAAAGGAATACTTGTATTCATTTAAATTCATTTCGTTGTAGCGTTATATTTTGTATATTCGTTCAAATTTCTGTAAGGAAAATGAACAAATAGAAAGAGGAGAAAGGTTAGTTAGTTAGTTAGTTAGCTAAGAAAGAAATAATCGAATAAAATGGTAAGGATAAAACCTGGTGGAATATAAAAGATAATTTCACGGAACACTAGCAGGCAGCAGGTAAAAGTGACCTCAGAACATTATATCCGATAAACAGGTCTCAATTCCGGAAGAAATCAACGCAGGTGAAACCTAAAAAGATGGTTGAGGTAACCTGATTACCAAGGAGGAGAAACAAAAAGTAAAAAACAACAACAGTGGGCTGTTCACTTTAGGGAACTCTTGAGTTGACCATCACCTGTCACTCGCTGAGAAATGCCATCAACAACAACAACAGCATTCACAAACTGCCTGCCAGTGGATACCAATCTTCCAACGAAAGCAGAATTCTTGAATGATGATAATAATAGGAATAAAACTTATTCACTGCAGTAGTGTATAATTTCATTATGGGTAAAATTTATTTCGATAAGGTCTCACAGTGTTATCCAGTAATACATACTAATGACGAGGTGTCGAGCACAATTTACTGCCACGCATAATCATATCAAGCCACTACTCACACAGCTTTTTAACTTCGCTTATATTATTCCATTATTTTTCACCGCTTGATTTGATTGGTAGTAGTGTTCTCCATATTTCCGATATGAGTGATGAGTCATTCCTCTTCCATGTTCAAGTGTTGGTTTGTAGGGATTTGATTGGTTACGGGATTTTCATCATGATCTGACATTAGTTAGAGAAACATTGGAAAACCTGGGAGTACTGAACAGCTGTTTCGTACTAGTTTGGGACTCTTCATCAGTACGCACTCACAACCAGGGGTTCGAACCCAGGACCTTCTGGTTACAGGGCGAGCTCGTATACCATTAAGCCACTGGGACCCGATCCAATGGCCCAAGAATTCTAACTTCTGCCAATTCACGACATTGGCTGGGGTTAAGAAACAAATAATCGAATAAAATGGCAAGGTTAAAATCTGGTGAAGGGTAAAAGATAATTTTACGGCACACTGTCATACCGCAGGTAAAAGAGACCTCAGAACATTATATTCAATAAACAGGTCTCTATCCCGGAAGAAATCAACTCAGGTGAAACCTGCTAAATTCTTATGTTCTAACAGTCTAACTACCCTTGACCTACTAGTCTTACCTTTGTATTTAACCTCATTCACAGTTATTCCAAGGTATTTTGTAAGTTAGATTACTTTATCTAATTGGGTAAACCTACAGGGTCCTTTAACCTACAGAGGATGTCCGTGAGTGAGTTTGTAGGTTTAAATGATACTCTAATTCCTGCTAAGGTAACACTGGTTGATGCCGAGAAGATAAGCAATTTCGAAGACAACTTAGCAATTGCAATGAATGCATTAACACACAAACCACACAATAGGGTGGGTGAGATAGGGTTAAAATTCTAAGAAGTAATCTAAGTAGATGGAGGGCAAGAGAGAGGTTGATTACTGAATCCTGGTTCATCGAGTCTACGCTCAACACGCGCAATAGGAACGACTCATCAATCAAACAGGAAATATGGAAAATACTACTATCAATCAAGTCAGGCTATGGAAAATAATGGAATTATATAAATTAAGTTGGAAAGTTATGTGAGTATTGGCTTGATATGATTATGAGTGGCAATAAATTGTGTTCGAAACATGGTCATCAGTAAATATTACTGTATAACACTGTGAGACATTATCAGAATAATTTTTACCCATAATGGAATGATAATAGTTAGGTTCATGCACGTGTCGATACGATGAATAACGAAGGTAGTAGTTATATGTGTATATGTAGACAATTCATCAAATAAATAAATAAATTAGGTCAAGTCCTAAAAGTTACATAACACTAAAGGTGAAATAGACAGATAATCAGAGTTTAATTAAATATCATAAAAGCACAAGGGAAATGAAAAATAAGAAAGGGTGGAAGAGTTTTAAAAATAAGCTTCAACTAGGCCAAAGGAGAGGCAAAGTTAGAAAAAATTTATTTTGTATGCAACGACACGTGGTTTGTTTTCTCAAATTAATTAAGCCTACAGCTTCAAAAATGTGTGAAGAGCGGATTCGAATTCTTTTCGAAAGTTTTGTTGGAATGTGTGTGTGACAGATAACTTTGAAGGGGATTCTTCTTTCCACTTGGTTAGACAGCTTTCATCAATCAAATGAGCCAAAAAGGAACTTCTTGCAGAATTTACTTGGCCTTGCTTAACATTAACGATATTATCATTATTTTTGCTATCATTATAACCATCGTTGTTACTGACGATCAGAACATTTAACATATATTACTGTTTGTGTACATCAGTGATTCAATGGTATAACGCTCGCCTACCACGCCTCACGTGGTTCGGTATTCTATCATCGGCCGATTCACTCCTTAATCTCGATGAGCCGGTAAAGAGGGAAGGTTGAGAGTGAGGCTGCCAACTCTACTACGTAAAAAAGAAAACACAACTACCTCTTAAACTTCAAATCTCAAGCTTGAAGCCTTATGTTCCAATGGGAACGCAAAGACATAAAATAAATAATAATGTAATTATTATTTAACCCATACATTCGCCGTCATTGGTTAAATTTTTTACATATAAACCTATTTGCACTAAAGCAAAGCCTGAGGAACGGACGAGGATGTTAAATCGAGAATCGGGAAGGCGAGAAACACACTAATCAACCTGAAACCAATCTGGAAATCTTCGTCACTCAGCATCAACAAAAAAATTTGGTCGGATTTTCAATACAAACATCAAATCAGTCAGTTCCTCTATACGGATCAGAAACTTGGTGGGCGAGTCACAAAGAATATTTCCAACAAGTTGCAGACCTTTATCAACAACTGTCTTCTCTCTATACTGAAGATCAATCAGATGGCCGGAAAGAATCACCAACAAGCAGCCATGTGAACAAACAAAACAAGAGCCAATCGCCCAACAAATATGCAGGAGAGAGTGAAGATGGATTGGACACTCGCTGAAGAGGCCACTGGGTGACATCACGCGTCAGGTGATCGAGTGGAACCCAAAAGGGAAGCGGCGAGTGGGACGTCAGTGCAAGGGTGATATCAGAAAACAGAAGAAAGCCCTATGTTCCAATTGGAACCCAAAGAAATAATAATGCAAATGGTAAATAATGTCCCTGATGTGCCTTATAGTAGGCTACAATAAACAAAGAGGATGAATGTGCTTCTTTTGCATACAGAGGTCAGGTTAATTCTTACTAATCTCTATAGCTCCAGCCATAGCCAGGAGATGTAATCGTGCTCCTTTAGGTAGATTCTTTCGTACTCGATGTACAACCGTAATGACCCATCCATTTTGATTGGTGTTCACTATCCACTAGATGAAATAAAATGACACTATTTATTGATATGCTTACATTGTTTTCGCTACACCTGACATCTATCAGCCCTTGAAATAACATTCAATCTTTGGCATATTTTGGCGTTTCTTTGAATGTAATTCATGTTAATCACATTTATATATATTATGTCAATTAATTATATATTATTAATTATAATATATATTATATATTCGTGTTAATCATATTACATTATATTATACATTATTATAATATATGATACATATTATATATCACACCAGTAAATATAACTCATTCCCTCTCCTCTACGCCCCGATGAATCTTAGATTCTGTTAACTATGACTACATAAGTATGTCACCCAGTCGCTTATTCACATTTCTAATTGGTTGAACATTTTATATGCCTTCAGTTGACAATAATTAATAACGAACTATCATTTCACCGGGTACATGAACTTCAATACAGTTTCTGATATAATTCTCAATTGCTTTTAATATCTGTTCACATTCTAATATTTATGGCTTTATAACGTCACTTATTGAAAACAGTTGTTAGCTCGAAACCTGATAACACTATGAGGGTGTTTTAATTAGCCATTTTTTAATAATTGATGTTCACATTAACTGGAATAGCTTTCCATTCACAGAATACCACTGATGCAATGAATGTTCATCCAAAGTACTGTGGAAGTTTTGATTACGAAAGGATCTTAACCAACAGCCTTTCAATTTCCAAAACTGAATCTCTGCTATCTATTAGCTACAGAGCATAGCTGTTAACTGGGTACCCATTTCATTGGATCATGCTCATATCATGAATCCGTATAAGTTAGAATTCATGAACTGGCTATTGAGCGTCAGCTGCCAGTGACTGAATGGTCTGAGTGCTTGCCATGTAGCTGGAAGGTTATAGGTTCAAACCCTGTCAGTGGAATGTTTACCTACTGAGGATGAGTTCCAAACTACACTGACGAAACAACTGTCCATTATGTGAGTGTCGGTTTTTCAATGCTTCTCTACTTGACATTTAACTGTGATCAAGTTTGAAACGATGTCCCAGAAAGTTTCACGACCATTTATAAACGTCTAACTCCTTACCTTCTCGTTTGATATAAATAGGGTTCCTATGAGAAGAAGACCTATCTAGCAGCTAGTGTGGTTGTGTACCGGAAATATGGCGATTATGCTTGGTGACTTTGTTAAATTACTGAAGACCCAGTTAGCATATTAGGTCTGATACCTCGGTTGATCAGTAGGACAGTTAAGTAATCCACTGGTTCGAATTTCATATTTTCATTTTATCACCCAACTATCATCATTCATTACACAATTCAATTCAATAACACCGCCTAATCTAAATGTTTACTTCTGATTGGATAGTTTTTATCGATTTGTTGTCTTTAAGCGGCAATTTTAAATATCACCTCGGTTTATGCATTTTAATTTTTTTACTAATACCGTCATTCATAAATCGGCCAATTAAATAAAAGGAACCTAATAATGGAAGGGATATCAAAAAGACGTACACAGATAGGAACAGACAAACAGGTACACATTTATGTCTCATTTTAGTCCATGGAAAAAACTTTAACTCTGTGAGCACGTGACGGATTATTTTATCAAGACTTGTCCGGTAAAAATTCAAAATGCGTCTATGGTTTTATGCGACAGGGCTAGCCACGCATACACACGTGTCTCTGATTCGATTCCCGACCTATGAAAGTAATCATACATCTTGCTTGCCAGATTATAGCAAACGTGGAAGCGAAAGTCAGGTTGGTCTTGAGGATTTCAAACATTTCAACTGAGACTACAACAATACCTAAAGCTCTATGCTCTACTGGTGAAGCGAACAGTTGTAAAAATAAAGATTCAAACACTTAAAAAATCAAAAGCTTTAAGGATTGCTTTTTACGCGAGTGTCACATCTGTAGGAAAAACGGAAACACAGGACGATGAAAGCATGATGACATATTACCGTCAGTGAAATTCATTTGTCGGCTAATCAGAGACCAATTTTTCTCCTACTCTTAGGGAAATACACAGTTATTCTTTTCTTCTCAGTTGAATAACTTGTAAAACTCTTTTGTTATTTATTGTGCGTGAAAACAAATCGGAAAGCAAGTCCATATGCGGTATAAAAATTGATGTATTGCCGGTTCCTATGACTTGTAAAAAATGATTTATGAGAAAGCTTTTGTGACTACTAATAAGTAATGTGAAATTTAGTGTAATAAAAATAGAATAAGGATATGTGTATATAGTTGTAAGGGGATTCAAGCATTATTGTGTGGTATAATAATTCCAAAACAGCATAATTTCACTCTGAAAAATATGCAGTGATACAGTGTTATTTTCTGATGAAGTACTGAGAACAAATCAAACCTAGCTGTACATGTGATATCTCCCATGATTTTAATGAATTATACTTCCAGTACAAGAAGTTGCCTGGAGCTCATGTGAGAATTGGACGGTTACTTGCCTGTGAAACTGGTTGATTGTTGCGCTAGATATATGTATCGCACATTAGCAGAGGTAAGAATTCATAGACCATTGATTTGAGTCTCAGGTAGGTAAATGGTCTACGAGCTCGCCTAGTAACCGGAAGGTCGGTGAAGTTGATACGTACTGATAGAGAGTCCCAAAGTAGGCTAATAAAACATCTGCCTGTTCAGTACCCCTTGTGACTGGTTTTCCGATGTTCCTCTAACTCGTGTGTCAGCTGGTGATCAGTTCTGTTACACTTCCACTATGTATTATGTGATACTTAGATTTCATTGGTAATAGAATATTTTACGTATATTCGGTGTTGGTGCTGCGTCATTCCTATTGAGCGTGTTTAGTGTGGAATCAATGAACAAGCATTCTGTAACTAAGCCTTCCTTCTTCATCTAACAATATATATTGCTTTTTAGAACACTATTTCAACCTATCTTCTTGTGTGGTTGCATTAATGCATATACTCTGTAACAGAATAATTGTTCGGGAAATCCCTCCAGAGCAATCTCGTTATAATGTTTATTTTTGTTTGGATACTTCAACCAACTTCGTAATTTCTGTCCATTTCTTCTTCTAGAGATTTGTAGATCCATATGTCCACTTGATCGCTATTATTTGTCCTTGTCACTGTTTAATCTCTAATTGTAATGCTTCCCGTTGTGGTTACACGATATATTAGTGAGGTGTTGTTTTACAATATGATTTTACTTGATATTCATTATAATAGAAGTAGCAAAATCAACGCAAATGCGGTGAGCAAGTTCACTATGTAAACGCACACTACTTTCATAATTCTACACACTGACAAAATCCAACAATCTACACTTGGTTTTACTATCTTTACCAGTTCGCTAACTTGACAACAACAAAAAAAACGACCCAGACTGATGAATGATGATCAACTATTTCACAGCCTACACTTAGTTTAGTTACCTTTACCTATTCTCGAACTTGACAACCAAAATAACCCCAGAGTAACGAACGATGATCAAGTTAGTAAACTTTATTTTGATATAATAACAGATATACTATTACCTTTGATATTTGGTTTGAACGATCTTCATTGTTATTTTGACTTTCAATTTGTCCTTTTAAGTTGAACTAAGTCTATATTTTTCTCACCCCCTAATTCTTTGTTATATATATGCTGAGATTTGTAAATTCCGGTTTAATAATACTTTGAGAAAGCTATTAGCATTAAATAGCGAAACGTCAGTAAAAACAATCTCGTTTTGTTTTTTCATTCATTGGGAAATACAAAAAACCTCTATTATAATGAATATCATATACCCAATGCCCAAATTTTTTCAAACCGTTAAAAGTGAACTTGGTTTGGATATATATAATGATTTTACTTGAGCAAATCAAAGTCATTTTGACCTTGGGCTGTCAACTAGAATTAATAATGTGTGATTCTTGAGAACAGAGTTCCTGATCCTTCCTTGCTGGAAACATTCTACTTGGAACTAATTACTTGTTCTGTGCTGAGAAAATACTTTGCTTGTACAACTGTCTTACAGCGTCGGTGGTACAGCGGTTAGGACGCTCGCCGACCATACAAATGGTCCTGAGTTCGATCCCCGGCCACTGGACGCACTTTTTTACCTCACTCGCTAAGCCAGAAATAAAGCTGGTGAAGAGGGAAAGTTGGGCATGAGGCTAGCAACCCCATCCTGCAAAAATAAACACTGTTACAGGAACTTCAAGCCTTTAGCTTGAAGCCTTATGTTCCACTGGGAACTTGATGGAATAAAAAAGGGTGTCTAACAGCACTGAAGAGAAACGTGAATTTATCGACGAATAATCATCTTTTTGCTGCTCTTGGAACGTTTTACGACTGTGTATCTATCAGTAGAGTTCCAGGCATCTGTATATTAGGAAGCAAGGATCAGTTCCCTGCGTTCAGACAGCAACGAGTCAGGTTTTGGTCGCTACACACTGCAGTTGCCAAGTTTTCACTCTAAGCTACTTAACTACCAGTGGTCATCGGTTTCTACATTCAGATTTGTTCTGATAACTTAAATGACCCAGGCAGGTTTAGTTAAGTTATTAAACAACAGGCTGAAAGTTTTATTAGCATATAATAAAGCCTAAATAATAAAATGAAACGGACATAGAAAACGTAGACGCTGACTGACTATCCCATAAAGCTCATTAGGAAGATCAATAAACCTCACAACAAAATAAAACGTAGTCCAGGAACTGCTAACCACAACAAATGTAGGAGGGAATTTAAGGCATCTACAATTTTACCGTGTAATATATCCATATCTGTACCCTCACGTAGGATGACTCAAAAACAAGATCTGTAGGGTGAAGTCTCCTACTAATCAGACCAGATAAAATGACTTAATTTGTAAAACACGTTGTAGCGTGTGCTACTGACAAGATTTATTAGTAGTATATAAATAGACTTTCACCGTGACACAAAAATATCAAATAGAGGAAACATAGATTTGACATAAAACAGACAGAAAATGAGCTAGTATAGTCGCAAATGAACATTTGTGCCACCAAATCTCATGTCTTTTCCCGCTGCAACGTAGTAATGACGGTTAAGTCAATTGCATCGGTGAATCCACTAAGGTTTTTAGAGCATAGGTGTTCAGTTGAGGGTGTAGATAGACCGGTCCCCCCCTTAAAAAGATGAATATTTTATAGAAAAACTCAAAGATCTTAATAATCACTTTAAAACACAATCATTCCATGGGGTGGGACACAGAGAAAGTCCTGAAGAGCTAATGTAATTAGGTGGATGGAGAGGTTGAACAGTGAGTCATTATTCATCGAATCTACACGATACACGTGCCATGGGGACGATGAAGAACGAGTACCGGAAATATGAAAAATCAAAATTTAGGGAATAATGCAACTTTATAAAACATAATAAAATCTGGTAGAGGTTATTTAAGTAGCAAACTTGGTCGGTTGAATGAAAGCGGTCTGACTGGGTAAATCAGTTTTGAGTACTTCATCAAATGCTGGAAACAGCCTCCCAGTGTTTGAATGATTTTTATCGATCTATAAACCACCAGTGGTTGATGTTTGTCGTTTCTAACTATCAACATCACTGAACAGGACACATCAACTTGTTTAATGAAAGATTTATAAATTGGCTGCGAACTTATATTGCAGTTTTATATTCAGCGCTCATGACAAAGACGTTTTCGCCAACTAGTAGGAATTCATATTTCCTAACACATTGTATCTGTTGAAGAATTCCCCAGTACCCAGTTCAGTTTTAAAGCTATCTGGTGTAGGAATAAACACTGCCAGATGGTGGTGAGTGAAGCGCATAGAATAACTAACGCGCATGCACGTGTGTGTGTGTGTGGTGTAAGAGCTATTTCAACCAATTCCTGAAGTATAAAGATGTCAATACCACCAGTGGTAATTTTGTGCGTTGTCAGTCAGGATGAAAGTTACTCGGTTGTGACACTGTCTGTCAGTTGGGCCTGATATTTATCACAAATTGTCAAAGGTTGGAATTCATTGAATATTGAGTCGGGTCTCAGGTAGCTGCATGAGCCACGAGCTCACCTTTTAACCGAAAGCTCATATGTTCAAATACTGATGATAGTGGGATGGGTGCGCACTCACGATGAATCCCAAACTAGGCTGAAGAAACAGTTAACTGTTGATTACTACCAAGGTTATTCGAAGGTAGTTCTCTAACTGATGTCACCTCATAATGAAATCCTGTAACAAATCAAATCCCTGAAAGCCAACAATTGAATATGTCGTATTTATAACAGTTTGATATGATTCATTCAACCAATGATACTCACGAGTCAGATTGAAGTGGTTCAAACATCAAATGGTTGAGTTGAGCTGTTCACAAGTTTTCTCGGTTAGACTCAGTCCACCGACACACACACACACACACACGCACAAAGTATAGAATTACCTCAAGCCGTTCAAATTCTCAGTGACAAAAACAAATTATTGGCATTGAAATCAATGTATATAATCACGTGACATGATGAAGGTTATATGCTTCACCTTGTAGAATTATCTGTTTTATGACTATTTACTAAGCTAAGTATAACCTTCGATATTTTATCTCTCTCTCTCTCTAGAGGGTTGTCTTTCCTCGTTAAAAAGAAAGCGAGGAGAATGACTGAAGCAATGACAGTGAGAAAAAGAGACATAGAGAAAGTGAAGTGAGGTGGGGTAGGCTGGGGGTGAAGGGAAGGCAGACACAGAATGAGGATGGATAATTGCAGTTTCTGTTAAATAAAAGCGCTTCATTCCTCATCAAAACAAACATTTGTATTTTTGCTGTTATTGTTGTTGTCGTCGTTGTAGTTGTGAATTCAAAATCTGTTGTTTATATCAAGATTGAATGTATTAAAAAGAAATATTATAAAACATATTGAGTTTATTTTGACACAGAAGGTAAATATGAACATTCATATCTGATCTCTGTATATCGTGCTTGTTTAACAGCTCACTGAGGTGAGTATATATATATGGAGTAGATAACGTCCCACGTCAATTATTCTATCCCTTTTTTATTTTCCCTTTTGGTTATGCGGTGTCACACCTTACGTAATTCTTCTTCCAAAAGAATATGAAATAGTAAAAGGTGTGCTATTGAAGCAGTGGTGTCAAGGTACCTGTCTGTATGGAGAGATATCAATCTGTGAATAACTCGTAAAAACAAAATTAATCCTTACAAACAAACTATAGGAAATTAGTCTGATACTGCCTAGTGACTTGCTACAGGTTGAAGTTTCTTGGAGTTCTAGTGAGAAGTCGTGACCAGTGAAGGGGCATCCAGATGTCACGTGTAAGGATGGATGTCCCACAAACAACATTGGTTGGGGTCACGCTAAATCACGAATTGGTAGAAGTTAGAATTCACGGACTGGCCATTGAATCGAGTCCCAGTGGCTAAATGGTATACGAGCTAGCTCGCCTTGTAACTGGAAGGTCCTGGGTTCAAACCCCGGTAGATTTGTTGTGCTAATGATTCCCAAACTTGGGTGAAACAGCTGTGCAATACTCCCTGTAACGAACTAACATAACGGTTATAAGACAACTAGCCACAAGAAGTCAGCCTAGTATGCAATTCCGCCTCAGTTAGACCTCTCCGACAGGTTTCGAACACAGTACCTTCCAGTCACGTAACCAGATAGCACTGTTGAAGAGTTTCAGACTAGACTAACGAAACAGCTACAAAGTATTCCAAAGTTTTTCAGAGGTTCTCCGACTGATGTCTGCTCCTGATCAATCCTGTAACCAGTAAGCTATCTGAAAATCAGCACTTGTATCAAATGATAAGTTGAACTCAATGAGTTGATATAAATTGGATAGGATTTCGAAATTTCATCTCGGAGACAATTTAAAGCCTCGATAAATATACAGAAAGATTGTAAAGATTGCGTTAACTTTTCAATTAACCCTGTGAATTCATTGGGGGATTTTAACAATTCGCTTGTAAACATAGTAGGTGTGTGTACTTTAGATGACATTGTCGTCATGTATCCTAATATTATCTCTTGTTTAGACGGAGGTGACAAATATATTTGCTGTGCTTACCTTGATTAAACATCTGCTTTCGACTCTGTACCGAGTACTATTTTGTCAAGCGAGCTTTCTGTAACACAAGCAGAGTGCTGGAGTAGTGAGTGGTTGCATTCTTACTTTCCTCATAGTAAGCAGTATACTGCTTACAATGAGAAGCACTCCACTGCTTTACTTGCTCGAGCTGATGTCCTTCACTCAATATGCTGCTCCTTCTCCTTGTCTGTTTTCTCTCCTCTTAATAATAATAATAATAATAATTGCTTTATTCCAAAAACAGTACTCATGATACAGCAAGGAATTTTCAGCATTCAGTACAATATTGCATCTAATTTACTCAAAAACGACAAAAAAAAATTAAAAATACACAATACATAATAGTAATAAAACGATTGTTGTAGCAGCTACGTAGCAAAATACTGTGTGCCATACGGAGAAAAATATGTATAAAGTACAAAATTGTAGTAATAATAGTAATACCAACTAATATAAAATAGCAGAGTAACGATTTAAACGATAGAAAGTGTAACACCATAAAATACAGAAAGATGAACGATAAAAGGGTCGATTCACTGTGCTAATTACATAGTAACTTGTAAGTTTCACGTCTAACAGAGTCTTCGTCACATAAAGTACGCGCTAAATAGGGTATTGTAGAATTTCTATACTTAGTAGTACGAGCATATATCTTTTTATATTGACTTCTCGTCCTACCTGATGAGATACAAGGGGACAGGTGTGAATAAAGGGGGTGCAGAGGGTCTGACATTATAGCCTTTGCCCATTTCGTACAGGAATTTATATGCCTCTCGACTATAGTATTAGCGAGCTCATGCAGTGGCAGACCACAAGCTCTACTCACAGCATTTAATACTCTTCGTAATATGATATAATCTTTTTTGAGCAGCCCAGGAAAGATTAATGGAGAGCAGTAGAGTACAATAGGTAAAATACAGGAGTTTAAAAATTGCAAAACTAAAGGTTGGTTGATACCTGATTGTCTTAACTTTTTAATGTAGAAGGTAAGACGAAACATTTTCTTAGAGATAGATAAGATATGGGATGACCATGAAAGGTCAGAGGAAAAAACTAGTCCAAGGTATTTAATACTTGATTTGGTTTCAATTTCCGTGCCATCTATGCTACAGGGATCATGAGAGTTAACTAGTTCAAGTAAGTCACGTCGATGCTTGAAAGTAAAGTCAAGCACCTGACATTTGGAAGGATTTAATATAAGACCATTTGACTTGGACCAGTTGTTGATGTCCAACAGAAAGCTATTAAGTTTGGAGCTGTCAGACTCGGAAGTGATAGGCAGTGATACAGTCAGATCATCTGCATATTTGACAAAGTTAGTTTCGTTTGAATGAGGCAGGTCATGTAGGAAGAAAGAAAAAAGAAAAGGAGAGAGGACAGCACCTTGTGGAACACCGGATTTTGTAAGCGAGGTAGAAGAAGATTTGCCGTTATATACAGTATACTGCATTCTATCAGAAAAATAGGAATGCAACCAACTCTTAGCCCAGGATCCTGTTTGTGTCAATGATAGCTTATTTAATAAAAGGCCCCTAGGTACAGAGTCAAAAGCAGATGTGTAGTCTAAGAAAGCACTACGAACATATTTAGCACCTTTGTCTAAACAAGAGACAACATTGTGATATAAGACAACCGCAGCATCCAAGGTACTTCTACCATGTTTGTATGCAAATTGTTTAGGATCATTAAAAGGTTTCAAAGCGGGTTCAAGACGAAGTAAAAGTAATTTTTCCATCAATTTTAAAAAGGGGGAAGTAATTGCAATAGGCCGAAATTTAATATCAGAACCAGAAGATGGTTTTGGTATAGGGATAATTTTAATGTTTTTCCATGCAAAAGGTAGAACGTTACCGGAAAAAGAGGCATTAAAAATGTTAGTAAGAGGATAACACAAAATATCAGCACAATTCCTGAGGACAATGGCAGGTATGCCGTCAGGACCAAGGCTTTGAGAAGGCTTAAGAGACCGGAGACATTTAAGCACATCAAGGGTATTAAAACCACTAAAGTTATTGTCAATATGATTTGTATCATTTGGAAGGGTATCAACAGAAGAGCGTATGAAAGATTTATTAAGAGTGTCAACATTAAGAGATGGAACAGAAATACATCGCTTACCGTTAGTAATTTCTTTGAAAAGTTTCCATAAATTAGAAGGGGTTTTACATGACAAAAATCTTTGATTATATAAAACACTTAGTCTTTTTATTTCCAGTTTTATCAGCATGTTTAACTTTTTTACACCAGGCTTATCATTAGTTTTGAACAACAGTTCTTACGCAACTTACCTCATTCTAGCGGAGCCACTTTTGTACATTATGTCGGTGATCTGGCTGTTTCTGTGCCGGCTGTTAATTCTCTGTCAGATAGTTCCAAAATGAATAATTTCTTATTGGAAACTAGTCGGGAAATAGTCGTTGGCTTAACTGCCTCGAAATGTGAAGTGGTTAATTCAACTTCCATATACGAGGGTGACTTACATGAAGTGGTTAATTCGCACAATTCAACTATAACAAATCGAACGGAAGTTAAAACTCAGTCGAATGTTAAATACCTTGAACTATGTATTTCTTTTGATCACCTTTCCTGAACTTCCTTTCATTTGATGTTCTATGTAAGGAGATTAAGACGATCTGGTGTCAATCCGTCTCTACTTACTAAGTTTGTTAATTCTTGTATTCTGTTTATCCTTCTCTACTGCTTCACCACTTCTCCCACCTTATTTTTTCCTGAGCTACTTAAGAACGACTGCTATATTATCCTGTGAAGGGTATTCAAAGCCGTCAGTTGGGTGAGTAGGATGTTGCTAAACTAACTCGTTAATACCGTTATAGACAGTAAACACATGGACTCCTGTAAGAAATTAGCAAATATTATCTTTACAGACTCTGAGCATTCTTTCTATACACAACTCGCTCACTGCTGTAACACACATCAAGTAGAACTGGAAGCAACTATCAATAAAAACTATATGCTCGGACGACTAAGTACAAGAACACATATTTTATGTGACGAGAATAGTGTCAGAGAGGAAATTACCTAATTACTTCAGAATTCTAAGTAAACGGACCTAATTTTTTCATTGTTACATTGTTGTTAATATTTTTCCTTGTTAATGAACGATATTATCGTTGTAAATGGCCTATTTTAATTATTACCCCTGTTATTAAGAAAGTTAGAGATCACCCTGTAGTGTATGCTGAAAATTCTATATTTGTACCACAAATGTGCTGTTTGGAATAAAGCTGTTCTAATTATTTTTTTAAAAAGTCATAAGAATGAGTAAATAATATCAAATGATACTAAGTGTTTTAAATATGGCTCTCATGACCTAGCACAGCCTAATGAATAACAGTCTGGCGTTTGAAGCGTTCGAATCTTAGGGATAAATAAAACCTCTGTGGTGAACTTGACGTATAGAGATAGAAAAGTATACTCCTTTTCAATTAGTTCCTCCTCCTCCTCATCATCATCGTCTCTACCCACAATAATGTAGAGATTTTCCCAACAAAAGTTTACCAGGCAAGCGGTTATTTTACTTCATCAATTTCAGGGTATAGGGAGGGGACGATGGTGAAAATTTAGAGGTTAAAAGTCATCAAAACAATTGGTTAATAAATGCAAATAACAAGATATCTAAGAGGAGAAGCAGAGCAGTTTATCTTCCATGTATGTTCACCAGTTACACTGCTTCTGCGGAGTTGGTTACATTGAACTTAGGATCAGGCAAGTTCATCAATAAACTTCTCAACACCACTCATCTTGGTTCGATAAAGGACCGCATAATGCCTACATGCAGCTCAATACTAGTCGATACTGGATATCAGCTTGGATTTAAAAAGGCTTTCCAAGTTATTTATCGTTGATCTCTGAACCCACTCGCATCGTCTGTGATTACGACTTTTCCACACATTTGCAGTGGAGGCAATAGGAATTCATGTGAACAAACCAAATCTTTACTGTGGCCAACTACATAATGTGTATTAAATTTTAAACAAACGAATTTTTTTCCCTTCTCCTTGTAACCATCTTTTGACTTCGTTATTTTATTGTGTGATTATAACTATAGAATTACTAGTCTGGCGGTGAGTCACCGCGGTTCAGAGGTAAAGAACACCTGCCAACCCCATATTTGACCCAAATCGAATCTTCAGCTAACGTAGAATAGGATAGGAAAGAAAGTTAGGCGTACATTAAGAAACTGTAACTCGTAAAGACAACAGTACCGTCAGTGCCTCAACTTCAAAACTTGGAAGCTTGAATTCATAGGCTGACCAATGGATCAGGTCCCAGTGGCTTAAAGGTATACTTGCTCACCTTGTGACTTCGAGGTCCTGATTTTGAACACTGTAGGTGGGGTGGGTGTGTCCTGCCGAAGAGTTCACAACAAGGCTGACGAAAGAGATACCCAGTACTACTTGTGACCGGTTTTTTTATGGTTCTCTAAAGAATGTCAGCTCAATTTAATGTCCTCTATTCAAAGATCAGAGCCAGAAGCTCAGTGTTCCGCTATGAAATGCAAGGAATGAGCAGAACCACTTCAGCCGGTAAAGAGATTCAGAGATTTGCTGAGATATACAACTTGATGAAGTAAATAAGAATGTCATAAAGCAGAATAATAAGGCAACCTTAAGACTAGACTAATATTCATTTTATCGTTCAACAGAATGACTTGAATACCCATAGGAGGTCTTTCTGTTTAACAGTCTCCACTCCTAGTTTATGTGTCTTTTCTCGTATAAACAATTCGTCGTTATTGCTGCTTTCATCTAGATGAAATAGAAGGATGACAGTGCAGGCGAATGATGCACCTCCAAACCTTAAAATGGACGATATTGTATATTCAATAAAAAGACGTTTAAACATGTTCACTATTTTAAAACGCTGCACGAATAAATCTCAACTGCACATTGACGAATTAATATTCATTCAAATGACTATCTTTTATTTTCAGTAGCTAGAGTTATGAAGCAAGATTTAGACAGTTTTTCAGGATGAAATCTACTCCATGATGTTATTTTGAATGTAGATTTCATCAAGAATCAAGGTCACCTAGAGAATCCCTGAAAACGAAGAAGGATTGGTCAGCTGTTCCATCTCATTTTGCGATCCTTCAGTAGCACTCATTCATGACCTGACAGGAGATCAGATTCAGAGCTTTCAGGTTACAAAACCAGTGAGTGTATCAATTTTCAATGATAAGTGAATTCTGACTCCGGCAATTTAGCCTTACGGATCTGCTGCCAATCACTTACATCAATGAATACCCTGCAGAGTGGAGTCCAAGGATCACAAATTCGCCTTACAACTTCTGGACATCCATCCAATAGTCAGTAATGAACTAGAGGTTGGTATTCAAGTAATAGCTTTTGTAACGACTTTTATTATTCTTGAGTGAGTGGAGACCGAACGGCAAACGGCGAGTTAGTTGATCGTCAATGTGAGGGCGACATGGAGGAGCTGATGCGGAAAGTAGATGAAAGCCTGCGGGCAGACGTGGAGTCAGGTGAAAACGTTGGCAGAGAACTGAACGCGATTGAGACTTACGGCTGAAACCCTGTTTCTCCTCGTTCAGATCATAAACGAATAAATTTGATCGTTACAGATATTTCAACATGGTTTCTTTTGGAAATTGAAATAATCTCCAACACAATGTGTGATCTACAGTGAAACCATAAATAACATTGAAGAAAGCAGGCATCGTATTTTATACTAATAACTGATGTGAGTAATTATACCTGGCTAGCGGGAAATACCGGATGACGTGAGTACTATTCACCTACTAGTATCAATCAGTAGTGTATTCCACAATGAAGTACCTCACCCACTGGAATTTTTGAGATTTACTATACGGATAAGATCAACAAGTACTTGAAAACGCTAGAATAATACTCGTAAATGAATCCGGTCACCCTGCGAAGATTATCGGTAAAGATACTGAGAAACAAACCACACTCACTCATTCTTAACGTTGTCATTAATTGTATAATTATATAAAAGAAGACATCAACGTCATCTATGCTACCAAATTATATCTGGTATCCTTAAGAGGGAGTATCATTCAAGCTGTCATGGAATGGTTAAATGAAAAATTTCTACAGTTGGGTCCTCATTGGTCGAAAACGAAACCTGGTCCGGTCGTTTGCCATTCGCATTCGGTGAAAATGTAGCCCTGATACTGTGAAGGATGAGCTAATTCTTTCGAGGAAAATCCTAATAGAAAATGGATTAACACCGCGTTTTATAGACAAGAATATACATTCAAATCCTATGAAACGTGACTTATCACCCGCACCAAAGACAACACCGTACACAAGCTTGGAATTCAAAGGGGACTTAGCTTCCAATATCATGAAAAGAAGGATATAACAGTCCCTGAAAAGATCATCCCCTTCTGCATCTCTGAGAATAGCGTTTACCAGTCGTCTATCACTGTTCAACAACCTCAAGGACAAGTTCTCGCACTTGACCAACTCTATGTGTGTTTATCAATACATCTGCTCGTGTGGAGCTAGGTATATCGGTCGTTCGACTCGAGTTTAGTCCAAGAGGGTGCAAGAACACAATCCTGCATGGTTAGGAAGAGGTGTAAGTGGAGCAATAAGAAGCGCTATCATTGAACATCTGGTCGATAATGATCACCCTATCTCTATAGCCTGCGCCTTTAAAGTCATCTACAAGGCGAAAAGTAGTTTGCCCAAATCATTACGTACCCGATTCATCTGTATTGAAGGGGCTTTTACTATCAAAACAGAAAAGCCAGAACTCTGTGTACAGAAAAGGTTCGTTCAATCCCTCCAACTTTCATGTTCTTAATCCCTGTATGCTAAAGTATGGTAATCCCTAACCATATTTTAGCTCTACCAATTTTTCACTTTTCATTTTGTCTATTCAATTTGTATACTCTTCCTTATTACGTCAATTGTTACTATTACTATTCTCACTTTGAACCGTCCCCGGTTTTATTTCACTTGTTCCACTTGTCATTCTAAATCAATTCTTATATTACAACGTAAAATTCTATCATATCAAATTTCGCACAATTTTACCTAACGTTTTTATTTTATTCGATTTGTCTATTAATCCTATAATTGCACACCCTTTTCTAAGTTCTATCCATCCCATGAATTATTCTATATATGACATTAATTGTTTCGCCAGCTGACATTTACCTATGATTATAATCACGCACATTTTAGTTTTTTAATTGCATTTCATTCTACTATTATTATTATTTTATGCATTCACATCTATGAATCAATTCCCTCACCGGATATAACTTCTTAAAAACCACATATATACGATTGTACAGCTTGATGATAAATTCGTTGAAAAAAGAGTCTCTTCGCTGAATCATTTGTTTTGGTTTTCTATAAAAGAAGACGTCAACATGGTCTGCGCTGCCACCTTAGATCTGATCTACTCAAGAGTGAGTATGATTCGATAATATGTTCAAGTCAAACCTATGGAGATATGACTTGTTGTGTTTCAGCCATCTAATAGCCAATACCAGTGCTGCTTCAACTATTTCAGCCTTGGTAACTGGGTAAGATCATCCGGCTTCATACAGAAACTGTGGCTGATAGCCAAGTAAATAAAATATTCGCCTGCACTTTATTAGCTTAAAAAAATGAGATCAGGATAAACCAACGCCTATTCTGATCAGAATGTGTGTCTGGTATTATCCAACATGCATCTGTATGATTGGATTGATTCATGTCCAACTTTGAAACAAAAAGAGTTTAAGCATGTGATCGAAAGAACGACTTCTCATTACTGAAATGTTGATGACACATATGTAATGTGCATTAATGAAAGTCATGATTCGTACTTTTATGGATTATTCAACGAGATTCACACATATTGAATTCAATATGCACTATGAAAGTGATAGAAAGTTTCATATCCTTGACATTGCTGTGTAACGCTTGGAAAATGGTAATCTCAAGAGATAAATTTACTGATAGACAACATGGAATGGACAATACTTACAGTTTAATGGTTTCTGTCCAAATAGCTAAAAACGAACACTAGTTAAAACTCTGCTTTATAGAGTCTGCAGAATATGCTACACAGACAGATTACGGGAAGAATTCATATTTTTGGGAAAGATGCTGAAAAACAACGCTTACCCTCAGAGATTCATTACCAAGTATGGAAGATTTGAAGGCTCTAATGCCAAACAAATCACAGTGGAGGAAAAGCCTGCCTTCATTCAAATTTATTTTAAAGGTAATAACATTTTAGGAATAATCATTAGGAGACTGAATGCATCAGTAACCAGAGCTTATCCTGCAGCTAAGTTAATTCGCGTCTATCGGACAACATGCCCTTTGGTGCAATCAAAAGTCAACACATACCATTCTCATGTTAACTTCAACTGTGTAATCAAGTTTACATGTATCTGTGGGAGCAATTACATTGGAAGAACAGAAAGAAAGGCAGACCTCCTTTTTTATAAACATGTGTCAAAAGGTCTACATCTCAAGAGAACGAATGCTTTCAGTAGTGCCACTGTCAGGCAAATCCTTGATACGAGTCATAAGATCCTTCAAAATTATCAATAGACGAAGTAATCTCTATCAGGCACCTGAAAGCCAATTTCTGTGTTCAAAAAGAAGCATTAATCAGTCTTTCCTTGCCCACCTGGTAACCGGTTCTTTTTATCCTCTCTTTAAGTTGACTGCGTAACGCTGAAAACTGAATTCCGTAAGAGATAGTTGTTGTTTGGGATAGAGAGATTAATATTAATGAATCCACCATTGTGAACATCCGTTGATTTTTAGTTTAGAAATGAACTTCCCAGGTAATTATGCTAAAATTGTTTCTGAGTAGCCAACGAAACAAATTACAGTGCTACTTGATTCTGCAAAAAGTTCTGCTCGTATTTTATTCAAATTCATTAAGGGGAATAAATGTATAAACATTTGTAGTTGTAGCCGAAAAACACATCCACTTTAGCTAAAGACCGATATATACATATGACGAGAAAATTTTCTATTGCCGAACATCTTGTGATTCTCTTTAAGCTAATTTCTCAAAGTTATCTTCATAATTAAATAAATTGGCTGTAAACGTTTAGGTATTCATTAACAATGCTTGACTTTCAAATCTCATTTCTATTACCAGAGTCCTTATTTATTTGACATCGTTTTTCCGGTTAATTTACTTTCAATTCACTTAGTTTCGCTTATTGCAAAGATAATCATCATTTCAATATGGGAAAAACCTCATTTAAGCATTTACAAAGCAAAATGATTGAAAGAAGAAATATTTAATTTTTATATTAAATCCTATAGATATTAGGGTAGAGTCAGAGATAAGGATCTAATTGAAATACAAATATTACTTTGCTCAATCCTCTGGCTTTCTAATTTACCATAACTACTAAACTAAATTGAGTCCTTGTCGACAACACTTGACGCATTTTATGCCAATTAACATCAATTCGTTTCTTCCACGTAATTACCGACTACTGTCTTCATGAAGTCGAGTCGAAATGTCATCTATCACCAGCCCACTGACATTAACAACAGTTCTTATCAAATGTAGATAGGCTCATCCCCACTCGGAGATATCTAACGTATTCACATTGGTGTCATGATATTCTCTTATCGAAATGAATTCATCAGAGACAGACTGTAGATTCCTGATGCTTTGAAATGTGTTCTTAAAACAAAGTGGAAGAAAAAGAAATCTCCAATTGTCCTTTCTCATGCTCCATTCATTCCACTGGATGGTTTAGTTGAGAAGTTGTCATGGTCCCTTTGAATAGTATCGTCAACTGAAAACAGCATTGAAGGCGAAGTCCAGAAGTAAAACAACAGATTCGCTACTGAACCATTCGGTTTAGGGGAGATATCTGAACCACAAATTTCCTTTACTATTTCAATAATTATGTATTTTGTAAAATGTTTACAAAGACCCGGCTCACATAGTGACTAAAACATGTCTCGGCAGTTTAAGTATTTCAAGAGTCTGGCACTGATTTAATCATCTGATCTGATAATATGACATTTGTGGTTAAATTTGAAAAATACACTTAACACTGAGGAATCTTGAATTGTCAGCTAATGTTTACCATAAAACTTTGGTCATCAGAATCTCAAGTTATTCAAATGAGAATCTCTGAGAGACTAACTCTAAGACTGTTAATCCTTTGCTCCAAATTCACCAAACTCAAATGTTTATTAGATGTATTAGCGGTTATTGATTGGTCAGAATGACAGGCAGTTGAGGCGTATCGCATATCATCATTTCAGTGATGACGTCTACACTTTGCAAACGCGACAGTCTCTCCTCAGACAGTTAGTAGTTATATAGATGAAAAGTGATACAGATCTTCAGACTTGGAACGATCAAAACAATCAGTCTGTGCTCTTTCAGTGCTCTTCTAATTAGTGTCGATGTACAATCAAATGTATTGATTAGAATATAGCTGGAGGGGAATAGAGAAGATTATCTGATGATTAGGGGACTCAGACTAATTATCATTTCGCAATTGTCATTTATTTATATTCCATTTTCATTTGAGTTGGATTATTCTATTCCTCTTCTCATCGACATTTATCCATCCTCCATTCCTTCTTTCCCTCATCTCTCGTGGTGCTTTGCTTCCCCACCCCCACCATACATCCATCTCTCTCTCTCACTGGATCATTGTTTCTGCTGTGACACGAAAGAATTTCGTCTGACTATCCTTACCTCTGCTAATAGCAGCAATATTGTTGTCGTTGTCGTTATTATTCTTATTATGATTCTCATAATCCTTATTATAAGTCATATGTATATTTTAGCCGGTGGGAAAATAACTGAAATGTGTTTTTTTCATCTACCCACTTTCATTCCCAGATGTTTTCATATCTCCAGTGTAATTATGATGCAACATGCGTTTCGGATGTTTATTTGTTTTCTAAGCCATCCATGTCATTCACTCCCACTCCCACTCCCGCTCACACACACGCACACACACACATATACACACAACTTTTTGTCTCTCTGTTTTCTCAAACTCAACTTCTTCTTCTCTGTATTACATTAATGAAAGACAGAAGTCGGAATATATTAAATCCCAATGACTAGGAAATTAAAAACACAGTAGACTACGTCTTCGTCTAGAATGCTTGAAAAACAAACGAGAACATCTTATAGTCACGGGGAATAATGTAGGGAAGTACAGATAAAAAGAGAGGGAGAGAGATACGGATAGAGAATGAAAGCTTGTCATTCGTCTAAAGGGGATTTGATATCATGATTTGCTGAAGCAATTCTAGTTACCAGGCCAGTGACATATGTCCTTGTCTTCTTTAATACTCTGTAATACTCTACACAAGTGTTATGTCATCACACATTTAGCCATGTTAATATTTCACTGAGGAAAATTTTAATTCTTTGATGTAATGGGTGATAACTAAAGGTGAAATAGTAGTCTTGATTTTAGGTAGATTCGACACCACAGTCTAGTGATTAATAAACCTGTTTGAATCATGACACAACCTGTTACATCAATAGTACTGGACAGCTATTTTATCCTAGTTTGGGACTCGTGATCAGAATGCATCTACCGTCATGGTTCGAACCCAGGACCTTCTGGTGACAAGGCCAGCTCGTAAACCATTAAACCAGTGGGACCCGACTCAATAGCAATCCTATGATTTCTAACTTCTGCCAATTCATGAAATAGGGTGACCACTAGCTAATGTCTCCTTCGATGGCTTTCTGCCACACATTCACCCTGTTGTACCCTACTGGTCGCGGCTTCCCATTATAGCCCCATGTAACTGCTGAATAGGGCCAGTTGCCGGTGAGCATCAGGTTAGTTTTCAAGTATTGATGATTTTGTAGGGATTTTTGTTTCATTGGATGGAGGATTTCATCATCAGCTGACATTAGTTAAAGAACCATTTGAAAATCTAGGAGTGTTGGATGCGTACTGCTGAAGATTCCCAAACGAGGACAAAACATCTGTCCAGTACTGGCCTCCAAATGGTTCTTTAACTGATTTCAGCTCATGACGAAATCGTCTAACCCATCAAACAAACAAAAATCCCTACAAAACCAATACTTGGATATCATTAGTCGTGTGCAAGCTAAAAGCTGTTCGCAGATAAGCTCACCAACGGTGCGAGTACTAAAAAAGATTTATTTAGATTGAGTTTGAGTACTTAGATTTCAGAAACTGTGTATTATATTTCTGAGTTGGTTATTTACATTATTAATTTAGCAGTAGCATACATGGGTAATTATTAATATGTGTCATCAGTTTGTACACTGGTAAACTTCTTGCCAATCACATATGTGGAAGACCTAAGTCCGATTCCGTTCTGACGCACTCTGAAACCTCATCTAGTTTATCAGCCGAGAGAAGGTTGGCTGTGAGTGAGGACATCACCCACATTCCGTGACAACAACTGAAACTTCTAAAAAGGCTTGAATAGATGTGTTCCATTAAGGAATATGAAAAATGAAAAGAAAGATTGTCACATATAATGTTCATGTAATCACTTCTAAGCGAATGCGTATGATGCACTATTAGGAATACAGAAACTCTAGATATCTGATTTGTCTTCATTCGTGAATACTCATGACGCCAAGATGTTTCATGAACAAGACATTCAATTTACCTATGTTGAAGATATAAGCCCTTAATCGATTAACTGAACTCACTTTCAACTGTTCTCATTCAAGAATATCACCTCGATAAGCATTAAAAACTAAGGCTAGTCAAAAAAAACCCGCTAACAGGGAGAAAACATTCCTCCAGTACTCCATTGATTTTTATTTGCCTTCAACAGCTTGTAGCGACAAAAACTTTTGCTTTAATTTTACACTTTTTTTTGCTCAAAACCCCAAGGGAAACAAAACGGTTTCAAATAAATTACAATGTGTGTGTGTATAACAAAACTAATTTCTGGATAATATTTGTATTTCTATTCTGTTTTATTTTGGGTTGAGGTTTTATTTTTGAATTTTTATTTCAACATCCTGAATGAGTAAGTACGACAGAGAGAAAAAAAGAAATTGTTTGACGTGAAAAATTTCATCCATTTCCATCCATCTAGTGTTCATCACATTTATTTATCCTAGAAACATAATCATCCTTTTTATCTACTCTCGATTCTGTGTTCCCCCTTTCCACCCCCACCTCGCCTCGCCTCGCTCTCGATCGCTTTCCCCTCCATTTTCTACTTTTTATTTTCCCCTCAGACAAATTCATCCTATTTATATCCGGAGAGGACGAGTTTTAGAAAATCAGTAAAAACAAATGGGAATCAATAATGATGGTGCTTTTTTGTAATGATCGACATTTCTACAAAATCAGCTGACTATAGTCTAACAGGTGGATATCGTGAAGTTCTTATGAAAAGTCAATGGCTGGTTAGGATCTCCATGTGGAAATGATGTGAATGATCATTGATGGTAACTCAGTTGCATGAACTGACAGGGGTTCGAATTTACGGGTCACTGACATCTCCAATCCAACGACCAAATGGTCACGAGGGTCGACTTCATAACATGAAAGTTGTAGGTTAAATCCCTATTGGGGTTGTTTATGGGGTCTAGGGAATATTTCCAAACTATGGTGAAACAGGTGTCCAGTGATTCTCTAAGCGATATTTCGTGACGAAATCTGCACTGAGATTATCGTTTAAATATTATTATTATTGTTTTTCTCAGCTACAGAGTGAGACATATGGCTATCCTCTTTAGGTAGACCCAAAATTCCTCAGTAGTCTGTTATCCCCTAATCCTCTTAAGATCTCCTCCATGCTACACTCAGAGTGAAACCCAATTTGTCCTTTCCTACTAAGATTCCATTTGTACCATCTGCTGACAAGCGATGTCATACAAGCGTCTCTTCAGTGGAGTGTGTCCAATCGATTTCCACGTTCCAATACATATTTATTGGGTAATAAGTTCATGGTTAGTGTGTTCGCACAGTTACTTGTTCGCTGTTAATTCATTCTGGTCGGCCAACCAGCTATTCGATCTTCAGTGTGCAGTCAGTGAATGAGGCGTCTGTTGACAAAAGTCTGCAGCTAACTGTTGGAAATACTTTTGGTAACACACTCATCAAGTTTCTGACCCGTATTGAAGAAGTGACTGACTGACTTCACATTTATGTCGAAAATCTGAATTTTACTCCACATGCTGGCTGAATGACTGAAGTGGAATATTTACAAACTGAATTTCGAGTGCTGGATGTCTGCCTCACCTTCTCGATTCTGGCTGGTTTTGACATCCTCATCTGTGCCGACTGTCTCAAGCTGAAACGATTCTGTCTTCCTAGATAAGTGAATGGTGGTGGTGAGGTCTTCTTTGCAGTATTTTGTGAGGTTGGACGAGTATGTGTAGATTTCCGCGGAACATTAGAAGTAGATGGGTCAGGACTGGATGATGAGAGATTTTTGCTCTTTCGTAATGCATGAATATCAGAGCTTCTCGAAGGTGTTGATTCGACCAGGTGTGTGTCTTTCTGCAAATTAATCAGCCGTTGATATTCATCAGCTATGTCATGTAATGTTAACTTAGGATTTTGTTCTAGCTGATTAAGCAGTCGAGTTCGGATATCTGTGAAACGAGGAGATTGAAGACTGCATATGAGAATCAAGGCTTTGAATTGATCATCTGTTAAGGACCTGAGTCGAAATCTCTCACATTCTCGGTTGACTGTGCCAACGTGAGTAAGAAAATCATCATTTTCATTCATTGCCAGCTTGAGGCAACGATAACGTATACTGAATAATGAGGAGTGGTCTCCGAAATGTTCACGCAGCAACTTTATTGTATCATCGAAACAATTGTCACGTGGTTTCTGTGGTAAAATTAGGTTGCAGTACCGTTCATATTCTGCCGGACCCAATTTACGTAGCAAAACTCGCACCTTCCAGGCATTGTCTTGTGAGGCGAGATCAACAGTGAATAAATCCTCATAACGTTGATACCATGTGTCAAAAGTGACATTAGCCTCTGGGTCATAATTGAACTGTGAAATGCTGTTCACAATTCCGTCGACAGATGGTAGCATGGTATGATTGGGATTGCTTGAAGGTGGAGCTGGACCAGTCTGTTGGTTGACGAACATTTCCATTAATTTCATTTGTCGTTCAAATAGTAATTCCAATTTAGAATGATCCATAGTTTTCCCCGTCGCCAAAATATTGTTATGTACTAGTCGAGAATTTAATAGTCCTGACACAAGAAAGACGGAAATCAGAAGACCACTAGGTTTACGATGATACCTCTATTTTCCAAACACAAGGAGAATCAATGTCACACAAGAGTGTGAGAGCAAAATATATGCATGTCCGAACAAGTGTGTTAACGAATATTCAAAAGAAGTGACCTCTTACAGACTTCTCTCTCTGACGGTAATCGGTGCTGGTTTCTGTTGTCGTTGTCAGTGGTGGTGGTGGTGGTCGGCTGTCTTCATCACCCCCATCTCCATGTTCACCTGAATTCCTGTCATCGCCGCACTACTTCTTCATGTGGTTTGTTGATCTACGCCTGTATATCTTCTAGTTTTAGTGACATGAGACGTAAATCACCTTCGAAATTCAGACATCCTAGAGTCTTTGAATGCGTCCAGAGTATTCCTGAAACCGCTGTTGGTTCTGACTTATTTGCATTCGTCAATTTTGCGATGTGAGGTCGACCAATTGAAGGACTAACGACCAAGACGTGCGAACGCAGCGATAACCTTCAACATACACCATTCACTGGATTACAGAATCTGTCACCGCTACTACAGCGTCAGTATGAATGCAGTGCACCAAATGAGGAGCAGATTTCATCCTAATCTCGTCTTTGTGTACTGTATGGACAGTGGGTTGAAAGCACGCTACGGTTAGGATTAGTATTAGGAGGAGGGTATTTCTTTATTCACATGAATGGAACTGTTTTGATATCTGTGAAACTTGATAAATGACATCCTTAATTTTGAGTGAGAACTGTTTCTTACTTACATCAGAGTATAGTATAGTCTTTAACATATTTCACTATTGCTATTTTATTTTCCCCATTGATAAACGCCTTTCAATGTAGAATACAAAGCGTGTCCTGTAGTCCAACTATTGGTATACGTTGAAGTCTATTGGTGCATTCGCACTCCGTAGTGGCTCATCTCTACGTTTTTTGTGAAGTCGTCAAGTTTGTTGGTCTACCACTGTTACCGTGAAGAATAAACTGACGTTCGTTAGTTGTAGGAAACAGGAAGGAAGACAAAGGTCTAGATTTCTTATTGAATAGCATTCATCAGTGAGGTACCCTACATCCTTAGAGTTTAAATTACTCACAGATCTTTTCACTGAACTATTTAAGAATGACTATTAACCTTAAGGTATTGGTTTCAATGCTCAATAAGGAAAGTTTCAAAATTGGGACGAAACAAGTCATTCAGTATAGCCTGATATTCAGTGGTTCTCTTACTGAGGTGATGTTTTATGACAAAAATCCAGCCTGCAAATGCGTTTAACGGTGTTTTATAACTCTGAAATAATATGCGATATGATCAATGCAAATCCAGGCTGTAGGCGAGCTTCCATTTCTCTCAAGTCTTTGCAGAGGTCAACAGCACTAGTCAACATGCGAAATAAGATCCAGATTTTCAACTCCAATGTGAAGTCAGTGTTACTTACTACACGGATCAGTGACGTGGTGTCGCGTCACGTAAGGCACTTCGAACAAACTACAAAACTTCATCAACAACCGTTTTCACTTAATACTCAAGATCACATGGCCGGTGAGGAAAGACCAACAACAGGAATCTCTGGAAGCCATCGCTTGTGTGGAACTTGAACGGGAAGCGGCGAGTTGATCGCACGAGGGTGACACGGAGGAGGTCATGTGGAGAGGAGTTGAAAGCACGTGGGCAGACATGGAGCCAGGTGAAAATGGTGACACACAATCCAAAAAAATGGAGATGTGCAGCTGTAGCTCTGTTTTCCTCTAGAAACTAAATGAAACAATCATAATTATAATAAATGCAGGTTGTTAGATAGGTAGATTCCAGCTTAACGAACAATCTCCGCATATTGATATTGAAAGCGAATAAACATTAGAGAGAGAGAAAGAGTTAGAGGGAGGTAAGGAGAAGAGAAGACAGATAGTAAAATTAAAGACAAAATCAATAAATTTATTTCAAGTTATACTTTATTGTTTTCCAGTTATATTCAGTTACAGTAAGTTAATCCACTCTTGACATAAATATGTTTATCAGATTTATACGAACTAGGTCATAGGAAAAATACAAAAAAAGATAATAGCAGAGAAGAAGACTTTTTTTCGATGAAGTCATCATTTCAGCTACAGACAGTCTGCACAGATGAATATTTCGAAAGCAGCAAGTCGGAATCGAAAAGGCAAAGCAGACATCCAACACTGGCAAATCAGTTTGAAAATATTCTGCCTCACTCACTCAGCCAGCATGCAGAACAAAGTCCAAATTTTCAACATGGTTAGTAAGTCAGTTAGTCACAACCAGCTGAAGACATTAATCAACACATGTCCCATTACTGACTCCATATTGAAAATCAAATGGCTGACTGGTCATAAAGAATTAGAGACTATGGGAACACACTATTGACGAATTTATTGTCCAGGAAAAATGTAGGAGAAAGTGGAGATTGATTGGACATACACCACAGAGAAGACAGTTTGGTGAAATCGCTTGTCAGCTGATGGTTTGAATGGAATGTGAGCAGGAATGAACAAGTTGTGCTGTAATCATGGGCCTATCTAAAGAGGTCGACAGAAAAAGTAACAAAGTGGAAGCATCCTATGGAAGCCGTTTTGTTCTACTCACAACCCAATGGAACAATTAAACAATAATAATGTACTAACTAGGCTTTGCATTACTGAAATAAAACTTGGGCACTATGATATAGTATAACTCCATTATAGAAAAGATTAGACATATGAATAAAATTATAGGAAATAAGATGTTTTTATTGTAAAGATAAGTAACTTGTTAGAATGTTATGATGTACGTGAATTGAAATAGAATTTTAAGATTACTTATTATCCTCCTCTGATTTGATTGGTGGTAATATTATCTTCCATACATATCTCTGATATCTGCGTTGAGTCGTTTCTGTTGTAAGTGTTGGATGAAGGTAGACTCGATGAATCAGGATTCAGTAATCAATCTCTCTCGCTCTCCACCTACTTATATAACTTTTCAGAATTTTGACTCTGTACCACCCAGCCTGTTGTGTATTAATGCATGAAGTACGATTGCTGAATTTTTTCTAAATTCCACATCTCTCTTTGTGGAATCACTTATTCTAACCTTAGCTGAATTGTTACGTTCTGATATTCTCACTACTGCTAACTTATGTAGCTGAACTCACAGTCATTTCAGGTATTTTGTAAGCTATATTATTTTGTTTAATTGGGTCCACCGGGTCCTTTAGCCTACAGAGCGTGTCCTATCTGAGTGAGTTTGTAGGTTCAAATGCCACCCTAATTCCTGCTTTATTGAGAATCCTAAACAGAACCTCAGATGTCTCTCATTATATAGGAGAAACTAGATATGATCATGGGCAATAATTTGTGCTCGGAACGTGGTCATCAGTAAATATTACTTTACAGTAATATGCGATTTATCAAGATAAAATCTTATCCATAATGAAGTGGGTCTTCGCACTCATGTACACACAGTAAATTGGTGAACAAGTTGCATAAGTATTTCTAGTCGAGGGTCGAACTAAAACGTTTATAAAAAGGGATTAAAAAACGTTAACAGAACAAAAAAATAGGCAGGAAGTGTGGATACGAAGGAGAATAGAATAATCATTATCGATCGAAATGACTGTTCATTGTGATGGTCATCGAAAAGACTGACTGAATAATAAATACATAGGGCTTCAGCCTATGTTCCTCTAGCAATTAAAAGAAATAATAATATGATAATACAGGGTTGGATTAATAGCTCTACGCTCAACCTTCCCAGTCTGCCATCTGGTAGACCAGGCGAAGTTTAGAAAAGACTCACCCGCGTCACGTTTGTTGTTGCTGTCGTTCAGCATACCCCCGTTTCATTTGGTCAGAATATACACTAAAATGTTGCACTTTTCCCTTCTTATAGCCCATCATTTAAGTCTGTCATTCAACAGTAACAATTTTCTTTCGACATACTGATCAATCTGTTAATTAAGTAATGTGATTCTGTAGTGATCTGAATCAATAATATATGTCTGCACTATTCAGAGTAGAAATTAAGAGGTGTGTGTGTACGTGTGAGTGAATAAGTGTCTGTGGAAGCGCGCTCACGCATGCGCTATGCTCTAGTTATTTCAATTTTTCACCTCTACATCTAATCTATCCAATGCCTGTCTTGAAAAAACAAGGCAACCCGATTAATGATGGACTAGTTAGTACATCCAAAGAAAAAACTGTAACAATATATTCCGTTTTTTTATATTTCTTTTCCCCTTCATTATTTGTAACTCGAAGTATACTCTCCCCTTTTTTCCTCTCACATTGTTTCCTTCACATCGTGTGTGTGTGTCTTTGTGCGTGTAAGCGTGTGTGTGTGTGCGTGCGTAAGGGAGTGGCTTCTTCCTCTTTATTACTTCCTCTAATATTTCTTATTATTTTACATCCCAAATATTCGTCACTTTCAGTAACACTTAGTTAAAATCAGGAAGCCGAGAAAAAAGGAACCAAGAGAAAAAATGATATTTGGTTAAGTAAGCCAACTGATTGCTACATTCAAATAAGTAGGGAAGTGAAATGAAACATCGATCGGTTTTTAAGCATTTACCATATTACTTTTTTTCTTGAGTAATTCCCATGAAAAAAACAATGAATCATTGATTATTCGTCTCTTTAGGTACGATAATGTAGTAACCTTTTGATGTTGAATAGCATAATTATGTCGTGTTAGGTGTTGATGGTTCAGCTGTAAAATACTGACCAGCTACGCATGCAGGAGGTTCGATTCCCAGCCGACTCATTCCCAAACCTAGGCTGAATGTTGTTGGCCTAGGAACCTTACTCCATAAAAAAAACAACGATTCAACTACCCCTCAGCTTGTCTAGCTTACCAGCTCCTTAGTTTTTTAGACGGCTCTAAGACCGGGAAAAGATGGGGATTTGTGTATACAGTTAGACGCCCTATCCCCAAAATGCCAGTCAAATCACCACAGAAACTCCAACACGCAAGAAAAAAAAACTATTAAATACGAAATAACAGACTTATTATCCGCTGGAATTGTGAAGAGGTGAAATGATGCAGTGATAGACAGTGAGTCAATCAGTCAGCCGATGTTTTTACCTTCAATGAAGGCAAAAATAAGAATAGGGATGTGGTCTAGGCATTCATATGTCCAGTTAAAGAGGATAGCAGAAAATAGAACAAAATAGAGATGTGTTGTTAAAGCCGTATGTTATGCTTGAAATCCAGAGGGACAATAATGTTAATAATAATGACTAACAGTGGAGTCTATGGTGTGTACTTCATCCTACTTGCTACTCGACAGCTCAGTGTGCCTACGAGTGATGATTTTTCCACTGAAACTTGAACTCATCCCCATATTTTCAAACGCGAAGGCCTTATTCACCAGATAACTAAGCTACATTATGTCAACATCACTATTGGTCTGAAAACATTATTGAAACGTCCATACTTGCAGCCGACATGAGAACAGAGACTGAAGTATGTTGGCTGAATAAAATCAATTAACTGGAAATTCCAAATAATTATAATTTCAACAAATAAGTTTAATTGCATGGAGGATTTAATCATGAGCTGACATCAGTTAGAGAACCACTGGAAAACCTGCGAGTACTGGATAGCTGTTTCGTCCTAGTTTGGGACTCTTCAGCAGTACGCACTCACCGGGATTCGATGAGCTATAAAGTTGGGAAAACTGACTAAACCTTGACTTACAAGTAGTCAAAGGATGACTTATTAAAGTTTTTCCAGCTAATCTCTGCTTCTTATGTCAGTTATTTAAACTGGAAAGTATTCAGGATTAAAAAGAATGGGAAATAGTCTTTACGAAAGAAGATTAGAGGAATATACAACGTATAGATGTTTTCGAGTGTTGGTTTGCAGGGATTTTGTTTGATTGGTTGGAGGATTTTATCATGAACTGACATCAATTAAAGAGCCGATGGAAAACCAGCACTGGAGTACTGGACAGCCGTTTCGTCTTAGTTTGGGACTCTTCGGCAGTACGTACCCACCTGTGTCCGAACCCGTTCCTTGAAATATACTTTAGTATCAACTTGTTTATTAGATAAATTACACAGTGAGACAGAATTATTTACTGGATGACGAAGTTTTGAACACAATTTATTGTTCATAATGAATTCAACTGATAATCGCACGACTTCTAAACTTGAGTTTTATGGTTCTCATTATTCTTCCCTATTTGTTGCAGGGCTAGTAAACTTTTCCACATGTCTGGGTGGACAGGTGTTGAATCATTCCTACTACACATGCTCTCTTCAATTAATTGGATAAATAAAGCTTCCGTTATCAATCTCTCTCTCTGTACTCTGTTACATTAGATTCAAGAAGTGTCATCTTATCCCATCCTATTCTACATTTGTGTTGTGTGTAATTGCATGTGGTGCTATAGCTGAAATATTCTCTAGATTCCTTATTTTATTCGGGTCAACTTATCTAGATTTTGCTCAATAATTGCCCTCATTAATTAATCAAGAATTATGTAGGAAAATGTAAAAATCAAATCAAGGATCATAATAGTTACAGTAGTGATAGTGATAATAGTAATATTAACGACGATGTTCATGTCAAACATGCATAGAATGATGACAAAATTGACAGTAAAGACTTTGAATCATCAGTAGTACTACCACACAACGAAGGAACCTCAGAAACCTTACTACTACTGTGTAATTAGCGCAAAAAGTGGCTCAGTCATTCTCCGTTATTGATAATTTTATTGCCATAATCGTATATTCTTGTTTAAGGCAGTTAGTTCCCTTTTATGAATTTCCACAAGACAACAAGACGGCGTAGTTTATCTGAAACGTGTGTAACATGTGTATTTCCGCAACACATTTCGGACACTCTAAGCACACACACAGACACGTACTTGTCATATACCGTTTGATAGAAGGCAAGAAGCCATGAATCAATACAATACAGGCTAGGGCTACAGAATATACTTCAAAGTGACTGCAACAATAAATAATGTCGCCAGATACAAGTGATTCCGAAAATAGATGTTCAACATCATCTATAGCGAAGCACATTATAGACAGGGGTCATAACGTTAATTTCAACAATACCTTTAAATTCATTTACAAAACAAGGTCGGGCTGCATACTTAAATTCATTGAAGCCTTAGCCATTAAAAAGAAAGACTTAAACCTGTCTTATGTGTTCAAAAGCTATTTGTTATCACTTTAAACCTGCCTTGGTAATCCAAGTTAGAACGCAGGACCAATTTACTTCCAATATTTTCAACCCCTCCCTTGCTTTGTCTTTTCTCTTTTTATATGGAGGATTTAATCATGAGCTGACATCAGTTAGAGAACCACTGGAAAACCTCTTTATTTTTCTTCTCTTTTTATCTTTTTTACCCACACCTTTGCGTCATCTCCCTACTCAATTATTTGTGACCTTGACCTGTACACAATCTGACCTGTGTAGTAATTATTCATGCCTTCTTGTCTTCTATAAAAAACTGTGTATCACAAGTACTCGTGATTGTGTGATCAGAATGTCCAAAATGTGTTGCGCGAATAGATATTACACGCCTCAGATAAACTATGTCTTCTTATTATTGCTAACACTATTGTTCATACCAGTTGTACATTTTTGCATCATTTTGATCCTACTGTTTATGCTAATGCCAAAGGTGGCTGATATCAGTTTTGCATAAGTGTATCGTGTAATGGTATTTTTATCTGTTCTTGTCGTTGCTGAGTAAATTATACGCAATATTGTAATAAATTAGTGGATGGTGACTAGCGGTAGAATCCAGGATAACGTGTATTTCGTCCTATTTGGGAATGGTCGGTTGGCTGTACCTTCATTCCATAGTGATTGATGATGTTCCCATCGAGGCTCGAACCAAGCGCCCATATTTTCAAACGCAAAAGCGTTATCCACTGTAACACTTGGGCTACGAGAGCCACTGTCTCTTGTGCAACGGGTCATATTAATTATTCAATTGAATTTCAGATTTTCCCGTCGACAGACTGAACAGAAGTGTTTGGTTTCAGATTGGAATCTAAGCTTCTTGTTCAGATGCTGACGAGCCCCAAATAGGACGAAACACACATTATCCTGGATTTCACTACTAGTCACCATCCAGCAATTAAATTCGAATTACACGCCCAGACATCGTCGAAGCATCTGCACAAGATGCCAACATATCGATCTGAGACCTAAAATTCAATTGAATAATTCTAAAAAATTCTTAAAATTCCATAAAGATCACAAGCACTGTTTCGGAATAAAGCAAGTCATTATTATTATTATTTATAGTCATTACACCATCGTTGTGAATGTTTGAAACATTTCAATCACAAGAGTAGTCAAATCCTCCTTACTAGCTTAAAATCTGAGTAACTATCCGCCGTTTTGTGTTCAGCTTCAAGACAAGCCTTTATATAACAACAAGTGGCACCGTAAGTTCTTTTAGTCATACTTTTGGACACCTATTCATTGATGAATTAGTGTTAGCTAGGGAAAGAAGGTGTGATGAAGTTCAGAGTCGTGGCTTGATTCAAGTTCCCTGTTGAAATGGAAGACGAGTCAAAAGCTCCGTTTCTTGATGTGGAACTAACAAGAGAAACTGATGGGAATCTAAGAAGTTCGATCTATAGAAAATCTACATGGAATGGTCGACTAACAAGCTTCTATAGCTGGGTACCCATTCAACAAAACCGAAATTTAATTAAATCAGTTGCTATCCGCATCAGACGCATCTGTAGACCGAAGGTTCTGGAAATAGAATTAGATATTTTAAGAGAAATCTTCATCCAAAATGGATACCCAATAAGATTCATCGACAAAAATATCAAAGCAAGAATTCCGAGAAACGAAACTTTAATTGCGCCTAAAAAGAAATTCTACATGAACTAAGATTTCAAGGGAGATCTAGCAAGCGATATTCTCAAGAGAAGGATCACATCATCTCTGAGAAGAACATTCTTTACAGCAACGCTAAGAATAGTGTTCTCCAGTCGCCCACTGATCTGCAGAAGCCTCAAGCACAACATCCCGCATCTGACCACTTCTGTGTGCATATATCAGTTCACCTGCTGCTGTGGAGCCAGTTAAATCGATCATCTGACGCGTACATTATCCAAGAGGATTCAAGAACACTATCCAGCCAGCATGGTTGCGAAAAGGCAATAGTGGTGCAACAAGGAGTGCAATAATTGAACACTTGGTTAACACTGATCATTCCATTTCAACAAACGCCTCCTGCTTCAAAGTAATCTACAGAGTCAAGAATAACCTATCAAAGGCAATACGGTTTCGTCTCCTTTGTATCACAGAAGCTCTGGCCATTCACATGGAAAAACCGGAGCTGTGCATGCAAAAGAAGATTACTCAACCACTTCTACTCTCATGGTAACAACGTTTTGATTTGTTTTGGGTTTTTTTTTATTTTGATGACTTAATTTTGTTTCTTTGCCTGTTCTTTAATTGCTTATAATTGTTGTATTCATTCAGAACTCTTACCTAATTTCGTATTATCTACTTTGTTTCTATATGTATCCTGAGTAAAACTCACTCATCAAACTATTCATATTAATACATAACTTCTTTTAACAACTGTTTGCGACAACTCACCACTTTGTTACTACCCTAGTTTCATTAACACTTAATTTTCTTGACTTGTATTACCAACCTTCGCCTGTTTAGTTAAAATGACCTTAATCAAGTGTAATTTTGTTTGACAAACTTAATGTACACATACATACAAAATAACCCATTTTATATATTTGCGATTGTACAGCTAAGAAAATGAGGTCGCCGAATAGAGTCTCTTCTCTGATCTACGTGTTTTTTGTTTTCAAAAAAAGAGACATTTGAATTAAGAGCTCATCTATTTTCCACGAGGGTAATGAGAATCATCAACTGATAAGCTATGCTAGTCAAACATTATCCTAAACAGTCTAGCTAATAGTTACAAAAACCCTCTGCTTACTTTCTAACTCGATATGATAATAGGAGCTCGATAGGAGCATGAGCTTGGTTATCTCAGCAACTCTGCTAAGTCTTAGAGGATCAATAATACATCACAGGGGGATAAATACTTGTGATTTAAATGAGTGCTGGATGCCAACTACACGTTAAACAGTAGTGCTTGCTAACTACACAGTAGTTACTCTTGTTTAAAGTCAACAGTTAACCAACAATGAACTTGATGGGACTCAAGTTAGATAGGTAAATTACTTCAGATCAACTGAACACACACCAGAAGGTCAAAAATCTAGTCAACAGAATAATATACATATACATTTATTCACTTAATTCCAAGAATATTGATGAGCGTTCACTTCTATCAACAAGATTATTCGAAATAGGTATTGAACAACTAATGCATTGCCTATTTCTAATATAAAATATAAAAATAAAATAAAAATTTATCATAAAATCAATCTATTGTATCTAACTAAGCATTGATTTATTGCGCAACATACTCAATTCAATGTTTTTGCTAACTCACCCACTAACTCACTAAAATTTGAAGTTAAAATGTCGAATTGGGGAAAACTTCTAGTCTGTAGCAATGAACAAAGCGTTGATTATCAGATAATATTTGAATGACAGTCATGACAAAATAATAAAACAATATCAACTGACGATTGATAAAAATTGAAGAATATGGAATTCTGATCATTTTTTTCAACAAAAACAGCAACAACAGCAGCTTCAAACATCTGAATTCTCACTGGAAATTGTTAGGCTGAAAATTTTGAGATGGCAAGAAGTAGTGGGGAGAGCTACTCAGCAGTTACAGGCATTTCCATACAATTACGTGAAGGTTACTTACTGTTATTATTGATCCCTTGGGATCTTAGTGGAACATAGAGTTTCAACTGCACGTCTCTACTTGCTTCTGTCTTTTGCTGTACTTTTCACCTGCATCCATGTTAGTCCATACTATTTCAATTCGTTTTCACAAGATCTCCTCCATGTCACCCTTGCACTGACGTCCCACTCGCCGCTTCCCTTTCGGGTTACACTCGAGGGCCTGACGCGCAATGTCACCCAGTGACCTCCTCAGCGAGTGTCCCATCCATCTTCACTTTCTCCTGCATATTTGTTGGCTGGCGATTGGTTCTTGTTTTGTTTGTTCCCATAGTTTCTTGTTGGTGATTCTTTCCGGCCCGGCCATCTGATCTTTAGTATAGAGCGAAGACAGTTGTTGATGAAGGTCTGCAACCTGTTGAAAATATTCTTTGTGACCCACCCGCCAAGTTTCTGATCCGTATAGAAGAACTGACTGACTTGACGTTTGTATTGAAGATCCGACCGAATTTTGTTGTTGATGCCGGTTGAGTGACGAAGATTTCCAAATTGGTTTCAGGTTGATGAATGCGTTTCTCGCCTTCTCGAATCTCGCTCCGTTTGACATTCTCGTTCGTTCCTACTTACCTATAGTTGAAACAGTGCTCCCTAGATAAGTGAATGAAGTGACCTCTTTCAAATCCCTTCCGTTGATGGTGATTGGCGCTGGATATTGCTGCTGTTGTCGTTGGTTGGTTGGTTATTTTCATAACCTCCGTCTTGTCTTTGTTCACTTGGAGTCCTGTCTTCGCCGGCTGCTTCTTCGACCAGTTTGTCGGTTTTCGCTTGTAACTCTTCGATTTTATGTGACATCAAACATAAATCATCCACAGGCGAAATCCAGGTCTTCTAGGTTCTACGTGAAGTCTAAAGAAACTTAACTTTGGCAGAGGATTTAGACACGTCTTTTAGAGTTTTGAAGTTTAGTGTCTATTACAGTGCGCCACATAAGGTTGCCCAAAAGTATTGAACTAATACCAAACATAATTGAATCATGAGCTGACATCGGTTAGAGAACCCCTGGAAAACTAGCTACAAGGAGTATTGAATAGCTGTTTCGTCAGCTTAGTCTGGAACTCTGCGGAAGTACGCATCCACCGCTAGAGTACGAGTCTAGGACCTTCAGGTTTCCAAGAACGCTCGTAGAACATTCAAATACTCTAACCCAATCCAATGGTATATTTGATTTTTTCACAAGCCTGATTTTTCTGAATTACTAAACTTGTCTGTACAGTGTATTGCTGTTTGTGTTACCTCCTCCCCTTACAGACACACTTATGGCCTTGGAATCCTATTGGCTTTTGAATGTTTTAAGTTATCAATGTGATTAGTGTCCCTCTAGGTCATTTAAAGCATATATATACATGCACATTCTGTCAACATTTGATTCGAAGCAGTAAAAGCTCCTTTCCGCGTCAAAGGATCTGTCTTCTAGTCTTCTTATGTTTGCTAACAGTGATTCACGGTCATAACATCAATAAAACATTTTTTATTCATTTACGTTCCCAGTGGAACATTCTAAGCTTCAGGCTAGAGTTCTTTTGAAGTTTCGGTAGCAGTAGTGTTTATTTATTTTTACGGGATGGGGTTGCTAGCCAGCCTTATGCCTATCCAACCTTCCCTCTTTACCAACCAGTCATATTACTGGCTTAGCGACCGAGGTAAACGAGTGCGCCAAGTGACAAGAGATCGAATCCCAGACCCCTTGCATGGTTGACAACTATTCTACCACTGTGGCACCGACACACAGTAAATGACAGCTTGTACTCATTGTAAACCCTTTACCTAAGCCTTCCGACTATGCTTTCTGCAAATAAATCAGAACACTACTAGGTAGTGAGAAAGAGAAAAGGACTCAAGGTGTTGATAAGTCACTTCGTTCTGTTCTATATTTTCAGAAAGAATTGTTTACTTATTTCATTTCTGAGTTTAATATATAAATGAAATTACTAAGTGATGAGAACACTTCTCAATTCAATCGATCTCAGGCAGTAAATCTGTTCATGTTTATGCACTTGACAAGTGAATAAATCAGTGAACGAGGAAAATCTTCACTCAGGTATACTTGAGAGTTTATCTATTCACTTATCTATATAATGGATGATGATTGGAAGATTGAATAAAATCTCGAGTCACAGGCGGTTTCAAACCAATGGACTCGGAAGTATTACTTCAGTGATCTACCAGCTGGATTACAAGACCTAACTGCTACCAAGCTTATCATTTGGATTATGTTTATCTTCAGACTAGCTGGATAATCTATCGGTCAGACTGTTTAAATTGTACAAGTATTGATTTCCTATAAGTTAGGCAGTTATAAACAACCACCAGACCAGATTTTACCACTTTGACAGACGCCCACTACTCTGCCCATTTTGTCGTTAAAATATCTTGTACTATTATTGTCATTTTATTACTATAGCAAAAGACCACCAATAACATTGACCGAGAAGTAATTTGGAAACTACCTCAACAATATGGAGTACAGTACTATTTATTATCATTATATCCTTTAATTCCTAGAGAAACATAGGGCTTCAGCCGCGTGTCTCCATTGCCTTCGGTTTTCTGCCAACTTTTTCACCCCGCTGCAAGTCTACCCACATGCTTTCATCTCCTATTCACATCACCCCCTCCAAGTCACCCTCGCACTAGCGACCGACTCGCCGCTTCCCTTTCAGGTTCTACTCGAGCGATGGCTTGTCTAGTGATGTCACTTGATGGTTTGTTTCCTCACAGTATGGCCACCAATCCATCACCATTTCTTCCTGCCTATTTGTTTCACAATCGGTTCCTTCTGGGTTGGTTCGCTCATTGCCAGAGATCCCTGTTGCTGATCTTTTCTGGGTGGCCATCTGATCTTGAGTATTGAGCGAAGACAACTGTTAGTGAAGGTGTGAAGTTTGTTTGAGATGCTCTTTATGACGCTCTGGCCAAGTCTCTGATCCGTATAGTGAGTAGCACTGACTTCATATTGGATTTGAAAATCCAGATCTTATTTTTGACGTTGAGTACAGTACTACAGATTCCTATTAGCCTGACTGAATAGCTACAAGAGAACGCCACCTGTCAAGTGATCCATAATGGAAAGCTCAGAGAAGCGTTTGAAGTGAAGACAGCAATAAGACAGGGCTGATCACTGTCACTCACTACGATATTCCTAATTAATGTAGATCAGATTATGTGGAATACTGTTGGGGGAGGGGGGAGTGAGAAGACACAAGTATGCCCGACCGATAAGAAAACTCCAGAAAATATGGATTTCCCAGGTGTTTCACGTTTAATGTCACATAAATTTTAAGACGCACAGACAGTCGGAATCGGAAAGGTGAGAATAGCCTTCAACAACCTGAAACCAGTTTGGAAATCTTCTCGGTTTGACTCACTCAGCCAGTATGAAGAACAAAATTTAGATTTTCAATATAAATGTGAAGTCAGTCAGTCAGTCACTTCTTGTGTATGGATCAGAAATTTGTTGAGTATGTCACGAAAAGCATTTCCGGTGGCCAGCTGTGGACTTTCGTTAACAGATGCCTCCTTCACCAGCTCTTCATTGAAGGTCTAATGACTAACCGTCAGTCTAGAAACAATAAGCAGTGAACAAGAGACTGTGGGAAAAAACCAACCTAGAACCTATCTCTAAATAGATACATATTTGAAAATGGATATGAATGGGAAACTAGCCCCTTCAGGAGATGGTTGGGTGACATCTCGTGTTAGCCATACTATTTCTGAAGTGGAAACCGAATAGGAAACGACGAGCTGAGCATGAATCCGAGGGTGACATGGAAGGATTCGTGTGTGAAGCAGGAGATGAGGTTCTTTGGGTAATCGTTCATCCAACTGAAGAGGACAGCAGAAACAAGGACCTGGCGGAGACGTAAAGTTGAAGCCGTATGTTCTACTATGAATCCAAGGGAGCAACAGACAAACAGTATGAAATAAATAATAATGTAGAAGTTTTTTCATTCAGGTCAGGGAATGTCTACTAGGAAGCAGTCAAGCGGATGTTATTGTTAACCTGCTACGTACAAATATTCAGCAAAACACTAGATTTCATTGAAGTCGTCACTATTAATGCACACCTACTGCCCAGCTAGATCTACTCCTATTAATCATGATCATACTGACTTAGGTAGACAGAAGAGGAGGCGAGTAGGTAGTTAACTGAAGGTGCAACTATCCTAAATAGCCTTGAGTTAGCAGACTGTTATTACTGTGATAAATAATGATTACAAATGAAATGAAAATATGCGTCATGGCAAGATTTGAAACAAAGGCTTCTGAATAACTATTCCAGAGTCCCAGAGGCTTGGGATCACTGGTTTAAATTCTGCTAAAACTGTGATTCCCATTTTGCCTTCAGTCATTACGCAGTGTATCAGTGATAGTCTGTCAGACCCAAGAAAATCTTCAACAGTCTCATCACCATTTAACATTCTGCTGTCATCTCCGTATATCGAAGATATTGTAATGTGGATTCACAGCAGAAGGCGTAGCTAGTCAAATAATGAGACGATAAACAGACAATAGATTATCATTCATTCAAATGATCGCTGTGTATCAATCGTGATGAGTCCAGCTAGTATTTGGGTCTTTTCATTAAGTTTGACTAGTCGTCTGCAGGGTATGTTGGCGGTTCAGTTGTAGAATACACGCCATCTACGCTCGTGATCCACGGTTAGATCCTCGGCTGATATATTTGTAAACCTCGCTTAACCGACGGTAAGCCTGGCAAAAACGGATGTTTGGGTGTGAGACCCAGATTATCTGGTTACGAGGCATGCAGGCCCATAGACAATTCAGCCACTGGGAGCCAAACCAATGACTAGCCCATGAATTCCAACCTCTTCCAATTCGCGAGATACATAGCGCGACCACCAGCCAATGTTATCGCTAGAGAGTACTTGTCCTCAGACCCGCCATACTGTATTCTACTGCTCACGACTTCTTAACAGAAGACAGGTCACTACCTAAATGAATAGGGTCAGTTGCTAGTAAGCATCAGATTAATATTTGGTAGTCACAGAAGTTAGAATTGATTGGTCAGGCAAAAGATAACGTCCCAGTGTTTTAATAGTCTACAAGCCGACTTGCCTTGTATCCAAAATACCCTGACTTCGAACCCTGGTAGTGAGGTGGATGCGTACTGCTGTAGGGCCAAAAAATAGGCCGACGAGATAGCTGTCCAGCACTCTTCAAATGATGTCCAAATAGTTCTCTAACTGATGTCAGTTTATTATGAAAAATAAAATAATTTATTGCGAGTACTCTTGTCCAAGCTTTGTTACAATCCTCAATTTTATTACATCAATATAGCAGACAACCAAACCCAAGAATATTACAGATAGTCTCAAAATCAATTTATTCCCTTAGTTTTTTTTATTCATTTTTATTATAAGTGTTATAAGTTTCGGCAAATTTTGTTTTATTTACGCAAAAAAAAGCATTTTATGCTTTTGAACTTGAACTTTATTCAATATTTTTTTACGGAAAATTTTATGTTTAATTTCATTTTTTTCTTTCCGTCAGATCATTGGAAATTGAAAATAAGAGCAGTTTTTGTTTAAAATTTTGCTCTCATATCTCCGAACTTTGTTAATCAGATAAGGGGGAAAAAATAGAAACAGGGAATTAATTAGTTTTGCTGAGTTAAAACTCTTAGCGCGTATATGTATACATAAACACTGAACACATTGAATGTTGAACATTGAACATAAAATCGACAACAACAACAACGACAAATGGGGAGAGATAAATTTTAAAAAATGGCATAGTAATTGAAAAGTTAATTAAATATATATATATATATATATATGATGTCAGGATATAATAATTTCTTATTTCATATACTTTCATGTGAATACTGTACAGTTTCATATCATCTTAATCGCAATTTAAATTTTATTTTCGGTAGGTACAATAAAGTTTGTTTTGAAGTGGATAAAGTTGTCATCTATACAATAACTGGTTAGTATTCGAATTAAAATGAAGACTGAGCTTAATTTGCATACGCTTAGCGTGTTGATATTGTTTTAACTTTGATCAGCGACTGATATCATTTAGAGAACCAACGAAAATCACAGTTTACTGGACAACCAGCTGATTCATCAGCCCAATTTGGTACTCATCGTCAGTACGGTCTGTCTGTCTGCTTTCAACATAGAAGTGTGCACTGATGTGCGGCAGTTCAAGTCACCACACTCCCTTCTTGTAGCACACAAAGCAAGAGAAGGAAGTAAAAGAAAAGCATAATAGAGATAGTAAACAGAGGTGTGAGACAAAGAAATAGTAATAACGAAGAACAAAACAGTTTCATTTGAAATCATAAGTCACAAGGAGTGGATGCATCAGCACCACTGAGAACGATTTTGAGCAATATCACCAATTGTTTCTAACCATTGTTTTTAACTATCTTGAGGACCCCAACCACACCGGAAGTCTACATCTTCCTACGTGGCTTAAACTAACTGTTGTAGATTTCATTGACTAGTGCCATGTTTTAGTTCGACCGCCGCTAGCTCTTTTCCAGCCTGACCCTATATCATCCCGTCGAGGAAGGCGATGACTAGGCATACGTAACACATGTCCTAACCATCTCAGTCGATGGGGCTTCACACCATTGTCGATTGACTTCCCCTCCAACTCACCTAGCACTCGATTCCCAACCTTAATATTGCTCACATTATTATACCACTTCATGAGGGAGATAGAGCGCAGGCACCTATCATCAAAGATAGCTAGTTCTTTCATGTCTTCTGCTCTCAATGGCCAGGTCTCATAGCCATAAAGGAGGACGGAACAGACTACTGAGCAGTACACTCGCCCTTTTGGTCGACAGTCGGATATCACGTCTACGCCAGAGACAGCGTAGACTGGTATATGCAAAGCTAGCCCTCTGTATCCGTGTTGAGATTTCGTCACAGACCGACCCGTTGGGGCTGATAGTACTTCCCAAATAACTGAAGCGGTCAACGTGCTCTACCACCTCATTATCTATTTCAAAACTAGGAGTCAGTGTAGTCCAGTCCTGTAACATCATCTTACATTTGAGGGGAGCAAATCGTATGCCAAACATCGTCGGTACGAATCCATGGACTGGTCACTGAGAGGGATCCTTGCATCTGAATGGTCTACAAGTTTACCTTGTCAAAATGGGAAGGTCCTGGATTCAAACCCTGGCAGTGGCGTTGGTGCATACTGTCAATGAGTCACGGAGTAGGCTGACAAAAGTGTTGGCTGTCCAGTACTCTTTTCTGCTGGTTTTCAATGGGTTTTTCACTGATGTCAGTCGATGATCAGACTTGAAACAAATCAAACCTCTACAGATGAAGTACTGAAATCTCATACTGCATAAAAAAAGTTTTTGCATAGTTTGGAAATTTATGAGAGTATAAGGATAAGGAAGGATCTGTTGGTTGGACTATTTCACACAGCTTTAGACTTATTTGAGAAATGGGAGATGCTAGTGGAAACAAACAACTGCGATTCGTCCCATTTAATATTCTTCAGCCGGATGTATATATTTGTATATTCCACCTGATAATATTGATCTTAGATAGGAGTAAACACAATATCCATCGTTACAGATGTTAAGAAGTTATCCACTAGGCTACTAAGAACCTGGTGCTTTGCAGTTCTAGGAGCGGCAATATATTTTACATGGTAGGTTTGACAGCCGCTTTCCTAACCTCTCATCTATTCCTAGGTGATGAGTATGATTGTGCAGTTTAGGAGTCAAACACGGGTCTCCCAATAGTCTGGCTAGAGGGCATTCAACCTCTAAACCATTGACTCATAGTTTCACGCATGGTGCGATTACTAAGATTACGTTAAAGTCTTATTGAGAATATCATTTCTTGCCCGAAAAAGCCCAGAGGTCATCTCACTGATTGCACATATGGGTGGAGCAGATTCCAGTCTCATAGAGCAGGTCACTGCTATCACATGTACAGATTCACCTTATCGAAAAGTGTTCAAAATACACGAAACCCATTTCCAAGAATTCCTGCTGCCCACCTCCAGCAAACTAATATTGCTAATGATAACCTTCCTCTTCACACAATTTCCTCTGCATCAACCCTAGACACTCAATAAATCGCTTCCCATCTGTAGCATCTGAAAGCCTTGTTTCTGATGTCATCCGAATATCTCCATCCGCTTCTATGTTTTTGTTAGGCAACAGCTTCTTGGAAAAGGGCACTATCAGACTTTCTTGGTGCTTATCTTTTTCTGACCACCTGATTTACAGTGTCACTCAGAGAAAGAGGCCGTTAGTTAAAGTCTGTAGGAAGAAGTTTTGTTGACTCAGTAAGCTTCTCAATCGTGCAAAAGTACGGATTTAATTACTGACGTTGAATATATTCAGTTCCTCCTTGTTTTCTCAGTATTTAGTTCTGCGTATTTCAGGGTAATGAAATAAAATACAATAGGGATGTCTTGCATATTGGATATTACTATATTTTAATGATATTTCAGTTGAATATGACTTCCTGTAATTCCTGTTTTTCTTCTGTCAATCTAATCCTCTTATGCTTACAATGATCTAGGGTAGTAAAAATTTATATTCAAGTTATTTAACTAATATTTACTTAGCTAGATAGATAAAAACACTGTTTTGCATAAAGCCAGTTTCAAAAAGTTTATTTCCAAAAGAAACAACCATTCTTATTGCATCATTTTAATGATATTTCCAGGGTTGAAGCATGAAATTGTTTCAATGAAGCTAACACTTTCATGTACACAGAAGGTGAGCGATTTTCCAATAGTAGGTTGTGAGTGATAAGACAGGAATTAACTCAACCGATAAGAGAACTCTAGAAGATATGAATTTCTCAGGTGATTTATGTCTTACGTCAAACAAACTGGAAGATATAGAGGCGAAGATAAACAAAATGGATGAAAAGGTATCGTCGGGAAGACAGGAATCCAGGTGAACATAGAGAAGATGGAGGTGGTGGACATGACCAACCACCACCTCCACCATCAACAACAACAACAACAGAAATCAGTAGCGATTACTACCAACGAGAGGAAGTTGAAACAGGTCACTTTCTTTACTTATCTAGGTAGTCAGTATCGTTTTACCTACAGGCGGTTGGCACGGATGAGTGTACGTCAAAGCCAGAATTGGAAAGGAAAGCTACACCTTCATACCTCTGAAATCATTTTGAAAATCTTCTACTTCACTCACTTAGCCATCATGAAGAACGAAATTCAGATTCTGTTCAACACAACTGGTAAGTCAATCAGTCAGCCACTGCTTCTGTATGGATCAAAAACTTAGTGAATGTGTCACGGAAAGCATCTCTGACAAGCCAGTACAGACTTTTATCAGCAGACGCTCAAATGGAAGGTGAAATGACAGTCCAACCAGAACAAATTAGCAGCTAACAGGAAACTGTGTGAACAAACTGGCCAAGAATCTAATGCTCGACAGATATGTAGGGTACATGCCACTGAGAAGATGGTTAGGTGACATCGCGCGTTAGCCACATCATTGCTCGATTGGAGCCCGAATGGAAAACGACGAGTTATGCGTTGATCCGAGGGTGATATGGAATAAATCGTGTATGGTGGAGGGTGGGTGATCGTGGTTCAAGCTAATAAGGAACTCAGAAAATAGAACAACGTGAAGATGTCTTGTTGAAGCCGTATGTTCCACTGGGAACCCAAAGGAACAATGATATTACAATAATCTGTTTGTAGTGATAATAACGTAGGAGCTGACAGTCTAGGGTTAAATTCTTTGTTGAGTTGTGATTGATTATTGGTAAAGACTCAAAAACTACTACAAAGCCGGTTTTCAGAGCTCTTTAACTACTGCTGGTTTCCTTAATGAAAGCAGTGATTAACAAAACCTACATTGAAAAGTGTTTATAATCCGTCAGGCGAGTGCTATTCACACGTTGCAGTGTTAACTTTGTCAGATCAATACGAAACTGATTTCAGGCTATGTAGACGGAAAAGAATTTTTTCCGTATTGGCATAGTCATATTTAAACACTGTACAATAGTATTTTATTTCGTGCTTTCATCATAAGCTGACATCACTTAGAGAACCACTGAAGAACTAGCTGGGAATACAGGATAACTGTTTTGTGAACCTAGTTTGGCACACTTAAGCATCCCCTGGGAAGTTGGTATTAATGGTCTGGCCCCTGAGGAGTTGGGTCCCAGTGGCATAGTGATCTATGGGATCGGCCTGTTTCCAGAAAGGTTCTAGTTTAGAACGGTAGCAGTGAGGTGGGTGCGTACTACTGTAGGGTCCTAAAGTAGGCCAACAAAACAGCTGACCACTACTCTCAGGTGGTTATCCAATGATTTTCTAGCCGATATACAACAGTGCACTATCAAATAATTGGTCGGGGAATGAGAGTTATACAAGTGCCTACTGGAAATATTGTAAAGGCAGTAGAAATTCCTCTATTTTAACAAGGACTTTCCATTTTTAAGAAATGTTTTTTTAATGGCGTGTGATGCTTTTGTCTAATTATTGGCTCGAAATACTATTTAACCTTTTTCATGATGACGACTTAGAAAAAATAAAATCGACGGTTTGCGGTTAAACAGCTCATTCAATGAGACAATACCCAGCTCACTCTTTAAAATATTATGTAAGGTAACGCAGTCATAAAAACGCTTCCGTCTTTCGTAGTTAACTGAAAAATCACCTCAGAGCATATGCATACAGAAAATATCGCAAGGTATATCTGAAAGTAAGAATGAACCTTTAATCCACTGTTTGGCCCACCGAAACAGTACTCAGTGAACGACTTATATACAGTGACCAGTGCTGTGTTAGCCTAATCACACAGTAACCCTTATACTTGCAGCATTCGATCTATGACTCACAGAGCCTTATCTCGTATATATTACTCAGGGGAAATCTACTCTTTCTTATCCTATATGGAGCCATTGGGCTGCCTTTAAATTGAAGCTGCATGCTAACCTTTTAGTAAACAATTTACTAATGCCAACATTATTATGCTGCAGTTAATTCTCAATTTCTTCAATAACCGTGCACTTGTCCAGAGAACACTCAAATGACTTGCTGCTCACCTGATAACAGATTTCATTTTTGTCAAATTTAAAACTCATACGTCCACTGTCATAGACCATTATGCTACTGAGATCCGCCAATGCCAGACACGGAGCGACCACTTCACAGTGTCTTCTTTGATGAGTTACTGTCTCACCTTCAACCTGCTGCAGCTTACTGGTCTTGGTGTATCAGCTAACAGATGGTTTTAAAGGAAAAAAGATGTTTCATAAAATTCAGTATAGATTTCTTTGCCGATACGAGTCGTTTAGAGAGTTATTGAAAATGATGGAGTAGTGAATAGTGATAAGGCTTTATATTAACTAAATGTCTGAAGTTAGAATTCGCGGAGTAGTACATTTTAGTCCCTTGAATTAATGCTGAACATAGACTCACCCCGTAAACTAAAGATTATGACATCTACCCCGTTTTGAGAGAGCTTATGACCCCCCCCGCTGAAAGTTTACAAAACTAAAATTATCTCCTGAAGGCGTCTCGGTTGAATAATCCACTAGCGTGGAATCATTCCTCTTCTTTTGTGAAGACAAATAATCAGCAGTAGACACAGAATGGTTTGCGATTGCAGGGGCTTCCGGTTACAAGTTAAGCTCGTAGACCATTCAGACTCTGAATCATGAATTCTAATTTCTACCAATTCATGATTTTAGCGCGACTGGCATCAACCAATGTCTTCAAGGGGGAAATCCATCCTCACTTCCGATTCAACGGATCTCACTGGCCACGACTTTTCACTAGAACACCTGAACTCCATCTTGGGTTCACACCCCAGTGTGTATATGCTGCCGATGGTTCTCAGAGTACGAGAAAACAGCTGTCGAGCACTCCATGGCTTTCAATCGTACTCTAACTGATATCACTCCTAAGTGAAACTCGGAAAATCAAATCTAATTCTTGCAAATTAACTTCAAAAGAAAAATTATGCTTGAAATAAAAAGAATTAACCTAAAATTCCGATTCAAATTCTCATTGTTTTATTACAATATAAAAATTTAATTATCAGCCTCTGAAAAAATATTGTTATTATGATATCTGCATATATATTTAATTATATATACAGACATATAAACAACCATATAAGCAAATTCTTGCACATATGTTATGCGATAATCATTTTAACACATGCAAAAGAAAAGCATCTCAAGGTGGATGGAGAAATTTCCCGTCATCATAAAAGAGACAAAGAAATCAGGAAAAAACCGATCAAACAGCAGAAATATATTAATCTTCAGAAAAAATTGCGAAATAAAATATAAAACCGCGAAAATGAGAGATATTAGGATAAAACGCAGATCAAGGTAAAACAGATAGATAGATAGTTAGATAGAATGATAGATAGATAGATAGATAGATAGATAGATAGATAGATAGATAGATAGATAGATAGATAGATAGATAGATAGATAGATAGATAGATAGATAGATAGATAGATAGATAGATAGATAGATAGATAGATAGATAGATAGATAGATAGATAGATAGATAGATAGATAGATAGATAGATAGATAGATAGATAGATAGATAGATAGATAGATAGATAGATAGATAGATAGATAGATAGATAGATAGATAGATAGATAGATAGATAGATAGATAGATAGATAGATAGATAGATAGATAGATAGATAGATAGATAGATAGATAGATAGATAGATAGATAGATAGATAGATAGATAGATAGATAGATAGATAGATAGATAGATAGATAGATAGATAGATAGATAGATAGATAGATAGATAGATAGATAGATAGATAGATAGATAGATAGATAGATAGATAGATAGATAGATATATAGATAGATAGATAGATAGATAGATAGATAGATAGATAGATAGATAGATAGATAGATAGATAGATAGATAGATAGATAGATAGATAGATAGATAGATAGATAGATAGATAGATAGATAGATAGATAGATAGATAGATAGATAGATAGATAGATAGATAGATAGATAGATAGATAGATATTTAATCTACGTTACGTTTCTCTAGTTTTATTCTAAATTTTCTGTTTACATTTTTTCTTGTTAACTGCTGTAAGAGGAGTACTATATTATGAAGAAAAGCCATCCTACGTTAGTTTTTATTGTTCGGAAAACAAACTCTCACTAAAAATATACCTAACGTATACTCAGCACAAACAATACTCCGCATCATTAATGATATATAAATTTTGGCATATCACATTATCCTTATTATTCAGAGAATTGATAAATAAATAATAATAGTTGGAGAGTTTATGATATTATTTCAATGTCGAAGACAAAACCACTAAATTAAAGCTTCGATCCGCCCAGCACTGTAGTCCTATTTCATCCTACCTATTCGACGATATCATCTACCCACCTGCATGTATATATATAAACAAATCATGAGAATATCTTCACTGTAGTCTAAATAAACAAGAAGTTATTATTCGGGCGATCTGTGAGTTACTCTTTCTACCAGTGTTGCAATGGAAGTAGGAGGAGACGAATAAAAATATATTTAAATATTCATGAATGGACATAAACACGTGACGTCGACATTTTGAACAATTGCCATGATCTATTCAATGTGTCCAATATATTATTGTCCCGATAAATATGAAAAATTGAGTTTTTTTCTTATTTTCGTTTCTCGGACAATATCATATTTACTTCATTCAGTAAGTAAGGTGACTATTAATTATTTATTTTTGAAACATGAAATACATTAGCAAAATTGGTGACTTCTCAGGAGTTATGTAATGATTGACTATTTAAACTTCGATATGTTTCCATTTACCCTCCCCTTTGGGACGTTTCACTAAGTTTCTTACCAGAGTGTTACAGAGGAGACAACTCGGCAAGATATACTCGTGCTTAGTTCCTTTCTTACTTGTATTCATCAGCGAGGCGAATCTGTCACTTTAAAATTCTGATGTCTCTTTGGTAGATTCAAATCACTGAGCTGTTTGAGCTCTAATGGATATTTCCGATGCTTTGATCGTCTCTAGAAGGAAGGAATGGTTTAGTGGGTAATCTTTCAACAGCTTGATTTGTTTTAAGTTTGACCGTGGATTGATATCACTTAGAAAAACAGGACAGATGTTAAGTCCTAGTTTCGGAGTTATCAACAGTACACGCAATTTCGGTTTCGAACCTTGGATCTTCCTTTCAGAAGGCATGTTTATAGACCATTCAGCCATTTTTACCCGACTCCTCTATGTCTAGCTGATGAACTCTAGCTTCTATGCGTGATCATAATTAAAGCATATCAAACCTCTACAAACAAACACTTTGAAATTTCTCTGATGCTCACTAGTGAGAGAAGCTGGTTGAAGTTCGAGTGAAAATTTGCGACCAGAGAGGTCCACAAATACTAACTAGTAATGACGTATTGGCTGGAGTCAATGACTCTATAATTACGAATAGATAGATGTTAGAGTTCATTAGCTGGCCATTGAGGCGTTTGGTGCCAGTAGTTGAATGGTCTGTGAGCATCACTTGTAACTGGAAGGTCCTGGTTTCAAACCCTTGGAGTGAGGTGAGTGCATATTGGAAAATCTTTCTCTGTCTCCTTATAAACACCATCTTTAATGCTAACAAAGCTATTGCTTTGTTAGGTCAATCACTATTACAATTTAATCAAAAAATGCTCTTTCAGAGTGTCTTAAGTGTCTAATAATATTAGTTTTTGTTATGTGTATATAGTTATAAAACAGGTTTCAGTAATAAACTGACATGAAACTAAATCCGAGTGAGAAGTATTAAGCGAACAAAGGTGTCTCAATGTTACCTATCGACAGTTTCATGTGAAGTGAAAGGAAGGATTGTTACTACCTCTGAGAAATTAGGTAACTTATAAGTAGGCCATCGAGACAAACATGTTTAATGGTTCAGTGAATATTGTGAACTGCATTCCTCATCATTAGTAAAATAAAATCTCCGAATATACAGAGTCTTGCTGAACTTAATAATAACGGCGATAAAAACGGCTTATACTGCCACCACTCTTTGTTTGTCATTTCCCAGCCGGCCAGTTATGATTGCTCAAGTGAAAGATAAGCTACCTAGCTGTGCCACTTCTATGTTTATCTGTAAATTTAGTTGCTCCTGTGAAGACAGCTACATAGCGCAAACAACTAGACAGCTTAACAAACGCATTAATAAGTATCTTCCTGCATGGTTTGGAAAGGGTCAAATAAAATCCATACGAAGTTCTATTTTAGCTCATTTGATTGATAGCGGTCACCAAGTGGACAAAAATAGTGCCTTCAAAGTTATCTATCGCATTACATCAAGACTTTCGAACGGAATTCGAATCCGTCTTTTACGCATAGCCGAAGCTATGGGAATTAATTCGAGAGAATAATCCTAGTCTTTGCATACGAAAAAGTTTTTTCTACCTTTGTCTCTCCCTTGGCCTAGGTGAATTCTATTCAGAACCCCCCAATCTTTCTTATTTTCCATCTTCGTATTTTATGTTATTTATTTTATTTTTTTATTTTTATTTTTTTTATTTTTTATTTTTTTTTATTTACAGCTTGATTCCACACTGTATTTTTGGTACATGTATGGAATTTTCAGCATGGATATCGGTAGCCCAGATTTTGCAGGCCAACCATAGATATCAGGTGTGCGCCGGCGTGGGCTCGAACCCCGGACCATGTGCATGGTCGGCGAGAGTCCTAACCACTGTGCCACCGACGCACAGTGGTTAACTCTGATTATCTGTCCACTTCACCTGCCTCTAGTATTACGTAACTTTTAAGATATGACCTAATTTATTTATTTATTTATTGAATTGTCTACATATACACAAATGACTACCTTTGAACTTAAAAATCACAGATTCTTATCCAGAAAATCAGTAGGCGTTACATTAATCATAGAAACACAAATCAGGAAAACAGATATGATAGTTCATAACACTGTCAACACTAAGACATGCATTCATCAAATGTTAGGTTTGTGGGTCTTCCTGAGATAAGCAGTAAAAGCGTGAAAGTGAATGCCAGTTTGTGACGAACCAAATTCACACTAAAACACAATACTTAAAAATTAATTCCCTACTTAACATAGGCCGGACTTCTAAGTGTTGCGATGAGAAATGCTGGTCGATGAGGTAAAAAAGTCGAAGCTTCAAAGCAAATTTGTACCGGTAAAAAGATATGTATATGTTACTTGGTATGAATTTAGGAGATTCTAAAGAATTCGAAAGTTGGACGAAACAGCTGGTCAGCGGTTCCTCATTTTCGACGATTCTCTAACCAGTACCAGTACAAATAGAAATCTACATCAGTAATACATGTATTACAGTGCAGGGAATGATTAGCATCGTTTTATTTTCTCTACTTTAACTGACTGTCATCATCATCTCATGGCAGTGAAATCAAATACAGAACGATTGGAATACCAAGTACTCAAGTATTCGACGGCTGTTTCGTCCTAATTTAGCACTCTTCATCAACACAAACCCACCAGTTATAAGGTAAGCTCGTAGATTATTCAGCCAATCCAGTGGCTAGTTCATGACTTCTTATTTCTGCCAGTTCACGGTTTAGCCTAACTGGTACTAGCTAATGTCATCTCTGGTGAACATTTATCCTCACACACAACCTTCTGTACATCACTGGTCAAGAATTCCCTTTAGAACCTAGCTGAATAAGGCCAGTGACTAGGGAGTATCAGACTAATATTCAATCGTTAATTTACAGGGATTTGATCTGATTACAAGGTTTCATCGTGAGCTGACATCAATTATCACAACATTTCACTCTACATATCCCGATAGAGAAGAAATAAAAAATACTAAAAGGGATTTGTTTTTGCCGTACTTATAGAATAGTATTGTGTTACGCGATATATACTGTCGAGTACTATCTCACTTGAAGATCTTAGACAAAGAGTAAATATGCTGCGAATTTTGTATACTTTGTAAACATACTGTCTAAAATAAAGCGATTGTTACTGTTATTATGATTATTATTATCATTGTTAAAAATTTAATATGCTGTCTATTAGCAAAGAAACATCCCTCTCTGATTGGCTACCTCAAGGTCAACTTGAAAGTATTTTCAAATTTGGCGCTAGAAAAAAATATTATTGTTTAAATCATTTCCATCAGTCATTGTTAAAACTTCATTCAACTTTTAAAAAATTCTTCTCACGCATTTGCGTTTTGCTTTATTTTGATAAATTTTTAATTGCGAAAATGAAAAAGGAAAATCTCGATATTTCAAATGTCATTCATATTTTGCAACTCGTGATTTTGCTTATCGCTGAATGTTGAATGTTGAGTGAGTATAGCCAAAAAAAGGTGGCGGAAAGAAAAACAAATTGACTGTTGAATATTAAGTTTATTGCCTCTTTTTTATTGCAGAGATCCATTAACTATTTAATATTTTGAAAAGAATAATAATAATGTTATTATGTTAGTATAAATGAGGAAAACATGGCGGAGAAAAACATTCCAAAAAAAGCAGAAATCAGATAAACAAACGGAAATGTAAAATGTGAAAGGATAAAAAAACGGTTAGGGAGATAATAAATTCGTTTACATATTTAAGCCTATTTTAAATAGCTTAGATTTGATTTGATTTATTTATCATTTTATTCCCTTCTTACGTTCCCAGTAGAACATAGGATGTCGGGGTTGCGGTAGCAGTGGTGTGCATTTTTACAGGGTGAGGGGGGTGACTACCTCCACGCCTAACCTTCCCTCTTTATCAGTCCTACTACAGGTTTAGCGAGGTTTGTCAGTGAGTCAGCCAAAGATTGAACCTCAGACCCCCTGAGGCATGGTTGGCGAGCTCTGATTTGATAGGCTAATTTTACTGCTATCCATTAAGAGTTGTCTTCGCTTAATACTCAAGATCAGATGGCCAGCCAGAAAAGGTCAGCAACAGGGATCTCTGGCAATGAGAGAACCGACCAGGAACCGATTGTGAAACAAATAAGCAGGAAGAAATGGAGGTGGATTGGCCATACGCTGAGGAAACAAACCATCAAGTGAGTGACATCACTAGACAAGCCATCGCTCGAGTAGAACCCGAAAGGGAAGCGGCGAGTCGGTCGCCAGTGCGAGGGTGACTTGGAGGAGGTGATGTGAATAGGAGATGAAAGCATGTGGGCAGACTTGTAGCGGGGTGAAAAAGTTGGCAGAAAACCGAAGGCAATGGAGACGCGCAGCTGAAGCCCTATGTTTCTCTAGGAATTAAAAAAAATATAGCAATAATAATAACAGAATAGTGACGATGTTAATAACTCCCGTCTGATTTAAACTTCTCACGATTGAAATATCTTTTTCTTCTATCCCAATTACATATCGCTTCAAGTCACTCCTCAAAATGTTTTGTTTTTTCCATTAATCAATCATTCATTTGCTTTAATCCTATTTTTATTCTCACTCACGTATCTTTGAAAACATTTCAACCCATCGCGTTTTAGTGTTCCGCGAAAATTTTGATGGAAAGTGTCATAGTGAATGACAGAGAGCAATGAAGCGTTCGAGCATTAATCAACAATAATTACGATAATAATAATAGCAGTAGCATCAGTCTGGACAGCACTTTTAAATACGGAACAATAATTGAAGAGCTATTTCACCTACTCCTTAGAAACAGTCTTCAAGTAAAACAGTAATCTTCGGTATATCATTCGATAAAATTCCGCTGGATCTGAATCATGCCTCAATACTTCACATAATTACCCTTTCAAAACAGACTGAGCAGTTTGATGAAAGGCTTGTGCGTGATTACAGTCTATCATTCAAGAACTCAACTAGGTTAGATGTCGAGATTTAAGTAAGGAGGGGAAATTCACCAACGAGGCTGTGAAGGTACATCGACTGAGATGGTTAAGACGCCTTTTATGAATGCTTAGTCTCGTCATCACCTTCTTCAACAGTGGACAATGTTGTTAACTAACTGATATAGGATGGAACAAGTTGGAAAAGAGCTATTGGTAATCAAATGAAAACATGACCTCAGTAGTTAGTCAAATCTATAATAGTTAGTATCAGCCAGCCAGCCAGCCGTGTACTGAGGGAGGTATAGACTTGTTGACTGGCTGGTTGGGCTTCTTGGGATGGTAAGAACCAATTAAGGCAACTGCAGGCAATTGATGATATAGCTAAAAATCGTTGTCAATGACAACGCCAATACATATACACTTTATGATTTGTCAAATCGAAGAAAATTCGATTGTTCTTTTATATTAGTGTTCCTTTTTTTGCTCCCACACTTTTGTTTATTATCTTCCTTCCTATTGAACCTCTCTCTCTTTACCCTCTTCTCTTGCTTTGTGTGGTACATAGTGCTATTAGCAACTACAACTGCTGCTCATCTGCACAAAGTTCAATGTTGAAACTAGTCATTTAGACGCGGAGTTAGAATAAAGTAGACTTCAGTAAATTTAAATCAATATTTTCTATGGAGATTTAGATATCCTAAGGTGACGTGGAGGAGATCATGTGAAGGCTGCAGGAGATGAGAGCCTACCAGCAATCATAGATCCAGATAAAGAGGACCACTGAGAGCAGGATGAAGCGTAGATGTTCCATTGAAGCTTCATGTTCCATTCGGAACACATAATGCAACTTTAGTGGTTTTAATTGTGAAAACGATGAAATTACCTATTCTTCATCAAATCCCTAAGGCTTATCAGTGAAGACTATTAGTAACCTAGTAAGGTTTGAACTAGAGTCAGTCACTTTTTCAGTCAAATAAACTACTACTCTACAAAATTCCATCATGAGCTTACATCTATTAGAGAGCCACTGGAAAACAGCAGGGAGTACTGAAAAGGTGTTTCGTCTTGGTTTGGGACACTTCAGTAACCTCACTCCTTTTCAAGTAGGTAGTTACCCAGGTTCTTGAAAGAGAAGTTGTGACCAGTGGGCATCAGAAGGTTGGTTCTGATGATAAATACTCGCCAGTGATGGCAATGGCTAGTGCCAGTCACGCTAAATCTTGCGTGGATTGATAAAAGTTGAAATTCAAGGACAGGCTGGTCATTGAAGAGTCAGGTTTCAGTGGCCTAATGGTCCACGAACTAGCTTACCTTGTAACCCAAAAGACCCTGGATTCGAACCCTGTTGGTGGTCACTTATTGGTGAAGAGTCACAAATTAGTCTAACGAAGCAGCAACCTACATCATCCTATGAGAAAATCCTATAACCAATCAAATCTCTATAAATAACAACTGGAATACTCCCCAGAAATTCATTCTACTATAAAATAAACTGATACTGTCTAATTAAGATGTCGGAAAAACAAAAGCACTAAAGGCATGGATGAACTGCTACCACTGCTTAGACAATAATATGTATGAAGTGACAAAAAGAGTAGCTTTCATTGGGTTTTGTTTTCTATTCGCAAATAGCTAGTGTTTTTATCATGCATGAGTTAACTTCACCCCTTATTGATTTTTAGCAAAGCATCAAAGAAATATGCAAATATATATGTATACCCCCAAAAGTCAGAGAGTAAAATTTGTGAATATTTTTGACTCGTGGGAAAAGATAGAATATATCTTGGATTCCAATGAAGTTGTGTCTTTAAGATTTTGTACAAAGAAAAATTGAAAACCGGTGCTCGAGTAGTAGAGAGCCAGCTGTTTTGTTAGCCTAGTTCCGAATTCACTGGAATCACTTACACACACACACGAACACATTGCAAAGGTTCGGACGCAGGACCTTCAGGATACAAGGCAAGCTAGCTCGTAGACTATTCAGACACTGGGAACCACAATTACCAAATACAGTACAACCGCTAAATAAAATCAGAAATCTATAAAAAAAAACAGAATAATTGAGCAAAAAATATTCTTTTTAGATAATTTACTCTTCTGGCTCTATGCCGTACAATTAGGCGTGTTTCACGTCGAATTTCCGAACATCACCCTGTGTGAAGGACAAACAAAAATCTATTCGTATGGCTATTCTACCTTATCTTGTGAATACAGAACACAAGATTGATGTTAAAAAGGCCGCTTTCAAAGTTATTTACCGCATAATAACAAATCTCATCTTCGATTTAAGAGTTCGATTACAAAATATTGCTGAGGCTGGCCTTTGGGATCCACACTAAGAAGCCTAATTTAGGTGTCCAAGAGAAGCTAGTTCAGACATTGTGTCCTTACCTTGGTCATCTAGGTCCGAATGATCCTCAATTTGTTGCACAAATTTCCTTAATTTTATTTGATATTCTATTTGCTATTATATTCTTCTTCTTATTATTATTATCATAATTTACGCATCTTTAATGAACTGTAATTCCATTGTGATCCTACTCAACAAATCGACAGTATTTAAACGGAACACGAATATTGCTATTGATTACTATTCTAGAATATCCCATGTATATAAGCATATAGATAATTTTAGAGCCAGAAAAGGAAATTATTGAAAAGGCTATTCTTTGCTCAATTATTTGGTGTTTTAATAAATGTCTGAATGAATATTTTCGCTACATTAAAATCACAAAGAAAAATAGAAGAAGCACAGCTGACTATATCGTTTTAATTGCGTCAGACCAAAATTGTGATACTTGACAGCACTGTAGAATATATATATATGTTGGGTTTTGAAATACTTTGACAAACGCTAAATATACTGATATGTTTAGGAATTAGGCAAATACCAAGAATCCAGCATTCACAAAGGGTTTCATTTTAAGGCGATCGATAGCAGAATTATAGAAATACATACAATATATAGAATATAACCGTAAGTTATTCAGGTCGTGATATGCAGCAGTCATCATAGACAACGATTACCTGTTCTAACATCATATGGGGTCGATGCCATTTGTCATGACTTTATATTAGATGTTTGGATGCGATGGGCAGGAAGCCCAAGCTGATCTAGGTTTCATGCTGCCTGGCACGCACAAGTCAACAAGGCGTATTTGCAACTGCCTTCTATTATATGAACCCACGTCATCCCTTGCTACTGCCAGAGACGTTGTCACTGAGCCATTAAGGATCGCGATCGATCTCGCGTAGGACTGCACTTATTGCAGACTTAGACTGGACACTATCTAGTAACCAGTAGAAGTTGTCTAGTTGTTTCTTTGGTGGAGACTGAATTCTATCAGCCTCTGAATGTATCACTAGGTGACGCGGGTTTGAATCTCAGAAGGTAGGACATTACTTTCTGCAAGATTGCAGATACGCCTTGCTGACTTGTGAGTATCAGGTAAGACGAAACCTAAGTCAGGTGAGGCTTCCTTTGGTCGATTGCTTCCAGCCATCTAATATCAACAATTCAAAGTGCAGTGCACTTTGATAGCGAGCCACCTAGCCTGACATGGTGGCCACATTGCAGACCTGATCGACAGAATTCAGTCTGCACCGAACAAAGGACTAGACACAATAAATTATCTCCTAACTAGTGTCCAATCAAAGCATAGTCATGACTTTCCGTAGGAATTCCGATAAATCAGAACGCCTGGTTACCATTTGTAGGCTGTAAAATCGATAAGTTTTCCTCACTGTAACTAAGCAATCCATCAGGGGACCAGTGAACAGCAAGCTGCACTGCAAAGATTTTCACTCTTTGATTTTGAAGCGTATCGCATTGACAACGTACCTGTACACACGTGATCCAATTGATGGCTAGCTATCAAGTAGTAGTTCCTTTCTCCTTCAACATTTAACAGAAGATGTTCAAGTCTTCAAGATGAAAAAAACCTACAGTAACAAAGTGTTTGCTTTTTACTTCTAAAAGGCTGTAGATTGTCCTTGACAGGTTTCCTCTCTCGTTATTCAAGTTCAGTTGGCGAGAAAGAATAAATAACAAGTAACCCCAGCAGAAAACTAACCAAGAACCTCCTGCCCAACATATCTGCAGAATGAGGTATGGTTTGGCTGGACATACACGCACCACGTATCACACATTAGGATCTGCTTTGTAACCCGAATGGGCAACAACGAGTTCGGCGTATGAGGTTGACATAGAGGGAACTATATGAAGGAAACTAAAGGCTTGTAGGCAGTTGTGGGGCAGCTGAAATCGATGACAAAGAACCGAGTGGAATGAGGATGTGACACTTAGGTTATGTCCATCACTTGAAACTCAAATGATAATAATAAGATAAAACAGGTTAAATTTTAGTGAATAACAATTTCATCAAACAACAACCTAGTTTGATTTCAGCTTGTTACAAGCATTCTACGGGAAACTCTCCTCAACAGGTGAAGTGCTTTCTCATACTACTCAACAAGGCTTACCTCCAACCTCGATAGACCTTATATCTACTTGTAGATTGATAATGCAATCGAAAGAGGTGACAAAGAGAAGGAAGGAAAATACCTCATGGTGTAACTTAACAATAAATCAATTCAAATACTTAAATGAACTGTAACTAAGAAGGCTTAAAATCAGTTTCATTAAGTATCCATACCTGATGAAATTTGTTAAAAAACAGTAAAATTATAGGTATTCGATATTGAATAGACAATAGTGCAGAAGTTTAGAAAAGGAGCACGTTATAGTTATTTAATGCTGCCTAAGGAGTTCACATCACTGTAAACTAGCTCCATCACCCAGTAGTCGAATCAACCACATTAAGATTACTGATTGGGTATGTTCAACATTCAACCAGTGTGTGGAAATTTAATTGCTCATGTTCTGTGCTATGTAATTCTCTAACTAGTGTAGGTCAGTTCCTTAAAAATAGGAGATCTATAAAAGTACAATGTGTAGGCGTTTTCCTTTCTGTAAACTTTCCAAGCAATAATCATATTCAGTGACGGATAAATGTGGAAATTTCTTTATCACAAATTCATAAATTATTCTCAGACTCAAGTAAATATCAAGCATAATAAAAAATGCGTCGGTGGCATAGCAGTTACGACGCTCGCCGACCATGCACACGGTCCGGGGTCCGATCCTCGACCAGTGGACGCACTTTTTTACCTCTCTAAGCCAGAAATAATGCTGGTAAAGAGGAAAGGTTAGGCACGAGGCTAGCAACCCCATCCTGTAAAATAAACTCTGCTACAAAAACTTCAAGTCACTAGCTTGAAGCCCTATGTTCCACTGGGAAACGTGAAGGAAAACTTCATCGACTTTGAAAAGGCCTTCGACAGCGTCGATCGAGAGGTCATTTGGAAACTACTTCGCTACTACGGGGTCCCATCGACAATTATACACCTCATCCAACAGTTATACGACAATGCTGCATGCCAAGTAATCCACAACGGGAAACTTACGGAGGCCTTTGAAGTGAGGAGGGGAGTGAGACAAGGCTGTCTACTATCACCAATGATCTTCCTGATTGCAGTAGATTGGATAATGCGACAGACAACGGCAACCAACGAGGGAACAGGCATAAAATGGACTGACACAAAAGACTTGGAGGATCTGGACTTCGCCGATGATATATGTCTGATTTCCCATAAACTGGAAGATATGCAAATGAAAAGTAACAAGTTGGCAGAAGAAGCATCAAAGATAGGACTTCACGTGAACATAGATAAAACAGAGATGATGAAGATTCCTTGCCAACATCAACAGCAACAACAGACCACAATAAGCATAAATGGGAAGAACCTGAAAGAAACAACCTCCTTCACCTACCTGGGAAGCATCGTCTCAACTACAGGCGGAACTGACGAGGACATCAAAGCCAGAATCGGAAAAGCAAGACAAGCTTTCATTACTCTCAAATCTGTGTGGAGGTCAACAGCATTCAGCATCAAAAATAAGATCCGGATTTTCAACTCCAATGTGAAGTCAGTGCTACTATACGGATCAGAGACTTGGCGAGTCATAAAGAGCATCTCAAACAAACTTCAAACCTTCATTAACAACTGTCTCCGCTCAATACTCAAGATCAGATGGCCAGAAAAGATCAGCAACAGGGATCTCTGGGAGCGAACCAATCAGGAACCGATTGTGAAACAAATAGGCAGAAAGAAATGGAGATGGATTGGCCATACGCTGAGGAAACCAACAAGTGACATCACTAGACAAGCCCTCGAGTGGAACCCGAAAGGGAGGCGGCGAGTTGGTCGTCCAAGGGTGACTTGGAGGAGGTCATGTGAAGAGGAGATGAAAGCATGTGGGCAGACCTGGAGCAGGGTGAAAAAGTTGTCAAAAAACCGAAGTAAATGGAGGTGCGCAGCTGAAGCCCTATGTTCCTCTAGGAACTAAAGGATACAATAATAATAATAATAATTTATGTGTCTAATTCCCCACAAACTGGAAGAAATCCAAGTGAAAAGAAACAGGTTGGTAGAAAAAGCATCACAGTTAGGACTTCAGGTGAACATAGAGAAAACAGAGGTGGTGAATATTCCTGGACAACAGCAACAACAACTGACAACAATAAGCATAACTGGGAGAAATCTAAAAATAAAGCAACCTCCTTTACCTACCTACCGACCTGGGATGCATCGTTCCAACTACAGACGGATGGAACTGGTGAGGATATCAAAGCGAGGGTCGGGAAAGCAATGAAGGCTTTCATTACTATCAAGTCTATATGGAGGTCAACAGAATTCAACATGAAAAATAAGATCTGGATTTTCAACTCCAATGTGAAATCAATGCTACTTACTATGCAGATCAGAGACTAGGTGTGTCACGAAGGCCACTTCGAACAAACTATACACCTTCATCAACAGCTGTCTTTGCTCGATACTACCCTAGATAAGGTGGCCAGGCAGAAAAGACCAGCAACAGAGGTCTCTGAGAGTGAGCCAACCCAGCAGGAAGCAACTGTAGAAAACCAAGCAGGAGAAAATGGTGGTGGATTTGCCATACTCTAAGAAAACGAACCATCAAATGAAATCACACATCGGACCATCGCTTGAGTGAAACCCCGAATAGGAAGCTGAGATTTAGTTGATCGTCAGTGCGAGGTTGAAATGGATGAGGTCATTTGAAGAGGAGATGAATGCATGTGAGCAGACGTGAAGCCAAATGAAAAGGTTGACAGAGATTCGAATGCAATGGAGACGTGTGGCTGAAGCCCTATGTTCCTCTAGGAACTAAAGGAAATAATAATAATCATATAATAATCCAATCATTATTCCTCTTTAACAAGGAGATCCTACTGAAACTAAAGTAGTAATTGATTAAACTGACCTTCTTGGTAGTATCTAACATGGATTCAATGCGTTGAGAAAAGAGAGGTTAAACACATGCACGATTCCACATACACCAACCAAACTGATAAACGTGTTAGAAATTTATGATAGCGAAGTGTTACGTGAATTTCCACTGACCAATTTCTCTCGAGGTCGAATAAAATTGAAATTACTACAGAGAAAAGCTAACTTGATGTTTAAAAATCAGCCAAGTAACATGGTAGTAGTTACTCAAAAGGCAGCTCTCATTTTTCATGGGTATCCTATATATCAGTTTAATGTTCAAATGACTGAATGCTGAGACTAAAACTCAATGAAAACATCATCAGTCACTGAGGAAGCCGGTGGATGGTCTTCAATTTTCTAACTTCTGTTAGTCCAAAGAATCGGTTTACAAAAGAAACAACCAAGGGTGAATGAATCTCATTCACATGCCATATATTTATATTTATATATTTTATATATTTATTTATATTTGTATTTCTCTTCAGATCATCCTATAAGGGGAAGTAAAACCTACTCATGTGATGAGCACTTGGTTACCTGAAAAACGAAATTGGCTTGTAGGTTGCACTCAAAAGTACCCACCAGTAATTCACCACAGATTCATATTTCATTTCATACAGAAAATATTCGCCTGTTCACCTACTACTGAAGTCGAAGTAAAAGCTACAATAATGAAATTAATCACCATCCAGGGATAAGTGCGTGCATAACTGAAATTATCTAGAGAATCGTGTACAAGCATATAATAACTCTGAATAATGATTATTTTAATTATTATGAGACTTATTATTGTATTGATGATAATTCGTACATTTTGTTGATGAGCAGTAATCCCATCACCCTTAATATGAATAACTGTAAGCGTCCGCAATTGCATGGTTCATTGAAATCTAATGCAACACTTACCTATGTCCAAGGCTTCCTCCCTATTGCCTACAGCCATCCAATAACAACAGTGACTGTGGATAATTAGCTATTTGGAGGGGCCTCTCAGTAGCTTGAGCACTCAAATTGTGAGTAGTCGCTTCTGGATTCGAATCTGGCTACAATTTTACCAAAGCCTGTAAAACTGCAATGTGAGAAGTTTACCGACTAACTGTCTACCTAAGTGAATAACTAAATAAATCACTCACTAAATCAGTAACTTAATAACCAACTATTCACTTCAATAACCAACTAACTAACTAACAAAGTAACTATTCAACCAACCAACTAAATGACGAAATCTATTGTTTTCTAGGGATTAGATTTCGTGGATACTCTCGTGTCAAGACACTGGTAGTCAACAGGTGACTAGCAAACGTATGTGAAGTCCTTTAAAATATCCTTTTTGCATGGTTTGAAAAAAGACAGATTTTGCTTTTTATCAATTACGCAATTAAGTTGAACACATCTATAAGGATTCCACTGTAATTGTATTTCATACAACTGAAGGTTCTCAAAACAGGCATTTCACTATTACTCTGCATATTGAGGGAACAGGTTGTATACATACAAGATGGCTAATATAGAAACAGTCAAACAATCTGAGTTTATCTACACATAATGTGATAGAGAGTTCGAGAGAAGCGTGTGACAGTGTAACGATATTGTGAATTAAAGTGAAATGATTACGTGGACAGACACATTGGGCTCAATAAGAATGCTTAATAATGAGCTCATTTTATTTATCATATTAGTATTCTTCCTTTTGGTTTCGAATGGAACATGCGGCTTCAACAGCACATCTTCCCTTTGTCTAATTCTCTTCAATCGTCCTCCCTAACCGGGCTTAAGATTGCGCATTGTCCCTTATGCTCGCTTCCACACACGATCTCTCCCACGTTAACTTTAGATGTCCAGCTCATCGTTTTATTATTCGCATTCCATTTGAGTGATGGCCTGGCTAACGCGTGGTGTCACCGAATGGTCTCCTCAGTGGCACGTGTCCAATCCATCTTCATTTTTGTCTACACATCCGTTGAGAGATAGGTTCATGGTTGGTTTGCACGCATAGTTCTTTGTTTGCAGGTCATTTATTCTGGACATCCAAGCATTTGATCTTCAATATGTAACTAACGAAGAGGGCTTCTGTTGATACAGGTCTGCACTGGCCCCTTTGTAAAATGCTTTTGGTGACTCATGTGGAAGAACTAAAAATGAGCGACTTAACACTAATGTTGAATAGAATCCCAATCATGTTCTTTATACTGAGTATAAACGACTCCCAAACTGATATTACAGTGTTGATGGTGCACTTAACCTTTCTGATCCTGGTTTGGACATCCTCGTCCGTCCTGTACTCTGTAGTTGAAACGGTGCTGCCTAGCTAGATAAGTGAAATAAGTAACCTCTTTGAGATTTCTGCTGTTGATATTGACTGGTGCTGGTCGTTGCAATTGATGTCGATTGTCAGGTATCTTCACCACCTACATCTTCTTTTTATATTTACTTGAATCGTCCTGAAAGTCCAGCACTTCTAGAGTTGTCTTCTCCGTGATTTGCTTCTGTGAGTTTCCCGTTGTGGATCACCCAACAGGTGACACTGTCTTATAGCTGTTCAAAAAGGTTGATAAAGTTTCGGGGCCCACCCGCTCCGTAGTGCTGAAGTAATTTCCAGATAACATTTCAGTCAACTCTGTCGAAAGCCTTTTGAATTTAGACGCAATTGGGGTAGAGGTTTGACTACCATTCAATGCTCTATTCAGTGGTGATGCGTAGAGTTCCAATTTGCTCAGCACATGGTTTACTTTTCAGTTTATTGATTGCAAATCAAAATTTGGTAAAGAAAAGGGGTAAGACATTAGCCCTAATTATAAAGTGATTAACGTCGGACACATTTAGGAGCAATCAGTCAAGCCTACAAAATAATCGATATGCACAGAAAAGCTATTGGTTGCCTCGTTTTGTAGAAGCCATTGCTATCAAACGACCACAGCTGACCTAGGTAGTTGTATAAATAAACATAGAGTGATTAACCTCATCACTAGGTCTGTTTTATTACTGTTATCATTCAATTTTGAATTCCACTCACTGAACTGACTGAACTCATTAATAAATCACCAGTTTACCTACTTGTTTGTTTGTGGAATAATTGTACTTTTACTTGTTATATATTCTTACTCCCCCAGTCACCATATAGATCTTGAAGTATCTATCCTATCACGTTTAAATAAAATCTAACTGTGTATCTATTTTCATATTAACTATTTATAATTCATGCCTCCTGTTCCTTTACTGTACTAGGAATAATTACAAATATTTATCATTAGAACAAGACATATAAGCTAATAGCGTTTTTTCCAGTTAGGCCTTACTCAGGCTCTACACTAACTTACATAACTGTATATGTAAAAAAGAGTTAACTAGCACAAGGGGAAACTTACGGAATCCTTCGAAGTGAAGAAGGGAGTGAGGCGAGGCTGTCTACTATCGCCAGTGATTTTTCTGATTGCAGTACATTGGATAATACAGCAGACAACGGGCAATGAGGAAACAGGCATAAAATGGACTCACACGAAAAACGTGTAGGATCTGGACTTTGCCGATGACATACGTCTGATTTCACACAAACTGGAAGATATGCAAGTGGAAAGCAACAAGCTGGCAGAAGAAGCATCCAGAGAAAACAGGGCTTTAGGTGAACATAGATAAAACAGAGGTGATGAAGATTCCTGCCCAACACCAACAGCAACAACAACAGACAACAATCAGCATGAATGGGAGGAACCTGAAAGAAACAATCTCCTTTACCTATCCACCTGAGAAGCATCGCTTCAACTACAGGCGGACGGAATTGACGAGGATATCAGAGCGAGGATTAGGAAAGCAAAACACGCTTTCATTACTCTCAAGTGTGTGTAGAGGAGGTTAACAGCACTACTCAGCATGAAAATGAAAATAAGATCCGGATTGTCAACTCTAATGTGAAGTCAGTGCTACTATACGACTTGGCCAGCGCGTCATAAGGAGCACCTCAAACAAACTTCAGACCTTCATTAACAGTTGTCTTCGTTCAATACTCAAGATCAGATTGCTGGCCAGAAAAGATCAGCAACATGGATCTCTAAGAGCGAACCAACCCAGCAGGAACCGATTGTGAAACAAATAGGCGGGAAGAAATGGAGATGGATTGGCCATACTCTGAGGAAACCATCAAGTGACGTCACTAGACAAGCCATTGCTCGAGTGGGACCCGAAAGGGAAGCGGCGAGTTTGTCGTCAGTGCAACGGTGACTTGGAGGAGGTCATGCGAGGAGGAGATGAGAGCATCTGGGCAGACTTGGAGCGGGATGAAGAAGTTGGCAGAAAACCGAACTCAAGGGAGACGCGCAGCTGAAGCCCTATGTTTCCCTTGGAATTAAAGGATATAATAATAATAATAATAATGAACACTGTATTATGTTAAAGCGAGGCCGAAAACAGCTAAACTAGACTGCTCAACAAACGTATTACTGAACATCTTCCTTCGTGGTTGGAAAAGCGCCAGATGAAATGTATAAGAAGTTTTATTTTAACTCATTTGAATGATGATAGTGGTCACCGAATGGAGGAGAAGAAGTGCTTTCAAGGTTATCTATCGAATTTAATCGAACCTTTTGAATGAAATTCGAACCCGCCTGTTAAACACATAGTAGAAGCTATGTGAATTAGTTTGAGAGCACAATCTTAGTGTTTTTGCATACAAAAGAAGTTTGTTCTACCTTTGTCTGTTCCTTGCTTGACCTAGGTAAAGTCTGATTAAAAACCCTCCCATCCTTTCTTATCTTCCATTTCCTTCGTATTTGAATGATTTTTATTTAAACTCTGATTATCTGTCCACATCACTTTTTGTATGACGTAACTTTTAAGATTTCACCTAATTTATTTATTTATTGAAGTGTCTACATATACACATAGTACTACCTTCGTCAGTTTTCTTATCGCCGCCTACATGAACCTTATCACCATTATTTTGTTATCATTATAATCATTATCGTTATTACTGATGTTCAAAACATTTAACACTTATTTAATTCAATTTTAGATTTCCCGTCGATTGATTGAATCGAAGTGCACAGTGTCAGGTTTACATGTCGGCTTCTTGTGCAGATGCTTCGACGATGTCTGAGCAAGTAATCAGAAGTTAACTGGTGGATGGTGAATAGAAAGGGAATCCAGAAGCGTTATCAACTAGACCACCTTGACCGCGTGAGCCATCTCTTGTGCAATGGGTCTAAAATTGAATTGAATAATTAATGTGACCCATTGCACAAGAGGTGGCCCACGTGGCCCAAGCGGTCTAAGGGATAATGTAAATTAGAGTAAAGCCTAAAGATCTAACTAAAAACAATACTCTTCGCTGACATGTCCTGTTCTAACATTAATAATGAGAATATTTAAAGAGGGTTTATTTTAAAAAAATGTAAGTCCCATATTTAAGTAGTAATATAAGTAGTACTGGTGAAGTGAAAATATTGTTTACGACACTATACCACTTCGGAAACACTGGTTCAACAACGTTGGAGCTGCTTATTGTTTAGTTTTGCCGGTTTTTTACATCAGTGTTCCACCAGGAAAACACTCATTATTCACGTGGAAGATCTGCACTCCATTCCATACCACTCCATGCACCCCTAAACCCTGCGTAGTTCAGTAGTCTGTAATAGCCACAGAAAAGAAAGAAGACTGGTTGCGAGGGAAAAGCATGAGGTCAGCAATCTTACCCTGTAAAACCTATCACTACCGCTATTGAAACTTTAAATCGTACTTGGTACGCAAGGATAGAAGAAACAGTCTACTGAGGTTCAAGGTTATCACAGGCACCAACAAGTTGTTTATATAAATTAATAATATGAGAAATAAGGCGGGTGAGGGGCGGATTGGTAGTGGGAAATGCACAAAACCTATTCTGACCTAGTTTCATCTTCTTACTACTGTTCCTGACTATGTTTCTAATTGAATAGTATTCAGTCTTGTATTATTGACATTTTGTTTGGTAAGTCTATCTACGTAGTTCCTGCACTTTTAAAATATGATATCCATGTGTGTATTTCTTCCACTCGACGCCCCACTCCACATGTATGTATATATATATGTATATTAGGAAAAACGTGTCCTTTTTACATTCTCTAATTCATAATTCTAACATTCTAATATTTATGTATTTTCTTATATATTTGTAGTTTATTTGCCGTAATTGAATAAAGCAAGAACAACAGTTTGTACAGATAGATATACGATGTAAGTTAAATCTTAGAGGAAACCGCTCCAATTTCAATTCGATAGATTACAAATAAACTTCTGTATACTAACTAAGCTATGAAAATATACATTTGTGAAAAAGCAAATACCAAAAAGGTAAACGTGCATGCCTTTATGCATCTTTATGCATCACCGATTTACCTCGTCTTTTTGTGTAACTTGACATAAATTACCGGCCTACATAGAAATTCTAAATTTATATACGGATGTATATATATACATACGTACAGATCTGTAAGCCTACCGACAGACGTGGGCACGCGTGCGCACACACACACACACACAGACATACGTACATGCAGAAACATGTAGTAGCCACAATGATAATAATTAATCTTATAATAGAAATTACTAAAATATTCAGGTCAGTTTCAATGATGTAATTCATTCACCCTGTTACAGTCTACAGACATGTAACTAATAGAATAATCATTGCTTAATCATGCCACTTGTATGATTGAGGGTCTAGCAGTAAAAATCTGCCCTTGGATTTCGTCCCATCTGGGATTCATCACCAGGATGTATCTACATCTCCATTGAGACGTAAATCTAGCAGCTGTTGTCTATAAGTTCCCCTTGTGACGAAGAGATCTTATATTCGAACCCTTATGGGTATGTGTTGATGAAGAGTCCCAAACTAGGCTGCGGAAACTCCTTGTAGCCGGCAAGCCCTAAATAGGATTCAATCTTCTGGTAGTCACCATCTACTTTAATTAATTCAAGCCATGTCCTCAAATATATATCCGAAGTGACCACAAAAGCAGTTGACCTGTCAGCAGTAGAGGTCGACCATTTCGATCTAATCCATCGGTGGAAAACTCAAATTTGAATTAAAAATAAAATGACAAATAACACTGTTTTCATTTCAAGCCATCACTGGCGCGTCTGTATTAATTGCCCGTTTGCCTACAGTGACTGAGCACTTCCGTTTCATATAATCAATCAACAGGGAAGTTGGAAATAATTTGAAGAGAGAAAATTAATCAATCATGTTATGTAACAGTATGTGTATCTATTCACGAGTAGAATTAGTCTCTATGATTGATTTAATTATTTCCCAATCTCGTGATCTAAAGAACGTATTGGAAATAGATCGATACAACTTTGTTACCGTAGTAAGTCTATATAAACAGGATATTGTATCAATTACCATAGATTCTGTCTAATGAAAGTATGACAGGATCTTAATGAGGTATCCTAATTAACAGGACTGAATGAATGTACCCAACTAACATGTTGAAATGCACGAAAAAGAAGATTGACAGAGAAGTTTGTAAGCAGTTAAAGCGTCAAGACATATTCTTCACTTTCCATCTTCGCACCAATAAAGTAAAAGTGTATTTATTTAGCTAATTCTCATGGCTGATCATAATAGCTTGATACTTAGACACAGACTAAAAACACCGATATCAAAAAGATTTTTTTATGCAACTGAGTTCTGAACACTTTAAAATGAGAAGATTGTGTGAACTTTGTGAAGTCGTTAGACAGAAAAAGCGAAAAACGAGGTCACTTCCCTCTGTATTTTTCAATTTGAATATACATATACGTAGGGGGACTCAAAGACTTTAAAAAAGCCTTCGACAGGCACCACTTCAACAATATCAGGGGCAGTATTCCAAATCTTCATCAACTTCATGCAATATATGACTTTATGACAATTCTACTTGCACAGGGTAGGGTACAGCAGGTTGAAGATGAGGCAGTAACTCATCGAAGAAGACATTGCGAAGTGGTCGCGCTATGTCGTGAACTGGCAGAAGTTAGAATTCAAGGACCATTGGATCGGGTTCCAGTGGCTCAATGGTCTACGAGCTCGCCTTGTAACCAGAAGGTCCTGGTTTCGAATCCCGGTGGGTGCGTACTGCTTAGGAGTCCCAAACTAGGACGAAACAGCTGTCCAGTACTCCCAGGTTTTCCAGTGGTTCTCTAACTGATGTCAGCTCATGATCAAATCCTCCATGCAATCAAACAAAATCCCTACAACAAACCAATACTTAAAAATTCTACTTGTCACCTAATCCACAACGGAAAGCTTAGCAAGGTACTTGAAATGAAAAGATAGCTTACTGCTATCACCCAAGGTGATAGCCATGGTTGTGATGGACTGGAATATGCGGAAAACTGTAAGAGCGAGAAGACAGAAGTACATTGAACCAATAAGAAGACTCGAGAATATCTTGATTAACATTAACTCAAAGAGGAAGGTAATTCAAGTCACTAATGAATTCGAAACTTAGGAAGAGGAGCTTCCAATGTTAGATTGTAATGTAAAAAGGAAAGAAGATGGGAAGTTAAACACTAGTGTTCACAGGAAGCCCACACATTCAAAAACAGATATTTCGACTTCCAGTCATCCCATCCTTTTTCAGTAAAAAAATAGGATTTGGTGAAATGTTTTATTAACAGAGCACAAAAACTAAGTAATACCAAGGAAAATCAAGAGAAGCTTTGAAACTTAATAATTACCCTGATGAATTAGTCAGAAAGTATGTAGGGAAATGTAAAAATAAAATAAATAATGATAGTAGTGATAGTGGTGACAATAATAATAATAATATTAATGACGAAATGCATGTCAAATATCCGCAAGACAACACCAACAATAAGGAATGTAAATCATCAACAGTAATTCCATACAAGGAAGGAACTTCGGAAGCCTTACTCAGAATTCTTAACAAAGCAGGAATAAAAGGGGTTGGCATTCAAACCACCCACAAACTCAATCAGAAACAAGCTTTGTCGGTTGAAGGATCAATCCTGTGGAGCCTTTAAAACAAAACAATTTAGTTTATCTAATACCCTGCTGGAATGATTGTGTGTCAGGTCAAATACATAGGTGAAACTAGTACAACAGGGGCAGTCAGACTAGCTGAGCATAAAAACCTAGCAAAATCTAGATTGGTAGACCTAAATTTGATAAGAAATCTAGAGAAAAGTTCATCTATAACACTCACTACATGCAGTTACACACAACCATACAATAGGAGGATGGGATGGGATGAGATGACAGTTGTAAGATCTAGTGTAACAGGGTGAAGGAAGCGATTGATAACAGAAGCTCTTTCCTTATCGAATCAACTGCATATACATGTCAGAGGAATGATTCAACACTTTTCTCAGATATCTGGAAAATTCTACAACCCCTACGACAACAAACAGGAGAGAACAAAGTAAGCTATAATACTCAAGTTTCAAAGTTTTCTGATTATAACTGATATGATTATGAACATTAAAATTTTGTTTGAAACGTCATCTAGTATGTTCAAACAGAGAATCTGAAAGGCAATATACACCTTCGTCAGTCTGAAATCATTTCAGAAGTCTTCTTCACTCAGAATAAAGCATGTGATTTGAATTCTATTCAACTCCAATGTTAAGGCATTCAGTCAGATGCTTTTTAGCGGTCAGAAACTTGTACTGAACGTGAGTCACAAAAAGCATTACTAAGAGGCCAGTGCAGACTTGTATCAACATCTGCCTCCATATTGAAGATTGAATGGCTAGCCAGTCAGAAGGAATTGCCAACCAGAAACTGTGGCCTGTGTTCCACTTTTAATTCATGGAAATAATAATATTAGGGCGACTTACTGATTCTGGCAATTGGGAACGCTACAAAGAACTATTTCTAAATTACCTCAGATGCATACTGAGTTGCCAGTATCTATTCAGTGGCAAGAACGAACCATACTAAGGCAATCAAATGAATTTAGCTAGCAGTGGATACTTACTTGTGCAGAAAAAAAGAATCCTTGTTTTTAAAACTAATAATCACGCAACCTTGACATAGGAAGTGGACTTATCACAGTCTATAATCTGACAGGTTAAAGACAGAAAATCTGGCATTCACTGAACAAGCAGAAAGAGCAGATTCAATATTTTAATGAATCCGTTCTTTTTCCTTCCAGTTACTCATTATCGTATTTCAATGGCCTACCGGAAAAGAAATTTCATAGTCTCTTCAATTTCACTATACGCTTATATATATACAGCGTACCTGAAATATTCATTAACCTTATTCAGCAGCTGTACGACAACGGGACACGTCAAGTGATCCACAACGGAAAATTCAGCAAGGAGTTTGGAGTAAACACAGGAGTCAGAAAAGGGTGCTGGCTTATTATCACCAATGATATTCCTAATCGTCGTGGACTGGATTATGCGTCAGACAGTGGGAAACGAGAAGACAGGGATATCCTGGACCAACGTGAACAGCCTAGAAGACCTGGATTTCGCGCGTGGATGGTTAATGTTTGATATCACACAAAATCGAAGACTTACAAGCGAAAACCAACAAACTGGTCGAAGAAGCAGCCAGCAAAGACAGGACTCCAGGTGAACATAGACAAGACGGAGGTGATGTAAATAACCAACCAACAAAAGCAACAACATCCAACGTCAATCACCATCAATGGGATAGATTGGAAAGAGATTACTTCATTCACTTATCTAGGGAGCATCGTCTCAACTACTGGAAGTGGGAACGGACGAGGATGTCAAATCGAGCGAGAATCGGGAAGGCAAGCGAGAAACACATTCATCAACCTGAAATCAATCTGGAAATCTTCGTCACTCAACTCAGCATCAACAACAAAATTCGGTCGGATTTTCAATACAAACGACAAATCAGTCAGTTATTCTATACGGATCAGAAACTTGGCGGGCGGGTCACAAAGAATATTTCCAACAGCCTGTTGCAGACCTTTATCAACCAACAACTGTCTTTGCTGGATCTATACTGAAGATCAGATGGCCGGGCCGGAAAGAATCACCAGCAAGAAACTATGGCTGGGAACAAACAAAACAAGCAGCAATCGGTCAACAGATATGCAGGAGAAAGTGGAGATGGATGGATTGGACACTCGCTGAGGAGGCCACTGGGTGACATCGCTCGCGCGTCAGGCCATTGCTGGAGTGGAACCCGAAAGGGAAGCGACGTGTGGGACGCCCAAGGGTGACATGGAGGAGATCGTGTGAAGAGGAGTTGAAAGAGAATGGACTAACATGGATGCAGGCGAAAAGTACAGCAGAAGACAGAAGTGGCAAATGGAGACGTGCAGTTGAAGCCCTATGTTCCACTAGGAACCCAAGGGAGCAATAATATATATATATATATATATATATATATTATGTTAACCAGAGCCTCTACATCAACCTATGTGTTAAGATTATGGAACTTAGATTAGTTTCAGCTGTTAGAATATCGTCACGAATCAAAATCGGTTCAAGAGATCACTGAAAAACAATAGGAAGCATTGGACAACTGTTTCTTCCTACTTTAAGACTCTACATCCTTTCGCACATCCGACCTCTCCACAGATGAAACTTTCCCGAGTATACAAGTTACAAGATCAAGCCGCTTGACATTTAAGTTGCCATCTGAGCTGGAATCCAGTCACCTGTGAATTTTAACTTTGTCCACTTGAGATATGGCACTACCCTCTTGAATGCCTTCTATGGAACTCCAATTAGTCTTTATAAGGTGTATCCAAATCGGTCATGGTTTCCCATTGCACCTTCAGATCATGAGATTTTAAGGAACTTATGTTGTGCCAGCGGGCCAACCGAGAACCTATTACGCAGAAAATATACTTTAGGAAACGGCTTCCTGAAGGACATGTGCGCTGAGATATCTAAGTGACGTTGCGTGTCACACACTTGCCCTTTAGTGGAATCCAATTAGAAGTGAGAGTTTGTGGATAGTGATGTAGCCAGCTGAAAGTGCAGGCATAGAACAGAGTACAATAGAGATATACTGCAGAGACCCTATATTTCTCTCAAATTAATAATTACTATAATTGTAATATATTACTAATTTTACTATTTACTAATCGACAAAGACCTAAATAAAATCTCAACTGTCGTGTATGACTTTGACAGAAATGAATAGGCATTCGAAAATTCGTTACGGGATATGAAGAAGGGAAAAAGAAGTCCTCGATGTCGTCATGAGCTGAGATCGATTAGAGAATCACTGGAAAAGCAGCACTTAAGAACAAAGCACCTGTTCTGTAAATCTAGTTTGGGACTGTTCATTAGTACGCAACCAGCCCATTGCAAGGGTTCGAAACCAGGACCTTCCGGTCTCAAGGCGGGATAGTAAACCATCAGACCACTGGCAACCGACACAATAGCCAGTCTGTGAATTCTAACTTCTGCTAATTTATGATATAGAGCGAACACCAGAGAATGTCATCACTGGCAAGTACTTGTCCTCACAGCTGACCAGCAGAGACATCTATTCTTGGATGATTTCACTCTAAATAGATGAATAGTCACAGTTTACATATGCTCAAGTTAACATACTCATAATATTGCGAAATGCAAGACGATGATGGTGATTAGCCAATGGTAAGTTCTTACAATCTAAGAAAGGCAATTTGGCAAGTCAGTTGAAGGTTGTGAAAGGTGTTAGGGGAGTGGCTAGTACAAAATATCATGCATTAGAGAGGAGATAGTAAGACCGATAACATCACTGATAAAAGTACGGACGGCATAAATGAAAACTTCGACAGTATTGAAAGAAAACTCGAATGAAAGGTATAAATTATATTAGACAAAGAGAAGGAAAAAAGGGACAAGAGGAAATGTATTGGGGAACACTTTTAATCCAAGTTTGGTTGAAGTGCTGACAGAACTGGTTTAAAAGGTTCTTTTTGAATATCAAGGCTCCAGTTTAGTCGATCCTATTACCATGACTTCAGTTACATGTAGGAGATATGAATGAACTGTGAGTGATAATGACAACAGAGTGTGATATAAAACCCTGAAGGCTATGTCAGCATAAGTGGCATATCCCTGTATCCATCAAGTTTGACAGAAGTGAACTTTTAATGCATTTGATTTCCTTCTTACTAAATCAAGCTGGTAAATGTTCTTCAATCCGTTTAAAATCCTGTCCATTTGTATGCCCTGAACCACAGGAATAGTTAAAATGGCATATGCATGAAGAACAGCTAAGACTGAGTAAGGCATCTTTCAGTTTCTGAGTGAACATTGGTGAACAGCTACTGAGGTGCAGAGTAGAAAGTTTTTTTTAACGCTTTGGTTAGGTTATGGTAAAGAATCTCCGTAGGATTATCTCCCTTGAACCGAAGACAGACAAATAACGATTGTTTTGTCCAGCATTGTTAGTTCATGTTAGCGGTTATTACAATTTAATATTATTAAAATGTATTACAAGTGATATCATCCTTTTTCTTACTTCAACCTATTTCATTTCACGTACTGGTCTCACTGTATATATTTCCTCTTTAATGCATGTTATTGCGTACTAGCCACTCAGTTGACACATTTTACAACCTCGAACTGACTTGTTAACGTGGACTACTTCAAACTGTATAAATCTATGACGATTTATCACAGTCATGATCTTGCATTTCCCAAAATGTTTTTAAAGGTGAATTCAGACTAGCATATTTGGCACATAAATGGTGTCTATTTTGTCACTAGATAATACCTAATACTCATAATAATTAGAGTAGTAATAGTTATTATCATTGATTTTACTAATAATATTTTTCAATTTAACACAAGAAAATAGTGAGATTTGTGAATGAAATAATTCCATTATGGGTAAAATTTATTCTGATAAAGTCACACACACACACTTATACAATAATATTTACTGATGACCAAGTTTCAAGCACAACTTATTACTGCTCATAATCATATCAAGGTACTCACATAACTTTCTGACTTCATAAATTTCTATAATTCCATTATTTCTCATCTCTCGGCCTGATTGGTAATAATATTTTCCATATCTCTGGTATTGGTAATGAGTTATCCCTTTTGAATATGTCGGGCATAAATTCGATGAACAAATATTCAGTAGTCAGCCCTCCCCCTCCTTCCAATTAGCTTTATTACTTTTAAGAATTATAACTCTCTCCCTTCCCTAATGGGTGGTTGTGGGTTAGTGTGTGCAACATTGACCCTAGCTAAGTTCTTATGTTCTGATAATCTGACTTCCCCCGACCTACTACTGGTTTGACTGATGCAGTTGACCTCACTCACAGTCATCGCAAGGCATTTTGTAAATTATATTATTTTGTGTCTAATTGGGTCAACTGGGTCCTTTAACCTACAGAACGTGTCTTACCTGGATGAGTTTTTGTAGGTTTAGATGCCACCAGCCTAATTCCTGCTTTATTGAGAATCCTACGTAGGGCCTCAAATGTACCCTGTTTATATGGTATAACTGTAGATGACTTATATTCTCTCTTATTTATATCATCATTATTAGATTCTCGACTATTTTCATTTTGACCTTATCTCACCTTTTTATAGGATAGTAATATGATAGCACAGTGAATCGACCCTTTCATCGTTCATCTTTCTGTATTTTACGGTGTCACACTTTCTATCGTTTAATTATTACTCTGCTATTTTATTTTAGTTGGTATTACTACTGTTACTACAATTTTGTACTTTATGCATATTTTTCACCGTATGGCATACAGTATTTTGCTATGTAGCTGCTATAACAATCGTTTTATTACTATTATGTAATGTGTGTTTTTAATTTTTTTGTCGTTTTTGAGTAAATTAGATGCAATATTGTACTGAATGCTGAAAAATCCTTGCTGTATCATTAGTACTGTTTTTGGAATAAAGCAAAAATTATTATTATTATTACCAATGCTTCTTCTATCTGTTTTATTTCATCATTTAGGTCTTTTCTTGTGCTACTTAATGTTGTTATTACCTGGTGTGTTAGACACTTAACTAAGTCTGCCTTCACAGATAAATGATGAGATGAATTAGACTTTAATTCATCTTCCCCCGGTACAAACAACAGGAGTGACTCATCACCAATACCCGAGATATAGAAAAATACTACTACCAATCAAATCAAGTGATGGAAAATAATGGAATTATATAAACGAAGTTAGAAAGTTGTATGAGTACCTTGATATGATTATGAGTGAGCAATAAATTGTACTTGAATAGTGATCATCAGCAAATATTATTGTATAACGCTGTGTGACTTTATCAAAATAAACTTCACCCAAAATGGAATTATACTCCACCACCACCACCACAGTGCGCACAAGTTTTGTTCTTGTATTCAACGGAACGAGATAATTATAATAAATTGGGTTTTATTGTGTTTCCCAGTGAATGAAAAACAAAATGATATTGTTGTTTTTACTGATGTTTCGCTATTTAATGCTGCTGCTAGTAGCTTTATCAAAGTATTATTAAACCGGAGGTTACAAAATCTCAGGTTATATATAACGTCAGTAAAAACAACAATATCGTTTGTTTTTCATTCATTGGGAAATACAAGAAAACTTTCATTATAATGAATATCATATACGCAATGCGTAAATTTTTTCAAACTGTTAAAAGTGAACTTGGTTTGGACATATAGAAACGAGATAGTTATTTGCTTCAATTTTGACTTAAAAATTCGCAAATTCGTACTGAGTGGTGAATACTGACCACACACGGGGGCGTACAGACAATAGAAACAGGATTACGAGTGAAGCATAGTTGTGTAGTATGTAAAATAGTTCATAAAACTGAGTCTTGGGCTATCAACTGGCTGCACTCTTACTTCTCTCATAGGATGCAGTACACGGTATATAGTGGTGTATCTTACTCTCCTTTTTCCTTCTGAAGCCGGAGTTCCTCAGGGTGCTGTTCTCTCGCCGTTTCTCTTTTCCTTATTCTAACATGACCTACCTCTTTCAGACGAAATCAACTTCGTCAAATATGCAGATGGTCTGACTGTTTCGCTTCCTGTTATGTCTCAGTCAGACTGTTTCAAATTAAATAGCTTCCTGTTGGAAATCAGTCAGTGGTCTAAAGTAAATGGCCTCATGCTGAATCCCTCAAAATGCCAGACTACTGACTTATCCTTTAGTCATAAATGATATCTACAAACACTAGTAAGTACTCATGAAGCCTGTAGCATTGAGGGGACTAAAATTGAAACTAAGTCTAACGCAAAATACCTCGGACTAGTTCTACCTTCCAACCTTACATGGTCATCCCATATCCAAACGATTTCTAAGAAAGTGTTCCGTCTAACCTACTACAATGGGAAACTCAGACTCTGGAATCACCCAATCTCTACTATCACAATTTGTCAACTCTCGTATCTTACCTAGTCTACTTAACTGCTCCCCATTAGTCTTTCCTGGGTTACTGAAAAAACCATCCTGAGAAGGATGTTGAAGGTGGTTAGCAGGACTAGTGGTGTAAAACTCAGTCAGCTCGTCACTACATTAGGAGAAAGCCATCTGAATACATGCGAAAAATGGTCTAAAATCATACTTTCCGACCCTCAACACCCCCTCTGTTCCCAACTCTCTCCTTGCATCTCATCAGGTAGAACCAGAAATCAGTACAAAATAATATATGCTCGTACAACCAAGTATAGGAACTCAACGATACCATATTTAGCCAGCCCGTGTTCTAAGTGACAGAGACAATGTTAAGCGCGAAGCCTATGACTTGCTTTGTTGTTAATAACATAATTTTGGCTCTTTCATTTCTCTCTTATTTGTATTCTATAGTGACCTTCTTAAACATACTTAGCTACCTAAAATTATTGTCATTGGCTTACTTTTTTTTGTACTTCACTCTATTTCTTCTTTTATGTATCTACTGGTCCCGACTATATTATCACTATGAGTATTACAAAATTGTCCTGTCATTAACCATCATGTAATATTAGTTTTGTTTCGGCAATATTAAACTGACAATCTTGGTTGTGAACGCTGTTATCACCATCTTAAAATTTTATATCATGCATGATTACTCACACTAACACAACAAACACTGGATTAGTGCTGACAATAAAAATAAAAAACCCTGAAATGTTTATTTTGTGATTGTTTAGTGTTGTTCAATCAAATTAACTGATCATCTTGGCGATAAACATTCTTAAATATCATTTCATACCTTCTTGTATGATTATAGCTTTTACTGTTCACCACGCATAAACATATCACAGCTTCCAATACCCTTTACTGAGATATTATTTATAATGTTGTTTATTTTCCATCCTACTTCTTGGTATTTTTTCGCATTTTTTTTTGCTTTTTTGTGTTTTCTTTTTGTTGTTTTTGTTTTTTATATTTATATTTTGAAATACTCCTTTTAAATGTTTGATAAAATTAGATGCAATATTGTAGATAAGTGCTGAAAATTCCACACTGTACCACTAGTACTGTTTCTGGAATAAAACAAATTATTATTATTATTATTACTACGATGAGGACACCACTCATAGGACTATGTATACACTCTAACGTAACAAAAGGCCAAGAGACTATCAATTTTATAGTTGATGTAAATTTTTGCGTTACTGTTGACAAAAAATACAATCGTTTTTAAAATCCCAACTTGATTACTAGGTCTAGTTGGAACTTTGCTAATTTATGTGTATCAACTCAGACCGAACAACTACTGAGAATGTTATCAGTTGAAAAATATACCCCTTTGCTGAACGTATTTCTTATTCTCTGTGTACTACTCAAACGTTAATCAATAAATCGATAAATCAATAATAATGTATTATGTTTAGGATATATGGTAATATTTACTTACCTAAAATATTGAAAATTTGAATTTACTGGTTATGAAATGATTTACATATATATATATATATGTATATATGTACTTCGATAATAAATAAATAATTAATTAATTTAATGAATTATTCATTTAAAACCATGGTAATAATTAATCAACAGAGATTTTCTGTTATCTGTTTATCTCTTGGATCTGTTTCATTCAATGTTCAACAGACGAAAAGACGAATAACGCAATAATAATCTAGCATTACCTTTGTATTTCTTCATTTATAACTGATTTAAAATCTCCAATTATTATTGTCATTACTAACATCATTATTATTATTACTATTATCATTTTTTACAATTATTGTCTTTATGATTTGTATTCCGGTTGTTATTCGTATTCTATATTGTGTTCAGTGTTCAATATCACGATAAGTCATACACAAGATATATATATATATATATTTCCGCTAAAATCAAATACTATTATACAATGTATGCATATCTATCTGTGTATATCTACAGAATAGTTGCATATTATGTTATCACCTTTAAAATACTATGTCATTCAAAGGATTAGACAATGATAAATAAAAAAATGAGGGCAAATAATATTTCCAAGCAATATGATTGGTCGATGTGAAAGAGCCAATCAAATTGTAGATCCTTTTTTGTAGTTTTCTTTTTGTCAATTTGTAAATTAGAATACGGAGTCTAACTGTACATATATACGCACTCACATTAAAGTATACACATACTATTCATCAGCAGGGGAATGGATTTGTGTGTGTTTGTGATTTAATTAAATAATTATATATATATATATATATATATATATATATATATTTCTATGAGCAAAATGTCGTTCGTAAAAGGATTTCGCTTTGTTTATACTTTTAGCTCTATTCCAAACAGTAGGCTTTTCCTACAAATATGAAATATTCACTAATATAGTACAGTACACTATTGCATCTAACTTCCTCATTACAAGCGTAATAATTGTGTGAATTGTATACAAAGGAATTGCATACAAACATTATTCAAGAGGGCAAGGACTAGTTGCAACACTCCCACCTTAAAGAAAATTGAAGAAAGATATCTCATGGACGTCAATCTTCCAAAAGAATGGATATCCACGAAATTTTATCAAAAGATATATACCCTCAAGCCAACCTGTTAAACCAAAAGCCTCCATATATACAGGATATTTCAGAAATCAATGCAAGACTCATCAAACCTTTAGGAATTGAAGTCGTACACAAACCGACAAAATCACTTCACTCAGCTGACTGTATGTCAAACAAATGACTTAACAACGAAAGAAGATAAAATCTAGATCATCTACAAAATAAATTTTTACTACTGCGTAAAACACCACATTGGCCAAAGTGGAAGTCCCTCCTCTTCGTCTTCGTCTCCATGAACATGAACTAGCCATCAAGAGACAAGCCATCCACTCCCTCACATCACTGCATACTTACAACCTTGGACATCATTTATCAACGGATAACACAAGTGGTCAACGTTCAAGTCAAGGAAACAATCAATTCCAATACAAATAGCCTAGAAGGTGTGACAACGAACAAAAGCAACCAATCACGTTCAGGGTCACAAGAGTGATGACTAATAAACTCGTGAAGAAATCTAAAAGCTCACTTCAGTAAATTGAAGTATGCGCTGAAGACGCTGTCTAGTAGGGCGATGAAAGCTTCGCAAATTAACTATCCAGCTAGCTCAGTAGAACACAACCACGTCAAAATCATTCACACTGATAATATTGTTCGATAACAATATGCACATAAAATAAAAAAGTGATGAAAATATTAACAAAAACATAGTAATGAAAAAATAGCCGTTTACTTAAGGTTGTGTAACAAGTTAGTAATTTCCTCTTTGACAGTTTTCTCACCACATAAATATGTGCCAAATAAGGTATGGTAGAGTTTTTGTGCAAGGTCGTCCAAGCATACAGTATTTTATAGTTGGTTCTACTTCCCCTACCTGATGAGATTCAGTAAAGAGAGAGTTGTGCATGGAGAGGATTCTCAATATCTAACAAAATAATATTTGCTAATCCCCTGCATGAGTCCGTGGGATTTATCTGCAACTGCTTAAGCAACACCTCACTCGCCCCACTGACAGCTTTTAATGCCCTTCACAGTATAACAAAACAGTTATTCTTAAATGGCTCGGAAATGATTAACGTAGAGGGAGTGAATGAGGCAGCCGATAAGGAGAGGCAGAATACAACGACTCACAAACTTATTAAGTTGAGACTTCATGATACGACAGTGATATCATGTTAACTTCTTTACCCGGAACACTAAATAAAATACTTTTCTGAAAACTAACATTATGTGGTAAGATCAGGAAAGATCAGAGAGAATGAACAGTCCAAGGTACTTAATATTCGATTTTATTTCAACTTCTGTGCTATGGATGATAGCGGAACCGTGCGAACTTACCACTTCATGTAAGTCGCGCTTGCATCTCAAAAGGAAATTAACTACCTGATATTTCGAGTGATTTAGCTTACGACCATTCACTGTCTAGTTTCCAATAAAAATTTGTCCATTTTGGAACGATCTAACAGGGAAGTAACGGCCGGTATGGAAACAATCAGATCTTTGGGATACTTAACAAAAATTAGCTTCTGACAGAAAGGACCAAGTCATGTAAGAGAAAACAAAACAGCAAGGGGGGAAAGAAAGACATCTTGAGTGAGGAACACCAGCTAGAGTAAGTGAAGCTGTGGAGGACTTCCCGTTGTAAACAGTGTACTGCTTTCTATCGGAAAAGTGAGAAGGCAACCAATTACTAGTCTAGCACTCTGCTTGTGTCACAGAAAGCTTGTCTAACAAAAGAGGCCTCGGTACAGAGTTGAAGGCAGACGTTTATTCAAGGAAAGTACCCCAAATATACTTGGTACCTCTGTCTTAATGAAACGAAGTGATGAAAATATTAACTGACATCAGTTAACTGATGTCAGCTCATGATCAAATCCTCCATGCAATCAAACAAATATCCCTACAACAAACCAATACTTGAAAATATTAACGACAAATACGAATGAAATAAAGGCCGATTACATAGTGTTTCGCAGTAAGTTAAAAGTATCCTGCCTCACACTCATTTCATGACATGAAATGTGAACTGCATAAAGTACTGTACAATTTCCCACAATAAATTGTCCAAACATACAGACTTCAGTAGCTGCTTCTGGTTCTACTTGGTTAAGTGATGCAAGGAGAGCGTTGTTTATTAAGAAGGATGCTCAGGGTCTGACAAGATGCTATGATATTCTCTAATCCCTTGCATGAGTCCATGTATCCATCAACAACAGAATTCACGAGTTAGTTAAGCTACATTTCACTTGTCCTGTTGATAGTTTGAGTGACCTTGTGAGTGTGAAAATGTCTTTCTTAGGTAGTCCGGGAAAAATTAAGGTAGAGCAGTGACAGAGTAGCATCTGTAACAGTGGAACCAATGCACACCAACCATTTCATGTAATTTGCGGTTGCGTCTGAAATTGAAATGAACGATGCAATGTTACGAAATCGTAATGAGTACAGCTTTTATGTCTGTCAGTTAGTCGATCAATTATGTTCTGTTATTACTAAAATTAACTAATATTGTGGTGGCAGCTGTCTGCAAGCCAAAATTGTAGACAATAATTGACGTCAGTGTTTACGTCCCACATCGGGATCAGGAGAAAAGATAAAAACAAAGATTAACCTTCAGGAACTCGACAACCAATCACAGCAGACTTAAAGTGTGCCAATACGAATCGCAGACATATTGCTTAACTTTCTGAGAAACGGTCAGAAGCAGTACAGAATAACCTCCAGCAAGAAACAAACCAATCAGAAGAGATTGCTTCTCTCCTAACAATAACGCACTTAAAAATCTATAAATACCTCTTGATTTTCTCAATAAACGATCTATTGCATGGCCCTCGTCTTCTGTAGTTACAATATAGGTTTGCTTATTGTATACTGTATGTTTGATGTAAAACATTTTTATCAGGTGTTAATTTTCTGCACCTTTTGAGTAGTGTCCAAAATCTTATAGAAACGAATCGCTCTTATGAACCTAGATAACATCAGTCCTTCCATGTTAAACTAATAATAATAATATAATAATTTTTCCTTCACGTTCCCCAGTGGAACATAGGGCTTCAAGCTAGTGGCTTGAAGTTTCTGTAGCAGAGTTTTATTTTAGAGGATGGGGTTGCTAGCCCCATGCCCAACCTTTCCTCTTTACCAGGTTTTATTTCTGGCTTAGCGAGGTAAAGAAGTGCGTCGGCCGGGAATCGAACCCTGGACCATGTGCATGGTTGGCGAGCGTCCTAACCGCTATACCACCGACGCACTAGCATAGTCCTTATTAAATGGTTGGAAGGAATCCGAAGGAAGCTCAACCTGAGCTAGATTTCGTGCTACCTGGTACTCGAAAGTCAGCAAGGCGAATCTGCAGTCTTGATGTAACTCAGGTTTCCCTTTCTGAGGTTCGAACCCGAGTCACCCAGTGATGCAGTTGGCTGCTGACAGAATTCTGTCTCCACAGACGTTAACACTGAGCTGTTCAGTCTCGTGATCGACCTCCTATAGGACTGACTGTATTGTATACTTAGACTAGACACTAGTTAGTAACTAGTGGAATGCGTCTAGTCTTTTGTTCAATGCAGACTGAATTCCACCAATCAAGTTTCCAGTGTGTTCAGATGTGTTCCTTCATGGCTGCAGGTACACCCTGCTGACTGGTGATTGCCAGTTAACAAGAAACACGGGTCAGACTGGACTTCGCTACGATTGCCTTCGACCATCTAAGATCAACAATTGAAAGTGCAGCACACCGTGATATAGAGCCACTCAACGGAATGGAGGCCACATTGCAAAACGTGGCTGATTGAATTCAATCTGCAATACACAAGAGACTAAACACATTACACTAGTTGTTAATTAGTGTTCAATCAAATTAGCATAGTCCTTATTTCTACCTTAGCCATGTGCATTATTTTTTCGTTTTATTTATTTAGTCCACATATCCATACCTTATCATTTGGATCAGTATTATTACTATTAGTATTATGATTTTAACTTTGAATGATTTCCGGCATTATCTCATTTGATTTCCTTTATTTATTTATTTATTTCAATATGACCTGTGTTTGTATTGTTATCTAATGTAAAAATTTACATCTTGTTACGTGTGATTTTCTAATTTCCTATTAATCTTAATTAATTCTACACCCTTTCCTAAGATTCATATCTTCTCAACCATTGATTTGCAGAGATTTGATTGGCCGAGCTAGAAAATCAGTTGGAGAACTATTGGAAAGGCAGCAATGCAGCAGTGGATAGGTGTTTTAGCAACTTATAGCTCTTTGGGACTCTTTAATAGTTCACACCCACTGAATTGTCATAAGTTGGAATTCATGGACCATTGGGTTGAGTCGTGCCGGCTGAGTAGTCCACGAGCTCACCTTGTAACCGAAAAGTACTGGGTGGTAGGTGCGTACTGCCAATGAGTACCAGACTAAGCTGACGTATTTCGTCATTTGATGTTCAACTATATTTGTTAAACTCTTCATAGTTAAGTTAAAATATAATTCCATAGTAATTTAGTCTTTTGCGGCTTTTACTGGAACGTCGTAGGGCTTCAAGCTTCGATTTTTCGAAGTTTTTGGAGCAGTGGTGTTATTTCTTTTTTACTTAGAAGGGTTGCTAGCCTCTCACCCAACCTTTCCACTTCATAGGACCTACTGCCGGCTAAGCGAGCATGAGGAGTGTGGCGTCGGCTGGGGGTCGAACCCCGGACAATGTGAAGTGTCACTGGCGAGCATTCTACCACTTAAACATCGATGCGTTAATTCCATATTAGATAAAAAAATAGATAGAAATCAAAATAAATAAGTAAAATAAATAGAATAAATAAATAAAAATAGATAGAAAATCGATGCCATCACAGTTCTATCTTGGGACATTCGATAGATTTCGGACGCCAAGTTACACCTCAAGCAAACTTCAAAGTCGACTACAGAATACGAAGCAGTCTTCCTACAAGTGTACGAATCAGACTTCTTCAAACTGCATAAGCAATGACAATTCACTTGCTAAATCCTGAACTCTGCATATAGAAGAAGTTCATTCAATCACTACACTTGCAATGAACTAAGTCTATCTTAATACCAGATAGGTGAATTCTACTTTTTTCCTTTCTGTCTCTCCATTAGTATTATTTTGTCTTTTCAGTTGTAATATTTTACATTTTAAACTTTCTTGTTCTCTAGCTCCACCCGATTTCATTTCTACACTTCATTATCACTGTTACTGATTTGACCAAGGCCCAATTTTTAGTCATTTGTGTTACGTCATCCAGTTTATTTGCATGGTTTTATACGTAATTTAAATGGCATTACTCTCTACCCCACCTCTACTTAGTCTCTGCCTGTAATTACCTCTGTTGCTATCCTGACCTAATTTAGAATATTTTAGTCAATTATATGACGTCATCTAACTTACTAACTCAATATTACTTTAGTTACTGTCTAATTAACCTTGTTTCTATATTAGATCATTCTTGTATTACCTGATTAATTATCTAAACTTGACAAACCTCATGTATACATATACACAGAAAAATAACTATATAAAACTGAGATTGTAAAGCTATGTGAATGAATTCACCGCCAGAAAGATTCCCTTCTCTGAACGTCTTCTCTTTTCCATATGACTCAACTTGGGGTTTTTTAAGCTACTCAGATATTTTTGTTTGATGCAACCCTCCATATCTTTGGTAAAGGTGTTGCGTCATTTCGACTACATGTGTTCGATTTTGATTCCATAGACAAAATTCCAGTTGGATTTTACTGTCTGTAATATCACCTGCTACCTGAAACTCTTTTTGTACATTTGCTGTCCTGCTGAAATATTGTTTACGAGATTTGACCTGATAGGATCTCTTCTCCACAACTAAAAAAAAGCTTAGAAATGAGGAAGAGAATTAGCACAAATCACATGATAATGGAAAATAAACTGTCTGATTAAGTTGAAATGGGATATATAATGGAAACTTTTATCATATTGGTATGCTTACAAACAAACGACAAATTTCAGTTGATGCTTACTCTGATGTAGATGTCTCGAATAGGTCTTTTTACTGCAAAAAGCTAGTGTGACTGGACCTGATCTTATTTAAAAGAATATATTTTCGTGTCTCAGTGCCTTAAATTCATCACACAGCCTAGGTTTAGATGAAGTACCAAGCATTTTACTTCAAAAATGTGCTAATACTTTGTGTTATCCTCTTATACAAACCTTTAATGAATCGTTTCACACGGATACAGTTTCTGTTGCTTGAAAAGAAATAAAGGTGGCTCCTACGCTGAAATAATCTTCTGGATCAGGTCTAAAGCTTAGGCCCTTCGTCATCACGCCTCCATTTTAAGAAACTACTGAAAAAATTCGCCTGCATTTTTTCAAACCTTCTAAGGGAATGTTTGGAGGGTTTCATCATGAACTGATCTCAATTGAGGAACCATTAGAAATCCTGAGAGTACTGGAAAGTCGCTTCGTGTTAGTTTAGGACTCTCCAGTAATACGTACCCATAGACAGGGTTCGAACCCAGAAATTGCTGGTCACAAGACAAGCTAGCTCATAGAGCATTAAGCCACTGGGACGCGATCCAATTCACGACATAGCGCGACCACTTCGCAATGTCTTCTCCGTTGTACAGTACTCCCAGTTTTTCAAACTGATATTCTCTAATTGATGTCAGCTCATGCTTAAACCCTCAAATCAATCAAATACAATGCCTAGAAAATCAATACTTCTTTGAAATCTTTCAGTGACTCATATTAGTTTCCTCATAAATGCAGTAGAAGCATTTTAGATGCTGCATCTGTTGTTGAGTGTTGATAAAGGTGAAAAGTGTATTCGGGCCTCCATTACACTACTGCTTTTTGTGCTCTCCTTAGGGCAATTTTACTAAGCAAGCTTATTTCAGCACACCTACTTTGTCATGTGTCATAAGGTGACTGTCTTCTTATTTTTTGGGTAGGAAACATCATGCTGTTTTGAATGGAAAGTAGTCCACACCGTTGCTAATGGAAACTGGTGTGACTCAAGGGGCTGGCTGTGCTCTATTCACTCCATTTTTCTTGGTTTCTGCACCACTTACACCGTATTTCTCCTGAGCTTACTTCACTAAATATGCCGATGATCTAACCATTTCTGTCCCATAAATTTCTGCTTTGGATTTTCCTTGTATGGATAATTTTTTGTCTGAAATTAACAAATGATTTCACCTAAATGGTCTTAAACTAAATCCATTTAAATGTCATACTTTTGTCTTTAGCGTCAGATGTGAAAAAGACTTGAATGGACTAATTCAGTCCCACGATTTTTTTAATATTAAAAGCACTGTAATGATAAAGAGTATAACAAATATCCCTTAGAATCTCTGTTAGTTATCTCATATACTGTTAATTGCTAAGTAAAAGTTTCGTCTAACGTACCTATCTGGGAAGCATCGTTTCAACTACAGACCGACGAAAATGATGAGGATATCAAAGCAGCGAGAGTCGGAAAAGCAAGACAAGCTTTCATTACAATAAAGTCTGTGTGGAGGTCAACAGCACTCAGCATCAGAAATAAAATCCGGATTTTCAACTCCAATGTGAAGTCAGTCAGTGCTACTTACTATACGGATCAGAGACTTGGCCAGCGCGTCATAAACAGCATCTCAAACAAACTTCAGACCTTCATTAACAGTTGTCTTCGCTCGATAATACTCAAGATCAGATGGCCGGCCAGAAAAGATCAGCAACAGGGATCTCTGGCAATGAGCGAACCAACCAAGAACCGATTGTGAAACAAATAAGCAGGAAGAAATGGAGATGGTTTGGCTGGCCATACGCTGAGGAAACCATCAAGTGACACCACACGCCACGTCATCGCTCGAGTGGAACCCGAAAGGGAAGTGGCGAGTTGGTCGTCAGTGCAAGGGCGACTTAGTGGAGGTGATGTGAATAGGAGATGAAAGCATGTGGGCAGACTTGGAGCGGGGTGAAAAAGTTGGCGGAAGATCGAAGGCAATGGAGACGCGCAGCTGAAGCCCTATGTTCCTCTAGGAATTAAAGGATATAATAATAATAATTGTTACAGACTCCACGCTTCTTCATTGTCCGTCCTTATTTTTCCGTAGACTCCTCATGAAAGACTACATCATATTACGTAGAACACTGAAGACTATAAAATAGAGCTAGTGATTCAACTAACTGACATTGTTGTTGATTAATAGGCGTTTCAATTCTCGAAAGCAGTCATTTGGCTAAAGTTATCTCGTTTAATACCGAACATCCTCTTTATGATTCTCAACTTTTTCCTTCTATCTCTTCGGGTAGCGAAACCGGGAGATAATTCATAAAGGTTTATACTCGTACAGCTACTAAATATAGAAATTCTACCATAACAGCATATTTAGCTTGGGTGGTTGAATGTGAAGAAAGCGAGTCAGATGTCAAAAAAGAACTGATAAACTTTTTAAATCAGTAATAACCGACCTAAAAAGTATAAGCAAAGATTATTAATACTACATGTAATATCTATTATACTATTTATTCATAACTGATTATGTTACCGTCAACTTTCAGTTTCTTTTTGTGTTTTTATTATATTTACTATATTATGTATGTATGTGTTTATAAAAGGAGCTTAATTGTAGCAATATGTATAAAAACGCTGAAAGTTCCACTCTGAATGATTATTATTGGTGGTTGGAATAAAGTGATGATGATTATTATTACCAATTTTCGTGTGTGTGTATATGTGGTGACACATACATAGGGAGGAGTAATCGCGCTTTGCATGTGAGGGTGATAGAGCATATCCCGAAATGGCTAGAAAAACAATTGAATTGTGAAAAACCAATAGATGCAGTTGTCAGAGTACCAACCTCGTTTATAGCTAAACACCTAATCAAGATGAACCATAAGATTGATGTTAAATCAGCCTTTAAGGTCATCTATAAAAATGGTCAAGGGCGCTTACTGAAATACGCTGAGGCTATAGCCATCCATTAACTTAAGTCCCCCATCACCACCCTGTGTATTCAAAAGCAGTTTGTTATTACTCCTAACATACCTTGGTAATCCTTATTTGATTGGATTATCAAACGTATCAAAAACTGTATAGCTCTTGCAGCAACACCGGTGCAGTACCTCAACAAATACATTAACTTCATTTCGTCAATCATGGCAAACCCACTTACCCACTCACACGATGCTTGGTAGGTGCGAGTGTTACTACGTCAATTGGGTTCCGCAGAATATGAAAGGTACTGCAACCTAATTTTACCCAAAAAACCACGTGACAAGTGTTTCGATGATACAATAAAGCTGCTGCATGAACATTTTGGAGACCACTCCTCATTATTCAGCATACGTTATCGTTGCCTCAAGCTGACAATGAATGAAAATGGTGATTTTCTTACTCACGTTGGCACAGTCAACCGAGAATGTGAGAGATTTCGACTCAGGTCCTTAACAGATGATCAGTTCAAAGCCTTGATTCTCATATGCAGTCTTCAATCTCCTCGTTTCACAGATATCCGAACTCGACTGCTCAATCAGCTACAGCAAAATCCAAAGTTAACTCTGCATGATATAGCTGATGAATATCAACGCCTGATTAATTTGCAGAAAGAGACGCACCTGGTCGAATAAACAACTTCGAGAAGCTCAGATATTCGCGCATTACGAAAAAGCGAAAATCTCTCATCATCCAGTCCTGACCCACCTTCTCCTAATGTTCCGCGTAAGCCTACACATACTTGTCCAACCTCACAAAATACTGCAAAGAAGACCCCATCATCACCATGCTGGCATTTTGGCCCGTGGCACTTTGTAAAGTCCTGTCCATACAAAAATCATCGCTGCAGCAAGTGCAACATCGTTGATCATAAAAATGGTTTTTGTCAACCACACAAACTTAGAACGATTCATAACTCCGTGTTACCAGCGGCATCCAAACGTGCCGACGCATCAATTCAGAATAAAAACAAATTTGATGTTGGTGACTCTGTTTATGTCCGCGACTATCTAGCAGGACATAACCTTTGGAATAAAGGTTCAATCACAGCACGACATGGTCGAGTTATGCACGACGCGCAAGTTGGTAGTAATTTATGGACCCGTCACTACAATCAGCTGCGTCCAAGAAGCTCAAATATCCCCACCAGTACAAAGTTATCTCTACCTCTGGATATACTCTTAGATACTTTTAACTCACCTACGACCGACAAAACAGAAAAGCAAAATGACGCAGCTCAGACAACTCCAGACAAAGCAGAAGCCGCAAAATCAACAAGCAAACGAAGCAACAGACGTCGACAACAAACTGAACGGTTCCAGATAACCCCCCAAGAAAACACGCTACTGATCATCAATCTTCTCATAAGAGGAGGTGATATGTAGTCACATGATGTCTACCTTGTTTTGACAGTCGGTTATATTTTGCTATGTGTATATTCATCGATATTCCACTATAAGTGACAATATGCTTTGTCTGTCCCTTAACTAAATAAACAATGTATGACCTTTTTGTCACATGGCATTACAATCAATCAGAATCCAATCATGATAAGATGTCTATCTTATTGGTTCATGTATATTAGTCATTTTCGTATATACTTTTGTATTGTACACTTTTATACACACTTGTTCACATCCTTTCGTACACTACGTACCCTTTCACTGACACACTTGTGTGACAGTCAATTTCCCTTGTTGGAAAATACACGTATCATCGTGAACGTGGTGGCCTTCTGATTTACCCCTTTTCGCGTCAGGACAATTAACTACTCAGCAGTACATAACATTAATTCAATTGTCCTTAAATTTTTTCATATATGTCGACTTGACAAGTAAATGTGTGATCAGATTGTTCGAAATGTGAAGCACAATTACATCACATTCCTTTTCAGATAATCTCCGTCTTCTAATAACGCTATCCAAATTTATAATAGGGGCTAATTGTTTTAAATATTATTTTACTACCGTTTAAGAAGTAATTTTCAAGATATTTACATTAATAGTAATGTCAATGGGAATACAAATGTAAACTGAAGTCAAACATTAGTGGAAACAGAAATCCCAATATACTTATGATATGTAAAAATAAAAGAAGCCGCCTATCTGATCTTTTACTGTGAATTAGTTTATTCATACATAAGACTTTTACGATAACACAATATACATGACAAATAAGGTGTCATTGAGTTTTCGTATTAAGGCATAAAAGCATATGGTCATATACAGCTGGTTCTAGTTCTAGTGTTGGTTTGTAGGAATTTGATTGTTTTCAGGATTTCATCACCAGCTGACATTAGTTAGAGAACCATTAGAAAACCTGGGAGTACTAGACAGCTGTTTCATCCTAGTCTGGGACTCTTCATCAGTACGCACCCACCGGGATTCGAACCCAGGACCTTCCGGTTACAAGGCGAGCTCGTAGACCATTGAGCCACTGGGACCCGACCCAATGGTCCTTGAATTCCAACTTCTGTCAATTGGCAGAATTGGCAGAATCCTGGTTCTAGTTCTGCTAAATGAGATACAAAACGGAAGAATTATTTTATTTTTATTTTTATTACAGCTTGATTCCACACCGTATTTTCGGTACAAGAATGGAATTTTCAGCGTGAATATCGGTAGCCCAAATTTTGCAGGCCGACCATAGATATCAGATGTGCGTCGGCGTGGGCTCGAACCCCGGACCATGTGCATGGTCGGCGAGAATCCTAACCACTGTGCCACCGACGCACATTAGGATTCAAGAAAATGATGTGAACATGACGAGATAGTTTTTGCCAATGCTTTGCATGAATTCAGTTGACTTTCCGCACACATTTGGCTCAGGGAGCAAATTACACACCATACTGAGAGCTCTTTATACCCTTCGTAATGTAAAGAAAGTACAGCAAGAAACATTGAAAAGAAGAAACAAAGAAGTATTGGTAGAATGCAAGAGTTGACAAACTGTTAAATCAGAGACTCAGGGATACCAAATTATCTTCACTTCTGAATGCAGAAAGTTGGAAACCATTAGGATATATGAAGGCCGCCAAAGGCCACAAGGAAAGACATAATCCAAGGCATTGAGCAGTCGACTTAGTTTTAATTTCACTGCTTCCTGCAATGTAAGAACCACAGGAACAACTCAATTCACGTAAATGTTGTATTTATCGAAGGCTGAATAAAGTGAAAATCGTAAGGTAACAATAGCGTCGATGGATAAGATAAATCCTTTGGTATTTTCTTCGATATCTGAGCTGAGTAGTGAAATTTACTAGACAGTAACGTGTGCTACCGACAATATTTATCAGTACTATATAAAGAGACGTTCATCGGGACTTAGAAATATCAAATAGCAGAGAAACAGGCTTGACGTCAAAGAGAGGTTAATGTACAAGTGTTGTGGGGAAACAATGCAGACATGAAAAGAAGACGAAGAAACACCTAACGTGGAAGCAGCACAACACGGAAGATCTTTGCAAATGATAATTTCCATATTTCGTGTGCATAATTTCCGTATATTAAAAATATCAAATTGCAAATAAACATTCTGTTACCAAGTGTCTTAACTTCTACCAATACACGACCGCTGTAAATGACGTTAACGCCACAGACCTTCACCCTTATTCATTACGCATTACACTGATAACAGTCGGTCACCTGAAGATTCTCTCTGGTATTCTTAATAAGAGTTAATCAGGATGGATGATTCAGATATTGATCTAAAAGATAAATTTGACATTTCTTGATCTATTTTAAGTTAGATTTGTAAATAACATCAGTCAGAGAATTATTGGAAACCAGGGAGTACTGGACACGTGTTTTGTGCCACCTTGGGACTGACACTTCAGCAATAAAAAACTAATTAACTAAGCTCTATGGATTCCGTCCCCAGGACCGCTGTTCATTTGCTTAAGGAATTCTAATTTCTGTTAATATTTGATATACAGTACTGCTGGTAGGTTTGTTCTCACACTCAAAATTTCAAGACCTCACTAACCCTGGTTTCTCACAGGAACTCTGAGTAGGTTAATCATATGGTCACTTACCAGTGAGCATTAGATTGATTATAAGTGTTAGTGTGTAGGTACTGTAAGTGGCATCAAGTTTCACCACAGACTGACTTTAGTTAATCCTAGGCTTTATTGTCATTGAAACCATGGATGAGTACTGCCAGCGAATCCCAAACTAGGCCACTACGTTTTCCCACCACTCCTCCTACTAATTTTAGTACGTAGTCCGAAATGAAATCGGCCAATATTCCTGAAAAGCAACACTTGGAAATTTACTAATTAAAATGCTGAGCCAGTGATTGTCATCTTTCCTTTAAACTTTCCTAAAAAGTCGGAGACACTGTTTGACATCGTGGAGGAAGCCAACGGGAAAGAACAATGGAACTCTCTGGAGACTATGTTCAAGATAAAGGTGTACAACTGATCTAGGAGGAAAGTGGAGGTGACACAAATTATGGCTCTTTACGGACACTCGAAAGCTAAAAGAGGAGAGGAGAATGGTGAAAAAGATGAAATAATGCAAAGATGGACAACAGAAGGAGAAGCTGAGTTCACTGCACATCATAGTGAATAATGAGATGCACAAGAGTGCTAGGAAAGACAAAAGACAATTCTACAACACAATGTCAACTTAATCCAAATAGGCAGGCCTCAGGTAAGAAAGAAACTCCGGCACATTATATCAGATAACCAAGTCTCTATCCTGGAAGAGATCAACGCAGGTGAAGTCTATAAAATATGTTCAAGGGAATTTAATCACCGAGGAGATGAAACACACAAAAAAACAGGCTGATCACTTCATAGAATTGTCGAATCGACCATCACTTACAAATCGTCCAGATATACCACCGGCAATACCAACCAGCATGAAAGTGTCAGTGGACACCAATCCATCAACAAAAGCAGAAACCTTGAATGCAGTCAGGCTATTGAGTACCAGCGTCAAATGCAGCAGGTCCGAGTGAATTTCCCTCGGTAGCACTGAATAAGGATCCAGCAACTTCAGCGGATATATTGACACTACTATTTCAGAAGGTATTAAACGAAGGACAGATACCTACTGGTCTGAAGAGAGGCTACCTTCTCAACCTATCCAAGAAGCGCGACTTAGGCCTCTGCAAGAATTGTTGAAGGCCTCACCAAATAGAATACTTAGTTGCGTCATCCTAGTAAGACTAAATGATGCTGTGGATGCAGACCTTCTCCCAGAACAAGCTGAATTCAGGAAAGGCATTATATGCGGATCGAATCGCAACTCTACGTATCATCGTCGAACACAGGCTAGAATAAAATGGCAGTAAAATCTCTATCTCAATTTCAAAGACTTTAGGAAGGCCTTCAACAGACAGCGTTGACCAAGAAGTAATTTGGAAACCCTTTCAAATATATCAAGTGCAGTACTCCAAATCTTCAACAGCTGGCCATACGAAAATGCCATTTGTCAGGCGACCAACAATGGAAAACCCAGCGAAGTATTTAAATCGAATAAAGGAGCAAGAAATAGCTGACTAATGTCACGCAAGATGATAGCCCTGGTTGTGATGGACTGGGCTATGCGGAAAACTGGGGGGGGGGGTCAAGAAGACAGAAATATGTTGGACCGATAAGAAGACTCGAGAATACCTGGAATTCGAGAATGATTTATTTTTAATGACACAAAATTCGAAGATCTGCCGGAGAAAACCAACAGAGTGGCAGGAGAGGCAGGCAGAGAATACAAGGCTACAGCCGAACATAGTGAAGACGGAGGTTATGAAAACAACCAACCAACCATCCAATCAACATCAACGCTACAAATCTGAAAAAGGTCACTTCCTTTATTTATCTAGGATGCCCCGTTTCACCCACGGACGGGACAGATGAGGATGTCTATGTGTCTTCCATGTTTTCTGGAACACTGGTTCATTTTTCCCTTGAACGTTAAGTCTATCTCTCCGCTATTTAATATTTTTGTGTGCTGATGAACATCGCTTTACATGCCTCTGATGAATCCGGTCAGTAGCACAAGTCACTCCAGTACAACTGCAATCGAAACCAAAGGCTTCATAAGTAGAACTGCCCATTTTACCAAATTACACACAGAAATCTTAAGATGAAACATCCTCAAGATGCAACATCAATTTTGTACAAACTGTCTATCTACTGCTTTTTTCTCTCATGTTTGATGCTTTCTGTATCAATTCAAAGTTGTGTTTCCCTATTTCTTTCGTCTACAACAGCACTTGTTGCTCCTCTATTCAATATATGTGCACACCATATACTACTTATAGATCCGTGTCAGTAGTACTTGTTAGAACGCTACTACTAATAAACTACTACTAATAATGCTTGTCCTAGCTCTGCACATTCTACTTTTACGACTGCTTCTTCTTGATTTACGTTTACCATTGCCATTACTACTAAGAATACCACTACTCACACTACAGCCAAGCGTAGTAATACGATCCTCCATGCTATACACTCAACTATTCATCAAATTCAGCCTGACTTAAAACAAATGAAATCCCTGCAAATGAGCACTTGAAAATTAATACGCTGCCCACTGATGGCTATTTGAAGCTTGAGGTAGCTTGTCGTTTCAGCGAGAAGTCGTGACCAGTGAGGGCATAGAAAGTTGGGTATAAGGATGAATACTCACTCCCAGTGGCCTCATTCATCGTGAATTGACAGTACTAAGAATTCACCAGATACCGTCTCAGTGGCTTAATAATCAACGGTCTCTCCTTGTAAGCCAAAGATCATGAGGATTGGATCCTAAGTAGTATGTTCCTGTGTGAGACGTAACAGGTGTCCAGTACTTTCTTGTTTTCAAAGATTTTCTATCTCATGTCAGTTTATGAACCAATATAAAGCCAATCAAATCCTTGGAAGCAAACAGTAGAAAATATTTGAAAAATACTCCACCAGTTTAGTTAGTTTTAGGTGGGGACAGATCTTTTTAATTGGTGGATTGTGACAAGCAGTGGAATCGAGGATACGCGTTTTGTCCTAGTTGGGACTTGTCAACTGGATGCGCCTGCATTCTTTTGCTAAGTGGTTTTCTGAATATGATTTTACACAACACAAAAATAATAAACATACTTTTTAGAAGTGTGCTGATGGAGAGTGAGTCAGAGTGGAATCCACAAGAGCTGGCTATCATGGCTCAAGTCATATAGTGGATAACGCCTCGAGTTTGAAACTATGGGTACTGGGTTTAAGCCTCTGTTGGGGGATCACCATAATTTACTGAGCAGTGCTGACACATTAAGTAGCTGACAAGTCTCAGGTGGGACAGAATACAGGTTATGCTGGATTCCACTGCTAGTCACCATCCACCAAGTAATTTCTTGTTTAATTCTCAGGCACACTTGGAGCATCGGAATAAGGAGTCCACTTGTCAACGTGAGGTGGAGCTTTTCAGTTTGGTCAACCAACCGGGAAGTCCAAACTGAATTAAACATTTACCATTTTAGTTAGCTATTTTGAAAAATAATTTTTATTATTCTTAATACTACAACTCTACGCATCATCATCGAACAAAGCCTGGAATGGCAATCAAACCTCTACCTCAACTTTATAGACTTTGAGAAGGCCTTCGACAGCGTTGATCGTGAAGTAATTTGGAAACTACTCGAGTACTATGGCCTACCCCAAATATTCATCAACCTTATTATGAAACAGCTGTACGACAACGGCACCTGCCAAGTGATCCACAACGGAAGACTCAGCGAGGCTTTTAGAGTAAACACAGGAGTCAGACAAGGGTGCTTACTATCACCAATGATATTCCTAACTGTGGTGGACTGGATTATGCGTCACACTGTGGGAAACGAGAAGACAGGAATATCCTGGACTGACGTGAAGAACCTGGAAGACCTGGATTTCGCGTGTGGATGATTTATGTTTGATGTCACACAAAATCGAAGACTTACGAGCGAAAATCAACCGACAAACTGGTCGAAGAAGCAGCAAGGACAGGACTCCAGGTAAACATAGACAAGACGGAGGTTATGAAAATAACCAACCAACAACAGCAACAACATTCAAAGTCAGTCGCCATCATCGGGAGTGATTTGAAAGAGGTTACTTCATTCACTTATCTAGGGAGCATTGTCTCAACTACAGGAGGAGCGGACGAGGATGTCAAATCGAGAATCGGGGAGGCGAGCGAGAAACACATTCATCAACCTGAAACCAATCTGGAAATTTTCGTCACTCAACTCAGCATCAACAACAAAATTCGGATTTTCAATACAAACGTAAAGTCAGTTCTTCTATACGGATCAGAAACTTGGCGGGTGGGTCACAAAGAATATTTCCAAAAGGCTGCAGATCTTTATTAACAACTGTCTTTGCTCAATACTGAAGATCAGATGGCCGGAAAGAATCACCAACAAGGAATTATGGGAACAAACAAAGCAAGAACCAATCGCCAACCAACAAATATGCAGGAGAAAGTGGAGATGGATCGGACACTCGCTGAGGAGACCGCTGGGTGACACCGCGCGCCAAGCCCTCGAGTGGAACCCGAAAGGGAAGCGGCATGTGGGATGCCCAAGGGTGACATGGAGGAGATCGTTTGAAGAAGAGTTGAAAGAATATCGATTAACATTGATGCAGGCGAAAAGTATAGCAGAAGACAGAAGAAAATGGAGACGTGCAGTTGAAGCCCTATGTTCCACTAGGAACCCAAGGGAGCAATAATAATAATAATACCACAACCATCAGTCGGTGACACAGTAGTAAAATGCTTACCAACTACGTCTCAGGTGTTCGGGGTTTGATTCCTGGCAGACGCACTACTTTATCTCGTTAGGCTAGCAGTAAGACTAATAAAGAAGAAAGGTTGGGCATAAGGCTAGAAACAGCATCCTGTTCAAATAAATACCATTGCTTTCTTTGGACACTAGTAACTAGTTTGATGTGTCAAGTCCTTTGTTTCGAGCAAACTGACTTCTATAAGCTTGATTAACAATGTGGCCATCATTATAGGTAGCTCTCCATCAACATAAACAATTCAAAGTGCATTGTGACGGCGAGCTACCTAGAATGGTGGCCACATTGTAAATCTGACTGACAGAAGTCAGTCTGCACTAAACAAAGGACTAAGCACATTTCACCAGTGACTAACTAGTGTTCAGTCAAAGTATCCAATACGGTTAGTCCTACAGGAGGTCGATCGCCAACCCGAATAGGTCAATGTTAAGGTCTCTGATAGCAGCACTGAGTAGTGTGGGTTCGAATCTCAGAAGGGGGGGGGAAATGAGTTTCTTCGAGGTTGCAGATACTCTTTGCTGACTTGTAGGTGCCAGATAGCAACAAAGCTAGATCAGGTGGGCTTCCTGCCTATTGCCTCCAACCATCTAACATCTAGAAATACCACTGCTTCCAAAAATTCAAAGCTCTAGCTTGAAGCCCTGGGAACGCAAAGGAATAAAATAAAAATAATATTTATTAAATATTAATAATGTAACCAATGTGGCCAATGATTACAATATTATCACTTAAAAGGACTGTAATCCAGATATTTTTTAAACTGTTGATTTTGCATGGAGGATTTCATCATAAATTGACATCAGTTAGAGAACCACCGGAAAATCTGGAAGTACTAGACAGCTGTTTCGTCCCAGTTTTGGACACTTCAGGAGAACCCACCCACTGGGATTCGAACCTAGAACCTTCCGGTTACAAGGCGGTGACCTGGGGTTCTAGTGGGAAGTCGTGACCAGCAGGACACAGAAAGTTGAAAATGAAGCAGTGACTCGTCGAAGAAGACATTTCGAAATGGTCGTGCCATGTCGTGAATTGACAAAGGTTAGAATTCATGGGCTGGCTGGCCATTTGATCGAGTCCATTTGGCTCAATGGTCTACAAGCTCGCTATGTAACCAGAAGATGCTAGGTTCGAACCCCGATGAGTGCCAACTGATGGAGAGTCCTGAGCTAGGACGAAACAGCTGTACAGCACTCCCAGGTTTTCGAGTGGTTCTCTAACTGATGTCAGCTCATGTTGAAATCCTCCAGCTAATCAAACAAAATCCCTACAAAACCAATGCTACTCATTTTGTCAAACAACGAAGACTACACGCAAAAATGCCAAGATGTGGGAGACAATGTTACAAACTACTGATTGATTCACATGAGTAGCTTTGATAACTCCCAGAATAAACTACATCGCTTGTTTTGCATATAGCCACTTCACTGGTTTGGGGCCCAACTCACCAACTCTATACCCAGTTTTACTCAGTTCGAAGGAGTGAACCATTTCAAACTACCCATAATTAGCAGATAACATACTGTGGTCTGAATAGAATTTTGTTTTGAAGGTGAACTGTGGTAAAATTTCACGTCGAACCAAACAAACTGCGAACTGAGATTTAATTTCTAAATTAAGATTACGCGGTATAATGGTATAAAAATGCTAAGTCCTCTGAATATAAATGTGGGGCTGACTGAAGAAATTATCAGGTAAGAAATTATACGTATGGTTTTTTCTGATAAACATAATTTAAAGATAAATTTTATCATGAGTTGGTATCACATAGGAGACAAGCGTAGATTGGGGTCTAGGGGACACCCGCCTCGTCCTACTTTGAGACGCTTCACTATGGCACACTGGTGCTTTCATCAGATATCTACCTCAAGACCACTAGGAATGTTATCGTTCGGTCACTGAATCAGAATTCAATGGGTCATCAATTCCAATAAATGTCGATATGCGATATACCACCGTTGTCATTTACTATAAATACGTATCCAACTTGATACGAACCCATTGGATCCGACAGTTAAGGAGAACTCCAGCAAGTCCTTCACTTAGTCAGTTGTTATTGAGTAGTGGATTTATGAGTCTCTAACCCTCCCTCCAGTTGACAAGTGACAGTGTGTTTACCTTGTAGCTTGAATGTCATGCTTTCTATTGGATTCGTTGGTGCTTATCTCAATGAGAACTTCCAAACTAGCACTAATTAAACGTCTATTGTTTGCTGGTTTTCAATGATCTCACTATGATTTAATTTTTTCCCTTCATCGATTACAATTTTTGTTTTTCATCCCTTGTACATGAGCGGAACACAAATCTTCTAGAAGTTTGTTGGTGGATGTTGACTAGCAGTGGAACCCAGGATGCGCATTTCGTCAAATTTCAGGACTCGTCAGGTGGATGTGCCTGTATTCCTCATTGAGTGATGATGTTCCCACCAAGGCTCGAACCCAGTGCCCATAGTTTCCAACACCAAAGCGTTATACTGCTAGTCACCATCCACCAATTAACTTCTAATTACATGTCCAGGCATTGTCGAAACATCTGTCCAAGAAGCCGACATGTCAACCTGAGACCGAGGACTTCGGTCCAATCAATCTAAAAATCAACTTAACAAATCTTCTAGGTTTTTGAAGTTTCAGGAGCAATGATGTCCCTTTAACCGGTTGGAGTTACTGCTCTCACGTCCATTCTGCCGCCCTCCCCTTCCAAACTCCAGGCTTGTTGTCGACTAATAAACTAGTCGGTGTTTACCAGGGGTGCATCGTCCAGGACTGAAACCCGAGCCAACTCTTGCGTGGTTTAGATGACTACTTATAAAGCATAAGTAGTACAGAAAAGCCAAATATTTAACTTCCATTTAATATAGATTTTTTTTAGAAAAATAACTATCGTCTTATTATTTTGATGATAAATCATAAGAACGAAAGTTAGTCAGGATGTATAACATATACCGAATTACATATTTTTGCAGTGAGAGTTTTTATTGACTACTACTCATTTTATAATGAACAGAATACATTCACTCGTTCATAACTGACTTTTTTCATTATTTCAGCCATTAACTCACTCATTTACCGAGTCAGCCATTCAGTCAGGCAGTCAGTCAGTCAGTCAGCCAGCCGTCAGTCATCCGTCCATTTGTTTCAGTTACAAAAGTATTCAGAAAATTACACGGTAGGCTTTGTAATCACTTCATTATTCATTATAAAATTCCATAATTTTTCTGCCATCCATTAATTTTCTCAGATTGAATTATACCTATTTGTCATTAGAAGAGACAAAAAGTATTGTATAATAACAATAATAATAGTTAAAATAGTATTTCCATAGAAGACAAAGAAACAAAAAAGAGGAATGAAAATGTTTCAAAATAATTGAGTACGTTTCAACGGATTTTGTTTTTGCCCTGCTTTTCCTTGAACGAAATTCATTCAGGGATTCAGCATTACACTGACTTTTGTGACTGAGTAATGAGCAGTGTGTAAAAAAATTCCAGTGAGAAGTTGTCAGATATGCATGCAAGCAAGCATGCACGCAGGCAAACTTCGTAACTTGAATGTTGTGCTTTGAATCTTATGGATAGTGTATAGGTGTGTACTATACTGTTGAACAACCTGAAACTGAGGCTGACTAGCCAGTTGTCTATCGGTCTCCACTTGTCAGTGCCTCTCAAAATCGATGTAAAACGTCATAAAGAAAACTGCTGGTTGAATACAGGAGTTTGAAAGTGGTTAAGAAGTTATTACGGGAGCTTTTTATGGAATAAAATAACACTTATTTTGATGTGGGTTTGTCCTCTGAGCCTGTTAGTTAAATTGCGAAGCTTTCATCGCCCTTCTAAGCGACATCTTCAGCGCATACTTCAGTTCGTTGAAGTGAGCTTTTAGATTTCTCCACGAGTTTATTAATCATCTCTCCGGTCTGATAACCTTGGACGTGACTGGTTGTTCTTGTGAGTTTTCACACCTTCTAGGTTACTTGTATTGCAACTGATTTTTGCTTTTACTTCAACTTTCACCCTATGTGCGTGAGGTTTCTTTCGTATTGGTTGATAAATTTTGTCTATCTTGATGTGTTTACTGATTGATGATTCGCTGAAATGCCAAGCTTCTAAAATTTCTCTAGCATTCTTGTTGTTTCCTCTCTCTAATATTTGAACGTTGTCACAGTCGAATTGATGTCCATGGTTGTATGGAGTGATATGAGGGAGGGGATATCATGTCTTTTGAAGGCGAGATAATGTTCGTGGATCGCCTGCTAGGGCGATGAAAGCTTCGCAAATAAACTATCCAGCTCAGAGAATAAAACCGCATCAAAATCATTCAACTGAAGTACAAATCTTCTCTATCATATATACATTAACTCTTAGTCATTTTATTAGAATTCAATGACAATATCAGTGCTGTGCATTGTCATTAGTGTGGTTCTGTACTCATTGGTTTTACATATCTGAAGTCAGTTCTTGACGAAATATTCATTCTAAAAGTCAGCTGTATCTCTACAAATTATGGGGAAGATTTTTAGCTCAGATGAGTGGTTTTCATTTAGCAGTTGCTTTCGATGAATTAGTCGATTTAAATGCACCTTCTAGAAAACATCATCAGCTGAGGTTTCAGTAAGAAATGAACTTATTTGAATCTTTCATGAATGATATTGATTATTTGTATGTTTTGAAACCTATTGTCTTTGATTGATTGTTTGTTAATTCACATCTGTTTGGATCATTTTGATTGACTTTGAATTTACTACGATTTGCTGAAGCAATTGCAATCAAGCGTTTCAGATCAAACATTTTACACATAGAAGGAGAGTATAGTCAATGTCTCACTCCTTTGGTAACCATATTACTTTGATCCTACTGACTAGTTGTGTACACTAGTGAGCTCAGCTCACTGAAGAAGTTTTTAATTTGAGTTGCTAAGTAGACGTACAAGCTAACACTGTTTATTAGATTTTTCTGTTTTCTGTTACCTAACACTCTCATCCCAACCCTTTTTTCATAGTTTGAAGGCATATAAATTGATGGTGACTTAAAATAAAACTTTAACACTTATATTCTGAATGTTCTCTTCTAACAATGCTTCCTCTTTTACCTTTCAAACACTGAAGTATGAAATGTTATTATTTATAACCATTGTAATTTCAGGTAGTTTGCAGTTGACGAGAACCTGTGAAATAGAATGACGATGATATCATTTTATACTGCAAATCTAGTCTTTCTTTCTTCATCGAAATTTATTGAGGGAACTGAATGAATTAATTGGTATATGTGGTCTGTAGTCAAACATGTTTGTTAATCTCTGAACCATATGAGTACCACACAATTTCATCAAACAGTGTTTAAACACAAGTTGCAATACCAGTGAAAAATCATCATCGAAGAAGACAAGAAAATTCCTCCTACCTTATATAAAATACATCTCTAAAATGGCTGATATACTGAAACCCTTTGAAATAGACATAAAATACAAGTCGGAACAATCACTTAAGGACAAGTAGTTAAATTCTCTCTCTGAATTTTAGTCACCCTAAATATTTCCGGTTGAAAAAAAATCTAATATCGATTCAAAGAAGCCCAGATATACAAAATGCAACCGCAGACAAAGCAAGGCACAATTTTGTTTTCTTTGTAACTTGAATCTAGGTTCCATCTTAAGACAGTTTTAACCTAATGTTGGCTTCAGTTGGCAAGAAGTAAATGACTCAGTTTTCATGCTTATTGGAACCTGCCTTCTAAGGATATCTCCAACACTATAACAGCTGTCACCCTTTAGGAGATTTGACTTCCTGCCACAAAGTCCTACTAACTGAGACTGAACTATTCGAGCTCGCATTTCACCTCTTGTAGGACTAGGGTGTTTATATAGATTAGTCACTGGAGAACACTGACATCAGTAATGATAATAATACCTTTATTCTGAATGATATTTATTTATTGTACACAATTTTCTCTTCATCTAGGATCTTCAAATATAATATTTATCGACAGTGGATCGTGTGACACACTTCTATGAGACTTAAAATGCCAACCAATCCATCATGATATCTCTTCTTTGTTGACTTCGAGAAATACACAACATTTTGTCAACCAAAGACACAACTCAGGAATGGTCATCTCATCTACTGAGATAAGCTGTCATGTAAGATAATTCTTCTTCTCATGTCAATTAGAGACTTCCAAATGAGTAGGTCGTAAATGTTTTAAATATCCCTCTCTATCCCAACTTCATCGACCTTGAAAAGGCCTTCGACAACGTCGATCGAGGGGTGATTCGGCAACTACTTCGCTACTACGGGATTCCATCGACAATTATACATCTCATCCAACAGTTATACGACAATGCTGCATGCCAAGTAATCCACAACGGGAAACTTATGCAAGCCTTTGAAGTGAGGACGGGAGTGAAGCAAGGCTGTCTACTATCACCAATGATCTTCCTGATTGCAGTAGATTGAATAACGTGACAGACACCGGACAATGAGGAAATAGGTATAAAATGGACTCATACAAAAACTTGGAGGATCTGAACTTCGCCGATGACATACGTCTGGTCTGATTTCCTATAAAATGAAAGATATGCAAGTGAAAAGTAGCAACATGTTGGCAGAAGAAGCATCCAGAGAAGATAGGATTTCAAGTGAACATAGAGAAAACAGAGGTGATGAAGATTCCTAGCCAACAGCAACAATAACAGACAACGATCAGTATAAATGGGGGAAACCTGAAAGAAACAACCTCCTTCACCTACCGACCTGGGAGGCATCGTTTCAACTAAACGCGGAACTGACGAGGATATCAAAGCCAGAATTGGAAAAGCATAGCAAGCTTTCATTGCTCTTAAGTCTGTGTGGAGGTCAAAAGCACTCAGCATCAGAAATAAAATCCGGATTTTCAACTCCAATGTGAAGTCCGTGCTACTCACTATACGGATCAGAGACTTGGCGCATCATAAAGAGTATCTCAAACAAACTTCAGACCTTCTTTAACAGTTGTCTTCGCTGAATAATACTCAAGATCAGATGGCCAGTCAGAAAAGATCAGCAACAGGGATCTCTGGGAGCGAATCAACCAGGAACCAACTGTGCAACAAATCTACAGGAAGAAAAAGAGGTGAATTGACCATACTCTGAGAAAACAAACCATCAAGTGACATCACTAGACAAGCCACCACTCGAGTGGAACCCGAAAGGGAAGCGGAGAAGGTGGTCGTCAGTGCAAGAGTGACTTGGAGGAAGTCATGTGAAGAAGAGATCGAAGCATATGGGCAGACTTGGGGCGGGGTGAAAAATTTGGCAGAGAACCGAACGCAATGCAGACGCGTGGTTGAAGCCCTATGTTTCTCTAGGAACTAATGGATACAATAATAATAATAAACAAACTGAATAAGGGAAATTATATACAACACAATAATAAATGTTTTCGGCAATCCAGTTTTTAACCAGGCCGCCAATAATCCGAGATTCAAGCTCAAAATCTGGGTCCAGAGGAATGAGCTCAACGCCTTCAACCAGCACACCATCAGTGTATGTCAGCTGCATGCATTTATCGAAATCGATGCATTGGTGTACATTGGTACATTGCTGTAAGGAGATTCATCCCCACACACACACACACACTCATTGTGTAGACAGACAGTTTTGCTTCTGACAACAGAGGGACAAAGGATTCAAATATCGAATGGAAAGCCCGCCATTCGTGTTTCCAATTAATAGAAATAACAAAAATATGAGAAAAATATCACCTGTCAAGAGAATTCAGTGTTATACATATATAAATATATATATATATATATATTGATGAGAGGAGTCAATATTTGCTTACATAATTATTAAAGTAAACTAAGCCAAAATTCAATTCTTACTCAAAATGGATTTACTCAGTTAAAAGTCGATTATTATTATTATTATCACTATTATTATTCACCTGAATATATTTATCCCCTTTCTTTGTTTGATTTACAAGGCAAATCAGAATTATCAGAATTTCCGATCGGTCAGTTCCAAGGTAAATGTGTTATCAGAAATGGTAACCAGATGGGAAAACTATTGTACATTATATAAAGCATTGGACAGATGTCCGGTACTAGTTTCCAGTTTGGCATCTGATTAGAACTTTGGAACTATGGTGGAGTAAACTCTTATCATAGGATGAATCTTTCTCATAAAAGCACATAGAGTGATACAGGATTACAAATTAAATAGAATACAGTTCAACGAAGAAAATTTTCATCAACGTTTCATAGACAAAGAGACGGAGTGGCAATGGGGTCGCTATTGGGTACTCTACTCGCAGACAAGCCTAGAGAATAGTATGTTATGACCCACTATCGATAGTTTTCATATGTACAAAGGAGACATGGATGATACGTTCATCATGTGTGACGAGAATAACAACTTCGAAATGATAACCAAGGAGTTCAGTGACTGTCATCATGCCACCCAATTCATGACGGAATCAGAGATGAACTTGGAATTCCATTTTTTTTAAATGTTTTTTTAAAAAAGGAGATATGATGGTCCTCTTCAAAGATCAATCTACAGGAAACCACCTTGAAAATGGTCAATACACAAATTTTCATAGTGGAGTCCCTTCGAGAAGTAGGAGAAACCTGATCCACTCCATATCCTCAAGAATAAGAAGGATAAGCACCAGTGCTATAATCGATGGGGAACTGAGGCGACTCAGACAAGTCCTCATAGAGAATGGATATCTTTCAAAATTTATCGAGAAAAACATGAAGTTAAAGGAAAGGCCTGAAAGAATCCAGACGTTTGCGAAGAAAGCGCAGTTCACAAACGTTGAGTTCCAAAGTGATACGGCAGCTGAGATCCTGAAGAATCACTTATGTTGATCACTGAGGAAAGCTTTCTTCGCGGCTGAGTTACGGATCAATATCTACAGCCAACAAATGATCAAGGATAAACTGCCGCTTTGGGTTACTTCAATGTGCGTCTGCAAATTCACACGCTCATATGGCTTTAGTTATATTGGCCGCACAAAGTGAACAATTTCCAAACGCATCTCTGAATATTATCCGGCATAGTTAACAAAAAGGCGATGAAAATCAATTACTAGCTCAATCATCGAGCACTTGGTGAATTCAAGCCACATAGCTCCGCCAAAGTCAGCTTTCAGTATCATCTACAAGGTGAGGCCAACTGGTACAAAGGCAGTTTTTTTATTTTCCTTCGCGTTCCCAGTGGAACATAGGGCTTCAAGCTGTATGTAGGCTTGAAGTTTCTGTAACAGTGTTTATTTTTAGAGGATGGGGTTGCTAGCCTCATGCCCGACCTTTCCTCTTTACTAGCAGTATTTCTGGCTTAGCAATGTAAAGGAGTGCGTCGGTCGGGGATCGAACCCCAGACCATGTGCATAATCGGTGAGTATCCTAACCGCTATGCCATTGACGCACACAAAGGGAGTTAGGTTTAAGCTTTTGTGTATGGCGAAGTCGTTCGCAATTTGTCAATACAACCGCGATCTCTGTATACAAAATAGTTCGTCCAGTCTCTTATTCTACCATGGTCTTAACCACTTCGCTGGTCGTACTTTGCAGAAAAAAACAAACATTTTTTATAAATTTTTATTTCTATTGATTTTCAATTCTTAGTCATTTTCAATTTCACTTTATAGTTTACTTTAATAATTAATCCACTATCATATGTTCCTTTTGTACATTTGCACACTTGTTAAATTGACACTCAACTGCTTTTCACTTAATCAAATCTCTAACCCTTTCTTGCTTTGTGCTGTTGAGTACTATGTAATTTACAACTTTTATTCTCACTTTTAAAGCCACTTCTCTGAGTAATTATAATTTATTATGTCTTTCCTCCCTAAAATTCCAAATTACTACACATTGTATTTTTAATTTGACCTTTGTCCTGAAATATTTCTTCATAGGTGCATAATGCTGCTGAAGAGTTACTAGCTAGGATAAAATATCTGTTCATTAATCCAATGCTTTCCAATGGTTCTCTGAATGATTTCAGTCTGTGATCAAAACTTCAGACGTATGAAATCCCTGACTAATACATTCAGGCGTGTATACTACAATTTACCCACTCCGTGAAAACCCATTGGTACGGGGGTACTAACTTCTTAGAACTCAGGATATATAACTTCACTGCTATGTAAACTCAACGAAGGGTATGTGTTCTTTGATTTCTCTTCAAATACTACATTAACTGAGGAAGTCTGAACACAAGTTGATCACTCACAAGAAATGAATTTTGTTGAAATAATCCCGTGATGGTTAGAAGGGGTTTGATTGGTTACAGGGTTGGTCACGAGCTGACATCAGTTGGAGAGCCGTCGGAGAACCTGGAAGTACTGGGCAGCTGTCTCGAAAGCCTAGCTTGGGACGCACCCATCGAAAAGTTCAAACTTAAGACATTCTGGCTACAAGATCAGCTCATAGACCGTAAGTATATTGGGACAAAACCCAATGATGCATTTATTACAGCATCCGCAATTTCGTAAAATATACTCAGCGCCAACGATAGTTAGTATCACAGGTGACTAACAACCCCGTTGACTGACTTCGTTAAAATATTCAGAGCTCCTATAAAAATCAAACAAATAAATTGAGATATTACAATAGGTTCAACGGTTAAAGACGCTAACACAAAGACGCTGCAGGTGACACAGAGTTAGTCATTGCGCGATTATGTCCTTCAGGTTATTCAGAAGTAATGATCTACTAGAAAACGCTATTCTCAGCTATACTGCAGGGAATGTCTATATCAGAAAAAGTGAGATAATTCCTTTGACAATGTTGGCCGTTAAATCACCTTTCAATTCCAAGCTCATGTAGAGCATTCACAAAGTAAATTGGCCAACGATGTAAAAAGGGGATCTCAGAAATCACTTCAAGACTCTTCAAAACTTTAGAAATTGAAATCGCACACAAACGAACAAAATCACTCCACTCAGCTGACTGTATGTCAACCAAAAGACTCAATAACGAATGGATGCGAAAAACACTTCGCTGGCCAAAAAAGTCGTCCGCTCCGTCTTCGTATCTATGAATATAAACTAGCCGTCAAAAGATGTGATATCCACTCCCTCATATCGCTTTACTGTATATAGGCAACCAAGGACATCAATTGGACTGGGACAACGTTCAAATATTAGACAGAGAAAACACCGGAAATGCTAGAGAATTTTTAGAAGCCCACCTGTTATTCCAGTGAATCGTCAGTCAATAGACATATTGATGTATACACAATTTATCAATCGATAAAAAGAGAACCTCACACATGAAGCGTCGAACTTCTGATCAAGGAAACAATCTGTACAAATAAAAATAGCCTAGAGGGTATGAAAACAAACGAAAACAACCAATCCTGTACAAGATCATCAGGAGAGGTGACCCATAAACTCATGGAGAAATCTCAAACCTCACTTCAAATTGAAGTATGCGCCGAAGATGTTGGCTAGTAGGGCTATGAAATCTTCGCAAATAAACCATCCAGCTCAGATAACACAACCACTTCAAAATCATCTACCTGAGCTACAAATCTTCTCTACTAGCAATCATGGCATCTTGAAATTCTATTCGATGACTGACAGATAACATGTTCACAGAGTCTGACGCCAAATAGGATGGATCATCGACTCCTATTTCCATCGGTTCTCTAATTTATATCATTTTGTGGAAAAGTAATCCTCAAAATCTCTACAAATTGAACATTCACTCCGAAATTTTTCAACGAATCAATATTTTCCTATTTTTTAAAAACATCTTAGAAATACGATGAGTAGCTGTCAGAAAAACTAAATACGGAGACAGAGACAAATATCCTTATTTTGAAAACCACTTGAAAACACCACTTATATTTCCAAGACATTGCAAATCTCAAGAAAAGTCTGAAATTTAAGTACTTGAAATTTGACCAAACTAGTCTGTTTAAGACAGATAGTCATTTTTCATTTATTTATAAAATATTCAATGATCAAGTGTGAATAAAAATTATAATTGATAGTCACTTTATTCGTGAATAGCTTTCAGCTTGTCGACTACTATTCATGTGACAGATTGCGTCACCGTTCAAAACAGGTTTGACAATCAGTTGAACGTGGTGTTTCCTCTGTCTAATACTTGAACGTTGGTTGTTCCAGTTGAATGGATGTCCGTGGTTGTCTGTATGCAGTGAAGTGATATGAAAGAGTAGATGTCAAGTCTTTTGACGGCTAGTTCATGTTAATGGATACGAAGACGAATGGGACATCCACTCTAGCCAATGTAGTGTTTTTGTCCCAGTTATTATAATTTATTTTGTAGATGATGTTGGTTTTATTTTCCTTCGTTGTTGAGTCTTTTGGTTGGCATACAGTCAGCTGAGTGAAGTGATTTTGTTGGTTTGTGTGCGATGTCAATTCCTAAAGGCTTGAAGAGTCTTGCAGTGATTTCTGAGCTGTATTTTTATATGACATGTCGATTTCTTTTATGCTTCCCTTGGAGGCCTTTGATTTAGTATGTCAGCTTTGGGGTAGATATCTTTTGATGAAGATCCTTCAATTATTGAATTGAATTTTTGATTTTCCCGTCGAATGATTGGACCGAGGTGCTCGGTCTCAGGTTGACATGTCGGCTTCTTGTGCAGATGCTTCGACGATGTCTGGGTATTTAGTTAGTATACAGACATGTCAACCTGAGACCGAGCACTTTGGTCCAATCAATCGACGGGAAAATCAAAAATTCAATTCAATAATTAATATGACCCGTTGCACAAGAGGTGGCTCTCGTGGCCCAAGTCGTCTAGTGGATAACGCTTTGGCGTTTGAAACTATGGGCACTGGGTTCGAGGCTCGGTGGGAACATCATCACTCACTGAGAAATGCAGGTACATCCAGCTGACGAGTCCCAAACAGGACGAAATGCGCATCCTGAATTTCTTTCAATTTTCCTCAAGAGAAAAGTGCTGCCATGCATCCTGGCTGTCTTGAGCATCGTTTGTATACAGCTCTTTTTGTGTGTTATTGGGTTGTTTTTGTTGTAATTGAGTACTTGATCTGTGTGAGTTGATTTTCTATGAACGTGAGTTTCCAACTTTCCTGAGGTTGTTAGTTTGACTAAAGACGTCTAAAATGGGAATATGCTCTCGAAGCGCTCTTCTCTTGCGAATTTGGTGTCGTTGAAGACGTTGTTTATTAAGTTGTGAGTTTTGTCCAAATCAATTCTTTTGATTATTACGAATGTGTCATCTACGTAACACATCCAAATTTCGGGTTTGACCTTTGGTAGGATTATGTTTTCAAGTTTCTGTATCACAGCTTATGCAATTAAAGCTGATATTGGCGATCCCATAGGTGTTATTTTGACTTGTTCATATATTTGGCGGTTAAGCTGGAAGTACATTTGTTGTAAGGCATAGGTTTATGCATTCCATCCAACTTATGTGTTGGATTTTTGACTATTGAGGGAGGTATTCGTCGACTAAAAATTAAAATTGATGGTCACTTTATTTGGGAATAGCTTTCAGCTTGTTGATTACTATTCATTTTGCAGGTTGCATCATGATCCGAACAGTTTTGATAATCACCTGACTGTGGTTTCCAATATAGCTGCAGCCGACATTGAATCAGAGGTAGTCAATCTAGAGAATAATCATTTGGAGTCAACTTTCCAGGATTTTCAAATGTATAAAAGGTGTGTCATCTACACACCTGACACACTTATTATTTGTGATAATGAATATGATTTGCATAATACATATATAGAATCCATCTAATGGTTGTCATTCAGCGGTAAAATTCACATTCTGAATGCAGAACGAGTCTAGCATTCATTCTCGCTATGTGAACTAATCAATGAGGACCGATGGAACTCTGAAGTGATCAATTTATAGAAAGTTGTCATGGAATGGTCGACTGACAAAATTCGACAGCTGGGTACTCATTGGCCGAAAACGATACATGATCCGGTAACTTACCACTGGCATTTGGCGTACGTATATTCCTGATGCTTTTGAAGATTAGTTAAATCTTCTCAGAAAATTTTCAATGAAAAATGCATTTCCACCATGTTTTGTGGACAGGACAGTGAAAACCTATGAAATTTGACTTGGTATCCGTACCCAAGAAAATACTGTATATAACCTTGGAATTCAAAGGTAACTAAGCTTTCGATATTATCAAACAAAGAATCTCACAATCCCTGAAATGAACATTTCCTGCTGCCTCTCTGAGAATAGCCTTGACCAGTCGACTATTGCTGTTCAATAACCTGAAGTACAATATGCCTCAATTGATCAAGTCCATGTAAGTTTAGTGTGGAGATAGGCATGTTGGCCGTTGGACTACAGTTTTATTCAAGATGTTGTGAGGACACTATCCAGCCTGGTCACGAAGAGGTGGAAATGGACCTGTTGGAAGAGCTATTATTGAACATCCGATCGACACTGGTCTCCCAATCTCTACAGCACCTTATTTTAAAATCATCTACAAGGGGGAAAATAATTGGCTCAAATCATTACCTATTCAATTCGTCTGTACTTCTGAAGCTTTGGCCATCGAAACCGAAAAGCTCCATCTCTACATACAGAAAAGTTCGTTCAAACTCAGCAACTTTCGTGGTCTTAGTATGTGATAATCAACGTTCATATTTTAGCTCTAATTATTTGTTATTGTGTTTATTCCGTTTGTATACTCGTCCTTTATTATATCAATTGTTACAAGTATTATTGTCACTTCAAGTTGTCCTCGGTATTATTTCACTAGTCCCAAATGTCATTCTAATTCAATTTTATATTGCAAAAGGGAAATTCTACGTTATCAAATTTCACACAATGTTACGTAACGTAATTCCATTATGGGTAAATTTTGTTTTGATAAAGTCTCACAGTGTTATACAGTAATGTTTACTGATGACGTTCCGAGTACAATTAATTGCCACTCGTAATTATATGAAGGCGATCAAACGACTTCCTAACTTCATTTCTATAATTCCATTATTTTTCACTAGATTTGATTGGTAGTAGTATTTTCCATATTTCAGGTATGAGTGATGAATTATTCCTATTGTATGTGTTGGTTGTAGACTCGATGAACAAGGATTCAGTAATCAACCTCTCTCGCTCTCCACCTACCTAGATTACTTTTTAAAATTAGAGAGAGAGTCTACACCCAACACATGCGATAGGAATGAGTTATCACTCATACCCGAAATATGGAAAATACTACTGCCAATCAAATCAAGTGAAAATCAAGTGAAAAATAATGGGACTGTATAAATGAATTTAGGAAGTCGCTTGATTACCTTCATATGATTGTGAGCAATAAATTGTGCTCAAAACCTCGTCATCAGTAAACACTACCGTATAACAACGTAAGACTTCATCAAAAACAAAATCTGACCATAATGAAGTTGCACTCTACCACAGTGCACAAGTTTTATTCTTATATCAATGTTACGTAACGTTTTCATCATTTTTATTCTAACAGCAATACATCCTGTGAATTATTCTGTATACTTAAAACAATTAGTCCCTTTTATAAATTTGGACAGTGTTATTAGAAGAGGGAGGTTATCTGAAAGGTTGTGTGATGCATTTGCGCTATACATTTCGAACAGTCTGATCCCTTACACAGTCACTTGTCAAGTCGATATATATGAAAAAAATTAAGGGCAATTAAATTAAACAAAGTGACAAAAAAAACGATTTAGGAATGATTAACACAACATTTGGTAATCCTGTCAAATAAGGATTACCAAGGTAGGTTAAGAGTAATAACAAACTGTGTTTGAATACACAGGGTTGGGTTAGGGCTTAAGTTAATGAAAAGCTATAGCCTCGGCGTATTTCATTAAGCGCCCTTGACCGTTTTTATAGATGATCTTAAAGGCTGATTTAACATCAATCTTATGGTTCATCTCAATTAGATGTTTAGCTATAGACGAAGTTGGTGGTCTGACAACTGCATCTATTGGTTTACCACAATTCATTTGGTTTTCTAGCTATTTACGGATATGCTGTCGCACCCTATGTATGTGTGTCCACACATACACACACGGAAATAGGTAAATAGTGCATAATGTGACGTAATCACTTGTGCACTTTTAAGTTTTGCAGTGGAGCATATTTTTGGCTTTTTCAATAATTACAAGCTAGACTGGATAATATGTCCTACGGATAACAGAATTCAACCTTTGTCTCAAAATCCTACGGTTTATTTCCCCGTTATATGGTAATTTGATAAAAACACTTTCCTTAGGGGCGATATAGAGTGTAAGTTTAAAGACTAATTGACTTCTAAACGTGTTTAAAAATTTAAAGGATATCCGTTTTCAACAAGAGTATCCATCAATATTTCATTTTCTTTGTCTATAATATCAACCGTACAAATATGTTGAATCCTCTTAAATGGACATTTCAGTAAGCCTCTTTTATACTTATTTGATTGGATTACCAAACGTTGCGTTAATCATTTCTAAATCTAAATAAAGAGAGAAATAAATATTGGCGCAGAATAATCTGAATCCATTTTATTCCGTTGGTTCTCATCAGCTGCATACAACCCGAATTGTTTTCTTAATAACAATAAACAGTGTACAATTTTAACAAACCTTTGTCCACTAGAAAGCATACTGTCAGAGCTTCATGTTAAAGTTAAGGCGTTGAGATTTATAGAGTGTCTAAAGCGTTACGACATACATATACATATATCTTGGTAGAGAGAAGTTTCTTGAAAAAAAATTTACTAACTGTTGCGTTGTTGGGGTGGTAACAAAAGAAAATTAGTAATAGTTACGTCATTAGATAAGAGAAGATAAACATTTTAAAACTTCGGCGCACATGAGGTCAGATGAGAAGTTGATGATGTAATACAGTGAGCAGAACTCAGAAGATCAAGAAAAATTATCTCCTAAGCGAGTCAAGCAAAAAATAAAGGTAGGGGGTGGAGTGAAAAGATAAGCCAACAAAATTAGAAAACAAAGAGTTACTCAGAGGTGATTCACCAGGGTAATTGAAGTCCAACAACAACGGATTCTTTTAGGACACATAAGTCAGGCTTCAATCGTCTTATTGCTATAGCTTCAGCAAACCTGAGAAGGCTTGAGGTACTTACTCTGTTAATAATTTTCAATGATTCCAGCACATCTACTCGGTGCCCTGTGTCAATCAGGTGTTTGGCGATTGAAGAGCTTAAACAATTCGGTCCCTTTAACCGGAGGCTCCTTGGCACATGTTCGCAGAATCTGACGTAGGCCCTCCTCTCTGCTATTCCAATGTAACTGCTCCCGCAGATACATGTGAACTGGTATACACAGTTCGAGGTAACATATGACGGGTAGTTGTCAATCTTTGACTGCACCAGTGAAGAGGTTGTTCGGGATAGAGAGACTGATAACGCTGCAGCATACGTCCTAGACAGGGCTGCGCCTAATCTTTTTTAATAACCATTCTCATTATGTTGTCGCCCGTATAGTCAATTTTGATGAAAATGGGCTTCTTACTGACTGTAGCTGTATCAAGCTACCACCCCAACAAAACAACTGTTAGTAAATTTTTTTCAAGAAACTTCTCTCTACCAAGATATATGTATATGTATGTCGTAACGCTTTAGACACTCTGTAAATCTCAACGCCTTATTTTGCTATGACGCCCTAACAGTATGCTTTCTAATGGACAAAGGTTTGTTAAAATTGTACAATTTTTATTGTTATTAAAAAAAGTTCGGGTTGTACGCAGCTGATGAGAGCCAACGGAATAAAATGGATTCAGATTATTCTGCGCCAATGTTTCTTCTCTCTTTGTTCACATTTCTAAATCCTTTTTTGTCACTTTGTTTAATTTAATTCTTCTTAGTTTGTTTCATATATATCGACTTTACATGTAAAGGTGTGATCAGATTGTTCGAAATATACAGCGCAAATAGATCACATTTTTCAAATAATCTCCGGCTTCTAATAACACTATCGTTATTCTATATACAATATTTGCATTTCCATCTGACACTTAACTATGATTATAATCACAAACATGTTAATTGCATTCCATACTATTATTATTATAAGTATTTGCACCTTAGATTCAATTCCCTTAAAGGATATAAATTCTTTAAAAGCAGTCGAGATTCTCATTTTGCCCTCATTCATCATCGATTACATTACAAAGAAAAAATTGTCCCGAGTGAGGCAGAAAAGCGACCAAATATGTGCTTACATAACACTCGTGTAGCGTATTATGGAGTAATAAAGAAGACAAGGACAGTTGTTACTGGCCTGGTGACTAGAATCCCTTCAGGAAATCATGAAATCGAATTCCCTTCAGAGTGTGGTCTCTTCATCAGGCAAATGACAAGCTTTCATTTTCTATCACTATCTATCTCCCTCTCCTTCTCTGTACTTCCCTACATTATTCTCCGTGACTATAACATGTTCTCGTTTGTTTTTCAAGCAGTCTAGACGAAGGCGTTGTCTACTGTATTTTCGATTTCTTAGTCATTGGGATTTAAAATATTCCGACTTCTGTCTTTCATTAATGTAACCCAGAGAAGAGGATGTTGAGTATGGGAAAACACAGAGACAAATATTTGTGTGTGCATGTGTATGTGCGAGTGAGTGAGGGAGAGTGAGAGACATGGATGGCATAGAAAACAAAATAAACGTCAGAAACGCATGTTGCATCATAATTACACTGGAGATATGAAAACATCTGGGAATGAAAGTGGGTAGATGAAAAAAACACATTTCAGTTATTTTCCCACCGGCTAAAATATACATATGACTAATAATAACGATAACGAGAATCTTAATAATGACGACAACAATATTGCTGCTATTATCAGAGATTAGGATAGCCAGACGAAATTCTTTCGTGTCACAGCAGAAACAATGATCCAGTGAGAGAGAGAGAGATGGATGTATGGTGGGGGTGGGGAGACAAATCACGACGAGAGATGAGGGAAGGATAGATGACGATGAGAAGGGGAATAACCCAACTCGAATGAAAATGGAATATAAATAAATGACAATTATGAAATGATAATTAGTCTGAATCCCCTAATCATCAGATAATCTTCTCTATTCCCCTCCAGCTATAATCTAATCAATACATTTGATCATACATCGACAGTAATTAGAAGAGCACTGAAAGAGCACAGACTGATTGTTTTGATCGTTCCAAGTCTGAAGATCTGTATCATTTTTCATCTCTATAACCACTAACTGTCTGAGGAGAGACTGTTGCGTTTGCAAAGTGTAGACGTCATCACTGAAATGATGATATGCAATACGCCTCAACTGCCTGTCATTCTGACCAATCAATAGCCATTCATACATCTAATATACATTGGAGTTTGGTGAATTTGTGGCGAAGGCCTAACAGTCTTTGAATTAGTCTCTCAGAGATTCTCATTTGAATAACTCAAGATTTTGATGATCACAGTTTTATAGTAAACATTAGCTGACAGTTCATGATTGCTCAATACTAGGAATATTTTTCAAATTTTAGGGCTTCAACTGCACGTCTCCACTTGCTTCTGTCCTCTGCTTTACTTTCCACCGGCATCCATGCTAGTCCATACCGTTTCAACTCCTCTTCACACAATTTCCTCCATGTCACCTTTGCACTGAATTCCCACTCGCCGCTTCCCTTTCGGGTTCCACTCGAGTAATAGCCTGACGCACGCGCGATGTCACCCAGTGGCCGCCTCAGCGAGTGTTCAATCCATCTCCACTTTCTCCTGCATATTTGTTGGCTGGCGATTGGTTCTTGTTTTGTTTGTTCCCTCCCATAGTTTCTTGTTGGTGATTCTTACCGGCCCGGCCATCTGATCTTCAATATAGAGCGAAGACAGCTGTTGGTTGATAAAGGTCTGCAACAGGCTGCTGGAAATATTCTTTGTGACCCACCCGCCAAGTTTCTGATCCGTATAGAAGAACTGACTGACTTGACGTTGTTTGTATTGAAGATCCGACCGAATTTTGTTGTTGATGCCGAGTTGAGTGACGAAGATTTTCAGATTGGTTTCAGGTTGATTAGTGTGTTTCTCGCCTTCCCGATTCTCGCCTGATTTGACATCCTCGTCCGTTCCGACTTCCTGTAGTTGAGACAATGCCCCCTAGATAAGTGAATGAAGTAACCTCTTTCAAATCCCTTGTGTTGATGGTGATTGGCGCTGGATGTTGCTGTTGTTGTTGTTGTTGGCTGGTTATTTTCATCACCTCCGTCTTGTCTATGTTCACATGGAGTCCTGTGTTCGCCGGCTGTTTCTTCGAACAGTTCGTCAGTTTTCGCTTGTAAGTCTTCGATTTTGTGTGACATCAAACATAAATCATCCACGCGCGAAATCCAGGTCTTCTAGGTTCTTCACGTCGGTCCAGGATTACCCTGTCTTCTTGTTTCTCACTGTGTGACGCATAATCCAGTCAGTCCACCACAATTAGGAATATCATTGGTGATAGTAAGCACCCTTGTCTGACTCCTATGTTTGCTCCAAACGCCTCGCTGAGTTTTCCGTTGTGGATCACTTGACATGTGCCGTTGTCGTACAACTGTTGAATAAGGCTGAAATAGTAAAGGAAATTTGTGGTACAGGTATCTCCCCTAAGTCGGATGGTTCAGTGGAGAATCTTTTGTTTTACTTCTGCACTTCTCCTTCAATGCTGTCTCCAGCTGAAGATACTATTCGAAGGGAAAACGACAGTTTCTGAAGTAAACCATCCACCGCAGTGAATGAAACACCAGAAGGGATTATTGGAGATTTCGTTTTCTTCCAGTTTGTTTTTAGAATACATTTCAAAGCATCATGAATTTAAAATCTGTCTTTGATGAGATTATTTGGATTACAGAATATAATGACTCTAGTGTGAATACGTTAGACATCCCTCAGTAGGGATTAGTCTGTATACATATGATAAGGACTGTTAATGTTAATGGGCTGATGGTAGTTGGTATTTTGACTCGACTTCAGGAAGAAAGTAGTGGATGATAACATGGAAGAAACAAGTTGGTGTTATTCATGTATTGGTTTCTAGGGATCTGATTGATTTGTTACAGGATTTCATCATGAGCTGACATCGGTTAAAGAACCACTGGAAAAGCTGGGAGTACTGGACAGCTGTTTCATCAAACTGGTTTGGAACTCTTAAAAGTACGCACCGACCGGGGTTCGAACCGAGAACCTTCTGGTTACAAGGCCAGCTCACAGACCATTAAGCCAATAGAACCTGATTCAGTGGCCAGCCCATGAATTCTGACTTCTATCAATTCACGACATAGAACGACTGTTACCCAATGTCTTCGGCGAGTATTTGTCCTCACCTCCAACCTGCTGTACCTTATTGGTCACGACTTCCCAATTGGTATCCGTGTAACTACCTACCTGAATAGGGCCAGTCGCCAGTCAGCATCCCATCGATATTCAATTATTGGTGTGTAGGGATTTGATTAAGATTCATGGGTCATTGGATCGCGTCACGGTGGCTTAATGGTTTACGAGCTCACCCTGTAACCAGAAGGTGTTGGGTTCGAACCCGGTGGGTGCGTACTGTGAAGAGTCCCAAACTAGGACGAGGTGGCTATCCACTAATCCAGTGTTGGTTTTCCAATGGTTTTCTAATTAATGTCAGCTCATGATAAAATTCTGTAACCAAATTGGTGGAAAATAACATAAAATGGGTCAAGTGTTGTCGACAAGAACTGAAATTAGGACAGTGGTCATGATAATTCGTGAAAGGCAAAAGGACTGAGCGGAGTAATATTCGCTTTTCAATTAGATCCTTATCTCTGACTCTACCCTAATATCTATAGGATCTAATAGAAAAATTAAATACTTCTTCTTTCAATCATTTTGCCTTCTAAATGCCTAAATGGGCTTTTTTCCATATTGAAATGATGATTGTCATTGCGATTAGCGAAACTAAGTGAATTGGAAGTAAATTAACCGGAAAAACGATGTCAATTAAGTAAGGTCTGTGGTAATAGAAATGAGATTTGAAAGTCAAGCATTGTTAGTGTATACTTAAACGTTTACAGTCATTGTATTTAACGATGAAGATAATTTTGAGAAATTAGCTTAAAGAGAGTCACAAGATGTTGTCGGAAATAGAAAATTTTCTCGTCATATGTATATATCTGCCTTTAGCCAAAGGGAACAGTATTCGTCTATAGCTAAAACCGTTTATACATTTATTCCCCTTCATGAATTTGAATAGAAAGATGAACAACACTTTTTGCAGAATCAAGTGGCATCATAAGTTGTTTCGTTAACTTCTCATAAACTGCTTACAGCCTGAACACACACACTAATTAGTTTATGTATGGAAACACTTTTAGCATAATTACCTAGTGAGTTAATTTTTAACCTAAAAATCAATGTATGTATACACTGGTAGATTCTTAAACAACAACCATCATACAGAACTCGATTTTTGGCATTACGTAATCAAGGAAAAAAGGACGATGAAAAGAACCAGTTACCAGGTGATCAAAGAACCCTTTTTGACTGCTTGTTTCTGAACATACAAATTGGATTTCAGGTGCTTCATGGAGATTGCTTTGGCAAACTTAAACAGAATCGAGCTCTTTTGCCTACTGATAATTCTGAAGGATTTTGCTACGTCCACCTCATGACCCGTATCAAGGATATGCTTGAAAATGACACCATTGAAATCATTTGTTGCCTTGATTCGTAGTCATTTTGGTACATGTTCAGAAAATTGGAGGTTGGAAGTTCTTTTTGTGCAGATATACGTAAATTTGAATACACAGTTGGAGTTAACACAAAAAGAGTATCTGTCTGCCTTTTATTTCATCAAACAGCATGTTGTGCAATAGACAGGAACCGACTCACCTGTAGGATAGGCTCTGGTTAGTGATACATTCAGTCTCGTATTGATAGTTCCTAAAATATTATCAACTTTAAAATCCATTTGAATGAAGGTAGGACTTTTTCCAATCTGATCTGTTTGGGATTAAAGCCTTCATATCTTCCGTACTTGATAATGAACCTCTGAGGGCAACCGTTATTTTTCAGCATCTTTTCATGAATCAGAAATTCCTCCTCAACTTTGTCTGTATAGAATATTATCCTGACCCTATAAAATAGAGTTTTGACTAGGCCTCGTTTATGGATATTTTGATAAAAGCTATGAAGTGTAAGTATGGTGCATTTTTGATGTGGTTGTGCTCTCTGAGTTAGCTAGATAGTTAATCTGTGAAGCTTTCATTACTTTACTAAGCAACGTCTTCAGCGAATACTTCAATTTGTAGTGAGCTTTATAATTTCTTCACGAGTCTATTAGTCATCACTCCCGATGATTTTGAACGTGATTGGTTGTATTTGTGTGTTTTCACACCCTGTAGACTACTTGTATTGGAAGTGATTGCTTCCTTGACCTGAAGTTTGAACCTTAGTGTGTAATGTTCCCTTCTTATCGATTGGTAAGTTTTGTCTATCTTGATGTGTCTATTGAATGACGAATAACTGGAATACCAGGTGGGATTCTGAAAATTCTCTAGCATTCTTGGTGTTATTTCCTCTGTCTAATATTTGAACGTTGTCCCAGTCGAATTGATATCCGTTATTGTCTGTATGCAGTGAAATGAGCGAGTGAATGTCATGTCTTTTGACGGCTATTTTATATTCATGGATACAAAGATGAAGAAGGCTAATGCAGTGTTTTTCGCAGTTGTTACAATTAATTTTGTAGATGATGTTGGTTTTGTCTTCCTTCGTTGCTGAGTCTTTTGATTGACATACAGTCAGATGAGCGAAGTGATTTTGTTTGTTTGTGTGTGTGTGACATCAATTCGTAAAAGTGTGAAGAGTCTTTTAGTGATTTTTGATATGTCTTTTATATATAGTTGGAAGATTTCTTTTGTGCTTTCCTTGGGGGCCTTTGATTTAGTATGTTGGCTTTGGGGTAGATATCTTTTGATAAAATTCCATGGCTTTATATTCTTTTGGAAAACGTCTACGAGATATCTTTTTTTTCAAGGAAACAATCACTTCCAATACAAGTAGCCTACAGGGTGTAAAAACACACAAAAGCAACCAATCCTGTTCGAGATCACCAAGAGAGATGACTGATAAACTCGTGAAGAAATTGAAAAGCTCATTTCGAATTGAAGTTTGCACTAAATTTGTTGCTTAGTAAGGTAATGAAAGCTTCACAAATTAACTATCCAGCTGGCAGAACACAACCACCTAAAAATTATCTACCTGAGCTACAAATCTTCTTCACCGGATTGATCATTCCGTGTTTGCTTTCGGTAAACTGTTCTCTGAAGACAGTCATCTTCCAGGCGTTGCGTCAAGGTAGTGAAACGTTTCATCACTTTCATATTCCGAATGGAATCCAATATGTGCGTGTCTCATTAAGTAATCTAAGTAGATAGGAAGCATGACTTTCATTAATGCACATTACTTATGTGTCATTAACATGTTGGGAATGAAAAGTCCTTCCTTTAACCGCTTGTCTAAACTTTATTGTTTCAAGGTTGGACATGAATCAATCCAACCCTACAGGTGCAAGTTGGATAATACCAGATACAAATACTGCTCGAAATAAGCTTTGGTTCATCATGATCTCATTTGTTTGAGATCAGATAGTGCAGAAGAATATTTTATTTACTTGGCTATCAGCCGGATGATCCTACCCAGTTACCAAGGCTGAAATAGTTGAAGCAGCACTGGTATTAGCTATTAGATGGCTGAAACACAACAAGTCACATCTACACAGGTTTGACCTGAACACATTATCGAATCATACTCCCTCTTAAGTATACCAGATCTTAGATGGCAGCATAGACGACGTTGACGTCTTCTTCTATAGAAAATCAAAACAAGTGGTGATTCAGCGAAGAGACTCCTTTCAACGAATTGATTATCAAGCTCCATAATCAAATATTTATGATTTTTAAGAAGTTATATCCGGTGGTGAAATGGAATCACAGGTGTGAGTGCATAAAATAATAATAATAGTGTGAAACGCAATTAAAACTAAGATGTTCTTGATTATAATCATAGGTTAATGTCAAGTGGCGAAACAATTAATGTCGCATATGTCGAATAATTCATTGGATGGATAAAACTTGGAAAGCCTGTACACTTATAGGATTAGTAGGCAAACCGAATAAAATAAAAACGTTAGGTAAAATTGAGTGAAATTTGATATCTTAGAATTTAACGTTGTAAAAGAGAATTGATTTAGAATGACAAGTGGAATAATACCGGAAAACTTTCACAGTAAGAATAGTAACGGTAACAACTGACGTAATAAGGAAGAGTATACAAGTTGAATAGACAAAATGAAAAAAATTAGTAGAGCTAAAATATGATTAGGGATTACCATACTTAAGCATAGAGGGATTAAGACCATGAAAGTTGGAGGGGTTGAACAAACTTTTTCTCTACACAGAGATCTGGCTTTTCTGTTTTGAAAGCCAAAGCTTCAGCAATACAAATGAGTCGGGTACGTAGTGATTTGGGTAAATTACTTTTTGCCTTGTAGATGAGTTTAAAAACGGAGGCTATAGAGATAGAATGATCATTACCGAAGAGATGTTCAGCGGTCGCACTTCTTATTGCTCCACTTTCACCTCTTCGTAACCAGGCAGGATAGTGTTCTTGTACCCTCTTGGACCAAACTTGAGTCGAACTACCAATATACCTAGCTCTACTCGAGCAGGTGAATTGATGAACACAGTGGGTTCTTGTCCCTCAGGTTATTGAACAGTGATGGTCGACTAGTAAAGGCTATTCTCAGAGGTGCAGCAAGGAATGATCTTTTCAGGGACTGTGATATCCTTCTTTTCATGATATCGGAAGCTTAGTCCCCTTTGAATTCCAAGCTCATGTACATTATTTTATCGTACGTGGGTGATAAGTCACGTTTCATAGGATTTGAATGCATATTCTTGTCTATTAAACGCGGTGTAATTCCATTTTCTATTAGGATTTTCCTCGAAAGAATTAGCTCATCCTCTACAGTATCAGGGCTACATATTCACCGAATGCGAATGACAAACGACCGGACTAGGTTTCGTTTTCGACTAATGAGTACCCAGCTTTGGAAGTTTTTCAGTTGACCATTCTAGGGCAGCTTTTGATAAATCAATCTCCTCAGAGTTTCATCAGTCCTCCTTGATAAGTTCACATCGAGGAAATGAACACTAGACTCATTCTCCATTTCCAGTGTGAATTTTGTCACTGGATGGCAACCATTGAATGCATTATTTTATTTTCAAAGTTAATAATTAATGACAACGTCAGGAGTGAGTAAGTGTGGTTTGTTTCTTAGTATTTACACAGATAAGCTTTGTAGGGTGACCACATTCATTTGGGAATGTTATTCCATGGTGATCTTATGCATATGGTAAATCTCCAAAATTCCAATGAATAAGGTATTTCATTATGGAATATACCACTGAATGATACTAGTAGGCGAGTAGTATTCACATCATCCAGTATTTTCTGCTAGCCAGCTTTAGTTAATAATATCAATGATTAGCATTTAATGTAATGCTTGCTTTCTTCAATGTTATCTGTGTTGCGTCGATAGCACAGTGGTTAGGACTCTCGCCGACCACGCAAATGGTCCGAACTTCGGTCCCCTGCAGACGCACACCTGATATTTATGGTTGGCCTGCAAAATTTGGGCTACCGATATCACATGCTGAAAATCCCATACTTGTACCTAAAAATACGGTGTGGAATCAAGCTGAAACCACAATCAAAATAAATAAAAAATAAAAAACTCAACGTAGATCACACGTTGTGTCAGGGGTTATTTCAGTTTCTAAAATAAACCGTAGTGAAATATCTGTAACGATCAAATTTATTTGCTTATGGTCTGAACGCAAGAAACCGATCTCTGCTTTCTACTGCGTAGCAGAAAAAACTTCCTTGAGGCATACGCTACTACGATATGTCTCAAAGGCAGGAAAAAGACCATTATTCTTCAATATTTCAGCGATTCAGTTAAACAACAATAATAATAACATCAAAACTCAAGTTTACGTCAACCGTGACCTGTGGCATCTGCTTTGCAGGCAGCCAGTATAGGTTTCTAAATACAAAACAGGTATTCAAGTATTGATTGTCAGCTTGTGGTGAGAGCAGGCTGCTAGCCAACTGGTAGACATTAATCTACGTTAATGTCTAGGTCACTAATATTGGCCGTGAGAAAATATGAACAAGACTGATTCGACAACCAATCACAGCAAACTTAACGTGGGCAAATATGATTCGCAGATAGATGGCTCCACTTTTCGATGTTACCCGAAACAACCAATCAGAAGCCTGCGTTTGTCTGCTTAACTTCTGCGAAGCAACCAATCAGAAGACTGCGTTTGTCTGCTTAACTTCTGCGAAACAACCAATCAGAAGACTGCGTTTGTCTACTTGAATAAGGTATAATAATGTGTGTGAAATATATATAAATACCTTTTGATTTCCGTAATAAAACGATCTGTTGCCGGCCCTTGTCTTCTGTTGCTACAAGCTTATGATGCGATCCCCACAAACCGACATTTAAATATCGATGAGATGCTCACTGGCGACTGACCCTATTCAGGTAAATAGTTACATGGGGTTCTAGTGAGAAGTCGTGACCAGTAGGGTGCAGCAGGACGGATGTGAGGACAAATACTTGCCAAAGACATAGGCTAGGGATCGCGCTATGTTGTGAATTGGCAGAATTTAGAATTCATGGACTGGCCATTGGATTGGGTCCCAGTGGCTTAATGGTCTATGAGCTTGCCTTGCAACCAGAATGTCCTGGGTTCGAATCCCGGTGGGTGCCTACTGATGAGGAGTCCCAAACTTGAAAGAAACGGCTATTCAGTATTCCCAGCTTTTCCAATGGTTCTTTAACTAATGTGGATTAATCCACTCAAAACTGGATAAATACCCTGCTGATGTCACCTCCAACTGCGTTTATGAATTCACGTGCACTTGCGGGAGCAAGTACATTGGAAGGACAGAAATAAGGGCTTCCATCCGGTTTTCTGAACATATTCCCAAAAACCTGTGCCTGAAAGGAAGCAGATATTCCCAGAGTGCAATTACCAGACACATTATTGATACCGGACATCTCGTAGAGATTTCTAAGTCCTTCAAAATATTAAATAGACAAATGACAGCAAATTTACTACGATTTGCCGAAGCAATCGCAATCAAAAGACTTAAACCAGACTTATGCATACAGAAAGAGAGTGTGATTAACCTCTCACTCCCTTGGTAACAGAATTTTGATTTTGATTAGTCATCTAATTCAGTGATCTCAACTCACTGAACAAATCTTAATCTCATAAACTGTAACCGTTTTTGTTTTTTTTGTTTCTTGAGTTGCTATGTGAACCTGAAAGCTAACACTGTTCTGTTAATCAATTTTTTCTGTTTTCTCTCTTACCCCTCCCCCTCTTTTCAACTTTAAAAGCGTATAAATTGATGATGAAAACTTAAACGAAAAAAATTGTAATTCCCTCATTTTGGACGCGTTAATTTTATAGTATCACTTCTCTACCACCACTCAAACATTAAAGTATGTTATTATCATCATCTATATAACCATTGTAATTTCAGGTATTCTGCAGCTGATGAGAACCTGTGAAATAGAATGATATCATTTTGTACTGCAAATTTCGTCTTCCTTTCTTTATCGAAATTTATCAAGGGAACCAAATGTATGAATTTTTTGACAAAGAGAAGTATTACAATTAAAGATTAAACAAGAAAGGTTAAGGCGAATAATAAGGGTCAGAAAATGATGTGTGATACGCAAATGTCGAATCATCGATATACAGTCTGAGAGGGAAAGTATGCATAGTAATCACATTATCAATAAACCATCCAAGAGGTATTTTTCAAACAATTGCTCCACTAAAATGTAACCTCGAACTCTGCAATTTACAGATTGCGAATTCCCCTCCAATAAGCTGTCTCTTTATATCTCAAGGTAACTCTCAGCTGAAGTTAGTGAACTATCTTAATTATTATTATTGTTTCTTTTAGTTCCTCAAGAAAAATAGGGCTTTAACCGCACGTCCCCATTGCGTTCGGTTCTCTGCCAACGTTTTCACCTGGCTCTACGTCTGCACACATGCTTTCATCTCCTCTTCACATGACCTCTTCCATGTCACCCTCACAGTGAAAACCGACTCGACGTTTCTTATTCGAGTTCCACTCAAGTCATGACCTGGCATGTGATATCACTTGATGGTTTCTTTCCTCTGAGTATGGCCAGTTCAACTCAATTTCTTCCTGCTTATTTGCTGAGCGATTGGTTCCTGGTTGGTTCACTCACAGAGATCCTCGTTGCCAATATTTTCTGGCCACCTGATCTTGAGCACTGAGCGTACACAACTGTTGATGAAGGTGTGTAGCAGGTTTAAAGTATCCTTCCTGACGCGCTAAGTCTCTGATTCGTATAGTAGCACTAACTTTACATTGTAATTGAAAATCCCGATCTTATTTTTCATGCTGAGTGCTGCTGATCTTCAAACAGACTTAAGAGTAATGAAAGCTTGTCTTGCTTTCCCAATCCTCGCTTTGATATTCTCGTCAGTTCCGTCCGCCTGCAGTTGAAACGATTCTTCTCAAGTAGTTAAAAGAGGTTGTATGTTATTATTGCGGGTGCTATCTTAAATCAGGTAATTATTCAGTAGGTCAGTGTCCAAGATGCGCTAAAAACTCACCTAACTAAATCAAACGATGAATGCTAAATCCTTTTAGAAAAGATAGTTCTATTGGCACATTGTCTTTTTGATTAACGTTTCGGCTTTTGGAATGGCGGCTGTCAAGTCACAGTGCGAATGGAGCACCATCACCTGGGTACATACGAGTGGGTGGCAAGTGTCGCGTAGGAAGATACACTTGTCATACATTTCACTGCCAGACACAGGTAAAACGAATGACTTTGAGTCGGTATTATAATATACTACTGATTGACCAAGATGAGTAGTTTTACACTACGCATATCAACCAGTAGTGGTGCTTGCTGACTAGCCAATCGAAGTGATCTGAACACCAGACAGCAGTTTGGCTCATTTCGAGCCGAGCTTCTCACCAGCAGTTTACCCGTTATTTCAAGGCAGCTCGGCGAAAAGGCCGTATCAGTTCAAATCACACCCGATTTCTCGCTAGCTATCTACGTGGTCTAACTCATCATAACATAAATCATGTTCACAATTTGCAATTCACTCAGTTCGAAGGATAGAATTTCACCGAGATTTCTTTTGAAAACCAAATTATTCAGAACACAGTATTTGATCTGCTTAATCAAGAAGGTGAGCATATGGTGAAATTTCACTTCAGGAGCTGTGTAGATTGTAAATTGTTAACTTATTTGCTAATCATGAATTTGATCTATTATTACTGTCTTAATTTTTGAAATAAATCGGCGGATGGTTACTAGCAGTGTATGGAATCAAGAATAACGCTCATTGCGATATATTTGGGACTCGCTATCTGAATATACCTCCATTCTTCACTACGTGGTGTTGTTCCTCCCACTGATGCTCGAACCCAGTGGCCAAACGTCAAAGCGTTATCTACTAGATAATTCGTGCCATGAGAGCCACCTATTGTGCAACCGGTATCAGTTATTATGCAATTCAATTTAGACTTTCCAGTTGAGCGACTGAACCAAAGTGTTCGGTCTCAGGTTGACAGGTCATCTGCGCATTAGGAAGACAATCACCCACTGAGGAATGCTGGCACATCCATTGACTGAGTCCCAAGAAGTAGGAAATACGCGTTATCCTGGATTCCACTTCTAGTCACTACCAACCAACTTACTTCAAGTTAAATAATAAAATATCTTCGAAGCATCTGCGCAAGTAGCTGACACTTCTAAAACAGAGGTCAAGCACTTGAGGGTCCAATCAGTGAAAGAGAAAGTTCAAAATGAATTATATATCTTCATTTTTTTCAAGTATTGGTTTTATAGGGAAATTTATTTGGTTGGTTGGTGGTTTTCATCATGAGCTGACATCAGTTAGAGAACCATTAGTAAACCTAAAAGTAATGAACGGCTGTTTCGTCCTATTTTGTGCCTCTTCATCAGTACGTACCCACCACTGGATCGGGTCCCAGTGGCTCAGTGGTATACGAGCTCGCCTTGTAACCAGAAGGTCTTGGGCTCGGACTCCAGTGAGGGTGAGCACTGATGAAGAGATCCTAAATAAGACGAAACAACTGTCCAGTACTCCAGTGCTGGTTTTCCAATGGTTCTCAAAGTGATATCAGCTCACGATCAAATCCTCCAACCAATCTTCATTTCTGTTTCATTAACTTTATTTTCACTCAACAACCATTTAAAGTTTATCGGTGATACTACTATAAATGTATTGATTTTTTGCTCAAACTTAAAGTTAACCTTTGTGTATTCAACTGTTAATTTCATCAAAACAAAACATAAGGATTTAATGTATGTATGTATGTATGTATATATGCATATTTGTTATCGGAAAGAAATATAATTTGGCCTAATTGTGTAAACATTATTATTGTTGACTTATTGACTGATTCTGGCAATATTTTTTGTTAAAAAAAGTTACAGACATCAAGAGAATATTTAATCTGTTTTTCTCTACCAACTTCCAACTTTTAAATACATTTAACAAGAATCATAAAATAAAATTTATACTTATATTAAATTAAAATTTAAAAAATATTGTGGAGGGTTGTATTTGTTTTTATTTTGTTTTTCAAGAAAGTTCAACATTTTATGTGACAATCAATGTTCAATTTAAACAAATTCAATTTATTTTTGGCGGGAATAAACATTTTAAACAAATTTAACTTTAACAAAAAATGTAATAATAAAAAACACACATAGATATTATCTCCTAAATAAGCTTGTAGAAATAATTGTAGAGATAATAACAATCATAATAAATATTTTGTTTATTGTTATGATGGGGAATAAAGTACATTACATTTTGAGTAATCCTAATAATAATAATAATAATATTGGAGTATTGACTGAAGAATTGAATCGAAAAGGTTCATTTTCAATTTTAAAAATTTCAGCTAAAATTTTAAGTTGAAAAGGAGCATTTCTATTCACTGAGTTTTATAAGTGTTAGTTTCTCACTCCTCAGTAGACAACAACATTTATGAACTGATCAGGATTCGAGCGTTGGACGTTCAAGTCAAGTAAAGCAATCAAAATATCGGTCGGGTGGAATTCAATAGTGTGTATACTTCAACTTCCGTGAATCGGAGATATAGTGCCGATTTGAATCAGTGTTATCAATAAGTAACTTTCCTCATACTGTATCACGACCACAACTGATGTATTGTGATGTGAAGTCAGGAAACGAATCCTTGAGTTACGCTGAGTAGCCAATAAGGACTTTCTTGAGTTGTTCTCAGTACATGAATGTATTAGTGATGGTAATTACTTCAATGTATTATTATGTTGTTGTTCCCTTGGGTCCCGAGTATAACAGCACGTCTCCGTCTTGTTCTATCTTCTGCTGGTCTTTCTAGCTGGACCCACGCATGACCATAGTCCCTCATCTTCTTCTTACACTATCACTATTAGACCCATACCCAGCTCCATGTTTCCCATTCATATCTTCTTAGAGAAAGGGTAAAACGCGAGAGGCCATTCAGTTGTCTACTGAGAGGCAAGTGCCCGATCTATCTTCATTCCCTAAAACATATCCATTGAGTGGCACTTTCTTTAGATATGATGGAGGAGATATGTAGCTCAGGTGGATGATTTTTATGTGGTTGTGTTCCCTTAGCTGGATGGTTTATTTGCGAAGCTTTCATTGCCCTACTTACAAAGGAGCATCTTCAGCGAATACTTCAATTTGTAGTGGGCTTTATAATTTCTTCACGAGTCTATTAGTCATCACTCCCGATGACTTTGAACGTGATTGGTTGTATTTGTGTGTTTTCACATCCTGTAGACTGCTTGCATTGGAAGTGATTGTTTCCTTGACCTGAAGTTTGAACCTTAGTGTGTAATGTTCCCTTCTTATCGATTGGTAAGTTTTGTCTATCTTGATGTATCTATTGAATGACGATTAACTGGAATACCAGGTGGGATTCTGAAAATTCTCTAGCATTCTTGGTGTTATTTCCTCTGTTTAATATTTGAACGTTGTCCCAGTCGAATTGATGTCTGTTATTGTCTGTATGCAGTGAAATGAGCGAGTGAATGTCATGTCTTTTGACGGCTAGTTCATGTTCATGGATTCGAAGACGAAGAGGGGGGACTTCCACTTTGATCAATATAGTATTTTCCACAGTCATTGCAACTTGTTTTGTAAATGATGTCGGCTTCATAGTCTTCTGTTGTAGAGTCTTTTGGTTGACATTGCATAGTAGGGCAACGAAAGCTTCGCTAATTTAACTATCCAGCTCAGAGGACCCAACCATATTAAAAGATAAGTTGTTTGTCGGATCGTTCTCAGAGTTTCTTATTCGGCGCTAATTCTTTTCAGTCGGCCACCCATTTGTTCTTCAATATGAAGCCAGTTAACAGGACAACTGTTGATCAAAGTCTTCGGCCTGTCATAAATGTTCTTCTTGACACACTGATTAATTTTCTGAACCTTATAAAAGCATTAACTTAACGCTGATGTTGAAAATTTTGAATTTAATTCTCTAAGATGAGTGCATAAGGTAGTTAGGATGCGCGTTTCCACCTATTTCGGTGTTCTACCTACTTCACAGCAGAGATTAGAATCCAGTACACACCGTCTTAAGTGCCAACACCACCGCGTAAAAACAAAGATGTAGCTGAGTTCAGTTTTACCAATCCTAAAAGGGGATGAAACACTCATTCTGGATTTTACCACTAGCTAATATTTACCAAAAATCACATAATATTTATCTTAAAGTATCCTTAAACAATCTATAATTGAGGTCAATATGTCGACACAGATTGAACAGTTTCGTGTATTAAAATCAGTCAAGGGGAAGTTAAAAAAAACAACAATAATAGTAATTTCAATTATTCGTGTTTCACTTTATCTGTTTATCGTAACTTACATTCTTTTGAATTAAAACGTTTGTTTAAATAAAGTAAATCAACGTTATATGCGAAAAAGGGAAGCTAACATTTTTTGATTTAATATTATTGCAATATCATCATCCCTTTACTTTCCTAATGGGGTATAAGGCTTTACACTAGAGCTCTGAAGTTTCGGTAACGGTAGCTTTTTATTCTTACTGGATGGGGTTGCTGTCCTTATGTCCAACCTTTCCTCCTCAAAAGCCTTACTACCAGCTGGTCGAGGTTTAGAAGTGCGGCATCAATAGTGGACTGGACTCAGGACAAAATGAGGCGTGGTTGGTGAGTATTCTAACCCCGAACCACTAACTCTGTCTTAAGTGTCAAGCCACATCCCATACTCATATCGCTTAGAGAACCATTGAAATCTAGACAGTACTCGGTATCATTTCCATCTTAATTTGAGAATGTTCAGAAGTGTACGCCCATTAGCCCAACAAGAATCGAACCTACTGCACCTTCAGGCTGTGAGGGGAGCAATTCAACTACTACTGGGATGGAATACTATGGCTGAAGAATCCTGACTTCTGTCGATTCGTGAAATATAGCATAACAGCCAAGCAGTGTCATCCATGAGTAACTGTCCTTAAACTCAACATTTTGGGTTGCTATGGGGACCGACTACCTGTCAAGCGTCATTGGATAGTCTAAAATTAGGAAGAAACAAGTTTCCAGTGATTCATAGTTTCCCAATGGCTCTATAACTACTGTCAGTCAGTGAGTAAGTATTAGGATCAATCAAATTCCATACACACCAACGATTTAATTCTTATAAAAATATCACCCATCTGTTCATTCCGATTTTATGTTTATCATAAATTTTAAAACCAAGTATTATCACATTCTCGCCTAGCATCCATGGAAGATGAAGACAGGTGAATGGAATTTTCCATATTATATGGTTGTAGGCGATCGGCAAGAAGCCTTGGACGACCTATGTTTCGTGCTAGCTAGCACTCAGCAGTCAGCAAAGCGTATCTATGACCTTGAGGGAACTCACTTACATTCTGAGATTCGGACCCATATCACCCAGTTAGTGCTTCAGTCAGTCAGAGATTTTATCACGTAGTTATTTGCGCTCGCGATCGACCTCCTGAAGGACTTACTGCATTGGATAATTTGATTGGACTCCAGCCGGGTACTGGTGTAATGTATGTCTGATCCTTTCTTTGGTGGAAACTGAATTCTATCAGTCCATAGGTTTGCAATGTAGCCACCATGCTAGGTGGATGGCGATCACGATGCACAGCACTTTGAATTATTGATATTCGATATGTGGAGGTAATCTGATTGCTTCACTGAGCAACGCGGGTACGAATATCAAATGGAAAATGAGTTACTTTCAAGGTTTCAGATAAGCCTTGATGACTGACTCGTACAGACAAGCACGAAAACTAGGTCAGCTATGGCTTCCTGACGATTGCCTCCAACCATATAATATCAGCAATTCACAGTGCGGTGCATTGTGGTGTTAAACCGCCTAGCTTGGTGGACACATCGCAAACCTGACTTTATTCCTTTACGTTCCCAGGGGAAAATGGGGCTTCAAGCCAGAGGCTCAAAGTTTCGGTAGCAGTGGTGTTTATTTTTACAGGATGGGATTGCTAGCCTCATGCCCAGTCTTTCCTCTCGATCAGCTTTCTTCTTATTACTGGCTTAGCAAGGTAAAGGAGTGCGTTCAGTGGCCGGAGATCGAACACTGAACCATATGCTTAGTCGGCGAGCATCCTACCGCTGTTCCACCGACGCACACCGCTGGTAAATTTGATAAATAGAATTCAATTCTCACCAAGATGAGACTAGATGCAATACACTATATACCAACTAGTGTCCAGTGAAACGAATTGAATTTAAATGACGTCAAATTCGATAGCAAGTTTTGTTACCTGCTGGTAACATTACTTAGTGATTTACTTCAATTCCGCATAAATTTCTGATTTTTCAAATAATGCGCATGTATGGTATCGACAGGTGTTTGAAAGCAACACTCTGAGGATGAAAGGCACACTCGAATCTCTGTCCTCGATTTAATTCTTGGTATAGATATGGAAGCCCGCCTCTGATGAACTGCATTATAGGATGAAGTGATGGCCTAGTTTTTCAATAAATTGCCAGGGGCCCTCCAAATGATATATCCTCAGAATGAAATGAACATTGTAGTTTTCAGAAACATAACTTGTACATGTGATCAGTACTAATAACAGCTTTTCTCTAGGCAGTATGTTTGTGATGGATGAACTGTTTTGAGGATCTCTCCTGCATTATCTATGTATATTATGTATACTTATCTAAGAGTTTCAGCCAACCTTGTAATTATTATACTTATTTTCCTCCTACACTATGTATTTGTTATGTACTCGTCGCTAAATTATTGTTATGGACTGGTCGAGAAACTAATAGTCCTGACGCAAGAAGGCGGAAATCAGAAGACCACTAGAGTTGCGATGATACTTCTATTTTCCAAACACAAGGAGAAGCAATAAGTGGTATCACACCAATGTGTGTAAGTAAGTAAAGTGTCCCACAAATTGTGAATGCGAAATATATATGAATGTTCCAGACAAAGTGTGTGAACAAATCATTAGACAGTCTTAACATGAATGGCTAATTATAATGAAGTATCGATCCATATATACATAGCGAAATATAGCAGACATGTCAACAACCACCATATATGGATATATGTCACCAAGCAACGGACTATCAACAAACACTCATATTATATATAATATAAGGGGAATATACATTGTTAAAGGAGACAGCTTCATCAAAGTGAAATGGTCACAGACTAAGCGAGCAACAGAAAGAGAGATCACCATACACACACACATATATATGTGGATACATATCAGTATTATTAATTTGATATTCGCACATCACATATCGATTTTGACCCGTATTATTTGCCTTTATCTTGCCTTGTTTATTCTCTCATTGTAGTACTTCTCTTTGCGGTTGGCGTGTACAGTGACAATGTGTTGTGTAATGATATGAGTTTGTTTAAGTGAATGGAGTTGATTCTGACCCCAGAGAGTGACTGTCTGCAGGCAGAGAAGCATTGCTGTGTGTATGATTCTTGTAGATAGACTACAACCAAATAAATTTAGTTGGTACAATGTTTATAGGCAGTACAGAACCCTTAGTATTTTGTATTGCAAAATATTTACAAAATCATCATCAAATGAAATAACAATCAACAATTATGTCATATGATTCAGTGTTGTTCAACCTGAATCGAGATCTAATCTCCCAATCTATTTTTCCCTCTCATTCAAAACAGCCTGATAATTAAAGAATGGATGGAAATTTACGTAACTCAGTGATATGAGTAGACTACCAATGGTTAAAAAATTACAGATTCACTTTGGATAAAAAATAGAACTTCTGTTCAATATTCCCCTTTATATGATGTTGTACATTATTATTTTAATTATTTCCATTATTTCTTAGAGGAACATAGGGCTTCAGCTGAGCATCTCCACTGGCTTCTGTTTTCTGGAAACTTTTTCGCCCCGCTCCAAGCCTACCCACATGCTTTCATCTCCTCTTCACATGACCTCCCCCAAGTCACCCTTGCACTGACATCCAACTCGCCGCTTCCCTTTCGGTTTCCACTCGAGCAACGCCTTGTGTAGTGATGTCACCTGATGGTTTTCTCAGCGTATGGCGAATCCATCTCCATTTTTCCTGCTTATCTGTTTCACAATCGGTTCCTGCTGGGTTGGTTCGCTCATTGCCAGAGATCCCTGTTGCTGATCTTTTCTGGCCGGCCATCTGATCTTGAGTATTGAGCGAAGACAACTGTTAATGAAGGTCTGTAATTTGTTTGCTGTGCTCTTTATGACGCGCAGTGCAAGTCTCTAATCCGTTTAGTAGCATTGACTTCACATTGGAGTGCTGTTGACCTCCACACAGACTTAAGAGTAATGAAAGCTTGTCTTGCTTTTCCGATCCTTGCTTTGATATCCTCATCAGTTCCGTTTGCCTGTAGTTGAAACGACGCTTCTCAGGTGTGTAGGTAAAGGAGGTTGTTTCTTTCAGATTCCTCCCATTTTTGTTGATTGTTGTCTGTTGTTGTTGTTGCTGTTGGTGTTGGCCAGGAATCTTCATCACCTACCTCTATTTTCTCTCTGTTCACCTGAAGGCCTATTTTCTGTGGATGCTTTTTCTGCCAACTTGTTGCTTTTCACTTGCATATCTTCCAGTTTGTGGGAGACCAGACACATGTCATCGGCGAAGTGCATATCCTCCAAGTTCTTCGTGTGGGTCCATTTTATGCCTGTCTCCTCGTTGCCCCACCCGCTGTCTGTCACATTATCCAATCTACTACAATCAAGAAAATCATTGGCGATAATAACCAGCTTTGTCTTACTTCCGTCTTCACTTCTTCGAAGGATTTCGTTAGTTTCCCATTGTGGGTTACTTGGCATGCAGCATTGTCATATAACTGTTGGATGAGATGCATAATTGTCAATGGCACCCCGTAGTGGCGAAGTAGTTGCCAAATCACCTGTCGATGGACGCTGTCGAAGGCCTTTTCAAAGTCTATGAAGTTGAGTGAGGTGGAGAGGTGACTGCCATTCCAAGCTTTGTTCAATGATGATCCCTAATGTGACAATGTTGTATATAAAGAAATTTTAAGTTTATCGAAAGAGGAAGTAAGTCAACAACATCTTCTTTTAAATGGAAATTTATGCCATTCTAATATCTTCAAGCTTCCCCTCTAATATAGAAATAACTTTGACTGATGCTGGTTATCAATGGAGTCTAGGATAAGTGTTTCACACTATTCCTAACTCGTCAGCTTGGTAAGAAAATGATAATAGATAGAATCTATGGAGCCTGGTAAAAGGTGCAAACTAGGACTTATTCACTCAACAAGTTTTAGATGACACAATCACAAACAGAACATGTCATCTCAAATTTCAGTCTTGATGTTTTATGTCCTCCAAGAGAGACACTTATCTCAAGATTTCATCACTTATCCTCTTTTCAACTCAAAAAGCTTTGCAGAGGAAAAGGAAGGTTAGAGAAGATAATCCTGGTGTTGAGATATTGAGCATTTTAGTCAAATCAGAAGTACAACGATTAAGTATTACCTAAAACTAAAAGCTCTCATCATGAAAGATCTAATCAAATATGTAGGAAATATTTAAGGGCATTACCGGTGGTAAGCAAATATATAATGACCACTCCTCAGTTGACTTTGTTACGCTTAATGAGCCCTTCATAAGTCATCTCTTCATGTCTGTCTTGGTACGCCAGTGGTTCAACGGTACAATGCTCGCTAACTACGCATGTGGCCCACGGTTCGATCCCCTGCCGAAGCACTCCCAATCCTTGCTTAGCCGGCATTAAGCTGGGTAAACAGGGAAGGCTGGACATGAGGCTAGTTGTCTCACCGCTTAAACATGGAAAAAACCACTGTTACCGAAAATTCAAGCCTGTAGTCTGAAGCTCTATGTTGCATTGGGAATGTAAAGGAATAAAACAAGCATCATAAGTTGTCCAGCAGATGTTAGGACTTCAAATATTATAGTTACACATATTGACTTCTTCAGTGGTTTTATTAACATCATTATTATTGTATCCTTTAATTCCTAGAGGAACACAGGGCTTCAGCTGAGCATCTCCACTGGCTTCTGTTTTCTGGAAACTTTTTCGCCCCGCTCCAAGCCTACCCACATGCTTTCATCTCCTCTTCACATGACCTCCCCCAAGTCACCCTTGCACTGACATCCAACTCGCCGCTTCCCTTTCGGTTTCCACTCGAGCAACGCCTTGTGTAGTGATGTCACCTGATGGTTTTCTCAGCGTATGGCGAATCCATCTCCATTTTTCCTGCTTATCTGTTTCACAATCGGTTCCTGCTGGGTTGGTTCGCTCATTGCCAGAGATCCCTGTTGCTGATCTTTTCTGGCCGGCCATCTGATCTTGAGTATTGAGCGAAGACAACTGTTAATGAAGGTCTGTAATTTGTTTGCTGTGCTCTTTATGACGCGCAGTGCAAGTCTCTAATCCGTTTAGTAGCATTGACTTCACATTGGAGTGCTGTTGACCTCCACACAGACTTAAGAGTAATGAAAGCTTGTCTTGCTTTTCCGATCCTTGCTTTGATATCCTCATCAGTTCCGTTTGCCTGTAGTTGAAACGACGCTTCTTAGGTGTGTAGGTAAAGGAGGTTGTTTCTTTCAGATTCCTCCCATTTATAAAATAACGTTTTCAAATATCTCCAAACCTTGAAAGATACCCAATTCCTTGTTCCATATTTTGCACCTCCAACTATCTTTGGATAATCTGCGAACATTTTATGTTTTCTTTTTACGATTGATACCACACCGTATTTTTGGTACTAGTAGGAATTTTCAGCATGTGATATCGGTAGCCCAAAGTTTTCAGGCCGACCATAGATATCAGGTGTGCGTCGGCAGGGGGATCGAAACCTCGAGCGATTTGCACGGTCGGCGATAGTCCCAACAACTGTGCCACCGACGCACAGGTATTTTCAAGGAACCATCCTCTAGTATGGTTGTGCTTGCTGCTTGAAAGGACATTAAAATTGTTCCTGTGTTTGAATAATCAAATAGACCAAGTGTTAAGTGTAAGACCTTTTGCCATTACCTAAAATGTTTTCAAAATAATGGAAACACTACTTTTACTTAACCTTGAACCTTTATTAGGGGTTTTCAATGACCCAAAAACAATTTTCTTATAATCATAGTCGGTGTGCTTTAGATACCACTCTCGTCTCATATCGTAATATCGTCTCCAATTTAGACAGAAGTGCCAAACATGTTTGGTATGGCTTCCTAGATTATACATCTGCCTTTGACTGTGTGCCTAGGCCTGTTTTATTAGACAAAGTTGCTGCCACACAGGCAGGTTTTTGGACTAATATGTGGTTGCAATGTTAATTTTTTGATACATTGTTTACAATGGGAAGTCCTCCATTGTTTCATTCACTTTAGCTGATGTTCCTCAGGCAGCTTTTATTCCTCCTTTTCGCTTTTCTTTCCTCCAACGCGACTTGCGCCATTCTGACGAAAACAATTCTGTTAAGTTTGCTGATGATCAACATGTTTCTATGACTGTCACTTCCCACTCAGACTATTCCAAAATGAATAATTTTATGTCATAAATTAGACCAGTGGTCCTTGTTAAATAGTCTTAAGCTAAATCACTCGAAATGTCAGGCGGTTTATTTCATTTTCAGACACAAGCGCAACTTACATACACTGGTTAGTTCGCAAGGTTCCACTTTCACATACAGCACGGAAGTTGGAGCAAAATCAAATATTAACTACCTTGAACTGTTTATTTTCTCTGATTTTCCTTGTTTTTCCCACATCATGTTAGTTTCCAGGATGACATTTCAGTTGACGTTGTAAGCAAAGAAGTTAAGATGATCTGGCATCATTCTGTCTCTACTTCCTTTATTTTATTAATTTTTGTATTCCATCTATTCTTCTTTAATGCTTCCCCTCCTTCACGTTCATCTCTCCTGAGCTGCTTAAGAAAGACTTTGCTACCCTCTTAAAGGTAATAAGATCTATCATTTGGACAAGTGAAGGGTTACTAAACCAACTAGTAAATACTATTGTAGATCGATACATGGACTCATGCAAAGAATTAGAGATAATGAAGATTCCTAGCCAACATCAACAACACCACCAGACCACAATAAGCATAAATGGGAAGAACCTGAAAGAAACAACCTCCTTCACCTACCTGGGAAGCATCGTCTCAACTACAGGCGGAACTGACGAGGACATCAAAGCCAGAATCGGAAAAGCAAGACAAGCTTTCATTACTCTCAAATCTGTGTGGAGGTCAACAGCACTCAGCATCAAAAATAAGATCCGGATTTTCAACTCCAATGTGAAGTCAGTGCTACTATACGGATCAGAGACTTGGCGAGTCATAAAGAGCATCTCAAACAAACTTCAAACCTTCATTAACAACTGTCTCCGCTCAATACTCAAGATCAGATGGCCAGAAAAGATCACCAACAGGGATCTCTGGGAGCGAACCAATCAGGAACCGATTGTTAAACAAATAGGCAGAAAGAAATGGAGATGGATTGGCCATACGCTGAGGAAACCATCAAGTGACATCACTAGACAAGCCATTGCTCGAGTGGAACCCGAAAGGGAGGCGGCGAGTTGGTCGTCCAAGGGTGACTTGGAGGAGGTCATGCGAGGAGGAGATGAAAGCATGTGGACAGACCTGGAGCAGGTTGAAAAAGTTGTCAGAAAACCGAAGTCAATGGAGGTGCGCAGCTGAAGCCCTATGTTCCTCTAGGAACTAAAGGATACAATAATAATAAATAATATCATCTTGTCAGACCCTGAGCATCCTCCTTTATAAACAATATGCTCTTTGCATCCCATCAGGTAGAGGAAGTGATTGCAACTATAGAAGACTGTATGCTTAGACGACTAAGCGAAAATACTCTATCATACCTTATTCGGCAAATGTTTTATGTGTTGAGAAAAGTGTAATTTACTGAGTCACACTAAGTAAACGACCATCTTTTCTGTTCTTAATATTTTCACTTAATTTAATTCTCTATTCATATTCTTAATGAACAAGGTTACAAATGTAAATATCCTGTTTTAATTATTACCCTTATAATGAGAAAGTAAGATGGAATACTGTACTACTACTATGTGATGAAAATTCCATATTTGTACTAGAAGTGTACTGTTTAGAATGAAATTGTCATTATTCATATTATAGGGTGAACGTACTAATATCTCATCGGACCACTGACAAAATATTTCCGTTCAACTATGCTGCAAACACTAGAGCTAGTTCCATAGGTGATTCTATTGAGAGCGGATCACAACCGTTCTCCTTCAAATATGTTTTACTATATTGAGTCCACTAGAAGACAAACCTAGTTTGTATTGTTGAGAATAATCACCTAAACTAACATGTACGCATCATATATACATGCAGTACTAATAACTAACTTAACTAGGTGCAAGATATTAGGTATCAAAGGTAGTTCAACCGAGTTGTCGAAAAAGGCCAACCGATTTCGGTTGAAACTGTTCTGAGCTGGTTTCAGCTTTCCATTTTATGAGAATCCTCAGTTTTGGGGTATATAACAGGCTGTTTTGTCCTAGTTTAGGACCCTTCATCAGTATGAACCTACCAGGTTTCAAACACAAGACCTTTCAGTTGGAAGAAGTTATCATACACAGGCCGTTGAGCTGGGTCCTAGCGGTTGAATGGTCTATAAGCCAGCTTAAATTGTAGCTGGAAGGTCCTGGGTCTAAACCCTGGCAGTGCGGTGGTTATGTACTGTGGATGAGTCTGGAATAAGGCTGACGAAACAACTGTCCAATACTCAAGTTCCAGTTTTCACTTGTTCTCTAAATGATATCAATACGTGATCAAAACTTGATGGAACAATATTTTTTTTAGTAATCTGGAGGTTACTAGTTCAAATCCTGTTGGAATGTATGCTTTCCTTTATTACCTTCAGCCATTATCCATTGCATTAATATCAGCCAGCTAATTTTAAGGCTATCTCAAAATAGTTTCATCAGTAGTTGTAGGCTGTTTATTTCTTTTTATTGTCTGTTTTTACCTGTATTTTGTCACTGTGCTTCTGTGTGTTTTCTCAAAGATAATTTTATACAATTGGTGGATGGTGGCTAGCAGTGGAATCCAGGATGCGCATTTCGTCCTATTTGGGACTCGTCAACTGGATGTACCAATTGTATACAAATCAAATCCCCAGACATCGTCGAAGCATCTGCATAAGAAGCCGACATGTCAACCTGAGACCGAACACTTCGGTCCAATCAATCGACGGGAAATTCAAAAATTCAATTCAATAATTAATATGACCCGTCGCACAAGAGGTGGCTCTCGTGGCCCAAGTGGTCTAGTGGATAACGCTTTGGCGTTTGAAACTATGGGTACTGGGTTTCAGGCTCGGTGGGAACATCATCACTCACTGAGAAATGCAGGTACATCCAGCTGACGAGTCCCAATTAGGACGAAATGCGCATCCTGGATTCCACTGCTAGCCACCATCCACCAATTGTATACTAACTTAATACCCAGACATCGTCGAAGCAACTGCACAAGAAGCCGACATGTCAACCTGAGACCGAACACTTCGGTCCAATCAATCGACGGGAAAATCAAAAATTCAATCCAATAATTAAAGATAATTTTAGTTTATTATTCTTTTCAGAACCCCAGTAGTTAAGGGATAGATTGCTTGTCAAGTGTGCTTATGATAAGGGTCTGATTCCCGAATGAAACATTCTTGAATCTAGCTTAACCGATAGTAAGGGAGGTATAGAAAGGCTGTTGGACATTTGACTAGCAACCCTACACAGTAAACATGAACCCATTACTACTGAAACTTCAAAGCTGTAACTTGAAATCCCAATTTTCACTCAGAACTTTTAAACAAGAATAAAATAGGCAAAACACGTTTTAATTTGAAAACTTCTAAGTATACATTCCTGCTAAAAATATTAATATAAAGTTATGTACCTAGTTTTCAGGTTGTGGGCATTTGACTGATTACAGGGTGGTGAGGTTTGTCAAGGAATCAATTTCAGTCAAAGAATGATTAAGGTATAGGAGAACCTCAACTGAAATTAGACAGAATTTCCGACGCCGAACTTTACAAAAACCTGTAACCGTTCAAGCTGGCGCATTTCTCTAGAACACACATTTGATATTAATCCTCTGAATTCCGATTGAAATACAGGACTTCACACTTGAACTTTGAAAATTCAGTAGAGATGGGGTTTTTATTTTATTTTCATGGAATGAGTTTGCTAGCAACACTTCCAACCACCCCCGCCCCCTTTATCTAGTTAACCATGAGCTGAAAAAGGCTTAGGAGTAGAGCGTCGGCCGGGTATTGAACCTTAGACTATAGAGCACACATAAAAGTAGAGAAAAACACCTTCAACGGAACTATAAAAATGGAAATATTTAGTTGAAAAACAAAACTGCTTGGGGAATGAGGAATATTTGATGGATCTGATATCATTATAAGAACAATTCTGAACCATTTCAGCAGCAATCATAAGGACTATAGTAAGAAAGTCCATACTTGCACTGTTATGAAAAACAATACTCTATAACTCTACTGATCTATAGTGAGTTTAAGCTGAACAGCATTTTACTCCTTTACCATTCAATCCTTTGTAAACTAACATAGCTCATCGATGGAGGCAGTGACTAAGTTTACGTTAAAAAAGTGTCTTAGTTACTCTAATTAACGCGGCTGTTCGCTTTGAGGTTAGGACTCTTCAGTAGCTCAGAATTATCCCCCCTACAAGCCATTCCTATTCCACTAGTATTTTTCCCATTTGCTATAATAGAATGACAAATAACTTCTCATAAAATCACAGAAATATTCTATTTTTATTCATAAATTATAAAATCTCGTTTCTGTAGCCTGTTTTACCACCAGTTCACATGACAAGTATCTCTTGCTTCACTTGCATTTTCTCCTAAATATATCACTTAACAAATATGTGAGAGAAAATTGAGATGGATTGCACACATGCCACTGAGGAGATCATTTGATGTCATTACCCTTAATGTAGGCCACTACTCTTGTGAAACTCGATTGAGAAACATGAAAGAGATCGTGTGTGGCAAGGAGGAGATCATCAACTATGAGTAATCATGAGCCAAGATGAAGGGAACATCGGAGAATAGAACAAGGAGGAAACGAGCTACTGAAGTCGGAGTTGCTACTCGAAACCCGAAGGAACATTATTATTATTCATTTGCAATGAAGTTATTCGGATGAAATTTCATAAAAGATTTATTTAAAAGATAGTGAGACTATTTAGAGTCAGTGTAGATATTCAGAGAGATAGTGATGTGATGCGAGATGACTACAAGAGAAATGGAAACCAGTATCAAGGTTATTTAATTAGTTAATTCATTAAAATTTTACAAGCTGCTTCGTTGGCTGGTTAAATAGTTAATTAGGTAGTTATTAACTCACTTATTTAGTAAGTGGTTGAGTTATTTAGCTATTCACTTAGCTAGTTAGTTACATGGTTGGGCGTCAAATGATAAAGGGCTGAGAGTCTACGGTCAGTAATGGGCCCATCTAAAGAGAACTGCAGAAAACAAGATGATATGCTGTTAAGCCATACGTTCCACTCAGGACCCAAGGGAATATTAATAATATGATAAATAAACTAAGCTCATTATCAAGCTTATTTATAGACTCCACTGTTTATTTACGTAATAACTTTACTCCAACTCACCATATCACTTCACTGTCACACACTCCTCGGAAACTCTCTATCACATTTTTATTACTATTTTTAATTGTTTCCTTTCGTTCCTATGGGAACATAGGGCTTCAGCCACACGTCTCCATTGCGTTCGGTCCTCCACCAGCGTTTTCACCTGGCTCAACATCTACACACATACTTTATTCTCATAAACTTCTCGTTAACTTCTTCATGTCTTTCTTGCACTGACGACCAACTCTCCGCTTCCCATTCGGGTTCTACTCAAGCGACGGCGTGGAGTGTGATGTCAGTTGACAGTTTTCTCAGAGTATGATCAGTCCACCGCCATTTATTCCTAATCATTTGTTGCACACGTAGTTCGCTTCAGATGATCCCTGTTGCTAGTGTTTTATGGTCATCTGATCTGGAGTACTGAGCGAAGACAGTTGTGAATGAAGGTCTTTAGTTTGTTCGTTCACATTATGTGTAAATAAACCCAAATTATTTGTCTATTTGTATATTAACCATTTTGTATGAATACCACCTGTTCCCCCATTCTGCTGAGTGATTGTGGATGCCTTTTTTGAGTATCGCCAGTTTAACAGAATACAATCCCAGTGGAATCCTTATAGATGAGTTCAACTTCACTGAGTAATTGGGAAAAAGCAGAACTTCATACAGAATTTGAATCTGTCTTTTTTCAAACCATCCCAAAAGATATTTTAAAAGACTTCACATACGTTTCCTAGTCGCCTGTTAATTACGAGTGTCTTGACACAACAGAATCTACGAAACCTGACCCTAGAATATGACAGATTAAGTCATTCAGTTGGTTGGTTGAATGGTTACTTATTCAGTTACTTCGTTAGTTAATAAGTTAGTTATTGAAGTGGATAGTTAGTTATTAAGTTACTGATTTAGTGAATGAGTGAGTGAGTTATTTAGTTATTCACTTAGATAGATAGTTAGTTGGTATTCGGCTCACATTTCACTTTCACAGGCTTTGGTAAAGTTGTGACCGGATTCGAATCCAGAAGTGACTACTCCTAATCTGTGTACTCAAGCTACTGAGAGGCACCTCCAGACAGCTAATTATCCACAGTCTCTGTTGTTATTAGATGACCAGAGGCAATGGGCAAGAAGCCTTGGACATAGGTAAGTATTGCATTAGATTTCAATGCACTATACAACTGTTTTCGCCTACAGATATTCAGATTAAGGGTGATGTGATTACTGCTCATTAACAAAATATACGAATTATCATCAATACAATAATAAGTCTCATAGTAATTTGAATAATCATTATTCAGACTTATTATATGCTTGTACACGATCCTCTAGATAATTTCAGTTTTGCACGCACTTGTCCCTGGATGGGGATTAATTTCGATGTTATAGTATTCACTTTGACTGGGATTAGTTGAACAGGAGAATATTTTCTGCATGAAATGGAATACGAATCTGTGGTGATTTGTTTGTGAATAGTAATAATTGCCTCGGTGGCACAGCGGTAGGAAGCTTGCAGACCACGCAGGTGGTCCAGAATCCAATTCCTGGCCAAGGCACTCTTTTCCATCGCAATGCCAGTAATGAGACTGGTAAAGAGGGAAGCTGAAGCATGAGGCTAACAACCTTATCCCGTAAAATTAAACACTATTGTTAACGAAATTTCAAGCCTCTAGCCTGAAGCCCTATGTTCCACTGGGAACGTAAATGAATAAAAAAATTATGAGTGCAATCTGCATCTGAGTTTTTTCAGTTAACTTATTGCTTACATGAGAGTGTTTCACTTCTCCTAATGAAATGATAGGATGAAATTTTATAAATACTGTACATTTTAGTGGGATTCATTCACTCTTAGTTGTTTGTTTTGCTAACCAATTCTTCTCTGCAGTTATTTTAGTTATGCTAGACACCAGTAGGAGTTAGACGGTAGAATGCTATACACCGGTAACCTGAATGACTGATGATATTTCCACTGAAACTCAATCTCAGTATCCAGTAATCTGAACATGAAAGTGAGCAGTGAGTAACGAAAGCTACCTGTTGAGTAATGGGTGTCATCCTAAGTACGTTTAACTACTGATTCTTAAAATTAAAGACAGATCGCTAATCTGTGATCAGATACTAGTTATCTAGCGTGATAACTTGCTATAACGGTGCACTGTGTATCGTTGATATTAGATGATTGCAGATAATCAGTACTAAGCCTTGGACCTAGGCTTCCTGCTAGTTGACACTCATCAGTGTACACCAAACAATCGACCAGACGTATTACACTTGGAACTAACTACAGTCTAATCAAAATATCCGACACAGTCATACAGGAGTTTGATAGCGAGCCCGAATAGCTCAGTAGTAACGTCTCTGACTGACTGAAGCACTCACTAAGTGATGCGGATTCGAATCTCAGAATGGAAGTAAGTTCCTTCAGTGGTTGCAGATATGCCTCACTGACTGTCGAGTGCCTACCTAGGTCAGGTAGGACGTCGTACATTTTTTCCTTCAGCCACCTAGAACGTTGTTCTTCAATATGATATACTCATGATAGGAATGCGAATCATGACTACAGTCTTCAGGTTATGAGGTGACAGAGCTTGAACGAAACAGATGTCCTCTAATTTAAGGTCAACCAAATGCCAATTCCCATCAATGCAACAGTTAATATTTACAGAAGATGATGTTAACCAAGTTGAACTTAAATGGTAACCAATTTGATGACATGTTTCATGATGAAGTGCTACCAGAACTTACAGAATTCCTACTATTCCATCCTTGTTTGTATTCATGATCCCATCGACAATCGAAACCAAGATCTTTAATTTCAACACATACAAGGATTTTCATCATGAGCTGACATTATTTGGAGAACCATTGGAAAACTTGTAACCAATCAAATCCCTATAAACCAACACTTGAATATCAATGAGATGCACACTAGCGACTTGCCTTATTCAGGGGTTCTAGGGAGAAGTCGTGACCAGTAGGGTGCAGCAGGTCGGGTGTGAAGACAAATACTCGCCGAAGACATTGGATAGTGGTCACGCTATATTGTGAATTGAAACTAAAGTTAGAATTCATGGGACATGGGTCGGATCCCAGTGGCTTGATAGTCTGCGAGCTCGCTAGCCTTGTAACCAGAAGGTCCTGGGTTTGAATCCCCGTGTGTGCGTACTGCTGAAGAGTCCCAAGCTAGGAAGAAACAGCTTTCCAGTACTCCAGTGCAGGTTTTCCAATGGTTCTCTAACTAATGTCAGCTCATGATGAAAATCCTGTAACCAATCAAATCCCTACAAACCAACACCTGAATTCCAACGCAGTAAATCTGTTAACTGCTCTTATGCTGCCGTGATCTATTTGTAGCTTTTATTTTATTTCGAAAGAAAGAGATTGAACTTGAACGGAAAAAGATAAAGCAGCAGTAAAGGGAATACAATTTAATTTCAATTCATTTTTTATTTAAAGAGAAATTTCTTATGAGACTTTCTTTCTTCATTTCTCCTTTTCTTATCCTTAAAATTATGTCTATCACTTGTCTATTTAAGCGGAGTAAATATTATTTGAAAAAAAATATATTTCATCACCTTGATTAGTTTGATACTATTGACCTTTCATATAACTGTTAATTATAATTTTATTTGAATTTTCGGTTATATACATATTCTATGTTATATCGATATCTAGTAGATGACCTTGTGTTCTGAAAGGTGATTGGCTGGTTTAAGTAAACCGGGTTGAGCTGAATATACATTCATTGAAACATACTAATAATCATTTCTATTAAATGAATAAAGAGATGTTCTTTATTTTTAGTATATACACATATATATACATATATTTGAGCAGGTGAAATAATTCAAACACTCTTCTTAATTTTAATCAAGGTCAAAAATTGATAATTGAGCCCTTTCAATACCTCATTAAAACAACAACAACAACAGCCTGAAGAAGAAATAAGACAAAAACAGTGAATATGAGTTCGTGAAAAAAATTATTTTTAGTTTTTATGAATGACTAAAAGAAAACGTTTTAATATTTTAAAGTTTCATCCAATCTGACACGTTAACTAAATAACTGTGTTATGTGAATATGAAAATATGAGACGATTCTGATAGTCCCAAAGACAATATTCTATATCACTAGAGTCTATGAGTTTAACAGACCTAATTTGTCCAAAGTATATATATATGTAAATGTAGTTGCTTTCAACGCTTTTCGCTGTTGGGCCAAGTTACACTTTAAGCACAACCAACTACCAATCAGCGAATGACCCTCAATGCTCCAATGAGTTTCATCCACGCGAGTTGAAGGTTCTATTCAGCTTGATTTGAGTCAAATGCCTGCTCTGACGCAGTTGCGCTTGCTGTTTGCTGAGGATAAGGTTTTCCAATATTGCTTGGACTTGGGGTTGCTTAAGAACGAGAAGATTTGCTCATGTGACAGTGTCATGAGTTTAAAAAGCTTCAGCTGGTCTACTGACGGATATGCGCTTCGTTGTGCAATTTGTTTGAGACGAGTTAGTATTAGGGTAGGTAAGGTGATAATTTTAACATTTCGTAGGAACATTTTATGCTAGGTCGTATCTCTCTCTAACCCAGATATTTTATATTTACAATTACTGGTTTTTAAAACAGCCTGTGAGAAGCGCAACTGCTGAAACAGAAAACAGCTTCATGTCAACAGTTCAGTGGTGCCAGCACTGCAGAAACATCGTCTCATGAGATATGCAGAGAATTACTTCGTTGCTAGGCGGAAAGGTATCGTCGTACACGTGGACGAAGCTGTGTTATTGAAGAAAAACTACAACCATGGTTGTGAGCGAGCTAAAAATGTTTGAATCCTCAGTTTATGTGACAAGTCCCTGAGGATAGGATTCGTAGAGTGAATACTAGAGAGAAAGTTAGCTACCTTAGTACCTATTGTCACTTGACTGGTGAAACGGGGATCCATAGTACATAATGATGAAAGGAAAGGTTATAACTTTCTTTCATCCCCTGGATACATTCATCACAGACTGAACCATTCTAGTGATTTGGTGGATACAGTTACAGGGACACACACGAATTCTGTAGAAGGATTTTGGGGAAGATTAAAAAAAAGTTTAAGGCTATAGATGGATCTCACTAAGGTGTCATTTATAGTCATTTCGATGAATATATATGTAGAGAATGCGGTGTGACTTTTCTATTGACACTCCTATGCTAAACTGGGTGGTGTTTCTGTCACGTGTTAGAGAAAGATACCCTATGTAACAGTTTTATGCAGTTATTAATGCTTTTTTTTCCATAAATATACCTTTTCCTTACTCAAAAATCTCTTTTTCATATGATTGGTCTGTTGAAAGTCATCAGCTGATTGGTAAGTATTTAGTGGTGCTTAAAGTTTAACTTTACCCGCTGTTGATTTGAGACAGTAAAAGCTCCTCTCTACGTCAACGGTCTGTCTTTTTGCCTCGCCAGTTCGGTGGTTAATAATGATTAGAACTGTGAGCTCGTGAATCGACTAGGTGGGAAATCGGTCAGCGCAAACTGCCAAGTGTATAAATGGTTGTTATTATTTAATACAGTAGGATTAAATATTCTCTATGCTTGTGATAAAGAAACAGATGGATAAATTTGAATTTAATAGACTCACATAGGTCACCAAACTATAATCTTCTCAGCAAAGCTCGACAGTTATACAACTTATTGTGACCTTCAATGTCACGGAAATTTCAACGTCAACTGATCGTTAGACAAATGAAATTATATATGAGGAAGAAATTTATGGATAAATTGTAAAGTTTGGCTATCTGATCCTAAGTAAACTTAAAAAAACATTAATTGAAAAATAGTGTTTAGAAATGAATATCATAAAAACTGTAAGCCCTTAGGGAATGGAATATTGTTCACAACAGTATAAGATCCAAAACATTTAAAGAGTATATTTTAAAGTTAAGAATTTGAAAATATAGAAGAAGAAAGTACCGAAAGAATATGGATGACAAACCAAATTATTATACAAGTTTAAAAAAAAGCAAAGTTTGAAGCCATAGTAACAAAGGAGAGTGGATAAATCGCTTAAGTATACACAGAGATCACGCTGTGATGACGGTTAGGGTCTGAACTCAAGCAACCGATCTCCACCTTCAGCTGTATTATAGCTGACAGATATCCACTGAGACATACGTTATCACGAAACGTCCAAACGCAGGGGAAAAACAGTTATCCTTCAATATTTAGCGGTTCTATTTAATAAGAATATTAACATCTGATATAGCCACTTTTGTCAAGTATGCTGATGATCTCTCTGTTTCTATGCCTGTCAACTCTCAGTCACATTGTTCCAAATTAAATAAAATAAAAAAAAATTAGTCAATGGTCCCCTTCAAACGGTCTTAAGCTAAATCCGTCTAAATGTCAGGTAGTCAATTGCAATTTCAGACGTAAATGTGACCTACAACAACTAGTTAGCTCACATGGCCCCACTATCATTGGCGGCACAGAGGTTGAAAATACATTAAATGTCGAGCAACCTACGCTGAGTTTTTCCATCGATCTTTCCTGGTCCTCCCACATCTTGCTGGTTACTAGAAAGATGTTTCGCTTAACATTCTACATTAGGAAATTTAGGCAGTCTGGCATAAAACTGTCTTTGCTTTCTCAGTTTGTCAATTCTTGTATTCTACCTATCCCTCATTACTGCTCCCCATTAATCTATCCTGGACTTCTTAAGAAAGACTCTGCTTTGCTGAGAAGGGCACTAAAAGCCGTTGGTAGGGCTAGTTGGATATCGTTAAACCAACTGTTTAACACTGTTGTGGATAGACATATAATGTCATGTAAGAAACTAGCGAATACAATATTGTCAGACCCCGAGCATCCTCTCTATACGCATCTATCTCCTTGCATTTCATCTGGTAGAACTAGAAGCAGCTATAGGCGGCTATACGCTAGGACTGCCGAGTACAAAAACTCCACAACACCATATCTGGCACAGCTGTTATGTGATAAGAAATCCGTTAGGTATGACACGATCAACTTACTGCGGCACTCTAACAAATAGTCCCATTGGCTTTTGTTTTCCTTTCTTCGTTACTATTTAACTGTCGTTCACATCTATTACACACTAATTTCGTATTTCATATCCTGTGGTGCATTGTTTAAGTTGTGAACGCAAGGCTGTTCTTCTTATTTCTTTTTATTTATCTATCTTCTTTTGCTTGTTGCTTTTTGACCTTAAAATCTTATAAAATTTATGAGGTAATTAGATGGAATATATTGTAATACATGCTGAAAATTCCATACCTGTACCACAAATACTGTTTGAAATAAAGCTGTTATTATTATTATTAAAAGACTCAAATTAACCCCAACATTGCTGTGGGGCAGCTTCCATACAGATAATGAAGGCTTATCAGTAAAAAAACAAATACTGTACGAGAAAATTAGTTAACCAAGGTTCAACTGTAAAAGGAGCCTTAGAATGAAATAGGAGGATAATATTTCTAACAAGGTAAGATTAACCAAATGTTCAGTCGGCAAGTATCACACACCAACGTTTCCCGTAGATAGTCCAAGGCGGCCAACACACTGTCATTGTACACGCCACCATGAAGAGGAGTATTACATTTGAAAATTAAACAAGAACAAAGGCAAACTATAAGAGTCAGAAATCAAAATATGGTATGCAAATGTGAAATTGATGATATACAGTGTAGGGATAATACGCATAGTAATTACAAGGTTAGTTGAGACGTTTGAATAAGTATACATATTATAAGTAGATTGTCCAGGAGAGGTTTTTCAAATGATTTGCCCATTATACACTATTTCCTTTGAGTATAGCAGGGGCTTCCGCTGTGAACAGAAGGTGTAACCAAGCATCCTTCGAATAGCTTGACCTTATCTTATGTATTACTTTGAAAAATGTTTCTATTGATGCAAAATTATATATGAGCACAAGTTGGCTAATACTCAAGGTATTGATTCATCAAATTCGACGTTTGAAGATGATATTACAAAATACTCTTTTGCATTTTTACGCAATACCGTACTGATACGGCCTTTGCACAACCTCAACTTATCCATTTTCCTCCTGATGTCTAATCTGACATGTTTTGCTATCAACTGATAATGGTAACTGACTGTCGCTTATATTTTAGCGATATTTGTGAACCCTTATGAGGTGATTGGTTACAGCATTTCATTATGAGCTGACGTTGCTTAAAGAACCACTGGAAAAACAGGGAGTACTGGACAGCTGTTTCTTCAAACCAGTTTGAGACTCTTCAGTAGTACGCACTCACCTCAATGAGGTTCAAACCCAGGATCTTCTGGTTACAAGGCTAGCGACTCGTAGACCACTAAGCCACTGGGACCCGATCCAACAGGCAGTCCATGAATTCTAACATGATGTAGCGCAACCGCTAGCCAACGTCTTCGGCGAGTATTTGTCCTCACACTGCTGAAGAGTCCAAAACTGGGACGAAACAGCTGTCCAATACTCCTATGTTTTAGAATGGTTCTCTAGCCAATATCAGTTCATGATGAAATCCTGCAACCAATCAACCAAATCCTTACAAACCAATACTTGAATACTTATGAAGTGAATTCTGAAAAAGAATCTTTTAGGCTGATTTTCTTCGTTTTTTAATTTGAAGTATCAAAAATTCACTCATGACATCGGAGGTGTATGAACAAATACAGCCGTGCAGTTCAATTATTCCGACACTATATGAATTGTTTAAAATGCCTAAGTAGGATGTCCCACTTCAACTCAAAATATCATCAGATCGCGAAGTGGCTAGTAGATATCCTTGAGGCAGTAAGAAGACAAATTATAGCCTGAGTAATAAATTTAATTTCACCGACTCAATGGAAGATATCAGTGTGTTTGAAAGACAAATTCTTTCACTGGATGTCACCTCCTTGTTCACAAGCATCTCCCTGACTGAGATAATATGCTTCATCAGCAACAATATTGAAACCACCAACCTAGAAGTTCCTCTCCTTACCAAAATTCCTGAAGCAACCACTTCTCAGATGTACTTATAACATCCAGTTCGATTTTGAAGAACAATTCTGTATACTCAAAGATGGTGCAGCTATGGAATATCCTCTCAGTCCGCTCTCGGCTGAATGCTTCCTGCTGAGTCTCAAAAGCAACATCGTCGATCCTTTGATTAGTCAACTGCACCTATATAAAAAGATACATAGATGGCCCGTTTATAATCTGTGGTGAAAAACTTGATATAGACTATCTCCTCATATTAGTCTCACATGCGAGGAAGAAAGTCGCAACCGGCTTGTATTTTTAGATATAATTCTGAGTCGGAGAGATGATGGCTCAGTGAGACGGTCTATCTACAGAAAGCTCACTTGGACCGGGCAATACCTTAATTTTCACAGCTTCTGTCCATTACAGTATAAGAGAGGCTTGGTGAAGTGTCTATTTAAGAGGATTCAGCGTATTTGCACGGATGATGTTATAGACAAAGAAAAGGTAATATTGATGGATACTCTTCTTGAAAACAGGGATATCCTTTAAGATTTTAAACAGGTGTAGAAGTCAATTAGTCTTTAAACCTACAATCTATACCGCCCCTAAGAAAAATGTTTTCATCAAATTACCATATAACGGGGAAATAAACAGTAGGATTTTGAGACAAAGGTTGAATTCGAACGTCCGTAGAACCTATTGTGCAGCCCAGCTTGTAATTGTCGAAAAAGCCAAAAATATGCTTCACTGTAAACCTCAAAAGTGCACAAGTGATTACGCCACATCCCACACTATATACCAGTCTTCGTATGTGTGTGTGGACAGACATACATAGGGAGGAGTAATCGCGCTTTCCATGTGGGGATGACAGAGGATATCCCAAAATGGTTAGAAAAACAAATGAATTGAGGACAACCAGTAGACGCAGGTGTCAGACTGCTAACTTCGTCAATAGCTAAACACCTAATTGAGATGAACGATACGACTGATATTAACTCAGCCTTTAAGGTCATCTATAAAAACGGTCAAGGGCGCTTACTGAAATACGCTGAGGCTATAGCTATTCATAAACTTAAGCCCCCCCCTCCCCGTTTGTGTATTGAAAAACAGTTTACTATTTCTCATAATCTACCTTGGTAATCCTTATTTGATTGGATTACCAAACGTTGTGTTAATTATTCTTAATTCTCTTTTGTCACTTTGTTTAATTTAACTTTTCCATACATATTGACTTGACAAGTAAATGTGTGACCAGATTGTTAAAAATGTATAGTGCAAATACATCACACACTTTTTCAGAAAATCTCCGTCTTTTAATAACGCTATCAAAATATCTCCTCAACAACTTCAATGTGGCATACCCATAACTAAAATTCACCTAAGAACGTGAATCAAACATGACATTCCATTTCTGTATGTACTATTTACAAGAAGATAAGACTGCACGATCCAAAGATCAGTATGTCACAAACCAACATGAACTGGACAGTTTATCATCTTCCAGAACTTCGTCCCACTAATCTGAAAGTGAAGCCTAGTAGGCTTATTATGCTCAAGGATTAGAACAATCTGTTTAGAAGATACAACATAAAATGATAATAGGTGTCCACAAAGTTATATCGACAAAAACATGAAAGAAAAGTATCCATCGCCAAATATTACAACCATTCCTAAGAAAACTCTCTTCATGAATCTGGAATTCAAAGACGACATCGATAGCAGAAATTCTCAGAAATCGCCTCCCTAGATATCGGAAGAATACGATTCAAGCAGCCAACTTACGAATCAAATTCTGCAGCAGACAGTTAATGCAGTCTAATGCTAAGGATAAGATACCACTTTTGGTCACCTCGGTGTGTTTTTATCATTTTACTTGCTCATGCAGAGTAAAATACGAAACAATATATAAATTTTAAAATATAATTAACAATCCGTAATATTGTGATACAGACGTCGGTGGCACAGTGGTAGAATGCTCGCGAATCACGCAGGTTGTTCAGAGTTCGATCCCCTGCCAACGCACTCCTTTACCACGCTAGGCCAGTAATAAGACTGGTAAAGAGGAAGAAAGGTTGGGCATGAGGCTGGTTAGCAACCCCATCCAATAAAAATAAACATCACTGCTACAGAAACTTCAAGCCTCTAGCTTGAAACCCTATCTTCCACTGGGAGCGTGAAGGAATTTTTAAAATGATATTGTGGTACAAGGGTGCAGCTGTGAATATAATTGACACAGTCGTAATTAAAACTTTCATCTAGTCATGTAGTCGAACAAACGACAAGGAGGAGTACTTATACCCTAGAATCTGGAAGTACAGTCAGAGTATCCATTTCTTGGTAGACTAAGTTCATTTCAAAACTTCAGTTCATTGATTACTCTTTCAGTAGCTAATTTGATATAGCACAATTTAATGGTTCAAATGAGCTGTCCTTAAGATTTGACAAAATAGTTCTAAAACATTTGGGCGCAAAGTGAGAAGTAGACATTTGTAAAAAACTATATTTGTAAAATCTCAGCGATATTGAAATGAGTAATTCAAACGTTTTCTACATTCGCCAATCTGGTCCAAACTTCTTCAGGGAAATTAATCGAAATTAACATAACAGAGGTTTATATATATAAAAGAATATTTCTTGTTTTTAAAAACTTTGTCCAATCATGAGTCATAAAGCAAGTATTAACAAGTATAATAAACAAAATGGTATGAACTACGATCAAAATTTGACCTCGGACGTACAAATATTGGTCTACCTTTGTTAAACACTTTGAACACAGTTTGTATGTGTGTGTGTGTGTGCGGATAAAAAGTTGTAAAACAATGTCTTAAGGTCTCCATAAGTAGATATAGCAGTCGGGAACTTTAACCAAGTATTATTAGTTAGTGATACATATCCATTCTTATTTACTAATTAGGATTTCCTATGCGTCAGCTAACATCACACCTTGATGTCTGTTCGAACTGTCAGTATCTAGAATTTTACGATTAGACGTATTTTCAAAATTATGGTGTTTAGGATTAGAGTTTAGTTGGACAACCCCGTCACACTTATTGCTTTGTCTTCTCTCTGAAGACTGAGCTGCTTTATTCGACCTACTGAAGTTGTCAGGTAACTCGACAGCTACGGATTTAGGATACACATTCTGTTGCAGACAACGGAGAGTGGAAACACGATGATTGTGCCAATTACATAGTTTCTTTGTTAATTTAATTCGATTGCAAAATAATTCGAAATGAACTGTCATCAAGATTCCACAGAATAGTTCTAAAATATTTGAGCGCCGAGTGAGAAGTAGACATTTGTAAATCCAAGGTTAAATTTTAATCATAGTTCATACCATTTTGTTTATTATACTTGTTAATACTTGCTTCATGACTCATGATTGGACAAAGTTTTTAAAAACAAGAGATATTCCTTTTATATATATAAACCTGTGTTATGTTAATTTCGATTAATTTCCCTGAAGAAGTTCGGATCAGATTGCCGAACGAAACGTTTGAATTACTCATTTCAATCTCGCTGAGATTGATTGCAGAATATTTCACATTCAAGACGAAACAGCTCTCAACTGCTCTTTGGATTTCAATAGCTTTCAAATCGCTTTCACTTAGTAATATAACACTTCTTTTTCTTATCCTTCATTCTCATTGCCTAGTGAATTCTTTCTTTTAAACAGATTTTCCAGGCAATTGTTAATTTCTGTTATTTAACCTAAAGCCGCTGTTCAGTAGGCTATTGATACTGAGACATGGCAACATCTTTCTTTATGTGAATTCTACTCACTTGTAAATTACATTTCATTACATTTATGTGTATATTGAGAAACATGAGCAAAACAACAAATGTAACAGGTGTTCAGTTTAATTAAAACAAGCAAAAGAAAACGCAACCTTCTCTCTGAGACAGTCGCCATTTTGAATAACTAAATTCAAATTTATGCGTTCACAGACATACATACACACTAAGAAGGAGACAATAGTCGTTAAAAAGAGCCCTGTCCTATATTCTTATTACGTCATTTAGTCATCTACAACTATTGGTCTTCTGATTTAAGATTTTATTTTTTCATGTGAACATCAGTCACTTTGTGACTTGGACTGTTGTCAAGATTTATCAGTAGTATATGAAGAGATGTTCAACAGCACACAAAATATCAAATAGTGCAGAGGTGGATATATCGCGTCAAAGAGAGCAAATGAAACCGTGTTGTGGTGAAATATGTCAGACACCATACGAAAACAAACAAAGACAATAAGAAGGGCATTATTAGCACAACATGATTGTTAATAATAATGTAGTCCATGGTTCGATATCCGGCCACTAGACCCACTCCTTCACTTCACTAGGCCAGTTATAAGACTAGTAAAGAGTGAAGGCTGGGCATGAGGCTAGCAATACTATCCCGTAAAGTAAACACCACTGATTCCCTTGGGAATGTAAAGGAATAAGTCATTGAGAACGAAGAATATTCTGTCAATAATTTCTGCTCTTCAGATTCTTACAATTATAAAATATAATATATATTTGTTGTCGTTACAATAAGCCGTTTCGTCTCACTTTGAGACTCCTCAACAGTACACACCCACCCCATCAAGGTTTGAATTCAGGACCTTATGTTTACCAGGCAAGCTCGTAGACCACTTAGCAACTGGGACCCTAACCAATGGCCAGTTCATCAATTCTAGCTTATGCCAATTCATGACGTAGCGCGACCACTTAGCAAAGTTTTTTTCGATGAGTTACTGCCTCACCTTTAACCTTCTGCACCCTACTGTTTATGGCTTCCCAGTAGAACCTCAGGCCAATACCTGAATGGGGCCAGTCACTAGTGAGCATAAGATCGATTTTCAAGTACTGATGAAACAAGATTGTTGTCACAAAGCTCATGAAGCCAAGCTTCTTGTAACTTACAGGATTTCATCATGAGCTGACATTGGTTGGAGAACCAGTGAAAAACCTAGAAGTACTGGACAGCTACTTTGTCCCAGTTTGGGGCTCATCAGCAGTACGCACTCACGGGGGCTCGAACCCAGGACCTTCCGGTTACAAGGCGAACTAAGCCGTAGACCATCGAGTCACTGGGACTCCATCCAATGGTCCATGAATTCTAACTTCTACCAATTCATGACATTGCGCGACCGCCAGCTAATGTATTCGGCGAGTATTTGTCCTCACATCGACCTGCTGCACCCTACTGGTCACGACTTCTCACTAGAATCCCAGGTAACTACCTACCTGAATAGGGCAAGTTGCTAGTGAGCATCTCATCGATATTTATGTGTTGGTTTGTAGAGATTTGGTTGGTTTCAGGGCTTCATCATCAGCTGACATTGGTAAGAGAACCAATGGAAAACCTGGGATTACTTGTAACTTGATTATAGCCGTATTATGATAAGTATTATAGGATAACAGAGACTGCAGTTACATAATCGTGTCAGGAAAGAGCGGCGTTTGGTACTAAAGATAACAGGAACAGTAATATGATGCATAGGTGTGCATTTTAATTCAGGTTGCCAACCTTTATGATGCTTTTCCCTAGTTCTATCAGAAACTTGAAAGTTATCTGGTTTTAAAGAGTTTATAAACTCCCAAGAGTGGGTTATACAACTTGATATCATAGACTGATACATATAAAACAATTCAAACACTATAAATTAGTTGTAACATGTATCGATGGTAATTAGGCAGCCCAGCGTTGGAAAAAGCCGCCTTTTTCGCGTCGTTCCACTCTCAGTGAACTTTACGAGAATACTTACTAATGCCTAGTAAATCAGTTAAGGTTAAGAAATGCGCTAGCCTGAGATTCGAAGTCGAATCATCTCTATCATTAACATTCATTTTTTCATCTAGTCTTTTAAATTTTGATCATTAAATTATTACTATTATTTTTATTACCATCTTTGTCGATCAAGGTCAGATTAAGCATAATCCAATTTTACTAAAAATAAAACTAAAAATTAATGACTGAGTGATTTTAGAATAATAATAATGAAATAGAGGTTGAACAATTATGTGGTCAATTGTGATGGTTCAATTTTCGAATCCAGTGCGTGGGTGTATGCGTGGGTGTTTGTCTTTCATGTGCGGTGTAAAATGTTACATTGATACGTAGGGAAGCATCGAATTAATTATAATAGAATATTACTGTTATAATTACTGAGCAAATATACAGGTGAAAACGGAGGGTATACCTGCTGAAGACACTTTCGAGTGACATTTCAAGTCAGATCATTGAGTGAATCCTGACGGAAGACGAGAAGTGGGACACTAAACGGTGATGTGGGGTATAATATGCGAGTGGGTAGTGAAAACCTGTGGACAGCTGTAGAAACTAGTGCAAGTGAGGTCTGATGTCTGACTGAGAACACAAAGAATGATTAGTAATGTATTATCAGATCGCCAAATGTAATAGCTGGTCTCAATAAAGAAAGAAAGATCAGATTTACAGTATAAAACGATATCCTTCTATTTCATCAAAGATCCTCATCAGCTGCACACCACTACTTGAAGTGACACTGGTTGTAAATGATGACGATAACGTAATCCAATGTTTGGCAAAAGAAATAGTATTAAAAAATCAACCCATCCGAAATATAAACATTTCAAGTGGCCTTAGTTTTTTATTATATTATTATTATATCCTTTAAGTTCTTGAGGATTATAGGCCTTCAGCTGCGCGTCTCCATTGCATTCGGTTTTCTGCCAACATTTTCATCCCGCTCCAAGTCTGCCCACACGCTTTCATCTTCTCTTCACATGACCTCCTCCAAATCACCCTTGCACTGACGACCAACTCGCCACTTTCCTTTCGGGTTCCACTCGAGCAATGGCTTGTCTAGTGATGTCACTTGATGGTTTCCTAAGCGCATGTCCAATTCACCTCCATTTCTTCCTGCAGATTCGTTGCACAGTTGGTTCCTGGTTGCTTCACACCCAGATATCCCCGTTGCTGATCTTTTCTGGCTGGCCATCTGATCTAGAGTATTCAGCGAAGCCATTTTTTATACTTTCAAACATTGAAAAATGTTATTGACATTATTTGTAACTATTGTATTTTGAGTTGAATCCAGACAGACAGACATTGAAATTTGAGGTAGTTCGTATTATCTTATGACAACCTGTGAGATAGACTGATGATATCATTTTATCCTGCAAATCTGTTTTCTCCTTCTTTGCTGAAACTTATCAAGAGAATTAAATTAATGTAATACCTGGTCCAAAGTCAGAATTAAACGGAAGGATGAGAGTGCAGCTATCAGCCTCCCTCTGTGAAAATAGCATCTTATCGCCATGGAACTTCCTTAGTACAGAAAAACCAAAAATTGAATTTTTGTATAGTCATTTCAAAATTAATTTTTATCTTAAGGTAAATTTCTGCATGAAGTGACGTATCAGTTAGACAGTTATCAAGATAATGGATCATTGGACAATTGTTAGGTGTCACAGGATTTCATCATGAGCTGATATCATTTGGAAAAACATTTAAAACCACCACTTGGCTACTGCACAGCTGTTTCGTCAACTCAGGATATACTATTCAGGAGTACGCACTCACCTCACTACCAAGGTTCCAACTGAGGAACTTCTGGTTACAACTCTATCTCTTAGACCATTCAGGCAGTGGAACCCGATTCACTGCCCAGTCCATGAATTCTGACTTCTGCCAATTCAGGACAAATAGTAAATGGCACTGGCCAATATCATCGCAGGTGAGTATTTGTCCTCGTACGTGACCCGTTGTGCTCCACCAGTCTTGACTTCCTACCAGAATTGATATGTATCCACATATATATATATATATATATATATATATTTATGTGTGTGTATGTTGGTCTCTCTTTCTGTTTGCTCGCTTAGTCTGTGACCATTTCACTTGTATGAACCTGTCTCCTTTAACAATGTATATTCTCCTTATATCATATATAATATGAGTGTTTGTTGACAGCCCGTTGCTTGGTGACATATATCCATATATGGTGGTTGTTGATATGTCTGCTATATTTCGCTATGTATATATGGATCGATACTTCATTATAATTAGCCATTCATGTTAAGCCTGTCTAGTGATTTGTTCACACCCTTTGTCTGGACATTCATATATATTTCGTTCTCACAATCTTGTGACTTACTTACTTACTTTGGTGTGGTACCACTTTTGCATTCTCCTTGTGTTGGAAAATAGAAGTATCATCGCAAACCTAGTGGTCTTCTGATTTCCGCCTTCTTGCGTCAGGACTATTAGTTCCTCGACCAGTCCATTACAATTTGGCGACGGGGAAAACGAGTCCATAACAATTTAGCGACGAGTACATAACAAGAATCCAGGTAACTACCTACCTGAGTATGACCAGTTAATAGTGAGCATCACGTTAATATATATGCCTGTTGATTCGCAGATAACAGGACTTCATCAGGAAGTGCCATCAGTTGTAGAGCCATTGGCAAACCTGAGAGTATCGGACAGCTGTTTCTTCGTAGTTTATACCCGAAAAGTCCTGGGATAAAATCTTAGTGGTGTATGCATAGTGCTGAAGAGTCCAAAACTAAGCTGTCGAAAAAGCTATCCAGTCCACTCGGGAGTTCGTCTAATGTTTCTGTAACTGATGTCAGCTCACGATGAAATCTCGTAATCTGTCAAATGTCTTCAAACCAACTTTTGAATGTTAAGTGTTAGTTTAAGCATGCACAGAAGACCCTACCAGGCATCTAATTGATGATCTTCAGGTTACAAGATGAGCTGTTTGACAGCTTCCAGCAAATAGGTTGGAACTAGGTGAACTATGAATATAATGCCACTGACGTTCAGTATCGTTGATAAGCGTCTGTTTCTATTTTTTTACTCTGTGTATACTATCGATCGAGTTTTTATTAGAAACACAAGGACTTCATATGTCATAAAATTACTGAAAGGTTACATGACAGCTGTTTTATCGCAGTGCTCCTTATTCTACAATGATTTCTTCATCAATTTCGATTGACTACGTAATCACACTGAAATCTTTAACAACCTCCTTGTAAACTGGATTGAAGTAGGCAAACTTGAGATTTCGACAACACATTAAGAGAGGACGTAGTTTATCTGAAACGTGTCATGTATTGGCGCAACACATTTCAGACATTCTGATCACACACGTACATATCATACACAGTTTTTATAGAAGGCAAGAAGGCATGAATAATTACAATACAGATCGGATTGTGTACAGGCCAAGGTTACAAATAATGGGTAGGGAGACGCAAAAGGTGTGAGTGAGAAAGATATAAAGAGAAAAGAGAAATACAAAACAAAGAAGGGGTTCGAAAATATTCTGAAGTAAATTGGTCCTTGTGTAGGGGACTAATACTAGAGTTCACTAATATCACAAATATGAGAATAATAATTCAAGTCATTGGAATGTTAAATAACAATATATTACCAAAAATGCAGTGACGAGTTATATCAACAAAAAGGATTACTTGTATACATAGTTTAAGTCCTCTGCTACAAATTATTTATATAATCCACGAGTGCGTTAATTGTTTGGGTTGCGTCTGCTGTAGCTGCTGTTTTTCGGGTGTAGAAACGTCTTCGGTTGAGAGTAGTAGACTCCTACAATAAATCCGAAGTATACAACACGGTGTGAGTTGAGCAAGTAAGCAGAAATAACCAGGGAGAAGACGAAGTCTCCAACAGCAGAGTGTATTTTTCAATTGTCCACGGAAGTAATGTATATTTCAACAAGAAGCGTTTTAAACAAAAATCATGTACAATATCTCGAATTTCTACAAATAACCGAAAAGTGTACAATTGCATTGTTACGTACTCCACACTTGGTTCTAAATTGGATTACCAAGGCAGGTTTAAGGTGATAACAAATAACTTTTGGACACATAAGACAGGTTTAAGTCTTTTTATGGCTAAGGTTTCAATGAATTTAAGTATGTGACCCAACCTTGTTTTATATATCGGCTTAAAGGCATTGTTAAAATCAACCTTATGACCCGCGTCTATAATATGCTTCGCTATAGATGATGTTGGACATCTATTTCCGGGATCAATTGTGTCTAGCGATTTCATTTGTTGTTGCAGCCACTTTGGAATATGTTCTGTAGCCCTAACCTTCAGAGACCGATGGCTCCTCCCTATGTACGTGTCTCCACACATGCATGTAAATTGTTAAACACAGTGGGATGTGACACTATCGTTCGGATAATTTGAGAGTTTGCAGGACAGCATGGTTCTCGTTTTCTCTATGAAGATAAGTTTAGCTGCATGATAGGTTCTGTTAATTACGGCTTTGATTCCTTGTCTAGTGACCAGACTTTGTCGATCACCTCTGAACGGCAAGGATATGTAAACATCCTCTTTATGAGCTGATTGGATTGAGATTAAGTAAAAACAGATGAATTATGATGCTTGAATTTTTTACTCTCACCCGGAATCATGTGCCTACTACTCCTAATACTCACATATATAAGTAGTATATAGTGTAAGGACTTCTGAATTTTGAGATTTCTAAGGATCTGGGGATTATTTCACTGTAGATTTCGTCACGAATTAATATTAATCAGAAAAATATTGTCGATTTCAAAGCATAGGACAGCTCTTTTTAGTCCTGCTTCAAGACTTTTTGAAAGGAAGTATACGCTAACAACTTCAGGATTGCCACATTGCGACACAGGTCTGGTCATTTATTGGATTCGCTCTAACTGACCTCTGAATTTGCGAATTCGTGGCACCATAAATCAATGTCCTTGACAGGCATCCTCTTCATCCTTACATGGTGAAATAAATGGCTGAATAGTTAACAGACTGAATTAAAAGTCAATCTGAACGAAGAATACTCTTTTCAATAATTTCCCCTCTTCAGGTTCTTACAAATATTATATTTTATAATTGTAAGAACCTGAAGAGGAGAAATTATTGAAAAGAGTATTCTTCGTTCAGATTGACTTTTAATTCATAATATGGGAATATTTCACACTACCAGGTTAATAGACTTGCCAAGTAAGCTGAAGGTTCATGAGTTTGATCTCTAGTCATGTATTGAGTACCTATCGTTGAAGATTCTCACACTGGGACGAAACGACTCTCACGGTCCAGTGTTTCTTGGTTTTCAAACATTTTCTAATTAAAGTCCTGAAGAATTTATCTCTGCCCAGGTTTTTGTTAAATTTAAATATCCCCATTATTAGTATTAGAACAAGATATATATATATATATATATATATATATATATAAGCGAACAATACTGTTGTTTTCAATTAGATCTTCTTCAGGCTTTAATCTAATTTACATAGATTTATATAGAAAAAAGGTTAACCAATGACAGTTTGTTTAAGGTTCGAATAATGAAAATAATAATAACCATAATGCGGTTAATGTAATAACGACGATTATAATGATAAGAAAATGTAGTGGTAATAAGGTTTATCCAAGTAGCAATATGAATAATAAGGAAGGTAGTATGTTCATATGTTTATATTTACAGTAACACATATTAGCGAACAAAATTGTGGTTTCAATTAGATCTCATCAGGCTTAACTCTAAGTTTACAAATAAAATTCAAATATAAACCAATCACGATGTTTTGTCTATAGGATAATACGATGGTGAATATAAATTGTACAATTAGTGATAGTAGTAGTAATGATAATAATAAAAATAATAGTAATGGTGCTATCAATAATAAGAATGAAAAAATGAGGCAATCTGTGATAACACGAATAATGAAAAACAGCATGATTAAACAAACAATTGTTCAGGTGGAAGTAGTCGATAAAGTCTAGTAAAAACAAATGAACCGATTAAGTAATGTTAGATTGTAAGGGAACGAAATGAGACACGTTTTTGTAATGAAGATGTGATAAGATTAAGGGATGGTAAGAAAGGAGTGGAAAATATAAACAATGGGTGGTGTAGAAGTCTTTAGTTGGTTATGTCTTAATAGGCCAATAAGGGAGGGAGAATAGCTGTACGAACTTCTTTTGAATGTATAGTTTAGGTTTAATAGTTCGAATGCCTACCGCCTCAGCTGTGTGCAGTAGACGAATACGAAGTCTATTAGAAAGATTCGGTGGAATACGATGAATTACTTTGAAGGCTCTCGTTTAATCCATAACAGGACCACTATCAATTAAATGTGACAAGCCACCACGATGGGAGATGTTCGCTGACACGTTGGCTAAGATGTCTAGTAGTAGTGTGCCCAACATAACTATCACCGCAGGTGTAGTTGAATTGTTAAATGCACATAGATGTGACAAAACTATCAAGCTTATCCTTCGTTTGCGTCCCAATCATTCGTCATGCTGTTTTTCATTATTCGTGTTATCACAGATTGCCTCACGTTTTCATCCTTATTATTGATAGCACCATTACTATTATTATTATTATTATTATTATTATCATTACTACTATTATGACTAAGTGCACAATTTATATTCACCATCGTATTATCCTATAGACAAAACATCGTGATTGGTTTATATTTGAATTTTATTTGTAAACTTATATATATTAGAGTGAAGCCTGATGAGATCTAATTGAAACCACAATTTTGTTCGCTTAAATGTGTTGTTCTCAATTTGACTATGGGAATATTTAATATACGTTTATATGTAGACAATTCAATAAGTATACTAAATCAAATCTGAAAATTTGCGTAATGTTATAAGTGAATTAGACAGATAATCACAGTTTAATTAGATATCATAAAAGCACAAAGAAAGTGGAAAATAAGATAAGGTGAGAAGATTTTAATGAGAATTTACCTAGGCCAAGCAAGGGAGATACAAAGGTAGAATAAACTTCTTTTGCATGCGAAAACACTAGGATTCTTCTCTCAAATTAATTAAGCTCATAGCTTCGGCTATGCGTAAAAGGTGAGTTCGAATTCCACTCAAAAAGTTCGACTAAACGCGATAGATAACCTTGAAGGCACTTCTTCTGCTCAATTGGTGATCACTGTCATCAATCAAATGAGACAACATAAAACTTTTAGTCAATTGTATTACGTCATCTAACTTACTAACTCAATCTTACTTTAGTTGCTGTCCAATTAACCTTGTTTCTATATTAGATCATTCTTTTATTACCTGATCAATTATCTAATTTTGATAAAACTTTTTATAGATTTTATTTGGCATTTGCGAACCATGAGGGAAGATGCTTGGTAATATGATTGTTAATCTGTCTAGTTGTTCAATCCATATAGCTTTCTCCAAAACAGCATATAGATTTGTAAATTCACAGAGAAGTGGCACAGCCAGGTAGCTTGTCTGTCACTTGAACAATCATAATTGGTCGGCAGCTGGAAATGACAGACAAAGTGTAGCGGCAGCATAAGTCCGCTTTATTGCTCTAGACAGTCATAGATGCAGGACTTCCCTTTTAAATATATATAAAGTTATGTAAATTAGAGTAAAGTCCGAAGAAGATCTAATTGAAAATAAGATTGTTCACTTGTACGTTTTGTCGTCACTGAAGTCTAATGTAAGCCCCCCTGGAGCTAATTTATATTTCAACGGCGACTTCGTTGTCGAAAAACTCAAAAATATTTTCCGTAACAGCTAATAGATTTTTAAATGCCTTCACGTTCCTAGTGGAACATATGGCTTCAGGCATTAGCTTCGAAGTTTTATTAGTAGTGGTATGCTTATGGGTGGGATAACTAACCTCGAGCCCAACCTATCCTCTTTGTCTAGCTAAGGCAGGTAAAAGAATATACCGGCTGGGACTTGAACCGCAGACCACGTGCATGGTCAGCCAACGCTCTATCACTGAACCACCGACACACAACAACTAATTTGCAATCAACACAATGCGAATAATCAAACATTCCAAATACAGAATAGCTAAACTGGTTTGTATTATTATCGAAAATCTTTTAAGCATTGAAGAATTTCCATACTAGCTCCCACCATTCCTTTTGTAAATTACTTAGAAGTTATACATATTTATATATTGTATAGAGGAACAATAAATCATGTCAAAACATCAGTGTCGTGTCACATTACATAACAGCTGCATTGCGCAATCTATAAATCGATAAATTTCCCGACACATACCTACCCAACAAAACGTCGATAACTGATATGCCAACTGATTTGTGTTCACATGTATGTAAGACAATCACGTATGCATTGAATTTAAATATCACATTAATATTTCTTTCTACCTATCCTTTCATTATTGATTTAAACAACAAACAAACCAACAAACAACTTAAAATGTGCCGCAGGAATTTGAACCTCAAATATCCCGCCAGATATAAATTAAAACAAAGAAAACGCGGGATATATAAGCGGGGAAAAACAGACAGTTGAATTAAATAACGACATGATTTGTTTGTAAAGAATCTTTCTATGAATTTTTATACACAACTATTAGAAGGTTAGATGCTGTTTTTTTACGTTCAATTTATTTGTTTTATCAAAAGACACAAATCATCAAAGTCAATGAGGAATGGAAAAAGGATGAGAAAGAAAGCTGAGTTAGACATTACAACATCACTTATAACTTCATTAAATTACGTGACTGAAAAAATAATTTTCCAGTTTAATTTAATCCAGTTTGTATAATTCATTGTGATTCTTATCATTTACATTTTTTATCAAATAGAAAATGAGAAAGTTGAATGTTTTAATGTCATTTTTGAGAAAATCGAATCATTTCAAATAAATTTTAATGATTGACTTTGTCCGGAAAACAGATTACATTTAGAGAAATATTCTGTGAGAATAGTTGATTTTAGAGTTTAAATTATTATGAGGATATAGGTTATAATTGTTTCTGAATGAAGAATATTCTTTTTAGTAATTTATCCTCTTCAGGTTCTTACAATTACAAAATTTAATATATTTGTTTTCGCTACAATGAAGGCCAGTAATGCGGTGAATACATTGAAATTGAAAAAAATGGACCCAGAGACAACAGCGGACTTGATGATGCCATTGCTACAGAAGGTGTGTAAAGAGGGAAAAGTACCCGAGGATTGGAAGAAAGGATACTTATTCACACTACCAAAGAAAGGAGACTTAAGTCAATGTAAAAACTGGAGCGGAATTATGCTCCTGTCCATCCCAAGCAAAACACTAAGCCGCATCATCCTGGAGTGAATCAAACAAGCCAACCTGGATGAAAAACTTCGACCGGAACAGGCTGGATTCAGGAGAAACAAGTCATGTATTGATCAAATCGCCACTCAACGGATCATCATTGAATAGAGCTTGGAATGGTAGTCACCTCTTTATCTCAACTTCTTCGACTTTGAAAAGGCCTTCGACAGGCAGCGTCGATCGAGAGGTCATTTGGAAACTACTTCACTACTACGGGGTCCCATCGACAATTACACATCTCATCCAACAGTTATACAACAACGCTGCATGCCAAGTAATCCACAACGGGAAACTTACGGAAGCCTTTGAAGTGAGGAGGGGAGTGAGACAAGGCTGTCTACTATCACCAATGATCTTCCTGATTGCAATTGATTGGATAATGCGACAGACACCGGACAATGAGGAAATAGGTATAAAATGGACTCATACAAAAACTTGGAGGATCTGAACTTCGCTGATGACATATGTCTGGTCTGATTTCCTATAAAATGGAAGATATGCAAGTGAAAAATAGGCAACATGTTGGCAGAAGAAGCATCCAGAGAAGATAGGCCTTCAGGTGAACATAGATAAAACAGAGGTGATGAAGATTCCTGGCCAACAGCAGCAGCAGCAACAACAACAGACAACAATCAGCCAGCATAAATGGGAGGAACCTGAAAGAAACAACCTCCTTCACCTTCCTACCTGGGAAGCATCGTTTCAACTACAGGCCGACGAAACTGACGAGGATATCAAACCCAGAATCAGAAAAGCAAAGCAAGCTTTCAATACTCCCAAGTTTGTGTGGAGGTAAACAGCACTCAGCATCAAAAATAAGATCCGGATTTTCAACTCCAGTGTGAATTCAGTGCTACTATACGGATCAGAGACTTGGCCAGCGCGTCATAAAGAGCATCTCAAACAAACCTCAGACTTTTATTAACAGTTGTCTTCGCTCAATACTCAATAGCAGATGGCCGGCCAGAAAACATCAGAAACAGGGATCTCTGGCAATGAGCGAATCAACCCATCAGGAACCGATTGTGAAACAAATAGGCAGAAAGAAATGGAGGTGGATTGGATTAGCCATACGCTGAGGAAACCATCAAGTGACATCACTAGACAAGCCATTGCTCGAGTGGAACCTGAAAGGAAAGCAACGAGTTAGTCGTCAGTGCAAGGGTGACTTGGAGGAGGTGGCATGTGAAGAGGAGATGAAAGCATGTGGGTGGGAGTCTTGGAGCGGGGTGAAAATGTTGGCATAAAACCGAAGACGATGGAGACACGCAGCTGGAGCCCAATGTTCTTCTAGGAATTAAAGGATACAATAATAATAAACATTTTTAACGTAGAATAACAGAATAGTTAGTTATAGGGTGTCAAAAGAACCATATTTAGAAAGGTAGAGACCAAAGCTTAATATACACAGTTCCGTAGCTTCGTCCTGATGAAAGGCAAACGTAATCTGATCAGGTTCGTAGCATTTTGAGCGAGGTCCATTTGTTCCGCATATTGTGTAGAGAAAGAACTCCAGATCACCCGAGAAATTCTAAGCGAGAACAGAAATCCAGAAAAGTTCATTAAAACCAAAATAGGGTACAGTAGTGTTCAACAGGAACTGGCAACGGTGGAGACAAAGCCTCTTTTTTACGTCTCCAATTCAAGGGAGATACTCCTGCGGAGATTCCATGGCAACGTTTAACCAGGGTGAGCAGGAAAACTTTCTACTCTGCACATCTGTGTCTATCCTTCAGTAGCCATCCAATATTAACCCAGAAACTCAAAGATGTCCAACCTAACCTTAGCTCTTCTTCGTACATATACCATTTCAACTGTTCCTGTGGTTCAAGTTATATAGGGCGCACGATTAGGCAAGTGTGTCTACGGATTCGAGAACATTTACAAGCTCGGTTCAGCAGGGGTAAATTAAGTGCATAAAAAGCTCGATCCTGTTACACTTGGTCGATACTGGACATCGTATCAATGGGAACAAAGCTTTCAGGGTTGTATACAGAAATCTGAAGTCGTTATCACGTACAGTTCGCTTACGTCTCCTACACAAAGCTGAATCTTTTGCAATAAGATCGACTAAACCGGAACTTTGTATCCAAAAAGAACAGATCCACACGCTGTCCTTACCATGGCCAAACTTGGATTGGTGATAGTTCTTATCACCGAGAGTACTTCTTCCCCTTAACCCTCTTGCTTATTATTACAAATATTATTATTACAATTATTATTATTTTTATCATTATTATTCGTCATAATTTATGCCCTCGATGCAAACATTCCCTCAATACTATTGACTTTTCCATTTATACTATCCGGACTGATTATTAGTGATATTATCTCTTTTCTCAATATATTTGCCTCCACCTGTTTCATTCCACACATTCGTTATTTCATTATGAACCACCTCTTATTACAGTCTTACTATCTCCTGTTTAATACAGATCACTTGAAACTAGCCTGATACCTTTTATAACTTTGAACTGACCTGTCAATTGTTCCAACTCCACATTTTACGAATCTGTTATGATCAGTCACCACCACTGTCTCCCATTTAACAATATTTTGTGATCGATTTCAGCCCAGAGAACGTTTGTCACACAAATACGACCATTTATTTTGACACCCCATAACTAATCTGTTATTCTGGATTAAAAATGTATCCGTCGCATTATTATTATTATTATTGTTCCCTTGGTTTCCTAGTGGAACATAGGGTTTCAACTGCACGTCTCCACTTGCCACTTCTGTCTTCTGCTATACTATTCACCTGCATCCATGATAGCCCATACTGTGTTTCAACTCCTCTTCACACCATCTCCTCCATGTCACCTTTGAACTATGAATTCGCCACTTGCCTTTCTGTTTCCACTCGAGCGATGGGCTGACGCGCGAGCGATGTCACCCAGCGGCCTCTTCAGCGAGTGTCCAATCCATCCATCTACACTTTCTCCTGCATTTTTGTATATTTGGGCGATTGCTTCTTGTTTTGTTTGTTCCCAGCCATAGTTTCTTTTTGGTGATTCTTTCAGGCCCGGCCATCTGATCTTCAGTATAGAGCCAGCGAAGACAGTTGTTGGTTGAGAAAGGTCTGCAACAGGCTGTTGGAAATATTCTTTGTGACCCGCCCGCCAAGTTTCTGATCCGATTCGTATAAAATAACTGACTGACTTGACGTTTGTATTGAAAATCCTACCGAATTTTGTTGTTGATGCTGAGTTGAGTGACGGCGGAAGATTTCCAGATTGGTTTCAGGTTGATGAATGTGTTTCTCGCTCGCCTTCCCGATTCTCGCTCGATTTGACATCCTCGTCCGTTCCGACTTCCAGTAGTTGAGACAATGCTCCTTGGATAAGTGAACGAAGTAACCTCTTTCAAATCCCTTCCGTTTATGCTGATTGGTGCTGTATGTTGCTGTTGTTCTTGTTGGTTGGTTATTTTCATAACCTCCGTCTTTTCTATGTTTACCTGGAGTCCTGTCTTCGCCGGCTGCTTCTTCGACCAGTTTGTTGGTTTTCGCTTGTAAGTCTTCGATTTTGTGTGACATCAAACATAAATCATCCGCAAAATCCGTCGCCCAACTGGCCTTTATTGTAACGACATCAAATATTATATTTTATAAATGTAAGAACCTGAAGAGCAGAAATTATTGAAAAGAATATTCTCCGTTCAGATTGACTTTTAATTCATGATATGAGAATATTTCACACTATTAAATCTTATAATTGTTTCTGCCGAGTTTGGGGTTTGTTGCACATTATATGACCTATGACGCTATAAGAGGAAGTGACTATTCAGTTAAGAAAAAGGCGAGAATGTTATTATTGGGACGCTCGATTAGAATTCATTGGATCAACTTGATAGGAGCTGTTACAAATCAACCCAGTGACTATTTCTCACTCACTTTTACTGACCTGAAGGACGACCTACCTAAAATTTAGGCTACCAAAAGCCTTCATTACTATATTGCATATAATTTCTATTAATCACTTTGTTTTAATCGATTAAAACATTATTTATAATGGTATTATTTACTCTCATGAGTATTCAAAGTCTAATTCACACGTTTCTACTAAACATATGAATAAGCACTCTACTGGATGGTAGATTATACCAGTAGATGAAATGGCTGTTCCTCAGTGATGTCCTGCGTTCATAAAATGTACTCCTGAACTCTTTATAACTGCCATTCAACGGAATGCCGTGTATTTTGCGAAGGCAAGAAAAGAAGAGATATCATCATGATGGATTGGTTTATGATTCAGGTCAGATAGAACTGTGTCACACGATCTGCTGTCAGTTGATGTTATAATTGAAGATCTTGGATGAAAAGGAAATCTATAAAAGAATACTTCTTTCTATAACTTCATCATTCGGCTCTATAGTTAAATGTATATTAAAGTGAATGAATGAATTAATGTTATAAGCAACATTAATGTTTAAATAACGTCAAATCGATAATATTGATAGATTACAGCTGAATCGCATCAACATAACAATAAACTGAAGGTCAGGAAATTTAGGAAACATGATAATACAAATTTGTGGATTTCTAGTCTCTACTGAAGGCCAGCCTAGGCAGTAGTAGTGGCTGACTGGACTTGCTTCTTTTGCACACAAATCACTGGTTGTTTGACGAGAATTGCGATAGCCTCTGCTATTTGAAGCATGCGGCACCTGGATGTTTTTGACAATTTATTAGGCACCTAGTGGCTACAGAAATAGAAGCGTCTATTTCTATTTATTCACCCTCTTTTAGTTTGCAGGAGCTAAGTCTAACGCGTTAATTTAACAAGCACTTCTTGCGAGCCTGATATATATAAATATAAGCTGAAAGCTTCACAACAGATTTAAACATTTTTATGCGGTTGTGTTCTCTGAGCTGGACAGTTTATTTGCTAAGCCTTCATCGTCCTACTAGGTAACATCTTCAGCGCATACTTCAATTTGAAGTGAGCTTTCTGATTTCTCCACGAGTTTATTATTCATCTCTCCCGGTGACCTTTGACAACCAATCACGACTAAAGAGTGTGAAAACATACAAAACAACCAATCACGTCCAAGGTCACCGGGAGAAATGATTAATAAACTCGTAGAGAAATCTAAAAGCTCACTTCAAACTGAAGTATGCACTGAAGATGTCACCTAGTAGGGCGATGAAAGCTTCGCAAATTAAATATCCAGCTCAGAGAACACAACCACATCAAAATAATCCACTTAAGCTATAAACCTTCTCTATCATATCTAGATTTAAACATCTTACTGATTGGTCTTGAAATCCTGGAGATCTGTAGCTGTAGATTCGTATTTATCCTCACTCTCGACCAGTTGAACGACCCCACTGGTCACGACCTCTCATTAGAACTCCGAGCTGCAAGCAACGTCGCCCTGCAGCCAATGACTAGTGAATATCAGACTGATCTGGTTTGTATAGGTTCAATATTTCACAAGTTTGATCATGGATTGCTGTCAGTATGAGAAGCACTGGCTGGTGGTCGCGTTAGAACTCATGTGCTGGCCAGTGAAAAGTTGGCTGTGTTCCAGTGGCTGAATGGCTTACGAGCTTTTCTTGTGAACAGAAGGTCCTAGATTCGAAACCCAGAGCCGATTGGTCACAAACTAGGAGGGTGAAACAGCTGTCCAGTACCTCGTACTAGTTTTGAATGGTTCTCTAAATGATATCAATCCGTGGTCGAAATTCAAACAAATTCTTGATGCTCACTAGTGACTAGCTAGAAGACGGAGTTCCCTTAAGTTTAAATGAGATCTCATGACCAGTGAGGTCCATTCGGTCAAGAGTAAGGACAAACGCTTGCATGTGATGACATATTGGCCGATGCTAGTAGCACTAAGATCACGAATTGGTTGGAGTTAGAATTAAAACACTGGCCATTGAGTCGTATCCGAATGCCTGAGTGGTGTGCCAGCTTACTTTGTAACAGTATTAATGCCAACTTCATTGTCAGGTAAGAACTCGAAATTTTACATTTAATTCTAATCTAAAAATATGGTGTAGATATGTGGATGACACTTTCACAGTGTTAAAAACAGAATATGTGTCCAGCTTCTTCACACAGACACACACACATAAACTCACTAGTAGAGGGAATAAAATTCATATTTGAATCGTAAAATGAACAAGGAGAATCACCTATGATGTTAGATTGTAAAATAAAACGAACAGGAGAAGGTAAACTGCACACTCGCGTTTATAAAAATCCCACGCATTCTAATAGTAGATATTTACCCTTCAACTCATCTCATCCGTTATCTCTCTTTAACGGCAGGCTTAGTTAAATGTCAAACAAACCGAGCAGTAACACTAAGTGGTAAAAAAGACCTAAACAATGAAACGAAACGGATAGAAGAAGCGTTCGTGTCAAATAACTAACTATCCTATAAAATTCATTAGGAAGATCAGAAAAGGTCAACAGTGAAATTTAAAGGATGGTGGAACTAATAATGATAACATAAAGAAGAGAGAATATAAGACATCTACAGTTATACCATATAAAGAGGGGCTATCTGAGACCCTACGTAGAGTTCTCGATACAACAGGAATTGGGATTGCACTCAAACCTACAAACTCACTCAGAGACAAGCTCTTCATGTTGAAGGATCCTGTTGACCAAATTAGACAAAATAATATTATTTACAAAATACCTTGGAATGACTGTGAGGTCAACTACATAGGTAAAACTAGTAGGTCGAGAGTAGTCTGATTGTCAGAACATAAGAATTTAGTGGCTAAAATAAGAATGGCTGACCCCGAGAAGATAAGTAATTTAGAAAACAGCTCAGCAACTGCACTGCATGCATCAACACAAAACCACACAATAGGGTGTGAGAGGGTTAAAATTCTAAGAAGTAATATGTGTAGGTGGAGAGAGAGAGATAATTATTACTGAATCCTGGTTCATCGAGTCTACACCGAACACATGCAATAGGAATGATCCATCACCAGTACCGGAAATATGGAAAATACTACCACCAATCAAATCAAGCTATGGAAAATAATGGAATTATATAAATGAAGTTAGAAAGTTGTGTGAGTACCTTAATATAGTTACGAGATGCAGCAATTAATTGTACTCGAAACGTGGTCATTAGTAAATATTACTGTATGACACTCTGTGAGACTTTATCAGAATAAATTTTACCCGAAATAGAATTATATTCAACAACAGTGGAGAATTTCTATTCTTATGTTAGTCTTACAACTAGTCTAGTTTACTAGTAGCTGTTGGTGAGCCCAGAAAAATATAGGGGTTAACGTGAGACTAGCAATCCTACCCTTCAGAAAACAGCAACACTTCCACTGAAATCTCGAAAGTTTGTAGTCTTAGGTTCCACTTGGAAAGAATGGAACAAAAAATTACATTAATAATGAATAACTCAAATAGTCTAGTGGCAATTTTTTTACAAATCATGGAAAATACCCTCCGGGAAATGAGAGGAAAAAGAACAAGAAGTCCCTGGAAGACAACCATCTCTTTTTGGCAATTTCATTCTCAAAACCAGCGTACAATCAACTTGATATGAAAGTTCTTAGATGTGAATGTAGATTACAAGGGGCTTGAAATCAAAAGATCTGAATGCAAATGGCAAATGTGTGTTTTCACTAGACGTAGAATCTCTATTTACTAAAGTTCCATTCGCATAACCAATTTGTTTCCTGTGCAAATATATGAAGGATAGGAATCCGAGAATCAGAATAGTAATATCATATAGGAAAGAATTGTTACTGAGTTGCTCATTTAATGTACAATTTACCTTTAGTGACGATATTTACAGACAGAGAGATGGGATTGATATAGGCTCTCCTTTGGTCCCACTTTTTTCTGAACATTTAATGGCCACTTTGGAAAATGGGATCTTAAAATCAAAAATAGGGCTACCTTGAGGGGACAAAACTAAGTTCTGCTATCAATGGAACGACCTACTATCACCGATATGTTGATGACACATTTGTTGTTTGCAACGATATGGATCACGCATTGGCATTATATGATCGCCTAAATGAGATCCATCCAAATATCAAATTCACCATGGAATATGAACATAAAAATGAGTTCAATTTCCTGGATCTAAATGTAAAAAGAACAAACGAAGGCATGGTCGAAAAGTTCATCTATAGAAAAGGAACCTAGACTGGACAATATCTTCACTATAACAGTTATTGTCCCATAAGCTTTAAACGCGGATTAGTGAGGACTATGAACGAAAGAGCCAGGAAGCTATGTTCACCAAACAAGGTTGAAGAAGAATTAGATTTCGTTGAGAAATGCCTAAGAGAAAAGGAATACCCTAAGGTATTTATACAAAGTATAGCAAAGAAAAAGATGAGAAAGAAAAGCATCCAACTGTAGAAAAGAAAAAGGCGTTTATTTGTCTACCATACAAAGGAGATGCAGTGTCATAAAAGATTGAAAGTTGCAATAAATAGAAGCTTCCCGGCGGCAAAACTCATAACAGTATACAACACCATTCCTTCTTTAATCCATTCAAAACTGGATAAATACCCTGTTGATGTCACCTCCAACTGCGTTTATGAATTTACATGCACTTGCGGGAGCAAGTACATTGGAAGGACAGAAAGAAGCGCTTCTATCCGGTTTTCTGAACATATTCCCAAAAACCTGTGCCTGAAAGGAAGCAAATATTCTCAGAGTGCAATTACCAGACACACTGTTGATACCGGACATCTCGTAGAGATTTCTAAGTCCTTCAAAATATTAAATAGACAAAAGACAGCAAATTTACTACGATTTGCAGAGGCGATCGCAATCAAACGATTTAAACCAGACATGAATACAGAAAGAGAGTGTGACTAACCTCTCACTACCTTGGTATCATAATTTTATTACATTAATTAGTCATCTAATTTAGTGATCTCAACTCACTGAACAAATCTTAATCTCATAAACTGTAACCGCTTTTGTTTTTTGAGTTGTTATGTGAACCTACAAGCTAACACTGTTCTGTTAATCAATCTTTCTTCTGTTTTCTGTCTTACCCCTCCCCCTCCTCTTCTCAACTTTAAAAGCGTATAAATTGATGATGAGAACTTAAACTAAAAAATGGTATTGCTTTCACTTTGGATGCGTAAATTTTATAGTATCACTTCTCTACCACCACTCAAACATTAAAGTATGTTATTATCATTTACATAACCATTGTAATTTCAGGTAGTGTTATGCAGCTGATGAAATAGAATGATATCATTTTATACTGCAAATTTCATCTTCCTTTCTTTATCGAAAAATAGATAAGTTGCTATTTTACAAAAAGTATTTTGACTACATTTTTATAGTCTGTCATGGTGATTTCGATTTACAGTGTATGCTTACAGCCATTTAACAATTACCAAACTTCATTTAAATTCACAATGGTATTGGAGAATGAATCAAAGATTATATTTCTGGACTTTGAATTGACAAGAAGAGATGATGTATCTCCGCAAAGATCTGGGCGACAGAGAACTAAACTTCTATAGTTGGGCACCTATCATTCAGAAAATAGCTCTCATCATCTCATTGACCCACCATATCAAAAGAATTTACAGCAATGACTGCGTACATGAAGGGTTCTTATTTCTAAAATACATCCCCGATTCAAAATGGATGCCTAGCACGTTTCATGGAGAAGAACATGAAACTAAGGCAAAAAGAGGTGAAGGCGGTTCAGTGCCAAGGAAAATGCCATATACGAATCTGGACTTCATTGGAGTCTCAGAGGCAGTCATCCCTAACAGGAGAATCTCAGGTTCCCTAAAGAAGACCTTTCCTGCAGTGACTGTAAGAGTGACATTCTTTAGCCGCTCACTGCTTGTAAGCGATGTGAAGGACAAAGTTCCGCATATGATCTCTTCATTTTGCATGTATCAGCGCGCCCGCTTTTGCGCAGCTGGGCAATTAGGTGGTTCTATGCCGGTTCTATCGAAATGTGTTGGAGAACGCTACCAAGCATGGCTGCAAAGAGGAGATCATAAGCGGCAAAAGTGAACTCCTCGTCAACACCTGTCACAACATCTCTACTGACCCAGCATTCAGATTCATTTACAAAGCGAACAAAAATCTGTCATAAGCATTGCGTTTCTAACTTCTTTGTACATCAGAAGCCCTCGCCATATGAATTGAAAACCCAGAAAAATGTGTTTAGAAGAAACTAGTCTAACCTGTACATCTACCAGAGATAAAGCTCAGTTTGACTTGTTAGCTTCCATTACTGTTCGTTTCTTCATTTTTTGGAATTCCCCTTCATCTCCTGTTATAGAAAAAACTATTATCTCAATTTGTTTCCATCCCCACCCCATTTACATCTGTATTCGTTCAAAACCTAATTTACGCATAACACAACTATTGTCTACGTCTGGTTAATTTGGTTTATTAGCCCCTTGTAATCGGCATTCACACTCTCCAACTCTCATATCTACTTGAAAATTAATTATCACATGTAAATCTCCTACGTTATCGTGCAGAATTCATTTAGAATGATTGTACCTACATAAACTTATGTGTTTATAAGCAGAAGTTGTGTGTTTGCGCAACGCACTGCAAACAGTCTGATCGTACATGTAATTGTCATAAAAGTACATAAACGTGAAATTAATAAAGAGTTAAGAGGTGAAAAAATAAATTTCGGTCAAGTTAAAAGGACATATTCAAAGTCAAAATAAAAATGAAGACCACTAAAGCAAATAACAGAGGCAATAGTACATCTACCACGGCTAGTAACAAAACAAAGTTTACCAAGAGAGGTGGTTTATTGTGATGATGACGAATTGTTCCTTTGAATGGATTAAGGTGGTGTAAACTTTCTAATTGCCAGTTAGGGATTCCATAAACTTTAGGATACGCCCTATACACGTTTCATAGATAGTTTTAAACGGTGTGTAAACATCAATTTAACTTCCTGTCTCTATAATATGTTTTGCACTAGAGGAGCTAGGTCTCCTGTTCTCACCATTAATGGGTTCTAGGGATTCTATTTGTTTCTAAGGCCATTTAAGAATATGCTCTGAAGCCCTTACTTGCAGAGATCGGCGGGTCCTCCCAATGTATGCGTGTTCACACGTAGGTTAAAAATTGGTAATCAATCTAAGCCATTTGAATATGCGAAAAAAGATGCCACATCCCACTGTATTTACCGATTTGAATGAACGTGTGGACGCACATACAGTGGGAGGACTCATCAAAACATATTTCTAAATGGCTCCAGAAACCAACAGAATCTTCAGAACCCATTAATTATTGGTGAAAACAGGAGACCTAGCTCCTCTATTGCGAAACATATTATAGAGACAGGAAGTTAAATTGATGTTTACACACCGTTTAAAACTATCTATGAAACGTGTTTAGGGCGTATCCTAAAGTTTATGGAATCCCTAACTGGCAATTAGAAAGTTTACACCACCTTAATCCATTCAAAGGAACAATTCGTCGTCATCACAATAAACCACCTATCTTGGTAAACTTTGTTTTGTTACTAGCCGTGGTAGATGTACTATTACCTCTGTTATTTGATTTGGTAATATTCATTGTTATTTTGGCCTTCAATATGTGCTTTCAACTTTACCTAAGTAGTCTATTTTCCCGCCTCTTACCTCTTTATTAATTTCATATATATATACTCCTAAGACAATTCGGTGTGAGATCAGATTTTTCGAAATGTGTTGCGCAAATACATTACACGCATGGTTCAGACAAATGACGTCTCCTTATTTCTATGTTTAAATTCATAAAGGGAACTAAGTGTTTTTAATTATGTGTTGATATAAATGTGATTGTATAGCTGCTTTTTAGTATGAAATAGCCGAAAGGAGATGGATAGCTTCGTTGGAATTCTTGTTCTTTTATTTTTTTACGAGTTGATCATGGATTGATATCAGTTAGAGAACCGTTGGAAACCAGCTGGAGGGAGTACTGGATAGCTGCTGTTTTATCCTAGTTTAAGAATCATCGGCAGTACGCACCCAGTGGGATTCGAACCCAGGCAAGCTCGTATACCATTCAGCCACTGGAACCCGATTCAATGCCTCATGAATTCTAACTTCTACCAATTCGTGATTTAGCGTGACCCCGACAATTGTCGTTGGTGGGACATCCATCTACACACATGACATCTAATTGGACCTCACTGGTCACGACTTCTCACTAGAGTTCAGGAAAATCCAACCTGTAGCAAGTCACTAGCGAACATCAGATTAATCGTTTTTCTATCTCTTATGGTGCTGTCTATAACTGCAGAAGTTGGAGACACACGACTGAATATCTGAGACAGCATGACTTCTATCCAGTGTACTGAAACTGCGTTAATAAATTTATTTGAAGGCTGTTTTCGATTCCATATAATTTATTAGTTACCTAGGAAATGTGTGTCACTAGCCCTTCATTTTTCCTGCAGACTGAAATTTATCTTGAAGGATTTCACCATGAGCTGACATCAGTTAGACAACCACTGGAAAACCAGCTGAATGTACCGGACAGCTGTTTCATCAAACTAGTTTAGGACTCATTAGCAGTACGCACACACCGGGGTTGCCTCAGTAGGGCCAGTCGCTTGTGAGCATAAGATTAATTTTCAAGTATTGGTTTTGTAGTGATTTTGTTTGATTGCATGAAGAAAACATTGCGAAATGGTCGTGCTATGTCGTGAATTGGCAGAAGCTAGAATACAAGGACTGGCCATTGGATCGGGCCCAAGTGGCTCAATGGTCTACGAGCTATCTCGCCTTGTAACCAGAAGGTCCTTGGTTCGAACCTCGGTGGGTGAGTACTGATGAAGAATCCCAAATTAGTTTGAAGAAACAGCTGTCGAGTACTCTAAGGTTTTCCAGTGGTTCTCTAACTGATGTCAGCTCATGATGAAATCATCCATGCAATCAAACAAAATCCCTACAAAACCAATACTTGAATTCTATCAATCAAGTTTGCAGTGTGGCCATCATGCCATTAATTGTCTCACCGTTACAGTGCCCTCTGAAATGTTGTTATTAGATGGTTGACGGCAATCAAAAGGAAGCCCTACCTGACTTAAGTTTGGTGCTAGTTGGCACTCACCAATTAGTCAGGAAGGCAAATCTGCAACCGCCTTGAAGAAACTCATGCCCTTTCTGAGATTCATACCTGTGTCACCTAGTGCTGCAATCAGTTATAGACGATGCCACTGAGCTATTCAGGCTCGTGACAGACCTCCAGTAGGATATTTCTGATTGGACACCAGGCAGTAACTAGTGGGATGTGTCTAGTCCTATCTCTGGTGCAGACTGAATTCTATCAGTTAAGGCTTTTATACAAAAGGAAGTTCATTGAGGAAGTCTTTAAGCGAATCAGGTCTACAAACTGCCTTAAACTAGAGTGTAGTTTACTTCTAAATTATGATTATTATTATTATAATAAAGCAAAACTGACCACTATTCAAAAATGGGAGAATAAAAGTATTTATCGTCAACAAATGAATAAATGTTTTGCATCTATTGATGCATAGGAAATCACGTGTCTGAATAACCCGACTACATGTAATTTCATGAAGGCTAATGCATACATCAACTTTCCTCAAAATTCTTATCATCATTTTAATCATTCAACTGTATTCTTGGATTACGACGTGTTCAAGTTCAGATTGTCTTTATTTATCTCTTAATGTATTAGGAGTAGTGTTCACTTCTCAAATGAAACAAGGACAAAATTGTTTTGGAGAATTAATTTTGCTTTTGATTGAATAAAAACACGCAGTCATATGGCCTAGTATCGTTACTTAGCCTATTTTACTTGAAAATTTTGCATGAATAGTGAATATTATGCAATAAAATACTCTGAGGGTTGTATCAGTAAAAAACTGCAATTTCACAAGCCTCCGTAATCGCAAGCATCTTCCTGATTCTTTATCTGCTGACAACAGTGAATGACTTGATGACGTCAATATCATGTCTGTAGCCCACAAGATGCTTTTTTATTAGGCTTTGAGGCAACTTAGCAAATGTTTCATCATACAAGTAGACAATCGCCTTGCTCTACGATCTATGTATTTACTTCCACAAACACCCTCAAATTGATATGCGCAGTTTGAAGTGTCTAGGATTGGAGGCTGGTCTTCCCCAAAATTGTTGAGGTACCCACTTGATGGTGTTAAGAGAGACTAGTTTTGCAGCATAATAAGTTCTGTTGATATCCTTTTTCGTGTCTTCACTTGACTACACCAAAGGCTAAACCAAGATCGACGCTTATCCTCAAGCTCTTTGATTCAAATCCTGACAGTGTCATGGTTGTGTGTAACTAAATGAATCCAAAGTGAATGCAAAATGCCAGTAATTATTATTGAAGAATCACTGGAAAACCAGCACTAAAGTACTGGACATCTCTTTCATCAGCCTAATTCTAGACTCTTCATCAGGGCGCACCTACCAATATGGTTCAAATCCAGGACTTCCTGGTTACGAGGCGAGCTGGCAGACCATTCAGCCAGTGGAGCCAGATCTAGCGGTCCATGAAACCTAACTTCTACCAATTCGTGATCTTTATTTGGTGCAACCGCAAGCTAATGTCACGGGCGAGTTAATGTCCTGTTGCCTGATTTGGTGGACCACGCATGTTACGGCTAAAGATTACGCTAAATATACTTCACGAACTGGTAGAAGTTGGAATTCATAGACCATTAGGTCGGGTCCCGAAAGCTTGATGGTCTTGACTTTACCTTGTAACGGGAGGGTTGTTGTTATGAACTATGTTGGTGGGTGCCTACTGATGAAAAGTCCCAGACTAGGCCGACGAAACAGCTGTCTATTTATCCATTGATGGTTTTCAATAGTTCCCTAACTGATATCAGCTCGTCCTGATTAATCCCTTCGGAAATGGAATGTGATTCCAAAATATCTTTCCTGGATATTCAATTCATAAAGTATGGCAGTGGAACATTGAAAAGGTACATTTATAGAAGGCCGAGATACAGTGGACAGTTCATGAACTCCTGGATCTGGATACGTTTACATATAAAAAGAGACGAGGTCCACCCAATGAGCCACAGAATCCACAACATCTGCAGTCACAGCATTGTGGAAAAGGAACTGAACACTGTAGAAACGGTTCTTGGCATAATAAATAATTGACATCATAGTCGAATGACCTTACACCAACCAATCAGATACCTCAGCTTTATAAATGGATGCTTCTCATAATCTTCGATGAAAATTTCACCCTAACTTTAATTTAAAAAACCCACCTTAAGCCTACCCTGACCTTGACCCTCAGTCAGGATAAAACCTACAACGAAGATTATAAAAGGAACCATTTGTAATGCTGAGTGAACTGACTGGTTTGTTCACGGACATTTAACTGTGATGTCTATCCTTTACTGTCGCCCGGTTCTCTTTGAAACTAGCTACCCAGGAAGTTTGATCTCAAAATTCATGATACCTGCACCACTAAAGGTACGCATACTTTTCGTCTTCAGTGGGACTCTGAACCTGAATCTGCAGTTTAGTTGAGAATCATCGGCAGAAATACTAAGAAATGGTTAGTCCAATACACTGAAGAAAGTCTTCCTCACAGCCGAACTTTGACTCCCTCCATGTGCAAAACCAATGATTCGAGTGAGCGTCAAGAACAAACAACCACCATTGGCTTCCTCAGTATGTATCTAACAATCCGCATGCTCATTTAGAGCTAGGTATGTCGACCTTACCCAGCGTTTGCTATTTAGGAGTATTACGGAACATTTAGCTTAGTTTTTTTATGGGTCTATTTTTGAACACCTGGCTGCTTCTGAACATCCAGCCAACTAGCGAAACAATTTTCAAAGTCATTCACAAAGTGCGCGAAAATCTCGTCAAAAGAGTATGAACTAAACATCTTCAAACAGTAAGAGCTTTGACGGTCCACACAATAAATTCTGAACTCGGAACACGGAATAAGTTTCTTCAGGCACTGAATCTAAAGTGAGCAATATTTGCTGCTTAAGCTACCTAAGTTTTCAAACGCATTCTTTAGTTTTCTTTTCTCCGTATTATACTTGAAATCCTCATGACAGTGATATTACTGCGACTCTCTTTCAATTTCAGTTAAGATCAACTCAATCGTATAAATTAAGTTATGTCACTCAATTCACTTATTCAACATTACTTTAGTTTCTACTTGACTGAATCCTTCTGGATTATCTAAGTTTTAGCTAAAACTTACAGTAATAATGACAAATCTTTGGAAACATTTATTCTGCGGTCATGATAATAATAATAATAATGATTTACTTTATTCCAGAAACAGTACTAGTGGTACAGTGTGGAATTTTCAGCACTTATCTACAATATTGCATCTAATTTCATCGTACATTTAAAAGGAGTATTACAAAAAAATCAGTATAAAAAACAACAACAAAAACAAAAAAACACAAAATAGTCAAAAAGTTCGAAAAAGGAATCCCAAGAAGTAGAAAGGAAAATAAACTACAATAATAAATAATTATTGAATTGAATTTTTGATTTTCCCGTCGATTGATTGGACCGAAGTGCTCGGTCTCAGGTTGACATGTCGGCTTCTTATGCAGATGCTTCGACGATGTCTGGATATTTAATTAGTATACAATTGGTGGATGGTGGCTAGCAGTGGAATTCAGGATGCGCATTTCGTCCTATTTGGGACTCGTCAGCTAGATGTACCTGCATTTCTCATCCAGCTGACGAGTCCCAAATAGGACGAAATGCGCATCTTGGATTCCACTGCTAGCCATCATCCACTAATTGTATACAATAATAAATAATATCTGAGTATTAGGTAGTGGAAGCTATGAGATGTTTATGCGTGGTGAACAATAAGCCCATATCAGACAAGAAGTTATGAAATAATATTAAGAATATTTATCGCCATGATGATCAGTTCATTTGATTAAACAACACTAAACAATCAATCATAAAATAAACATTTCAGGTTTTGTTTTTATTGTCAGCTCTAATGCGGTGTTTTTAGTGGTAGTGTGAGTAATCATGCATAATACAAAATTTTTTAAGACGGTAATAATGGCATACACAACCAAAGTTATCAGTTAATATTTCTGAACAAAAAAAACCACAAAACTAATATTGCATGAAGGTTAATAGCAGGACAATTTTGTAATATATAGTGCTTATATAGTCAGAACCAGTAGACACACAAAAGAGAGAATAGAGTAAAGTAAAAAAAGGTATTATTATTATTATTATATCATTTAATTCCTAGAGGAACATTGGGCTTCAGCTGCGTGTCTCCATTGCCTTCGGTTTTATGCCAACATTTTCACTCCGCTCCAAGTCTGCCCACATGCTTTCATCTCCTCTTCACATGCCACCTCCTCCAAGTCACCCTTGCACTGACGACTAACTCGTTGCTTTCCTTTCAAGTTCCACTCGAGCAATGGCTTCTCTAGTGATGTCACTTGATGGTTTCCTCAGCGTATGGCCAATCCAATCCACCCTCATTTCTTCCTGCCTATTTGTTTCACAGTCGGTTCCTGCTGGGTTGGTTCGCTCATTGCCAGAGATCCCTGTTGCTGATCTTTTCTGACCAGGCATCTGCTATTGAGTATTGAGCGAAGACAACTGTTAATGAAGGTCTGAGTTTTGTTTGAGTTGCTCTTTATGACGCGCTGGCCAAGTCTCTGATCCGTATAGTAAGTAGCACTGACTGACTTCACATTCGAGTTGAAAATACGGATCTTGTTTTTGATGCTGAGTGTTGTTGACCTCCACACAGACTTGAGAGTAATGAAAGCTTGGCTTGCTTTTTATATTCTGGGTTTGATATCCTCGTCAGTTTCGTCGGCCTGTAGTTGAATCGATGCTTCCCAGGTGGGTAGGTAGAGGAGGTTGTTTCTTTCAGGTTCCTCCCATTTATGCAGGCTGATTGTTGTCTGTTGTTGTTGCTGCTGCTGCTGTTGGCCAAGAATCCTCATCACCTCTGTTTTATCTATATTCACCTGAAGGCCTATCTTCTCTGGATGCTTCTTCTGTCAACTTGTTGTTTTTCACTTGCATATTTTCCAGTTTGTGAGAAATCAGACATATATCATCGGCGAAGTTCAGATCTCCAAAGTTTCTGTGTGAGTACATTTTATGCCTGTTCCTTCGTTGGTTGCCGTTGTCTGTCGCATTATCCAATCTACTGCAATCAGGAAGATCATTGGTGATAGTAAACAGCCTTGTCTCTCTCCCCTCCTCACTTCAAAGGCTTCCGTAAGTTTCCCGTTGTGGATTACTTGGCATGCAGCGTTGTCGTATAACTGTTGGATGAGATGTATAATTGTCGATGGGACCCCGTAGTAGCGAAGTAGTTTCCAAATCACCTCTCGATCGACGCTGTTGAATAAGGTTGGTGAATATTTGGGGTACGCCGTAGTACTCGAGAAGCTTCCAAATTATTCTGCGGTCAACGCTGTCGAAGGCCTTTTCAAAGTCGAAGAAGTTGAGATAGAGAGGTGACTACCATTCCAAGCTCTATTCAATGATGATCCGTTGAGTGGCGATTTGATCAATTCATGACTTTTTTCTCCTGAATCCAGCTTGTTTCGGTCGAAGTTTTTCGTGTAGGGCTTGTTTGATTCTCTCCCGTATGATGCGGTTTAGTATTTTCCTTATGATGGACAGGAGCATAATTCCACGCCAGTTTCTGCATTCACTTAAGTCTCCTTTCTTTGGTAGTTTGAATAAGTATCCTTTCTTCCAATCCTCGGGTACTTTTCCCTCTTTCCACACCTTCTCCAGTAATGGCGTCATCAAGTCCGCTGTTGTCTCTGGGTCCATTTTCAATGCTTCTGCTGGGATTCCATCTAGTATGCCAATAATAATAATTTAGGTTGCTAAGTATGTTTAAGAAAGTGTTTACTATAGAATACAAATAAAAGAGCCCAAATTAACAACGAAGCAAGTCATAGGTTTTGCGCTTAACATCGTCTCTGTCACTTAGAACACGGGCCAATGTATCGTATATGTATGTACAGACATGCGATTGTATTGCTAGAGAGTATTAACACTGAAAAGCGAAACGCTTCACTTAACACCTCTTCTTTCAAGTGGATTAATGGAAATTATCAATCTGCTATTCCCCTAACAGTTAAAAAGATCTCCTCTTCTACAGATTTTAAATTTGTATACCTTTTTAATAGATCATGGTGAAGGTTGAATGACACTTCGCATTGTGACAGGATTCGAACCATCCAGCTTCAAATTACCACATGAGTGCTCTACTGAGTGAGCTCCTAGACCCAATTATTAATTAACTAGGTCATAATTTCACCTACTATGACCACTATGGAAAGTACTCAGATGTCATGTGAGCGGATGATGCCCATATGTCCATTTATGATCATAATTAACTTTCACAAGTGCCACGTATCTGATCATCTGAAGTTTATTCAATCTCAGTCATACATGCACAACTGTATACACACAAAACTTAACCCTGTTCCTTATTTTTATTAATTGTCTGTTGGGTTTCTAGAAGAAAATATGGCTTAAAGGTATACGAGCTCACCTTGTAACCAGAAGGTCCTAGGTTCGAACCCCGGTGGGTGCGTACTCCTGAAGACTCCTAAACTAGTTTGATGAAACAACTGTCCAGTACTCCCAGGTTTACCAGTGGTTCTGTAACCAATTTCAGCTCATGATGAAATCCTGTAACCAACCAAATCCCTACAAACCAACACAAATAAGGCTTTAGTTGGACAACTCCATCGTATTATTTTCTCTGGCTCCACAGATACATATAAGTTTTGATTTCCTACTCTACAGATCTCTTCCATATCACTGTCGGACACTCTACGAGTGACCTTTTGTTCAGGTTCCATTCGGAAGCCTGGCGTGTGATTTAAATTGATGATCTTCGAAGTGTATGTCCAATCCATCACGGTTTCTTTATGCCTATTTGTTCTTGTCAGGTTTACTTGCAGAAGCCTTTATTGCTATCTTATCCTTCACGGCCGGTCATCTAATTCTGTAGGAGATGCTTTAAGTCATGTTCACACTAATTCTATGAATCGCATAGAAGCACGGTATTAACATTAGTGGAGTTGGGATTCGGGTCTTTTTCGTTGTACTGAGTGCTATAGATCCCTACACCGATTTCTCGGTAATTGAAGTCTGCCATGTTTTTTCTCGGTACTGGCTTTAACATTCTCATCCATGAGTTGTATACTAGAACAATACCGCAGTCGATGGAGACTTGTATTTTTTTATCAAACCCCTTTTATATCTAGTTACATGACATTTCCTATCCTGGAAGAGATCAACACAAGTAAAACTTATAAAAGACAGCCAAGGGAACCCCATTACTAAAGAAGAAAGACAAATTAAACAATAGGCGTATCACTTCAAAGGGCTCTTGAACCGACCATCACCTGCAACCCGTCCAGAAATAGCAACAACAGCACGTACACAACTGCAAGTTGACACCAGTCCTCTAAAGAAAGCTGAAGTCTTGAATGCAATCAAGTTTCTGAAAGCTGAAAAGGCAGCTGGACCAGATGGAATACCCCCTGAAGCACTGAAAGCGAACCCAGAGACTACAACAGATATGCTGACTTCATTATTGCAAAAGGTCTGGAAAGAGGGAAAGTTGCCTACTGACTGGAGGAGAGGTTACCTCGTGAAACTACCAAAGAAGGGCGACTTAGGACTCTGCAAGAACTGGCGAGGAATCATGCTCCTATCGACGCCAAGTAAAATCCTGAGTCGCATCATCCTGGAGAGATTAAAGGACGCACTGGAGACAGAACTCCGACCAGAACAAGCTGGATTCAGGAAAGGCAAATCATGTACTGACCAAATTGCAACTCTACGCATCATCATCACAGAATAAAGCATGGAATGGCAATCAAACCTGTACCTCAACTTTATAGACTGTGAGAAGGCCTTCGACAGCGTTGGCCGCGAAGTAATTTGGAAACTACTCGAGTACTATGGCGTACCCCAAATATTCATCAACCTTATTCAACGCCTGTACGACAACGGCACCTGCCAAGTGATCCATAACGGAAGACTCAGTGAGGCGTTTGGAGTAAACACAGGAGTCAGACAAGGGTGCTTGTTATCTGTCACCAATGATATTCCTAATTGTGGTGGATTATGCGTCAGACAGTATGAAACGAGGAGACAGGGATATCCTGGACCAACGCGAAGAACCTAGAAGACCCGGATTTCGCGCGTGGATGATTTATGTCTGACGTCACACAAAATCGAAGACTTACGAGCGAAAACCGACAAACTGGTTGAAGAAGCAGCCGGAGAAGACAGGACTCCAGGTAAACATAGACAAGACGCAGGTTATGAAAATAACCAACCAACAACAACAACAGCAACATACAGCGTCAATCACCATCAATGGAAGGGATTTGAAAGAGGTTACTTCATTCACTGATCTAGGGAGCATTGTCTTGACTACAGGAAGTCGGAACGGACGAGGATGTCAAATCGAGCGAGAATCGGGAAGCCGAGCGAGAAACACATTCATCAACCTGAAACCAATCTGGAAATCTTCGTCACTCAACTCAGCATTGACAACAAAATTCGGTAGGATTTTCAATACAAACGTCAAGTCAGTCAGTTCTCCTATACGGATCAGAAACTTGGCGGGCGGGTCACAAAGAATACTTCCAACAGCCTGTTGCAGACCTTTATCAACCAACAACTGTCTTCGCTGGCTCTATACTGATGATCAGATGGCCGGGCCTGAAAGAATCATCCACAAGAAACTATGGCTGGGTACAAACAAAACAAGCAGCAATCGGCCAACAAACATGCAGGAGAAAGTGGAAATGGATGGATTGGACACTCGCTGAGGTGGCCGCTGGGTGACATCGCGCGTCAGGCCATCACTCGAGTGGAAACAGAAAGGCAAGTGGCGAATTCATAGTTTCAAGGTGACATGGAGGAGATGGTGTGAAGAGGAGTTGAAACACAGTATGGGCTAACATGGATGCAGGTGAATAGTATAGCAGAAGACAGAAGTGGCAAGTGGAGACGTGCAGTTGAAGCCCTATGTTCCACTAAGAACCCAAGGGAACAATAATAATAATACATGACATTTCATTCTAAATTATGCCTAGAAGATTTTATCAGCAAGGAGTACTCTCTGTTCAATAATCTAAGCTATCAGTTAGGAAATCGTATAAACACACGGAGCCCTGGATTATTGTTTTGTCCTGATCTCAGCATCCACAGTGGTGCACAGCGACAGCCAAAACGCCTGGCAGGTCAATGGTAGAGACGAGCTCATTGGGCACTTGAAGACTTGTTTCGAATCTAATTACTTGTAATATCAAGGTTCTAACCTAAAAGGTACAAAGTTTTATCCCTGATACAGTCGTTGATGCGCATCGCTTATTTCTCATAGACTTATCTGTCCGATGCTTTTTGCGTCATAATGATTCCATCACTGTGATAAGATCTTTTAACAGAATCTGTAATGGAAGTAGGTTAAATCTTGGGTACTTATGAAAATTTCAAAATCTCCGCTATATCTGTCTGTTTTGCCTCAATTCAGTCTCATTGAAATCATCCTGATTACATTTACTTTATATTGAGATAATTATCATTTGAAGAAAAGTAAAAGATTTTGTAGGAAATAAACACTGTGGTGAATACAGTGAAATAAATAATTTAGACTAATAACTATGTTGTCAACCAATAATTAAAGTTTATATTATAGTTGTCATAGTAACAGTTGATGTAAGCAAATATATATATATATATATATGTACATAAATTTTTAATGTCGTCAATTTTATCTTAAGAATAAATTAATATGAATTGTTTAATATATACACATAAATTTTACTAATTATTTTTGTGTCTGTTTATACTTTAAAAGGAAATGATAAGTTTCAAATTAAATAAGTTTATATAAATGTATATGTTGTTTGAATTTATTATTTCTAATATGGTTACCTTGACTTAGCATTTGAATAGTCCAATTTTATACGCGGGAATTTAAAAATCTATGATAATAATAGGAAAATAAACAATTTTAAACTGATCTACTCCTAACTGGTGGTTGACTACAAGATGAAATATCCTGTAGCTCTAGTTGGAACTGGTGACCAGAGAGGTCCACTAAGTCAGGTGTGAGGACAAATACTCATGTTTTCAGATGGTGGTCGCCCCAACGTTGCGAATTCATAGAAGTCAGAGTTTATGGGTCATTGGAACTCTCCTTATTGGTTGGACAGTCACTAGGCTAGCCTCGTAACTTGAAGGTTTTGGCTTCGATCCTTTGCGCAGAAATCATAGTTGGGTTCTTCTTAGAAGTTCTAGACTAAAATGAAACTACTGTCCAGTACTTCCTGGTTTTCACTGGTTCTCTGACTGATTTAAGTCTGTGAACTAACCTCAAAGCATTTGAATCTCTACACACCAACACCCAAAATTGTAAGATTACACCGTAATACATACTGAAGTCACCTTGTCGAGGATGCGTAAGAATACTATGGTGTCGGATGACATCACTAAACTGAGTAAAACCATAGCTTTCATATCACTGGATCCCTGCTGTATGAGTGAACAGTCAGTCAGCCTACCTCTTTGTTCTATTTTTGGTGTTGCTTAGATGTGCCATGACAGGGAATTCTATACTAGATGGAAGTAGCTGTCCAATGCTTCCTGAAGCCATCTGGTAAACCGAACCAGCATAAAATAGGTGGTTATTTGCTTTATGGCTTAAATCGTTATGGTTCGAATATGAAGAATTTGTCTGGTCAACCAATGTGGTGTAACAAACAAGTAGGGTAATGTGAAAAATCCATAAATCTGTATAGATCCGAGGTTGGATTAAAACGTTTTAAGCTAGTAATCTAATGGTTCTGAATGTGTAATTCCTTTGGAGATGGAAGTTTACTGCATGATATTTTCCTTTCGTTCAGGATCTTCAAAAAATGACACTAAATGGGAGTAGATTGTGTGAGAACCTCGACTACTTAACTAGCTCGCTAGTTTTCTAGCCGGTCCCAAGCCCGGGTAAAGAGGAAAGCTTGGGCGTGGGGCTAGCAACCCCACACCACTAAACCTATCAAACTGCTAAAGAAACTTCAGCGCACAGAAAATATATTAAAAATACAAAAACTTCATATAATAATCTTATCCTTCTCTCGATTCGGAGAGGCGAAATGATGCGGGCTGCTGAAAGCCTTCGCGAAGCCAGTCAGACAGCCGATGTGTCTTCTCTTGGTGAAAGCAACAATAATAAGGGGGACGTGGAATATTCCTACAGTGTACGAAACTGGGAAAGCTGCTCAGGTAACCAAAGAGATGTGAAGATATGGCAGAGAAGTGCTGAATATCTGCGACAGCAGATGGAATGGATGTGTATTTTCAAATTTGTCAACTGGTGAGTCGGTAATCTACTCCGGTCTGGTCACCCAGACGACAATCACGAGAACACTATTGCACCCAGTGCCTATCATGTTGTCACCAGTGACAGTGGAACCAATTTTCTCTTCCAGAATCATGACAGCAAGATTCAACTAAAAATGTAGGAAGGAAGGTTACAAATATCTAATGCTACGCACAGTGCTAAAAACAACGCAGAACAAGAGAAGGAAGATTTTTACAGAAAAGCACAAATAGCAATGGACAACATCCTAAATAGTGACATCAAAATCCTCATGTGCAATATGAACGCCCATCTGGGAGCAGATAGTATAGGAAGAGAACTCGTCAACTGCTTACAAGAAGTGAAATGCCTATTGACAGTACTGCCAGTTAGCTAAGTCAGAAGCAGACCACTAACCCAGCTTAGAGCCTTCGGTGTTCAACATAATAGGATTCAGTCGTCTTCGAGAGGTCCACAAAAGAATAAGGGAGAAAAATAAAAAAGGTTTATGTGCCGAATACATGAACGAACAGAATGTAAGAAAATAGGTGAGGTTGAGTTATGCCTGAAGAAAGTCTCAACTTCTTTATGTATTAAGTCAAACAAAACATTTTCATAGAAATCAACAGAACATGAAACGATCTTATAATAAAAGTTTTCTTGTATTTCATAATGAATGAAAAACCAAACAATATTTTCTTTACTGACGTTTCACTATTCAATGCTGCTGCTAATAGCTTTATCAAAGTAACATTGATAAACCAGAATTTACAAAATCTCAACCAAATATATAACAAAGAGTTAAACGGTGAGAAAATAGACTAAGGTCAAGTTAAAAGGACCTATTGAAGATCATTAAAGCAAATAACAAATGTAATAGTACATCTGTTACTAACTTGACCATCCTTAGTCAGTCTGGGGTTATTTTTCGTTGTCAAGTTGACCAATCGATAAAGATAACAAAATCAAGTGTAGACTGTTGGATTTGATAAGTGTGTAAAATTATAAAACAGCGTGTGTTTATATAATGATATTGCTTATCACACTCGTGTTGATTTTGTCACTTCATGGGGAGGGGGGTGTTGTAACCAGGTCAGATTCTGTTTTCGTCCATCATTCACATTCAGTTCAGACTATTTGTGATATGATTATTTGATATGAAGCGCATCTGATGATTCTAAGACGTTTTTCGTGATTTCTGAAGTTTTTCTGGACTATTTCAATATTGTAAAATCAATTTTGTGGCCTGATTCTATAGCGGGTAGACCTACGGCTGATGATTTTTCAAGTTTTTCTAGTTCAACCGAATTTCTCAGTGGTCCAGCAGATGCTCCACAGTGTTTATATCTTTTGATTTTGATTTCTCGAGATGTTTGTCCGATGTATGTCACATCACATTCCAAGCATTTTATTTTATAGACACGATTAGATAGAGAATCCTTAGGGATTTGGTATTTTATTATTATTTTTTTGGATTACAGGTTGATTCCACACTGTATTTTTGGTACAAGTATGGAATTTTCAGCATGGATATTGGTAGCCGAAATTTTGCAGGCTGACCCTAGATATCATGTTTGCGATGGTAGGGGATCGAACCTCAGACCATGTACATGACCGGCGAGAGTCCCAACCACTGTGCCACCGATGCACACAAGGACAAGGTTGTTTCGTAGTGTGTATGATGTTTTGAAGAAAACTCTAACGCCGAGCTGATTGAATATTCCTCTGATATTGTCTGACGTCTCTGCTTTGTATGGAATTACGACTGTTGAGGTCCATGTTTTCGGAACACTTTTCCAACCGTACTTAATGTCAGGGTTGATTTTGTTGGTGAAATTCTTTGGGTAGTTGTTTTGCTTGAGAGTTTCACTAATGTTTGATATTTCTTCTTCTTTTGATTATTTCTCATCCGTCATCATCAAAGTGTGCTCGTCTAAGATGAAGTGAGACAATTGATACCTTTGCTCTGATGGGGTGTGATGATCCGAAGTCTAAATATTTATTTGAGTGAGTTTTCTTCCTGAATATAGATATACTGAAATGTCCGTTTTCCCTGCTCCTAACTAGGCAGTCTAGAAATGGTAGTTCACCGACGTTTGACTCTGCCTCCTAAGTAAACTGGATACTGAGAGATACACAGTTTACTTTCTCCAGGAATGAACTGTGTAGATCTCGTTTTAACACTACAAAAGTATCATCTTCATATCTTAACCATATTTTAGAAGTGAGTATGCTTGAAAACATGTTATCTTCGAATCTATTCATAAAAAGGTCAGCGACTATTGAGGGAGACTTGACTTCCTTGTTGCGAGAACGTCCTAGGTTCGAAGCCTAGCGTATGCACACAACCAATGTGTCCCAAACTAGGATGAATGGTTCTTTAACTAATATCAATCCGTAACAACCTAGAAAAAATATCAATAATGTGAATATATTACTCAGAAGAGATTTTCATCATATCAGTCATTCTGCAAAATATCTATTGAGATTAATAATTTAACGAGAATCACTTCCAGCTACTCGATTTCTTTGCTTATCAGTCATGGTGTCAAGTACATCCTACAAAGTGATTTGAATAATTTTGCGTTTCCATATGGAGGGAACACATCATGGGTAGAGAAGCTCTTGGAGAAATGAATGATCATCCTGATTGCAGTAGACAGACAACGGACAATGAGGAAACAGGCATAAAATGGACTCACACAAAAAACTTGGAGGATCTGGATAGGGGTCTGATTTCCCACAAACAGCGAGATATGCAAGTGAAAAGCAACAAGCTGGCAGAAGAAGCGTCCAGCGAAGACAGGACTTCAGGTGAACATAGAGAAAACAGAGTAAGTTGATGAAGATTCCTGGCCAACACCAACAGCAACAACAACAACAGACAACAATCAGCCTGCATAAATGGGAGGAACCTGAAAGAAACAACCTCCTTTGCCCAACTTGGAAGAATCTTTTCAACTACACGGGGAACTGACGAGGATATCAAAGTAAGAATCGGAAAAACAAGACAAGCTTTCATTACTCTCAAATCTGTGAGGAGGTCAACAGCACTCATCATCAAAAATAAGATCCGGATTTTCAACTCGGATGTGAAGTCAGTCCTACACAATATACGGATCAGAGACTTGGCCAGAGCGTCATAAAGAGCAACTCAAACAAACTACAGACCTTCATTAACAGTTGTCTTCGCTCAATACTCAAGATCAAATGGCCGGCCAGAAAAGATCAGCAACAGGGATCTCTGGCAATGAGCGAACCGACCCAGCAGGAACCGGCTGTGAAACAAATAGGCAGGAAGAAATGGAGGTGGATTGGATTAGCCATACGCTGAGGAAACCATCAAGTGACATCACTAGACAAGCCATTGCTCGAGTGGAACCTGAAAGGAAAGCAGCGAGTTAGTCGTCAGTGCAAGGGTGACTTGGAGGAGGTGGCATGTGAAGAGGAGATGAAAGCATGTGGGCCGACTTGGAGCGGGATGAAAATGTTGGTATAAAACCGAAGGCAATGGAGACACGCAGCTGGAGCCCAATGTTCTTCTACGAATTAAAGGGTATAATAATAATATGGAGGGAAATATGATGACCTTTCATCTCGAATTTCATAATTTTCAAACACTGTCTGTCCGCTAAAGTACAGTCCATCTTTTCATTTTTCTCTTCACAGCATAAAACATGCTTCAGACAATGATGAATTTCTTAATAAATCTTTAGTTTTCCAGGAGAAGGGAATTAAACGTGTATATTTAATCTCTACTTCATTCTTTAACATCATTTTGTGTGTACGCATGTGTGTACGTGTGTGTGTGTGAGTGCACGCGCGTTATGTCACAATGTTTCCTGTTCTCTTTCTTGCCTCTTCTTTATCCAGCTATCTGTCTATCTATCTCCCTCTTTGTCTCCCTTTAATCCTCTCTCTTTGTCTGCATCACCTGCTTACTATCGTTTCTCTCACTCACACAAACACATTTTATCCTTTTGTAAACATTTCCGCTTATCGATGTAAAATGTAATTTGATCAACTGATTGAGGCTTTTTTTCCCCTGTGTCTCTCTTTCTCTCTCTAGAATTTTCTTATTGTTTTCCTTGCTGGTGAACAGAAGATTAAATGAATTAATTATTTCTTGATAGAATGATTCTGTTTTCCGATGTTTTCTCTGGGAGACTGATATATATATATATATATGTGCGTCGTCAACAGACGAATCTAGACTTACGGTTTGTACTTATTTCGTGTCTGTTAATTGGACGAGTAATCAGCACCAATCAGTAGCAATGTTTCCAGTCATATTTAGATCTAATACTTATTGTTTCATACTATTATCATTACTATACCCTTTAATTCCTAGAAAAACATAAGGCTTCAGCTGCGTGTCTCCATCGCCTTCGGTTTTATGCCAACATTTTCACTCCGCTCCAAGTCTGCCACCCACATGCTTTCATCTCCTCTTCACATGCCACCTCCTCCAAGTCACCCTTGCACTGACGACTAACTCGCTGCTTTCCTTTCAGGTTCCACTCGAGCAATGACTTGTCTAGTGATGTCACTTGATGGTTTCCTCAGCGTATGGCTAATCCAATCCACCTCCATTTCTTCCTGCCTATTTATTTCATATTCGGTTCCTGCTGGGTCGGTTCGCTCATTGCCAGAGATCCCTGTTGCTGATCTTTTCTGGCCGGCCATCTGATCTTGAGTATTGAGCGAAGACGACTGTTAATGAAGGTCTGAAGTTTGTTTGCAAGTTTGACTCTACACCGTTTTCAAGTTGTCCCAGTACTTTTCGACGCCGACCTCTTCGCTGGTGTTGATTTGTGTCTCGACTTTGTCCCTTATGCTTGCAATGAAGATGTCCTTTGTTTCTTGGTCCTTCTGTTTTTGAGTGTTGAACTTGGCTTGTGGTCTATCTGCACTTTCTGTTTCCCTGAATGCTTTTAATTTGATTTGAATTGTCCCTTGTACTAGATAATGGTCTGAGCCAACGTCTATTTCATACTAAGGAATACTTTATTAATATCAATAATAATAATTACTTATCTATCAAAATGGAGCATGGGACTTCAGGCCAGTGCTTTGAAGTTTCGGTAGCAGTGGTGTTTATTTTTACGGCGTAGGGTCGCTAACCCATACACACAATCTTTCCTCTTTACTAGCCTTACAACTGGCTTGGAGAGATTTAGGAATGTGTCGGCTAGGAGTTGAATATTTTGAATACATCAACTCAAAGATACAGGCAATTCACTTATGAATTTGGAAGTCAAGAAGGGGAGCTTCCAATTTTAGAAAGAAGAGAACACAAAGTTAAGCAAAAGTATCTTTTTAACGATTTCATTTTCAAAAGTTGTACAATAGCATTTAAATACATAATTTTACATAGATACAATTCTTGTTTGATTCCAGATAATCAAACAAGGAGGATTGGTGGAATGTTTAAGTAATCGGACATAGTAGTACCAAAGAAAATGTATGAAAGGAAGTGAAGCATATGAAAGAAGATTTGAAACTTAATAATTACATTGATAGTTTAATCAGGGAATATGTAGGAAAGGGTTTTTTAAAAATTACCAAAAATTGTGGTGTTAGTGACAACATGCATGTCAAACATGGACAGAATAATGGCGAAACTAACAATAGAGAATTTATGTCATCAGTAGTACTTGCATACAAAGGAGGAACCTTGGAAATCTTAAGGAGAATTCTTAACAATGCAGGAATAAAAGTGGCTGTTGGTTTTTTTCGATTAAATGGTGGATCCTGTGGGGAGCCAAATAAACAAAACAATTTAGTTTATCTAAAACCCTACTGAAACGATTGTCAGGTCAAATACATCAGTCAAAGTAATAGAACGGTGCCAGTGGAGCATAAAAACCTAGTAGCTAAATTTAGATTAGTTGAAGCGAATAAGATAAGAAATCTGGAGAATAGTTAGTTCAGTTATAGCACTTACTATGTGCAATTACACACAACCAACCATACAGTAGGATAGGATAAGTTGACACTTTTAAAATATCACATAACAGGGTGAAGAAAGAGATTCTCATCGTAAGCCTTATTGATTGAATCGATGGAAGACAGTACGTGTAATAGGAATGATTCAGCACCTGTCAACCCTGACATCCGGAAAATTCTACTACCTCCAGGGCGAACAGGAGGAACGGATGAAGATATCAAACCAAGAATCGTAAAAACAATATACACCTTGATGAACCTGAAACCAGTTTGGAAATCTTCTGCTTCACTCAGCCAGCATAAAGAACAAGATATGGATTCTGTTCAACACCAATGCCAAGTGGGTCCTTCTATACGGGTGAAAAACGTGGCTTGTGTGTCACAAAAATGATTTCCAACAGGCCACTCTGTAGACTTTTATCAACAGCTGCCTTATTCATCTTCATAGTGAAGATCAAATGGTCATAAACAATTAGTTGTAACAAACTGTTGGAACAAACCAATCTAGAGCCGATCGCTCCACAAATTTGTGGGGAAAAATAAAGATTTATCAGGTACACATTTTTTAAGAGACCGCCGAATAACATCGCACGCCAGGCCGTTGCTCGAGTGGAATCGAAACAGGAAGCAACGAGTTGATCGTCCTAGGGTGACATGAAGGAGATCGTGTGATGAGGAAATGATAGGGTTTGGGCAATCGTGGTTCAAGCTGAAGAGGACAGCAGAGAATAGAACAAGATGGAGATGTGTTGATGAAGCTCTATGTTCCAATCGGAACTCAAGGGAATAATAAAAACACAACAAATAGGAAAGAAATTAAAAAAAAGTATAAAACAAAAGTTTCGAAGCTGTGCAATTATAAGTTGATATAATTATGAACAGCAACAAATTGTGTTTGAAACATTATCATCCAGTGAATGATGCTGTTTCACTGTATGATATGTCCAGCAAGCAAATTACTATAGAATTCCTTGAAAAAATATCTAAACATGAAGTCACGCTTGTGTCTTTTTCGCTGTCTGTCTACCTATCTCTCTAGCCACCTTCCGATCTTTCTTCATATCGTCTCTCTCCACATCGCACATATATTATATGTATATGCAACATTAAAACTCATCATCATTAGATACGGATCCATTTCTTGCATAAAGTCACTCATAAAGTTACAGATACACAGAAATTCCGTAAGCTAATATTTTGCTTTATAGATATTTATATCTTCATTTAATGATGTGTATTGGTTGTGGGACCAAAAGCATTTGTCGTAGAAAAAGAGTTCTGTAATTTCTCATCTATAATCATTTTGAGAAAACTTTAAACATTTGACACGTAGTTAAGGCAAAAATGTATATAGGAAGTGGAAAAGAAAAATCGAAGGCTGGAATGTCGTCTTTATTTAACAGCTGAATGACCTGCACCACCGCCAATAAGGATAAATTGAAACCCAGTTGAAGAGTGTGAAACTGCATACTACTGCTTGAGTGTTATATGAGTAGTCGAGAACCATTCATATAAAAAATATCCTGCTTGTTTTCCGCCATATAACTGACCACCAGATGACCATTTCAGTCGTTTGAAGACTAGCTTACTACCAGTGTATCCGGTCTGACTCGGTTCAGAGAGTTGAATCAGTTCAAACCACCCGAATTCTGCTTACTTACTAGCTGGATAAATTCATCACACAGAATCACACTTCCAAATCCCACAGAGATGGAGTACGCTGTCAAATATCTAGATAGTGAAGATTACCGGCCCACTGCTGGCTTTAGAAGACTAAGCCTTATACGCAAGATACTATACACTGTAACCTGTAATAACAAGAAACAGTTGGGCAATATGCTTGTTTATCCTTCAACCAGTAATGAAATGATAAATAATTAAGACAAAATAACAAAGAGAACGTGTATGGTTGTATTTGCGTAACACATTTCGAACAATCTGATCACACACGGACTTCACATAGGAAAATATATATATGAAATCAATAAAGAGTTAAGAGGTTAGAAAACAGACTACTTAGGTAAAGTTGAAAGGACATATTGAAGGCCAAAATAACAATGAAGATCACTCATTAAACCAAATAACAGTGATAATAGCACATCTACCATGTCTAGTATCAAAACAAAGTTTACCAACATAGGTGGTTTATTGTGATGACGACGAATTGTTGCTTTGAATGAATTAAGGTGGTGTAAACTTTCTAATTGCCAGTTAGGGATTCCATAAACTTTAGGATACACCCTAAACACGTTTCATAGATAGTTTTAAACGATGTGTAAACATCAATTTAACTTCCTGTCTCTATAATATGTTTCGCACTAGAGGAGCTAGGTCTCCTGTTCTCACCAATAATTAATAGGTTCTGAAGATTCTGTTGGTTTCTGGAGCCATTTAGGAATATGTTCTGACGAGTCCTCCCAACGTATGTTTTTCCACACGTACATTCAAATCGGTAAATACAGTGGGGTGTGGCATCTTTTTTCGCGTATTCAAAGGGATTAGATTGATTACCAGTTTTTAAAGTACGTGTGGATACACATACCTTAGGAGGACTCGCGGATCTCTGCAAGTAAGGGCTACAGAGCATATTCATGGATGACTCTTGAAACCAACAGAATCTTCAGAACCCAAAAATAATGGTGAGAACAGGAGACCTAGCTCCTCTAGTGCGTAACATATTATAGAGACAGGAAGTTAAATTGATGTTTACACATCGTTTAAAACTATCTATGAAACGCGTTTAGGGCGTATCCTAAAGTTTATGGAATCCCTAACTGGCAATTAGAAAGTTTACACCACCTTAATCCATTCAAAGCAACAATTCGTCGTCATCACAATAAACCACCTATGTTGGTAAACTTTGTTTTGATACTAGACATGGTAGATGTACTATTACCTCTGTTATTTGGTTTAATGAGTGATCTTCATTGTTATTTTGGCCTTCAATATGTCCTTTCAACTTTACCTAAGTAGTCTATTTTCTCACCTCTTACCTCTTTATTAATTTCATATATATGTACTCCTAAGACAATTCGGTGTGAGATCAGATTTTTCGAAATGTGTTGCGCAAATACATTACACGCATTGTTCAGACAAATGACGTCTCCTTATTTCTGTTTAAATTCATAAAGGGAACTAAGTGTTTTAAATTATGTGTTGATATAAATGTGATTGTATAGCTGCTTTTTAGTATGAAATAGCCGAAAGGAGATGGATAGCTTCGTTGAAATTCTTGTTCTTTTATTTTTTTACGAGTTGATCATGGATTGATATCAGTTAGAGAACCATTGGAAACCAGCTGGAGGGAGTACTGGACAGCTGCTGTTTTATCCTAGTTTAAGAATCATCGGCAGTACGCACCCACGGGGATTCGAACCCAGGCAAGCTTGTATACCATTCAGCCACTGGAACCCGATTCAATGCCTCATGAATTCTAACTTCTACCAATTCGTGATTTAGCATGACCCCGACAATTTTCTCACCTCTTAACTCTTTATTGATTTCATATATATATTTTCCTATGTGAAGTCCGTGTGTGATCAGATTGTTCGAAATGTGTTGCGCAAATACAACATTACACGCATGATTCAGGCAAATTACGTTTTCTTGTTGCTTTATCTAAATCTATACAGGTGACTAATTGTTTTAAATAAAATAAACCTTTTGCAGAAAACCGACACATTCGGAGAGATACCTAGACTACTATTCAGAACAGCTATTTTTACCCTCAAAGTAACTGTTGCCAAGAATCTGATTAACAGAGCCAAACGTTTAGTTACTGCGAAGGGAACGAAATTTGCAAGGAACTAAAATTGGTTCAATACACTCTTGAATCAAATAATTATCCCAAAGCCTTCATTAAAAGATATTTAAAATGTGAAGATAAGGAGGATGGATCGAAACCTGTTGCTAAGAAATTGATTAGTATAGCGGTGATTCCTTACCGCAAAGAAACATCCGATGAAATAAAGCGAATCCTTAAAGATCAAAACATAAGAGTGTATATTCATGCAGCTAACACCCTACGCTCATCAATGGTGAAGGTTAAGGATAAAATAGAAGAAGAAAACCAACAGAATTATATGTACAAGATCAATTATGGGACTGTGAAGCCGTATATGTGTAAGAGAAACTTCCAGACAGGTAAATATAAGAGTGAAAGAGCATAAACAAAGACTAAAAGGTGATTCCAAATCAGCGGTTTTACTGCATTCGATAGAAACGGGTCACAAAATAGACTTTGATAAAACTAAGGTTCTACAGAAAGGTTTTTGTTGGCATAAGGAAAGACTGACTGCAGAACCCCTGCATATGTGGGTGAATCTCAACAGTTTAAACAGATGTGTAGATGTGATGATCGCCGATGCATGGTAAATCCTGATTAATAAATAAAAATGGATATGTATCACTAATTAATCATACTTGGTTTAAATTCCTAACTGTCTCTATCTTCTTATGGAGGGGCCAACAAATCTTTTATGATTGTTTACCCATACACACGTGCGCATACACACCATTGTATACTGCATTTACACAGATATATTTTCATATTTAGTTATCTATAACCATGATCAGCAACAGGGATCTCTGGGAGCGAACCAATCAGGAACCGATGGTGAAACAAATAGGCAGAAAGAAATGGAGATGGATTGGCCATACGCTGAGGAAACCATCAAGTGACATCACTAGACAGGCCCTCGAATGGAACCCGAAAGGGAGTCGGCGAGTTGGTCGTCCAAGGGTGACTTGGAGGAGGTCATGCGAGGAGGAGATGAAAGCATGTGGACATACCTGGAGCAGGGTGAAAAAGTTGTCAGAAAACCGAAGGCAATGGAGGTGCGCAGCTGAAGCCCTATGTTCCTCTAGGAACTAAAGGATACAATAATAATAATGAATTTAGTAGGACGAAATCTGATGAAAAGCGCACTCTGTTTAAAGGGTTTAGCAAAAGTAGGCTAATATCTATGAAATTCTGAGGTCAAGTTTTGATCACAGTTCATACAATTTCGTTTATTATACATGTTGATTCCTGTTTCATTACTCATAGTTTGTACAAAGTTTTAAAAAAAACAAGAGATGTCCTCCTTTTTACAATATAAACCTCTGTTATGTTAACTTCGATTAATTTCCCTGAAGAAGTTCGGACCAGTGTGCAGAAAGTAGGAAACGTTGGAATTAATCACTTCAATTTCACTGATGTTTTACAAATATAATTTTTATACAAATTTCTACTTCTCACTTGGTGCCCAGTTATTTTAGAACTATTCGGTCAAATCTCGATCACAGTTCATATAAACAGATTTACAACTGTTACCAATTGCAAAGTCTATAAATGAACGTCAGTATAATGTATAACAATACTTCTGATCGTATACGATTAACCAATGATAGCCTTCTTGTGAGCCGCCAAATAGGAACCAATTAGAAGAAATTAACGATTCAGTGTTCAAGAAGCCTTTATATATATACGACTACAATTCAAGGCGATATACCGAATGATTTAGTTAAGAAGAAATTAGGTAAGTCAGTTCAAAGAACTTTTAATGCTGGTGGACAACACGTCATGTTCTCTAAACGACCGATGATGATTCCTCAGCTGAAAGATAAAGTAACTAGACTAGTCACTTCTAACAGTGACTACCAATTCAACTGCTCCCGTAGTGGAGCGAGTTATATCTGCCGTCGCTCTAGGAATTTGATTTTTCGTTCTCAAGAACATCTCCCAGTATGGCTAAATAAAGGCGTAGTAAAATACATCATCAAATGTTCGATATTAGACCATCTGGTCCAAACCAGACACAAAGCTAGCCAGCATTGAAGAATTCTTCTCTATCATCTACCAGGTGCTTAATAAATTGCCAAAAGCATTGAAGCACCTCATGCTTCAAACAGCAGAGGCTATCGCAATTCGCGTGAAACAACCAATGGTTTGTGTGCAAAAGAAGCACTACTGTCCTGCCCTTCAGTAGAGACTAGAAATTCATAAATTTGTATTATCATCTTTCCTAATTTTTCTGACATTCAGTTTATTATTATGTTGTTGCTATTGAGCTGTAATCTATTCATATTATTATTGATTCGATGTTATTTAAACAGCATTAATGTTGTTCATAACACTAATTCATTCATTCACCATAATTTACATATAACTGTAGAGCCTGATGATAAAGTTACCGAAAAGAGTATTCTTTGTTCAGTAACCAGGCTATTGAAGATTCAATGTTCGTCAGCACTAAAATACGCAAGGCTTAATATAGACAAATGTTTGCGATCTTAGAATGGAATGAAAAATGACCACTATGGTTAGTAAAATAATAAGTGGACATACGGAATGTCATCTAGACGTTTTGCAATTTTAGCAATTAAACCATAGCTCTATAGTTACTCATAAGTAGTAAACTGTCTTTATGACGCAGTTTCTCGAGTTCGAATGGTTCGTCAATGGGAGACAGCTGTCTCAACAATCTAATGATTGAAAATCGTATTTAAATGCATGGATAACTGGAAGGCTGAAATCCCGTAGTCTCTAGATGAAAAACGGAATCTACTATCAAAATCGTCCTTTTACTTTGATTGAAGACTAGTAACTAGTGTGGTGTGTCTAGTCCGACTATCTCTGGTGCAGACTGAATTCTATCAGTCAGGTTTGCAATGTGGCCATCATTCTAGGTAGCTCGCCATCACGGTGTACATTGATTCGATGATATTAAATGGTTAGAGGCAATCGGTAGGAAGCCTTGGACCTAGGTTTCGTGCTATTTGGCACTCACCATTCAGCAAGGCGTATCTGCTACCTTGAAGGAAATCATGTCTCTTCTGAGATTCGAACCCGCGTCCAATCAAAGTATCCACTACAGTCCCATATGAGGTCGATCGTGAGCCTGAATTTTTTATTTTATTTTATTTTTGATTACAGCTTGATTCCACACTGTATTGTTGGTACAAGTATGGAATTTTCAGCATGGATATCGGTAGCCCAAATTTTGCAGGCCGACCATTGATATCAGGTGTGCGTCGGCAGGGGATCGAACCTCGGACCATGTGCATGGTCAACGAGAGTCTGACAGTGGTAAGAATTCCGACTGCAGGTGGTACTGGGTGAAACGATTTCGAATCTCAGAAGGGAAATGAGCTGCTTCAAGGTAACAGATACGCCTTGCTGTCGGGTGAGTGCCAGCTAGCATGAAACCCAGGTTAGGTAGGGCTTCCTGTGGCCGATTGCTTCCAACTATGTAATATCATCAGATCGTCCTTTTACTGCAATCAAACCGGGTAATTTTGTAGCTGTTATATGAATGAACACACGTGGGCGGTTCATTAATAGAACTCGCACCAACCACACTTCACTTGGTCCAGGGTTCGATCCTTGGCCAAGGCACTCCTAAGCACTACACTAAGTCGGTAGTAAGGCCGGTAGAGAGTGAAGGTTGGGTGGGTGGGTGTGAGGTAGCAAACCCACTGCTACTGAAACTTCACAGTCCTAGGTTGAAGCCCTCCCTGTCTTTACCCTCGGAACGTGAAGCAAATCAAATATAACTAATAATAACAGCAGTGTGAAGTGAGTCGGTTTAGTCCAGCTAAGTCGCCTGCTGTCATTTTTAATCCCAATGAATTAGGCAAATATTTATAAATACCATATATATATATATTATTTAGTCTCTCATGTTACAACCATAACAGACTCACTTCATGTCATCAGACATCAATTAAAGGAGTAGTTTAGTCGCACTGGAAAAAAAAACAGTCATGATTTATGAGAGCGTTTCATTTTTTTGTGTCACCTTGTAGATAAACCTTTCAGATAGTATAATAAATTACCCAACCTCTTATCATCTGTCAATATATAGACATATAAAGCCTATTTGACTAATGTTCAGTGTATTATATATGCATATAATTTAGAATTATTGATCTACTCACAAACTCACTTAACACACTGCGCCTATTTAATCCCCTTTGGTAGTAGTAGTAGTAGTAGTAGTAGTAGTAGTATCACAGGAAGGCATACTTATTTATGAATGGAGAAATGGCAACAGACATTTGACGATAAATTATACAAGTAATTAGTATAAGTGCAATACGAATGAATAAAGATGAAAAAGTGATAATGTAATTTTTCTGAAAAAATAAACAACAACAACAACTAATGAGTTAATAAATTAATTGAATAATGAGTTATTATCAATTAGACAGTTTGTCCTCTTCCTCCCAGTAATTTCTATTAATTAGTCATATTAGTTGCTGAAATCAGCATTTAAGTAGTATTTATTATAAAATGGTGAATTTTCTCTCTCTCAAGTGCTATTATATTCTCTGAAATTGGATGTTTAAGTGAGTTATCGTGCGTCGGTGGAATAGTGGTTAAGACGCTCGCCGACAATGCATGTGGTCCGGGGTTTGATCCCCGGCTGACGGACGCACTCCTTTACCTCACTAAAGCAGAAACAAAGCTGGTGAGGAGAAAACGTCGGGCATGAGGCTAGCAACTACATCCTTTAAAAATAAACACTACTACGGAAACTTCAAGCCTCTAGCTTGAAGCCCTATGTTCCACTGGGAGTGTGAAGGAATAGAAAAAAGTGAGTCATTGTTGAAGATGTTATCTGACGAGATAATGAAGTAAATTTTACTGCCAGAGCGTCTATCTCCTAATTCATGGTGTTGTGGACTTTCAGTAAGTGTCTGTTATTCATGTTGTCCTTATTATTATTATTAGTAGTAGTAGTACCATTATGTTTTATTATGTAATTATTGATCAATTTAAAGGGGTGATTATTAAGTGCCTGAGCTTCTCTTATTTCATACCTTATGGCTTAGATTTCCTTTGATATTATTTGGGTTGTTTTGCCAAATTACCTGAAAATCCCGCTAAACTTGTTTTCAGTGATGTGCGGTGAAATGAGTCGAATTTCAGATAAAGGCTTCAGTGAGTTGATGTTCTGTAAAACCCAAAGGTTTAATTTCCTATTTAGTGGCACAAAATACCATGTATAAGAGAAGCTTTGACGCTTGGCATCCTCGGTGAATCCCTGAACTACCTGTTTCTCTGTCCAACATAATGCATCAAATTACCTCTCCATTTGCTTACAAGATTTCATGATGCACTAATATTGGTTGAAAAACCATTGGAAAACGTGCAAGGAGTACTGGACGGCTGTTTCGTCCTGGTTTGGGACCCTTCAGCAGTAGGAATTTGTGACCAGTAGGGTGCAGCAAGTTGGGTGTGAGGTCAAATACTCGCCGAATACATTGGCCATTGGTTGCGCTATATCGTGAATTGGCAGAAGTTGGAATTCATGGAATGGCCATTGGATCGGGTCCCAGTGGCTTAATGGTCTACGAGCTCGCCAACCTTGTAACTAGAAAGTCCTGGGCTCGATCTCTGGCGGGTGCATACTGATGAAGAATCCCAAACTAGGACGAAACAGCTGTCCAGTACTTCCAGGTTTTTCAGTGGTTCTCTAACCAATGTCAGCTCATGATGAAATCCTGTAACCAATCAATCAAATCCCTACAAATCAATATTCCTCTCCATTTCTCATTATTTTTTTTCATTATATTATGTCCATAGAGTGCAAAATATACATTTTTAATTGGCTTTTAATCTTTCTCTGAGAATTTCTTGAACAAGAAGGAGATTGATTTATGCAAACATGGAGACTAATATAACGCTACTTGATGTATTGTGGATTACCTATTTAACCTTAAGACGTTGGATAACGAGAAAATATTTTACGATAAATTACTCAAGGACTTCAGCATCTCACATTGCCCTTAAAAGATTCTGCTGCTTAACTGCAAATTTAAAAGTGATAATGAAGCACAAATTATCCGTAGACGGCTTTCAAAAATGTCGCAGTAAAACATACTCCACTGTCCATTTACGAGTGGTAATTTCCTATGAGAAAGTATTCAGTCAGCACGTCAAAAACAAATTGTCACACTGGGCCCCTTCAACATACACATATCAGTTTACTTGCTCATGTGGAGCCGAGTACATTGGTCATACCAAACGTTCGCTGGTAAAAACCACCGGGGAACACTATCCAGCATGATTAGCAAAGGTAGAACGTAAGGGTGTATATAGTTCAGTAAAAAGACACCTGGTGGTGAATTCAGAATACTCAGTTCTATTTGGAAAGTCTTTCAAAGTCTTGTGCGAGATCTGATCAAAAATCCCTCGCAAAGGGAGTGAAATTAAGGCATCTGTAGATAACTGATGCAATAGTGACCGAAAAGCTCAAGCCTACGATATATATTCAAAAGAAATACGTCCCACCATTGCCCTTACCTATCATGACCATCATAGAAAGTTAATCCTATCAATAATGATTACCATATTACCTATCTTATCCGAACATCCTGTTTTATTTTGCTATTATTATTTTTTTTATTCCCTAATTGTACAAAAATGGTCAGTTTCCTCTCTAATTATTATCCTACTATGTTCTTTATCCGATATTCGTGTTTATTGCACTTTGTGATTTTATTAATTTGACCTTTGGACTATCGAAAATTGTTCTGGAACTTTATCACTCACTTATTATTAATACATAGACGTGCTGCCTAGTCGGTAACTTCGTCGAAAAGTGAATTTTCTTCTCAGCAACCGTCTTTTTAGTATATATATATATATATAATATATTGGTTGGAGGATTTCATTGTGAGCTGACGTCGATTAGGGAACAATTGGAATACATCACTGAAGTACTGAACAGCTGTTTAGTCTTAGTTTTGGACTCTTTATCGGTACGCACCTAGCAACAAGGTTCGAAACTAGTACTTTCTGGTTACAATGCGAGCTAGTTTGCAGACCATTAGGCCACTGGGACCTGATCAGTGGCCAGTCTATGAATTATAACTTCTGCCAGTTCATGAGATTGCGCGACCACTTCGCAATGTCTTTTCTGATGATGAGTTACTGCCTCACTTTCAACCTAGTGTTCCCTGCTGGTCACGGCTTCACACTACACCCTCAAGTCACTGCCTGAATAGGAGCAGTCACTAGTGAGAATATATATATAGTCTTTAAGAAATCATATTACGTGGAAATATTGGTAGATATTGGGAATACTTATAGTAATCATATGAAATGCGATAAAATATTTATGATTATATTCATAGTTTAGTTTCATGGGATAAAGGAGGTTATGCAATATATAAAATATTTCGTAGTGAAGTACCTATCAGTTCACCCACTTTTGTGGATCGGCGTATATTGATCGATTTCTATCACTCAAACAAAGCAATAACGACAAGTCTCCGAGTTGTTTGTGTCCGTACATTGACCTTGGCGGCCTGCTTAAATCTTGGGCTACCAATTACCTTAAACATTACAAATCATATTGCATCTAATTTCTCATTTCTAATTGATATTTTAATCAATAAATCTTATTCAAATATGACCTCAAATCGGATTATTTATTCTCGTGAATATCTAATATCTTTAAAACCTACTGATCTGCAACTCCATAAAAAAGACAAGAAAAAGCATCATGCCGGCTGGCAGAGAGCATTAAAAAATACCCCTATTCAATTCATGACTGTTCCCGCAATTATGAGTACCAATTGTCGCTCCCTGCCGGCTAAAATTAACTGTCTTCAATCGCTGGTGTCTTCCATTATATATCATAATACTGGGATCATATCACTTCAAGAAACATGGCTTCATATGATGACAATCTAGTGTATCTAAATAATTTCAAACTATTCAGACAAGATCGGTGTAGTTCCAGGAAGAAACGCGGTGGCGGTGTCGCCATCTTCATCAATTCACAATGGTGTACGTCTAATAATGTATGTTTCAAATTCTCTAGTGACAATATTGACTGTCTCACCGTTAAGTGTCGACCTAAACATTTGTCAAAATACAACTACATTTACATCTCGAACATGTATATTGCTCCTGGATGCAACTTGCGGATGAATTTACTTCCCTTGCTGCCACCTCCTTCGGAAATTCCTTGTCTATAGTTACTGGTGATTTTAATTCTAGTGACCACAGCTTCCTAATTTCACTTGGACACGATAATATTGTCAACTTCCCGACTAGAATGGACAACACTCTTGACCTTGTGTTTACAAACGATGCAGGAATATTTGAAGCTCGAAAAAGAGCCCCACTACTAAATTCAGATCACTGTATCATAAGAATATTGCCCAAAGTATATGGAAAGCAGCACAAAAGGGTCTTCTCATACCTTGGAAAGAAAACACAACACAGATGTTATTCCCATGACAACATACTGAACCTAAGGTCCATGTTAAAAGACACAAACTGGGATCTATTTACTGAACAAGCTCTTGATAACACAATTGCCAACATAACACATTATCTTAATTTCTGTCTTGATGTTTGTTGTCCAAAAGAGACAATCTTCTTAAAATTCGATCGCTTCTCCTCTTCTCAACTCAAAAAGCTCCGCCGTGAAAAAGAAAGGTTGTTCAAAATGAAAAACAAATCTGGTGTTAAGAGAATGAACACTTTGATTAAGCTTGAATTACAAAGATTGAATGCTCTCTATAACCAGAAGTTTCTTTCATGTAAATCCCCATCAAATATGTGGAAGTTATTAAAGGAAATCACAGGTGGTAAGCAAATGTTGAATGATATTTCTGTAGATGTTAACATGCTTAATGAATCCTTCATATGTATCCCAGCAAATGTTATGATTCCTAACTCAAATAGTGTAAACAATGACTGCTTCTCATGCTTTAACACGAATGATGTCCTCAAGTGTCTTCAATCTCTCAAGCCTACTCAGTCCCTCGGTCCTGATGGTGTTCCTGCTGTTATCCTTAAGAGTGTGCCGACATCTTGTGTTCCCCGCTAACTGACATTTTCAACGAATCGTTTTCCAAAAGTATTATACCTGAATCATGGAAAAACATCAAGATCGTTCCAGTGCCTAAATCTACAAGTGGACCTAATGTTAAGTTTAGACCCATTTCAATTACCTCACCCTTTTTGAAAGTTATGGAAAGACTTATTTTACTTAATCTTGATCCCTCTTTAAAACCTTTCAACGACCCCAACCAGTTTGCTTATAAACATAGTAGGAGTACGTTAGATGCCGCTGTCGTCCTCCACCATAGCATAGTCTCTAGTTTAGATAAAGGAGCTAAATACGTTCGCTGTGCCTTCCTTGATTACACATCTGCATTTGACTCTGTTCCCAGGTCTCTCTTGCTAAGTAAGCTTGCTGCAACACAGGCTGAAAGCTGGACAAATAAGTGGTTGCATTCCTATTTTTCTGAAAGGAAGCAGTACACCGTCTACAATGGAAAATCCTCCACTACCTCACTTACTTTAGCTGGTGTTCCTCAAGGTGCTGTTCTTTCTCCCTTTCTGTTTTCGTTTTTCTTACATGACTTGCCTCATTCTGATGTAGCCACTTTTGTTAAGTATGCCGATGACCTCTCGGTTTCTATGCCTGTCAACTCTCAGTCAGATTGTTCCAAATTAAATAGCTTTCTGTCGGAAATTAGTCAGTGGTCCTCTTCAAACGGACTTAAGCTTAATCCGTCTAAATGTCAGGTAGTCAATTTCACTTTCAGACGTAAATGTGACCTACAGCAACTAGTTAGCTCACATGGCCCCACTCTCATTGACGGCACAGAGGTTGAAAATACATCTAATGTCAAGTACCTTGGGCTGAGTTTTTCCACCGATCTTTCCTGGTCTTCCCACATCTTGCTAGTTACTAGAAAGATGTTTCGCTTAACGTTCTACATTAGGAAATTTAGGCAGTCTGGCATAAACCAGTCTTTACTTTCTCAGTTTGTAAATTCTTGTATTCTACCCATCCTCCTTTACTGCTCCCCATTAGTCTTTCCTGGACTACTTAAGAAAGACTTTGCTTCGCTGAGAAGGGCACTAAAAGCTGTTAGTAGGGCAAGTGGGATATCGTTAAACCAACTGGTGAACACTATTGTAGATAGACATATTATGTCATGTAAGAAACTAGCGAATACAATATTGTCGGACCCCGAGCATCCTCTCTATACGCATCTATCTCCTTGCATTTCATCTGGTAGAACTAGAAGCAGCTATAGGAGGCTATATGCTAGGACTACCAAATACAAAAACTCCACAATACCATATCTGGCACAGCTGTTATGTGATGAGAAATCCGTTAGGTATGACACGATAAACTTACTGCGGCACTCTAACAAATAGTCCCATTAGTTTTTGTTTTCCTTTCCTCGTTACTATTACACTGTTGTTCTCATCTACCACACATCAACTTTATATTTCAAATCCTGTGGTGCATTGTTTGAAATGAAAACTCTACGGTGTTTTTTCTTAATTTTTAATTTTTATTTATTTTATTTATTTATCTTTGATTTTTAAAAATCTTATATAATTTATGAGGTAATTAGATGCAATATATTGTAATGCACGCTGAAAATTCCATACCTGTACCACAAATACCGTTTGGAATAAAGCTGTTATTATTAAAAATGTTTGGTGATTTTTTGACGAAACCGTAGATTTGGGATTTTGAAGTAGTTATGTTGTCTGAGCTGGCTGATTTAATTGGGAAGCATTAGTATTCTTTCTAGACAACATCTTCACAAGAGGTTTTAGTTTGAAATGAACTTATTTCAATTCTCTATGAATGTTGTGATTGTGTATCCTGGCAACCATCTTCGTGACTGGATTTTAGTTTACGTCTCTATTGATCATTTTTATTGACTTGGAATGTGAACTGTCTCATCATATGATTTACTTTCTGTTAGTTGGTAAATTTGGTCTATATAAATATGTTTGTTAGTCGCTGATTCACTTGAGTATCAGGCTTCTAGGAACTCTTTGTTCCCTTTTGGTGTCTCCTCTACTTAAAATTTTGACATTTTCCCAACCAAGTTTGTGTCCATCATTATCCGGTTGTCAGTACAAATACTCGCGAACGACATTCGCTAGTGGTCGAGCTATATTATGAATTAGCAGAAGTTGGAATTCATGAACTGGCCACTGGTTCTGGTCCCAGTGGCTTAATGGTCTATGAACTCGCCTGGGTTTGAACTTCAGTAAGTGAGTACTGATGAAGAGTTTCAAACCAGACTGACGAAGCAGCTGTCCAGTACTACGAATCTTCTCCGTTATTGAAAGATTTAGGATTTGATGATACAATATAATGATTAACAGCATCAAGAAGTCGGGATTTAAACCAAGTTTGTTTTTTTATCATGCACCTGTTTTAATTCAAACAGTTGCTGATATAAATATTTCTGATTGGTTTTCGACACCAGTATCGTTGAATAATTTTGTCGGAATGTGAAATTCGAATCCTATTGAAATCGCTTCTGCTTCTATCTGACTTGACACTTCGAATACGAAACTTTTAAAGATTCTCCGCAATATCATCACGTAGTTCTGTCTTTTAGCAAATTTTATGCTTGTTCCAGTCTGAACCTCTCGAATTTAACTGACAAATGTGATTCATTCACACTATGATCAAAAAGACAATCGTCTTCTTTCCATAAAGAGATGCGGTCTTTAGTCTAGTCAATTTGAGATTTTGCAATCCTTCGATGTCCTTTTTAATGAGGCTGGTACATCTGGTGTCTGAGTGGAAATCATTCACTGTTGCAGTGACAGCTGGCTCCAAACAAGCCAAAATTGTAAACAACAATTTATTTCAATGCTACGTCCAGTATCAGGGTCATGAGGAAAACGATAACAAAGCTTACCCTTGAGGAAATCAACAACCAATCACGGCGGACTTAACGTGTGCAAATACGATTCGTAGATAAATGGCTTAGTTTTCTGAGAAACGGTCACAAGCTGTACAAAATAATCTCTAGCATGAAAACAATCAATCAGAAGAGGTTGCTTCTCTGCAAACAATCATGAATAATAATTTACATAAAAATCTATAAATATCTGTTGATTTCCTCAATAAACGATCTGTTCCCTGCCTCTTGTCTTATATTGTTACAAAATTACTAAGTCCATGATTATTTGTTATTCTATAACCAAATATGTTCATATATTTTTTTTCAACTCAATTGGGTTTGTATATTTTCAAGTTGTCGTAAACTAACTAATTGTGAAGTATATGTTTAATCCCACAATAATATAAGATCATTATTTAAAGATAGTGTGTGTATATGTGTGTGTCTCGATGTTTCTTATATGTATGCGTTTGTGTTTGCATGGTGTATCAATCTGTTGGTATGATTGTATGCAGTGTATAACAAATAAATTAGAACTATAGGAGATTATGTCATTGACCTATTAACATGAATTTATAAAAATTACGTAATGAAGAATGATGAAGGAATCAGACCCTTCACCACACCCCACCCATACACACACATCACTTAGGATATTTATGAACACTTTGAGACCATAAATGATGGAAAACAGCATTCTATAGTTCACAGAAAGATAAACTCAGATCTTATCGTAGAGATTAATATGAATCACTCAGCCACAGAGTTGGCACAGAAGACGAACTGGACAATCTCAAGAGAATCCTTGTCGAGAACTGTTATCCAGAACGATGTATTGCAAAATCCATGAATCCTAGACAACGAAAGCCGCCCACGCTTAGCGTCCCGAATTTACTCCTCTACATGAACCTTCAATTCAATGGAGACTCATCTGCGGATATACTGAGAAATCGACTGATCCGTTGACTTAAGAAAACCTTGTTAGAAGCTGAACTACGATTAGCCTTCTCCACAAAACCTATGATTCATGTGAGCGTGAAGGACAGGCTACCACTGCTGGCCTCATCAGTGTGTATTTATCAATTCACCTGCTCGTGTGGATCCAGGTGTGCCGACCGTACCCAAACGTTTCACCGAACACTTACCAGCATACTTTACAAAGGAGAAAAACGATGTCCCCGCAGCTCCATCTTTGGAGATCTGATAGATTCCGGACACCAAGCTACACCTCAAACAAACTTCAGAGTCGTCTACAGAATACGAAGCAGTCTTCCTAAAGGTGTTCGAATCAGATTTCTTCAAACTGCAGAAGCAATGACAATTCACTTGCTGATTCCTCAACTCTGCATACAGAAGAAGTTCGTTGAATCTTTATACTTGCAATGGACTAAGTCTATCTTAATACCAGACAGGTGAATTCTACTTTTTTCGTTTCTGTGTCTCCATTAGTATTATTTTGTCTTTTCAGTTGTAATATTTTACATTTTAAAATTTCTTGTTCTCTAGCTCCACTCGATTTCATTTCTACACTTCACTATCACTGTTACTGACTTGACCAACGCCCAATTTTTAGTCACTTATGTTACGTCATCCAATTTATTTACTCACTTTTAGTTCTAATTTAAATGGTATCATTCTCTACCCTATCTCTACTTAGTCTCTACTTGTAACTACTTTTGTTGCTATCTTAACCTAAGTTGAAACATTTTAGTCAATTTTATTACGTCATCTAACTTACTAACTCAATCTCACTTTAGCTACTGTCTATTTCACCTTGTTTCTGTATTAGATCATTCTTGTATTACCTAATTAATTACCTACACTTGACATACCTCATGTACACATACAAAAATAATTATATATAAATGTGATTGTACATCTATGTGAATGAATTCGCCGCCGAAAAGAGTCCTTTCGCTGAACGTCTTCTCTTTTTCATATGACTCAATGGGGATTTTTAAGCTGATAACAGAAGAAATGTGGAACATAAGTCTTCAAGTGCATACCTCAACTTTGTCACATTCTCTACAGTCTTATTTACATAACCACACGATTTCCTGTAGTCTCTCATCTCTTCCTGCCTAAATGATCCCCTTCATATCACCCTTGGACAAATGCCCCACCTGTCGTTTCGGGTTCTACTAGACTGATGTTCTGAAGAGCAATTTCATTCGTTGGTTTCCTCATTGATGTCTTTGTCCGATCTATCTCTGATTTCCCCTATATACTTTTAGGCAGTACGGTTCTTGATTCGTTCGGTCCCATAATTTTTTGTTGCAAATTCCTATCAACCAGCAGTTTGATCTGCAATATGGAGCGAAGATAGCTGATAACAAAAGTCTAAATTAGTCTATTGAGAATGCTTTTCGTGACGCGCCAAGTTTCTCACCCACATAGAAGTGAACTAACCCTGATGCTGAAAGTCAGAATTCCGTTCTTTATGATGAATGCATAAGATTTCCAAATCGATTTCAGAGTGATGAAGGCATCTCTTGGCTTTCTGACTCTGGCTTTGACATTGTGAACCGTCCGACAAGTGACTGAAAAAATGCTTCCTAGATACGTGAAGGAGGAACTTCTGTTAAATCCCGCCGGTTGATGGTGATTGGTGCTGGCTGTTGTCGTTGTTGCAGTTCGTTGGTTATCTTCATCACCTCCATCTTCTATATGTTCATCTGGAGCCCTGTTTCCGCTGCACTGCTTCTTCAGCCAGTCTGATAGTTTTCGCCTGTAAGTCTTCAAGTTTAAGTGACATCAGACTTATATCCTCTGCGAAATCCAGATGTTTTAGAGTCTTCTTATATGTAGTCCAATGTATCCGTGTCTCCTCGCTCCATGCAGCTTTCTGTATAATCTAGTCCACCACAATCAAGTGTCACAAGGAAGACAATAGTTCCTGAAATTATATCAATTACTGAACAATTCTACCGTGGTATCACATAAATCCTTATAAATCTAACGTATAAGTATAAATCTGTTGTTCAGTGGTTATTGTATTCCCAAAAATCACAAACAGTGTAGCCCATTCATGAAAATTATCCAATAAATGGCTTTAATTAATCGAAAGTTATCAAGGCTAAGGGTTTAGCATAGATGGTATACTGGAACCTAAAAATGTCAGCAAACTGTTCGAAAGATACTGTGAAAGATTATAGAATCTTATGAACTCCTTGTCATGAGTTTGTAAGTATTGACCTTGACACATTTCATGTATTACAACAATTATCTAGATGTCATATTTTTGATTTTAGTTTCAAAGGCGAAAAAGACTTCTGTAGACTAATTCACGACCATGATTCCTGAAATATTGATGGCAGTGTGACAGGGAGTAAGTCGAATACCTCTTGTCTGGGCATCAGGCTCTCTTTGGATCTCTGCTGGTCGTCTCATATCCCCTCGGTTTCTAAAAAAACATATTTAACTGATTAAATAAACAAGTTGAGACTTTCTGTTGGTATACTGCAACCTCACCTCTTCTCTTACAATTTAGCGGTTCGTGTATTCTGCCGATTCACCTTTATTTTTCTCCTTTATTCTTCCTTGGACTTTACAAAAAGACTGTATCCCATTACGTTGAATACCAAAGGCTGTAAGCTTCTGACATAGCTAACTGACACTATTGTCAATAGGCAGTTCAGTTCTTGCAAGCATTCGGCTAAAGTTATCTTGTCTGATATCGAAAATCCTCTTTACGATTCACAACTTTTTCCTTGTATGTCTTCGGGGAGTGAAACTAGGAGATAATTCATAAAGGTTTATACTCGTACAGCTACTAAATATAGAAATTCTACCATACCATCATATTTAGCACGGGGGGGGGTTGTGTGGAGAAGCCGTGCTGTGAAGACAGGACTTCAAGTGAACTTAGAGAAGACAGAGGTGATGAAAATAACTAACCAACAACACAACAAACACTAATCACTATCAGTGGAGGAGAGTGGAGAGGGATCACTTCCGCCGCTTATATAGCTAAGTGACATCTTTTCAGTCACAGACAGATGACACGGGTGAATACGTTGAGACCAAGATCAGAATCAACGGAGGAGAGTTGAGAGGGATCACTTCCGCCGCTTATATAGCTAAGTGACATCTTTTCAGTCACAGACAGATGACACCGGTGAGTACGTTGAGACCAAGATCGGAATGGCAATATACGCCTTCATCAGTCTAAAATCAGTGTGGAAATCTTACGCACTCTACCTCGGCATAAACGACAAAATTCAGATTTTCAACAACAGTGTAAATTCTATCAGTTCTCACATATTGGGTCAGAAACTTGGCGTTCGCGTTACGAAAAGTATTTCCAACAGACCGGTCCAGATTATTATTATTATTACTGATTTAAGCAAAACATGTTTAGTTTGAATTTGTTTTTCAAGTCTGACCATGGACTGATAGCAGTTAAAGTACCCTTGATAACCAGAGAGTACTGGTCTGTCGCCTCATCCTATTTTTGCAATCACTGGCAGTACGCCTTACAAACCAACGCATGAAAATTAATCTGATGCTCACTAGTGACTTGCTAAAGGACGGAGTTTCTTAGGGTTCTAGTGAGAAGTTATGTCCAATGAGGTCCATCCTGTCAGGTGAGAGGATTGATTTCCAGCCGATGAGAACGATTGGTGATCGCGCTACAATCACATACTGGAAGAAGTTAGAATTCATGTGCTAGCCATTTAATCAGGTCCCAGTGGCTGAATAGTATACGAGCTAGCCTGACTCGTAACTAGTAGGTCCTGGGTTCGGACCCTACCGGTGAGTGCGTACTGCCAATGATTCCAAAACTAGGGTGAAACAGCTGTCCAGTACTCTCTAGGGTTTTCCGTTCTCGAACTGATATCAATCTGTGATCAAACTCGAAAAACAAATGTAATACCTACAAATCAACTGTTGATAATTTGAATTTGTTAAATTAGCTTCGATATAGCAGTGAATTCATTGATCAAAGGTTATGAATACAATTCAAACTATAAGTTATGGAAACTAAGGGTAGGAATAAAAGTAATTATGAGGTGTTTCCTTGCAAAGTAGTACAAAGCGGCACATCAGATTTTTCGACTGCAAAAAAGTTTGTAAAACACTTCTAAAACAGCCAAGTGTAACATTTGAAGCGATGGCATTACTCCAATAAACTTGTGATGCAGGGTCGTATATGCCTTGAGCAGGTTGTCTCAATCGTGGACTAACACTGGATGTATTATTTTTGTAGCCTGCATGATTTTGGGGATATCGAAATTATCCTCATCCGTCATATTACGTATACTGCTTCAAATAATACCTGCACATATTTGTTTTAATTCATCAAAGATGTCGACTAACCGCGCTACTTTCACTCGCGCGTCTTTAAAAAACATTTCAAGCTTTCACTATTCATATTCTCTCAAACATTTGTGAGAAAATAAAACAATAAATAGCACCCAGCAGTTAAAAAGGTAGAAAAGCATAGGTCAAATAACTACCCTTGAATTACTTAGCACAGAACTGCAGAATTTGGGTCCATTTTTTTGTCACAATGTGAAGATGAAGAAAATTCCATTCTTCATGAAATCATTTTCCGGAGTGAAGTGATTGTTATTATTATTATTAATAAATGTTTGGTATATTTCCGATATAACTGTTAATACACTTTCGTATCCTGCGCTAACCAACTTACTATCTAATCGATTCGTTGGCCTACTGCTCTAACCACTGCTAGCAACAACAACGATACATACGATAACACCGACTCCGCGACACAAGAAGACAAATCAAGACAGTAGGTCGTTGAAGTTGACAGATTTTAGGGTCTCGTATCGACAGCGTAGTGGGTTGGCAGCAGTTACTTTTATATTTGCCTCAAATGGCCTTGAGAGGCGCTAATTACATTGGTAAGTTAAAAAAGTCCACAACCAATAGGATTTGAAAGTCATGAGTGTGTGTGTCAGGAGGTTGGTTTGGTAATCTGAACATCACTGCGCTGCATAGATAAGTATAGCATTTTATAAAAATCACGTTAATATATGAGTTTCCCATCCCCCTTTCGTATAATATTATTTCTTTCCTTTGACTTGGGTCTTATTTTTCGTAAGAAATTTTGGTAAACTTTCTGTTACAAATAAATTGCAAAGGTATAATACGAAAGACTTGGTAGAGGAATGTTTATTATCATCAACGCAGCATTTGCACAGATCGTCGATTTGTGATAATTCCAGACTTCATACTGCGTTTCTTTGTGTTCCTTCGACGTCTTTTATGTATTGCTATAGCTCTATTTCGTTTGCCTTCTCTGAAACCAAATGTATCTCCCTGCTATTTGACGCTCTTAGGCTGATGGATGTCTCTTTTTATACTACTGGTAAATCTTATCAGTAGTACTCGACACAGTATATTTAGGTTCTCTTCACGGTGACCTTTAATACAATTGCTAGAATAATTGCCGGAAGTTCATCATCATTTTGTATATCTCCTAATGTTATCTGAACTGGTATGAACCGCTGTACTCACTTTTCTACTTCTGGGTTACAGAAGTGATAACGAGCTGACATCTGTTAGAGAACCATTGAAAACCAGCACTCGAGTATTGGGCAGCTGTTTCGTCAACCTAGTTTCAGACGCTTCACCTCGCTGACAGGATCCCAGCACAGAATCTCCTGCTTAAGAGACGATCTAGTAGACCATTTAGCCACTGTGACCTGAGTTAAGCACCAGGCAGTGTCACATTCAAATAACTGTCCTCCTCCCTGAACCCCGGTGGGGCCTTACCGAAGAGTCTCAAACTAGGCTGACGAAACAGTTTTCGAGTACTTCCAGATTTCCCAGAGGTTCTCCAGCTGATGTCAGCTCGTCATCAATCCTGTAGCCAATAAAATCCCTGCAAACCCATACTTGATATTTTTGAGTTGGTAATATGCTGCATTGTTAGTTACTTCAAACTCACTGATATACAGATTTCAGTTGAATTTTTATCTAAACTTGTATGATGCCTATTAACAATTATCAAAAAATACAGATTCCATAAACGTGTAATTACAGAAGACAAAGGTCAGACAACGTATCCTCTATTGAGAAAATAAAAATAAATTTATAGATTTTTGTGTACATGATTTTTATGTGCATTATTATTAGCGTTATTGTTAGCAGAGAAGCAAAGTCTTCTGATTGGTTGTTTTCTTATTGAAGGTTATTCTGTACCGTTTGTGACCGTTTCTCAAAAAGTTAAACCATATATCTGCGAATCGTAGTAGTCGGCAGTTAAGTGTCACAGTTCAGCTGGTGGATTGTCAGACTAGCATTTCGGATTCAACTTATTTAAATCTCGATGTGACTCAGAATTTTGTTTCACCTTCAGTCATCACCAGACACATCATCACCTTAAGTCACTTGGTTATCTGAATCTCCATTCAACATATTGCATCGAATTTCCCCTCTTTTCCTGATTGTTCTCACCTTCAAGTTATGTCCTTGTTTGATTGGACACAAGTTAGTAACTAGTGTAATGTGTCTAGTCGTTTCATGGGTGCAGACAGAACTCTATCAATCAAGTTTGCAATGTGGCCAGTATTCCAATAAAGGGCTCACCGTTACAGCTGGTAGAAGTCAATCGTCAGGAAGCCCTACGTCACCTAGGCTTCATGTTAGGTGGAGCTCACCAGTCAGTCAGCAGGACGTATCTTCATCAACCTTGAAGGAATTAATCTCCCTTCTGGCTTGCCCAACACATCTGGGACTGCATCAAACGAAGAACAAGACGCATTACAAGAGTTACTAATTAGTGTCCACTCAAGGCATCCAGTGCAGTCACTCCTATAGGAGGTCAGTCGCGAGCTTGAACAGCTCAGCGGTAACATCTCTGACTGACTGCTTCGTTAAGTGACACAGGCTAGAATATCAGAAGGGACATGAGTTCCCTCAAGTTTGCAGATAAGCCTTGCCAACAAACACGAAACCTAGATCAGCCTGCCGATTTCTGCCGAACGCAAGCAACCATCTAATATCAGTTATGGCGTTAGGACACGAGAGGTACTTACTCACATTTTAAATCGCCTTGCAAATTACTGGAGCGCATATCTCGCAGATAAAGGAAAGGTATCACAAAGGATTAATCTATGCTTCAGATCAAACAGCACTTCGTCACATGATACTTGAAGATCCTGAATAAGGAGAAAATATTAGACAATAAGTAACTCAGAAAATTCTGTACACCGTACAGTCATTTTGTTGAGAATAAAGCTAGCATTTCTAATAGTGTTACTATATACCCCTTTATTACAAGATACCTAAAATAAGCATAATAAAGTGAACATCCTTTACACTTTTGTACATTTGATGTATCTAAAATTGCAACTAACTTTTTTTCAAAAATTTTTTGTCTGAATTTTAATTAACTTTAACAATGAAATCTTTTCGTTCTGAATTAACTGATTAAATGTTCAATTTTTCACCACTTTTTTTAAATCTTTCCTTTAATTTGCTTTTCTTGTTTTGTCACTTGTTTCTTCATTTTAATTTTCTTAAAATAATACATTTTGACGTAATTAGTCCTGTTTTTTTCATCTATTTGAATATAATGCTTGAATAATCAACGAGGAAAGGTGTTATGTAATAGTTCTAATCTAAGTAACAAATTTCTACAGTTGGGTGCTCGTTTAACAAAAACAACATCTAATTAAATTTCTTGCCACTGCGATCTGAGGCATCTGCAGACCTGACGCACTAGAAGCAAAACTAGATCGTTTGAAAGAAACCTCCATCCAAAATAGACATGCATCAAGGTTGATTGATAAGAATATCAAATCAAAATTTCCCAGGAACCAAACATTACTTGCCCCAGAAAAAAAACCTTAAATGTTTCTGGACTTCATAATAATAATAATTTATATTGCGCATAAATAGGTAATTTTACATGAAATGCATGCCATTTTTACAGGCACGATCAGTAATGTTACAAATTACAATCCTGAAGTATCATATAAATTAATACTTTTTCAAAAGTTTCAATTGTTCAATTATTGTACAAGCAATCAGGACAGGTTCTTATAAATGTTAAATTGTAAACCACTTACTAAGGTCACCCACCATCAAAGTTGAGCGACAACCGAAAATTCGTTCCGTTTCCTGCTGATAGTTATGGTCAACCAGTAGTGAACAGCGTATATCTGGGTGAGTGCTATGCCTCCACGTGATTGGACGCTATTTCAGGAAGAGAAGAAAATTCTGTGCAGCCACAAAGTGGTATAAAATGCAATTATGAATATTACATTATTGGAAGTATATTTACAAGAAATGATAGTATACCTTTGCAAAGTTTAATGCTAACCATTTTGGTCTAAGCATGGAAACTATGATGTTTTCGATGAAGATATAGCTTTGTTCAAACATTGGTGTTGTTATATTTTTAATCAAAGCAACCAGACTTCGGGCAAGCAATAAATATGAACAAAGAGTAAGCTTTAGCCTTAATAACGGCCTAGGTAGTCAGCATAAAGTAGAGTATAATAGTGCTTAAATAAAAAGATTATTGTGAGGTAGGTAAGTGATACTTAAGTGAGGAGTGAATTCAAAGATATGGAAAATTAGAAGCCGTAGGACATGCTGACCTGTTAGATGTCTCACGAATTTCTGTAGGGCTCAATGGGTAGCATCTTGACAAGAAGTTGAACAGGCTTGTAGATGGTAGGCGTAAAAGCACTATTTTTATAATTTAGATCTGTTCAACCCTTATTATAATTTTCTGTTGAGGGTCCAGACTAATGTTTAATTCTCGAGCTGTCAAAAAATGCACGTTGCTATCTTACAGATCACAGTGATTCACAATTGTGGCCATTACCATATCTGCTAATCAGCATGCGCCACTCTCCTTTTGCAATAACTGTTGTTGCAGCATTGCATTGCTTTGAGCCCGTCCCAGTCATACAGTATACTATACATTAATAGCTTTCACCGCAAGCGCTTCCTATTAGGTCACCAGATACATCGATACCTGAGGAGATGCTTAGCAGTATTACCTTTATACATGCATACATGTATACAAGTATTTGTTACAGGCGCCTCAGTTTACTTTAAGAAGTATAAAGTATAGAAGTAGCTGGTACTACAACAACTAAGTTATAGTCTATTTAGCAAAGTGAAATGGGTGTTGGAACATTCATTTATGAAATCATGTAGAATGATCCTGAAGAAAACAGCCGGTTAATAGCACTAGTCAAGCTAAATTTTCACGACCGATTTTCATACGGTACGCATTAGACATTGCAAAGCAAACCATCAACTTATGTTATAGAAAAAATACTGAAAAATGTTGTAAAATTATAAATTTAAGTTTATGAGAAAAGGCAGCTATTGACTGGATAAAGTCATTTTGACCCAAAAATAGCATTGTATTATTAACTGCATATATATGTAAAATATTAAAAAATGTGGTTGCTAATATAATTATTTCCAGAATTAATTATACCAACACAACTTAGGGAAGAATTAACCTGCGATATCCTTAAGAGGAGAATTTCGGCACCTTTGAGAAGAGCATTCTTCGCATCAACGCTAAGCATAGTGTTCACCAGTCGCCCAGTTGTCAGCTGAAGCCTTAAGGACAATATCTCGTATATGAACACTTCTATGTGCATATACCAATTCACTTGCTCTTGTAAAGCCAGATATATTCGTCGTTTGATGCATATCCTGCAAAGAATGGCCAGAGAACACTATCATGCAAGGCTGCAGAAAGGTGGCAATGGCCCTATAAGGAGTGCGATAATCAGACACCTTGTCAACACTGGCTATTCCATCTCGACATACGCCTCCTTCAAAGAAATATACAGAGAGAAGTATAACCTGCAAAAGTCAATATGCCTTCGCCTCCTTTGAGAACTGTTGAAACCTGAGTCATTCATTTGGAAAATCCAGGGTCATGCATACAAAGAGAAACTAATGAACCATTCCCATTATCATAGCAACAAACGTGTTGATTTCTACTGGCTGGACTTTTGTGCGCTTGTTTTTCTAACTCCTTATAACTCTTGTAGTCCTCTAGAATTCTTACATAATTCTATATTCCCCTTCCCTCCTATGTGGATCCTGATGACAACTCACTCAGTAAACTTTTCATCTTGTTAAGTAACCAAAACACACTGCTCAAATTATTACCAACAACAAAAGCTTCCTCTATGTATTGACTAACATTAACAATGACGTCATTTTTTGACAACTCATCACCACTACCCTCCCATCATACTTCATGCCTCGCCCTAGTTACGATATGATTACTCATCGCACATTTTGACGACACATGGACGCACTCCTTGGCCTCACTCATTTTACTGACTGATAGTTGAGCTAAAAACAAGAGTGAAAGTTGACGGTGAGACAAGCAACTTCCGCACTACCCCTATCTCATTCAAAAAAGGAAATAGCGCCACCACTGATGTAACATGAAAAAAATCACTCTAAATGCGAAGAATAAAAATGGAAAACACAATGATGTGTACATACTGGAATCGCCTTGTATTGTTGTAGATTTTCCTGTTTCCATCATGCATTTGTGAGCAACTGGTTGTATTTTAGGTAGACCTTAATTAACCACACTTACTAAATACCCTAATCAGTACTCTATCTAACGTGTAAGTATCGACTAACGAACTCGAAGTAAAGAAGCTCGTAACTTGGTAGTGTGCCCTGATGAGAGTTATATTTTCATCACAGATTAAATGTCAAATTTATCTGTTAACTGTCTTAGTGAAAGTACCATAAGGGAGCGAGCCACATGTGAGCAGTCACGCCGGAAAAACAAAGATGGCGGGGCGCCATTTTACATGGGTGCGTCAAAACAAAAGTTCAGACAGTCAAGGGGCACTACAGCTTATCCACACCCCTTAGAAAGTTGGTGTGATACTGATGCAACCTTCGATACACAAAAGCAGTTGCTTCAGAGTTAGAGGTTTGCCCAATAACACTCGAAGAACAAAAGAGATTGAAGGGATTAATAAAGAATTGTGAAAGGAAAGAAAAAGATTAAGGTAAATAAGAGGCACTATGTGTATGATAAGCGGAGTAAGGAGAAATACAAGAAGAAATGACGCTGATGCCTTCATGCGTTTCCAGAGTTTTAACTTAATGACTCTTTTCACATTTTGCCCTGTAACTTTCATTAAATTTCCGCACTGTTTTTCAACCTGGCGTAAAACCTTCATGTTTTCACCATGCTCCCTCGCATTTATTTGACCCAAGCTTTTGTAGTAATCTTATACCATTTTTGAAATCTTAACTTCCTTTCTAATTTTTCTTTTCCCTTACCTTATTCTTTCTAATGCACTGGTATATTTGTCATCTTTTTGTGTCGATTGACACTTGCTGTTGAAGCGGAGAAGTGGAGCATTGCTCTAGGACACAACTTAGAGATAATGAGTCACTTTTCCGGTAACTCAACCTGAGCGACAGATTGCTGCCCCCAGGTCTCAACGCACCATAAGTGTGTGGCAAGTAACCCCGTACCGGCAAAAAGTTAAAAAATAATAATAATGATAGATGCAAAATTTTTTTAAAAGTAATATTCGTGAAGAAACAAAATAGCACAACTGAAAACTCTGAAATTGCATCAAAAGACCAGCTTCATTTCTTCTTATTTTTCGCTGTACTTCGTTAATCGTATACATAGTACCTCTCATATACCCTAACCTTTTTCTTTCCTTTAACTATTCTGTATTACTCTCTTCAGTCTTCCCTGTTCTTTGAGTGTTATTGTACAAACGTGTATCTCTGAACCCAGTGCCCTCGTGTATCGAGGGTCGCCGGTATCCCACTAACCTTCTAAGGAGTGAGAATGACCTGTAGTGTACCTTGAATATTTGAACTTTTCTTTGACACATCCGTGTGATATGGCGCCACACCATCTTTGTTCTTCCAGTGTGACTGTTCGCACGTGGCTCGATCATTAGGCCAGTTGTACAGTATTCTTATTTAATAATTTTGACATTTATTCTGTAGTAAAAGTATAATTCTCATCAGAGCACACTACGTAGTCACATGCCTTTTTACTTCGAGTTTGTTAATCGGATAAGCTGTAGTGCCCCTTTGAATGTCTGAACTTTTATTTTAACGTATTCATGTAATATGGCGCCATACGATAGTACAGCTTATGAAAATGAATCGTTGGAAGGAAAATAAATGATGGCCACATATTATTATGGTGCACAAACATTTTTGTTTTGGCTCTGTTCAAATTTGCTATTTCCTGTGGCTTTTTTTCTTCAACTGCTGCTAATTAACATGTCTGAATTCACAAAATAATAAATACAAAAATGGTCCAGAATATTGAACACAGATGTAGCGCAAAAATTACTCGTATATTTTGCTTGTTTTCATTAGCCTGGTTCAATAAAATGCTGGCGTCTACCAAGCCATATAACGAGTGCCTATTTACAGTGTCTGTACCCTCCTTTTTGCTTGGTAATATGTTGTCCCATTTTCAAGAAATGGAAAAAATAATAATTTAAATGTGCTGCGCGCCATTTGTTTAATCAATTTATTTAATAATTTATTAATTAATGAATTTGACTAAAACGCTAGACTGGAGCCCAATTTAATTGTCTTTCAATATTTCAATTACCTGTATTAAAGTTGTTCTAAGAACCGCTTATAAAATAAATTGTTAAATTAGTAAATATTATAATTCTTTTGTGCACACTGAAAATCAAATAGCTAGAAACTGTAAGCAACAACACGCTGTTGACATTGAATCATCCATATTAATGTATGTGTAAAATCTGGGCACTGTGGAAGTAATTAATTCCATATTAGTTTGTTTATTAGATGTATCACACAGTCAGTGAAACAGTATTATTTACTGGATGACACAGTTTCGAACACAATTTATTATTCATAATCATATCCCCAATTATAATCACACGACTTTGAAACTTGAGTTTTACAGTTTACTTGTGCTCTCGTATTTGTCGTCGTGAAGGTAGTAGAATTTTCCAGATATCTGGGTGGACAGGTCTTGAATCATTCCTATTACACGTACTCTCTTTATTTGGTTCGATCAACAAAGCTTCCATTATCAATCTACTCACTCGCCACCCTGTTACATAAGATTTTGAAACTGTCATCCTATCCCATCCATCCAATTGTATGATTGTGTGTAATTGCATGTAGCGAGGGCTATAGCTGAACTATTCTCTAGATTTCTTATCTTATTACCGGGGTAGAATAATCTAGATTTTGCTAGGCTTTTGCGCTCGGCTGGTCTGACTGCCCCTGTTCTACTAGTTTGACCTATGTATTTGATCTGACACATAATCATTCCACCAGGGTATTAGATACACTAAATTGTTTTGTTTTAAAGGTTGCACAGGATTAATCCTTTAACCGACAAAGCATGTTTCTCATTGAGTTTCATGGCAGTTTGAATACCAGTCACTTTTATTCCTGCCTTGTTAAAAATTCTGCGTAAGGTTTCCGAGGTTCCTTTCTTGTATTGAATTACTACTGATGGTTTAGATTCCTTATTGTTGGTGTTGTCATTATCTTGTGCATGTTTGACATGCATGTTGTCATTAATATTACTATTGCTATTATTATTATTACTATCATCATTTGTTTTATTTTTATATTTCTCTACATACTTTCTGACTAATTTATCAGGGTAATTGTTAAGTTTCAAAGCTTTTCTTAAATGCCTCACTTCCTGTCTTAGATTTTCCTTGGTACTACTTAGTTTTGTGCTCTATTATTCAAACATTTTACCAATTCTGTTTTCACTGACATTAGATAGAATGACTGGATGTCCAAATATCTGTTTGAATGTGTGGCTTTCCTGTAAACACTAGTGTTTAACCTCCCATCTTCTTTCCTTTTTACGTTATAATCTAACACTGGAAGCTACCTCGCTTCCTGACTTTCCGATTCATAAGTGAATCCAATTACCTCTATATTCGAGTTGATGTGTTCAAAAAATCTATCTATATCTTGTGCTCTGAGTACAGTGAATGTGTCATCTACATACCTCCACCATACTTTTGGAGTGGGTGGGGGTGAACTTTTCAGTCGCTACGTTTCCCACCTGTCCATGAATATATCTGCCACAACCGGGGATATTAGTGACCCCATGGTAACTCCCTCAGTTTATTTGCATATTTTTCCCTGGAAATAAAAATACTGTGGAAGTCAGGCATAGTTGCATTCCCAGCATTTTGTCCTCAAGTGGCAGTTAATCAGACAGTAAAAACCTGTTGCCCAACGAATAAGCGGAAAGGAATTGAGATGGATTGAACATGCATCGAGGAAACCTCTAAGTGACATAGTGTAAAAGCTCACAAGTGTAACCTGCATGAGTTCGGCATCCAACGGTGACTTGGAAGAGATTATGTGAGAGGGAAACAGCTAAGAATGATTGTAGAGAACCATGCAGAACAAAGATATGCTGCTGTATAACCATATGTTCTACTTAGAATGCAGCGAACCCGAATTTTTGGTTCTGCAACAAACAGTCGTTATGAATTTGAAAGAATCACAAAGGATGTCACCAATTATGAAATGATAAGGATTTTCAGGTGGTTTAAGTGTAACGTTTCGATTGTCTTTACTTTCATCATTCCACTGCTTTCCGATTGGAATTTATGGGCTTCAGGCTTGAGCTGTCTTGTCCCAGTAGTAATAAGAATAATTTTTGCTTTATTCCAAAAACAGTACTAATGATACAGCATGGAATTTTCAGCATTCAGTACAATATCGCATCTAGTTTACTCAAAACGACAAAAAATAAACATTACATAATAATAACAATAACAAAACGTTGTTATAGCAGCTATGTAGTAGTTAAAGTATATGATAAAGAGAAAAATATGCATAAAGGATAAAATTGTAGTAATAAAAGTAATAACAACTAAAATAAAATCACTAAGTTATAATTAAACAATAGAAAGAGTGACACCATAAAATTACAGAAAGATGAACAATGAAAGGATCGATTCACTTTGCTAATTACATAGTAACTTATACTTATATGTTTCACGTCTAACAGTGCCTCCATTACATAAAATACGGGCTAAATAGAGTATTGTAGAATTTTTATACTTAGTGGTTCGAGCATATAACTTCTTATATTGACTTCTCGTCCTACCTGATGAGATGCAAGGGGAAAGATGTAAATAAGGGGAGTGCAAGGGTCTGGCAGTACAGCCTTTGTCCATTTTGCACAGAAATTTGTGTCTCTCGACTATAATATTGGCATACCACAAGCCCTATTCACAGAATTTAATACCCTTCGTAATATGATATAGTCTTTTTTGAGAAACCCAGGAAAGATTAATGGAGAGCAGTAGAGTACAATAGATAAAATACGGGAGTTTACAAACTGCAGAAGTAAGGTTGTTTGATACCTGATTGTCTTAACTTTTCAATGTAGAAAGTAAGACAAAACATTTTCTTAGAGATTGATAAGATGTGGGATGACCATGAAAGGTCAGGGAAAATAACTAATCCAAGGTATTTAATGCTTGACTTGGTTTCAACTTCAGTGCCATCTATGCTACAGGCATCATGGGCACTAACTAGTTCATGTAAGTCACGTCGATGCTTGAAAGTAAAGTTAACTGCCTGACATTTGGAAGGGTTTAACATAAGACCATTTGACTTAGACCACTTACTGATGTCCAATAGAAAGCTATTAAGTTTATAGCAATCAGACTCGGAAGTGATAGGCAGTGATATAGTCATATCCTCCGCATATTTGACAAAGTTAGTTTTTTTAAATGAGCCAGGTCATGTAGGAAGAAAGAAAAAGAAAAGGAGAGAGGACGGCAACTGGAGGAACACCGGCTTTTGTAAGCGAGGTAGAAGAAGATTTGCCATTATATACAGTATACTGCATTCTATCGGAAAAATAAGAATGCAATCAACTCTTAGCCCAGGATCCTGTTTGCATCAACGAAAGCTTATTTAATAAAAGGCCTCTAGATACAGAGTCAAAAGCAGATGTGTAGTCTAGGAAACCATCTGAAACATGTTTGGCACCTTCGTCTAAACAAGAAACAACATTATGATATAAGGCAACTGCAGCATCCAAGATATATCTACCACGTTTGTTCAAGATCATTAAAACGTTTCAATGAAGGTTCAAGACGAAGTAAAAGTAATTTTTCCATCAATTTTAAAAAGGAGAAGTAATTGCAATAGGCATAAATTTAATATCACTACCGGAAGATGGTTTTCGTACGGGGATAATTTTTATGTTTTTCATGCAAAAGGTAGCACATTACTGGAAAAGGAAGCATCAGAAATGTTAGTAAGAGGAAAACATAAAATATCAGCACAGTTCCTGAGGACAAGGGCAGGTACACCATCAGGACCAAAGCTTTGGGAACGCTTAAGAGACCGGAGACATTTAAGCACATCAAAATTGTTGTCTATATGATTTCTAACATTAGGAAGGATATCGACAGAAGAGCGTATGAAAGACTTTTACATGACAAGAATCTTTAGTTATATAAAACATTTAGTCTCTACATTTCGAATTTTATCAGAGTATTTAACTTTTTTACAGATGACTTATCATTTGTTTTGAACAATAGTTCTTTATCTCTACGTAGCTTTTTGAGATGTGGAAAAGAGAAACGGTCAAATCGAGTAGTGTTAATGTGGCTAGGGTGGGGTCGCTAGTCTTAAACACAATCTTCGCTGTTTACTGAACTTACTTCTGTCCAAGTGATGACCATAAATAAGTCGACAGGGAACGGAAACCGGGTCATATAAGGCGTGGTTGACAAGCGTTTAACTCCTGAACTACCGAGGCACGGTGGTTTTATTTGACAGTGAAGTAAGCTTTCCAATTCTCCATGAATCCTAAGACTATCTTTAAATATTCCTATTTTTGATATTAGAACAAGACACATAAGCGAACAATATTGTTCTTTTCAATTAGATCTTTTTCAGGATTTACTCTAATTTACATAGATTTATAGAGAAAAAATTTTAACCAATGACGGTGACTTTTGTGGATCAAATAATAATAATGTGGTAAATGTTTTGAACTTAGTTAATAACGGTGTTTATAATGATAACAAAATACTGATTATAAGGTTTATGCAGGTGGCTATAAAAATAAATTAGGTCAAATCTTAAAGTTTACGTGATACTAAAGGTGAATTGGACAGATAGTCAGAGTTTAAATAAATATCATAAAAATACTAAGGGGATGGAAGATAAGAAAGGATGGGAGGGTTTTGAATAGAATTCACCTGGGCCAGGCAAGGGAGCGACAGAGGTAGAACAAACTTCTTTTTTATGCAAAGACTGGGATTGTTCTCTCGAATTAATTCCCATAGCTTCGGCTAAGTGTAAAAGACGGGTTCTGATTACGTTCGAAAGACTCGATGGAATGCGATAGATAACTTTGAAGGCACTATTTTTGTCCACTTGGTGACCGCTATCATCAATCAAATAAGCCAAAATAGAACTTCTTATATATTTTATTTGACCTTTTCCGAACTATGAAGGAAGATGCCCATTTATGCGTTTGTTAAGCTGTCTAGTTGTTCGCTCTATATAGCTTTCTCCACATGAGCAAATAAATTTATAGTTACACATAGACTTCGCTAGCCACGTCCACATTAAATTGCTATTTCATGAACAGATGTTTCGTTTTAACTGTTGTCAGTTTCTCGTTATCATATATGGTGTTCATGTGTGTCTCTTTACAAATCTACTAGGATAACCCATTTGGACCAGCGTAGTTTAGATATATCCTAACTCATTTTGTAAGGAGTCATCTGTATAGATACGTATTGCTCTATTCGTAAGGCATCTCACCGGATTGACTTTTTATCGGATTGGTACAAAACTGAGGAAATGTGTATTTATCACATTATCATTATTCTTATTATTACTATTTGACCCACAAAATACCCATCATTGGTTAAAAATTTCTATATATATAAATCTATGTAAATTAGAGTAAAGCCTGAAGAAGATCTAATTGGAAACAACAGCAATATTGTTCGTTTATAATGTCTTGTCCTAAGATAATTTTTTACCTATAGTCGACTACCTCTGATTATCACATTAAAAAACTCAAACAACTGAACACCGATCGGGTGTTAGTAGCTCACAGGCTGTTAATTCACATCCTCTCTAATAACTAACTACACCGAAATGTCAGCTTCATTCACAATACTCTTAAATCAACTTCTAGAAATTTTTTATTTCATTCTTCCTGGGTATTTATTTTATTTCCTTTTAATTCTTTCCTGTCTAGAGGAATGATGACATAATATTCCCCGGTAGGAAGAGATGGAAAAAAGATTTCCCCTTGTTATTTACTTTACCCATAAAGAAGTGTAGTCAGATTAATGAATTGAATACAGATGAGCTAAAAGCATAAATTGTTTAATATCTCATAAAGAATATCTACTACTAATACTTATACTACTAATAGGGGGAGCAACAGTAGGAATGTGATTAATTATAATCATAGTAGAATAACATGAATTTTGAACATTGTCTTTTATTCCTGCATAGAAATTATGCCTGTATTTGTATCCTTTTTATGTTTGTGTGTGTGTGTGTGTAGGTGTAAAAGGCATAGATATAAAAAGAGAGCTAATTTATTCTGTAGTTAAATATCTGTTCATTTTATTTTATCTGTTTTGTATTTTAAACTATCGTTTCAACTACAGGCGAGCGGAACGGATGAGAAGATATTAAAGCCAGCCAGACAGCCAGAATCGGAAATGCATGACACACCTTCCTGTGTCTGAAACCAGTCTGATAATTTACTGCTTCCTTTCAGCCAGCATAAAGAACTAGATTTGAATTCCGTTCAGCACCACTGTTAAGTAAATCAGAATTTTTTTATACATATCACGGAAAAGATTTCTAACAAGCCCCACTCTGAGGACTTTTATCAACAGCTGCCCACTTCTCTGTCTGATTCCTTACTGAAGATCAAATGGCTGGCCAGCTGGAAAGATTTAGCAACAAGGAGCTCTAACGATGAACAAAGCAATCAAGTGCTGATCACTCAACAAATATGTAGGAGAAAATAAAAATAGATCGGACATACATTGAGGAGGCTATTGAATGATATTGTGTGCCAAGCAATCGATCCAGTGGAATCCAAACGGGAAGTAATGAGTGGGTCGTCTAAGTATAACATGCAGGAGATCGTGTAGCAAAGAGGAGATGAAAGATTATCGGCGATCTTGGACCCAGCTGAAAAAGACAGCAGAAAATGGAAGAAAGCAGAGATGTGTTGTTGAAGCCCTGAGCTTCACTCGGGAACCAAAGGAATAATAAGAATATATACTTCAATTTGAAGTCACTCATGGAGAAAGAATAATTGTTCTCTAGTGGATTGTCTCTCTAAATCAGTTAGTAAGACGTTCCCTGCAGCTAGATTGCATATGACATTCACGAGCCGCAAATTGTTCTCTACCTCTGTAAAAGATAGGCTCCCACGTCTGAGCGCCTCCATGTGCATCTACCAGTTCACCTGCTCTTGTGGAGTAAGGTACATTGGCCGTGGTCAGAGAATGCTCTCCACACGGACACGAGAACATATTCCAGATTGGTTTAACAAGGGAGAAAGGAAGTGTGTGCGAAGCTCTATTCTGGAACACCAGATCGACTTCCGTCATGCGATCAACCCTGACCATGATTTCAAGATCATATATAGAATTCATGCTAACTTCCCGCATTGTCTTTGTTACAGACTTCTAAAGACAGCTGAGGCCTTGGCAATTCATGACTTCAGGCCAGACGTGTGTATACAAAAGAAGTATGTACAATCCCTACTGCTGCCTTGGCCGTAGATGGATAGACATTTATTTATTTTGTTTATTTAGTTATTCTATGTACTTTTCCCTTATTACTTCGATTATTTATATTATTATCATTATTATTATTACTATTCTCACTCCGAATCTTTTCCACTTGACCCACTTATCATTTTAAACCCAAAATTATTAATTTTTATATTTTTTATTTTTACAATATTGAATTCTATCTTATCAAATTTCACACCATGTTATGTAACATTTTATATTCGTCTACTTATCTTATAATTATGTATACCTTTCCAAAACCTATACACCTTATGTATTATTCTATATTTGACATTAATTACTTTGCCACTCGACATTAAACCATGATTATAATCACAAATATTTTAATTGCATTTCATACAACCACTGTTATTATTTCATGTATTCACACCTTTGACCTAATTCCCTCACCGGATATAATTTCTTTATAAAACTATATATATATACGATTGTACAGTTTGATAATGAATTCGTCGTTGAAAAGAGTCTCTTCGCTGAGTATTGTGTCCTTAATGCTACAATGGGAATTATTAATATATATATATATATATATATATAGGATGAATATCCAAATTAAGACGGTTACCTGGTCCATAGCAGAGTATAGTCCACTGGTTTACTAAATCAGATTGGTGCCAGTTGACCAACGAGACTCATTTGGTTAGAAAACAGGACTTACAGATTATTAAATACCAACCACCAGGTGAAATAACTGTAATCAAAAGGTTTTAGATCGAAAATTAATTATGGAATCAAATAGGTTAGGCAAACCCTAGTTTCTGACGGATGACAGTTTTTACGCGATCCATTTATGCAAAGAAATTAAAATTTTACAGGGTGTGATAATAATCATCAATCATAACTTAGTCATCAAGTGTATTTTGCAGTACTCAGTCGGTAGACATTTCGGTCTAGTGAACTAAAGGCCGTTTGAATGGAACCTCATCTCCAATTTAAAAAAATTTGATTTAAGTATGATCTTCAGTCATTATTCTTTCGACTTATATAAACCTTTCAGACACACACACACACACACACTGAAGAATATGGAAATACTTCCACAGAAAAAAACGTGAATTGAATAGAAACCACTCGACATGGTTTCCTGGATGTAAAATGATTTGCATCCTTTCTAATTCACTACTTCCCTTTTAAACTACAACATTAGTAATTACGCCGCCTTCTTCCCGTCTCTGACGTCATTCTTACTATATCCTGACCGCCACTGTCCTTAGCAGTTACTCCGCCTGTTCAGTTAATTGTATCCTCATTAGTAAATTAATGAGAAACTTTGCATCGACACTATATGTATATATGTACTACCTAAATGTTGTCCACAAACCATAATATCATTTACAATCTTTGTTTGTCATTACAACATTCGAAACTTAAGCCAAGAGAAGGAGAAAGATCACAGAGTATGGCCTAATAATACTAGTGCTCCCTGTGGTTCCGAATGGAAAAAACGAGAATCAGCAGCACATCTCCACATTGATCCACTTCATACTGTCCCTCTTAGTTGGGCCAACCATTACCCATAATCACTCATCTCTTCCTCTTCAAACGATCTCATCCATGTTACCCTAGAACTCATCATTTCCCAATCGTGTCCACCTAAACCGATGGCCTGCCCAACCTGCTGTGTAATTCAGCGGTCTTTTCAGTGATGTATGCTCAATCCACATAAACTTTCTGCCTCACATCTAGTTAGCAGTCACTTCTCGACTGATTAAATCCAACAGGTTCTTCTTGCTCATTATTGCTGGCAAGGCGACCACCCCATCTTCAATATGGAGCCAGCGAACTAGCTAGTTGTTGACAAAAGTCTGCACTGGCCTGTTGGAAATCACTTTCGTGACACAAAATCACCATAACAGAAAAGATTTGTAACTCAGGTGGATGATTTGCAATTGATAGTGTTCTCTGAGCTCCTTGATTTAATTACGGAGCTTTCATCGTCTTTCTGGACGACATCTTCAGCGCAGTATTTAGGATAAAGTGAAATGATTTAAATTTCTTCATGAGTCTCCCGGTAACCATCTTTAGATATGTAATGACCGTTTTCTATTGATTGGGATTTAAAACTTTCTGATCACCTGATTTACTTCTTATTAGTTGGTATATTTCATCTATATTAACGTGTTTATTAATGAAAGCTCCGCAGTTAAACCAAGGAGCTCAGAGAACACTATCAATTACAAAATCACCATGTTTCCCACCCATATAGAAAAAAGTGACTGACTAAGCATTTGTGTTGAAAATCTGAATCTTATTCTTCATACTGAGTTATTGCAGAAGACTTCCAAACTGATTTCCCTTTTCAACACTGACTTTTACATCTCCATCCATGCCCACACTTGTAGTTGAAACACAACGCTGTCTGCCTAGAAGAGCGAAGGAAGTGACCTCTTTCGAACTTATCCCAGTTATACTAATTGGTACTGGTTGTTGGTTACCTTCATCACCTCAGTCTTCTCTATGTTCACCTGGAGTCCCAACTTCGCTCTATGACTCCTCTATCAGTTTGTTGGTTTTTGCCTGCAAATTTTCGAGTTTGTGTGACATTCAATATAAGTCATCCGTGAAGTTCAGATCTTCTGAAGTCTTGTAATCTGTGCAGTGTATTAATGTCTTCTCGCTCCCCGCAGTCTAGCGTAGGCAGTATGGCTAGTGATCAGTATTTAGACTTTAATTCATCTCATCCGCTATCTTTTAAGACAGGCTTAGTTAAGTGTCTAATATAAGTCATCCACTGTTATAACATACAAAGAGGGGACATCTGAGACCCTCGTTGCATAGGATTCTAAACAAAGCAGGAATTAGAGTGGCATTCAAACCTACAAACCCACTCAGGTAGGACATGTTCTGTAGGTTAAACGACCCAGTTGAACCAATTAGACAAAATAATATAATTTACAAAATACCCTGCAATGGGTGACCCCGAGAAAATAAGTAATTTGGAAAAAAGCTCAGCAATTGCAATGCATGCATTAACACACAACCACACAATAGGATGGACGGGAGAGGGTTAAAATCCTAAAACGTAATCTAGGTAGGTGGAGAGAGAGGTTGATTACTGAATCCTTGTTCATCGAATAAACTACAACCAACACATGCAATAGGAATGATTCATCACTCATACCCAAAAAATATGGAAAATACTACTGCCAATCCAATCAAGTGGAAATCAAATGAAAAATAATGGGACTATATAAATGAAGTTAGGAAGTCATGTGAGTACCTTGATATGATTATGAGCAGTAATAAATTGTGCTCGAAACGCGGTCATCAGTAAACATTACTGTATAACACTGTGAGACTTTATCAAAACAAACAAAATTTACCCATAATGGAATTACACTCTACCACAAAGCACACGTTTTATTCTTAGATCAGTATTTTGGTCCAAATGCTGGCAGTCATGTCTCAGTTAGGCATGAGTATTTGAATATCAGGCATATTGTTGTTGTCTAAGTTTTACTGTTTTTGTTGATGAGTCGGTCAATCAAAAGCAACCTAGCGATAACACTGGAAAATAATAGAATTACTAGCGTAAACTTAGTGTTGTAGAAGATCGTGTTTTGTTTGTTATGCTGAATTCTGTAGATCTCTCTACTGACTTCCCCATGGCTAAGGTCTACCCGATTTCTGTTTTACCTAACTCTTATATAAAAATTTCAGCTTTAATCACAAATCTTTGGATACATTTATTCGGTTGCCATGGCAATATATATATATATATATATGTATATATGAGATTACACAGACTGAGGATGATGTAACTAAGCAGAGTGACATTTGCTGAATTCTTGTTTTTCATATGATTATTATTTCATGTGGTTCAGAGAATTAGCACGAACGTTACCAGACTTTTATCGGCAACCGCTCCCTAACCCCACTTTCGGTCATTACTAAGGATTAGATGGACAACTAGGAAGCAGAAGAGGGCTGTAAGGACCTAAAACAGCAGGTCTGACAACAACTAAGGGAATGAAGGTGGAGATGGCTGGGACAAACAATGATACTTCCAAGGGAAATTACATTACATGTAAATGGGTTGATGCAACGCCTATATCCGAGGTATGATGAAAAGGGCTAAAAACAACAGGGCGAAGAGAGAAAGTGGAAAAATCCATGTGACTAAGTTGATATGATTTTGAGTAGCATTCATTGAGCCTTGAAACCTTGTCATCCAGTTGTTAATTACTGCATCACTGTATGATATTTTTGAAATAAACTTATCTAATAAAGAATCGATTTGAATTTGTAAAATGTGTTTTAATACATTGATGGATACACTAATCAAAGTTTGTGAATACAATTCAGTCTATGTATTATAGAAACTAAGGGTAAGAATAAAAGCAATCTCGGGGTATTTTCTCGCGTAGTAGTGTGATGAGAGCTAACTGTAAGCCAAAATTGTAAGCTGCAGTTTACGTTAATGCTCACAACCCGAATCAGGGTCATGAGAAAAGCTTTAACAAAGCTTAACATTGAGGAAATCAACAACCAATCACAGCAAACTTAACGTGTGCAAATATGATTCTCAGATATATGGCTTGATTTTCTGAGAAATGGCCACAAAGAAAAATACCAATCAGAAGACGTTGCTTCTCTGCTAACAATATTGCTAATAATAATGTACATAAAAATCTATAAATACCACTTGATTTTCTCAATAAACGATCTGTTTCCTGGTCGTTGTCTTCAGTTTTTATAGTAGTATATCAACCTGAAAACACACTGCATGAAAATTTCTCAAAACACCCTCAAGACAGTCAAGTGTGACAATTGGAATGATAACATTATTCCACTAAACCTGTGATATGCAATCGAATGAAAAACCGTGTACAAAACTAACTACCTGAGAAAATTCGAACTATATAAATTGACTACCTCTGTTCTATTCTGTCAAGGAGGCGAAAACGAAACAGAGGTAAATTTATTCTGCAAATATTAATAATTACAAGAATAGCACGTTCTTTTACAAAATTATGTTAACACACAATACACAATTCTCAGAATAATTTCCCGCAGAACATTTACTAACTCACTAGCTAACTAACTGACTAACTAACTAATCAAGACTGAATGCATTCTAAATCATTTCTTCTCAATTCGATGAATTTCCCGTGCAGATATTCCCATAATGATAATTATAGAAGGTGATTTGGGCAAGTAAATAGGTATTTTCGCTAAATTCGCATCAGGATTTAAATTATTCACATAATGAAATATTAGTCAGAGGCATTTGAATTAATGTATTGGATCAGAGTGCAAATGTGTGAATAAATGGATAACAATCGAGGTGATTATTATTATTTCCTTTAATTCCTAGAGGAATATAGGACTTCAGCTGCGCATCTCAATTGCCTTCGGCTTTCTGCCAACATTTTCACCCCGCTCCAAGTCTGCCCACAAACACTTTCATCTCCTCTTCACATGCCACCTCCTCCAAGTCACCCTTGCACTGATGACTAACTTGCTGCTTTCCTTTCAGGTTCCACTCGAGCAATGGCTTGTCTAGTGATGTCACTTGATGGTTTCCTAAGGGTATGGCCAATCCAATCCACCTCCATTTCTTCCTGCCTATTTGTTTCACAATCGGTTCCTGCTGGGTGAGTTCGCTCATTGCCAGAGATCCCTGTTGCTGATCTTTTCTGGCCGGCCATTGATCTTGAGTAGTATTGAGCGAAGACAACTGTTAATGAAGGTCTGACGTTTGTTTGGTGTGCTCTTTATGACTCCCCAAGTCTCTGATCCGTATAGTAGCACTGAATGACTTCACATTGGAATTGAAAATACGGATCTTGTTTTTGGTGTTGAGTGCTGTTGACCTCCACACAGACTTGAGAGTAACAAAAGCTTTTGTCATAATAATAATAATAATAGTTGAAAATATTTATTTCCTGATACGAATTTAAAATAGGCGATAAAGGTTATAAAAGCAGGGTTTGATAAATTCATGAAATTTCGGTAGAGCTCGTCAGCTGAATACTCTGCATGCATACATGCGGAGGCAAATACATAGGTAGTACAGAAAGGCGATTGTCCACTCGCACGATGAAGCATTAGCCAAAATAGTTGAAAACAGGTGAATGCAAAGTGCCCAAAACCTCATTAACAAAACATCTTGTGGACTATACACATGATATCGACACTGTTAAGTCATTCACCATTGTCAGCAGACAAAGAAGTAGGAAGATGCTGGCCATTGCAGAGGCTTGTGCAATCCGTGTTTATAAACCAGGTCTCTGCGTACAAAAAGGAGAGAGTCGTCACTCTAAATCTACCGTGGTAATACGTTTTACTCATTATTCTACCTCTTATTATTATTCTTGATTCATTTAAAACTATCGTTTATCAGTAGCCTTATCTTAACTCACTTCAACATTGTTATTATTACTATTATCGTTATAACTATTACTACTGATATTTCTCTGTTTGCAATTCTTTTTATATTCTCTAATGACTAATTGTTTACCTAAGTGATGTAATTGAAGTGAAATGCATTTTATCTTAATTTTGATCTCTCATACTCTCTCTCTCCCCAATTATCTATTTGAACATGACCTGGAAAACATTTGCACCTGTCTTTCTGCATGACTAATTCAATGTAGTTTATTTACTTATCAGTCTTATATCTCTCAGTGTAATTTCAAAAGTTTATATATCCGTGTATGTAGAGTATTCAGCTGACGAGTTCTACCAAAATTTGATGAATTCATTAAATCCTGCTTTACTAACCACTGCATATATATATATATTTATATATAATCTAGACAATAGTGAGTGTATAGTATAGGTAGAGTGTATATACTATTCGGTATAGAGGTGAAAACAACTATTGTCGCATGACTACACACCTACCTAGGAAGTTGAGTTGGCGACTTATATCGAATTGTACAAGCGAGGTTTTTTCAGTCCTACGTTCCGTATCCACTAGGTGTGCGAGCATGGAACTCCTGACTGACTTTACGACTCCACATACTAACCACGTTGGACTATAATACTCCAGAAGGCGAAGATGGATATTCCGAGTTATTGCAATTACGTAACTGTCTTCACATGAACAGTTAAATTTATAAATGCACATCAAAGTGGCTAGACTCTATACGTAATCCTTCACCTGCTCTGAAATTATAAAACGAGTCACAAAATTTCAAACACAGTGATGCTCCATAGAATGTTTTAGCTATTTATTTTTCGAAGTTTTGATGCCAGTAATCCAGTTGCTGCGTCTCCTTTAAACAATAAAGTCATATGTAAATATAAGTTGCTTCTGAGTGGCTTGTAGGCATTTCTTCTTCTTCCTGTCTGTTATCCTCATCGAGAATTTAACAAAATTTTACGGATATCCATTCTCGCATAATAAGCTTCGTATTTCCGTGATTTCATTATCAACAGCATGGGTTGTGCAAATTTTTCTAGCATGAAACACCAGTGTACTGATGAGATTTCCACTGCATGCTACAGGGAAAAACGATACGAAATGAATGTATTGGCTAACCCATGGCTTCTCCTGGAAAATACCCCGCTTAATACTGACATTTTGCCTTCTGTTAGCAAGAATTCAATGATATTATCGTCGTTGTTATTATTATTATTACTATCATCTCGATTTTTATGCAGTAATGTACACCCTTGAACTCCAAACCTACATTTTATTAACCTCACTAATTCACATATTAACGACTAATTCCATTCTTCAGATTTTCCCATTAACTGACTGGACCGAAGAGCTTGGTCTCAGGTTGACATGTCGGCTTCTTGTGCAGATGCTTCGACGATGTCTGTACATTTAATTAGAATATCACTGATGCATGGTGACTAGAAGGGGAACCCAGGATGCGCATTTCTTCCTATTTCGGACCCGTCATTCATATGTAGCTGCATTTCTCAGTGGGTGATGATGTTCCGAGCACTTCGGTCCAATCAATCGACGGGAAAATCAAAAAATCCAATTCAATAATTAATATGACCCGTTGCACAAGAGACAGTGGCTCTCGTGGCCCAAGTGGTCTAGCGGATAATGCTTTGACATTTGAATCTATTGCCACTGGGTTCGAGCCTTGGTGGGAACATCATCACTCACTGGGGAATCCAGATACATCCAGATGGCGAGTCCCAAATAGGACGAAATGCGCTTTATCCTAGATTTCACTGCTAATCACCAACGACCAATTAAATGTTAATCATTTCAATTTCGCTGAGATTTTACAAATATAATTTTATAATTGTTGACGACTAATATCTTAATATATGAAGAATGTAAATCCTTATGAGAATACACTGAAAATACGTATTTGCTTCAATCTTGTCATATAAATATATCATTTACTAGCTGAAATCCAAGTAACTCTATTCATAACTGTCAAATATGCATAACTGTCAAGTGTGATTCTACTAGCCTATTGTGTTACCATAAAGGAAATAACAGAGAAGTCACAGTTTCAGTTTATGTACGGCAGGAAACCACAACTACCTATAGACAAGAAGACCTGGTCTCTTCCCTGAGAGTAGAGCATGACAAGACTGTGGACAGAATGGAAAGAAGCAGTCATGAATAAAAGGCATACACAGTAGATCATGTACAACTTTTCCAGTCAGTGATCAAATAAAGCGTAGAGGAAAAAATGTTTAACAATAATATGAGTGGTAGATAAATGAAAACCTCACCTACTCGGCCAACAGTTCCACACAGAGACTGATCATAAGCCACTAAAGTTTCTGAGGGCAATGAGGGACCTATGTGGGAAATTATCTCAGTGGTTGTTATGCCTGCAGGAGGTAACGACTTCACCATCTTATACACTCCCTGTAACAAAAATACTTTGGCAGATTTTCTATCTTCACAGGAGGACAAAGTTGAGATCCTAGAGTTTGCTTACGGTGTACATACATGGGAACAAGACCCATAAAGACTTGTCCACAGTCAGAAATCCGATTCCACCCTGAATGCAGTAATACAGATGATCACTTACAGAGTAGAGGTGAATCAGTCTACGGAGAATTTTTTATTTTTTTTTATTTTATTTTGTTTTTTGATTACAGCTTGATGCAACACCGTATTTTTGGTACAAGTATGGAATTTTCAGCATGGATATCGGTAGCCCAAAATTCGCAGGCCGACCATAGATATCAGGTGTGCGTCGGCGTGGGCTCGAACCCCGGACCATGTGCATGGTCGGCGAGAGTCCTAACCACTGTGCCACCGACGCACAGAGCTAATCACGCTACTGGAACACAAATATCGATTAAGAGTGAAAGCCTGTAAAATTCTGATTTGGTGAAAGAACGATAGAAGCTGTTTGTTCGTAATACCACAGTATCTGCGGTATGAGATGACACAAGAAGTTCACAAGCTAGCAATCACAGGATTAATGCACGCCACAATGTCATGTCACATTCAATACACATTCAGTATAAATTACTTTCCATCATTTTATTAAGTATTTATTGATTATCACGGGAGGATTATTTTCTGACAACAGTTGATTTAATTATCTCTCATTCATAACATTGAATGAATTAGTGTTATTAACAACAATTAAGTTGTTCAAATAACACTGAATCAATAATAATATCAACGGATAACAGTTCAACAGCGTCATCACTGCACTACACACACTAAATATCAGAAAAATTATAAAAGATAATGATACAAATTCATACCTTTGTAGTCTCTACTGAAGGCTGATCAGGGGAGTAGTGGCGATGTAACTTAATGTATACCCTGATAAATTAGTCAGAAATTATGTAGAGAAATTTAAAAATAAAATGAATAATGATAGTAGTGATAGTTATAATAACAATATTAGTAGTAAAATTAATGACGACATGCGTATCAAACATGCGCAAGACAACACCAACAATGAGGAATCTAAATCATCAGTAGTAATTCCATACAAGGAAGGAACCTTGGAAACCTTACACAGAATACTTAACAATGCAGGCAGAAATAAAAGTGGCTGGCATACAAACTGACCAAAAAATCAATTAGAAACAAGCTTTGCCATTTAAATGATCAGTCTTGTGCAAAACAATTTAGTATATCTAATACGCTGCCTGCAATGACTGTCAGGTCAAATACACAGGTCAATGTAGTAGAATGCGGGACTTAGTGAGACTAGCCGAGCATAAAACCTTGCATAGAAATCTAGATTAGCTGACCCGAATAAGACAGGAAATCTAGAGAATAGTTCAGCTATAGCCCTCGCTACATGCAATTACACACCACCACACAATAGGATGATGGAATGAGATGACAGTTTTAAGATCTGATGTCACAGGGTGGAGGAAGAGATTGATAACGGAAGCTTTGTTAATCGAATCAAGTGAGGAGAGCACGTGTGATTCAACACCTATCTACCCAGATATCTGTAAAAATTCTATTGCTCCCATGGCGTCAAATAGGAGAGACCAAAGAAAACTATAAAACTCAAGTTTTGAAGTTGTGTGATTATAATTGGGGATATGATTATGAATAGTAATAAATTTTGTTTGAAACCTTGTCATCCAGTAAATAATACTGTTCCACTCACTGTATTATGCATCTAATAAACAAATTAATAAAGAGAGGTGTGACTTGTTTTTTTTGCACATAAAACACTGGTTGTTTTTTCACGAGATTCGTGATAGCCACTTGGTGATTTTGGCTGTTTACTTGGTAGCTGATAGTTGGTGACGATGATGGAGAGGGATTCTTCAAAGATGGCTTTATAGCCAGTTGCTTTGGAATAGGTGGTTTAATATCGAACTGTTGATGATGGTTTTTACTAGACACTCATTCAACCACTCTGGTATGTGCTCCTGAGTGAGCACGAAACATCAGGCTCCCAGAGCAACAGCCAATATAACTCGCTCCACGACAAGCGCAGTTGAATTGGTACAGCCAAATGGAAGTGGTTAGTTTGTCGAGATACTTCATCTTTCAATCGAGGAATCATCATTGGTAGTGCAGAAAACATGACTTTTAGCTGGCCAGCATTGAAACTTCTTTAAAGTGATTTTCTTAACTTGTTAGTTAGTTATTCTTCCGCTAGATATATTACTTAAATAAGAATAAATAATAACGATAATGGCAAGGAACAATGAGAACAGTAATTATGTCTAATTATAGGTAGCTTCATAAAGAAATAAGTATGATTTTTGTCTAGAAATCACATAATAGCTCATAAGATGTCATGTGACAATAAAGAAAGATTAGTCGGAAAGGCTTTTTATCATTTAAACGAAATAATCTTAACTGGAATTAATAAAAAAATAAATTCACTCTAACTCAACAACAATCGAAAGAGATGATGACTTGCTTCAAATTCCTCTCAGACACTATCAACAGCAGTGATCTAATGAAGGTCATCTGTTTCGCTTATGATATGGATAAGAATGTCAAAGAGTAGAATCATTGGGAAATTCAAGAAAGAATAAGACTTGGATTTTCAATATCGATTTTTCAGATGAGTGCTTATCTATCTATTTTTTTGTGAGACTTGACAGATCACTGATGTGAAAGCCTTTTTCAAACCGCTTATTTAAGCTTTCACCAACAGCTGCCCACTTCTCTGGCTACAGACTGAAGACTAGGAGATGGTCTTGTGCTGTGCAGCAAGGATAAGCACGAAGAAATTCTTGCAGGAGGGGGAAATGGAGATGGTTCGGACGCACACACACACACATTAATTGCCGAGTGACATGGCAAGCCACACCCTCCAGTGGAACCAGAAAGGGGAAATGATGAGCTGTACGTTTTAGGGTTACGTTCAGATGATCTTGTGAGGAGGAAGAGGAGGTGTTAAAAGATTATGGGTAGTCATAGAGCCAACTACAAAGTGTTTTAAGGATAGAATAATTTAGAGTTCTGCTGTGGAAGCCTTATGTTCTGCTGAAAACCCACATTTTATGCTATTGTATGCCAATAGAAAGATAAAAATTCTAATGAATAACTTAGTCGAATAATAAATGAGTCTTTACTGTGCTACTCTTGAATAATCTAGTTACTATTTACAAACTAGTACGGTTTATACGTTCAGTGAAGAATATATGAGTAAGGCTAGATAGAAAAGTTTCTTCCATGGTATACTTTGAGCTCGTTCTACTTCATCGTCTTCTCCTAGATTATTTTATTTGGCATTTGAAACAATGAGTGAGGGTGCGAGTCCCAGTGAAGACTGTGTCTACCACTTCGACTCCAGGTACATCTACTTCTGTGGAGCAAAAACGATGATTTCATTTGGCAGATAGTGGCTAACAGTGGAATAAAGGATAACACCCCTTTCGTCCAATTTGGAACTTGTTTGCCAGTGATGGTGTTCCTGCTGAAGCTCACATCCGATTCCCATTGTTTCAAACACCAAAGCCTAATACACTAGACCAGTTGTACGACAACAGCCATCTCTTTTTTTGCAAGGATGTGTACGCTTTCCAAAAATGGATTAATTGACGCTACTCCACATGGTCGCAGGAATATGGCAGCATCTCCTTGAGGACTGAGATGATTGAAGATATTTATAAATGCGATTATATACGGATAAAAATAGCTGGATTCGTCAAAAACAAACCCCTTGCCGCTTCCTTCACTGGATTACTTATTTTTCTCCATTATATCAAGTAATCTTTTCTACATTTGGGGGGCAGGCAATAATCAGCTCTTGATGTAAGTTTCTTTCTAACTGGCAGCACGCATTAGTATGAAATGCCTACAATCTAGCAGTAACTGATGTCTATCTTACAATTTGAACGCATATCACCTGTCAATGGACGTAAACATTGAACGTTTTTGTTTATTGAAACTGGTAGCCATTGGTGGGCAACTCGAAGGTGCGATTGGTTCAATCGTATACAAGTTAGAAGAAGACGAAAGAATACGAATAAAAGTACAGCATATTTATTGTAAAACATTTGTTTACAGACTATGTACCAAACTCGATTATTAATTGCCAAATAATACAACTTTCTTCTCGAAACCACTGGTATTTTGGAGTTAAACTCGAGAATAAGTCGTAGTAATTATCGGTTCGGAGCGTCTTTTTAACAATAGGAACTTAAGGTTAAGTTCCTTGACATCACCTATTGTCAAGAACACAGAGACATTACCCTTTAGCTCTTTCAGATTAACGACCTACCTCCTGCAGGACTGTAATCAAAATACTGATTGACCACTACGGAGTGACTAACTTACACATTACAATAGATAAACAGAGAGATGGATGAACCTCAATATTAGTAACAAAAGATTAAAACGTGATGATATTAAACTTGTGATTGAAACACCACTCGAAGGACATAACATACAAAAAGCAGAATTGGTATGGGTACAATGTGCATTAACCTTTAAAAAGCGTAAAGCAGAAAAACTAAATGTAACAAAGGAGGGACTGAAAGCACTTCAAGACATAAAAGCAGACAAATCCATTGTCATTACTCAACCAGACAAAGTAAAACACAACACTACTACTCGACAAAACAACATATAGTGAAGAGATGAATGAATATTTACAATCTGGACCCTATACCCTAATGACGAAATCATCAAAAACAATCACAAACAAAACAATGAAAATAACAACAAATGACAACAACAATCAATCAACGAGAAAGTCCAAATTCAATTTTAGCAACTAATGATGTTTACGAAAAGTTAGTTTTCAGGATTCTGATTGGTTTAAATTTAGTTCCTGAGCTAGCATTAGTTCAAGAACCATTAGAAACCACAAAGTACCACTGAACATTATGGGTAAATTTTGTTTTGGTAAAGTCTCACAGCGTTATACAGTAATGTTTACTGATGACCACGTTTCGAGCACAATTTATTCCAGCTCATAATCATATCGAGGTAATCACACGACTTCCTAAATTCATTTATATAGTTCCATTGTTTTTCACTTGATTTTCGCTTGATTTTATTGGTAGCAGTATTTTCCATATTTCAGGTATGAGTGATGGATCATTCCTATTGCACGTGTTCGGTGTAGACTCGATGAACAAGGATTCAATAATCAACCTCTCTCCATCTCCACCTACCTAGATTACTTTTTAGAATTTTAACCCTCTCCCACCCTATTGTGTGGTTGTGTGTTAGCGCATGCATTGCAATTGCTGAGCTTTTTTCTAAATTACTTATCTTCTCGGGGTCAACCATTCTTACCTTAGCTAAATTTTTATGCTCTGACAATCTGTGAGGTCAACTACATAGGTCAAACTAGTAGGTCAGGGGTAGTCAGATTGTCAGAGCATAAAAATTTAGCTAAGGTAAGAATGGTTGACCCCGAGAAGATAAGTAATTTAGAAAAAAGCTCAGCAATTGCAATGCATGCGGTAACACACAACCACACAATAGGGTGGTTGGGAGAGGGTTAAAATTCTAAAAAGTAATATAACTAAGTGGAGAGAGAGGTTGATTACTGAATCCTTGTTCATCGAATCTACACCCAACACATGCAATAGGAATGACTCGTCACTCATACCTGAAATATGGAAAATACTGCTACCAATAAAATCAAGCGAAAATCAAGTGAAAAACAATGGAACTATATAAATGAATTTAGGAAGTCGTGTGATTACCTTGATATGATTATGAGCTGGAATAAATTGTGCTCGAAACGTGGTCATCAGTAAACATTACTGTATAACGCTGTGAGACTTTACCAAAACAAAATTTACCCATAATGGAATTACACTCTACCACAGTGCACAAGTTTTATTCTTATATCAATGATACCACTGAACAGGTTTTTTTCTTCACATTTTTGGAATCTTCAATAATGACCTTATAGGAGAGCGAACACTGGAACTTCAGGTTACAAGGCGAGGAGTCAATTGACCAGTGAACCACTGAGGCTTACGGAATATAGCGCTACCTTTAGGCAATATCATGTACAGGTGAGCATTTGTCTTCCCATCACACTTAGTGTACCCCAATAGTGATGGCTATTTATCCGAACACCGAATGACTTCACCCTGTAGTCGACCAGTCCTCAGGTGGGTCAATGAGTGGCCTATTAATGAAGAGTCAAGGAATAGGTATTCATTACCTTCACTTCTTTATTTCTCATGATACTCCTACCGTATAAAGACCTCAAATATGATTTAACCTGGTTGAAAGACATTATATACCCAATATTATTATTGTTATTATTTTCATCATTAATAACATTTTCATGTTTTTGCGTGTGGGTAGAGATCAGTGTACAATACAACTCAGCATAATTTAGATTATTAAACCAACCAGAAAAAAAAATGGGGAGATCACCTTTCAGAATGTATCATAATCTAGAATAATTATTTAACATGTGACACCACCACCAACAACAACAACAGCAGAAAACATTCCTTGTGTATATAATTACTAGAATACACTGAATGAATGTTTGAATTGTAGAAAGGATATTGGTAGGTAGAAAATGATAGACACAGGGTTTCATCATCATTAGTATTCGTCAGTAAAATTGCACTGTAACCTCATATTAACTGGATTTCACGGCTAGTCACCATTCACCAACTAAATTCTATATAAGATTATTCATATGAACTGTGAACAAGATTTGATTGAATAATTTCCAAAATATTTGAGCATCGAGTGAGAAGTAGACATGCGTAGAAAAAATTATTTGTGAAAGATCTCAGCGAAACTGAAATAAGTCATTCTAGCGTTTCGTTGTTCGATATTTTAAATCCACGTGGATTCGATTGTTTTCAAATATTGAAGTAAATTTACTACAAACTTTGATAAACAATTTTTAAGTGGAGAAGTGAACCGCTTAGCAGATGAAGACAATTTTTTCTTTCACGTTCCCCGTGGAACATAGGGCTTCAAGCTAAAGGCATGAATTTTCGGTAGATAGGATAGCTGTCACACCCAACCCTCCCTTATTGCCAGTATTATTACTGGCTTACCGAGGTAAAGGAGTTCTTCAACCGGCGACCGAACCCTGATCCACCTGCGTGGTTGGCGAGCGTTCTACCTCTGTTCCACTGACACACAGGTGCTTACCAGAAATTTTTAGAAAGTGAATGTGTTACAACATTGTGAAATTTTCGAAATTCCGAATCAACGATTAGATAGTAATGTATTCTGGACTCAATCTCTATCACACTACTAGATGAACACTCCTGAAAATGAACGCACTAAGCATTGAGCAAATATTCCTTCACAACCAAATACGAAGGGTACAAAGAATGTACTAGTAATACCTGTTAACTAATTGTATTTGAACGTAGGAGATAAATTTCTCAAGGAAACTTAATAAGGTACTTACTTACTCATAAGTAGTAAAATTTCCTTAAATTAATTAGTCTTTTGTTCGGCACTAAACTTCAGGGATTTCATCATGAGCTGGCATTGGTTAGAGAACCATTGGAAAAAACCTCTTCAGTCCTAGTTTGTGACTCTTCACCAGTACACACCCACCGGGGTTCGAACTCAAGACCTTCCGGTTTCAAGGCGAGCTCAAATACCACTAAGCCACTGGGACCCGATCCATTGACCCATGAATTCTAACTTCTGCCAATTCATGACATAGCGCGACCCTTAGCCAATGTCTTCAGCAAGTGTTTGTCCTTACACCCGACCTGCTGCATCCTACTGATCACGACTTCTCAGTACTCCCAGGTTCTCAAATGGTTCTCTAACCAACGTCAGCTCATGATAAAATCCTGTAACCAACCAAATCCCTACAAACCAACACTTAAATATTCAGGGATTCTATTAGTGTTCATTATCTTAAAAAATATGGTAGAAAGGTACATGTACAAAACAGTGTGAAAGGAGACAGTAGGGGTCATCTTTCGAATAAATAATTGTGAAGTATTATGAACTAATGAATATATGGTGAAATATTAGAATTGAAAAATTATGTTATACTTCTAAAATTGATGCAGACCAAATATGACATTACATTCTTGGAAGAAATCGGCAGAAAGCCTCACCTGACCTAGGTGTTGTGTTAGTTACCACTCACCAGTCAGAAAGATGTATCTGCAACCGCCTTGAAGGAAGTCATGTCCACCCTTCTAAGATTCGAACCCACTTCACCCAGTGACGCAGTCAGAGACGTTACCAATAAGCTATTCGGGATCGCGATTGACCTCCTATAGGGCTGTAGAGGGTACTTTGAATGGACACTAGTAATTAGTATGATGTGACTAGTCCTTTCTTTGGTGCAGACTGAATTCTATCAGTTAGGTGCACTGTGATAGCAAGCTACCTAGAATGGTATCCACAGATCGCAGATAACGTAAAATTGACCCCATGCTCAAGAACCATGATTAAGTTGTTATATATAAGCTGAGTGGATTTTTTAAATTCTGGTTTAATAATACTACCACTTTGATAAAGCAGCTATTAACATTGAATAGCGAAACGTCAGTAAAAACAACAATATCATTTTGTTTTTCATTCATTGAGAAATACAAAATCCCTTTAGTATATTACAAAACTTGTTTTCCTTGTTAGTTTTCACTTTAATTCATTCTTTGGTGTCAACAGTATCAATTTTTCTCATTTTCTTTACACAGAACAGAATCAAGGTATCAAAGTGGAAAAAAAGCTCAATCTATTAGGAGAAAGGAATTAAATATCTTCAATTTTTTGAATCACGCGCGCACGCGCTCATACAAATACACACACTCACCAGAATTAAACAATCGCTACAATTTACCTCTTTTTTGAATCCTTCTTAAATAAAATAAAACGATGTAGATTATTATATAAAGGAATTTGCGTGTGGTCTTTATCTAATCCATGCTTTTAATATTATTTGTATTACATTTTTTTATTTTATTTTCATATACCCTGTTTTTTTTGTTATTATTTGCACATCGAATTCAATGTTGATCTACTGGAATACAAAGTATTTAAACAAACAAAAAAAACAAATATCATTGAAACATTGATCTAGAGAATGAGGTATGTGTTATCGTGACCTACATATGGTCAAATTGTATTTTTAGAAAGAATTTTTTTCTTTCTTCGCTACTATGTGAATTCAGGTGGACTGCATACTTGTGTGCCTTATTTAGTATCAAAAATTTCTGTTCTGTTTTATTTTTAGAAAATTATTTTATCACAATTAGTCCCTTTGATAAATTTGAATAAGGCATTTAGAAGACAAATTCTGCGAGATGATATCGTCATTTCGTAGTTTCTTTACAACCGCTTTACAACTAACATGGTTAACAATGATAAAATAAAGTTCATGAAAACTACTCAGTTAAATAAAAACAAAAGTACATAATAATGACCAATCATATTAAGATAGGTCATGCAGTCCAGGGTAGGCGAAGATTGAAGTCTATCGATTTTTGTACACACAGTTTAGGCTGTATGTGATTAATCCAAAGGGCTTCCATCACCTTCAATAACCTTGAATTAGAGTTATGTGAAATAATCGTGAAACAGTCATTAATATTGATTTTGTGACCAGACATTAATAAGTGTTTTGCAATGGATGATGCTGGATTTCTATTAAGATTAATCGCGTTGGGATTTTCGATATGATTTACTAGCCATTTTGGAATATGTTCTTTTCGACGACATTGGAACATTCTGTTAGTTCTACCTATATAGGTGTCACCGCAGCTGCAGGTGAACTTGTAGATACAGTTTGAAGTAGAGTCCACAGAATTTCGTCCTTTAATCGTAGGTACAGGGATCGAAAATGTTCGGCAAGTGAGAAAAAGAGATGCGGCGTAGAATGTGCGTTTGATGGCTGATCGAAGTCTTTGAGTTGTCAACTGCATAATCTGGTCGCCCTTGAATGGTAGATTAATAAAGATGGCTTTCTTTGGTACAGAAGCTGTCTTTTCGAGATGTGGTTTTTCTTTGCTGTGACAAGTGATAAAGCTCTCCGGATAACCATTAGCTAATAAAACTGAATGTAAATGTCGAAGCTCATCCATCAGTGTGTCACTCGTGCATATTTTTCGGGCCCTTGAGAACAAACATTTCACTAGGGAACGTTTATACTGGATAGGAACAAAACTGGTAAAATGAAGATATTGTCCAGTCCATGTTTGTTTACGAAAAATAGAGCGCTGAATCGTTCCATCATTTTCTCCTAATCATAGTAATATTCAGGAAACCAAGTTTGTTATTCGTGACTAGTTCGGAAGTCACTCGAATATTTGGATGAATATGATTATTTTATCATTGTTAACCATGTTAGTTGTAAAGCGGTTGTAAAGAAACTACGAAATGATATCATCTTGCGAAATTTGTCTTCTCAATGCCTTGTTCAAATTATTTTATCACCAATATTGTGTAGACTGTTCAATTTTCAAGGCTGATCGTGTGATACCTTGTATGGCATTTGCTTAAGTGTAAAAAACCTATATTGGTTAAGGTATAAATATTATATATATATATATATATATATATATAGGAGTACCGGACTTGCTAGCTGTTTCGTCAGCCTAGTCTGAGAATCATCATCAGCAAGCACCCATTACCAGCTTTTGAAATGCTTTCGAATCGAAGCTAGTTACATGACAACTTCATCCTGTCTGGAGTTCTAGTGAGAAGTTGTGATCAGTGAGGTCAACAGAGTGGTTGCCAATATGGACAAATATCCGTTATTGACGAAAATGACTGGTGCTATTCGCGCTAAAATCAATAATTGGTAGATTTTAGAATTCATCGGCTGGCAGCCTTTTAGGAGTCAAGTTGCTAGTGGTTGAATGGTAGATTGAAGGTCCTGGAAACGAATCCTGGAGGTGGGTGTGTACTGATGATGAGTCCGAAACTAGACTGACGAAACAGTTGTCCAGTATTCCTTTCTGAGACTTTTTCAAAATTACTTATCTTCTCGGGGTCAAGCACTCTCACCTTAGCTAAATTCTGATGTTCCGACAATCTGATTACCCCCAATCTACTAGTTTTACCTATAAAGTTGACCTCACAGTCATTGCAAGGTATATGACTGTAAAAACAATCGTCTTATTTTCCATCTGATTGTAATTGATCAATAACACACATATTATTATTATTATTTCCGAAAGTACATTATCCCATATTGAGTTTTATTCAAATGTCCAATCATCAATTCCACATATGTATATATATGAAAGAAAAACGTTGTGTGAGTGAGTGACTTGATATGATTATGAGTGGCAATAGTTTGTGCTCAAAACGTGGTCATCAGTTAATATTACTGTATAACAAACACACTGTGTGATTTATCAAGATAAAATCTTATCCATATTGGAACCTTTAAAGTGGTAAGATCCAAAGTTTTATAGTTCTCCAATAGAACTTAATTCAGGTTTCATCAAGGTTATCAAACATGTCCACCATGTTATATGTAAGACGGTTGCTAATTTATGAGACTTGTCAGTGATGGTCACCCTGTTGTGGTCACTTCGTAATCTGTAGGTCTCAGGTTTCACCCTCAACTGACTCATCAGTGTGAACCCTCTGAGGAGTCCTTCACTAAAAGGAAGCATCTGCTCAATCTTGTCAAGTGTTCAATGATTCTCTAACTAATGACAGTTTGTGATAAAAGAGAAAGCACAATTTTAATTTATCGATTAAGCTTACAGTCAATGGAAATCGATCGACTTTTATGATAAATGCTTGAACTGTTATCATTATTGTTCCTTTTTTTTGACCTGACATCTTAAAAGCGAGATCGTAAAATAACCGATTTAATTTCTGTTCATTGTCCGTATAGACACTTGAACCTTTGTGTAATCGACTGTGTCTGTAATAATCACGAAATTTCACAAATGTTGTTTTTCCGTTTCAATTTTTTTGCTTATTGGATCAATCACACAGACATACACAAACACAAAAAACAAAAACAAAATATTCAATATATTAGTTTGTTTATTAGATGTATTACACAATGAGTGAAACAGTATGATTTACTGAAAGACATCTCGAACAAAATTTATTGTTCATAATCATAACAATTATGATCACACGACTTCGAAACTTCAGTTTTATAGTCTTCTTTGTCTTCTCCTATTTGTCGTACAGGCGGTAGAATTTTCCACATATATGGGACAGGTATTGAATCATTCCTTCTACACGTATTCTCTTCATTCACTTGGTTCGATAAACAAAGCTTCTGTTATCAATCTCCCCCTCCACCCTGCTGTTACATTAGATCAGATTTAAAACTGTCATCTTATCCCATCCCATCCAATTGTATCATTATTATTGTTCTCTTGGGTTTCTATTAAAAAATAGGGCTTCAACTGCATGTCTCCACTTGCCACTTCTGTCTTCCTTCTGCTGTATTTCTCACCTGCATCCATGTCAGTCCATACTCCTCTTCACACGATCTCCTCCATGTCACCCTAGCACTGACGTCCCACTCGCCACGTGCTTCCCTTTCATGTTCCACTCGAGCAATGGCCTGACGCGCACGTGATGTCACCCAGCGGCCTCCTCAGTGAGTGTCCAATCCATCTCCACTTTCTCCTGCATATTTGTTGGTTGACGATTGGTTTTTGTTTTGTTTGTTCCTAGCCATAGATTCTTGTTGGTGATACTTTCTGACCCGGCCATCTGATCTCCAGTAAAGAGCGACGAAAGTTGGTGATGAAGGTCTTCAACAGGCTGCTGGAAATATTCTTTGTGACCCGCCTTTCAAGTTTCTGATCCGTATAGAAGAACTGACTGACTTGACGTTGTTTGTATTGAACATCCGACCGAATTTTGTTGTTGATGCTGAATGACGAACATTTCCGGATTGGTTTCAGGTTGATGAGTGTGTCTCTCGCCTTTCGATTCAATACTCCATTTGACGTCCTCGTCCGTTCTTGACTGCCTGCAGTTGAGACAATGCTCCCTGGATAAGTGAATGAAGTAACCTCTTTCAAATCCCTCCCGTTGATGGTGGTTGGCACTGGATGTTGCTATTGTTGTTGTTGGTTGGCTGGTTATTTTCAAAACCTCCATCTTGTCTATGTTCACGTGGAGTCCTGTCTTGGTTGGCTGCTTTCTCGACCAGTTTATCGGCTTTCACTTGTAAGTCTTAGATTCTGTATGACATCAAACATAAATCATTCACGCGTGAAATCCAGGTCTTCTATGTTCTTCACGTTGGTCCAGGATATTCCTCTCCTCTTGTTTCCCACTCACTGTCTAACGCATAATCCAGTCCACCGCAATTAGGAATATCATTGGTGACAATAACCCAGCACCCTTGTCTGACTCCGGTGATTACTCCAAACGCCTCGCTGAGTTTTCCGTTGTGGATCACTTGACATGTTCCGTTGTCGTACAGCTGTTGAATGAGGTTGGTGAATATTTGGGGTACACCGTAGTACTCGAGTAGTTTCCAAATTAATTCGCGGTCAACGCTGCCTGTCGAAGGCCTTCTCGAAATCTATAAAGCTGAGGTAGAGGTTTGATTGCCATTCCATACTTTGTTCATTGATGATGCGTAGAGTTGCAATTCGGTCAGAAAATGATTTGCCTTTCCTGAATCCAGCTTGTTCCGGTGGGGCGGAGTTCTGTCTCCAGTGCGTTTTTAATCTCTCCAGGATGATGCGATTCAGGATTTTATTTGGCGTCGACAGTAGCATGATTCCTTGCCAGTTCTTGCACAGTTCTAAGTCGCCCTTCTTTGGTAGTTTCACGAGGTAACTTTTCCTCCAGTCAGTTGACACTTTTCCCTCCTTCCAGACCTTTTGCAATAATGGAGTCAGCATCATTCACATCCGTTCCATCTGCTCTCGCAGATTCCCAACACTTCTATTCTATGTCTCCTCATTTCTACGGCTACCTGGATAGCCTTTCCAGCTTCGTACATTGTACTAATATTCCGCGTCGATATCCTTATTTTTGCTTTCATCGAAAGAAGACACATCCGCTGACTGGCTTCCCGAAGGCTTTCACCAGCCTTCGTCATTTCACTTCCCCGATTCCAGTTTGTGTGTGTAATTGCATGTAGTGAGTGGTATAGCTGAACTATTCTCTAGATTTCTTGCTTTTTTCAGGTCAACTAATCTAGATTTTGCTGCTAAATTTTTATGCTCGGCTAGTCTGACAGCCTCTGTTCTACTACACTGACTTATGTATTTGACCTAACAATCTTTGCAGGCAGGGTATAAGATAAACGTCTGTCAATTCTCGAACCCCGGTGGGTGCGTAGCGTTGGAGACTCCCATACTAGCCTGATAAACCAGGTGCCCAATACTCAAGTACTGGTTTTCCAATGGTTCGTTAACCAATGTCAACTCACGATGAGATATGGGAAACAATATACCTTCGTACTTCAAATTCTTTCAAAGTTAAGCCTATATAAACCTAGTACTATCTAACTAATTAATCAAGGATTTCATATGGAAACCTGCTTAAATCAACACTGAACTCTTACTATATATGTAATGAATATTAGTAGCAATCTTGGTAGAAATCTTTGTCATCCAATCATTCGTGGTAGATTCTTAAATGTCATTCTAAGAATCGTAAGGGAATTCTATTTCACCAAAGTGAATTTTATATTGCCTATTTTTGAAGTATATATGCCAAGCATATAAAAAAAAACATACAAAATACTGAGTATATGCTTATCTTTAACACTTTCTGTCCAGTCGGCCATCTTCTGATCTGTAGTATGGAGCGAAGGCGGTTGCCGCTGAAGGTCTGCAATATGTTAGAAATGGTTTACTTCATGTGTTAAGCTCCTGAAGTATATACATATATATATTTATTTTTTATTTTTTTCTTATTTATTTTTGATTACAGCTTGATGCCACACTGTATTTTTTGGTACAGGTATGGAATTTTCAGCATGTGATATCGGTAGCTCAAATTATGTAGGCCAACCAAAGATTTCAGGTGTGCGTCAGCAGGGGATCGAACCTCGGACCATGTGGATAGTCGGCAAGAGTCCCGACCACTGTGCCACCAACGCACATATAATCACTGACCTGATATTTGCACTGAAGTTCTGAATATTATTCTGTATGTTGAAGGGAGCAGGTGTCCACAGTGATTTCAGAGTAATGAAGATCCGTCTTGTTTTTCCCATCTCTCTTGACTTTTACACTCTCATCTACGCCACTTGCACTTGAAATGACGCCTGTGAGGTAGGTGAATCGTGAGTTTCTTTCTTTTCAAATGATGCAGCTGTAATACACATTAGAAATTAGTAACTGGATTTCATCATGAGGTGACATTGGTTAGAGAACCATTGGAAAACCTGGGAGTACTGGACAGCTGTTTTGTCCTTGCTTGGGACTCTCCGTCAGTACACAGTGGGGAGAAATACTCGCCGAAGGCACTGGCTAGCAGTTGCGCTATATCGTGGATTGGGCAGAAGTTATAACTCAAGGGCCACTGGATCCGGTCCCAGTAGCTTAATGGTATACGAGCTCGCCTTGTAACCAGAAGGTCCTAGGTTCGAACCCTGTATGTGGGTGCGTACTGATGAAGAGTCCCAAATTAGGACGAAACAGTTGTTCAGTACTCCAGTGGTGGTTTTCCAATGGTTCTCTTACCAATGTCAGCTCATGATGAAATCCTGTTACCAATCAACCAAATCCCTACAAACCACTACTTGAACACTAGGAATTATTATCAGGACGACGCAGCGAAGAGGAAGAATTCTCTTTTGAACGAAGTCATCAAGTAGATTGCACATTCGTGTAGTGACGGTAACTGGATGAGAAGGTTTCAGAACTACTTCCAGTCGGTGAAAAGTCGAATTAATAATATTACAAGGTGTAATAAACACGAGTGCGTCAGTGACACAGCGGTTAGGACGCTCGCCGACCATGCACATGGTCAGGGGTTTGATCCCCGGTCAACCAACGCACTCCTTAACCTCGCTAAGCCAGTAATAAAGCTGGTAAAGAGGAATGGTTGGGCATGAGGCTAGCTAGCAACCCCATCCTGCAAAAATAACCACAACTGCTACAGAAACTTCAAGCATCTAGCTTGAAGTCCTATGTTCCACTGAGAACGTGAAGGAATAGAAAAAATAAATAAACAAAAAGATCGGATTAAAAGCACATTAGGATAATAATTACTGAGAAACATGACTGTTTGTGAAATTAGGGATTAAAAACGTAGTAATAGCAAAATAGGTGGGAAGTACAGATAGAAAACATAGTTATGCAAATGGGAATTAAAAAACCCCAGAAATAAACAGAAAGGTAATAGGATAGTCATTATTGATAGGATAGACGTTTCAGGATGGCTATCGTATGGACAATGGCTGAACGTATTTTTTTAATACATTGCTTGGGCTCGAACCTTCGGTTTCCTAGTGCCCCAGTTATTCCCAGTCACATGCCTCGATTTCACTCCCTTTGCAAGACGGGTTTGATACGATCTTGTATATAACTTCGAAAGATTTTTCAAATAGAACCGAAGGGTCCTGAATTCACCACTAGATGTTCTGTTCCCAGTTGGTGAATTTTTTTTGGTACCTAGGATATGAGGGTAAAAACGTGGGCGGTTTTCCCTTTTTAAATTTGGGCAAAGTGGGAAAAGGTGGGCTGTTTTTGGTTGTAACATGAATGAAGTGGGGATAAGTGGGCTATTTTAGAAAATGACATGGGTAGAGTGGGTAAAGTTTTCGTTGAAAAAGTGGATAAACTGGGAAAGACTAGGACAATTAGATATTTCTGGATATGGGCAAATGGGGTGAAAACTGACCAATATGGGTAAAGTGGGCAAATTATGTAGCAATTACACCATCTTTTGCCCACCTATTTGTCTATCAAAACTACCCATTTCGCCTACGTCTTACCCATATTGGCTAGGTGCATTCTCTGACTGGGTTACTGATCTGTTCATACCTTGACGTTCTCCTTTTGCTAACCACACCAGATGATGTTCCTCGAGAGACTTTTAGAAGAACATTAAAACCGACAGAATTGATTAAATGAAGTTCACTTGATGAAGATATAAACAAGTGTTTCGATCATAAATAAAATTACATGTCAATCACAGATTTCACATCAAGATATCATTACTAATGACATTTGTGAAGTAATTAATACGAAAATACTTTCAGATGCAGAGGTTATTACAATTCACCTCAAACAACCAGCGCTATGTGTTCAAAAGAAGCAAGTCCAGCCCCAACTTCTGCCCCGATCGGCCTTCAGTAGAGACTACAAGCTCATGAATTTGTAATATTGTCTTTCATAATTTTTCTGACATTCAGTTTATTATTATGTTTATGCTATTGAGCTGTAATCTATCAATATTATTATTGATTCGATGTTATTTAAACAGCATTAATGTTGTTCATAACACTAATTCATTCATTCACCGTAATTTACATATAACTGTAGAGCCTGATGATGAAGGGGTTATCGAAAAGAGTATTCTTTGTTCAGTAACCATTCTTTTGACGATTCAGTGTTCGTAAGTACTGAAATGCGTAAGTCGTAATACACATATATATTTGTGATCTTAGAACAGAATGACAAAATGATCCATTGATAAGTAAAATAATTAGTGTGTATACGGAATGTCTCCTAGATATTTTTGCAATTTTAACAATTTAACTATAGTTCTTTAGTTACTCATTAGTAGTATACTGTTTTGGGAACGCAGTTTCTTGGATTCTAATGGTTCGTCAACAGGAGACAGCTGCCTCAAAAATGTAATGATTGAAAATGAGATTTAAATGCATGGATAACTGGAAGGCTGGAATCCCGTAGTCTCCAGATAAAAGACCAAACGTTTTACTACTAATGAGACGCAATCAACTATCCAAATCTCCCTTTTACTTTCACTGGACACTAGTAACTAGTGTGATGTATCTAGTCGTTTCTTTGGTGTAGACTGAATTTTATCAAGTCAGGTTTGCAAAGTGGCCACCATTCTAGGTAGCTGGCCATCATGGTGTACATTGATTTGGTGATATTAGATGGTTGGAGGCAATCGGCAGGAAGCCTTGGACCTAGGTATCGTGCTAATTGGCACTCACTGGTCAGCAAGGCGTATCTGTTCAGTATCCATTCTTTTGAAAAATGCAAATATATTAATCTGCGTCGGTGGCATAGCGGTTAGGACGCTCGCCGACCATGCACATGGTTCGGGTTTCGATTCCCAGCCGACGCACTCCTTTACCTCGCTAAGTCAGAAAGAATCCTGGTAAAGAGGAAAGGTTGGGCATGAGGCTGGCTAGCAACCTCATCCTGTAAAATAAACACTGCTACAGAAACTTCAAGCCACTGGCTTGAAGCCCTATGTTCCACTGGGGAACCTGAAGGGAAGTATATATATATATATATATATATATATACATTTATATATATTAATAGTTCAATAGTACAGTACTGGCCAATCACATGGAAAGGGCCAAGTTAAAGTATAACGGCCCAAGAGTTCAAATACACTAACAACCTTGAACGCAGACTATTCATTAGATAATGAGACCTACTATAACTATAGTGTATAGTGAAAGCTATACACGCATCAACATGCAAATTTCATCCTGATCTCATTGTTAAGTACTATTTGGACAATGTGGTGTTAATAGCTCGTCAAGGTTTCTGGTCACAATTAGGATTAGGATCAAGGTTTTGGTCAGAATCAAGGTTATGATTAGGCTAATTGCTACGGCTGGAGTTACGACTGGAAATAGCTTTGGTGTTGATATTATTCTGTTTTAATTAGCCTCATTTCTATACCATAAATAATAGTTGACCCTCCAACTAGAACCCATATTTATTCAGTCGAGGTCTTTGCGGGCAAGACTGAAAAAGAGGATTAGAGCAATAAATAGGTCACAGCAAGAACTCCTCTTCAGTCGCCTAGACGAATACATGAACACAAAAACTAGTCTAACGAACTTTTAACCCGACACTACTCATCATAATTTGAAGGTATTTTTAGAGTCACTTCAGTGAAAAATATCCTGTTTAATGTGTGCTTTTTCATGTGTATTTCTCTTGTAAATAAACGTCAATTTTATGCAGAAAACACGACGTTTTTGATGAAAGCAAGCTGCTAGCCAAATTGATAGACAATAATTTACGTCAGTGTTTATGTCCCAAATATTGGTCGTGAGAAAATATCAACAAAGGTTGATTCAACAACCAACCACAAGAGACTGCGTAGTCAGATACAGTTAACATATAGATAATCTGACATCCAAGAAACAGTCACAAAGAGATGCAAGGTTAACTTTCTGTGAGAAACAACCAATCAGAATAAGCTATAATAATGTACATGAAATATATATAAATACGTGTTGATTTCCTTAATAAACGATCTGTTGCCTGGCCCTTGTCTTCTGTTGTTACACTTGGTATTGCTGCCTACCGACAAATGGAAAGACTATGCCCTGCGGTTTTTGATGGAGACATGGATCTTCAAGCAGGACTTCGAGGCTTCTGCGCAGTTGAGTGGCTTTCGAGATCTGTCAGCGATGAGGCTGGTAATTAGGACGCAGCTGTGAGGCCGGGAGAAAGCAGCATATGAAAGTGTGAGGCGAAATACCGACGAATGTGCGACAGGGTCAGGCAAACAGTTTCCAAAGTAGGAAGGACCACATATGGTCACTTCGAGATGGAGTTACGCAGACACAATCGCAATGTCGAACAAGGAGAAGCGCGTGAACGTCAGCGAGCTCCAGAAATGGATACAGCGAGACAAGCCAAAGATGACGCCCACACCAAGAAGATCAAGCCGACTTCAGATGATCTGACATTCAAGAAACAGCCACAAAAAGATGCAAGGTTAACTTTCCGTGAGAAACAATCAATCAGAAGACCGTGTTTGTTTGCTTAAATAATCTATAATAAAGTACAGGAAAATCTATAAATACGTGTTGATTTCTTTAATAAACGATCTGTTGCCTGGCCCTTGTCTTCTGTTGTTACAAGGTTCCTAACTGGTCAACTCAGTGTCACCCATGTGTACCCAGTCCATGATACTTTTAATTCATGAAAAATTCCTATTCGAACACTAATAGACAAAAGACCAGTATTTCAGATACGAGTCACTTTTCGGCGAATTCATTTTCATAGCGGTAAAATCGCAAATATATATGGTTGTTTTGTATGTGTGTGTACATTAAATTGGCCAAACGAAAATACAACTAGTAAGTTCAGATGAATTGGATGTTGATATAAGAGTTAGTAACAAAAAGTGATAAGTTGTCACAAATGATTGTTAAAGAAGAGTTACGTAATAACGTGAATAGTTTGATGAAAGAATTGTGCTCACGGTGTACATGGAAACAAAATAACATACGGAATTACGCAATGGTTTTAAGTAGTTGGAAAAATAAGCATGCAAACTAAAGTTAAGTCAAATCAACAGAATTATTACCATGGTAGTAGAATTGGTTGAATAATTTTCTTTTGTATGCATAGTTCTGGTTCTTCCAACCGAATGGCTAAGGCTTCTGCAATGCAAAGCAGATGGAAGGTTGGCAGGTTGTTCTTCACTTTGTAGATTGCTTTGAAGGAGGAGGCGTTTGTTGAGATGGAATGATCAGTGTTGACACGCACCCACACACACACACACAAAAAAAAAAAAAACAACCATGCATATATTTGCTGTTGTACAGCAGTGAAAATGAATTCGTCGGCAAAAACAGACTCTTCGTTGGACTACTGGTCTTCTGTTCACAGTTCATGAATCGTCATAGTTCAACTTTGTTATAGAAAATTTGGGGTTCAAAACCTTCCCGATGCTCTCCTAAAACCTTATCAAGTTCACCAAAGAGTAGGGAAGTTTTAGTGTTAGGTTAGCAAACTCACTTTGTAAGAAAACAGCTCTAAAGAAATGTCAGCAGCTTTCAAATTCTGTCGAATGATAGTGTAATTACAAAATACCAAATATCCTGATGCTTGTGAAATGACTTGTGTTCATTTTCTTTTGAAAAATAGTTTTATGGATTAACTTCGGTTGAATAGTATTCACTACAGCCCACGTATATTTATATACGTATATACATAATCCGGAATCACGCAGTTAGAACACAGAGAGAAAAAAAACAAGATTTTAATTATAGTTTGTTTTTCTACTAACATGAAAATTCTATATTCAGACGGTTTCTCTGACGTAAACTTATCCTCAGTGGATTCAGATTAGTTGTGAACTAAGAGTAAACTAGAAGGCGTAAAATTTGATCACCATCGCAGTACGTTTGTACAGTCTGTCCAAAGTATATAAACTAGGACTTCCTCTTCACCCAGTCCTGGATATGTCTAACTCCACCTATCATGAAGTGGCAAAATGGCTAGGTGAACTCCAACTGTTATACAAGATGGTAGTAAATCATAGTGTTAAAGACTTTTTTGAATTTATTGCTATTATTATTATTATTGTTCCCCTGGGTTCCTAGTGGAACACAGGGCTTCAACTGCACGTCTCCACTTGCTTATGTCTTCCTTCTGCTGTACTTTTTACCTGCATCCATGTTAGTCCATAGTCTTTCAACTCCTCTTCACACCATCTCCTCCATGTCACCCTTGCAGCGATGTCCCACTCGCCACTTCACATTCTGTCTGGTCCCACTTGAACAATGGCCTGATGTGCGCGCGATGTCACCCAGTGGCCTCCTCAACGAGTGTCCAATCCATCTCCACTTTCTCCTGTATATTTGTTGACTGGCGATTGGTTCTTGTTTTGTTTGTTCCCATAGTAGAGTTAAACTAGACCTCATTGTAAAACAGGCAAACCATAGAGTATTAGGCAGCCACTTCATTCTACTTTGAGACTAGTAGGCAGTAGGTACTACCAAACCCATGAAAATGAGGTTAGGAGACGAGATGACTGACCAATCAGCAATCAGGATAGAATCAATTGATTCTTAAACGCTTACTTTTTACAGGAGTTTATCATGAGCTGATATCGGGTTAAAGACCCATCAGAAAACCAACGGTAGAGTACTGGACAGCCAGCTGTTTCGTCGCACTATTTTGGGACTCTTGAGCAGTACGCACCAACCCCACTGTTAGGGTTTGTATCTAGGAGCTTCTGGGGAAAGGTGGACTAGTTTGTAGACCATTCAGCCACTGAGACCACACTCCTCAATGGCCGCCAGTTTATGAATTCCAACTTTTGCTAATGCATGACATCTCAAGACTGGTAATAGCCAATTTCAGCGCTGGTGAGCATTTGTCCTCGCACTCAACCTATTGTACCTCACTGGTCATGGCTTCGCACTAGAACCCAAGTGACTACCTATCTGAATAGGGTCAGTTGCCAGTGAGCATCAAATCTAACTTCTGCCAAATTGCTTCCGAAATTGTCATCACTGCACCTATCTCTCGCGAAACATCTGTCCTGTAAGGGCCAGCAGTAGACCCCATAGAGGGCGTTTCATCCTGTTTGTTAATCACCAACTGGATATACTTGAATTCAAGTTAGTGAGGGTGTACCCACTGAAATCGATGTCATGTTGAAACATACATTGGAAGAATTAAAATGAGACTGATCAATCACAAGTCACGAGTATAAACAAATAATGTCAGATGATACCCACAGGGAAGATCGAGCATAAGGCTAGCAACGTCAACACGTAAAAATAAAGTAGGCGCTACCGTAACTTGAAAACCTGAAGTCCTATGGAGTGGGAAAACAAAATGCTGAGCTCGTGTCCTGACAGTTTTTGTTATATGCAGCTGATGAGTCCCAAGCAAGATGAAATGCATGCTGACTATTATTACGAATTTTTCTGATATTCTTATTGATTAATTTAGGAATCACTATGATTCGGAGAAATCCCTTCCAGTTACCTTGGCAGCATCGTTTCAACTACAAGCGGAACGGAATGAAATATCAAGGCATACCAGCCAAGTTTGGGAAAACAAAAATAGGCGTTTAATAACCTGAAATTAGTGTGAAGAACTTCAACACTCAATACAAAGAAAAAGATTCGAATTTTCAACAATTATATCAGTTCAGTGCTTCTGTGGATGGTTCACACAATAGTCGTCCGGGTCACCGAAGGGATTTCTAGCAGGCTGCTGCATAATCAATTTAGTTTGTTTATTAGACGGATATATCACATAGTGAAACAGTATTATTATTTACTGGATGACAAGGTTTCGAACAAACTTTATTGTTGTTCATAATCATATCAGTTGTAATCGCACGACTTTGAAACTTGAGTTTTATAGTTTTCTTTGTCTTCTCCTATTTGTCGTCGTAGGGGTAGTAGAATTTTCCAGATATCTGGGGCAGGTGTTGAATCATTCCTATCACACGTACTCTGTTCATATGATTCGATAAACAAAACTTCTGTTATCAAGCTCTCCTTCCACTCTGTGACATTAGATTTTGAAACTGTCATCCTATCCCATCCTATATTGTATGGTTGTGTGTAACTGCATGTAGCGAGGGCTATAGCTGAACTATTCTCTAGATTTCTTATCTTATTCGGGTCAACTAATCTAGATTTTGCTGCTAGGCTTATATGCTCGGCTAGTGTGAACGCACCTGTTCTACTAGTTTGACCTATGTATTTGACCTCACAATTATTGCACAGTATTAGATAAACTAAACTGTTTTGTTTTAAAGGCTCCACAGGATTGATCCTTCAACCGACAAAGCTTGTTTCTAATTGAGTTTGAGGGTTTGAATGCCAACCCTTTTTATTCCTGCCTTGTTAAGAATTCTGCGTAAGGCTTCCGAGGTTCCTTCCTTGTGTGGAATTACTGTTAATGATTTAGATTACTTATTGTTGGTGTCGTTACTAATATTATTATTATCACTATTATTATTATCATTATCGCTATTATCATTATTTATTTTATTTTTAGATTTCCTTACATATTTCTTGACTAATTTATCCGGGTAATTATTAAGTTTCAAGGCTTCTTTTATGTGCCTCACTTCCTGTCTTAGATTTTCCTTAGTACTATTTAGTTTTTGTGCTCTGTCACTTAAACATTTCACCAATCCTATTTTTACTGACATAGGATGGGATGATTTGAAATTCATATATCTGTTTGAATGTATGGGTTTCCTGTAAACAGTAGTGTTTAACTTCCTATCTTCTTTCCTTTTAACGTTGCAATCTAACACTGGAAGTTCCCCTTCCAGACTTCCCAATTTCTAAGTGAATTGAATTGTCTCAACCTTTGAGTTGAGGTGTTCGAAAAATCTATCTATATTTTGTGTTCGAAGTACAGTGAATGTGTCATCTACATACCTCAACCATACTTTTGGAGTGGGTGTGGGTGAACGGTTGAATCGTTATGTTTTCCCACCTGTCCATGAATATATCTCCTACAACCGGGGATATTGGTGAACCCATTGGCAACTCTGTCAGTTTGTTTGCATATTTTCCCTTGGAATTTATAAACTGTGGAAGTCAGGCATAGCTTTACTCCCAGCATTATGTCCTCAAGGACTATCCGAGCATAAAAACCTAGCAAAATCTAGATTGGTTGACCCGAATAAGATAAGAAATCTAGAGAATAGTTCAGCTATAGCACTCATTACATGCAATTATACACACAATATAGGATGGGATAGGATGAGAGTTTCAAAATCTAATGTCACAGTGTGGAAGGAGAGATTGATAACAGAAGTTTTGCTTATCGAATCAAATGAACAGAGTACGTGTGATAGGAATGATTCAACACCAGTCCACCCAGATATCCGGAAAATTCTACTACCCCTACGACGACAAATAGGAGAAGACAAAGAAAACTATAAAACTCAAGTTTCAAAGTCGTGCGATTACAACTGATATGATTATGAACAACAATAAAGTTTGTTCGAAACCTTGTCATCCAGTAAATAATAATACTGTTTCACTATGTGATATATCCGTCTAATAAACAAACTAAAATGGAATTACGTACTACCATAGTTCCCCAGTTTTACATATATAATAATAAGGCTCCTACATACTTTCATCAACTACTACCCGTCATGATACTGTGAAGATTAGACGCCCCTGTCAGAATGATAAGCTGCAAGCAACTCTAGAAGTGAACCGACCAATTAATCTCTTACCTAGCAAACATTCAAAACGGAATGAAGATGCATTAAAAATTCTCTGAGTGTCATCAAACGTTAGATTATCTCGTTGAAACTGAATGGAGTAAGTGACTGGTTGAGTGCCTCAGTGTAGCATATAGAAGCACTTGATGTTAGGAGAAAGTGAAATCTTGTAGGCACAGCACATAGATGAGTGAATATTTTATTGATGATGACGACATCAGATTTCTAGATTTCACTAACTTTCTCAATGAGCATTTTAAAATCATTGGTGAGTTCACACTCCATTGGTAGTTGGTTAGTGGTGCTTAAAGTTTAACTTGGCCGGTAGTAGTACAGCTAGTTTAAATGGATTATACAGGAGCAAGTGGAGTGGTAATATGCCGTTGACACCCTATATCGCGCTTGGAAGGCAAATGATATCACACTACATTTGTATACTCTCGTCATTTGTATTAATCTTTTATTTCTTTTACAATAAAGGTAGGAAATTGAAGGTGATATTTTTAAGATTGTTGATAAGAAGCTTTCGAACTTAAACTGATGCTATTTTACACCTCTGGAGCTGTAAATCTATTCTACATTCGTATTGATACATGCATGAACTTTCAGTGTTTGTAAAGGCTTTAATATGAATATATTACCACTTCAAGTGTCTTAGGTAATATATTGTTTAACTATCATTTTTGCCTACGGAATTGACCTTGAAGCGCTTTTCGATTAATACGCTACATTTACTTAGTTACATAAAACTCTTGTTTCTGTGGAATTTCTTGCCAAGAAGTTGTGGAACTTATTGTAATTATTTGCCTCTCGAACGCTGAATCTGTGGATATAATCTTGTTGACCGATATTACCTATAACTATCTGCTTGCCATTTTGTGAATGTCTAGCACTAACTAATATCTATAATTTTATATATTGGTGGATTTATATGTCCAAGCTGGCTCAAGTCAGTAAGTCTATGATTTTGGTATCATTTGTGTTAACTGTATCTGACTGTGATACTACTGCTAAGGTTATTTTTTTTATTGTTGTTGTCACTTGTTGCCTTTCCTGTTGTGAACTATTTTCCTTTTGCTGGTGTTGTTCCGATTTCTTTATTCCTTGTTTTCCTGGTTTTAAGGGGAGCACCCACAAGGTCGTTTCTCTGTAAACTATATTTTAATGTAACAACCCCCTTCTAGTAGTTGTGTCATCAAGTCCCGTGTTATCTCTGGGTCCATTTTCAATGCTTCTGTTGGGATTCCATCTGATCCTGCTGCCTTTTCAGCTTTTAGCATCTGATTGCCTTCAGGACTTCTGTTCTCGTCGGGGGTTGATGTTCACTGGTAGTTCTGCTTCCATTGTTGGAATTGTTGGGAGCGTTGATTTAGAAGTCTTTTGAAGTGTTCAGCCCAGTGTTTTCTTTGCCCTACTTCTTTGGTGATCGACTTTCCATTGTCATCATTCAGTGGCTTAATTTGAGTCGAACTTTTTCCCGAAAAGTACCTAGTTGTTCGATAGGGTGTGGCGAGGTCTGCTTTGCCTGCAGCTTGTTTTGTTTCACTTGCCATGGCTTCATAGTGTGGTGTGAGAGCTGGCTGCTAGCCAAATTGGTGTACAGTAATTTACGTCACTGTGTTTGTCCCAAATATTGGTCATGTGAAAACAAAAAAAGACTGACTCAACAACCAACCACAGCAGAATTTGCGTAGGCGGATACAATTAGCAGATATATGAGCTGACATTCAAGAGATAAACGATTAACTTGCAGTGAGAAACAACCAATCAGAAGACTGTGTTTGTTTGCTGTCAATAATCTACAATAATGTACATGAAAATCTAAAAATATGTGTTGATTTCCTTAAAAGACGATCTGTTGCCTAGCCCTTGTCTTCTGTTGTTACAATAGTATTTTCTTTCGTCCTCCCTGGCACTCTTGTTTACTCTTTTGTTCAGTGTTCAGTGCAACACGAAAGCAAAGCGGCGCGAGTTGGTCGTCCAAGGGTGACTTGGAGGAGGTCACGTGAAGAGGAGATGAAAGCTTATGGGCAGACTTGAAGCCAGGTGAAAACTCTAGCAGAAAACCGAACGCAATGGAGATGCGCGGATGAAGCCCTTTGTTCCTCTAGGAATTAAAGGAAATAATAATACATACCTACAGAAAATACCCTATTTACTGTATGCGTAGCATTTCAAGTAGAAGATAGGGATCCAAACTTTAAAGTTCCTGTCATCATAGTATTGCTAGACTCTCCTACAATATCTCTTCTTTTTTGATCTTATTATCGGTTAATTGACTAGACGAGGTCTAGGAATGAGCCATCCAAAAATCGAAACTATACCTCCTTTTTGGCCGGGGATAACTCTACTAATGGAACGCGGACGCCGATCAGTATATGAATGGGACATTCATCAACTTGGCAAGGAAATGTCAATAACATAGTACTGAATGAAGATCATTTCAGCCACAATGGATGATAGGTTTGAGTTTGCCTGGGAACAATATCACTTACTGCAAATGCAGAGTTATTCAGATGATGATTCCTAGACGAGACAAGATGCGCTCTCTATATTCCACTGCTAGCCACTGTTAACCAAATAACTCCAAATAAATCAATTTCGCATAAATTTTCTCACAACATAATATGGAATCTATCATTCATCTAATAAGCGCCTTCGAACTTATATTAAAGTGTTGGAGTCCATCAAGAAGATACATGTTGATTCCATCGGTCCACAGTGCCACAGTATGTATAACAAAACAATGGAAGTTAGAACTCATGTTCCATTGAATCGTACCGTAGTGGTTCGATTGTCAAACATCTCACCTCATGATTTGAGTGTCTTTGCAGTCGACTCCTGGAGGCATCATAGACGGTGTATGCTACTGTTAACCCCAGACTAGGACCAAATCTGTCCTCTACTCCTCGGTTTCCAGTCGTTCTCGAATTGATGTTGAGAAATTATGTAACCTGAAATAAATAAAATTCCCATAAATTAATTAGTTATACCATTATTATTAATTGGAAATGAACGGTTTTGTGAAAATTAATTCGTGTTTCTGCATTACAACAAAACTTTTGACAGATAATACACAAAAGACTCGTGCGTGACACTGACAGGATTTGAACTCAGGGTTTTCTTGTTACAAGGCGAGCCAGCTCGAAGTCGAATCAGCCACTGGGATTCGGTAGTTGAATCCTAACTTCTGACAGTTCATAATATGGCGTCACTTGCACTATCCGAGGTCATTTCTGGCTAATCATTTTTCTCATGCCCAACCTGCAGTACCCCCAGTGTTTACTATTAGCTGCCTGTATTGACAGGATATTTTAATTTTGATAAGTGTATTTAACGAGTAACCTTTCTCTTCTACAACTAAACATATTAGTCATCTATCTACACAACGTTAACAGAATTATACCTTGGCATTTGAAACTATGGGTTCCGGATTCGAGTCTAATTGGAAAAATCATCACTGGTAATACATATAAATCCAGTTGACAAGTCATAAACAGAAGTGAGTGCTCACCCTAGATTCTACTGCAAGCCAACATCAACCAAATAATAGCGCCAACTACTCAATTGCGGATCAAATTTATTTTGATAAAGTCTCGAAGTGTTAAACAGTAATATTTAGCGAAGACGTGATCCGTTTAAGCATATAAAAAGCTTGTAGATTCAATAATGAATAAGATTAAGAAATCTACAGAGGATTTAAAACGCAGAATGAAACCTTTACCCCAAAAGGAAGCAAATACCAATAAGATTCTCACAGTTCTGTTCTTCAACTGCTTTTTCTAGTGCCCGAAGCATGTTGTTTCTTTTCTGAGTTCGTTTACTGATATACTACTTATATCTGATCACTACACTCACCCGCTCATTATAATGTCTTTCCTGTAACTGCCTCGACCTCTGCACAGAAGTTCGATCTAGCTATTCGTCTGGTTTCTCGTCTTGACATTTCTATATCCACCGTTGGAGCAGACTGACGTTTACTTTTTTCTTTATCTCCTCTCTCTATTTTGTACACTGGACCACGTCTCGATATGACAACATATGGTCCCTCCCACTTTGGCTGTAGCTTTCCTGATCCTAGTCCACCTCCGGTAGTACTCTTTCGTTCTCTACATTTCACCTGGTCGCCCCCTTCAAGTGACTTCCAAGCTTTGATTTGTTTCTTGTCAGCCTTCTTGATGACTGCCCTCCGCTTCACTTGTATATTCTGAATAGCTTGTTATCGCTCACTTATCCATCTCTTAGTGTTCCAATGTTGTTGCTATGACCAGGTCTTATGGTGCACCGTCAAGCGTAGCCTCCTCCCATACAATAGTTGGAAAAGCGATTTGTTGTTGTCCTCTGTATTGTGGCATGATTTGCCAGTAATACAAACAGTAGGTCAGTTTTATAGTTGCTTCTCTTCGCAGCTAGCCACTCCTTGAGTGTGTGATTATTCCTTTCTCTTAGGCCGTTTATCTGAGGACGATTTGGCGTTCATCCCCAATGCATCCATATGAGTCTTCAACTACCCAATCTCCAAACAGGAACCTTGATCCGTCAATATCATCTTTGGTAAACCATGATTTACCCCAATATATCGAGCTACTGCCTTAGTTACGGTCTTGGCGCGTTGATCTGGAATCGCCACGGCATTTATCTACCGCGTGGCGTGTTCTGTCATTACCAAAATGTATTGATTTCCACTGGATGTTTGAGGGAAAGGACCAATTAAGTCCACCGACCGCAATTCACTGACTGATGTCACGGGAATAGTTTGTAGCGGTGGTCGAATACACTGATCATCCTTCATAAACTGGCACTGCGGGCAAGCGCGTACGTAGCTTGCGATACCACTTCTCATAATTGGCCAGTACGCACTTTGGCTCACTAGATCGTATGTCCATTCGATGCCCGTATGGGCTAGTGAGTCGGTGACACAGTGGTTAGGACTCTCGCCGACCATGCACATGGTCCGAGGTTCAATCACCTGCCAATACACACCTGATATCTATGGTCGGCCTGCAAAATTTGGGCTACCGATATCCATGCTGAAAATTCCATACTTGTACCAAAAATACAGTTTGGAATGAAGCTGTAAATCAAAATTTAAAAAATAAATAAAATATTTGGTGGCGTTCTTGAATTACCTCACGATGTAGGCGCTATAGCATTACCGTAACCCAGCTACCATCATTATCTTGCCAAGTTAGGATGCAGGAAGCGTTTATTTTGAGTAAATGTTTGTGATACGATAGTGTCTTTAACTGTGTATTCCCCTCTGATATCTGGATTTCTTTCCCGTCACTTATCATCTGGATGATTGTCTTCAGAGGAAGATCCGACTTCTGGCGGCTAACAAGTTGTAAGGGATCTTGCTCCAAAGCATTTACTGCATAAACTACATCCAGTAGTTCGGCCTTATTATCTGATCTCGACAAGTAGTCAGCTATTACATTTTTTTCCTTGTATATGTGCAGTCGTGAAATCATACTCTTGTAGACGTAACATTCATCGTGACAACCTCCTTCGTGGGTCTTTTGCTGTTTTCAACCACTGCAGAGGTTTGTGGTCGATTTTAATGTGGAATCGGCGACCAGTCAGCTACAGCATTCATTTTTCGAGTGCCCATACTATGGCTAAACACTCCTTTCACACCTTAGAATACTTTTACTCTGCAGGTGTCAACACACGGCTGGCATACTCAAAACCCCGTCCGATTGTCTTAAAACAGCACCTATACCATAATCACTCTCATCTATCAAAACTGTGAACTGCTTCCCTGGCACACACAGTTTTATTGTCATTTGTTGACTGTCTAACAGCTCTCTTATTTGATCAAACGTTTGCTGTGCCTCTACCATCCACATGAATTTCGCGTTACTCAGCAACGTATATAGGGGCCTTGCTATCTCATTGAAGTTTTTGACAAACTGGCTGTAGAATGCCGCTCTTCCAAAAAACTGTCTCAGCTTCCGTTTCGAATGTGTTACTTCACTGGTTTTGATAGACAGGATTTCATTAGGTAATGATCGTATTTCTCCATTTCCCGCTCTATAACCCAGGAGGAGAACAGTGGTTTTGGCTACTTGGGACATGTTTTTATTAATACGCAGTCCAAATTCATCAAGTCTCTTTAAGATTGCTTCGATGTGGTCTAGATGGTCACTTTCGTCTTACTACACACAACCGAGTCGTCTCCATATACTTATACGTTCTTCAAACTCTTCAGTAATAAGGTCATTAATCTTCTGAATGTAAATGGGGCGCCAACCAATCCTAGTGGTATTCGCCTAAACTAGAATCGTTTCAGTCCAACCGTGAACGCTGTTTTACTTCGGTCACCTTCTGTTATTGGGATCTGCCAGTAACCCGACCGTAGGTTGAAGACGGTGAATAACTTAGCCTTCTGAAGTCGATAAAAGGTTTCTGTTACGTTAGCACACTGCACACTGTTTTACTTCGGCGAGGTTATTCATCTGTCTGAAATCAACACAAAATCCGTACTTTCCGTTAGTCTTCTTTACCAAAGGGACTGGCGAACTGTACGGACTGTCGGCTTCTTCAGTTATTCCGTCACTTAGAATTTCTTCAAACTGTGGGTTAACTTCTTCTTCTCCTAGGTGCACAGGAAATCGTCGCGCTAAGAAGGCTGATTTCTCCGGGTCCTTCAGTGGGATGTCATGCTCTACCTTATCACAGTATCCGTATGGTTCTTCATCCAGGGTGAATAAGCAGGCATATTTACTCATCAACGTGGTTAGACTTGATGCTTCTTTCTGAACAATCCTTGTGTTTTCTACCTCAGCGACTTGACCGTTCTCATGTATTGCAAATTGCCTATGGTTTGTGATCATTATCCATTTATTCATATAGACTACAGCGCCTAATTTTCTGAGAAAGTCCTCTTCCAAAATCGTTCGCCATCTATCTCACCTTACAATGAACGGATATCGTATTTTCCTTGTCCCTTTCTCAACAATGTAGTCCAAGACACTAAGAATCTGTAAAGAAAGTCCTCCCCACAGTCTGAACTGCTAATATACACTACCCTATTTCGTCACACTGTTTTCTACATATCAAGGAAACTGGTTCTCTCGCACTAACCCTTGATTGTCTATACACAGCACCTCTTTCTTCTAATCGCACCCTAAACGCAGGCAAGGAAAAGAGAGGAGGCTGTCTCGTTTAAAGTTTTTTGCGTTCCTTTCTGGCAATTTCTCTCCCTCAGTGACCGATTCCTCTGCAAGCAAAACATCTGTTGTTGTGTCTTTTTTTCGTATTTCTATAACCGCTACCTGCAGTTTTTAATCTATGGTGAGACTGTTTCAATTACCCCCTTATAATTTTAGCTATTAACGTTGTAATCATCATGTTACACTTTTCACTTATCTTGATGGCATTTTCATCATTCAGTTCTAGTAGGCTCTCTAATGTTGTTTCACTAGGAGAATTTTGGCGGCTGAGTATTATTAATATTATTATTATTATTTAATATTTTCTATCATTCCACAACATAACACTGAGTCATGTTTAAGATATGAAAATAAACAACACCATGAGTTAGTGTAAACAGGGAAAGCAGTAGAAGTAGGTTGTTAATGCCATATTATTATTATTATTATCGTTTCCTTTAGTTCCTAGAAGAGCATAGGTCATCTGCCACACGTCTCCAATGCGTTCGGTTCTCTGCCAACGTTTTCACATGGCTCTATGTCTGCCCACATGCTTTCACCTCCTCTTCACATCATATCTTCCATGTCACCCTCGCAATAACGACCAACTCGCCACTTCCCATTCGGTTTCCACTCCAGTGATGGCCTGGTGTGTGATACCACTTGATGATTTATATTCTCATAGTATGGCCTCCAACGCACCTACATTTCTTCCCGCAGATTTATTCCACAACCAGTTCTTGATGGGTTAGTTTGCCCCCAGAGATCCCTCCCTGTTTCTGATCTTTTCTGGCCAGGCATCTGATCTTAAGTAGTGAGTAATAATCCAATTACTCACTCACGAAAGAAACTGTGTGCAGATATTGTTTAGAAGAGTTCAAACACATTGTAGTACTCCAGAGTTGAAAAGAATGGAAGAAAAACACTTGCAAACGATCTTCAAGAGGAATGGTTATCCACAAAATTTCATCGAAAAGTGTTTAAAGTCGAACCAAAACACCAACAAAGAACCATTATCAAAGACCAAAAAGAAATTCATGAGAAATATCTCTGAAATAACAGCTAGAATAATGAAACCGTTTGATATAGATGCAGTACATAAACCAGTCGAATCACTTAATTCGATCTTATGCAAACCAAAAGATCCGATAGGAAAAGGAGATAAAATTAACATCATTTACAAAATAAATTAGATGCATGAACTGTAACAAACATTACATCGGCCGAAGTGGGCATCCCCTTCGAATAGGAATCCAGGAACACAAATTAGCCGTGAAAAGACATGATATAAATTCTATAGTATCAATACATACAGACAATTATGGATATCAATTTGATTGGGATAATGTCAAAATCTTAGACAGGGGAACACCAAAAGTGCAGCCAGGGAATTCCTAGAAGCCTGGTATTCAAACGAAAATGCAATTAACAAACACGTTAATATAGACGACATATACCAACTAATAAAAAGTAAATCAGGTGACCAGAAAGTTTAATGTTCAAGTCAATAGAAAACGGTCAATACGTATCTAAAGATGGCAACCGGGAGACTCAATTATATCACTCATGAAAAACTTTAAATCATTTCACTTTATCCTAAATATTGGGCTGAAGATGTCGTCCAGAAAGACGACGAAAGCTCAGCAACTAAACCAACCAGCTCAGAGAACACTATTAATTGCAAATCATCCACCTGAGTTACAAATCTTCTCTATTATTTTGTCTAACATACTTTAATTTCTCTCTGCCTAGATTTTAGCAGAGAAGCATTCGTCTTATCAGTAAATGTGGAACAGATTCCCTTGCTATTGAGATTCCTTCATACTGACCGTGTTACATAATTCTTACAGTGGTGGCTACATGCCGAGATCTTGAATGAGACGATTAAGCATCGAATAACATGAAATACCTTTGAAACATCTGCCAACAAATGACAGGCTCGCAAGACTCACTAAAGTCCTAACAGGCTACCACAAGTGTTAGGCGTCTCTTATTAGGAGATGCGTGACAAGAAGAATATTAGTTATGGTACTTTTCAAATGTAGCACTGGTTAATGCCTTTCCTATTTCCCCCCATGTCATTACTTTTTCTATTTTAAATTTATGCTACCTATTTTTAGTAAGTAGTGCAAGTTGTATTTGTTAATTCCTAACCATGTTTACATTTGCTATGGAAATTTAACTCACCCGATGTATTATTGATCCATTAGATGTATAATAATTATTTTCTTATAGTGGAACTTTATTTGCTGTGTATACTTTATTTGTGTTCCCATTACTGTTAAACATTGTTTATGCGTATCCCTTTATTCTGTGTATGGCATTCACGCGCCTCTGACACAGCTCTGCTGTTTTCACTTATCGACTTACACTGACTGTGCTATTTGACGGCATTCAGTCAAGAACACCTCTCCTGGAGAGTGCTACTGTAGGAGATCAAAGAAGTTCGTGAACTCGTGGTGACAGCTGTCTGCTAACGAAAATCGGTAGACAGAAATTTATGTTTATATTTACTTCCCAAATCTGTGTCATGAAAAAACAAAAAGAAAGACATTGCCTTGGCAGATACGATTTGGAGATATATGGTGTGACCTTCAGGGAAACGGTCACAAATAGATGACAGATTAACTTTCAGCGAGAAAACAACCGATCAGAAGACTCTGTTTCTCTGCTAACAATAATCTTTTATAATGTACATAAATATCTATAAATATCTGTTGATTTTCTCAATTAAACGATCTGTTGCCTGGCCCTTGTCTTCTGTCGTTACAAACTCACTTAAATCTTAGCCATTTCACTGTCAACGATCATTTATTTTCTATCCGTTTAGACTGAAACATATGGAGGTCAAGATGATTTTCAAGACACAGAAGCTCAACAGCTTCGTTGTATTGTTATTATCCACTTGTACACTCTCTTCAAATCATCATCATCTTATATCTTACATCTTTCAGCTACCATAAATGTTATATTGTCGCTTCACTGGTCCCCACAGTGCTAAGAACAGCCTAGCCACTAGGTTAGGTGAGCCACGCTAAAGAGTCATCAGGTAATGTGACTAGAGCTCAAGTCTTGTAGGAATGACAGATACACATCAATTGTGAGAGTTACATTTAATCGAAACCGATTGAGTTCATAGTTGTTCAGGTAGGCTAACTAACTGGTTTCCTAGACGATTACCACGTGAAGCGACAGCTGATGAAAATGTATACACCATCAAGCTTCTGATTAAATCAATGAGAATGACACAAATTTCTTGTGAGAAAATTCATCAGGAAAACAGCTTTGAGATGACAGTAAGAAGCGTAACTTCAGTTTCTACAATTACTAAGTTTTTCTATGTAACAAACATCTTTCAGAGTTCAAAATGACGCCAGAGCCTTAAGTCATCGTCTCTTTATTGTTGTACCCAACAGAAGGGAGATAAACTTGGTGAATAGACGTTTTATGGGTAGAATGAGGAATACTAACGATATATTTCAGATGTTAGTGTCCATGAACAACTGGAATTCGGCAGAAAAACGTGAAGAAAAACAATGAATGTGATAGTGAAAGCCATAAATGGTTCATGGTGTCATGACCACTGATAGCGAAGAATGGATCGTTGTTAGACGAGGTAAGCAATATGCAGAAGTATTTGGCTTATGTATATATACTCATAGGTGGGCAAGTGAAATGTTTACCATAAAATACAAACAAACAAATACCAAAAAAGGGGGAGCAGTGAATGTAAGTTCAAGCAGGCGCTGCTAGATAACAAGAACAGGGATAAAATAAAGAGGTTAAATTGTGAACTGTTATAAATTACGAGAAACATAATAAGCTGCTTAGTGTAAATTACGAAAGATTCTTACATAATAAAAGTAATAATGTATGGATGATTATGTCCCTGCTGACCACCTTGTAGTAGGCCAGGGTAAACAAAGAGGATGAATGTACTTCTTTTGCACACATAGGTCAGGTATTTTCTTAATAACCTTCTATAACGTTGACTATATTTAAGAGATGTATTGGTGGGCCCACAGGCAGATTGTTTGGTACTCACTCGATACACAACTATAGGTGGATGACTCATCTATTTTGATGTGGTGTTCACTGTCTACTAGATGAGACAAAATAGCACTATTTATTGATTTGGTTACATTTTTTTAAGTCAAACAGGAACATGTTCACGAGCGTGTAAAAAAAACCTAGCTCCACGTGAGCTTTTTCGTATTCACCATGTCACACTTAATCTTATCAGTTCTTTCGAAGATATACTTCCTCACAAAATTGATAGAATAACCATTTTTAGCAGGGTATTTTAAAGATTATCGATTTCACCTTCAATACAATCTTTGATACATAGGCGCCTAATCCTATGATTCAGACAAAGAATCAACTTCCGTCTATATTGTACAAGTTTGAATTTGTGGAAATGGATGTATTGCCCATTCCATGTCTCTTTTCTGTAAATGTTTCACTTTAACAAACCGTGTAGTCTTCTGGTAAGAAGAATATTCAAAACAAAATACTTCCTTGTTCTTCACAAGTGAATTTAATTGCCCAGTGCATATTATTGATGACCTACATCAGAAGTTATTTATCCAAACTATTGTCACAAAAGATGAATATATCGTCTACATGACGGTAATAATATCCAAGTTTAGTTTAACACCTTTCTTAGAGGACTATTTTTTTAATTAAGCTAGGATGTGGAGTACGTAACAATGTGGTTGTACACTTTTTGAACGAGAATCAGCTACCATATTTGCGTCCTCTTTAATGTACTGAATGTCGGTTGAAAATTGGGAGATATAGTCCAACTGTCTGGCTTCTCTGGGGAGTGTTTATCGAGTGCAGTAGTGAAAGCATAACACAGGGGCTTGTGGTCAGTGAAAATAGTGAAATGCCGGCCCTGTAGTAAGTAACTGAAATGCTTGACTGCAAGATATATGACCAACAATTCTCTCCCAAAAGTGCTGTAACGTGTCTGAGCCAGTTCCAACTTCTCAGAAAAGAAAGCAAGTGGGGTGACTACACCCTTCATCTTCTGTTGTAATACTGCCCCCACAGCTACTTGAGAGGCTTCTATGCACAAAATAAGGGATGCTTCAGGGTTGATATGGGATAACATAGTGACTTTGGATAAAGCGTCTTTTGCGTTACAAAAAATTCGTGTTCTTGCGCTGACCACTGAAACTTTATAGAATCTCTTTTAAGGAGGTCGGTTAAAGGTTGGACCATGGAGGCACAAGAAGGAATAAAACGGCGATAGAAATTAAACATCCCCAAAATACGTCTGACCTTCTTGAGTGAATCTGGTTCGGGGAAATTTTTGATGGACTTTATCTTTTCCTCCGTAGGCTTAATACCATTTGTGGTTACGTGGTGTCCCAGAAACTGTATAGAGGAGACACCGAATGTGCACCTTTTGGGGTTAATGACGACGCCATATTGCTCAAATCGCTGAAATAAGATGGTGAGGTGATCAGTATGTTCTTCAGGCGACGAGCTAGCAATTAAAACGTCATCGATGTATACAAATACGAGATCCAAACCTCGTGTGACGTGATCCATGAACCGTTAGAAGCATTGTGCGGCGTTCTTTAGACCAAATGGCATGCGCAGAAATTCGAACAAACCGGAAGGTGTGATGATGGTCGTTTTTTCGACATCCTCTGGGGCAACTGGTATTTGGTGATAGACCCTGACCAAGTCTACTTTAGAAAAAATGGTTTTTCCATGTAACGTTAGGGAGAAGTCATGAAGATGAGGAATAGGATAACGGTCGGGAACTGTGGCATTGTTTAAATGTCGGTAATCCCCACATGGCCTCCAATCATGATCAGCTTTAGGCACCAAGTGTAAGGCCGAAGACCAAGGACTATTGGAGGGTCTGATGATGCCGAGCTGCATCATGTGTTCAAATTCTGCCTTGGCTGCTGCTAATTTGTCCGGGGGCAATCTACGAGGACGAGCACGAACCGGTTGACCCGTGGTAACAATCTTGTGAGTGACTGTATGAGGGATGTCCTCGATGTTATACGACGGTTTAAGTAGTTTAGGGAAACGATGGAGTAGGGCGGAAAAAGTGCAATCTGCTGGTCTTTCGATGCTGATATTATAGACAGAATAATTGGAGATAATTCCGTGAATCTTTAGTTGGGTGTTGTTATCAATCAGTTTTTTATTGTTTACATCAACTAACAGATTGAAATTGCTTAAGAAATCAGCTCCGAGGATGGCGTGACCGACGTCGGCTACTATGAAAATCCATGTAAAACGCCAACATAAACCTGGATCCACTATAAGGGATTGTTCCCCATACGTCTGTATACTTGTGTGGTTGGCTGCCCAGAGAGACAGATTTCCTGGTGTCCATATATATCGCCTGGATAGTGAAGGAGGGATCACGCTAACTTCTGCTCATGTGTCTACCAGGAATAAGGTGTCTGAAGTTTTGTCCCTCACATAGAAAAGGAGACTCGCTTGTTTGCCAGTAACAGCTGTCGCCATCACCAGCTGGCTGAGACGTTTCCCTGAGCTTGATTGGCTTCGCTAAAACTGCACGGTTTTACACATTTCAGAGCATGACGTCCAAACTTCCTGCGATACCGACATATATTACTATCCCGAGAAGACGTGTGGGAACGCTGTCGTGAGAGAGATCGTCGTCGCGATGGTGACCTTGCTTGTGAACTCCGTCTCTGGACTTTTCGACCAGACCTATTGGTTTCTAACTTGTCAATCCTTGCCGCTAAGTCTGCAACGGCCGTGAGTATCAGTGTGTCTGCCGTTGGTGTGGAATAACACGGTGTGGCACTATCAGATGCTATGTGACCAATGGTGTTATCAGATAAGATATCCATAATACTATCTGCCATATCACTTAGTGGATCAAAGTCATACGACTTTCCTGAGATGAATAAAATTTGCTGGACATTTCTAGGTAAACGTTGCAACTACATCTGTTTCAGCACTACCTCGTCTACTTTATGTTGTCCAATTAACTGGGGCATGTGCCTGAGGAGCTGGGATGGTTCACGTGGTCTTAGTTCACAGCCTGTGAGTAAGTGTTGGATTCTTTTAACATCTGACAAACTGGTGCGTTGTATAAGGAGGGCTTTAAGTTTGTCAAATTAGTTTTCCGTCGAAGGGTTTTCGATGAAGTCGCTGATACTGTCAATACTGACAGCACTACACCATATTTGGCAATCTGGGACTTAATGCCCTGTGCTTCTAACAACGGCTCAGTTACTGCAAACCAAAACCTCGGTTATGCGAAACCGTACTGCGGTAAACGGAAATCAGTGATGACATTTATTGTGGCATTTGTCCCGCTATTAGTTGTCTGCTCGGTAGATGTACTGGACTGAGGTAAAGATATTATAGATATGAGAACAACAGTACAAAATAGGATACAAATTGTTGTGTGTACTCGTCGCTAAATTATTGTTATGGACTGGTCGAGAAACTAATAGTCCTGACGCGAGAAGGCGGAAATCAGAAGACCACTAGGTTTGCGATGATACTTCTATTGTCCAAACACAAGGAGACGAAAATAAATGGTCTCACACCAAAGTGGTAAGTAAGTAAAGTAGTTCACACAAATTGTGAATGCGAAATATATATATGAATGTTCCAGACAAATCATTAGACAGTCTTAACATGAATGGCTAATTATAATGGAGTGTCGATCCAATATACATAGCGAATATAGCAGACATGTCAACAACAACATATATGGATATATGTCACCAAGCAACGGACTGTCAACAAACACTCATATTATATATAATATAATATAAGGAGAATACACATTATTAAAGGAGACAAGTTCATACAAGTGAAATGGTCACAGACTAAGAGAGCAAACAGAAAGAGAGACCAACATACACACACACACATAAATATATATATGTGGATACATATCACCTCCCCTTTTGAGAAGATGATGATTAGTAGGATGTTTACCTGGGGGTTTATCTGGGACCTTTGGGCTTGTTGTTGACGTCTGTCGTTTCGTCTGCTGTTGGGTTTGCGGCTTCGGCTTCGTCCGGAATTGTCTACATTTTATGCTTCTTGACTGCATTGCAGAGAATTTAGTGGGACATCAGCCAGATGCAAACGATCGAACCAATCAAGTCCCAAAAGATTTAAATCATTCTTCGTGACGTAGCAAATTCCTGTGAATTTGGTATTGCGGAAGGAAACAGAACATTTGAGTTCACCAATTAGTTTGAGCCGCCCACCACAGGCGCTGAGAAGAGACTGGGAAGTATTGGTGATAGGTGGTCTGCCAATATTATTCCAAAGTTTCTCTGATATAACAGTAATATCAGAGGCGGTATCTAGCTGCAGACGTGCATCATGACCATTCATCTGAAGATCAAGATATTTCCGCATAGCTGGTGTTGTGACTTGACAGGTTGCGCGTAGACTCAATGATCTTTTTGGAGATTTAGGACCAACGTTTGTCGAGCTTTTGCTGGATTTTGACATCTGGGTTTGCGTGGCTGACAAAAACCATTTTTATGACCGATGATTTGCACTTGCTGCAACGATGATTTTTGTATGGACAAGACTTTACAAAGTGCCACGCGCCACAATGCCAGCATGGTGATGGTGGGGTCTTCTTTGCAGTATTTTGTGAAGTTGGACGAGTATCTGTAGATTTCCGGGGACATTAGAAGAAGGTGGGTCAGGAGTGGATGATGAGAGATTTTTGCTCTTTCGTAATGCACGAATATCAGAGCTTCTGGAAGGTGTTGATTCGACCAGGTGTGTGTCTTTCTGCAGATTAATCAGCCGTTGATATTCATCAGCTATGTCATGTAATGTTAACTTGGGATTTTGTTCTAGCTGATTGAGCAGTCGAGTTCGGATATCTGTGAAACGAGGAGATTGAGACTGCATATGAGAATCAAGGCTTTGAACTGATCATCTGTTAAGGACCTGAGTCGAAATCTCTCACATTCTCGGTTGACTGTGCCAACGTGAGTAAGAAAATCATCATTTTCATTCATTGTCAGCTTGAGGCAACGATAACGTATGCTGAATAATGAGGAGTGGTCTCCAAAATGTTCACGCAGCAGCTTTATTGTATCATCGAAACACTTGTCACGTGGTTTCTGGGTAAAATTAGGTTGCAGTACCGTTCATATTCTGCCGGACCCAATTTACGTAACAAACTCGCACCTTCCAGGCATCGTCTTGTGAGGCGAGATCAACAGTGAATAAATCCTCATAACGTTGATACCATGTGTCAAAAGTGACATTAGCCTCTGGGTCATAATTGAACTGTGAAATACTGTTCACAATGCCGTCGACAGATGGTAGCATGGTATGATTGGGATTGCTTGAAGGTGAAGCTGGACCAGTCTGTTGGTTGACGAACATTTCCATTAATTTCATTTGTCGTTCAAACAATAATTCCAATTTAGAATAATCCATAGTAAATTGTTATGTTGCTGCTGCTGTGTGGTTAATAGTAGTTTTCCCCGTCGCCAAATTGTTATGTACTCGTCGCTAAATTATTGTTATGGACTGGTCGAGAAACTAATAGTCCTGACGCGAGAAGGCGGAAATCAGAAGACCACTAGGTTTGCGATGATACTTCTATTGTCCAAACACAAGGAGACGAAAATAAATGGTCTCACACCAAAGTGGTAAGTAAGTAAAGTAGTTCACACAAATTGTGAATGCGAAATATATATATGAATGTTCCAGACAAATCATTAGACAGTCTTAACATGAATGGCTAATTATAATGAAGTGTCGATCCATATATACATAGCGAATATAGCAGACATGTCAACAACCAACATATATGGATATATGTCACCAAGCAACGGACTGTCAACAAACACTCATATTATATATAATATAATATAAGGAGAATACACATTATTAAAGGAGACAAGTTCATACAAGTGAAATGGTCACAGACTAAGAGAGCAAATAGAAAGAGAGACCAACATACACACACACACATAAATATATATGTGGATACGTATCACAAATATAAAATCGCACACAAAATCACAATGAATATACGAAATGGCAAAAATAAGATTATGAATATGTCAAAATAATCCGTGTCCTAAACCCCTTCACCAATTATGTTGGAGGGAACTTTTATGAGAGTTCATTAACATTACAATTATTACAATAATAATCCAAGTCAATGAAACGTTAAATAACAATATATTACAAAAAATGCAGTAACGAGTTATATCAATAAAAAGGATTACTTGGACATAAAGTCTGAATCCTCTGCTACAAATTATTTAGATAATCCACGGGAACGTTAACTGTTGGGATTGTGTCTACTGTAGATGCTGTGTGCCGGTTGTAGAATTGTCTTCGGTTGAGGATGGTAGACTCCTACAATAGATTCAAAGTATACAACACGTTGTGATTGAAGCGAGTTAGCAGTAGCGGCCAGAGAGAAGGCGAAGTTCCCAACAGTAAAGTGTATTTCCGATTGTACACGGAAGTTATATGCATTTTAATAAGAATCGTTTTAAACAAAAATCATGTACAATAACTCTAGTTTCTACAAATAACCAAGAAGTGTACAATCATATTTTTACGTACTCCACATACATATACATTTCTGACGCTTATTTATAGGCCTTTTTCAAGGTATTTACATCAAAAAACTCAGAACTCGATGATTAAACTGCTGTATATTTAACCTCCAGTTTGTCGTTATTTGAGGAATAAATATTCGACGTTCCGGACTGCCTTCGCTGAAGTACAATTGGTAACTAAGTACTTAACTAGTGCTACTGGTTCTGCACAGTTTTCTTCTGGTAACATCCATAATCCTTGAAAGCGTTAATGATAGACTCTGACCTGGACACTTAACAGTGTCTCCTTCCATAATTTTTACGTCAGTGGGCATTATTTTCCTGTGAGATCTTTCTCCTATGCCTCATAATGCCAACCGAAGGGTAAGTTTATTTCAATAGCAATCTCAAGCTTTTTCTCCAAAAGCTATTCGCCTTCGTCAAGAATCATTCTTCAAGCACAATTCAGTGAGAGGATGGTTACATATTATGTTGCAAGACGTTCTAGGAAGCCAGTTAGTTACGCGGCCTGAATGACCCTTAGCTGGCTTTCGATTAACTCTAACTAGAATTAATACTCATGGTCGTTGTGTGGCCATCTGTCCTGCAAGGCGTGAAATTTAGCCACACTATCTTCTGACCTGGCTAACCAAATCTAGTGACCAAACTGCTGCTAAAACCTTCCCAACTAGTTAGAGGAGAACCTAACACTTGTAAATGTTCAGGTGTTTATTTATTGACTACAGTTTTAAGGGATTATGGTGGTTAGAAATCATACCCAAACCTAAAAAACACGCTCTCGTCCACTGAAAATCCAATTTTCTACAATATAGTTCATTCGGCGTGCATAAACAAACTGGTAGTTGGAAGAGAAATGGCTGAGATTTTACTGAACTGATAAACTTCTATCCTCTACAATACTTCCCAAAAAGAATAGACGACAGATTGATTAGGTCCCGTTGAAAAAGTTAGTGCGCGTAGGAGGAACTGGCCAAGGGTAAGAGTTCATTCTTAGCAGAAAAATGGAAGTACTAATACTATGACAGAACAAAACGTCAGCTGAGCGTTTGATGGCAGTAGTGAGTATGCAGGTTGATGTAATTTCTCGAGGTGTGAATGTGTGAAAATACCTGTCAATGATTGTGAACATTGAACGTTTGTTCATTGGCCCTGGTCGCCATTGGCGGGCAGCTTGAAGGCGCGAATGATTCAATCGTGTGCAAGTTAGAAGAAGATGAAAGAATGTGAATAAAAGTACAATACATTCCTTGTGGTGCGTCGGTGGTATAGCGGTTAGGACGCTCGCCGACCATCCACATGGTCCGGGGTTCGACCCCCGGCCGGCGCACTCCTTTACCTCACTGAGTCAGAAATAATGCTGGTAAAGAGGAAAGGTTGGGCATGAGGCTAGCAACCCCATCCTGTAAAAATTAAGCACTGCTACAGAAACTTCAAGCCACTAGCTTGAAGCCCTATGTTCCACTGGGAACGTGAAGGAAAAATTATATTATTATATTATTACATTCCTTGTAAAACATTTGTTTATAGACTTAGCAAAGAATATTGATTTTAAATATCGAAGAAAACAACTTCTTGTCATTCATTGTGTTTTGGAGTTAAAGTCGATATTTGTACATAGTATAATTGTCGATTCGGAGCGTCTTCGGAAATATTAGGAACTTGGGATAAAGTTACTTGTCAACATTCATCAGATGAGACGGTGATTAACCCAATGTGCATACCTTCAGTCACTGAAAGTGTATTACTATTCACACAGCATGTGAATACGACAATCTCTAACAAGAGTTAAATTTCCAACTGCTTTGTAAAGTAGAAAAGAATTTAGGCATTTTATGTAAGTACTGCTGAACAGGAACATTAGTTGTGTGATGTAAAGAACATGGGTGTAACTACTATGGATGAAATCTAAACTTAATGTCCCGTTATATCAAGCTGTACATTTATACAAATAGGCTATTCCGTGATTCTGAGAGCTGAACGTTGATGGATTAAGAGCTACAGGCCCTCACCTTTAGTTATTTTAGGTAGTTGTGAAGTCCCGTATAAGTGTGTGTCTGTATTACACGTGATAATCTAGGAAACTGGTTAGTTAGGCTGTTTGAACAACTTCGATCTCTCTTCCAGTCGGCTTCAGTCAGAAACAATATTCACAACTGGTGTGTGGCTATCAATACTGCTAAACATGAGCTCTAGCCACACTATCTGATGACTCCTCATCCTTGCCTAACTAATACTAACTTATACTATTCGAATTAACATTTATCAAGTGTATGTATAATCTCCAGTGTACATATTAAACATATTTTGCTATCGATTGTAAAATGTGACTGAATAATATGGTTCTATTTCTGTAACAATTTGATGATGCCTGTAAACTGGTGTCCCTCATGTACTGTACCATGAGAATCAATCTATTTATTTATTTAAATGAAATAAACATTTATTGAATTGGATTTTTTGATTTTCCCGTCGATTGATTGGACCGAAGTGCTCGGTCTCAGGTTGACATGTCGGCTTCTTGTGCAGATGCTTCGACGAAATAAACATTTCTCTGATTTCAAAATAACACATCAATGAACTATAAATCAAGGATTCTGTACACAACAAAATTATGTATGAAAACTGACTTCAAGCTTTATTTTTTTTTCCCAGGCACTTATAACCCATCCACCAAAGACCTGGTTTTTTTGTTAATGCGAAGACAATACTTCCGTATTTCCTAATGTGTTGCACTCAGTGACAATCTAGCGGATTTTTCCAACTATGCACAGAAACGATTGCACATAAGTGAAAAGGATGTTTTATACTATTCGGATTAACATTTATCAAGTGTATGCATAATCTCCAGTGTACATGTTAAACATATTTTGCTATCGACTGTAAATTGTGACTGAATAATATGGTCCTATTTCTGTAGCAATTTGATGATGCCTGTAAACTAGCGTCCCTCATGTACTGTATCATGAGAATAAATTTATTTATTTAATTATTTATAACCTGGTGGCCAGGCTGTTCTTAGCACCACCTTAACTAGTAAAAGGAGCATATAACACCTGCGGCTGCTCAAAGGCGTATTTATTAACGATATAAATAGAGTATTGAGATACACAATCACGCCACGACGCCGCCGCTGGGCTCTCACTCCTTATAAAACCCTTTGAACTTCTGTTTGAACGCATTCACCCACTTGTGGTGCTACTTTATCTTTCGATTGGCGACGCGACTGTACGTGCTCGGTTCGCTCCCTTGTTGTACTTTCATCCAACGAATTCTTCGAGCTTACCACCCAGTCGAGGCATGACATAAGTTGTATAACACATTTGTCAATGTAGTTGAAGATTGAACGATCAATTCATGGTTGTTTGCTCAAAACCAACTTCCCCAATTTTCGCGGAGGCATCAATACGACAGTCATCGTCTCATCGGTCGCTGTTCAGAAAGAAGTCAGGAGAAAACCGTCAGAAGTAATATTGTGATTCATTATTGTAATATTTGTTCACAGACCTTAGTTGTAACATTGTTTAAATGTTGGTGTTACAATAAAGAATCCTCGAGTCACCAATTGGTGTTTCGGTTATTTCGTCCGTTATTACTAAGCGTTTCTGAGAAACTCCAAGCGACAGCGTGAGCCTGAGCGTAGCAAGAGCTGGGCACTAACGGTTTACGAGACGTGGCTGACAGTTTCTGACGGTGCAACGTCAGTTTTTATACGGTTTTGGACAGTCGGCACGACTTTGGATAGTCATCGATCATCTTGCCTGGTGCCGGTCAAGTCCTCTTTGAACAAGCAATATCTGGAACGTTTTTGGAATTGGGTCAATTGCAACAATGCCTGAGTCAAAACACGGACAGAGTGTCTTGGATGCAAACAGGAAAGTAAGTCAAGGTGACTTGTCTGTTAATTGCAACGATGTGTCTGATGTTAAGAATGACATGGATGATGTTACTGTTTCGACGTTCAAGGATAATAGGAACATCAAACTCCCTAAATTTCAACCACGGTGGTTCGATGGAAACCCGGCTGATTATTTACAATTTGTCAGGGAGTTTGAGATCATGTGTAGTAATTTATTGCAATCGTAGTATTAGTATTTCAAGATGACCGAATTACACGAATCCAACCAAAACACAGAGAGGGTGGAATTCAGGAATTTGTATTTAGCGGAATTATTATGCCATTCATATAAGAAACCTATTAACAATCAACAGTAATTATTTAAACAATACAGAGATAGAAATTGTCAATCGCCACATCCGCTACACGTCGAATGTCTCCTTGCGTATTTATAACGATGTCTCGGTTTGCTTGCAAGTAGCTGCGACCTTCTAACTGATTCTGTGATATTATTTTCATCAGTATTATCTGGACTTATTTCTGAATTATCTACAAAATCGGGATTAGTAACGGAATCATAAATATTGTAATTGGAACGACCTACTTCATTTATTGTCACTTTGTCCAGATGTCTGTTATGAACTGAGTGATCTTTGATGTCTAATATCTTCACCACTCGATTTCCCATTTTTTGTAGTACAATTCCAACAGAAGATCTATAGTCATTCCCTTTGTAATAATGTACATTAGAAGTCATGGACATCAGATGCTTTTTGAGAATTTGAGATTTGAAAAGTTTTGCGGGACTTTCACGGGTACTTGTATGCTCTGCATTCAACAGACGCAGTCTATGTATATGCATCAATTCCTCCATTTTAATCAGTTGCTCTCTCATCTCATTCAGGTTTTTTCGTGTTTTCGACAGTTCACGTTGTAACTCGGCTACCACATTTTTGAAAGCAGTTGACAGTTGAGTTGCCGAACTTGTAGTGGAGGTTTTCATCGGATTAGCTTGAGTATTTTGAAAATTGAAGGACACATTGACTCCATTTTACTAGACAGCTTGGGAGAATTACAAGAATGTTGAGCAGCAAAAGTATTCGAACTTCTGCAAACCGTCTTGATGTGTCCAGCTTTACCACATTTGTAGCACTTAGCACTCCGAAAACGGCAAGTGCTTCGTAGATGTAACTTTCCACAGGATAAACACGGTTTAATGTTTTTGATCTCTCGCTGCATTCTATTACCTGTGGACGGCAGTTTGGATTGCTTTCCATTACCACCTGTATTTTCGACTTTAGAAAGCAAAACATCAGATACTAACGTAGTGGGAGCAGAGTAGTCATTATTGACATCTTCATATGTAATACATAAATCTTTAGCAATCTGAAAGGTACAAGAAGGAATCTGAATTAACTCTTTCTTTAACTTAGGAATATTGATTCCAGCAATTAGACGACCACGTAGTTGAGTATGCAGCTGATCTCCAAAGTTACACTTTGAAGCTTGTATTTGGAGTTGCAGAATAAAGTCTCTAATCCTCTGGTTGGGAGCACGAACCAGTTTATGGAATTGAGCCCTCTCTCTGGTCTCAAATGTAGTTACATGAAAGTGACTTATCAGAAGTTCACGAATCTTGACATATGACAGAGAAATAGGTTGATCTGGAAACGACAGAGTCTTTTTCCCAGGTTATTTAGTTCCATCGCGACGCCAATTTCTAGTAATTTATTGTAATCGTAGTATTAGTATTTCAAGATGACCGAATTACACGAATCCAACCAAAACACAGAGAGGGTGGAATTCAGGAATTTGTATTTAGCGGAATTATTATGCCATTCATATAAGAAACCTATTAACAATCAACAGTAATTATTTAAACAATACAGAGATAGAAATTGTCAATCGCCACATCCGCTACACGTCGAATGTCTCCTTGCGTATTTATAACGATGTCTCGGTTTGCTTGCAAGTAGCTGCGACCTTCTAACTGATTCTGTGATATTATTTTCATCAGTATTATCTGGACTTATTTCTGAATTATCTACAAAATCGGGATTAGTAACGGAATCATAAATATTGTAATTGGAACGACCTACTTCATTTATTGTCACTTTGTCCAGATGTCTGTTATGAACTGAGTGATCTTTGATGTCTAATATCTTCACCACTCGATTTCCCATTTTTTGTAGTACAATTCCAACAGAAGATCTATAGTCATTCCCTTTGTAATAATGTACATTAGAAGTCATGGACATCAGATGCTTTTTGAGAATTCGAGATTTGAAAAGTTTTGCGGGACTTTCACGGGTACTTGTATGCTCTGCATTCAACAGACGCAGTCTATGTATATGCATCAATTCCTCCATTTTAATCAGTTGCTCTCTCATCTCATTCAGGTTTTTTCGTGTTTTCGACAGTTCACGTTGTAACTCGGCTACCACATTTTTGAAAGCAGTTGACAGTTGAGTTGCCGAACTTGTAGTGGAGGTTTTCATCGGATTAGCTTGAGTATTTTGAAAATTGAAGGACACATTGACTCCATTTTACTAGACAGCTTGGGAGAATTACAAGAATGTTGAGCAGCAAAAGTATTCGAACTTCTGCAAACAGTCTTGATGTGTCCAACTTTACCACATTTGTGACACTTAGCACCCCGGAAACGGCAAGTGCTTCGTAGATGTAACTTTCCACAGGAAAAACACGGTTTAATGTTTTTGATCTCTCGCTGCATTCTATTACCTGTGGACGGCAGTTTGGATTGCTTTCCATTACCACCTGTATTTTCGACTTTAGAAAGCAAAACATCAGATACTAACGTAGTGGGAGCAGAGTAGTCATTATTGACATCTTCATATGTAATACATAAATCTTTAGCAATCTGAAAGGTACAAGAAGGAATCTGAATTAACTCTTTCTTTAACTTAGGAATATTGATTCCAGCAATTAGACGACCACGTAGTTGAGTATGCAGCTGATCTCCAAAGTTACACTTTGAAGCTTGTATTTGGAGTTGCAGAATAAAGTCTCTAATCCTCTGGTTGGGAGCACGAACCAGTTTATGGAATTGAGCCCTCTCTCTGGTCTCAAATGTAGTTACATGAAAGTGACTTATCAGAAGTTCACGAATCTTGACATATGACAGAGAAATAGGTTGATCTGGAAACGACAGAGTCTTTTTCCCAGGTTATTTAGTTCCATCGCGACGCCAATTTCTAGTAATTTATTGTAATCGTAGTATTAGTATTTCAAGATGACCGAATTACACGAATCCAACCAAAACACAGAGAGGGTGGAATTCAGGAATTTGTATTTAGCGGAATTATTATGCCATTCATATAAGAAACCTATTAACAATCAACAGTAATTATTTAAACAATACAGAGATAGAAATTGTCAATCGCCACATCCGCTACACGTCGAATGTCTCCTTGCGTATTTATAACGATGTCTCGGTTTGCTTGCAAGTAGCTGCGACCTTCTAACTGATTCTGTGATATTATTTTCATCAGTATTATCTGGACTTATTTCTGAATTATCTACAAAATCGGGATTAGTAACGGAATCATAAATATTGTAATTGGAACGACCTACTTCATTTATTGTCACTTTGTCCAGATGTCTGTTATGAACTGAGTGATCTTTGATGTCTAATATCTTCACCACTCGATTTCCCATTTTTTGTAGTACAATTCCAACAGAAGATCTATAGTCATTCCCTTTGTAATAATGTACATTAGAAGTCATGGACATCAGATGCTTTTTGAGAATTTGAGATTTGAAAAGTTTTGCGGGACTTTCACGGGTACTTGTATGCTCTGCATTCAACAGACGCAGTCTATGTATATGCATCAATTCCTCCATTTTAATCAGTTGCTCTCTCATCTCATTCAGGTTTTTTCGTGTTTTCGACAGTTCACGTTGTAACTCGGCTACCACATTTTTGAAAGCAGTTGACAGTTGAGTTGCCGAACTTGTAGTGGAGGTTTTCATCGGATTAGCTTGAGTATTTTGAAAATTGAAGGACACATTGACTCCATTTTACTAGACAGCTTGGGAGAATTACAAGAATGTTGAGCAGCAAAAGTATTCGAACTTCTGCAAACAGTCTTGATGTGTCCAACTTTACCACATTTGTGACACTTAGCACCCCGGAAACGGCAAGTGCTTCGTAGATGTAACTTTCCACAGGAAAAACACGGTTTAATGTTTTTGATCTCTCGCTGCATTCTATTACCTGTGGACGGCAGTTTGGATTGCTTTCCATTACCACCTGTATTTTCGACTTTAGAAAGCAAAACATCAGATACTAACGTAGTGGGAGCAGAGTAGTCATTATTGACATCTTCATATGTAATACATAAATCTTTAGCAATCTGAAAGGTACAAGAAGGAATCTGAATTAACTCTTTCTTTAACTTAGGAATATTGATTCCAGCAATTAGACGACCACGTAGTTGAGTATGCAGCTGATCTCCAAAGTTACACTTTGAAGCTTGTATTTGGAGTTGCAGAATAAAGTCTCTAATCCTCTGGTTGGGAGCACGAACCAGTTTATGGAATTGAGCCCTCTCTCTGGTCTCAAATGTAGTTACATGAAAGTGACTTATCAGAAGTTCACGAATCTTGACATATGACAGAGAAATAGGTTGATCTGGAAACGACAGAGTCTTTTTCCCAGGTTATTTAGTTCCATCGCGACGCCAATTTCTAGTAATTTATTGTAATCGTAGTATTAGTATTTCAAGATGACCGAATTACACGAATCTAACCAACACACAGAGAGGGTGGAATTCAGGAATTTGTATTTAGCGGAATTATTATGCCATTCATATAAGAAACCTATTAACAATCAACAGTAATTATTTAAACAATACAGAGATAGAAATTGTCAATCACCACATCATGCTGAGTAGTTTTCTTTTAAATGATGAATTGAAGTTGGTGTATTTGATGAGGTATTGCACCGGAGATGCTTGAACAGCTATACAGTGCTGTAAGTTTATGAAGCCGAAATAGGCCTACTAGGAGGCTATGAGCATACTACGTCAAAGGTTTGGAAGACCTTCGATGATTGCAGGGAAATTATTCGAGGCTGTTAAGGGTAATGGTGGTCAATTACAGGATGACTCCGAGGAACTCACTGAGTTTCTGGATAATTTGCTGAATTACAGGAATGCATTAATTTCGATGAATTGCATGAGTGACCTCAACTCGAGTTTTATACTAGAAGTAATAGCAAGACGCCTACCTACTCGACTGCAAAGGAAGTGGGTGAAGATAAGCTCCCGTATGGAGGATGAGGGTATCGAGCCAAAATTTGATGATATCCTGAAACTAGTAAAAGATAGTGTCAATCAATCGATGAGCAAGTTTGCCAGTATATTGAATCTCACCCCTAGAATAGATCAGTCTGAGGGTAAAACGCACTCATTGATGACGAATAGGCCTCAGAGAGGTGGATATCGAGAAGGCTCCATGATGTCTAGTAATGCATATAGACCTAGTGAGTGTAACGGGTTTCGTGGTACATCCTCAACCGATAAGTTACAAGATGCAAGACAAACACGGTTGTGTTTACACGTTTGCAAGAGGTGCATACAGAGGTGAACTGTGAACCAGTGAGCAAGTTCAGTGATAAGCTGAATGTGAAATCCAGGCCTGACTCCGAATTGTGCGACGATAACGGTGTGGTCAAGAAGTCTGTAGATGCAACTGGTAAGCCATTGTTGAATAGAGTGTCACAGAATAGAGTTATTGCTTCAGAGTGCAGTTCTGACTCCACAAGTTTACAAGGTATTACTAGTCAGACTGAAGGTATAAAATCTTTAGGGATTTGTGAGGAAGAACCCAAATCATCTACTGCTGTTAATAAAGAGTTTGAAAATGATGAAGTCGACGAGATAGATTATGGTAAATTGAATATTTGTGATAATGATCATGATAGTGCAGATTTGTCTTTGGTTGATCATGATGAAATGAGGGCAGTGCCTACTACTGCTAAGTTAAATAAGGGTCCTGTACAGCTCAAAGGTGAAGTAGAAATAAATGCAGTTGCAGCAGGCATGCATACTTGTCAGACCGTCAGTTTAATTGATCAGCATGTAGCCCACCTATCATCAGATGATAGTGCTAAACCTGAGCTGATAGTAAAAGACAGCAGTGGTAGTAATCTTGCAGTTAGGGAATTTTCTGAAAGCCGAAAAACAACAGCTTCTGATCCACCGCTAACTTCATCAACTGGTATCAATCAGTCGTCGTTGGTGTTGTCATTCACAATGAAACAGACGCCCATCAACTCAAGTATCTTGTGCAATGACTATGATAGTATTGGTGCATTTGAAAAGACGAAAGATATTGCTCAGTTTAGTGAGGATAAGCCAAGTGTAAACGAGAGAGTAATTGTTAAACTGACTTGCATGAATAAAGGCATTTCTAGTTTCAAGTTACTATTTGAATGCTATTATCTTTGGTGTAAATTACTCTGTGCCTACGCTTGGTTGACCAGATACGTCGTGTGTTCGTTCGTCATCTATATTCTACGATACAATGACATGGGCGTGTTGCCGTTCAGATTTGAGGATATAGCTGATGGAAGGAAGTCAGCAAATGAACTCTGCAACGATTTTCCAACCAAAGGCGTCAACCTGAGAAGGAATGTAGGCGTACTGCTGTAAGTCCTACAGTTCTTCAAGGGTAGTTCGTCAAGGCAGAATCAACCACATTTGGTGTGTTGATTGTACATATGTTTGTGTTAAATAATTGTGTGAGTTCCAATTATTGTAACTGTTGGTTAATCTTGTTTGTGTCCGGACATTCCACAACTTACAATCGTCAACCTTTGAAGGGTTGTAGGCGTGCTGGTGTAAGTCTTGCAATTCTTCGAAGGAATTCCACCAAGACATGATTTGTGGGATTATTTGTACTGTTTGTGTATACGTGTGGTGTGTCATATCAATTGGTGTATTTTGGATTCATTGTGTTTACTCGTTGTTTTCGTACCTTGTTTTTATTACATAATTTTGTTAAAATTTTCGTCGTGATTACTTCTGAAGTAGTTTCGAGTCTTCTACATCCGTGAATGAATTGATTGATGTTAGAGACAGCAGATGGGTCGTATACGCCGGGGAGGTTATTGGTGAGAATGAAATGCATACGGAGATAATTGTTAGCTGTGGTTCCACACGCCGGGGAGCAAGAATGTGGACGACTGAGACTCGCATACGTCACTGTTACTAGAACTGAGGCAGAATGAGTGACAAGCGATTTCAGTGGTAATTGGTAGTGAGTAGATAAGAGGATGTGCGTAGAGTATCGTGAGGTGCTGCTATGGTCACGTTGCATTCTGCAAGAGTCATTCTAGCAAGTGGCGATTGTGTTGCAAGATGTCAAGAGGATGCCTTTAACTGGAAGGCGCAGGTCGTCATTGATGTGTGAGATTGTGCTGAGGGTGTGCTTGTGGTGTGTTGGCTTTTCTGTTTGTTTTTCATTTCAGCTCTGTCCGTGTAACCCAGGTTCTCGCAATGGCATCCAAGTCAACGTGTATTGTCGTGATGGAAAAAAGGGTTGGATCCCTCTTTTGCCGGGGAGTGTCAATGTAGTTGAAGATTGGACGATCAATTCATGGTTGTTTGCTCAAAACCAACTTCCCCAATTTTCGCGGAGGCATCAATACGACAGTCATCGTCTCATCGGTCGCTGTTCAGAAAGAAGTCAGGAGAAAACCGTCAGAAGTAATATTGTGATTCATTATTGTAATATTTGTTCACAGACCTTAGTTGTAACATTGTTTAAATGTTGGTGTTACAATAAAGAATCCTCGAGTCACCAATTGGTGTTTCGGTTATTTCGTCCGTTATTACTAAGCGTTTCTGAGAAACTCCAAGCGACAGCGTGAGCCTGAGCGTAGCAAGAGCTGGGCATTAACGGTTTACGAGACGTGGCTGACAACCTTTGTCTATTAAAGTTGATATTCCCTTTGCGTGAAATACAACTCCGTCCCAGACACACTTCTCGTTTCCAGTCTTTTTATTTTGATCTCGTTCTTCGGTACTCATTTGAGGTCTATCTTAAGTTTAGCCTGACATTTATAAAAGCATCACATAAATAATGAATCTTTGAGCATAAAAATGCCTATGAAACTGTGTTTCAGTGGCGTAGTCGCTAGTACTGAATTGGTTGACTAGGTGTTTCTTGATCAAAGTATTTAATAATCGTATATTTTCAAATAAACAGATACATTTACATGAAAAATATTACATTTTAACAGGTATGATCAAAGATGGTATGATTTCAAATGGTAAAACGCCACTAAATTGCTATTATCTTTACAGTTTAAATAGTCGACCTATAACACAATCTATCGAAACTTGGTCACATAAATCTTGAATCAAAAAGTCAAGTTTCAGCGGGCAGAACAGACTCCGTTTTGCTTTTGATGAGCGACTATACTCAACCGACCAGTCAATATTCGTGTAAGTACTAGATTTATTAGCGTCTGGAAGGAATCTCGGGCTGGCAAAGCCATTCATTCACAGTACCTACAGTAATATTGTCAGTCACGTCTCGTAAACCGTTAATGCCCAGCTCTTGCTACGCTCGGGCTCACGCTGTCGCTTGAAGTTTCTCAGAAACGCTTAGTAATAACGGACGAAAGAACCAAAACACCAATTGGTGACTCGAGGATTCTTTATTGTTACACCAACACATAAATCACATATGACTAAGGTTTCTGACGGTGTTTTACTCTTCTTTCTGAACAGCGACCGATGAGACGATGACTGTCGTATTGATGCCTCCGCGAAAATTGGGGAAGTTGGTTTTGAGCAAACAACCATGAATTGATCGTTCAATCTTCAACTACATTGACAAATATTAATAGCTAGCGACCCACCAGAGCAGTCTGTATGCAGTTAAATAGAAAAAAGTATTGTTGCTTCGACAGTAGGCAGAAGCAGGTAGTACATACTCAATTAGGAACCAGATTATTATTATTCCTTTACGTTCCGAGGGTTTCAACAACACTTCTCAACTTTGTCCTATTTTCTGCCTTCCTCTTCAGCTGGTTCCAAGATTGACCGAACTCTCTCATCTTTTCCTCACACGATCACCGCTGTGTCACCCAAAAACGACCCACTTGACGCTTCCCATTCGGATTCCGCTAGAGGGCCTGGCGTGTGATGTCATTCCATCTATACTTTCCCTCATAAATTTGTTGAGTTGGTTGGTTTGCTCCCATAGATTCTTGTTGCTTATTCTTTCTAGCCATTTGATCTTCAGTATGGAGCCAGCGAAGGCAGATGTTGATGCGAGTCTGCTACCTGTTGGAAGTCCTTTTCGTGACACGCTGGACAAGTTTCTGAACCGCATAGAAGAATCGACTTCTCATTAGTGTCGAAAATGTGAATCTTGTCCCTTATGCTGGGCGCGGAGGATTTCCAAACTGGTTTCAGGTTGATGAAGGCCTGTCTTGCCTTTCCGATTTTGACTCTCTTCGTCCGTTCCGTCTATGTTTGAAACGATGCTTCTCAGATAAGTGAAGAAGGCAATCTCTGTTATATCTCTCCCCTTGGTGGTGCCCGGTGCTGGTTGTTGTTGCTGTTGCTGTTCGTTGGTTATCTCCGTCAACCTAAACTTCTCTATGTTTACCTGCAGTCCTGTTTTCGCTGCCTTTTAAGCCAGTTTGTCGGTTTAAGCCTGCAAGTCTCCGAGTTTGTGTGACACTAGACATATATCATCTGCGATATTCAGATCTTCTGTAGTCTCCTAAATGGTAGTCCAGAGTACCCCTGTCTCCTTGCCCCCAACAGTCTGATACATAAACCGGTCCATCACAATTGAGAATATCACCGGTGATACTAAGCACGCAGCCTTGTCTTACTTCTGTATTAACTTCGAACACCTCCTTGATTTCCCCGTTATGGATCACCCAACACGTGCCATTGTCATATAGCCAGCTGTTGATTGAGGCTGATAAAGACTTGAGGTACGCCATGGTGTTGAATTATTTTCCAAATTACTCCTTGGTCATCGCTGTCTTTCGAAAGCCTTTCGAAGTCGATGAAGTTGAGGTAGAGGATAAAATGCCCTTCCAAGCTTTGTTGCATGATTATGATGCATACAGTACCAGAACATGATTTGCCTCACCTGAATCCAACTTGTTCCGGTGGGAGGACTTCTGTATCTAGTGTATCGTTTATTCTCTCTAGGATGTTGCGACTTAGTATTCTACTTGGCGTGGCGACAGCATTATTCCACTTGAGTTCTTGAACATGTCTAAGTCACCCTTCTTTAGCAGTTTGACGAGGTAGCCCTTCTTCCAGCCAGTAGGCACTTTTTCTTCCTTCCAAACATTTTGCATTAGTGGAGTGAGTACATTTACTGTAATCTCTGGGGCCATCTTCAGTGCTTCAGGAGGAATGCCGTCTGATCTTGCTGCTTTTCCAGACTTCAGTAGCTTGATCACATTCACGATTTCTTCTTTCGTTGAAGGAGTGGTGTCCACTATCACTTCCGCATGTGATAGCCACTACCTCAGTGTATTCGGGGTTGTCTCTTGGGTGATCAGAGTAGATTACTGACTCCTCGTTGACAAATTTGATAGTCCACTTTCATTCAGTCTGCTCTCGCAGATACCCAGAACTTCTATGCCATATTGCCTCGTTTCGCTGGCTACATAAGCAGCCTCCCCAGTCTCGTACAGTGTACGGACATTCCACTTGCACATTCTTATTCTTGCTGTCATCGGGAGAAGACACATCAGCTGGCTGACTGGCTTTCTGAAAGCTTTCACCAGCCGGCGTCATTTTGCTCCTCTGATTCGAGCCAAGAACAAGATTTTTTATTTAAAGCTTTTGTATTTTCAATATATTTTCTGTGTGTTGGAGTTTCTCTAGCAGTTTGAAAATCTAAGCGGCCCGGGGTTGCTAGCCTCATACCTAACCCCTCCTCTTTACCGGGTTTGAGACCGGCCAAAAAACTAGCAAGCTAGTTAACTAGGCGAGGTTGTTAGGGATCAGAACAGTGTTGGAATTCCGCATAAAAAATAACAGATGAATAATGCATGAACTAAAAATTACTATCATATGTGTCAGCGAAGCTCGTATATTGCCATCATTTCTAGAAAGCTTAGACTTACTCGAGTTGTATAGGTAGCTATTTGGGTTTCTTTATTCCCCTGAAGCTAATAAACCTCAACTGCCATCCAGGATGCGTGAAAAAGAGGAGGTAAGCAGTCCCAAAAATAACGCTTTTGTAGTTTTTTAGATGTTAAAGATGGGAACATTATACATAACTTCCGTTTCGAACGATTCATTGTAAAATACACATAACTTTGGAGTTCAATCTAAATACAGAGTGCTTCGTCTTCTCACCGATCCAAATCATCTACCTGCTTCCCTACTAGCAGTGCTGTATCCTTTGGATTTTGCAGAAACTTCTCATTGTCATCCGAAGACTATTCCACAACCAGTGCACAGCTTCCATTAGCAGATACGACCCCCCCAGTGAACGTTTCTGCGGATTATATTAATAAATTTCAGCAGTAAACTTTGACTCTATCATCAAGTAATCAGTAATTTTTGTGATTCGTCAACTGTATTTTTGCAATATACTGCTACAATATTCTTTCAATAACTTGGACTCTATTCTAATATTTTGTACATGTATTAAGCTCGCCATCCTTTTGTATACAATGGTGTGCTGGTTTAGCAAAGCATTTATAAATTTTTTGGGGAATGGAAGTCCTCTGATCTCTCTGAACGGTTCCTGTAAGTCGCGATATATTTACATTCTTTGTCATCATCCAAGACGTTATATATTACCTAAAATGTTGCTGAAGAGGATACAAATTATAGTAAGACATGAAGTAGTATGGTGAGTACTCACGTAATAATATTTCGATATATCCATTCACTCACATGTATCTGCTTTTCACATAAATTAGGCAATATGTTGACACACTTAATAGTCCTTTATGTCAACTTCTTCGCTACATGTGTGCTCCTTATAAATGTTAATATGTTATTCCAATAATATTGACATTTGATAAAGAATAACGTTGTCAACCACGCATTTAGTGGACAGAGTAAATTTGTGTGGACGACAGCGTTTTTATTCCTGCGCAGCCTTCTGAGTGAGGAAATGAAGAGCAGGAGTGCGTTTGCGTAACGCACACTTGCTGGTAATCTATTACAAATAACTAAGCACTTATTTAAATAGTGGCCCGTATGTAAGATTTTGCCCATCTACTCCAGGAGTTAAGCTGGGACTATTATTGCTGATGCAAATCCAGCAGCATTTGCAAATGTTAAAATTCAGACATCATTTGGCACATCATGATGTGAGATTACTTGGCATAAGACGGATACTACATATCAAGTCATTGAATCCATAAATTAAAAGTGGTAAACGACTCTATGGTTGCCAACACATAGCAGTAATTTGCCTGTGGTGAAGTAGATATAAACACTGCCAGACTCCATATTGGAGGGTCCCTAGGACACTATCCTAAACAGCCCCACTCACGCCCATTCTAGGATGAGACTTTGTTCATTCTTAATCTAGCCCACAGAAACGATTTTTACCAAAATTACGAATTCGACGGAAATATATCTTACCAAAGGGAACACAGTGAGACGCCAAGTCAGATGCCTACAATAAATATGTACAGAACAATGATTAGTTTGGGTGCTTCCTCACTAACGGTGATTCAGGACCTACTTTTGAGAAGTCCGTGCTGAGACCTGGCAACAAGATCTTCTCTACGTGAACAGTCAGACAATCGATCTCTAACAACCTTCTGCATGAATCTCGAGATTACCGGGATTATGTTTACGTTTGTCTAATCTCCTCACTTGTAGTGTGGGTTTGTGAAGCTAGCTTTTCACTCACAAGGGTATGAAGTAGTGTCCACAGCTATGGGAAATGACCTAAGAAGTAGAAAACAAATTTCACACTAATTGCTTTGATGATTATTGAACTAAGGCCATTCAGTCTTTTGCCGTAAGAGGATCTAGGCTTACTGTGGCTTCTCTCAATACATCTTCCCGGCGTAAACAGTGTCCTTGGGAGAGAAGCTGGGGGGAGTGCAGTATTTTAGGAAGCCCATCATTGAGGCCATTTTGGGAGCGTGAGCAGTTGACAGGTCCAGGTGACCCACAAATTTAGCAAAGTAACGATACATTATTTTTATTTTTGATTACGGCTTGATTCCACACCGTATTTTTGGTACAAGTGTGGAATTTTTAGCGTGGATATCGGTAGCCCAAATTTTGCAGGCCGACCATAGACATCAGGTGTGCGTCGGCAGGGGATCGAATCTCGGACCATGTGCATGGTCGGCGAGAGTCCTAACCACTGGGCCACCGACGCACGACAGCTTTTTTAAACTTGTTGTTGTATGCGTCTGGAACGTTAAGACAGCTAAATCTCCCCCTAGAGACTACCTAGAAGGAAGCAGAGAGCTTCCCATTAACAGCAAACGAGGATTTCGAACAAATGCAGACCCTCGAAGAAGCAGCATACTAAAGGACGAAACGACATTTGTTTTCTGCGGGAACACATACTACAGTGTGATATCATGAGGACCACTCTTGTTCAATGAATTTCTAGTATGGCTCTACTATTGAGAGTAGCTCACCATATCGACGAAATGTAATGTGACACTCACTTGTTACACGCATTTTCGACAAATCGAAATAATAATTATGCCTGGGATTATATCTCTTGGAAAACATAACCAGCAGACGTAGTTGGTGGAAAGCAGTGGTCAAAGACTTGCTGATCATGCAGAAAGGAAAATACGATGTGCAACGAACTATATGCTTGAAAGTCCCATACCTAACTATGTTAATAGGTATCACTAAAACTTCCGCTTGACCCTTCCCTAGTTTCATTGTCCTGACTCCTTTTCATCCTAATTTACGTACTTTTATTTGTATCCTTACAGCCACTAGCCCCGTTTTATATCATACTGAATGACTTATGGGTAAAAGGATTAATTCCGTTCACAAGAATGCTATTGTCTTTACGAAACACATGTTCCAAACCACATACAACTAATCTCCACACAACTCCCCACCCTCGAAGTCAACTAAAGCTACGGTAATCGAACATCACGACAAAAGTAAGAGACACTCACCCTACCCCATGTCGTAAAAAGAATGGTGGATATTGCATACTCTGAAGAAATATACGGCGATATGAGACCAGTGACTGCAGAAATCGATGAGCGAGATTTCGCATGCAGCGATACACCGAGGATTCAGAGATATTGAAAAAAACACGAAAAAAATGCTGAGAAGTCAAATTTTTTATTCAAACCAGTCAAAAGATATAACAAGTTGGATGCGAAGATATTGGACATTGAAATGAAAGTGAAACGATAAATTTGTGTCGTTATGGAATTTCATATAGTGTTATGAGTTACCGCTGAAGCAGTACTAAAATCATTGGCTCGACTGCTACCCATTATAAACTATCGTCATAATTCGACAGTTCCTTGAGGTTAACATAATCTTACTGCAGCAAAAAGCACCTGTGCCGTCTACAAATCATCCGTCCTTCATTTACAAAATACAGCTATTTGTTTTCTACATCACTATACAGATATAGCACTCCTATCACGAGCAAGATATTAGAACAACTGGAAAGGAAGATGATATTTTATCCCTTGCTGTGGTATCTTCTGATACTTTCCGTAAATTCTGATGAAGGTAGGTGCATACTGACCGTTTGCTTAACATACTAGTTTATTACTAAAATGAGCTCAAAAATAATACCTAAGGATTACTTAGGCTAGTAAATACAAAGCATTGTAAAACTGTCATATATGAAAGAAGCAAACAATATAAATTCGCTTTCATATTATCACAAAAATAAGTGCTCTTTTATTTTCGGTCTACTTTACAGGTCTGTGTTTGCGTTTCGCTTTATGAGCGGCCTAGATATTTGAGCACTGCACACCTACTGAATTTCTGAATAGCGATACCATATACATTCATTTGTGAAATTTATGTAACAAACAATTGTTTGTTAAATTGTCAGCATGGTTTTACGTAGAATTTTGAATAGCATGTGCTAACTACTACTTATCACGTCTGTATTCACAAACTACGTGTCCTTTTATTTATAAGTTCAATTCTGACAAGCTGCTTCATTTCATCTGGTGACTCAATAATAAGGCATACAATTTTTGATGGCTTATCCCTCAATATAAATGAACAAATTTCGCCAGGTATATTATTTTTGAAATCATTGGTGAAAATGCTGAGAAACAATGGTTTATTCCCTCTTGCATTGCAATGTCATCAAAGAAGACGGTTGAATAGATTACTTCACTATTTGTATATACGGCAAATGGAAATTAAATGCATCAGCGTGTGGTCATTAAAATAAACTTACTTAATAGAGAATTACATTCTACCTCAATGCCCAAGTTCTTCACTAACATTAATTAATATTTGTGGTTTTTTTCATAACTGTTAAACTGAATTTTGCGAATTGCCTGTACGCTATTTAAATATCCAATAGTCTGCGTAGACTTCTAACTATAAAGGATAGATTTTTATATAACCCAAAACTCCTTGACCCCGTTTTACTTAGAAATTCATGCATATGTCTTAAGAAATGCTAAACGAGGTGTATATTGTTTATTCATAACTGGCATCACAATATAAATGGGTTGGTCATCTTAACTGTCAGCCACATTTCTGCTCAATTTATACGCCGCTTCACCAGATTTGTGAGAAAGGCAGTTTATTAAGACGAAAGACATTGAAGTGTTCAATTCGAATTCATGCAATAGGAGTAAAGTTTTCGTGAATGGTGACATAGAAAAATTTACAAATTACTCATTTTAGTATTGTATCTGACAATATCTTCCATTTCAAATTTTTCAGTTTGATTTTTCTATCACATTTTCCGTGCACTTTAAGTGGCAATTAGGTCATCTGAGGAACACTTTGGTTGGAATCAGTTATTTGCCATCACTTTTATTTGCCTCGACGACTAACTGAAAGCCTTCACTTCCTTCTTTCACAGTCTCCTTCATGTCACTCTTAAACGCTTGATTCGTCGTTTGCTTCCACTAGAGTTCCACTCAAAGGCCTGAAGTGTAATACCACTTGTACATCTCAAAGTGTATGTATGAATCATCTCCATTTCATTCTGCATACTGATTGGTTCGAAGTTTGTTGCCTCGTTCACTGCCAGAGTTCCCTATTACTTATGCTCATCGACCAACAGTCGCAGTTTTATTATCTAGCAAAGTACAGAGGTTTGATTAAAGTTTAGAAGTGCCTAAGTTGGTGCATGTGATAAGTCTTTAAAGTACATAAAAACCCTGACTCGTCGAATTCGGGTCTTATTCATTTGTCTCAGTGGAAAAATCTCCACTTTGATTTCAGAGTAATGAAACTCTGCCTTACTTTCCCAGTCGTAACTAGCCTCAATGTTCCCGGATATATCACATTTCGCTAAAATAATGATGCCCGGGTGAGTTAAGGAAACAAGTACCTTTAGATTTACTTTGTTGACAGAAGTCGGAGTTTTTTAACAGTTGGATATCTTCCTCACTTCTGTCTACCATATGTCAACTTGAAGCCCTGTTTTTTGATGCCTCTTCTTTCAACCTTTTGGCTTTTGCTTGAAAGTTTTCGAGATAAAGATTATCTGCTAAATGTAAATCTCCCAGCGTTTCTTTGACAATTCAACGTATGCCTGTCTTCCCACCACTCACAATTTGCCGCACGACCCGATCCGCCACAATTAGGTGGATCATCAGTGGCGGGTGACGCCAATGTCTTTACCATCTGTTCACTTCAGGCGCTTATATGGGCTTTCATTTGTGAGTTAAAGTATTAAAGCATCTGCTAAATGACTTCATTGTTGACTCATTTGAAGGGTTTTTCAAAGTAGACAGGGTTGAGGTAAAAAATGACTTACATGGTTTAAAGAAGTCTCTTTTTTAATTTGAATGTAGAACTTCATATAAACTTTATGTATCTGCATAAATTTTAAAAATTTTGTATTCTCAAGATGAAATTCAGGGTACCTTAAATGGGTTCGATAGTGAAGATATTGAGATTAAAATTGGTGACAGGGCAGTTTTCAAATGTGGTGTATTATCTAATAAGATTCCTTTGGAACGTCAAGGATATTGGGAAGGACGTATAATTAGAGGAAGGCATAGTATTATAGATATGGAGAAAAGAAATAATCAAATTTTTATTAAACCGTCAAATAATTATACAATTTATCTTAAATCTGGTATAGTTGAAATTGAATGCACATTAATTAATTCAGAGACAAGAGATATTATTTTACAATTTACAAAAATGATAACCATCACAGGTAAGTGAATTTTAATAATGATTACAGTTTATTGTGGAATACCTTTAGTTTTCTTCAGTCATAAATTTATTAAACAACTTTAAAAGGTCATAAAAGTCTATTTTTTACATAAATAAACAATTACAAGTGAGCTTAGTACAAACTACAAAATGTTTACTTGATAGTGAATAAGAGAGCTTTGAATTCCAAATGTTTCATTGAAGTCTATTAGTCTTGGTGAATTAGTATGACTAGTTGGGAACCACTCACATCAGATGACCCCTTGTTTTGCTTGAAGCTGAACTCATCAACTAGGTATTTTGCGTGAACTCAGCTCACAGTGTCAAATGAATCTAAATCACAAAGTTTATGACTATCTGCTCCGATGAAATGGTAATGGAGAGAATCTGATTCGGGAACCATCACCAGTATGCACCCACAACCAGAGTTCGAATCCAGGGCCTTCCGGTTACAAAGCAAGCTAGCTCGTATACCATTCAGCCACTGGGAGCCGATTCAGTGGCTCTTGAGTTCACACTAATGGCGGCGATTCATTACCTGATGATAATTTCTACCAAGTAAGTTGTCTACTATATACATGCATAAGTATATATGCGAGGTCGGCAAAAGAATAGTTCCCAATAATGAAATGCTATGTGTATGTGTGTGTGAATAGCCTTGAAACTACTTCACTTCTCTATGTGAGAGAGGCTGTGACTCAATCACGCACTCACTCATTCACTGTTCTCGGTGCTTGGTGACTGTTAACGGCCCAACATTTGCACAGCCGCGCAGGTTGTGTGGTATCGTTAAGCCTCTCTTACTAACATTAATACATATGGACTCATTGCCAACCGTCTCCACTGGAGAATACAAATGGTCAGTTGTCATATAAACACACTGATGACGATAATTCACCATAGCCCCCTGGTGATGGTGATGCCCAGTGATGTGTTTTTTTCTGTCTTTTATTGATAAGCAAAAAACTTGAGTTTTGTTTGTTTTTAGAATAATTCACATCGTAAATCGTAAATCTCGTTAAAAAGGAATGGTTTAGAGGAAATTTGATAATTCCATTGCATTGTGATCTATATTACAACAAGGGTGTGTTTGCGGTGGTGATAATAGTGTAATAGCGTGAGTCGGTGGCACAGTGATTAGGACTCTCGCCAAACATGCACATGGTCCGAGGTTCGATCCCCCGCCGACTCACACCTGATATCAATGGTCGGCCTGTAAAATTTGGGCTACCGATATCCCATGCTGAAAATTTCATACTTGTACCAAAATAAAGTGTGGAATCAAGCTGTCATAAAAAAATAAAACTTCTACCAATTCGTGATTTAGCGCGACCCCAACCCATGTCGTCGGAGGGACATCCATCCTCACACGTGACATCTGGATGGATCTCAATGGTCACAACTTCTCACTAGAACTCCAGGACACTCCATCCTGTAGCAAGTCACTAACTAGGATGAAACAGCAGCTGTCCAGTACTCCCTGGTGTACAATGGCTCTCTAACTGATATCAATCCGTGATCAACTGGTAAAAACATAACTTGGCTAGCGGTCGCGCTATATCGTGAATTGTCAGAAGTTAGAATTCAAGGACCATTGAATCGGGTCCCAGTGGCTTAATGGTATACGAGCTCGCCTTGTATCCGGAAGGTCCTAGGTTCGAATCCAGGGGGGTGCGTACTGCTGAAGAGTCCCAAACTAGCCTGACGAAACAGCTGTTCAGTACTCCCAGGTTTTCCAATGGTTCTGTAACTAATGTCAGCTCATGATGAAATCCTGAAACATAACTAACCCTTACAAACGAAACTATAGAAGAGTCTAATTCACCATTTGAAAATTACACAATTCGAGTTGGAGGAGTAAAATCGTGGTCACTATTTATATTGTAATCAAGAAAGGAAGCAAAACGTAGCATGTCACTGTTTACTACTAATAGATATAAGCAGTTGAAAACTAGTCATGAAATACAAGTAGACAAAATGGATCTCAGTATTTTTTGGCTTTCAAAGAAAACTATGGTGATTTTTTACTTTGAACTGTACACAATTCAGATGAATTTGTGTTCACAGAGCTGGATGGCTTACTTGTGAGGCCTTCATTGCTTTACTAGACAGCATCCTCAGTGTATACTTCAATTTGAAGTAGGTTGTGAAATTTCTCCATTAGTTTAATAGTCATCTCCTCTAGTAACCTTAAATATGATTGGTTGTTTTTGTGTGATTCTTCACCTTTTAGTCTACTTGTCTTGGTACGGATTGTTTCCTTGATCTGAAGTCTGATTTTTTAGTCATGTGATGTCCCTCTTATAAGTTGGTAAATCTTTTCTATGACGATGTGTCTAGCTTTCTTGGTGTTTCCTACACCAAATGTTTGAACGTATTCCTAGTCGGATTGATGTCAGTGGTTGTCCATATGCAGCATTATGAGGCAGTAAATATCGTGTCTCTTATACTCATAGATGCTAAGACGAAGAGGGAATCCACTTTCGTTTTTCGTGGTCATTGCTTTCATCTTCTTTCTCTGTTGAATCTTTTGAATGATACAAAGACGAGTGAAGTGATTTTGTTGGTTTGTGTGAGACATCAATCCCAAAAGGTTTGAAAAGTCTTGCAGTGATTAGTGAGATGATCTTTATATGTGGCAAATGATTCACAGCACGATGTCTTTCCTATCTTTCAGATTTCTAAGTGCCTGTAGTTCCTGAGAGTTGAGCAGTGTTTGTGTGTTGTTCTTCCGGTTTAACTATCGGTACAATAGTTGAGCGTATCTAATTTTGTGTTTTCTCATTTAACTTTGATCATAATGAATGATGGTTCAAGTGCAGCCAAGAAATCAGCTTCTGAAGCATCTTCAGTGTTTTAGTTTAAATCTTTATTTAGCAATTATTATCATTATTATTATATCCTTTAATTCCTAGACGAACATAGGGCTTCAGCCACCCGAGTCCCCGTTGCGTTCGGTCCTCTGCCAACTTTTTCACCCTGCTCCTAGTCTGCCCACATGTTTTCATCTCCTCCTCACATGACCTCCTCCAAGTCACACTTGCACTGACGAACAACTCGCCGCCCGCTTCCCTTTCGGGTTCCACTCGAGCGATGGCTTGTCTAATGATGTCACCTGATGGTTTCCTCAGAGTATGGCCAGCCAACCTATCTCCATTTCTTCCTGCCTATTTTTTGCACAATCGGTTCCTGTTGGGTTGGTTTGCTCATTGCCAGAGATCCCTGTTGCTGACTTTTTTCTGGCCAGCCATCTGATCTTGAGTAGTATTGGGCGAAGAAAACTGTTAATGAAGGTCTGTAGACTGTTTAAGGTGCTCTTTATGACGCGCTGGCCAAGTCTCTGATCCGTATAGAAGAACTGACTTCACATTCGAGTTGAAAATCGGGATCTCATTTTTCATGCTGAGTGCTGTTGATCTCCACACAGACTTAAGAGTTATGAAAGCTTGTCTTGCTTTTCTGATTCTGGCTTTGATATCCTCGTCCGTTCCGTTCGCCTGTAGTTGAAACGATGCTTCCAAGGTGGGTAGGTAAAGGAGGTTGTTTCTTTCAGGTTCCTCCCATTTATGCTGGCTGATTGTTGTCTGTTGTTTTTATTGTTGCTGCTGCTGTTGGCCAGTAACCTTCATCACCTACCTCTATTTTCTCTATGTTCACCTGAGGTTCGATCTTCTCTGGATGCTTCTTCTGCCAACTTGTTGCTTTTCACTTGCATATCTTCCAGTTTATGAGAAATCAGAAATATATTATCGGTGAAGTCCAGATCTCACAAGTATTTTGTGTGGGTCCATTTTATGCCTGTTTCTTTGTTGCCCCGCCCGCTGTCTGTCACATTATCTAGTCTACCACCCGAAAACATGGATAATCATTGATGATATTAGGGAGCCTTCTTTTACTCCCGTCTTCACCTTTTCGAAGGATTCCGTAAGTTTCCCATTGACATTCCTGTTACTTGGCATGCATCGTTGTCGTATGACGGTTGGATGAGATGTATAATTGTTGGCAGCACGCCGTAGTAGAGAAGTAGTTTCCAAATCACTTCTCTATCGACGCTGTTGAAGGCCTTTTCAAAGTCAATGACGTTGATAGTTGGCTGCCATATATATATATATATATATATATATATATATACCCTGTCAAATCTCATAAAAATGAGGCAGTTTCAGTGATCGAACGGCTCATTTCAATGGCTGTATAAGGTTAACACTATGGCAAATAGTCTAGGTTAGGATTAGGTTAATCTAATAAAGTTGATATTAGTACTAGCTCGAGTTAAATTAGGTTTAGTTTAAGGATATTTTCAAGATTATGGCTATTGTCAAAGGTTAGAAGACCGAAATAATCACATGAATAGAATATGGTTAAATTAATCTGTTGTTACTGCAATCGAAAAACTGTGAAATATTTCTATCATACGTCACAGAAACATATCCTGTGTAACACTTTCGTATATTTTATACGCAGAAATCACCTTTGTCGTGGGATTAGTACATTCACTGTCATTTTGTCAGTAGTTGGTACTTACAGGTACTTAAAGTTTAACTTTACCGAAAAGTACTGACTATAGATAATCAATAAATTTTCATGTATTGGTTTTGTAGGGATGTTTTTTTTGTTGTTGATTGGTTGGAGGATTCCATCATGAGCTGACTGACACAAGAGAGAGAGAGAGAGAGAGACCTACTGGAAATCCTGTGAGTACTGGATAGTTGTTTTGTTCTAGTTTGGGACTCTTCATCAATAATACGCATCCACCTCACTGTTAAGGTTCGAACCCAAGACCTTCTGGTTACAAGAAAAGCTCGAAGAAGGTATTGGGAATTGATCATGCTATATATATATATATATATATATATATATATATATATATATATATATATATAATATATATATATATAGCATGATTTGGCAGAAGTTAGAATTTTATGGGCCATAGGATCAGGTCCCAGGAAGCTTAATAGTCCACGAGCGCTCCCTGGAACCAGAAAGTCCTAGGTTCTAGCCCCTTCGATAGATGCTTACTGATGAAGAGTTTCAGACTAGGACGAAACAACTGTCCAGGACTTCCAGGTTTTCTAATGGCTATAAGTAATATAAAAAGAAACCAAACCTAGAAGGTATATTGTTTGTTATACATTTATAATGATCACATTCTGATCAATTTTATCATTTTTATCTTGAAATTATTCAATTGAAGGCTGTGATAAAGTATATGGCACAATAAATTTGATTGATGCATCTGACATTGTCATTCCCATTGGATCAAAGGATCAATTTCAGTGTGGATTATTACCAAAAGGAATTGAATCACAACTGAGCGGTTATTGGAGTGGCCAATTCACACAAGGAAAGAATCATTATCTTGTATCTATGATTCATAATAATGGGAAGGTTTACATTAAGAAACCTTCGAATGCTGATATATATGATATGAGTGGAATAGTAAAACTAAAGTGTACATTTAAAAGACAAGGTGATAATGTCAAGCTATACGAATTTGAGAGAAGCATAAAAATCACCCGTGAGTGTGTTATAAAATGTTTGAATTGTTAAATTGTATTAGCATAATAGTTAGTTGATAAAGATACTACCACTATCATCACAACTTAATTTTTTTTAGTCATAGTTTGAATGCAAGAAACAGACCCTTACATTCTACTGTACTGCTTTGTTTAAAACAGGCATTATCATGAAACATTTTCAAAAGAAAAGGATCTACCATTCAACATCAAGAATTTTCTGGTACTCTAGTACTGAAGTAACACAAACTTCAGCATTTTATCTTTCCACTTTTAATTCCAATGGAATATTCAAAGATTTATAACATTTTGGTTGTCATTCAAAACCAGCATAGTTGAATGTTTTATGTTTCTTTTCGTTTTTTTTTTTTAAATTTGACGCCTTCAGTAAGCATGGAGGATTTCATCATGAACTGACATCAGTTAGTGAACCAATGGGAAACCACCACTGGAGTACTGGGCAGCTGTTTCGTCAGCCTAGTTTGGGACTCTTCATCAGTACACCCCCACTGATAGGGTTCAAAGCCAGGACCTCCTGGTTACAAGGCTAGCCAGCTTGTAGACCATTGAGCTACTGGGATGTGGTCCAGTGGACCTTGAATTCTAACTACTGCTAATCCACGTCCATTTCACAATGTCTTCTTCGATGAGTTACTGCTTCATCTTCAACCTGCTGTTTTCCCTCTTGGTCACGGCTTCCCACTAGAATCCCAAGTGGCTGACTGAATAGGTCCAGTTGCTATTAAGCATCAGATTAATTTTCAAGTATTGGTTTTGTAGGGATTTTTGTTTGTTTGCATGAAGGATTTCATCATAAGCTGACAGCATCAGTTAGAGAACCTGCAGTAAGTATAGAATCTTCCACTGGTTCATCAGAAATCCTTTTTCAATATTTCAATCATTTTCAAAGGAAGTTATGAATCCAATAATGCTGATAGTATCAATGATCAAATTTTCTTTTATTTCCTCTACTTTCCTAGTAGAAAATAAAGCTTCAAGCAATAGGTGATGTATACAAATAATAAAAGATGCATGAACACCTCTCTCTAAGAAAAGTTTCACCCCTCTAAAGAATTTGGTTTCTAAAAATGGGACACTTATTTTTCTGTCTTCAACCATAGCGTCTTTTGTGCAGGCAATATCGATCAAAGTACAAGCTACAGGATAAATAACATCCAAAAGTTTGAATGAGTAGCTAGTTATATTGTAACAACAGAAGACAAGGGCCAGCCAAACAGATCGTTTATTGAGGAAATATATATATTTCATGTACATTATTATAGCTTATTCAAGCAGACAAACTCAGTCCTCTGGTTGGTTGTTTCTTGCTCAAGGTTATTCTGTACTGCTTGTGACAGGTTTCTCAGAAAGTTAAGCCATATATCTGCGAATCGTATTTGCCCATGTTAAGTTTGCTGTGATTGGTTGTTGAATCAGTCTTGTTCATATTTGTTCACGGCCAATATTTGCGACATAGAGATTGACGTAAATTAATGTCTACCAATTGGCTGACAGCCTGCTCTCATCACAATTTTATTTACTATTTGTGATACGCCTTGTGATTCACTGTCGGTTCCCTCCTTTAGTAAAATTAATATGTATAATACAAAAATGATTTGTACAATTCTGAATTTTTACTGTAAACAATAGATTTCTGAAATAATGAACAAGCTTTTTAGCTCAGGTGGATGATACTAACTTTGCTGTGTGTTCTCTAAGCTGATTGATGCAATTGTAAAGCTTTCATTGTCCTCTGTCATCTTCTATTAGAGGAAAATCACACCATTTTAAAAAAAATACATTTTAGCCATATTTATGTTAAGCTACTAGATCAGCAGATTAGTTGTTGATTTTTTGTAGGTTAAACCTTGAGATTATTTCCTAACCACAAAGTAAACTCTATCCTGCACATTTGAGAAGTGAACACTTCTTCCTACTTCTGTTACTAATGTCACTCTAAATTTAGTTTTCAACTTTAGCTAATTTCTATCAATCTGCGTATATATATATATAATACTGATAAATATTGTCAGTAGCACATGCCACAGCATGAATAACACACAATATACATCAAATTCATGACATATTACGTCTTCACTTAATTATTACTAATATTATCATTATTAGATGACGTAATATAATTGACTAAAATGTTTCAACTTAGGTCAGGATAGCAACAGAGGTAATTACAGGTAGAGAGAGACTAAGTAGAAGTGGGGTAGGGAATAATGTCGTTTAAATTAGAACTGAAATTGAGCAAATAAGTTGTATGACGTAACACGACCGATGGTGATTCCACGGTTAAAAGATGAAGTAGCTAGACTAGCTTGCCATTTCCAGATGTATCTACCAATTCAACTACACTTGTAGTAGAGCGAGTTGTATCAGCCGTCGCACTAGGAACTTGATTTTTCGTGCTCACTAGGGAACATCTCCCAGCATGGCTAAGGAAAGGTGTAGTAAAAACCATCAACAGTTCAACATTAGACCATCTGGTGCAAACTGGCCACAAAGCCAGCCAGAGTTGAAGAATCCTTCTCTATCATCTACCGGGTGCCTAATAAATTGCCAAAATCATCGAAGCACTGAATGCTCACCTCAAACAACCAGCGCTCTGTGTTCAAAAGAAGCAAGTCCAGCCCCTACTATTGCCCTGGCCTTCAGTAGAAACTATAAACTCATGAATTTGTATTATCATCTTTCCGAATTCTTCTGACATTCAGCTTCTTTTATGTTGATGCTACTGAGCTGTAATCTATTAATATTATTATTATTGATTCGATGTTATTTAAACAACATTAATGTCGTTCATAACACTAATTCATTCACTCACTATAATGTCTGTATAAATGTAGAGCCTGATGATGAAGGGGTAATCGAAAAGAGTACTCTTTGTTCAGTATCCATTTTTTTTGAAAAGTTTTATTTATTCAAGAGTATTTTGTAAGAAGAAATGTTCATTCTTTGATTTCTGTTAACTTATTTATTTATTTTATTTGATTCATTGTCTTCTAACACAGATTGTATGTTACAAACCCGGTTAGTAGGTTCAGTAGAAAGGCAAATATTGAAGAGATATTGTGAGCTTAATCCCCGCCAATCTGGTCTAAATGCAAGAACTTGGATAAGGAATTACGCTGAAAATCCAGTATTTTGGTGGAGAGGATATTTTTTTGATATATCACGTCTAAGTAATGGTACAGCAGTAGTATGGTGTACTATTACGAACTGGAGATTAGGAAAAGATATCACAACTCATACAAGATTCATTCATTTATTCTGTAAGTTCATTAACTTTATTGTGGCGCATACACTTCATGCATATATATATATATATATATAATGCAGATTACGAAGTCAAGTTAACACCAGTTTCACTAACAAGCTCTTCATGACAATTACAAGCTAATTAAATAATGAATCACATGGCATTGCAATGAGATCGCCATTGGGTTCATTGCTGATTGGCTTTTTTATGGGAAAGCTTGAAAACTCTCAACTTAATCAAACCACTTGTCATTTTGACATTTATAGAGGATATTCAGACGACGCTTTCGTTACCTGAGATAAGAACATAATTCTTGAGTATATATGTGAACTAAGCATTCCCTTTTGCAATTATTGGTGTTCTCTTTCTTTATGCGTGCCTTGTTAGATGCAATAACGGATCTCTCGAAAATCCATCCACCAGAAACGTGTATGAAATGGACAACTAACAAATTTTTATAGTTACCTGTCTATCTGCTGGAAAAGAAACTTAATTCATTCGCTCTACTATCGAATGAAAAACATTTGTTTTTCTGGTTGCGCTGATTCTGAACCTGTCTTTCTAAAATCCTCCCTCACAAAACACGGTTACGCCAATTGATTTATCGACAGAAACACGAAAGATGATAAACGGTTCAAACTGGTCACCGACTCATTTCTAAAGAAAGCCTTATTCATGAATTTGGAGTTCAAAGATTATCAGGCTTCACGTCTGCTCAAAAGCCATCTTTCTAAATCAGTCAGTAAGACGTTCTTTGTTGCAAAATTACAAATGACGTTCACCAGCTACAAGTTTTTCTCCATCTCTGTTAAAGATAACCTTCCCCGTCTGGCTGCCTCCATATGCATCTAACAGCTTAACTGTTCTTGTGGAGTTAATTGCATTGGCCGTAGCCAGAGAACACTTTCCACACAGATACCAGAACATACTCCAGCATTGTCGTACAAGAGACAAAGGAAGTCTGTGCAAAGCTCTATTCTAGAACACTTGCTCGACTCCTGTCACTCTACCAACACTGACCATGATTTTGTGATAGTTATCTGTCGAATTCATGTTAACTTACCAGACACGTTTTCTTTATTATGAACTTCTAAGGACAGCTGAAGCCTTGATCATACACTCATCAATCTAAGGCAGACTTTTGTGTATAAAAGAAAAATATGTCAGGTTCCCATTTCTGCCTTGGCCAAGGATGAATAGATATTTATTTATTTTGTTTAAAAAGTTAATCTATGTACCTTTCCCTCATTACTACGACTATTATTATTATTCTCACTTTGGACTGTTTCCACTTGTCATTCTAAATCGAAAATTGGTTTCTTACAGTGGTAAATTCTATCTTATCAAATTTCATACCATGTTATGTAACATTTTATATTAGCCTATTCACCCTTTAATCATACATTACTGTCCACCATCTATACATCCCTATGAATTATTGTATAGATGACATTAATTGTTTAGCTACTAGACACTTCATATTTAACTATGATTCTAAGTGAAAGTGAAAACCAGTGATTCAGTGAAGAGACTCTTTTCAGCGAATTTTTCATCAAGCTGTATATATACATATATATATATATATATATATATATATATATATATATATATATATATATTGCATGGAGGATTTAATCATGAGCTGACATCAGTTAGAGAACCACTGATGTCAGCTCATGATTAAATCCTCCATGCAATCAAACAAAATCCCTACAAAAAACCAATACTTGAAAATATATATATATATATATATATATATATGGTTTTATAATTTAGAAATTACATCCAGTAAGGAAATGGAAGCTTAGGTGTGAATGCATAAAATAATTATAGTATGAAATGCTATTAGATGGTTGGAGGCAATCGGCTACAGGAATCCCTACATGACCTAGGTTTCGTGCTAGGTTGCACTAATCAGCAGGTTGTATCTGCAACCTTGAAAGAGCTCATGTCCCCCGCTCTGAGATTCGAACCCGCATCACCCAGTGCTGCCTGCAATCAGATAGGTTGCCACTGAGCTATTTTGGCTCGCGATTCATCTCCTGTAAGACTGTAGTGGGTAATTTGATTGGACACTAGTAACTAGTGTAACGTTTCTACTCCTTTCTTCGGTGCAAACTGAATTTAATCAGTCAGGTTTGCAGTGTGGCCACGATTCTAGGTAGCTGAACATTACGGTGCACGGTGATGATGGGGTGAATTTTATTTTATTTTACTTTTTTTTATTACAGCTTGATTCCACACCATATTTTTGGTACAAGTATGGAATTTTCAGCGTGGATATCGGTAGCCCAAATTTTGCAGGCCGACTATAGATATCAGGTGTGCGTCCGCGTGGGCTCGAACCCCGGACCATGTGCATGGTCAGCGAGAGTCCTAACCACTGTGCCACCGGTGCATGGTGATGATGGGGGTGAATTGAATGTGGACAAGGAGAAAAAAATTACACAAACACACAGTGAATGAAAAAACGGTAGACTAGGGAAAAATACCGAACTAGGTCCATGGTTGTTGTAAAGGTTTGACTAGTTTCTTTTCAATACATATTGTGAGGGCTTCTGCAGTACAAAGAAATAGGAGATATTCTGCATTTGGTAGGTTTCTGTTCACTTTGTAAATGACTTTGAATGAATCATTTGAGATGCTGTGGGACACGCTGATCAGATGTTCAATTATGGCACTCCTCTTTTCAGTCATACTGGGTAATGTTCTCTAGTATGTTTGTATAAGATGCGCAGATAACGACCTATGTACCTAGCTCCACCCGAGCAGGTGAACTGGTATATGCACACTGAATTGGTCATTTGCAAGAGTTTGTCCTTTGCATTGTTTAGAAGTATTAGGCGGCTAAAGAATGTCACTCTTAGTGTTGCTGCATGGAAGGTCTTCTTTAAAGAGCTGGATATTCTTTTCTTTAGAATATCAGCTGCCAAAGCTCCCTTGAAGTTCATATTCATATACACGGTTTTCTTCGGCACTGACCTGCATTCTTCTCTTCTTGGTTTGGGTTTCATGTTCTTGTCGACAAAGTGTGTCGGGTAACTAATTTGTGCCATGATATTTTTAAGGAATAATGGCTCCTCTTCCAAGCTATTACTGCTACAGTGGGTTAGTGCAACGACGGGGGCTCGTTTTCTACTCCAAATTACCTAACTACAGAAGTTCATTAATTGGCCATTCCAAGTTGGTTTTCTGTGGATGGATCTCTTTAGAGTTCCATCATCTCTTCTTGTTAATTCCACGTCCAGATATGGAATCTTTGAATCGTTTTCTAATTTCACTGTGGATTTAATTGAAGGATTGGAATTATTAAAATCTTTTAAGGTACAATAGAAGTCAGGGTTATCGTAGCAGACTATAAAGGTATCTTCGACGTATCTGTTTTTACAGTTTTAACTTCTTAATTGTTGATTTCAAAAAGACGCTTTCCAAACTGTCTGTAAAGCAGTCTGCTAAAATGTTTGTGATTATAATCATAGTTAAATGTCAAGTGGCGAAATAATTAATGTCATATACAGAATAATCCACAGGATGTATAGAACTTGGAACGGGTGTGCAATTATAGGTGTTCGTCAGTCGCAAAGTGGTTGTGACTCTCGCCGACCATGCACATTGTCTGACGTTCGATCCCTGACCGACACACACCTGATACCAATGGTTGAGAGTATACAAACAGAATGAACACAACGAAAAAATTGGTAGAGTCAACATATTATTAAGGATTACGCCCTCTTTAGCATAAATGGATTAATACCATGAAAGCTGGAGGGGTTGAACGAACTTATCTGTATACAGAGATCTGGCTTTTCTGCTTCGATAGCCAAGGCTTTAGCAATACAGATGAGTCAGATACGCGGTGATTTTGGCGAATTACTTTTCGTCTTGTAGATGAATCTAAAGGCAGAGGCTGTAGAGATTCCAATCACAAATATTTCAATAGCATTTCTTACTAGTATCATCATTATTATTTCAAGTATTCACACCTTTGATTAAATTCCCTCCCCAGATTTAATTTCTTAGATCAGCCCATATATATGTACGATTGTACAGCTTGATAACAAATTCGTTGAAGAGCGATTCTTCATTGAACATTGTGTACTTAAAATGACAACCTTCTATTATTATTATTATAATTTTCCCTTGGGCTCCAAAACACATATCCAGGCTTTAACAACACATCTCCACATTTTTCTTTTGTCTGCCTTCCTCTTCACCTTGCTCTACCGTCTCACATCATTTCTGATGTCCTCCTTTCACGGTCTCGTCCACGTCACCGTCGAAATGACGATCCACTTGCTCCTAACCGTTTGGATTCCACTCGAGTGATAGCCTGCTTTCCGCGCGATATTATTTGACGGTCTCCTCGATATATGCTTGATCCATTTCCATTTTCTCCTACGTATCTGTTGAGTGATCAGCTCGTGGTTCGTTAGTTCACAACCACAGTTACTTGTTACTTATTCCTTCTGGCCATTTGATCTTAAGTATGGAAACATCGAAGTAGGGAGCTGATGGTAAAAGTCTGCAGAATGGCCTGTTAAAAACCCTTCACTTGACATGCAGTGCATGTTTCTGTCTGACGCGTATAGAAGGACCAACTTGACATTTGTGTTGAACAGAATTCGAATGTTGTTTTTTATGCTGGTTGAGTGAATCAGATGATTTTCAAATTGGTTTCAGGGGTTGATGAAGGCGTATCTAACCTCTCCAATTCTGACAGATACAGAAACACTTCTCTGCTTTATATCTTCGCATTTCTTTGGCTACCTAGGCAGCCTTCCGAGTCTCGTACATTGTACGGACATTCCATGTACTTATTCTTACTCTTGCTTTCATCGTGAGAAGACAAATTGACTGGATGACTGGCTTCCCAATAGCTTTGACCAGCTCGCTTCATTTCTCTTCTCCGATTCCAGAGAAGAATAAGATTGTTATTTGAAGTTTTTTGTATTTTTGAAATATAATCTCTGTGTTAATATAGTGTAAAACTTGAGCACTGTGGTAGTAAGTAATTCCATATTAGTTGGTTTATTAGATGTATCACACCGTCAGTGAACAATTATTATTTACTGGATGACAAGGTTTCGAACAAAATTTATTACTGTTCATAATCATTCCATCAATTATAATCACACGACTTTGAAACTTGAGTTTTATAGTTTTCTTTGTTCTCTCCTATTTGTTGTCTTTGGGGTAGTAGAATTTTCCAGATATCTGGGTGGACTGGTGTTGAATCATTCCTATTACACGTACTCTGTTCTCAGTTGATTCGATAAACAAAGCTTCTGTTATCAATCTCTCCCTCCATTCACCCTGTGACATTAGATTTTAAAACTGTCATCCTATCCCATCCAACCTATTGTACGGTTGTGTGTAACTGCATGTAGTGAGTGTTATAGCTGAATTATTCTCTAGATTTCTTATCTTATTTAGGTCAACAAATCTAGATTTAGCTAGGTTTTATGGCACTAAGTGTGAAAGACAAAACAACAGCTGAAGAAGTACGTGCACAATGTGCACTTACATTAAAACGACAAAAACTGGAAAGCCTAACCTGACAAAACAAGAGACAGAAGCCCTGAAACACCTTAGGAATAACAAGGATATAGTTAAGAAATCCACAGCGGACTTTATACGCCGAATGAAGCCATATTAAGATGAGTCTAAGTGGTTTAATTTAATGCCAAAACTAACAACTCCAGTAGGATGTATGGTGTTGTTAAAGTTCATAATTCAGGATACCCTATTAGGCCTATAGTTGATTTTAGAAATTGACCTACTTATGAATTATCTAAATATTTAGTCATGGTATGAAACCCTCTAAAAAGCCACTCAAAATCTAGACTAACTAATTCTTATGAACTAAAACACTGATTAGATAATTTAAAATTAGATAATGAAGAAAAATGGTTAGTTTTGACATTGTCAGTTTATTTATACGTATACCAAAAAATATGGCTATCGAGGCAGTCAGAAACGAACTCATTTCTGACCAAGAACTCGAACTTAGGACAAAAGTGACACTTGAGGACATAATGGTGAGAGTGCAGCTATGCCTGACTTCTACAGCATTTAAATTCCAAGAGAAAATATACAAACAAAGTGAGGGAGTTGCCATGGGATCACCAATATCCCCGGTTGTAGCAGATATATTCATGGATAGGTGGGAAAAGATAGCGATTGAAACGTTCACCCCCACCCACTCCAAAAGTATGGTGGAGGTATGTAGATGACACATTCACTGTACTCAGAACACAAGATATAGATAGATTTTTCGAACACATCAACTCGAAGGTAGAGGGAATTCAATTCACTTATGAATTGGGAAGTCAGGAAGGGGAACTTCCAATGTTAAACTGTAACGTGTAAAGGAATGAAGATGGGAAGTTAAACACAGAAAACCCACACATTTTAAACAGATATTTGGATTTCCGATCATCCCATCCTATGTCAGTAAAAATAGGATTAGTGAAATGTTTAAATGACAGAGCACAAAAACTAAGTAGTACCAAGGAAAATCTAAGACAGAAAGTGATACACATAAAAGAAGCCTTGAAACTTAATAATTACCCGGATAAATTAGTCAAGAAATATGTAAGTAAATGTAAAAATAAAATAAATAATGATAATAGCGATAGTTATAATAATAAAAATACTAATGATAACAATACTAATGATAATAAAATAATAATGGTGATAATAATAGTGATAATAATAATATTAATGAGGACACCAACAATAAGGAATGTAAATCATCAACAGTAATTCCATACAAGGAAAGAACCTCGGAAGCCTTACTCAGAATTCTTAACAAGGCAGGAATAAAAGGGTTGGCATTCAAACACCCACAAACTCAATTGGAAACAAGCTTTGTCGGTTGAAGGATCAATCCTGTGGAGCCTTTAAAACAAAACAATTTAGTTTATCTAATACTGTGCAATAATTGTGAGGTCAAATACATAGGTCAAACTAGTAGAACAGGTGCGTTCACACTAGCCGAGCATATAAGCCTAGCAGCAAAATCTAGATTAGTTGACCTAAATAAGATAAGAAATCTAGAGAATAATTCAGCTATAACACTCACTACATGCAGTTACACACAACCAGACAATAGGTTGGATGGGATAGGATGACAGTTTTAAAATCTAATGTCACAGGGTGAATGGAGGGAGAGATTGATAACAGAAGCTTTGTTTATCGAATCAACTGAGAACAGAGTACGTGTAATAGGAATGATTCAACACCAGTCCACCCAGATATCTGGAAAATTCTACTACCCCAAAGACAACAAATAGGAGAGAACAAAGAAAACTATAAAACTCAAGTTTCAAAGTCGTGTGATTATAATTGATGGAATGATTATGAACAGTAATAAATTTTGTTCGAAACCTTGTCATCCAGTAAATAATAATTGTTCACTGACGGTGTGATACATCTAATAAACCAACTAACTAATGTGTTGAAATTTCTCTAGTATATTGATTGGTTTAGTGGTGCGGATTGGTTAGCGCTAGACACATTCCTCCCTATTCACTTAAGCTTGAGGCTGGCTAGAAAACTAGCAAGTTAGTTAACTAGACAAGGTTAAAATGACAGCGGTTTATTTTATGGCTTCTAGTTAAATTGATAAAATTCTACAAATTAGCTGTGCTTATGAAAAATCCTTAAATAAAATATCATATGCTATCCGAATTGACTGATTATGAGAAATTAAAAGAAGTGTGTTTGATTGAAAAATTTCGCATATGACCAATTCAATGTGCATATACCAGTTCACTTGCTTGTGCGGAGTTAGGTACATAGGTCGTTGTATGCGCATCCTTTCAAAACGTGTTAGAGAACACTACCCAGCGTGGCTGCAAAGAGAGGAGGCACCGGTTCAATCAGAAGTGCCATTATTGAACATCTGGTCAACACCTCCCACAAATTCTCAACTGATTCTTTCAAAGTGATTTACAAAGTCAACAAAAGCCTACCAAGAGCAATATGTTTCCGACTTCTTTGTACTGCAGAAGCCCTCGCAATATGCATCGAGAAGCCGGAGCTGTGTGTTCAAAAGAAGTTAGTCCAACCTCTACAACTACCATAGACCTAGCTTGGTATGTTCCCTTTGTTTCCGTCTTTTTTTCTCTCCTCGTCTGTTTTCATTCTCGCGTTTTCCTTTAGAGCATTTTTCGTTCTCTGTATGTCTGATCCTTAGTCCCTCAGTCTTCATTAGATCCACCTAATTTTTTTCAGTTTTAAAATTAGTTATTTTAAGTTTGTTTCCATGCTCCTCCTGATCACACTGGTAATCCGTTTAGAATAACCATTTTACAATTATATTCTAATCTTGTGTAATTTTTTGTTTCTATGCCTCTTGTTATCAATATTCATACCTCCTAACTAACATTTCAAGTTGAAAATTTTGATTTCAATTTGTTTCCATGCTCATTTTGTTCACACCTGTAGTTCGTTCTGTCCCTGCGTTTCTAAGCCTTTTGTAATTCATATCAAGTCGAAAATAATTATCACCTTTGATTCGCCTTTAAAATTATTTCTCCAGTTATCAAATATTAATTTTTTTGCATACGTTGTAACAATTTTTTTTAATCCTATGAAATCTTGTCTCTAAGCTCCTTGTAATCTATATTTGTACCTTCGAACTATCATATGAAGTTGAAAATTATTATCACCTTCGTTACTATGTGAAATTAAACAAATAATAATTGAAAAATTAACCAGCTACAAAAAAAAAATTGATTGTATCCATAGATACATAAGTATTCAATATGCAGATATATACACGGACATTGTTGTGCAAAATTTATATGGATATGCATATTTGAAGGTTAATCATGGCATGATAGAGTTCTACTCCACTAATTATTATCAATGACATCATCAAATCTATAGACTGATGTAGACTCCCAGACCAAGACGGAAAACAACAGTTCAGTAATTCCAATTGGTTTTTCCAAAACTTCTCTAATTGAAAACATTTATTTCCTGATACGAATTTAAAACAAGCAATAAAGGTTAATAGAGCAGGATTTAATGAATTCATCAAATTTCGGTAGAACTTGTCAGCTGAATACTCTACATACACGGATATATATATATATATATACTTTTGAAATTACACTGAGAGATATAAGACTGATAAGTAAATAAACTACATTGAATTAGTCATGCAGAAAGACAGGTGCGAATGTTTTCCAGGTCATGTTCAAATAGATAATTGGGGGAGAGAGAGAGTATGAGAGATCAAAATTAAGATAAACTGCATTACGCTTCAATTACATCACTAAGATAAACAATTAGTCATTAGGGAATATAACGAGAATTTCAAACAGACTAATATCAATAGTAATAGTTATAATACCAACTTTATTAGTGTTGAAATGAGTTAAGATAAGGCTACTGATAAACGATAGTTTTAAATGAATCAAGAATAATAATAAGAGGTAGAATAATAAGTAAAACGTATTACCATGGTAGATTCAGAGTGACGACCCTCTCCTTTTTGTACGCAGAGACCTGGTTTATAAACACGGATTGCACAAGCCACTGCAATGGCCAGCATCTTCTTACTTCTTTGTCTGCTGACAATGGTGAATGACTTGACAGTGTCAATATCATGTCTATAGTCCACAAGATGTTTTGTTATTGAGGTTTTGAGCACTTTGCATTCACCTGTTTTCAACTATTTTGACTAATGCTTCATCGTGCGAGTAGACAATCGCCTTTCTCTACGATTTATATACTTGTTGTTATGATCATAGCATACACAACAAACGGAATTATACCTAAGATATATATATATATATATCGATGATGATATATATTCAACTCATTCCATCCAAATTCTAGCTTCACAATAGAACACAAGCAAAATGATACCATTATATGCCCAATAAGAAGATGCTAAAACGATATACATTCAAGTAAACAGACTCTTTTCCTACATATATACAAGAGAATGACATGAATATCTCGAAGGCAATATCTGGTATATTAACTGCCAGGATATCTTAGAACGCGTTTTATGGGATATGTTACTCAAGTTAGTGAGTGAAGAGCACAGAAGAAGCTGATATAGTTTATGGAAGTATTTGAAAGTAAGCTAGAGACTAATGAATTTCCGACTGATCCTATCCTAAAAAGCGCGCCCACAATTATAAATAATTGGGAATTAAATTAGGTGCAACTCAAAGTACTTTCCCTTGGCCTTCGGTTTTCCCATAGACTGAAGCGAGTCAATCACTTAGATACTGATAGTGAATTTAAAAGTCTGTTAAGTCAAATAGGTGGTTTACTTTCATCGGCTGTAACAAGAGAAGACAAGGGCCAGGCAACAGATCGTTTATTAAGGAAATCAAAACGTATTTATATATTTTCATGTACACTATTATGGCTTATTCAAGCAAACAAACACAGTCTTCTGATTGATTGTTTCTCACATAAGGTTGACCCTACATCTCCTTGTGACTGCTTCTTGAATGTCAGGTCATCTATATGTTAGCTATACCTGCCTACGCCAGATTCGGCTCTGATTGGTTGTTGAATCAGTCTTGTCCATATTTTCTCATGACCAATATTTGCGACGTAAACATTGACGTAAATTAATGTCTACCAATTTGGTTAGCAGCCTGCTCTAACCACAGTTCTTCTCTGTTCTGATTAGTCAGGAAACATCAAATACGCCAGTATTTGATGTTTTTTGTACTGATAACAACAATCCATTAGACAGGACTTGACGTTTTCTAGTTCCACGATAGCTGATGAAAGTAAACCACCTATTTGACTTAACAGACTTTTAAATTCACTATCAGTATCTAAGTGATTGACTCGCTTCAGTCTATGGGAAAACCGAAGGCCAAGGGAAAGTACTTTGAGTTGTACCTAATTTAATTCCCAATTATTTATAATTGTGGGCGCGCTTTTTAGGATAGGATCAGTCGGAAATTCATTAGTCTCTAGCTTACTTTCAAATACTTCCATAAACTATATCAGCTTCTTCTGTGCTCTTCACTCACTAACTTGAGTAACATATCCCATAAAACGCGTTCTAAGATATCCTGGCAGTTAATATACCAGATATTGCCTGCGAGATATTCATGTCATTCTCTTGTATATATGTAGGAAAAGAGTCTGTTTACTTGAATGTATATCGTTTTAGCATCTTCTTATTGGGCATATAATGGTATCATTTTGCTTGTGTTCTATTGTGAAGCTAGAATTTGGATGGAATGAGTTGAATATATATCATCATCGATATATATATATATATCTTAGGTATAATTCCGTTTGTTGTGTATGCTATGATCATAACAACAAGTATATAAATCGTAGAGAAAGGCGATTGTCTTCTCGAATGATGAAGGATTAGATTTATTTTCCGAGTTTGACCTCGGATTGATATCAGTTAGAGAACCACTGGAAAACCAGGGGAGTACTGGAAAGTTGTTTCCTTCCAGTCAGGAAAACATCTGAAGTAGACACGCACTGACAGAGTTCGAACCTACGAAATTCTAGTTACACAGTAAGCTAGCTCGTAAACTATTCAGCCACTTGGACCCGATTCAATGGCCAGTGCATGAATTCTAACTTTTGAAGATTATTCTAATGCTCACTAGTTATTTTCTACAGGACGGAGTTTCCTGGAGTTCTAGTGAGACGTGGTGACCATTGAAGTCCATTCGGTCGAGAGTGTTGACGAATTTCGCATTGATGACAATGGTTGGTTGTTTCGGTGAAATCACCAATTGGAAGAAGTTTTGAATTCATGCACTGGCCATTGATTTGGATCTCAGTAGCTGAATGCTGTACGAGCTTGCATGACTTGTAACTCGAATGTTGTATATCGAAACCCTGTACGCAGGTGTGTCCTGCTGATTATTTCCAAGTTTATTTACTCCTGAAGTAGTTGTGGCGCGCGCACACACACACACACAGAGAAGCGTTCAGAAGCATTCTTGTTTTATTTTCTTTGAAAATTTTGAAACTTTTGTTAGTTTATTTCTGTTTTCATATTTGTTACTTGTGGGTTTTTTTCTTTTCATTGGAAATTAGTTCCTCAGTTTCTTCAGACGCCAGAAACCTATGGTTCATTTGTAAGTTTACCGGTTGGTTCAAATGCAAAAATATATGTATATGAAACTTGGTGGGATGTAAATTCGATAAATTCAAAATTTCTGGATAATGATCTCTTTTCTTTAAATGTGAAGTCAAATGGTTTTTATGTTCAACCGCCTAAAAATTATGAAGTCTATCCTAAGGCTGGTCGGAAACATATTCCTATTGATCGATATGGTCGATATTTCATAAAGATTTACATCGAAGGTAAATTCTACTTATTATATTCTTTCTTGAATTCAGTTTTCATGATTAAATTTTTTTCTTTCTCATTTTTTTGATGATGTCATATCAATTAGCATGTAACGACTTATTATATGACTACTAGTCAATTGCGCCTATTGAAGTAGGTTGAGGTGATTTGAACTCAGGACAGAGAGTGAATGAAGAACAACTGTACAAGACATTGAACTATGTTTCTACACTTAATGGGGTGGATCTTTGTATATATATATATATATATATATATATATATATATATATAAATTTTATGTCAGATTCCTTCTAATCAGCCTGCGAATCTGCGCATCATAATCGAAGAGAGCACATATATATATATATATATATATATATATAATGGCAATCAAACCTCTTCCTACATCAATTTCATCGACACTGAAAATACCATGTCAGTGTGCATTGTGCAGTAATTTGAAAATTATTTTTGCATTATAGAAAAAAAACAGTACCCCAGATGTCTTCTCAACCTCATTCAACAGCTGGCTATATGACAACGCTACGTGTCATGTCATCTATAATGCAAAAGTTAACGAAGCCTTTTAACTGAATAAAAGAATAATACATGGCTGACGGATTCATATCACCAATGACAATATTTCTAAATGTCATGGATTGCATGAATTATACGTCATATTTTGAAATGACCAGCGAGAAGACAGAAATACACAGATACCGATAGAGAGACTTCCAAAAATTTAGATTCTGCAGACAACTTATGTCCACTATCACACAAACTGAAAGATATAGAGGCGTAAACGAAGAAACTAACAGGCGAGGCACCCACAGAAGACAGGACTTCAAGTCAACACAGACAAGATGGAGGTCATGGAGATAGCTAACCATCAACACCAACACCAACAAGAACCAACAACTATTAACGGAATACATTTGACACAGGTCATTTCCTTCACTTATCTGACTTGACAGCATCGCATTGACTACGGGTGTCACGGATGAATATGTCAAAAGTAGATTCGGAAAGGCCAGACATACCTCCATCACCCAAACATTAGGGGAGAAATTTTTGTCACTCCATCTCAACGTAAACATAAAAAAACTCGGAATTTCAACACCATTGTCAAATCGGTTGATTCTTCAATGTCGTCGAATACTTGACAATCGCGTCATGAGAACCACTTCCAACAGACCAGTGCAATCGTTTATTGTCAGCTGCCAACTACGCTGACCCATACTGAAGAACAAATGACTCGCCGGCTGATTGACTGACTCACTGAATGACTGGCTGATGGTCCAGAAAGAATTAGTGGCGAACAAGAAACTCTAGCGATGAACGATCCAACAGACACGAACCTACTACTCAACCAAGAAATATGTGGACAAACGTGGAGATGGATCGAACACACGTCAGCGAGGAGAGTGATGGGTGACATCACTTGTTAGCCAGACCGTCTATCGGGTTGAACCTGCATCAAAAATGGCTAGTTGGATGTGAGTGTGAGGTTGACATGGAGGAGATTGTTTTGGCAGGAGAAGATGAAAGCTGATAGGCATTTATGCGGCCAGCTTAAAGGGGTTTGAAGAGGACTGAATGGAGTTGAGTTGTGCTGTTGAAGCCATAGTTTCCACTAGGCTTCCAAAAAGTACAATGATAGTGTAATAATACATAATAATAATAATAATACTCCTGTGATATAAAGTATCAAATGTAGTCTGTTTCTTAATTATTCATGCCACTGTATTCATCTTTAAACCTCAGCGTTTTTTTGTATATCATGTAATCGGTTATTATAAAATGTTTTAATCACGTCTATCGTATCTGTATATAGAGTGTCTCTGATAACAACTCCTTCAATGTTGAAAAGATGAATCTTGTTGACAAGTGACATAAAGCATGAAATCTAGATCGAGGATATTTTGAAGGTTTTTTTTGTCAACCTTCTCATATCAACTGAATGTATATTGTATTCCTGGTTGGTTCGCTCCCAGAGACCTTTGTTGCTGATCTTTTCTAGCCATCTGATCTTGAGTATTGAGCGAAGACAACTGTTGATGAAGGTCTGAAGTTTGTTTGAGATGCTCCTTATGACTCGCCAAGTCTCTGATCCGTATAGAAGCACTGACTTCACATTCGAGTTGAAAATCGGGATCTCATTTTTTTCATGGTGAGTGCTGTTGACCTCCACACAGACTTGAGAGTAATGGAAGCCTGCCTTGCTTTTCCGATTCTGGCTTTGATATCCTCGTCAGTTCCGCCTGTAGTTGAAACGATGCTTCCAAGGTGGGTAGGTAAAGGAGGTTGTTTCTTTCAGGTTCCTCCCATTTATGCTGGCTGATTGTTGTCTGTTGTTTTTATTGTTGCTGTTGGTGTTGGCCAGCAATCTTCATCACCTCTGTTTTATCTATGTTCACTTGAAGTCCTATCTTTGATGCTTCTTCTGACAACTTGTTACTTTTCACTTGCATATCTTCCGGTTTGTGGAAAATCAGACATATATCATCGGCGAAGTCCAGATCCCCTAAGTTTTTTGCGTGAGTCCATTTTACGTTTGTTTCCTCATTGCCCACTGTTTATCGCATTATCCAATCTACTGCAATCAGGAAAATCATTGGTGATAGTAGACAGCCTTGTCTCACTCCCGTCCTTACTTCGAAGGCTTCCGTAAGTTTCCCGTTGTGGATTACTTGGCATGCAGCATTGTCGTATAACTGTTGGATGAGATGTATAATTGTCGATGGGACCCCGTGGTAGTGAAGTAGTTGCCAAATCACCGCTCGATCGACGCTGCTGTCGAAGGCCCTTTCAAAGTCGGTGAAGTTGAGATGGAGAGGTGACTGCCATTCTAAGCTTTGTTCAATGATGATTCGTAGTGTGGCAATTTGATCAATACATGACTTGTTTCTCCTGAATCCAGCCTGTTCCGGTCGAAGTTTTTCATCCAGGTTGGCTTGTTTGATTCACTCCAGGATGATGCGGCTTAGTATTTTGCTTGGAATGGACAGGAGCATGATTCCAGGCCAGTTTTTACATTGACTTAAGTCTCCTTTCTTTGGCAGTTTGAAGAAGTATCCGTTCTTCCAATCCTCGGGTACTTTGCCCTCTTTCCACACCTTCTCCAGTAGTGGTGTCATCAAGTCCGCTGTTGTCTCTGGGTCCATTTTCAGTGCTTCTGCTGGGGTTCCATCTTGTCCTGCTGCTTTTCCGGTTTTTAGCATCTTGATTGCATTCAGGACCTCTGATTTCGTCGGGGGATCGATGTTCACTGGTAGTTCTGCTTTCGTTGTTGGTATTGTTGGGCGCATTGTAGGTGGCGGTCGATTTAGTAGTCTTTTGAAGTGTTCAGCCCAGTGTTTTCTTTGCTACACCTCTTTGTTGATTGACTTTCCATTGTCATCATTTACTGGCTTAATCTGTGTCGAACTTTTTCCCGATAGGTGCCTAGTTGTTTGGTAGAGTGTGGCGAGGTCTCCTTTGCCTGCAGCTTGTTCCGCTTCACTTGACATGGTTTCATAATATTTTCTTTTGTCTTCTCTGGCACTCTTCTTTACCCTTTTGTTCAGTGTATAGTAGCTTGAATTCAACTCCTGTTTTTGTTGCTCGTCAGTGCGCTGAATAATCTTTTGTTTCACAATCCTTCTCTCTTCTATTAGTCTCCAAGTGTCCACAGTGAGCCACTGTTTGTCCTACCTCTTCTTTCTACCTAGAACTTCCATGAAGGTTTGGCTCCACATCGTTTTCAAGTTTTCCCAGTGCTTTTCGACGTCAACCTCTTCGCTAATGTTGATTTGTGTCTCGGCTTTGTCCTTTACGCTTGCAATGAAGATATCCTTTTTAGCCTTGTCATTCAGCTTTTGAGTGTTGAACTTGGCTTGTGGTCTGTCTGCAGCTCCTCCTTTTCTGAAAGCTTTTAATTTGATTTGGATTGTCCCTTGTACGAGATAGTGGTCTGAGCCAACGTCTGCTCCTTTTCTTACTTTTGTGTCCAGTAGGCTGCGCCTCAACTTCCTTGAGCAGCATTGAGATGAAGTCAATTCGGTTTTTGATTCTCCGATCTGGTGACACCCATGTAGCCTTGTGGATATCTTTGTGTTTGTATACACTGCCACCAATCACTAGTTCGTTGAAGGCGCAGACGTCGGCGAAGAGTTTTCCATTTTCATTCATCTGTCCGAGGGCTTCTCTACCCATGATGAGTTCCCTTCCTGTGTTGTCTGGTCCTAGCTTGGCGTTCATGTCTCCCATTAGTATTTTAATGTCGCCAGCTGAAGTATTGTCCATTGTTGCCTGTAGCTGTCTGTAGAATTCTTCTTTCTTTACGGGGTCTGCGTTGTTTGTGGGTGCATAACATTGTATGATTGACACTTTCCTTCCTTCGGAGTTGAATCTGGCGGTCATTATCCTGGACTAGATCGCCTCCCATTGCATCAGGGCCTTTGTTTCCGTTGGTGACATCATGATATATATATATATATAAATGAATGATATTATATTAAATACGTTTATATTTACATTTTTGATTGGCCACTAGTTACTAACTAGTATTCAATCAAAGATATCCAGTAGACTTCTAAAAGAGGTCAGTCGTGAGCCTGAATAGCTCAGTGGTAACGTCCTTGACTGCAGTCGTCACTGGATGTTGTGGTGGTGTTGAATCTCACAAATGATATGAGTTCCTTCGAGGTTGGAGATACGCCTTGCTGACTGGTGAGTGCTAACTAACACGAAAGCTGGGTCAAGTATGTAGGGTTTCCTGTGGCCAATTGCCTCCAACTATCTAATATCAAGTTTATACTTATTTATTGATTTAAATTTTATGTGAATTTGAATTTCATTTACAAAGAAATCTATACTGGTACTCTAAACAATATTGATTCTTCGGATGTTTGGACAAAAATTGGTTCAAAAGATACATTTAAATGTGGATTATTAAGTCATAGATATTATAATCCTTTAACTTATTGGGCATCAAAACAAATCAGTGGACCAAAAGATGTCATACATATTGATCATGTACCGACTGGAAATATAATTGAACCATCTATATGTCATTTAATGTATAAAGTACCAGCTAAAATTCGTATTCAATGCAGTCTAATGGCATCTTATAGAAATATTTTACATAGATTTGAAAAGACATTAACAGTTATCGGTAAGTATTTCTTTGGTCATGAGTGTGTTCCAAATTTATCTCTTAGGTCAGTTTGTGTAATATATATGGTGAACATTATTGAGATTAAATGCAAAATGTTAGAAGCTTAGTGTCGTAGCTGGTATCTAGTATAGCACTGGGTTCAAATCCTGCCATAGCACAGACTATTGATTTCGCCTTTAATTTTTGTTTGTTTTGTTTATGATTACAGCTTGATTCTAAACTGTGTTTTTGGTACATTTATCGAATTTTCAGCGTGGATATCGGTAGCCCAAAATCGGCAGGCCGACCATAGATATCAGGTGTGCATCGGCGTGGGTTCGAACCCCGGACCATGTGCATGGTTGGCAAGAGTCCTAACGACTGTGCCACCGACGCACAGCATACTATATCTTTAACTGTCTGTTTAATAGAAAGTTATTATTATTCTCTTGGGGTTCTGTATGAAGAGGAGGATACCTTCAGTTTTATTCTATTCTTCTCAGGGGCTATCTCAGCTACCTTCATATTGATCAGGAAGCTTTCCTTTCCTCTTCACACGATCTCCTCCATTTAACCGTTGAATATCAACTAGTCCACGAATTAGCCTTGTAACCGGAAGTGTCTTGAATTCAATCCCTGGCGGTGTCTACTCACTGCCAATGAGTCTTTAACTAAGCTGATGAAATAGCTAATCAGATTTGCCTATATTTCAGATGGTTGGAAACAATCGATAAAAAGGCTTGAAAAACTAGATTCCATGCCTACAGATACTCATAAATACGGTGTATCGGTTAACTTTTAAATGAAGTGATGCCTACTAGAAGATTTTAAACTGCATTACCCATAGCTGTAAGCTGTAGTGTTAGCATTCAGTTATTTAGGATTACGTAGTAAGAATGCAAATATCCAAAAAAATATTATTTATTCCACGTTGTCACAATCTTTTTATGTAAGTATATACATATATAGAGGTAATAAATAAGTAGTACAAAGTTATATCGAAGTTGAATAAAAGTTGATTATATTTAGATGTTTGGTGTCAATCTAAACGAAGCTAGTTGGCGTTCAATCAACAGTCAGAAAGGCAGGCGTATCTGCAACCAAATTGAGCGAACTCAAGTCCCTTCTCAGATTCGATCGTGCACCAGTCAACGATGCATTCATTCTGTGACATTTAGTATCACTGAGGTATTCAAATCCACAATTGACTCCATGTAGTAATAATGTATTCAATACTTCAGAGTTGTAATGACATTTAAATACTTACCTAGTGTATCAATGATTTTGGCTTGTTTCATTGATACTTATTCATCTTAAAGCATGAGTTCCTACATGTGCTTTCAGTGGTCTGGCGGTACACTTCTTCGCAACCACTCTGGAGGACAGGGCACTGGTTCCCTGCTGAAGTACTTGTAAACCATACCAAGTCAGTTGTAACACTCGAAATGTAAGAAGGTAAAACGTGAGATGACAACTCCACTCAGTGAAAGAAGCAATAATACCACTACTAGAACTCCAAGAAGGCTTCTAAGTCCTGAGGTTGATTAGAAGTTCAAAAGAACGCAATCAACATGTTACTCTATGTATTTCGGTAAAGTGACTTAGGCATATCCAGGGATAAATATCCCGCATTCTCCTTTGAAATCTAATTACACTTAAGCAAAATTGAGAAGTTGTCGCGAGTCCAAAGTGAGAATCGACTAATAACTTTGAAAGCTTCACAAGAATATTTCCAAAACTAGACGGTAAAACACCGAATACTGAAGCCACTAGAATTAATCCTCCCGCCAACCAGACTTCTATTCCACCATCTATCCTCGGGCACCACATTACTAATTGTAAGCTTACTCACGAATATCTCAGATAGCTTTACCATCTGAAGAAAAAGAAGTATTCAGCTTCCATTACTGAATGAAGCACAAAAAATTGTGAAGCATACTTACAGTTTAATTTATTAGGGTAATTCATACAGATCTCGGAATAGTTTATCAGTAAATCAACACTAATCGTTCCATCCATTGTCTATGAAACTTCCGGCTGTAGCAGCACGCCTCCATTGTATTGAGTTCAAAATCATCAACTTCAACTGACTCCACGACTAATAACAAGCTGTCATCACCTTTCATATCATAGAGTATAATCTATGTCACACTGGAACTCAAGATTAAGACAAGGCTACCTGTCTGCTCTCATCGATGTCGATATTTCTGACTGTGGTGGACTAGATTATGTATCACAGAGTGGCGAGTGAGAAGAAAAGGATACCTTGGCAGGGTAACAAGACTATAAAAGATCTGGATTCTGCAGACAACTTATGTCCACTATCACACAAATTGAAAGATATAGAGGCGTAAACGAAGAAACTAGCAGGCGAGGCACCCACAGAAGACAGGACTTCAAGTCAACACAGACAAGATGGAGGTCATGGAGATAGCTAACCATCAACACCAACACCAACAAGAACCAACAACTATTAACGGAATAAATTTGACACAGGTCATTTCCTTCACTTATCTGACTTGACAGCATCGCATTGACTACGGGTGTCACGGATGAATATGTCAAAAGTAGATTCGGAAAGGCCAGACATACCTCCATCACCCAAACATTAGGGAGAAATTTTTGTCACTCCATCTCAACGTAAACATAAAAAAAACTCGGAATTTCAACACCATTGTCAAATCGGTTGATTCTTCAATGTCGTCGAATACTTGACAATCGCGTCATGAGAACCACTTCCAACAGACCAGTGCAATCGTTTATTGTCAGCTGCCAACTACGCTGACCCATACTGAAGAACAAATGACTCGCCGGCTGATTGACTGACTCACTGAATGACTGGCTGATGGTCCAGAAAGAATTAGTGGCGAACAAGAAACTCTAGCGATGAACGATCCAACAGACACGAACCTACTACTCAACCAAGAAATATGTGGACAAACGTGGAGATGGATCGAACACACGTCAGCGAGGAGAGTGATGGGTGACATCACTTGTTAGCCAGACCGTCTATCGGGTTGAACCTGCATCAAAAATGGCTAGTTGGATGTGAGTGTGAGGTTGACATGGAGGAGATTGTTTTGGCAGGAGAAGATGAAAGCTGATAGGCATTTATGCGGCCAGCTTAAAGGGGTTTGAAGAGGACTGAATGGAGTTGAGTTGTGCTGTTGAAGCCATAGTTTCCACTAGGCTTCCAAAAAGTACAATGATAGTGTAATAATACATAATAATAATAATAATAATACTCCTGTGATATAAAGTATCAAATGTAGTCTGTTTCTTAATTATTCATGCCACTGTATTCATCTTTAAACCTCAGCGTTTTTTTGTATATCATGTAATCGGTTATTATAAAATGTTATAATGATCTCTATTATGTATGGTTATTTTATTTCTTGTATGCCTTACAATCAAAATAAACAAAGTGGGTAAATATTAAAATCTCCCATTTGCATTTGAACAAAATGTAATTCCCAGTTAATTGTTTTTTTAATCAATTCTGTCTGACTGTTAAGTGTATGTTCAGTAGAGTCACTATAAAATCAGCGAAGAATTATATAAATATTGAAGGAATTGCATGATAAAAAAAACTGACTGTGAGCGGATGAAAACTTCACCTACTGAGTGATGTCCTCAGCAGGAGAATTTCAACATACTGAGGACGACCCTTTTTCTTAACAACACTAAGCGTAATGTTCTCCAATTACCCAATGGTCTGCAGAAACCCAAAGATCTCCCATCTGACCACTTTTCAGTGTTTCTGTGTGTGTGTCTTTGTGCGTATGTAACGCTTCATCATCTGTTACGTTTAAGCCAGGTATATGTGTTGTCAAAAGAGTTCAAGAACACTATATCTCATTGTTGTAGAAAGGTAGTAATGGCTCTATAAGAAGTGAGATAATCAAACACCTTGTCAACACTGGTCATTGCATCTGAAAAAACGCCTCCTTCAAAAGTAATCTACGAAGTGAAGAATAACCTGCTAAAGTACACAGGCTTTCGCTTCCTCTGTGCATTGCTGAAGCCTTAGCTATTCATTGGAAAGACCAGAGTTATGTATACAAAAGGAAATCATTCAAACACTCTTGCCATCATATCAACAATCATGTTGACTCCTATTGACTTGATGTTTTGTTTGTTTGTCTGTTTTTCTAACTCCTTATAACTTTTGTATTTCTGTAGAACTCTTACATACTTCCATATTTTTCTTCATTTCCATTTGCATCCTGATCAGACCTCATTCACTAAATTGTCCATCTTATTGCGTAACTCTAATATACTTCTTATTCATTTCTTCTAATGCACTGACTAATACTAACAACTATATTTGTGACAACTCATCACTTCTGTTACTACCCTTTTTTATGAAAAAAAAGATTATATATAAATACGATTGTACAGCTAACTCTAAAAGGGAAAGTGAATTCACCGTGGAAAAGACAGTATTCACTGAACTACGTGTTTTGATTTGTTATCATGTCTGGATGGAAAATTTTGTGATGAATTATCTACTCAAGTGTTGGTTTGTAGGGATTTGATTGGTTTCAGGATTTCATCATGAGCTGACATTAGTTAGAGAACCATTGGAAAACCTGGGAGTACTGAACAGCTGCTTCCTCCGTCCTAGTTTGGGACTCTTCATCAGTACTCACCCACCGGGATCAGAACCCAGGACCTTCCGGTTACAAGGCGCGCTCGTAATCAAATCCCTACAAAGCAACACTTGAGTACCAGTGAGATGCTCACTGGCGACTGGCCCTATTCAGGTAGGTAGTTACCTGAGTTCCAGTGGGAATTCGTGACCAGTAGGGTGCAGCTGGTCGGGTATGAGGACAAATACTCGCCGAGGACATTGGCTAGCGGTTGCGCCATGTTGTGAATTGGCATAAGTTAGAATTCAAGGACCATTAGATCGGGTCCCAGTTGCTTAATGGTCTACGAGCTAGCTCGCCTTGTAACCGGAAGGCCCTGGGTTCGAACATTGGCGGTGGGTGCGTACTGATGAAGAGTCCCAAACTAGGACGGAGGAAGCAGCTGTCCAGTACTCCTAGGTTTTCCAATGGTTCTCTAACTAATGTCAGCTCATGATGAAATCCTGAATTATCTATTATAATGATAAAAAAATATTTGACAACTGCTATTTTCTGCCTATACACATATACTATCTTGTGAGCAAGGTACAAGTTTTGGACCGACAGCTTATTCTATCGATTTGAACAGCTAATTGCAAAGCCTGGCAATTTTTCATTAATTTTTTTAAAATCTTAATTGACGTAGAAAGAGAAAGAGTGTGTGTGTGTGCAGACTACTGGGAATTACTGAACTGGGACGAAGAATTCTATATATAACAGCCTATACTGGCTATCTAATTGTCTTCGTAGGCATTCTAATGTATACTTTAAAATCAAATGACTATCTGGTGACTGTAAACTATAATAGCACAAAATGAAACTAGCCAATGAACGAATAAATGACCTTAAGCAGCCAATCACATAAGTTCGTAATATACAGGCGCAATTATGGATGCTACATATGAATTACTTAACAAATTTCATCCATATCTAGTATTCAGTTACTGTTTGGAAAATAGAGTCATAGGAGGGGGAGAAAACGTGTAGATGTAGATGTGTGATGCATTTGCTATTATCGTTCATCCACTGCACGGGTTCGAAGACTGACAAAAATAGGAAATCAGTTCGAGAAGTTATACCGTTTTTTATTTTAGCTTATGCTTACTGTAGATACTTTCTTTGTTAAGTCAAAGTTGCCTCCAGTGAAAATTATGATATGTCATAACTGGATCCTAAAAAGATAGAGAGAGATAGAGAGCTTTCGAAACAGAGAAAATTTAGAAGTGTCTGCAGTTCAGTTCTATCAGTTTCTACAGAGATATAACGTCATGGGAAATGAACGATCTGAGGCAAATACTTGATGGCATTGATGTCGTTGTTCAAGTGGATGAGAAAATCCTTATAAACAAAAAGAAATATAATCCAGGTTGATTGACTGACAGTTAGCAGTGGCTATCGGGATTATATTACACTACAGTGCAATAAAGGATATATCCAGACTATCCCTGAACAATTATGCAATCAATTTTGTCAATCCTTTCGATAGTACTCACACAAAATCCATGGAAAATCTTTGTATTCACCTCAAAAAAAGAAGATCAGAGTGGTGAAGGTGTCTAGAAACACGATGATTTACGGTCATCTTGACGAATTTATGTACGTGAACTAATTTAACCTAACTACTATGAAGACTTCTACGAGAAAATGAGGGGTCTTCTTGGAGCAAATGGGGTGTCGCCAACAATTATACATCTCATCCAATAGCTGTACGACAAAGCTGCATTCCAAGTTATACACAACGGGAAACTTACGGAAGCCTTCAAAGAAGTGAAGGTGGGAGTAAGACAAGGCTGCCTACTATCGCCAATTTTCTTCCTGATTGCAGCAGATTGGATAATGCGACAGACAGTGGGCCGGGAAACGAGGAGACAGGCATAAAATGGACCCACACAAAATACTTGTGAGATCTGGACTTCACCGATAATATATTTCTGATTTCTCACAAACTGGAAGATATGCAAGTGAAAAGCAGCAACAAGTTGGTAGAAGAAGCATTCGGAGAAGATAGGACTTCAGATGAACATAGAGAAAACAGGGATGATGAAGATTCCTCGCCAACAGAAACAACAACAGCTACTATGACAGAAAACAGTCAGTGTTAATGTGAGAAATCTGAAAGAAGCAACCTCCTTTACCTGCCCACCTACCTGAGGAACATCATTTCAACCACACGTAGACGGAACTGACGAGAATATCAAAGCGAGGATCGAGAAAGCAAGATAAGGTTGCATTACTCTCAAGTCTGTATGGACATCGACAGCACTCACCATGAAAAATGAGATCCGGATTTTCAACTCCAATATGAAGTCAGTGCAACTGCACGAATAAGAGATTTGACGTGTCGCGAAGAGCTTTTCAAACAAACTACAGACCTATATCAACAATTGTCTCCGTTCAATACTATTCAAGATCAGATTTCCGGTCAGTGTATACCAGAAGCAGGGGTCTCTGGGAGCGAACCAACCCAGCAGGAACCAATTGTGCAAGAAATATGCAGAAGAAACGGAGGTGGATTGGCTGGCCATACTCTGAGGAAACCATCAAGTGACATCACACGCCACGTCATCGCTCGAGTGGAGCCCGAATGGGAAGCGGCGAGTTGGTCGTCAGTGCAAAAGTGACTTGGAGGAGAATATGTGAAGAGGAGATGAAAGCATGTGTGCAGACTTGGAGCCAGGTGAAAACTCTACAGAGAAGCGAACGCAGTGGAGACTTGGGCGGCTGAAGCCCTATGTTTCTCTAGGAACTAGAGGAAATAATCATAATAATCTCGGGGCATATACAAGATAGTATATAAGTATTTTTTAATCATTGCATTTATATATATATATATATCAAATTATGCATTTTTACTTCGGACGCATCTGATTGGTCGACAGAGTTTTTGTCAAGGTTATTTGTCTGTTCATCAAGTAGTACCATTTTTGGGCTGCTGTAGATTAAAGTCATCGAATATCTATCGAAATATTTCACAATATTTTTATTATTAATAATTATTTCACTTTTTTAAACATTTTTAAAACATGTATATTTCATTTTCCTCATCAACAGGAGATGAAATATGCGCTGCATACAAAGCAAGTGGTCTTAATCATATCCTTTTAAAGGTTGGCTCAAATGATACATTTGATTGTGACATGAAACCAGATGTATATAAATATAATGAATATGGCTATTGGTATGCAGATTATGCTGACACAGAATCCATTACATCTAATATTGTATCAATTAAAAATTGTTATCATAAAGCAATTATTGGACCACCACTTGATAGTGATGTATATATAAGAAGTGGTCAAGTTGATATTTATTGTTATTTAATACCCTTTAAAAATCATCAACCAGATTTTGCTCTTCATAAACGTATTACTATTTTAGGTAGGTGAATAATTTATTGATTTACTTTTTATTAATGTCTACACTGTTTTACTCTATCTGCTGTATGTATATACTTTACCTTGTATAATCTAAACGTGTCTAGTTGTTTTTTGTCGTTCACAAAACTAAAATATTGTATATATTATCTCCTTTAGTTCCTAAAGGAACATAGGGCTTCAGCTGGACGTCTCCACTGCGTTTGGTTCCCCGCCAGCGTCTTTCACCTGGCTCCACGTCTGCCTACATGCCTACATCTCATCCTCCATGTCAATCTCGCGGTGACCACCAACTAACTCGCCGGATTCCACTCGAGCGATGGCGTAGCATATGATGTCACTCACTTGATGGTCTGTTTTCTCAAAGTATGGCCTTCAATCTACTTCCATTTCTTCCTGAATATTTATTGCATAATTGGTTCCTGATGGGTTGGTTTGTTCATTGTCAGAGATCCTTGTCGATATAATATGAAACAACTCTTTCCATTTATGAATTTAGATAAAGTATTAAGGAGGCGTAATTTGTCTGAATCATGTCATTTACTTGTGCAACATACTTATTTTGAATAATCTGATCACAAACATGGGCTTGCTTTAGGTAAAAACAGATCTAGGTCAGGTTAAAAGAAGATACTTAAGTAAAGAAAGAACAAATATTGGTGCAGTTTAACATAAAGGGATCCATTTTATTTCTATATTAGGATGACAACTCATCCTGTAATAGCTCTTTTGATTTCTAACTTCTAACCCACTCTCTATTTTCTTCCATGACTTCCCTCCAGAAGTAATTTTTCTTAACCTTATGATATTTACCTCAGCAACTTTTCATTTGACCTCTTGAACTCATCAAATTCCGATCTTCTGTAAAGGAACTTAATCCCAAGTTCCTATTATTTGCGAAGACCCTCAGAATCGATAATTACCTATGAATGATTATCGAACTTAACTCCAAAGCACAAGGACCAGTAAGAAATTATATTCTTCGACAGTTAAATCTGATATTGTGACAAAGTCTATAAAAAAATGTTTTACAAGGAATGTATTGTAAGCGTTTGAATCATTCGCGCTATCGAGTTGCCCGCCAATGGCGACCAAGGCCAATGAACCAACATTCAATGTTCACATTCACTTACATCTTCTCTTAGCTAACTATTTTACCTACTTTTTGTTACCACCGTAGCAATAAATTTGTGAAGTTTTTCAAGAAACTCCTTTTTAAATACAAAATTTATTTGTCCATACTATATTCCTGCAGGTAACTTATCATCTTGATGTTTTATCTCACTATAACGCTCTTACAACATGCCTGTTGATAGACAAAAGTATGTTAAGATTTTCCACTGACTTCTATTTATTAAAGTGTCTAGGCTGTTTGCAGCTGATGAGAACCAATGAGATGTTTGTTCTTTTTCTGTTCAGATTTATGAAAGGAAATTCTCGTATGATATACTGAAGATTAAAATAACAGTTGAGACCAATGGACTGAAGAAGGAATTCACTACTACATCTACCCTGATACTAAAACAAAATTTACCAAAGAAAGTGGTTTTGTGTGATAACGAATTGTTTTTGAACACATAAATGTGACTTAAACTTATTTATGGACAGCTAGAGCTTCTATAAACCTTAGGATACGTGCTAAATACACTTTACAGACGAGTAAACGTCAATTTTATGTTCTACCTCCATAATATATTTCTCAGTAGAAAAGCTAAGTCGACTGTTTTGACTAGTAATGCGTTCTGGAGATTCAGTTAGCTCTCGAAGACATTTCAGAGTGTGATCTGAAGTCCTAACTTACTTGCAAAGATTGATGAGTATTCCATATATATGTATGTTCACAATTACATTTAATCTGTTAAATACAGTGGGAGGATAAGAAATAATTTTTCATATATTCTAAGGGTTCAGATGGATGTGTAGACTTCATATTCATAATAATTCTGATCTGAGCTGCATAAAGTCTTTTAAACCACGGCATTTAAATCATTGTTGAGTTACCAAGCTACTATAATTTCCCATATAGGGTAGCTTGATATAAACGTCTTTCTTAGTGACTAGTTGGATAGTGGATTTTGATGTTCCACCGACCATTTTATATCTCCTTATGAACTTGTTTGGATAATTATTATCAGTCAGAGTTTGTGTCAATTTTATTTCATCATGAAATGTGTCTTCAGTACATATTTGTTGGCTTCTGCTCAAGAGAGGCATCTCACTAAAACCTTTCTGTACCAAACAGGGTAGAAACTGTGGTAATTAAGATATTATCCTGTCCAGGTAGGTGTTATGTTGCTGCTGCTGAGTGGTTAATACTAGTTTTCTCCGTCACCAAATTGCTATGTACTCGTCGACAAATTATTGCTATGTACTGGTCGAGAATTTAATAGTCCTGACGCAAGAAGGACGGAAATCAGAAGACCACTAGGGTTGCGATGATACTTTTATTTTCCAAAACACAAGGAGAAGCAATTCTCACACAAGAGTGTGAGAGCAAAATATATATATTAATGTCCGAACAAGTGTGTGAACGAATATTCAAAATGAACAAATCAATAGACATTCTTAACATGAATGACTAATTATAATGGAGTATCGATCCATATATACATAGCGAAATATAACAGACTGTCAAACAAACACACATATATATATGGATACATATCAGTAGGTTTTATATTCATTATTATTATTTCCTTTAATTCCTAGAGAAACATAGGGTTTCAGCCGCCCAAGTCTCCATTGCGTTCGAAAATCTGCTAGAGTTTTCACCTGGCTCCATGTCTACACACATGCTTTCATCTCCTCCCCACATGACCTCCTCCAAGTCACCCTTGCACTGACGACCAACTTGCCGCTTCCCTTTCGGACTCCACTCGAGCAATGGCTTGTCTGGTGATGTCACTCACTTGATGGTTTGTTTCCTCAGAGTATGGCCAGCCAATCCATCTCCATTTCTTCCTGCTTATTTGTTGCACAATTTGTTCCTGAAGGGTTGATTCACTCATTGCCAGAGATCCCTGTTTCTGATCTTTTCTGGCTGGCCATCTGATCTTGAATAATATTGAGCGAAGATAGCTGTTGATGAAGTTCTGTAGTTTGTTTGAGATGGTCTTTATGACGCGCTGGCCAAGTCTCTGATCCGTATAGTGAGTAGCACTGACTGACTTCACATTGGAGTTGAAAATCCGGATCTCATTTTCATTTTCATGCTGAGTGCTGTTGACCACCACACAGACTTGAGAGTAATGAAAGCTTGTCTTGCTTTTCCGATCCTCGTTTTGATATCCTCGTCAGTTCCGCCTGTAGTTGGAAAGATCTATTCATAGATCATTTTATTGATCCATCAGGCAGTTAAAAAAGTAATATATCTACAAAAGATAAACAATCATCTTTCTCTTCTTTGGTTTAGTGATCTTTACTGTTATTTTGACCTTTAATATGTCGTTTTAACTTAACCTAAGTCTAGTTTTTCTCACTGCTTAACTATTTATTATTTTCATATATGTACTGCTATGACAAGTCCGTGTATGATCAGATTGTTCGAAATGTGTTGCACAAATGCATGACACAATTCAGACAATTCACATTGATTTGATAATATTAGATAGTTGGAGGCAATCGGCCACAGGAAGCCCCACCTGACCTAGCTTTTGTGCTAGTTGGCACTCATCAGTCAGCAAGGTGCATTTGCAACCTTGAAGGAACTTGCGTCCCTTCTGAGATTCAAACCTGCGTTACCCTGTGCCGTCTACAGTCAGAGACCTTACCATTGAGCTATTCAGGCTGGCGACTTACCTCCTGTAGAACTGTAATGGGTAGTTTGATTGAACACTAGTAACTGTTGTGACGTGTCTAGTCCTTTCTTTAGTCAATCACGTTTACATATCACGTATTGTTTTGTCTAAAAATTATAATAACCAAGAATATGTAATAGTTATTCAACTAAGTCAATAAAATGAAATCTGCGTAAATGTTACACTTTGGTGTTGATAATCTACCTGTTTTAACAAGGCGATTAATCCATGTTGACCTAATTTTCTGCCCAAATGAACGATAATGAATTGAACTTGGATTGAATTGAATTGGAAATTAGTTCAGGTTTGGTCAGATCAATAATACTGATGTGGATCTGTGAAGTCTTTTACATTAGTCAAAGTGGACATCCCTTTCCAATCCGCATTCAAAAAATTTAGCTGTAAGCAGGCATGGTATATATATATATATATATATATATATATATATATATGTGGTGAAAGCAGGCTGCTAGCCAATCGGTAGACATTAATCTACGCCAATGTCTAGGTCACTAATATAGGCCGTGGGAAAATATGAGCAAGCCTGATTCAACAACCAATCACAGAAAACTTAACGCAGGCAAATATGATTCGCAGATAAATGGCTCAACTTTTCGATGGTTACCCGAAACAACCAACCAGAAGCCTGCGTTTGTCTGCTTAACTTCTGAGAAACAAGTAATAAGAAGACTGCGTTTGTCTACTTGAATAAGCTATAATAATGTATGTTAAATATATATAAATACGTGTAGATTTCCGTAGTAAAGCGATCCGTTGCCTGGCCCTTGTCTTCTGTTTTTACATATATACATTCATATCGATGTATGCAGATAATTATGGACACCAATTTGATTGGGATAATATAGAAATTTTAAATATGGCGGGTGAACACTAAAAATACTTCCAGGGAATTTCTAGAAGCCTGGTATTCGAAAAATATCAGCCAGAGATTAACAAACACATTAATTACAATAGACCAAATTTATCAGCTAGTAAAAAAGTCTGAATTCCAAGTAAATAAAAACAGCCAACAGAGATCTTAAATTTACAACCAATCACAAAAGTGATCACAAGCAGATGCAATTAAATCAGCATTCATAAGGAACTCAAATGAGTTCATTTCATTTTAAAATCTTCACTGAAAATGTTGAATTAAATCAAATCCCTAAAAATTACATTGAAAGAACATTAAAACATCATTACCTGAAATAAAATTTTGCATGCAAGGAGTTTGGGCGTTCCTAAAAAGGCCTTATTTTTACAAATGCAGTCCCTTTGGGACAACATCATCGAGATACTAATACAACGCCTTAGAAATGCGATAAAAAGAGCATTCCATGCTGCCGAATTACGCTATATCTTAAAAAATCACTCCTCTCCTGCGTTCGGGATCGAAAGACAAACCGCCTAATTTCGCCTCTTCCATGTGTATCTACCAATTTAACTGTTCCTATGGAGCCAGTCACATATGCCGTACAATTAGGTGTGTTTCTCGTCCAGTTTCCGAACATCAGTCTGTATGGTTAAGCAAAGAACAAACAAAATCTATTCGTAGGGCTATTCTATCTCATCTTGTGGATACAGAACACAAGGTTGACGTTAACCATGCTTTCAGGGTCACTTACCGCATACCAACAAAACTCAATTTCGCCTTAAGATTTCGGCTACTAAGTATTGCTGAGGCTGACTGTTGGGATCCATATTAACAAGCCTAATTTGTGTGTCCAAAAGAAGTTAGTTCAGACATTATCCTTACCCGCTTGGCCATCTAGGCTTGAATGATCCTGGATTTTATAGAATTTTACCTAATTTTAGTTGATATTCTGTTTGCTGTTATATCTTTGTTAATGTTATTATTATTTAAGCATCTTTAATGAACTGTGATTCCATTGAGCGTGTGTGTGTTTGCGTGTGTGAATGTTGTTTGTTATGTGGAAAACACGTCAAAACATGATAATATTTTTACAGAGGACTGAATATTTTTTGTATCTCCTCCCATCCGGCTTGCTGTATTAGAGTCTGCCACACAGGTGGCGATAAGTCTGTCGCTTCTCTCTCCATTTACTGCATTCGATGTAGTTAAAATATGAAGGGCTGGCTTTAGAGGTCAGCCTTTCATCATGTGATGAATGAAAGCCTCTTTCTAGAATTTCCACATTGTTGAAATTGATCTTATATTCCACTGTCTAGTAGTATGCATTGCTATAGCTGATCATTTTTCTAGACTCTTTACTTACACTTCATTTCCAGGCGAGTGTTTCGTGCACAGCCTATCTTCATTCACTCTCACCGTCATCTGCCAACTGCTTTCCACTACCTGTATGGAAAGCCTCACATTTTGAGCATTTTATCCTATACATGCGTAGCTTAAAAATCTCCATTGAGTCATACGAAAAATAGAAGCTGTTCAGCGAAAAGACTCTTTTCGGCGAATTCATTCACATAGCTGCACAATCATATCTACATATAATTATTTTTTTCTATGTATGTGTACGTGAGATTTGACAAGTTTAAATAATTGATCAGGTAATACAAGAATGATGATCTAATATAGAAACAAGGTTGATTAGACACCAACTAAATTAAGATTGAGTTAGTAAGTTAGATGACGTAATATAATTGAGTAAAATGTCTAACTTAGGTCAGAATAGCAACAGAGCTAATTACAGGTAGAGAGAGACTAAGTAGAAGTGGGGTAGGGAATAATGCCGTTTAAATTAGAACTGAAATTGAGCAAATAAGTTGGATGACAAACATAAATGACTAGAAATTGAACGTTGGTCAAGTCAGTAACAGTAATAATGAGGTGTAGAAATTAAATCGGGTGGGGCTAGGGAACAAGAAAGTTGAAAATGTAAAATATGACAATTGAGAAGACAAATGAAGACTAATTATATGACAGAAAAAAGATTAGGTAGAATTTACTTGTCAGCTAATAAGATAAATTATGTCCATTGCAAGTGTAGGAATTGAACGAACTTCTTCTATATGCAGAGTTCAGGACTTAGCGAGTGAATCACCATTGCTTCTGCAGTCTGAAGAAGTTTGATTCGTACACTTGTAGGAAGACTGCTTCGTATTCTGTAGACGACTTTGGACATTTTTTGGGGTGTAGCTTGGTGTCCGGAATCTATCAGATGTTCTAAGATGGAGCTGTGGGGGCATCGTTTTTCTCCTTTGTAAAACAATGTTGGTAAGTGTTCGGTGATAAGTTTGAAAAGCGAACTCTGCGTACGGCCGACATACCTGGCTCCACACGAACAGGTGAATTGATGAATACACACTGATGAGGCCAGCAGTGGTAGCTTATACTCCACGTTCACATGAATCATAGGTCTTGTGGAGAAAGTTAGTCGTAGTTCAGCTGCGAAGAATGTCTTCTTAAATGAGCGCGACGGTCGATTTTGTGGTGTTTCCTCAGATGTATCTCCATTGAATTGAAGGTTCATGTAGAGTAGTTTTTTCGGCTTTTGTGGTCTAGGATTCATAGATTTTGCAATGAGTCATTCTGGACAATGATTCTTGACGAGGATTCTCTTGAGATTGTCCAGTTCATTTTCTATAGTGTCCGGAGTGCAAATTCTTCAAACTCTGTAGCTGAGTGAACGGATCAGGTTTCGTTTGGTGTATAGAGGCACCCAACTGTGAAACTTAGTAAGTTGTCCATTCCACGTGGACTTCCTGTTTTGTGTCATTTTGCGAAACATATCCCTGACACTCAATTACGAAAGATTTCTCTAAAGAATTACAGAGCTTGAAATGAAATTTACTGTTATATGAAGTAAGTAATCTTTGAAGCTGTTCAGCTGTCTTCTCTCGATATATATGGAATGACTATCGTGACATATGTAATCAATACTTTATAAATGATACACTGTATTTTTTTAAAATTCCCCTCTATATTAGATATATTGATGTATCCTGAGAATTTAACCTTTTATGTTGGAGATGATATTGAACCAATATGTACTGTCACTGGAATTAGTATAAATAATCTACATTCTATTGGATATCTTCAGATTGTTCCCCTGAAGCCTATTGATGATATATTAAGTGTGATACATGCCATTGAAACACCATTTATTCGACCACCTAGAGGTTATAGAACATATCCAAAGCCAAGTCATATACCTATTGAATGTATTTTTACATCACATGATGGTAAAACAATTAAATCTCAATTTGAGATTCATATATTAAGTAAGTTTTTGTTGATTGATTAAAAATGACCATTAAAAATAATTTTTTCAAAATAAAAGGTTACAGAATAAAGAATATTCTTTTCGATAAACTGTTCTTCATCAAGTTCTATTATTATTATTATTATTATTATTTCCTTTAATTCCTAGAGGAACATAGGGCTTCAGCAACGCGTCTCCATAGCGTTCGGTTCACTCCTAGTGTTTTCACCTGGCTCCAAGTCTGCCCACATACTTTCATCTCCTCTTCACATGACCACCTCCATGTCACCCTTGGACGACCAACTCACTACTTCCCTTTCGGGTTCCACTCGAGCAATGGCCTGACGTGTGATGTCACTTGATGGTTTCCTCAGAGCATGGCCAGCCAATCAACCTCCATTTCTTCCTGCTTATTTGCTGCACAATTGGTTCCTGCAGGGTTGATTCACTCATTGCCAGGGATCCCTATTGCTGATCTTTTCTGGCTGGCCATCTGATCTTGTGCTCATAATCATACGAAAGATTACGTAGGATTCTAAACAAAACAGGAATCAGGGTGGCATTTAAACCTAAAAACTCACTCAGAGACAAGCTCTGTAGGCTAAAAGACCCGGTGGACCCAATTAGACAAAATAACATAATTTACAAAATACCCTGCAACGATTATGAGGCCAGCTACATAGGTCAAACTAGTAGGTCAGGGATAGTCAGATTATCAGAACATAAGAATTTAGCTAAGGTAAGAATGGTCGACCCTGAAAAGTTAAGTAATTTAGAAAAAACCTCAGCTATTGCACTTCACGCATTAACAAACAACCACACAATATTGTGGGAGAGGGTTAAAATTCTAAAAAGTAATATAGGTAGGCGCAGAGAGAGGTTGATTACGGAATCCTTGCTCATCGAGTCTACATCCAATACATGCAACAGAAATGACTCAATGCAAATACCAGAAATATGGAAGATATTATTACCACCAGTCAAATGAGAAAAGGATAATAAATAACCTTAAAATTCTATTTCAATTCAAACACATCAAAACATTCTAACTAGTAACTTATCATGACTGTATAAAAAAACACTCGTATAAAACATTCGTATTTCCCATATAATTGTAATAAGTCAATAACACTCGTACTTTTATTTCTGAATAGACATTATCTCACATTGATTTTTAACCCAATATCTAATCGATTCCACATATGTATATAAATGGAAGGAAAAAGTTGTGTAACTTGATATGATTATGAGTGGCAATAGTTTGTGCTCGAAGCGTCATCAGTTAATATAACTGTACAACACTGTGTGATTATCAAAATAAAATCTTATCCATAATGGAGTTACACTCCACCACAGTGCCCAAGTTTTATACTTACATCTGATCTTGAGTAGTATTGAGCGAAGGCAGCTGTTATTGAGGGTCTTTAGTTTGTTTGACGTGCTCTTTATGACGTGCCAAGTCTCTAATCCGTATAGTAGCACTGACTTCACATTCGAGTTGAAAATCGGGATCTCATTTTTTTCATAGTGAGTGCTGTTGACCTCCACACAGACTTAAGAGTAATGAAAGCTTATCTTGCTTTTCTGATTCTGGCTTTGATATCCTCGTCCGTTCCTTTCGCCTGTAGTTGAAACGATACTTCCCAGGTGGGTAAAGGAGGTTGTTTCTTTCAGGTTCCTCCCATTTTTGCTGGCTGATTGTTGTCTGCCATCAATTTCTATAGTTATATATATATATATATATATAGTAGTGAATGAATTGGTGTTTTTAACAACAATAATGTTGTTTAATGTTGACTTCATGCAATAAATCTGCTAAAGGGATTTTGTCTGACTCGGAGCATCCGCTTTACCCTCAGCTTTTACCTTGCATCTCCTCAGGTAGAACAAGTAGTAACTTCAGAAAACTGTATGCTCGCACGTCTAAGTATAAGAATTCTATGATACCATATTTGGCACAAATTTTATGTGATGAAAATAGTGTCAGGCAACAATTAACTAACCTTTTTTCACCTAGTAAATACATAATTTCCTCCATCCATCCTTATACACCTTGAAGTTTTACTTTTATTACGTCTATTATATTTATGGTCCTGTTACTTCTCTGTTTTACTCTCATAATTGCAAACACCGACTTATCTCCATGACGGCTGTAATCTTTGTTTTTCCCTCACCATCACCATCATGTAAAGAGAACATTATATTCAATATTTTTAAACATGTTAGGATTTCTATACCATATTACCAATACTGTGTGACACAAGCCAACAGCAATTTTCACTTGTATTCTTATTATTATTACCCTAGCTGTTATCATTATTATTGCTATTTCCATTTTATATGCTGCATGTTTTTGACACTACCCCTATTGTAAATGTGGAAAATTTTCTGTGTGATTAATTTTTATTTATAATTTGAGGAAATTAGATGGAGTAATATTGTGAATAATGTTGAAAATTCCATTCTGTATCACAAGTACTGTTTTTGGAATAAAGTAAATCATTATAGAATTCACGAGCCATTGAATCGGGTCCCAGTGGCTGAATGGTATACGAGCTTGCCTTGTAACCGGAAGGTCCTGGGTTCGAAACCAGTGGGTGCGTACTGCCGATGATTCCCAAACTAGGATGAAACAGCAGCTGTCCAGTACTCCCTGGTTTTCAATGGTTCTCTAACTGATATCAATCCGTGATCAACTCGTAAAACATAACTAATCCTTACAAACCAAACTATAGAAAGTTAATCTGATGCTCGCTAGTGACTTGCTACAGGTTGGAGTTTCCTGAGTTCTAGTGAGAAGTCGTGACCAGTGAGGTCCAATTAGATGTCACGTGTGTGGATGGATGTCCCACCAACGACAATGGTTGGGGTCGCGCTAAATCACGAATTGGTAGAAGTTAGAATTCACGAGCCATTGAGTCGGGTCCAGTGGCTGAATGGTATACGAGCTTGCCTTGTAACCGGAAGGTCCTGGGTTCGAAACCAGTGGGTGCGTACTGCCGATGATTCCCAAACTAGGATGAAACATCAGCTGTCCAGTACTCCCTGGTTTTCAATGGTTCTCTAACTGATATCATTCCGTGATCAACTCGTAAATATTATTATTATTATTATTAAATAACACTGAATCAATAATAATAAGATCTGGAATTCACAGATGATGTATGTCTACTGTCACAGAAACTCGTAGAATTTAGGGACGAAAACCAACAAACTATCAGGGGTGAGGCAGGCAGCAAAGATACGACTGCAGGTGAACCTAGAGAAGACGGAGGTGATGAAGATAATCAACGAAACACAACAACAATAACATTTGCAACAGCCAACACCAATCATCATCAACACGAGGGATTTAACAGACGTCACCTTTTTTAATTATCTGGCTAGGAAGCATCGTTTTAACTACTAGTATACAGCACGGATGAAGACGTGAAAGTCAGCCAGAATCGAAAATGCAAGATGCGCCTTCATCAACCTGAATCCAGTTTGAAATCAGCTGCTTCACTCACCCTAACCATAAAAAACAACAAATTGGACTCTGTGTTCAACACCAATGTCAAGATGGTACTTCTATACGAGTCAGACAGAAATTTGCACTGCGTGTCATATTCAGACTTTTACCAACAGCTACCCACTTCAGTATTTCCATACTTAAGATCAAATGGTCAGAAGGAATGGGTAACAAGTAACTGTGGTTGTGAACAAACCAACGAAGAGCCGATCACTCAACAGATACGTAGCAGAAAATGGAGATGGATCAGGCATACATCGAGTAGACTGTCGAATGATATCGCGCTCAACGCAGGCCATCACTGGAGTGGAATCCAAATGGTAAGGAACGAGTGCATCGTCATTTCGACGGTGACATGGAGGAGATCGTGAGAGGAGGACATCAGAGATAATATGCAATGGTGGAGTCAGGTGAAGAGGACGACAGAAAATGTGAGTCAGTAGAACAGCGGTTAGGATTCTCGCCGACCATGCACGTGGTCCGGGGTTCGATCCCCTGCCTACACATAACTGATATCAATGGTAGGCTTGCGAAATTTGGGCCAATAATATCATATGCTAAAAATTCCACACTAGTACAAAAAATACTGTGTGGTTTCTAACTATAATAAAAAAATAGAACAAAGTGAAGATGCCTAGTTGAAGCCTTATGTTCCACTTGGAGCCCAACGGAAAAATTCTAATAATAATAATTACAGGTCGATAACATCAAAATAACAATACACTCAATATCAGAAAAATTAGGAGAGATAATATTAATAATAATACGCTACTGAGACACACCAAACAATAAAGAACAAGGAAAAGCAGGCTGCGTGTGACCGGCCTCAAGCAGTTGTCCCCTAGGCTCTGCTATCACGCAACCAACTTCCACGGTGTGGGCAGCCGGGAAGTAACAATCGCCCTCACAATCTGAAATGCACACGAAACCTCTATAATCCTCACTTATCTTTGTCTTCATCTTCATCTCTATTATCTTGCTTTCCTTCCACTGATGCAACTCCTCTACTTGATGGCTCCTCACTCCCTCTTCACTCTGTGTCCACTAAAATCGAAGGAAGCCAAAAAACCACCACCGATAGTCTCCTAAAGCCACGCCACCAATTTCATATAGGAGCATTTAATGTTAGGACACTTTGCCAAATAGAAAAACAAGCATCACTAGCTAAGACCCTGGCATCCCGAGCCATTGATGTATTTTGTGTTTCAGAAACACGCATACAAAACCCAAGTGCGGTTATTCACCTAACCCCACCTGGCCAACAGGATGAATCTGAGAAATACACCTTGAGGGTGTCAGGAGATGTCACACCTAGTTCACGAGGATTAGCTGGTGTAGGGATAGCTTTCAGTACTAGGGCAGAGAAGACATTACTTGACTGGATCCCGGTAGATAGCCGAATGTGTGCTGTTCGTCTGAACGGCTTCAGTAAAAAGGAGAAAGGACTGCACTACTCGCCGATGCCTGTTCGTAATCTCCGCCCACGCCCTCACTGACTGCAGTTCGGATGAAACGAAGGATGAGTTCTATCAAAAGCTGTCTAGTTTGGTGAGAAAGGCTAAACGCTCAGATATAGTCGTTATAGCTGGTGACTTAAACGCTCAAGTAGGGAAATTGTGTCAACCTGAGAAGGATGTCCGTGGCATCTATGAAGTCCAGTGCCAGCGAACTGACAACGGTGACCGTCTCCTACAGTTCTGTTCAGATAATCGTTTGTTTCTCGTAAGCACCAACTTCAAACACAGGGAGAGACACTGTTTGACCTGGCGACCTCTTTCATCAAACCAACTCTGGACACAAATAGACCACATAGCAATAAGCTATCGCTGGCGTCGGTCGGTAGGAGATTGTCGCTCCTTCTGGAATACGTGCGTAGATACCGACCATGCACTGGTCCGCACTAGTGTGTGCTAACAACTGAACGGACGTAGGAAACAGCAGGCGGTAAACCCATCACGTCCCCACCTCGATCGGGAAACTAAATCCCTATTTGAGGAAGAACTAGCCAAACACATATCTGTGTTCGACAGCTGTGCTCACCCTGAAGAAGCTTGGAAGAATATTCAGGCAGACATAGATACAGCTGTAAAAGCTGTGAATAAGGTAAATCCAAAGGTGAATAAAAAACCATTGGATCTCTACCGCCTCATTCGAACTGATAGATGCTAGAAGATTGGACACTAGTAACTAGTGTGACGTTTCTAGTCCCTTCTTTGGTGCAGACTGAATTTTATCAGTCAGGTTTGCAAAGTGGCCACCATTCTAGGTAGCTGGACATCACAGTGCACATTGATTTGATGATATCAGATGGTTGGAGGCAATCGGCAGGAAGCCTTGGACCTAGGTTTCGTGCTAGTTGGCACTCATCAGCAAGGCGTATCTGCAACCTCGAAGGAACTCATGGCCCTTTAGAGATGCTTGAAGACTTATTCCTGCGAGCTCCGAATTCAATGAGGAGCGAAGGCTTCACAAAAGGAAACTTACGAAAAGTCTCCGCAAGGACCGTGAACAGTGGTGGGTGACAAAAGCCAAAGAGATGGAGAAAGCTTCGAGGATAGGCAACACCAGGCAACTCTTTAGACTCATCAGGGAAACGGGTGGGAGAAGACAAATCATTAGTGAAACAATCTCGGAAAAAAATGGCACTATAATTAGCTCCCAGGATAGACGACTGGATCGTTGGAAAGAGCATTATGAGGAGCAGTTTAATTGCCCACAGCCACGCTCAACCTTCCGAGCATCCAACACCTCCCTGAATGGGATATAGACACAGGTCCTCCATCCTAACTGAGGTTACTAAAGCTGTCACCAATCTGAAACTAGGCAAAGCAGCGGGACCTGATGGAATGACTCCAGAGGTATTTAAGTACGGTGGAGACAGCTTACTGTCTGGATTAACTGAGGTACTAGGCAACGTCTGGGAATCAGAAGAAGTCCCATCGGGTTGGTGTAAGTCACTGATTATCCCCATATACAAGAAGGGAGACAAGTCTTCCTGTGATAATCACAGAGGGATTAGCTTGACTAATATAGTATCTAAAGTCTTAGGCTCAATAATCATGCGTAGACTGAGTGGTGCTCGGGAGGCACAAACACGAGAGAGCCAGGCAGGCTTTAGACCAGGAAGAGGGTGTATTGATCATATCTTATCCATCCGACAGATTCTAGAACATAGGCATTCCTACCGGCGTCCAACAGTCATTATATTTCTTGACCTAAAGGCAGCATTCGACTCTGTCGATCGAGAGGTTCTCTGGAGATGCTTGGCTGTAAAGGGAATTCCGAGAAAATATATTGCACTGATTAAGGCACTCTACTCGTACTCATACAGCCAGGTGAGGGCTTACGGCGAGCTGTCATCTGAACTGGTGACGACCAGTGGTGTCCGTCAAGGATGCCCATTATCCCCTTTTCTATTCAACTTCATCATAGATGTGTTAATGGACTTAACCCTAAGTGACTTCAGCGACTCAGGGATTGACTTGCTACCGGGGAATAATCTCGTTGACTTGGAATATGCAGACGATATAGTCCTTCTAGGCAAGGACGCTGACAAAATGCAGAGTCTTCTAAACACCTTGAGCTGCAATCTACGAATGTTTGGCATGCGATTCGCTCCCGCCAAATGCAAGATGATGTTACAGGACTGGACTACATCGACGCCTAGTTTAAAAATAGGAAGTGAAGTGGTAGAGCACGTTGACCGCTTCACTTATTTGGGAAGTACCATCAGCCCCAACGGGTTGATCTCTGACGAAATCTCAGCACGAATACAGGGGGCTCGTTTCGCATTTGCCAGTTTACGCCGACTCTGGCGTAGACGAGATGTTCGACTATCGACCAAAGGGCGGGTGTACTGCTCATCAGTCCGCTCCGTCCTCCTTTATGGCTGCGAGACCTGGCCACTGAGAGTGGAAGACATGAAAAGACTAGCTGTCTTTGATCATAGGTGCCTGCGTTCTATATCCCGTGTGAAGTGGTATAATAAGGTGAGCAACATTGAGGTTGGGCGTCGAGTGCTAGGTAAGGAGGGGAAATCAATCGATGAGGCTGTGAAATTACATCGACTGAGATGGTTAAGACATGTGTTACGTATGACTAGTCATCGCCTTCCTCGACGGGCAATGTTAGCTGATATACTGTCAGGTTGAAAAAGAGCTAGCGACGGTCAAACCAAACCATGGCACTAGTCAATGAAATCCACAACAGTTAGATTAAGCCAACCAGTCAAGTAGAAAGGTGTAGACTTCCTGACTGGTTAGGGTCCTCGGGATGGTAAAAACCAGTGGCTGGATATAATTGGTGATATGGCTGAAAATCGTTCTCAATGACTGGCTGGCGCATATGCATCCACTCCTTGTGACTTATGATTTCCAATGAAACTATATCGTTCTTCGTTACTACTATTTCTTTGTCGCACACCTCTGTTTACTATATCTATTGTGCATTTCTTCTACTTTCTTCTCTTTCTTTGTGTGCTACAAGGAGGGAGTGTGGAGACTTAAACTGGTGCACATCGGTGCAAAGTTCTATGTCGAAAACAGATAGACAAACAGACAGACATGTGACTTTCTAACTTGTTTTATACAAATTTAATCCTTTCTATTTTTCTTTAATACAATTTCCTATTTGCCTAGATCGAATACTGTATGATTCAGTAGTTTTACAAATTGAGTGTTTAGTTGATTTGAATGTGAATGACTAAATTAATTTCTTTTAAAAGCCTATCCCATCCTAATCCTATCATATGATTTTTTTGTTGGAGACCATGTATAGTGTAATAGTTGAAATTTCTTCACAATCAATGTTTCTAGCGATGTCTACTATCATATATTTGGTTGAATGTCAATGTTCTGATAACCCTTGGAATGATGGCGATCGAACTATTTAATGTTTTTACACACACACACACACACACCATCATGGTTACTACAATGTCTCTGATAAAGACAGCTGAATCGTTATGAAGAGGGAATTTCATCTCCGAAAATACTGTCCTAAATCTAAAGCCTCAACAAATTTTACTCACAGAGTAAAAATACACATCTCATGATAAATCTTCCTATAATTCATAGTTTATTTTATACAACCACTAAATTACAAAAGTTATGATAAGCGAAATTATGAAAGACACACGTTATGTATCTATAACGAAATGTAGGGATTCCAAATCAGTTGGTTGGCGCCAACCAGTATCCATTAAATCGTTTGCATTCATATAAAAACCAACGCAATCAACACACACAAAATCGAAGACTTACAAGCGAAAACCGACAAACTGGTCGAAGAAGCAGCCAGCGAAGACAAGATTCCAGGTGGACAAAGACAAGACGGAGGTTATGAAAATAACCAACCAACAACAGCAACAACATCCAACGTCAATCACCATCAACGGGAGGGATTTGAAAGAGGTTACTCCATTCACTCACTTATCTAGGGAGCATTGTCTCAACTACAGGCAGTTGGAACGGACGACGATGTCAAATCGAGAATCGGGAAGGCGAGAAACACATTCATCAACCTGAAACCAATCTGGGAATCCTCGTCACTCTGCATCAACAACAAAATTCGGTCGGATTTTCAATACAAACGTCAAATCAGTCAGTTCTTCTACACGGATCAGAAACTTGGAGGGCGGGTAACAAAGAATATTTCTAACAGCCTGTTGCAGACCTTCATCAACCAACAACTGTCTTCGCTGGATCTATACTGAAGATCAGATGGCCGGGCGGGCCGGAAAGAATCACCAATAAGAAACTATGGCAGGGAACAAACAAAACAAGACCAATCGCCAGCCAACAAATATGCAGGAGTAAGTGGGGATGGATGGGACACTTGCGGCTGGGGAGGCCACAGGATGACATCGCGCGCGCGTCAGGCCATTGCTCGAGTGGAACTCGAAAAGGAAACGGCGAGTGGGACGTCAGTGCAAGGGTGACATGGAGGAGATCGCGTGAAGAGAAGTTGAAACAATATGGACTAGCATGGATGCATGTGAAAAGTACAGCAGAAGACAAAGCAAGTGGAGACGTGCAGTTGAAGCCCTATGTTCCACTAGGAACCCAAGGGAATAATAATAATGTAATTAGACCACCAATGACAAAACCAGAACTTAAGTACTGACAGTTGTTTCATCCTAGTTTGAAAATCATCGCCAGTACACATCCAACCAACTGCCGGGGTTCGAACCCTAGGACCTTCCAGTTACAAAGCAAGCAAGCTCGTATACCTTTCAGCCACTGGGATTCAATTCAATGGCCAGCCAATGAATTCTAACTCCTACCAATTCATGATTTAGCTCGACTGGCACCAACTAACTTGCGTCGGTGGCATAGCGGTTAGGACGCTCGCCGACCATGCACATGGTCCGGGGTTCGAGCCCACGCCGGCGCACACCTGATATCTATGGTCGGCCTGCAAAATTTGGGCTACCGATATCCACGCTGAAAATTCCACACTTGTACCAGAAATACAGTGTGGAATCAAGCTGTAAATCAAAAATAAAAATAAAATAATGTCGTCGGTGGGAAATCCATCCCCATATTTGACATCTGGATGTACTTCACTGGTCACGACTTCTCACTAGAACTGACTCCAAGGAACTCTGTCCTTTAGCAAGTCACTGGCGAGCATCAGATTAATTTTCTGCAATTAATTTGTAAGAGTGCATCGGTGGTATAGCGGTTAGGACGCTTGCCGACCATGCACATGGTCCGAGGTTCAATCCCTGGCCGACGCACTCCTTTACCTCGCTAAGCCAGAAATATAGCTGGTAAAGAGGAAAGGTTTGGCATGAGGCTAGCAACCCATCCTGTAAAATAAACATTGCTACAGAAACTTCAAGCCAATAGCTTGAAGCCCTATGTTCCACTGGGGACGTGAAGGAAAAATTATTTATTATTATTAATTAATTTGTAAGGATTATATTTATTGTGGAGATTTCCTTGATTTTAGTTAATATTCTATTCGCTATTATATCTTTATTATTATTATTTAAGCATCTTTAATGAACTGTAATTCTATTGATCTTACGCTTAACAAATCGATATTATTTAAAAATCACCAATAGAGTTATTGACTACTATTTTCGAATATTCTATGTATATAAACATGTATATATAATTGTAGAGGCAGAAGAGGGAATTATGGAAAAGGATATTCTTTGCTCAAAATTTTTTCTTTTTTTCATGGATGTCTGAATGAATATTTTTTGCTATATTGAAATCGTAAATATTCCAATTTGATTAAACTCAGCATTATATAACCAATGAGAAATGACAGATTTTTCTACACAACGAGAAAACGAGCACCTTAAAACCACACACACACAATGAAATGCTACATCAACATGATAAAGTGAACACCTAGTTCAAAGAACAGAAGACGTAACCACGCAAGCTTAGAGAATGGCCCACTAAAGGAAACCATCGATAGTTTGTTTTTGTGTATAAAAGATATATTGATGATACCTTCATTGTATGTGATGAAAACACTTCAACTGCCGATCTTCTAAGAATATTTAATGGTTCTCACCCTTATCTTTGCTTTTGACGGTCGAAGAAGAGTCGAATTCCTCGTTTCACTTTCTTGATATTAAGCTAGATAGAAGAGAGAATGGAATGCTGTTAAGGTCGATTTACTGAAAGCCAACATTCACTGGGCAGTACACTAACTTCAACAGTTGGATACCTTTAGGGAGAAAGAGAAAACTTATTCACTCCATATGCTCCAGAATTCGTAAAATCTGCTCTGCAGAGGCGATCGACAGTGAACTAGATAACCTTCGATCAAATCTAATTAACAATGGTTATCCTACAAGGTTCACTGAACGTAACATCAAGAAAGAATCCACCCCTAGACAAATCATAGTTCCAAGGAAAAAACTGTTTGTAAGTTTGGCATTCAAAGGTGACACCAATTCGGAATTGATAAAAATCGTTTATTAAAATGTATTAAACGTACTTTTCCTGAAGCTGACTTGCAACTAGTTTTTACCAGCCGAAATATGATTAGACAATGCGTCAAGGATAGATTACCGCTTTTGTCCACATCTATGTGCATTTACTCATTTACCTGCTCTTGTAGAGCTGGTTATATTGGACGTTGTCAGAGTAATCTCCGAAAACGTGTAGCTGAACACTATCCGGTTTGGTTGATCAAAGGCGAACGAAGAAATGAGAAAGCATCTATTCGTGATCACCTGTTAGATTCTGGTCATTTAGCCCCACGTGATTCATCTTTCAAAGTTATCTACATTGCAAAATCGAATCGCTCCAAAGTTTACGTTTTCTTCACTTGTGCATAGCTAGCCGAAGCTTTATCTATACATGAATAGAAACCTAAATTATGTGTGTTCAAAAACGTTTTGTCAAACCCCTTTCTTTACCTTGGTCATAGTAATGTTCTTTCTAATTTTTATTTTATTTTACCACTTGAATTCATTCCACTTCACTTCACTTCTTCATTCTTATCGTAATCGTACTCTTAATTTTCAAAATTTTTCGACAACACTTGACATTTTTGTTATAAAACAATCTTTAATATTTTTGTAATTTATCCACTTCAACTCTTCAAACCGTTAAAAGTGAACTTGGTTTGGATATATATAATCAACTCTACCCCCTTTAAACATTTTAATTATCGTTATTCTTATCACTTATGATGATGTGTATATTGACTGAGCAATTATCTAGTGCCAGTTAATAACCTTTTTCTGTGTTATATAAATACGGCTGTACAGTTGGCTTGAAAATGAAGTCGCTGAAAAGAAATTTCTTCGCAGAACAAAAAAAAACTGTGTTCTAAATTATAACAAACATCATGACAACAGTCCTGATGCCAACAATTGCAATATTTCATGGAAAGATAAAAATAAGAGCAAAGAAAGTTATCTAATAATAAACATTTACACAAAAAGAATCAAAGAATAAAAGGGATGATATCGAGGAAAGCACTACACACACACACACACACATGAAAACAACAACCGCAAAAGTATACTTCACATGTAAACAAGTAAAATATTAACCACATGAGAAATGAAGACTATTGACTAAGCAGTCTCATCAACAATGGGATTACAAACAAGTGGAATACCATGTCACGCATTTATTGGCTTGACAAATCTTATTACAAAATTTGTTACTCAACTCCATTTCACACTTTACTACAAAACAACCAGAAACAATATGAATCAATTCCATCAACTGTTAAAAATAGCCTTAAACTCAGTGTCGCTATTCATTTCTTGTTAGTAGTTGAGATATTGACTAAGACAATCTATATTCAACCAGTGTAAATGGATTATTAGTCACTAGAGAGGAATTATATAACACACTTTCTGAATCTACTGATGAAGTGAGATGTGTTGATCAGAACACCTTTGACAATATTATAAACATAAAAACAAAGAAAGTTAAATTCACAGTTTGGTGGATGAAATGTTGAATATTTTGATTCCCATCGACGTTTCAGAATTACATCACTGACAACTATCAAAAGACACAACATATTCATATTCAATAACACCATATTTATTACTCCGATTCTTTATTCACATACATCTAAATCCTTATTAAACATCCCCTCAAACCATTGACAATTGACATATAGACTCATGGTCTGACCGAATGTACTGCTGTACACTCTCCGAAATTCCCAGATAACATTTAAAAGTCGAATGTGATGTTGAGAGAAGGCCTATGAATCAAGTTACTCGATTTGATTTCATCATCACTGGTCATCTTCTCGGTGTCCACATAATCATTGATGTGTGTTCATCATGGCGAAGCATATACATATACGCATCTGATCGATTCTCCTTCAATGTTCACTCTTCTTTCGAATTCGTGTAACTTGACATTATCACCTCGTCTTTTAAAAGTGCACTACTTTAGCTTCACTATCCCAATCATATCCAGTATATCAGCATTCGGAGGTTTCTTAATGTAAACCTTTCCATTATTGTGAATCATAGATACAAGATGATGATTCCTTCCTTGAGTGAGTTGACCGGTGCAATAACCGTTCAATTGTGATTCAATTCCTTCAGGTAATAAACCTCATTTAGTTCAGTGTCGCGTACGTTATCGAAATCTGCAAAGTATATAACGTGTTGAATTCTATTGACACGTCTAATATTATTAAGCTCATTGAGGTGAATCAAGGATGTATGTGAGGTTTATTACCTGAAGGAATTGAATCACAATTGAACGGTTATTGGACTGGCCAACTCACTCAAGGAAAGAATCATTATCTTGTATCTATGATTCATAATAATGGAAAGGTTTACATTAAGAAACCTCCAGATGCTGATATACTGGATATGAGTGGGATAGTGAAGTGCACTTTTAAAAGACGAGGTGATAATGTCAAGTTACACGAATTCGAAAGAAGCGTGAACATTGAAGGAGAATCGATCAGATGCGTATATGTATATGCTTCGCCATGATGAACACACATCAATGATTATGTGGACACCGAGAAGATGGCCAGTGATGATGAAATCAAATCGAGTAACTTGATTCATAGGCCTTCTCTCAACATCACATTCGACTTTTAAATGTTATCTGGGAATTTCGGAGAGTGTACAGCAGTACATTCGGTCAGACCATGAGTCTATATGTCAATTGTCAATGGTTTGAGGGGATGTTTAATAAGGATTTAGATGTATGTGAATAAAGAATCGGAGTAATAAATATGGTGTTATTGAATATGAATATGTTGTGTCTTTTGATAGTTGTCGGTGATGTAATTCTGAAGCGTCGGTAGGAATCATAATGTTCGATATTTTATCTATTACTACTGAATTTAATGTGTGTTGACTACGGATAACCTGGAGGCATGGATGATTCTGCCTTTTGGGTGCTGTTCACTTGTGCAGACGAATTTCTATGATGCAGTTTTCATTCCGAACATGAACAACACAATAATTTGTTACTCTTTGTCTTTTCTCTTCAAGGCTTTCTTTTAAAATTTTTTATACATTGTAATTTTATTACTTTCCATCACTCTGTATGAAACGTAATATTCTGGTCAACTTGCATACCTATTACCCTTTTATAATATTGATCTATACAGAAATGACTTTACATGACTAATTCAATGCCTTCTGTACTGTGACATCATTAATTTCCAAAGCATTTTTTTCTATCTTTGCTTGTATTTTTTGAGAGATTCATTACCGTAACATTCCATTTCCCAAATGTCTTTGACGATATTTGAATAGAAAATGATCAATTTTTTTCGTTCTGATGACATGAATTTTCAGTTGATCCGTATCAAATTTCATGAATAAAATGGGTTCAAGTATAATTTACCTGGTTTTATATTTTCAATAGGTTAGATGGATGATATTTATTACTTATTCTATAAAATTGTTTAATCGATTATTTTGATTAATGATGGGTATCATAATATCAAGAATATAAAATATAATTCATTTATTTTTATAGTTACTCTTCTTCCCTTGGGTTCGGAGTTGAAAGTAAAGCTTCAGCAACACAACTCCACTACATCCTATTCTCTCAGGTCCTCTTTAACTGAAAACACCATTGCTCATACACTCTCATCTTCCCCTCCTGCCAAAACGATCTCCTCCATGTCAACCTCGCGCCCACATCTAACTAGTCATTTATGATGCGAATTCAACCCAACAGTTGATCTGGTTAACGCACGATGTCATCCATCACTCTTTTCACTGACGTGTGTTCGATCCAACTCCATTTTCGCCTACATATTTCTTGGTTGAGTAGTAGGTTCGTGTCAGTTGGATCTTTCATTGCTAGATTTTATTTTTCACCGTTAATTCTTTCTCGTTGGCTGACCATCCAGCCGGCGAATCATTTGGTCCTCAATATGGAGGCAGTGTAAGCGGCAGCTGACAATTAAGGTCCTCACTGATCTGTTGGGGGTGGTTTTCATGACGCGATTGTCAAGTTTTCGACTACATGGAAGAACTGACCGATTTGACAATGGCGTTGAAATTCCGAGTTCCGTTGTTTAGGTTGAGATGGAATGTAGAAGATTTTCGCGCTGATATTATAGTGATGAAGGTGTGCCTTACTCTCCCAATTCTAGTTTTGAGTTACTCATATGTGTCAAATGTATTCAGTTGAGAAGATGCAACCTAGCCAGATAAGGGGAAGAAGTGACGTCTTTGAGATTCCTTTCGTTCATAGTGACTGATGCTTGTGTACGTTGTTGTTGTTGATGTTGGTGGTGGTAGTGGCATATTTTAATCATCTCCGTCTTACCTACATTCACCACCTGGGGAATTATCGTCGATGCCTCTCTTCTCTGTCAGTTTTTTTTGGTTTTCACCTGCAGGTCTTCAAGTTTGTGTGACATTGGACATGCGTCATCATCCACGACATTCAGATCTTTTATAATCTTGTTATCCTCCAAACGTATTCCTTTCTTCTCGCTTCCCACAATCTTCAGTATAATTACTCCACCACAGGTAACAATATCGTCATCAGTGATCCTAGACAGCAGGTTTGTCTTACTTTAGTATTCACTTAAAAGTCTTGGCTTATTTTTCCATTATGGATCATGTGGCATATGTCATTGTCATATAGCCAGCTGTTGAATCAAGTTGATAAATATTTGACCCCTACTTCCATAATATTGAAGTAGTGTTTCCAAATTACTTTAAGGTCAACGCTGTTTCATCTTACTGTTTTTAACTTCTGTGTCATTGTTGGAGCTGTGGAAAAGGGATTCAATAACTTTGAAACGGTGTCACTTTAAAGTATAACAATCTAAAATATATGTATTTGAGAAACTAAGTCTTTAAGAAATTTAGGAATATAAAACAGTTAATACTTCAGAAACAACTTCCACTTCTGAATACCACTGTCAGGATTCATTCAAACAATTATTCTTCAAGGTTATGGGCTAGAATTATGACTGTAGGTTTAAAAGTCTTATGTAGTATTAGGCTTCAATTTTCTCTTATAATGCCTATCTAAAGTAATTAATCTATTCAAGAATTTCATTATGGATTGACAGTGATTAGAGAACTATTGGAAATCCAGCACTCAAGTACTAGAGAGCAAGGTATTTCCTCAGCCTAATTTTGGTCTCCTCAGCTGTAATCATGCAGCGCATTTTCAGAGGCCGAATCGAGGAACTTCCGGTTACAGGGTGAGCTAGCTCTCAGACCCTTCAGCCACAGGAACCAGCCAATCCATGAATTCTAACTTCTGTCAATTTTTGCGTGATATAGCGAGACTGGCATTAGCCAATATTATCGTTGGCGAGTATTTATCCTCATACTCAGCTGGCTTTACTCCACTAGTCATGAGTTCCCACTGATAGATACAAAATTGTCAAAAATGAATTCTGAAGTCACCGAAAATACCCATTGAGTCATAAAGAAAATAAAAGATACATTCAGCGAATCAAAAGTTTCTTTATCGATGAAATCATCTTCATAGGCGGAGGCGCTGGCAATTCACCAATACAATCCTGAACTCTGTATACAGAAAAAAGTTTGTCCAGTCTCTTATTTTACCTTCGTCTTAACCTCTTCACTAATCGTTCCCTGTAAAAAAAATTGTATTTTTATTTTCTTTTTTAAATTTTTAATCTTACTTTTAGTTTGCTTTTGCTTTAGTAATTAATTCACTATTATCAATCTCATATGCTCCTTTTGTATATTTTCACATATCCTTTTCACACTTATTTAGTTGACACTCAACTACCAACTTTATTCTCATTCAATAGCAATTTTAATCTTATCAAACTTCTATTTTTGTGCCGTTGATTACCACATAATTTACAACTTTCAATTCTTTTCACTTCTAAAGCCACTTTGAGTAATTATATCAATTATGTCATCCTCTATTACTCAATAATAGACCACAATATATTTTTGTAAGTATAAATACGACTGTACAGCCTGTGAAGATGATTTCGTCAATAAAGAAAATTTTCTTCGCTGAATTCTGAAATAAAATTCGACTTAATGCATTAATTATCTTCATATAGAAGTCATTACAGCATATTATATATATCCTCACATACTACTCACAACTATTTATTTTATGAACTCCCTCCTACTTCATCATCGTTGACTTTTTATTTTACAACTGTCTTGCAGTAAAATCTTAATTTCATATACTCCGGTTGACTGTTGAATGCTTAGGAAACAAGTGAAGAACCTAATTCCCGTCACTTATAGTCATATCTATCGATAAGGATGAAGTTTCTGTATTTGTACAAATTCTGTGGTGATGATAATAATAATAGTAATAACAGTACAGACAGTTGAGGGTTACAAATTTTCATATACACCCTTGGTAAGCTTTAACGATATAAATACCCTGAAACGTGAATAGTTTAACGCCTATTTTTCTGAAATGTTACTTTAAGTGAGATCAAATGGAATGAAAGTTATTCAGCAAATACTCTTCTATAACTATTTCAAATTTATTTATTTACTCCTTTAAAGTAACAGATTCTTTAACCAATCACAATTTAAATAATTTATATTTTGAATGGTATTTAACACAATGCATCGGTGATTCCGTTTGAAGAATGCTCGTCAGTTAAATACGAAATCTGGGTTGAAATTCCCAGTTAACGTACGCCTAAACCTCGCCTAGTTTACTAGACTTATACATAGGAAGGCTGATAAGTGGGAATGTTTGACATAAGGCTAACAACCCTTACTACGTGTTGTAAACATCAACTACCACCAGAGGAACTTCAAAGCCTTAAGTCTGATGCCTTATATTCATTCCATCAAGAATTCTAGCCTTATTTCAGAAGTCTAATTTATTTTTCTTTTTTTTATATTTTAAGCTGATTTTGTGTGGATTAAAGAGATAACGATGATGATTTGTTTTCACCTTTTGCGCGCGCTTTTCGATTAGTACGCTACAATTGCTTAGTTACATAAAACTCTTATTTCTCTAGTATTTCTTACTACGAAGTTTTGGAAATTATTGTAATATGTTTACATTGGAACATCTCATACAAACTTCAGACCTTCATTAACAACTGTCTTCGCTCAATACCACTCAAGATCAGATGGCCAGCCAGAAAAGATCAGCAACAGGGATCTCTCGCAATGAACGAACCAACCCATCAGGAACCGATTGTGTAACAAATAAGCAGGAAGAAATGGAGGTGGATTGGCCATACTCTGAGGAAACAATCAAGTGACATCACTAGACAAGCCATCGCTCGAGTGGAACCTGAAAGGGAAGCGGCGAGTTGGTCGTCAGTGCAAGGGTGACTTGGAGGAGGTCATGTGAAGAGGAGATGAAAGCATGTGGGTGGCAGACTTAGAGCCAGGTGAAAACTTCAGCATAGAACCGAACGCAGTGAAAACTCGCAGCTGAAGCTCTATGTTCCTCTAGGAATTAAAGGAAATAATAATAATAATTTTGCATTCCCAGTGAAACTCAGAGTTTAAAGCTTTTTTGTCTGAAGATCCAATAACGGTGGCACTGATTTAGGTGGACGTCGACTGGGGAGAGAATTCCTAACCTCTTCTGTAGCTATGATGACGACGACTATTCTATCATCGACTTCATGATAACCACTGATTAATTTGGTGGCTGTTTAAAACTTGAACTATCGAAAACAACCTTCATCAATATATTGCATAAAATATCTCGTCGTGTATTTCTCGAAGGTGATATCATTAGACAGATTGGTTTGCACTTCGCGTCAGATAGAACTGTGTCACACGACTTACTGTCGGTCAGTGGATTCTTTTATTTGAAGATACTGGATGAAGTGAAAATATCATGCAATAAACTCTGCCGATAAATTCTGTGCATCATATAAACATTGTTCGGAATAAACCTATTACTATTTTTATCATTGTAACAAAAGAAGACAAGGGTCAGGTAACAGATCGTTTATAAGGAAATCAACAAGTATTTATATATTTTCATGTAAATTATTATAGCTTTTTCAAGCAAACAAACACAGTCTTCTGATTGGTAGTTTCTCACAGAAAGCTGACCTTGCATTTCTTTGTTAACTTTATCTGCCTACGCAAAGTCTGTTGTGATTGGTTGTTGAATCAGTCTTTGTTCATATTTTCTCACGACCAATATTTGCGACATAAACGTCGACGTAAATTAATGTCTACCAATTGGCTAGCAGCCTTTTCTCACCACATTATTAGTAGTAGTATTACTGATTATTCTTTAAAGTAGTATAGTTAGAGATTTTGTTTGTTTGATTTTTGATTTTTAAAACATTTTTTCTAAAAATTTAGATAAATCAATGCGTAAAGTATCAAAGAAGCAAAAACGTCAATCATTTTCAACGGAACCACTGATCACACCATTGCCTAATCAACCTATTTCAACGCTTTCATGTTTACTTATAGCAATTATATGGTTTCTTTTATTAATTTTTGCGTCTTTAACTATGTATAAGTGTATTACATTAAATGATGAAATGAATATTGATGAAATGAAATTACAAAGTGAACTTACCAGTGAATATGAATCTACTACAAATGAGGATTATCAGATAACGCCAGCAATGATAATGAATATAGACAAAGAACAAGTACGTTTACATGCCATATATATATATATATATATATATATATATATTTAATTATAGCTTGATTCCACAAAGTATTTTTGGTACAAGTATGGAATTTTTTCAGCATGTGATATCAGTAGCCCAAATTTCTCAGGCCGACCGTTGATATCAGGTGAGCGTCGGCTGGAGATCGAACTTGGGACCATGTGCATGGTCGGCGAGAGTCATAACCGATGGGCCACCGACATACCGACGACTCTACAATTTTTTTCAAAAGAATGGATACTGAACAAAGAGTACTCTTTTCGATTACCCCTTCATCATCAGGCTCTACATTTATACAAACATTATAGTGAATGAATGAATTAGTGTTATGAACGACGTTAATGTTGTTTAAATAACATCGAAACAATAATAATATTAATAGATTACAGCTCAGTAGCATCAACATAAAAGAAGCTGAACGTCAGAAAAATTAGGAAAGATGATAATACAAATTCATGAGTTTATAGTTTCTACTGAAGGCCAGGGCAATAGTAGGGGCTGGACTTGCTTCTTTTGAACACAGAGCGCTGGTTGTTTGAGGCAAATTGTAATAGCCTCTGCTGTTTGGAGCATGTGGTACTTCGATGATTTTGGCAGTTTACTAGGCACCCGGTATATTATAGAGAAGGATTCTTCGACTCTGGCTGGCTTTGTCGCCGGTTTGCACCAAATGGTCCAGTACCGAGATGTCAATGGTTTTCACTACACCTTTACTTAGCCATGCTGGGAGACGTTCTCGAGCCAGCACGAAAAATCAAGTTCCTAGATCAACGGCCAATATAACTTGCTTCACTACAAGTGCAGTTGAATTGGTAGATACAATTTATAGTGGCTGGTCTAGGTACTTCATCTTTCAGTGGAGGTAGCACCATCGGTTGTGTATAGAATAAGACGCGTAGTTCGCCAGCATTAAAAGTGATTTTCTTAATTTCCTCGTAATTATCTCACTTAGTATATCGCCCTTGAATCGCAGTCGTATATAAAGTGGCTTCTTGTTTACCGATAGTAAGTAGTCCTTTTCCGCTTTCTTTGTCATGTGTTTATTGATAAATTTGTCAGGATAGCTATTTTCACTCAATCAAGGTAGCATATACAATGCTTAATTAATCTTCAGTTACCTCTGCTGAGCATATAGCTCTAACTCTGTGGCTGAGGGTCTTCACTAAATTTCTTTTGTACTTGAAAGGGGCGAAGCTGTGAAAATGTGTATATTGTCCTGTCTGTGTCCCTTTTTATGCAAATTTTTTATGCCACCATCTGGTTTTCTTGTAAGTAGGACATTGAGGAAGGCAATTCTGTCTTGGGATTCCTCTTCACATGGGAATTTCATAGCCGAATGTACTTCATTGAATTTCTAACACATATACACAAGCATTATAACTAATAATTTGATTTTGATTATTTAAAAATTTGTTTAAAATTGCCTATTAACTGAACTATGTTTTTACTGACAAGTACAACGTTGAGCTTATCATGTAATCCTTTAACTAATCAAATCAATTGAAATCCCTGAAAATCAACAGTTAAATATTAATCTGATGTCCACTAACGACGATCGGCCTTATTCAAGTAGCTTCTTCCAGGGGGAAGTCTTGACCATTAGGGTCACTGGTTGGTGTCAGATGAGCTATATCGTGCATGAATCGACAGAAGTTGGATTTCATGAGTTTATCATTGTACCGAGTAGCAGCGGTAACAGGAATGTCTTGGATTCGAATGCCAGCACGGTAGGTGGGTGCGTAATGCTGAAGAGTCCCAAATCAGGCAGACGGACACATCTGGCCGTCTAGTACTTAAATGCTGGTATACCAAACCGATGTCAGCTCATGATGAAATCCTGCATACAACACTTACAGTTTATTTAAATCACTGAGGTTGTCTAAAGACGCTGTATACTGTCTTGTGAATAACTTTTATGATTACTTACAGGATTTTTATCATGAGCTGACATTGGTTAGAGAACCACTGGAAAACCACCATGTGAGTACTAGACAGCTGTTTCGTCCTATTTTGAGACTCGTCATCAGTACGCACCCACCGGGGTTCTAACCCAGGACCTTCTGGTTACAAGGCGAGCTCGAAGATCACTCAGCCACTGGGACCCAATTCAATGGCCCATGAGTTCTAACTTCTGCCAATCCACGATATAGCGCAACCGTAGGCCAATGTCTTCGGAGAGTGTTTTATGATTGCACTGATCAATCATCAAACAGTAACCAGTGTCTTGTTTCTAGATCTCTTTTTTGTTGTTTCTGAGTGAATTCTATCCATCATGTGATGCAATTCAGCAGTTATGTCCTTGTCTGTAACATTAGATGAATGAGCATGGTTTAGATTTCCTACAAGGCATGAATTTCTTTCAGTTTCCAGACTAGTCATCCTTGCTCATAAAGTGTCAGCAAGAAAGTAAATCAGACCTAGGGCTCCTAGGCTGATTGCCTTCGACTACTTAACAACAAATACTTATAACTGTAATCAGATGGAATTACAATAACAGTGGTAGTAATAATAATAAACCTGTTTTACATTTATACCAAGTCATTAGATGTATTAGATAATATTGCATGAATCGTTTATCGTAGAACAATAATTCCTGTAATTTCCTAGCCTAAAAATTCAACTAAAACCTATAGATATCTAAGATGAATGAAAATACCCTTTGTTCTGTACTGTCTTACGCTTTGTCTGAAGGACTACAGATTATAAGGATTCATTGCCAATAACGCATGTGGTTCGGGTGTGATCTCCGGTCACAGATGCACTCCTTTATCTAACTAAGCCATTAATAAGACCGATTAAAAGGAGGGAGGTTGGACATGAGGCTAGCTAGTAACCCCACCCCGTGAAAATAAACACCGAAATTTCAAAGCTCTAGCTTGAATCCCTATGTTCCACTGGGAACTTTAAAAATTTAGGTAGTGTACTTCATATTATTCATATCCTCTCAAACGTTAGTTTATTGCTGCTGTAGTCTGAGATCAGAGAATATTTGAGTACAGGTAACCTATATTGATTGACATTCGTATACGTAACAGGTGTGTTGGTTAGGCTTTCATAATTCATCAAACAACAAGCCTTTTGACACTAATAGTATAAGTAGTATCATAATTTCTCATTTGTCTTTTTTTTAAAGGTAGATTGTTTTCAGTTAATTTCTTTTTTCCATTCCCTTTCTATCTTCTGAGTGAAACATAGAACTTCAAGATTTAAACTTGAAAGTTCCAGTGGCAGTGTTACTTTGATCGGAGTGGGTTAGCTAGCCCCACATCCAACCTTCCCTCTTTTACATGCATGGTAAACTAAGGAGAGGTTTTTTGGATTCACACCCAGGTTATGTGCATGGCTGACAAGCCATTTACCCCTAATCCATCAACTACTAATATGAGACATTCTGATTCCTTCACAATTTTAGATTACATACACAATGAAATCTCTAGAAAGTAATAATAAAATGCAGTAGTGATTTTCAAGTGTTTGTTTGTAAGGATTTGATTTATTTCATGGATTTAGATCACCGATGGATTTCAGTTAGAGAACCGTTGAAAACCAGCATTCGAGTAGTGGATAACCAGCTGTTTGGTTAGACTAGTTTTGGTGCAACACTACGACCAGGGTTCGAACCTACAACCTTCCAGTCACAAGGTGAGCTAGTTCGTAGACATTTCAGCCACTAGGACTCGAATTCTCAGTGGCCAACCCATGAATTTCAACTTAAACCAATTCGTGACTACTTTTAGTGCGACTGGCACCAACCAGTGTCATTGCTGGCTAGCATTTCGCCTCACTTGTGACCACTTGGTGAACTCCACTGGTCACGACTTCCCACTAGAACTCCAAGCAACTTCGCCATGTAAGCCAGTGAGGAGTTGGTTCCCAGTGGTTGAATTGTCTATGAGCTGTAATGATTATTATTCCACACTCAACTTTCACTTCCTCTTTTGGCGTATAATTCCTCATTTCTGCCAGCTTATGATGTAGCGAGAAGATATTGCATGATGACCTAAAGTATACGTGTTTATATCATCAGCCAGTGCTTCTCACTAACTATTATCTGGAAAAATTTAACTTAGAGTTCATCACTGATCACTGATTTTGATTTTTTGATTTTTGATTTACAGCTTGATTCCACACTGTATTTTAGGTACAAGTATGGAATTTTCAGCATGGATATCGGTAGCCCAAATTTTGCAGGCCGACCATAGATATCAGGTGTGCGTCGGTGCGGGCTCGAACCCCGGACCATGTGCATGGTCGGCGAGAGTCCTAACCACTGTGCCACCGACGCACATTGGCCAGTTTCAACAGAGAACTTTGCATTGATGCATACCAGTTTCAGTAGCCTCTCTCTCTCTCTCTCTGTGGTACACGAAGCAAGAGACGAGAGATTCAAAAGTGAGTAAGTAAATAAAATTGTGAGAGGAAAAATAATACTAATATGGAAGAACAGTAGAGTTATTTTGGAAAAGACTGACAAATCACAAAGATTGAATGCATCTGCGTTGTCAATGAGAACAAGGATTTTAGATCATATCATCAGCTGTTTCCAGCCTTTACCGGCTCTTACCATCCAGAGGACCCTAACCAACCAGTCAGGAAGTCTACACCTTGCTACATAGCTGGATGACTGGCCTTAACTAATTGTTATGGATTTGATTGACTGATGAAGTCATGTTTTCGTTTGATCACCACTAAGTCTTTTCCAACTTAACTAATCTCATGTCAGCTAACATTGCCCATCATATTGAGGAAGGCATACTCAGCTATACATGTCCTAAACATCTCTCTCTCTCTCTCAATCGATGTGATTTCATGACCTCTTATCTAAATCCAACCAAATCAGTGATTTAAACATTAGATAACTATTATGCTCGTTTATCAGCTGTATAGTCGATTTGAGTCAGCTTAGTTAACCAAATCAGGTAAACTCAACGAAATTTTAGCTAGCTACTCAACTGGTTAGATCATCTAAATGGGATATGCTTTCATTACAATGGTTGAAATGAACAGCAATCAATACATTTATGAATTGTAAGTATCCAAACTGTGGATGTTACCAATTTCCTAGAATAATTTGAGCACTAAGTCAGCTTGATTCATTATAAATCATTTAAAACAGTGTGTTTAAGTGTCATTCGATACATAGAAAGCAGACAGCTGAACAACTTCAAAGATTACTTACTTCATATAATATTAAAGTTCATTTCAAGCTCTATAATTCTTAAGAGAAAGCTTTAGTGATTAAAAGTCAGAGATAATAATAATAATAATCTAGTTTATTCCAAAACAGAGAGTACTTATAATACAGAATAGAATTCTCAGCATTTCTCACAATATTGCATCTGATTTACTCAAAATATAAATAAAATTAAAAATTAAAACAAAAATTAACCAGAGGTATTTCTCCTCGTTTACGTTATAAAGTCAAAAATATTTGAAGTACGAAATGAGGGAAATAAATATTATATTAATAAAAATGAGTTTGTTTCAAACAGAACTGTCAATTCAGTTGGGAAGTTTTAGCATGTCATAGAGCATTGAATCCTATGTTCTGTTGATATAGTATGGTGATGGGAAATACACAATTAACAGTTATAACACAGCTTAAGTTATATTCACACTTATGAGAAATAAATGTTAATAAAAACACAAAATTGAGAGGAATATAAATATAAGAATTACAATAACAATAAAGTTTGATGTTGTAAGGGTGGAGGAAATGGTTTATTTAGTAGTGCAAAGAAGGTTAGTTAGTTAGTTAGTTGACGTCTAACATTATTTTCATCACATAAAGTACGTGCCGTGAAATATGGTATAGTGTAATTTTTATACTAAGACGTACGTGCACAAAGTCTTCTGAAAAGACTTCTTGTTTTACCTGAGAAGATACAAGGTTGGAGCTGGGGGTGCTGGTGTGCACGCTCACAGTCTGACAAGATTCCTTTAGCAAATTTGTTGCATGACACTAAATGCCTATCAATGATAATGTTAACGATATGGCCCAAAGGGATACCTCTGGCCCTACAGACAGAAAGTCATCAAGAAGTATGACATAATCTGTTTTAACCAATCCAGGAAAGAATAAGGGTGAGCAGTAAAGAAGAATAGGTTAGATGCACGAGTTGACAAATTGTAAGAGGAGGGGTTGAGTTATGCCTGAGTGCCTTAACTTCTTAATGTAAAAAGTCAGGCGAAATGCTCTTTCCTAAATCGCTTAGACATGGGAAGATCAGGATAGGTCAGTAGAAAGAATTAATCCAAGATACATAACTTCAGACTTGATTCCTATAGCAATATCATCAATTTTGCAACCATCATAAGAACCAACAGCTTCATTTATCTTTGCTTTACATCGGAAACTGAAATTAACAGTCTGACATTTGGAGGGATTCAGTTTAAGGCCATTAGATGAAGACCAGTTGCTACTTCCTGATAGAAAGCTGTTCATCTTAGGACAGTCTGCCTAGGAGTTTCGCAAAATGACACAAAACAACTACGTCTATAGGATAAGGTGTTCAGTATGTGAGGCTTTCCTTATAGGTAATGGAAAGCAGCCAACAGATGAAGGTGAGAGTGAATAAACACAGGCTATGCACAAATCGTCTGCCTAGAAATGAAGTAGAATTAAAGAAGATTTCAGCATGTTTAGGAAAAAAATCAAAAGAAGATTGCTTCTGAGCATTTCATGGTGTAAGCCACAGCTTCTTCTTCAACTGAAATATTCACATTTTAATAACCATCAAAATATGTAATCTTTGATTACATAAGTCGAAGTGGGCGCCTTTGAAGGGCACACGTTGGCAGACAGTCATCACATATTTGTAATGACTAACGTAAAACTGTCATTTACGCGTATTTGCCTGTATGAGCGCTTGTGCATTTCGTTTGTTATGTAGAAAACACGTCAAAACATGATAATATTTTTACAGGGGACTGAATATTTTCTGTATCTCCTCCCATCCGGTTTGCTGTATTAGAGTCTGCCACACAGATGGTGATAAGTCTATCGCTTCTCTCTCCATTTACTGCATTCGATATGGTTAAAATATGCAGGGTTGGCTTCATAAATCAGCTTTTCTTCATATGTTGAATGAAAGCCTCTTTCTAGAATTTCCACATTGTTGAAATTGATCTTATATCCTCTATAGTATGGTTTGTAAGGGTTAGTTTTGTTTTTACGAGTTGATCACGGATTGATATCAGTTAGAGAACCATTGAAAACCAGGGAGTACTGGACAGCTGTTTCATCTTAGTTTGGGAATCATCGGTAGTACCCACCCACCCTACCGCCGGGGTTCGAACCCAGGACCTTCCGGTTACAAGGCAAGCTAGTTTGTATACCATTCAACCACTGGGACCCGATTCAATGGCCAGTGCATGAATTCTAACTTCTACCAATTCGTGATTTAGCGCGACCGGCATCAACTAATGTCGTAGGTGGGACATCCATCCTCATACGCGACATCTGGATGAATTCCACTGGTCCTCTGTCTAGTAGTATGCATTGATATAGCTGATTCTTTTTCTAGAATCTTTAAGTGATTTATAATCAATTATGAATTATTAACATAAGAGCAAGTCAGAATATCTTTAAACAGCATCCTCTGCCGTGATAATAGACTTTGTAACTAACTATAAGGTTAGGTTGGTAATTGTTCTAGTCTGAATGATAAAAATGCCTTGAAATCTACTCTTATCATCTCAATAAACTTGTTAGCATAAAAGTTATTTTCTATAGTTGGTTTTTAAGGATTAGTTTTGCTTTTACGAGTTGATCACGGATTGATATCAGTTAAAGAACCATTGTCCCACCTACGACATTGGTTGGGGTTGCGTTAAATCAGGAAATGGAAGAAATTAGAATTCATGCGTTGGCGATTGAATCGGGTTCCATTGGCTGAATGGTATACCAGCTAACTGGCCTAGTAACCGGAAGGTCGTGGGTTCGAACCCCAGCAGTTGGATGGCTGCGTACTGGCAATGATTCCCAAACTAGGATGAAACAGCAGCTGCCCAGTACTCCCTGGCTGGCTTTATAGTGGTTCTCTAACTGATATCAATCCGTGATCAACTCAAGAAAATAAAATTTATTTCCCGGAAAAATTCCAGTTGATTTATTTTCAGACTGAATGCATATGCCTCTCCAGTTATGACGAAAACTAGGAACACAAGTGAATTCGAACCAAAGACATCTAGACAGTGATGTAATTTGCAATAAAAGTGTTCATTGATTTATTCAAAGTGTTTTCCTTTTTAAACATCTCTGCGTCAAGGTAGTTCATGAACTACTATCATTTAAAGAACCATCAAAAACAAGAGAATACTGAATAACACCGTCTTAATTTGGGAAATTTTCAATGGAATGCAAACATGATGTCATCAAGAGACATTGAACTCAGTCAGGATCAATAGTATCCATCAAGTTAGTAATCTGTGAATACAAGCACTCATAGGTGACAGTGAAAATTTGTATCACTATGTCGTATATCAATTATTACTGTTATTATTATTATTTCCTTTAGTTCAAAGAGGAATATAAAGCTTCAACAGTGAGTCTCCATTGCGTTCGGTTCTCTGCCAACGTTTACACCTGGCTCCACGTCTGTGCACATGCTTTCGTCTCCTCTTCAAATAACCTCCTCCATGTCACCCTTGGACTACCAACTAGCCGCTTCCCATTTGGGTTCCACTGGAGCGATGGCCTGACGTGTGATGTCACTTGGTGGCTTCCTCAGAGTGTGGCCAATCCATCTTCATTTCTTCTGCATATTTCTTGCACAATTGGTTCTTGCTAGGTTGGTTCGCTCCCAGAGATCCCTGTTCCTGATTTACTGTGGCCGGACATCTGATCTTTAGTATTGAGCGAAGACAGCTGTTGATGAAGGTCTGTAGTTTGTTCCAAAAGCCCTTCGCGACATGCCAAGTCTCTGATCCGTGCAGTAGCACTGACTTCACATTCAAGTTGAAAATCCACATCTTATTTTTCATACTGAGTGCCTCTGATCTCCACACAGACTTGAGAGTAATGAAAGCTTGTCTTGCTTTCCCGATTCTCACGCTTTGATATCCTTGTCAGTTCCGTCCACGTATAGCCGAAACTATCCTCTCCAGGCAGGTGGGTAGGTAAAGGAGGTGGCTTCTTTCAGATTTCTCCCATTTATGCTGATTGTTGTCTGTTTTGGTCACTGTGGTTGTTGCTGTCGCTGTTGGCCAGCAATCATCATCACCTCTTTTTTCTATATGTTCACCTGAAGGCCTAGCTTCTCTGGATGCTTCTTCTGCCAACATGTTGCTACTTTTCACTTGCATATCTTCCAGTTAGTGAGAAATCAGACAAATATTATCGGCGAAGTCTAGATCCTTCAAGTATTTTGTGTTGGTCCATTTTATGCCTGTCTCCTCGTTTCTAAGGGCTCTGTCTGTTGCATTATCCAATTTACCACCCGTAACCAGAAAAATCATTGGCGATAGTAGGCAGCCAACCAGCCTTGTCTTATTTCCATCTTCACTTCCAAGGATTCCGTGAATTTTTCGTTTTGGATTACTTGGCATGCAGCGTTGTCGTACAACTATTGGATAAGATGTACAATTGTTGGCGGCACCTAGTAGTAGCGGATTAGTTACCAAATCACCTCTTAATGGACGTTGTAGTACATCAAAAAAAGTTAAAATTCATGAACTCCTAGACACTGCTCAATGGCTAAATGGTCAATGAGCTGGCCTCATAATCTGAACATCCTAAGTTCAACAAGTTCATAGCTGTGTACTTTTTAAGATTCTAAACCGAGAATTAGACATCTGTCTAGTATTTTATCATTTTCAAGGAGTTTTGACCAGTGTTACTTCCTGATCTGGTTTAAAATTGATCAATTAAAAATAATTCCCCTCCACGTCTTAGAGTTCCTCACATATGATATATAATCAAAGTGAATCAGTATACAATGCATCATTAAAATTTCTTCTTAATTCATGAATCATTGAAATGATTGTATTTAATTAATAAATTTTTCATTTCTTTTTATCTTGTTTATTTATCTCATATCTTGTTTAAATAGCCAGATAATCTTTTAGAAATGTTTGCATTAGAGACGAACGATACTAACATGAAAACTATGGAAACGCTACAATACTTGATTGAAATATATCATGATTATTCTGAGATTTCAGAGCATTGGAGAGAATTATGGATGAATGATGTATGTATGCTTCAAATGTTATCCTATTTTTGCATTGTTCTCTTTCTCTCTCTCTTTTATCAATAATTGTTCTGTAACTAGAATATCTTTATTAAGTAAATAGGTTAAAAACTTAAGTGTGTTCGTCGGTAGCTCAGCCGTTAGGACTTTCATTGATCATGCATATGGTCTGAGGTTCGATTCCCGGCCGACGCACAAGTGATATCAATGGTTGGCTTGCAAAATTTCGGCGACTGATATCCATGCTGAAAATTCCATACTTGTATCAAAAATACGGTGTGGAATCAAGATATAATCAAAAAGAAAAGAAAGTTATATATAAGCAAACAGAGTGACATAACATAATTGACGTGATTGACTAGCATTCACCTACAATTTGAACAAAAGTCAAGTGAACAACAATGGTATTAAGGGGTAGAAATTTAACAGGAGGTGAGGGAATAAAATAATACAATTAAGAACCAGAAATAAAAATTACTGGCCCAGTGTTAAGATAGATTAGGCCGATTGTAGATTTTACTGACTGGACAAACTTCTTTTGTATATAGAATTCAAGAGTTGACATGAGAATTGCTATTGCTTCTGTGTTTTGAAGAAGTTTGATTCACTTATTGATTGTATCAAACAATGTGCATCAAGAATCAAGATTGGTATTCGATCTTCCACACACATGTGTCATAAGCAGTCCGCTCTGTCCTCCTTTATGGCTGTGAGACGTGGCCATTGAGAGTGGAAGATATGAAATGATTAGTTGTCTTTGATCATAGTTGCCTGCTCTCTACCTCCCGTGTGAAGTGGTACAGTAAGGTGAGCAATATTGAGGTGAGGCATCAGTCTAGTGCTAAGTAGGCGGGAGGGGAAATTAATTGACGAGGCTGTGAAGCTACATAAACTGAGGTGGTTAGGACATGTGTTACGTATGCCTAGTCATCGCCTTCCTCGACAACAGGCAATGTTAGCTGACATAGGGTCAGCTGGAAAAGAGCTAGTGGTGGTCAAACCAAACCATGGCACTAGTCAATGAAATCCAAGACAGTTACTTTAAGCCACGTAGGAAGGTGTATACTTCCTTGCTGGGGTCCTCGGGACGGTAAAAAACAATGGCTGGAAACGATTGGTGATATGGCTCATAATCGTTTTCAATGGCTAATACAGATGCATCCATTCCTTGTGATTTATGATTTCCAATAATAGTAATAATGATTTACTTTATTCCGAAAGCAGTACTTGTTATACAGAATGGAATTTTCAGCTTTAATCACAATAAAACTATATCGTTCTTCGCTACTACTATACCTTGGTCTAACACCTCTGTTTACTGTTTCTATTATGCATTTCTTCTACTTTCTTCTCTTGCTTTCTGTGCTACATGGAGGGAGTGTGGCGACTTGAACTTCCGCACATATGTGCAAAATTCTCTGTCGAAAACAGACAGAAGAAGTTTAATTCATACTGTTTTAGGGAGATTCTCCGTATTCTGTAGATAACCTTGAATTTGGTTTGTAGGTAAGCTTGGTGCTCAGATTCGACCAGGTGTTCCAGGATAGATCTATGACAGGAGGATCTTTTTTCTCCTTTATAAAACCATGACTGTGGGTAAATGTTCGATGATACATTTGGATAGCAAATACTGTGTCCGGCCGAAGTAGCTATTTCTACACGATCGGGCGAATTGTTAAATGCACACCGACGATGCCAGAAGTGTTGGCTTATCTTTCAGGTTCATGCAAATCATTGGTTTCGTAGAGAAAGTTATTCAAAATTTGGCCAACAGGAAGGTTTTCTTCAGTGAGCGGGATAGGCGGTTTCGAAGTAATTCTTCCGATATGTCTCCCTTGAATCGTAGATTGAAGTAGAGATTTTCGGGGGCAGAAATGACGCATCTTTGGAGATATTCATTTCATCGCTAAGGAAATTTACAACAGTATATGCGAGCGATTGTACAAACATGAAGTAAGTAGAAATCAACAGAGTTGTTACATGAAAATAGAAGTGGTTGGATGATTTTCTCTCGTATGCATAGCTCTGGTTTCTCCAACTTAACGATTGGCTAAGGCCTCAGCAATACAAAGGAGTCGAAAACATATAGCCTTTGGTAGGCTGTTCTTCACTTTGTAGATCCCTTTGAAGCAGGAGCGTTTGGTGAGATGAAATGACTAGTGTTGACGAGATGGTCGATTATCGCACTCCTTATACAGCCACTACTACCTCGTTATAGCTATGCGGGATAGTGTTCTTGAACCCTTTTGGACAGGATACTCATCTAAACTTTTTATTACATTTGTAACTTTTAGAACTCTCACATAATTCCATATTTTCCTTTGTTTCTACGTAAATCCAAATCACAACTCACTCACTAAACTATTCATCTCATTACGTAATTGTATCACGCTTATTCAACTTCTTCTATATATCGTTTTACATTAATAACTATGTTTTTGACAACACATCACCACTACCCTCTTACCAGTCTTTACCCCCTCCTACCTAGTTACAATTTGATTACTCAGTACATTTTTGAAGTGTTTTGACCGTACTTACCCTAACTTATTTTTATTCTTAGCGTCGGTGGCATAGCGGTTAGGACGCTTGCCGACCATGCACATGGTTCGGGGTTCGATCCCCGGCCGGCGCACTCCTTTACCTCACTCAGTCAGAAGTAAAGCCGGTGAAGAGGAAAGGCTAGGTATGAGGCTAGCAACCCCATCCTGTAAAAATAATCACCACTGCTACAGAAACTTCAAGCTTCTGGCATGAAGCCCTATGTTCCACTGGGTAACGTGAAGGAAAGAAATCATTTTTATTCTTATTTGACAAACTTAGTGTGCACACACACATACAAAAATTATATATATATATATAACTGTGATTGTACAGGTGAGTGAATCAGTTCACTGCGGAAAAGAGACTCTTCGCTGAACTACCTCTTTTGTTTTTAAATTTAAATAACTCAGTAAGATGTACCCATTTTTGATCTAATAGGGTTTTTGTCAAACAGCGTTATAGTGTAGAGACATTTATAGTATTAGCAGTGACATAATGAAGAATTTCATGATATGGAAAGGAAAGAATTGTAATAAATACAGTATTAAGTGTAATTCCAAACTAATCTGAAATTCATTTAGAGATCTTCTTCACTTATTCAGTCTAAAGAACAAGATATCAGTTTTCATCACCAATTTTAAGTCAGTCAATTCTGTGGTATGGGTCAAAAACTTGCACTGTGCCTCTAGAAATCCATTGCTAACAGGCCATTGCGAACTTTTATCAACGGCTAACGTCTCTCTTGCTCAGTATTGAAGATCAGAAATAATTAGCAACAAGAAACTCTGCGAATGAAGCAGCCAAGAACCGACTACCCGAAAAATATGTAGGAGAAAATGGAGGGGGACCGGGCACATGCCAGTGATGAGATCGATAGGTGACATTGGGGTCAATACTGGCTAGCCGTCAACTGGGACCAGAATGGGAAACTACAAGTTTGATGTAGGTCCCAGGATAGTAAAGTAGGATAGTAAACTACATTTCCTGGATGTCTTGCTAAGTAGGAGAGAAGATGGGTCACTTAGGAGAAACGTGTATAGAAAAAGCACATTCACAGGGCAATACACATACTTCTTTAGTTACGTGCCGATTAAATATAAAAGGAATGTTGTAAAATGTCTCGCAAGCAGAGCAAAAAAGATATGTACGGATGACTTCTTACAAAAGGAATTTGAATATATTCATGATTCCTTGACGGTGATGGGGTGTCCGAGTAGTTTCATAAAGAAACATATGAAAACGTCAGAGAGAAAACCTGAGACTATGACTGCATATAAAAAACCTCTATTTATTAAGTTACAATTTAATGGTGTCTTATAAAGTGAAATTTTATTCCAGAGACTTTCCAGGAGTATACGAAGAACGCTTTACGCATGTGATTGGGACACAAACGGGGGATAAGCTAGATAGTTTTGCTACATCTATGTGTATTTATCAGTTCAACTGCACCTGCGGTGACAGTTATTTTGAGCACACTACTTCTAGACAGCTTAGTCAACATGTTACTACTGTACATCTCGCATTGTGGTTTGGCAAAGGACAGACAAAAACAGTTCGTAGTTCAATTTTGTCACATTTAGCTGTTAGTCGTGATGTAGTGGAGAAAACAAGAGCTTTCAAAGTAATTCATCGTATCCCACCAAATCTTCCCAATAGTCTTAGTATTCTTCTACTACACACAGCTGAGGCAATAGGCATTTGAACTATTAAACCTAAACTATGCATTCAAAAGTAGTTCGTACAGCCATTACCCTCCCCTGTTGGCCTATGAAGATATAACCAACTGATGATGTCACCACCACCCCTTACTTATATTTTCAACCCCTCTCTTATCTGAATCCCTTAATCTTATCACATCTTCATTAAAAATGTGTTTCATTTACTTCACCTACAACCTAGCATTACGCAATCGGTTCATTTGTTTTTCTTAGCCTTTATCGACTGTTATGTCTACTAGAACATTTGTTTGTTTAATCGTGATGTTTTCGTTATTCGTGTTGTCACAGATCGCTTGACTTTTTCATGTTTATTGTTGACAGAACCGTTATTATTATTATGACTAAATGCACAATTTATATGCACCATCTTATTATCCTATAGACAGAACACCATGACTGGTTTATATTTAAATTTTAATTTGTAAAGTTAAGTAGATGTATTACAGTCAATTTTCTGTGTTTGGTTTGTAAGGGTTAGATTTGTTTTTCGAGTTTGACCACAGATTGATAACCGTTAGAGAAGCATTGAAAATCAGCCACAAGGAGTACTGGACAGCTGTTTCATCCTAGTTTGGGAATCATCGGCAGTATGCACCCACTAGGGTTAAAATTGATAGAAGTTAGAATTCATGCACTGCCCATTGAACAATCGGGTCGCAGTGGCTGAATGGTATACGAGATAACTTGCCTTGTAACCTGAAAGTCCTGGGTTCGAACCCTGGCAGTTGGGTGGGTGTGTACTGGCGATGATTTTCCAAACTAGGATGAAACATCTGTCCAGTACTCCCTGTGGCTGGTTTTGTCAATGTTTCTCTAGCTGATATCAATCTATGATCAACTCGTTAAAATATTAGAAAGTTCAGCTGATGAGATCTAATTGAAAACACAATATCACTGTTCGGTTAAATATGTCTTAGATAAAAACAAAAATGACCAGAATGTATGTATCACAATCATAATTATATAACTTATTATGTCATTGAGTAGTTTTTGTACCTTGAAATTGATTAGCATTTTATTCTCCTTGATGTCTTTTCTTTAAATATAAACAAATGTGCAACTACAAGGATCTTGAAGGTCTTGTGCAATCAAGTGAATTATTTCTCAAATTTGTAGAAAAAATGATAAGAAGTAATCAGAAAGGTAAATAATAGTTAAATAGGATTGTATTATGCTATGCTGTCATTTACTGATATGCCTATTATTATTAGTATTGCTTTAATTATGTTTATCATTGGAATGACTTGAATCTAATCGAGTGGACTGATATTTCTAAAACAGAAAAATACAATACTGCAATAACACTGATAAACAAAAAGTGTGTAACGATCAAATTTATTCGATTATGGTGGTATATCTGAAAGAACAAGAAACTTGTCTCTACCTTCTACTGTATTATAGTCGACAAGAACTTCCTTGAGACACACTACATCATGAAATTTCTCAAACACGGGGTAAAAACGATTACTCATCTTCAGTATTTTAGCGGTTCTATTCAGCAAGAGCATCAAAACTCAAATTTTCTTCAACAAAGCCATCAGATAACTGCTATTCAGGTAATGTAGGTTTCTAAATACGAAACAAGTATTGTAAGATAAAATTAGTCAAGCAAAGTTCAGCTACTGTAAAAAGTACCATAAAATCGAGGAGGAGGAGGAGAACATTCTCAACGAAATAGGTCGGATCGATCAAAAGTACAGCCCACAATAATTACGCACACACACCTACACACACACACACGAATGCTTCCGTTCCCACAGACAGTCAGTCCCCGGGCAGAATCATCTTCATTTACTCAAATAAACTCATATGGTTAAACAAAAAACATACTGTCAATGTACACACAACCACAAAGAGAAGTATCACAATTAAAGATTAAACAAGGACAAAAACAGATAATAATAATAATAAGGGTCGACATCAATATGTGATGTGCAAATGTCAAATTCATTATTTACAGTGTAGGGGGGGGAACTTATAATAATTACAAAACTATTCATAAGAACTGTGATCAAGATTTGACCGAATAGTTGGAAACTAACTGAGATCCGAGTGAGAAGTAGACACTTGTAAAAAAATTATATTTGTAAAGTCTCAGCGAAATTGAAGGCATTAGAATCGTATCTTCGTTCCACGTTATTTACATTAATAGAGGTTCTTTACCGTCAAACAGAAGGCATTGCTATGGGATCACCAACATCTCCGCTAGTCGCTAATCTGTTTATGCACTCATTAGAAACAAATGCAATTATGAGATGCCTTAGTCCTCCAAAAATGTGGTTAAGACACGTGGAAGATACCTTCGTCATAATCAAACGTAGTTTGTTAAATGAACTTTTTTCATTTAATAAACAATATGTCAGAAACCATCAAGTTTTCCAAAGAGGTTGAATCCGATAAGAATGAGCTGGCGTTCCTGGACTATTTAGTAAAAAGGAAACTAGATGGCAAATTTGAAATAAACATTTTCAGAAAGCCGACAAATTCGGACAGATACCTAGATTACTATTCAGCTCACCCATTTACCACCAAAGTAATTGGGGCCAAGAACCTGATTAACAAAGCCAAACGTCCAGTTACTGAGGTGGAAGAGATTAGCAAGGAACTAAAATTGGTACAGTCTACTCTTGAATCAAATAATTATCCTAAAGCCTTCATAAAAAGATATTTAAAATGTGAAGATAAGGAGGATGGATCGAAACCTGTTGATAAGATCTGGGTTAGTACAGCGGTGATTTCTTACCGCAAAGAAACATCCGATGAAATAAAGCGAATCCTTAACGAACATAACATAAGAGTGTAATTTCGTGCATCTAACACCTTACGCTCATTACTGGTGAAGGTTAAGGATAAAACAGAACAAGATAACCAGCAGAATTGCGTATACCAGATCAGTTGTGGGGACTGTGACGCCGTATATGTGTAAGAGAAACTTCCAGACAGGTAAATATAAGAGTGAAAAAGCATAAACAATGTCTAAAGTTGGTTCAAAAGACCTCTGCAGACTTGAAGAAGCTAGAAAACAAATCAGCGATTGCACTGCATTCAATAGAAACGGGACACAAAATCGACTTTGATAAGACCAGGGTCCTACAGAAAGGTTTTGGTTCATATAAAGAAAGACTGACTGCAGAAGCCCTACATATATGGGTGAATCCCAACAGTTTAAACAGACGTGAAGGTGTGATGTTAGCTGATGCATGGAAAATCCTGACTAATAAATAAAATTGGATATGTATCAACAACTAGTCACACTTCGTCAAATTCCCGATTGTCTACGTCTTCTTATGGAGAGGCTAATAAATGTTTTATGACTGTTCACCCACACACCATTGTATTCTGCATATACACATATTTTAACAAAAGTAGACTAATTTTGAAAGTCTAAAGTCAAATTTTGATCACAGTTCATACAATTTTTGTTTATTATACGTGTTGATGCCTGCTTCATAACTCATGATTGGACAAAGTGTTCAAAAACAAGAGATGTTCCTTTTGTATATAAACCTATGTTATGTTAATTCTGATTAATTTCCCTGAACAAGTTTGGACCAGACTGCCAAACGAAACATTGGAATTAACCATTTCAATTTCTCTAAGATTTCACAAATACAATTTTTTTTACGAATTACAATAGTAGTTGAAAGGTCTAAACATAATTTTAAATTTTATGAATAGATCTTCAAGAGTTTGGTTTGTAAGGATTAGATTTGTTTATATGAGTTTGACCACGGATTGATATCAGTTAGAGAAGCTTGTCGATGAAGAAAGGAAGACGAAATTTGCAGTATAAAATGATATCGTCATTCTATTTCACAGGTTCTCATCAGCTGACTGCAGACTACCTGAAATTACAATGGTTATATAGATGTTAATAACATACTTTAATGTTTGAGTGGTAGTAGAGAAGAGATACTATAAAATTGATGCATCCAAAATGAAAGCATTACAATTTTTAGTTTAAGATTTCATCATCAATTTGTGCACTGCTAAAGTTGAAAATAAGGGGGAGGGGTAAGACAAAAAACAGAAAAAATTAGTTAACAGAACAGTGTTAGCTTGTAGGTTCACATAGCAACTCAAAAAACAAAAGCGGTTACAGTTTATGAGATTAAGATTTGTTCAGTGAGTTGAGATCACTGAATTAGATGACTAATTAATGTAATAAAATTCTGATACCAAGGTAGTGAGAGGTTAATCACACTCTCTTTCTGTATTCATAAGTCTGGTTTAAATCGTTTGATTGCGATCGCCTCTGCAAATCGTAGTAAATTTGCTGTCTTTTGTCTATTTAATATTTTGAAGGACTTAGAAATCTCTACGAGATGTCCGGTATCAACAATGTGTCTGGTAATTGCACTCTGAGAATATTTGCTTCCTTTCAGGCACAGGTTTTTGGGAATATGTTCAGAAAACCGGATAGAAGCGCTTCTTTCATTCCTTCCAATGTACTTGCTCCCGCAAGTGCATGTAAATTCATAAACGCAGTTGGAGGTGACATCAACAGGGTATTTATCCAGTTTTGAGTGGCTTATAGAAGAAATGGTGCTGTATAATGTTATGAGGAGGTCAATCGCGAGCCCGAAAAGCTGAGTGGTAACATCTCTGACTGCAGCACTGGGTGACGCAGGTTCGAAGGAACGTGGGTTCCTTCAAGGTTGCAGATATATATATATATATATATATATATAGAGAGAGAGGGAGGGACCACCAGACAATGCCATAAACAATTATCTGCCCCCCAAACCTCACTTAGTATGTAACAACAGAAGACAAGGGCCGGCAACAGATCGTTTTATTACGGAAATCAACACGGATTTATATATATTTCCTGTACATTATTATACCTTATGCAAGTAGACAAACGCAGTCTTCTGATTGGTTGTTTCTCGGAAGTTAAGCAGACAAACGCAGGCATCTGATTGGTTGTTTCGGGTAACATCGAAAAGTGGAGCCATCTATCTGCGAATCATATTTGCCCACGTTAAGTTTGCTGTGATTGGTTGTTGAATCAGTCTTTGTTCATATTTTCTCACGGCCAATATTAGTGACCTAGACATTGACGTAGATTGATGTCTACCAATTGGCTAGCAGCCTGCTCTCACCACAAGTAAACCCTACAGATCATGACGTCTCACTATAACTCCAGGAACTCTATCTCATAAGATGACATTGAGTAGTTTGTTACGAAGTAATATTGCAACGACAGAAGACAAAGGATGGGCAACAGATCGTTTATTGAGGAAATCAACAGATATTTATATATACATTATTAGTCAATATTATTAGCGGAGAAGCAACGTCTTCTGATTGGTTGTTTCCTTGCTGACCGTTATTCTGTACTGCTTGTGAACGTTTCTTAAAAAGTTAAGCCATATATCTGCGAATCGCATCCGTCCACGCAAAGTCTACTGTTATTGTTTGTTGAGTTAGTCTTTGTTCTTGGTTTTTTATTCTCATGACCAAGATATGGGACGTAAACATTGACGTGAATTACTGTCTACCAATTTTGGCTATCAGATAGCTCTCACTACAATATAAGCACTGATGAAATACAAATCTAAGAGTGAAATACAAACATACTCTATTATTTAATTTACTATTAACTTTCTCATTGATTGATTGATTGATTGGACCGAAGTGCTCGGCCTCAAGTTGACATATCAACTCCTTATGCAGATAATTTGATAATGTTTGATTATTTAAATTGAAGTATATTGATGAATATAGTGTCCTAGCATCACTCACTGTGGAATTCAAGTACATCTAGATGACGAGATAGCCTCAAATAAGACGAAATGAACACTGTTTTGTATTCGCCACTGCTAGTCACTATCCATCAAATTGCTCCATACTCCATTATTTCTTAATTTAATTTACTCATACAAAGATAGTAAAACGGTACACTGTTGCCTAGAATCGCTTTTTACCATCAAGAAAATAAAAGACAATTCAGTGAAGAAGGTCCTGGGTTCGAACTCCAGTGAGTGCGTTCTGATGAAGAGTGTCTAACTAGGACGAAACAGCTGTCCAGTACTCCCTGTAGGTTTTCCAATGGTTCTCTAACTAATGTCAGCTTATGATGAGATCCTGTAACCAATCAACCAAATCCCTACAAATCAACACTTGAAGAAAATTTTCTTTATCAACAAAGTCATCTTCAGAGGCTGTCATACAAATGTATTTCTGCTTACCAAAAATGTATAGTAGCTCATTATTGAGCAATAGGGAGAGGGGCTTGACACAATTGATATATAATTACTTAGAAGTGGCTTCAAAAGTAAACATAAAAGTTATACATTAATCAATACTCAACGGCACAAAGGAAGAAAGCGTTAGAAATTCTGATAAGGTTGAAATTGTTATTGAATGAGATGAAAGGTGGTAGTTGATTTTCCATTTAAAAGTGTGAACAAAGTGAGAAAGTGTATATAAAAGGAAAATATCAGAGTGATAATAGTGAATTAATTATTAAAGTAAAAGCAAAATAACCTTTAAAAATTAAAAATATGCAGGGAAGAACTAGTGAAGAGGTTAAGACCATGGTAGAATAAGAAACTGGATAAACGTTTTCTGTATACAGACTTCGGAGTTGTATTGACAAATTTCCACACCTCTGTTATACATAAATGCCAAGACCCAATGCCCTTTGTATCATTTAGTCTCAGCTTGTAGATAATCTTGAAAGATGACTCTGGTGGAGCTGCATGGCTTGAGTTCACCAAGTGCTCCAGGAATGAACTAGTAACTAACTATCTTGCATTGTTCTTTTGTCAACCATGCCGGATATTATTCAGAAATGTATTTGGAAAGTGTACGCTTTGTACAGCAAAAATATAACTAACTCCACAGGAGTAGGTAAATTTACAAAAACACGCACACACTGATTGAAGTGGCCCAAACTAGCAGTTTATATTACCATTATTATAATTATTAATAAGTTTCTAATGTTATTGTTAACCTTAAATTTGCTTTTCATTTATTTAGAGCCAATAAAATTCAATGAATTATTAGAAATTATAAGAAATTGTGAAAGAAGGATAGTTGATTAACAGGTCTAGATTAAATAGACTATTTTATTCATACTGTTTTATTTTGCTATTTGTTATTATTTTTATTATTGTTATTACAGCTTTCATTGTTAATTGTCTTTTATAAATAGAATAATTTGTATGTTTGTGTGTACTTATAATTGAAATGTTTCTATACTACAACTATTGTAACAACAGAAGACAAGGGCCGGGCAACAGATCATCTATGTGTTAACTGTATCCGCCTACGCAAAGCCTTTGTTTTCATTTCTCTCACGACCAATATTGAGGACATAAACATTGACGTAAATTACTGTTCACCAATTTTTACTAACAGCTAACTCTCATCACACTACAACTGCTGTAACAACAGAAGACAACGGCCGAGCAACAGGTCGTTTATTTAGTTATTTATTTGAGTATAGCTTGACTCCAAACGGTATTTTTGGTACAAGTATGGAATTTTCAGCATGTGATATTGGTAGTGCGTCAGCTGGGGATCGAGCTTCAGACCATAAACATGATCGGCGAGAGTCCTAACCGCTGTGCCACCGACACAGTTTGGCTTGACCTTTTGAATTTGTTAATAAACAGTCTTCTAGTGGTTTATGATTTCTTGACGATTGTTCTAACACATATAGATAAGTGACGAAGAGAAACGCGAATCAACTAAACTTACAGAAACTTAAAAGCCTAATAATTATTACTATCATGATTATAATACGAAACTCCATTTACTTTATGAGGTGCTCTTTAGAATTATTTTACTTTATTGCTTTACGTTCCTGGCGGCAAAACATATGGCTTCAAGCTAGAGCTATGCATTTTTCAAAGTAGTGGTATTTAAGCTTTACGGGGTGGGGTTGCTAGCCCCGCGTCCAACCTGCCCTCTATTTAACGGATCTTATTACCGGGCTTAACGAGGTTTAGAAGTATGGCGTCGATGGGGGATTGAACCCCAGACCACATTCGTGGTTGGCAAGCGTTCTACCGTCAAACCACCGACGCACGTTATTTACACCAGTCGACATAATCGTAGGATACTTATGAGATGTTGAAATGTATGATTTAATGTTATACGACGACAGACACTTGTACATGAATTCGACAGTATTATTTTGTATATCATGCTAACTGATGTTTTCTGAAGTGACTTCTATTCTGTATATATTTCACACATATTTGTTGGGTGCTTGAAATATCTCATCATTAACAAAGTAGGCGGATTTATAACACTCGCCTGTACTGAAGTTTTATGATCTGTGTGTCTGCACGGGATTAAGTTCATCATGACCTGTGAATACCGACTGGTGGATCATCATCATAGAAGCTGGCGAAAACAGTACATCAGCTTAAGTTGCAATGTTAAGAAGACGTGAACAAAATAAAGGAACAAAGGCAGAATAATACTATTCTGAAATAACAAGACAGTGTGTCTCGTTTACCCAAGTTCTTGATTTTTTTAACCAAACATCCCACGTTTTCAATCGCTCATCTTTATTCTTATATCAACGCTCTTCATCTTATTCATCTTGGGTAACTGGTTAATATTATTACCCTGTATACAATGTAGTCTGTTAAGAGTGAGTTTCAACCAAGTGTGAATAATCATCAGTGAAGGTTTCTATGGTGAATCTATCTATTACATTATGGACAAAACATTTAAGTCAAAAGACACCCAAATCACAAATACCTCTTTATTAAGTGATTATATCAAATATCCTTCTTTTGAAGTGGCGCCATCTGCTTTATCTGGTGGGTATTAGGACGTTTCAATAAATAGGCTGGAATACTCCAACCAGCATGATTTCATGAAAATTAATCAACAATTTGCGTTTAATTCTTGAAGCTATTGCCTTTCCTTAATCCATCACATTGTGTAGATATTAGTATCAAGTAACAATTTATGATGATGGTGGAACATATGTAACGCAGTTGAAAAATATATTGCCGCCAATAATATGTACGTCAGAAAAATTGAATCTTTTTAATGCAAAGTTCCATCTAAAAGGTGGCAAGAGTAAACAATAGATACCAAAGTCAAATTTATTTTATTTTTGATTACAGCTTGATTCCACACTGTATTTTTGGTACAAGTATGGAATTCTCAGCGTGGATATCGGTAGCCCAAATTTCGCAGGCCGACCGTGGATATCAGGTGTGCGTCGGCGTGAGCTTGAACCCCGGACCATGTGCATGGTGGGCGAGAATCCTAACCACTGTGCCACCGACCTTGATTTGACCAATCAGATACCTCAGCATTACACAAACGGTTGCTAGTCATAATCCTCGTTGAAAATCTCTCCTAGATTTGGCTTTTAACTCCTCTATAGAAAGTGTATTTATAGGGAGGAATAAAACATGCAAATGTAGTGGAGGGATAATGACTCTGGAAAAGTATTGCCGGGCTTCTGATGGCTTTACATTCAGATGCAACCACTTCATATGAGGAAGTCTGTATAAGTTGGTAATTCGTACATAATCGGTGATTTTTTTAGACACTTTCTTCTCGAAATCAAAACTCTCCCTTGGTTAATATATTGCGTGTATGCAACCAGTATCTGCTACATCTGGAGAAATAGAGAATACAATGGTTTGATATGTCTATAACCACTTGTATGAGAACCTGTGACCAGTTTCTGCAGCATATTAGAGACGAATACTCTGTATGATTCATTTTTATTACATATATCGTAGATTTACTTCTTTGTAAATCAAGTACCACTTTTCGCCTAGAGGAATCTGATTGGCTGTTTCAAGGTTATCTGAAGTTGGTGTCCATTGTCTACTGTTGCCTAAAAAGCACACAGAAAATATGACACGTCATTTAACCACTATAGCAACTAACTATGACGCTACAGTTAGCATTGTTACGCAATAGAACCACTCCTCCTTATTCATGAGTGTATTTCATCCAGACAAACCATTAAAATACTTTTCGACTATTTGACACTGTACACGCTTATATCCCCCGTAGAATATTGAGAAGTCTTCATCATTATGCTTCTTTCTGTGGCATGAACAGACCCAGTGACTGCTAAATTGGCCATTAAGGTTATTACAGGACATACCTGAAAACGTGACTATCAAGTTTGTCGGCAACAGACACCACCTAACTATCTGTACGAACATTTATTCATTTTCCTAATAGATGTGTAAATTATTGGTAGAGTTGTTGATAAGCTACACTTTACCAGCTCTTAATTAAAGTAATTTACCTATGTGCTCAATAATTCAGAGTACTCTTCCTAATCTGTAAGTACTGATGACGGAAGACAAATTACAAAGACTTAGTCACTAAGGAAATCTCCCCCAAGTGAGCAGTATATTTGAGTAAAATAAAAGGTAGACATTATCCAAAGAGAAAGGTATAGAACGTATCTAACGGATTTGGCTTTATCACAAATTATTCAAGGAATATGCGTATTGAAACCACAATGGAAAGATGCAAAAAGGCGTTGGAGGCAGTTCGTATGTGTTCACATAAAAACAAGGTCATATGACTTAAAAATATATGTATCCTTTGTCTAAACCACCTATTGTACTATATTTCCAATCTATATTTGGTGGTTTATTAACTTGAAAATTTATGAGCAGGTAGTTTACACAGTCTATCAAATCACACAAATCACTTATTCCATCTATCTCATCATTGATAAGCTGTTACAACTGATACATTAACCAAATGGAAACCAGTTGTATGCAAACTGTAATGACCAGTATGACAATACCTCAACACGAAGGACTTGGGTGAAATAAATGAACTTTAAATACAAACGGTGAAATGATCTGAAGGTGAAGCCTACAAAAAATAGGTTATTCAAAAAGACTGGTGTGAATAGCACCAAATTAGATCACGAAAACTTGTGAATAAAGGTAGATTTGACTTCGTTTTAAAGGTGCTCTAATGCTGATTGATGTAGAAAGATCTGACCGAATCTTTTGAAATATGAACACAGCAGAAAAGTTTAATTATCTCATAACTTTTTAACTAGCTTGTAAAAACCATTTTTATTTCTTGATCGTGATCGTGTCTTGTTGTTTCAGAACGATTCTAGGTTTTCTGGCAGCTTGCAATGCGAAGGGGGGGAGATACATGGTTTGTAGCAGAACAGTAGCACTGCTGTGACTTAAAACTTTCGTCCAGTTGATTAAGCCTCTAGCTAGATCAACAAACATTCTACAGAAAGTGACATTAAATGAGTTGAAAGAGAATTGAGAGAATGAATGCCCCTTTCCAAAAAAATAGAAGGTAGCGCATGAGGATTGGGTGTAAAACAGACAAGATCGTGAGAGCATAAGAAAGAGACTGACAAGGACAGAAGTAACAAAGAGATCAGAACAAAACAGTGAAGTATTTAAGAATAAGTAGGATATTTCTGGTGTCATTCCAACCGTTTAGAACTCGTCTACTTCTCAGATGGATGAGCATAAAGTAGCTGTTTTCGCCTGATGGTCTGACCTTCTCTTGAATTTACCAACTGATGATGAGTCTGGCACGTCCGTGAACATCCACAACGGGAAACTTACGGAAGCCTTCAAAGTGAGGACGGGAGTGAGGCAAGGCTGTCTACTATCACCAATGATCTTCCTGATTGCAATTGATTGGATAATGCGACAGACAACGGCAACCAACGAGGGAACAGGCATAAAATGGACTGACACAAAAGACTTGGAGGATCTGGATTTCGCCGATGATATATGTCTGATTTCCCATAAACTGGAAGATATGCAAATGAAAAGTAACAAGTTGGCAGAAGAAGCATCAAAGATAGGACTTCAGGTGAACATAGATAAAACAGAGATAATGAAGATTCCTAGCCAACATCAACAACACCAACAGACCACAATAAGCATAAATGGGAAGAACCTGAAAGAAACAACCTCCTTCACCTACCTGGGAAGCATCGTCTCAACTACAGGCGGAACTGACGAGGACATCAAAGCCAGAATCGGAAAAGCAAGACAAGCTTTCATTACTCTCAAATCTGTGTGGAGGTCAACAGCAATCAGCATCAAAAATAAGATCCGGATTTTCAACTCCAATGTGAAGTCAGTGCTACTATACGGATCAGAGACTTGGCGAGTCATAAAGAGCATCTCAAACAAACTTCAAACCTTCATTAACAACTGTCTCCGCTTAATACTCAAGATCAGATGGCCAGAAAAGATCAGCAACAGGGATCTCTGGGAGCGAACCAATCAGGAACCGATTGTGAAACAAATAGGCAGGAAGAAATGGAGATGGATTGGCCATACGCTGAGGAAACCATCAAGTGACATCACTAGACAAGCCCTCGAGTGGAACCCGAAAGGGAGGCGGCGAGTTGGTCGTCCAAGGGTGACTTGGAGGAGGTCATGCGAGGAGGAGATGAAAGCATGTGGACAGACCTGGAGCAGGTTGAAAAGGTTGTCAGAAAACCGAAGTCAATGGAGGTGCGCAGCTGAAGCCCTATGTTCCTCTAGGAACTAAAGGATACAATAATAATAATAAAGGAAGACAACTTAAAGTTTACTGTTCTTACTGCTGTGTATGGTGAACGACATTGTTAAGGTCACCCCTATGGTTATAATAGTGCCGTTTCTATAATAAATTTGGGGTCAATTGCAATAGGTGATGCCCTGTTTTAGTTCGATGACAGATTCGACAATCCTCCTTTGTATTGTTTCTAAGAGATTCATGTGTATTTTGGGATTGATGATGTAGTGACATTGTAGTCTCCTAATTTTGTAGGGTATAGGTGCAAGTGCTCCTAGCTGTCTACGAACAAATTAAATTTATCTGATGTCTTCGACTGTGTTTCCGGCACAACATGCACTTTTGCCTAATTAATCCATCAAGAGTAGCTCGGGGTCATATTCTGTCTCTCTGTCCAAGATATTTGTTTCACATATTATTATTATTTATTATTATTATTGTATCCTTTAGTTCCTAGAGGAACATAGGGCTTCAGCTGCGCACCTCCATTGACTTCGGTTTTCTGACAACTTTTTCACCCTGCTCCAGGTCTGCCCACATGCTTTCATCTCCTCTTCACATGACCTCCTCCAAGTCACCCTTGGACGACCAACTCGCCGCCTCCCTTTCGGGTTCCACTCGAGGGCTTGTCTAGTGATGTCACTTGATGGTTTCCTCAGCGTATGGCCAATCCATCTCCATTTCTTTCTGCCTATTTGTTTCACAATCGGTTCCTGATTGGTTCGCTCCCAGAGATCCCTGTTGCTGATCTTTTCTGGCCATCTGATCTTGAGTATTGAGCGGAGACAGTTGTTAATGAAGGTTTGAAGTTTGTTTGAGATGCTCTTTATGACTCGCCAAGTCTCTGATCCGTATAGTAGCACTGACTTCACATTGGAGTTGAAAATCCGGATCTTATTTTTGATGCTGATTGCTGTTGACCTCCACACAGATTTGAGAGTAATGAAAGCTTGTCTTGCTTTTCCGATTCTGGCTTTGATGTCCTCGTCAGTTCCGCCTGTAGTTGAGACGATGCTTCCCAGGTAGGTGAAGGAGGTTGTTTCTTTCAGGTTCTTCCCATTTATGCTTATTGTGGTCTGTTGTTGTTGTTGATGTTGGCTAGGAATCTTCATCATCTCTGTTTTATCTATGTTCACGTGAAGTCCTATCTTTGATGCTTCTTCTGCCAACTTGTTACTTTTCATTTGCATATCTTCCAGTTTATGGGAAATCAGACATATATCATCGGCGAAATCCAGATCCTCCAAGTCTTTTGTGTCAGTCCATTTTATGCCTGTTCCCTCGTTGGTTGCCGTTGTCTGTCGCATTATCCAATCAATTGCAATCAGGAAGATCATTGGTGATAGTAGACAGCCTTGCCTCACTCCCGTCCTCACTTCGAAGGCTTCCGTAAGTTTCCCGTTGTGGATTACTTGGCATGCAGCATTGTCGTATAACTGTTGGATGAGGTGTATAATTGTCGATGGGACCCCGTAGTAGCGAAGTAGTTTCCAAATGACCTCTCGATCGACGCTGTCGAAGGCCTTTTCAAAGTCGATGAAGTTGAGATAGAGAGGTGACTGCCATTCCAAGCTTTGTTCAATGATGATCCGTAGAGTGGCGATTTGATCAATACATGATTTGTTTCTCCTGAATCCAGCCTGTTCCGGACGAAGTTTTTCATCTAGGGCTTGTTTGATTCTCTCCAGGATGATGCGACTTAGTATCTTGCTTGGAATGGACAGAAGCATAATTCCACGCCAGTTTTTACATTGACTTAAGTCTCCTTTCTTTGGAAGTTTGAATAAGTAACTGTTCTTCCAATCCTCGGGTACTTTGCCCTCTTTCCACACCTTCTCCAGTAGTGGTGTCATCAAGTCCGCTGTTGTCTCTGGGTCTATTTTCAAAGCCTCTGCTGGGATTCCATCTGGTCCCGGTGTTTTCCCAGTTTTAAGCATCTTGATTGCATTCAGGACTTCTGATTTCGTCGGGGGGTCAGTGTTCACTGGTAGTTCTGCTTCCGTTGTTGGTATTGCTGGACGTGTTGTAGGTGGCGGACGATTTAGAAGTCTTTTGAAGTGTTCAACCCAGTGCTTTCTCTGTTCCACCTCTTTGGTGATTGACTTTCCATTGTCGTCCTTTATTGGCTTAATCTGTGTCGAACGTTTGCCCGAAAGGTTCCTAGTTGTTTGGTAGAGTGTGGCGAGGTCTCCTTTGCCTGCAGCTTGTTCTGCTTCGTTTGCCATGGTTTCATAATATTTTCTTTTGTCTTCCCTGGCACTTTTCTTCACTCTTTTGTTCAGTGTATTGTAGCTTGCATTCAGCTCCTGTTTTTGTTGCTCGTCCGTGCACTGGATAATCTTTTGCTTCACTGTCCTTCTCTCTTCTATTAGTTTCCAAGTGTCCGTAGTGAGCCACTGTTTGTCCTGTCTCTTTTTTCTGCCTAGAATTTCTATGCAGGTTTGGCTCCACACCGTTTTCAAGTTGTTCCAGTGCTTTTCAACGCCGACCTCTTCGCTAGTGTTGATTTGTGTCTCGGCTTTGTCCTTTATGCTTGCAATGAAGATGTCCTTTGTAGCCTGGTCCTTCAGCTTTTGAGTGTTGAACTTGGCTTGTGGTCTATCTGCAGCTCCTCCTTCCCTGAAAGCTTTTAATTTGATTTGGATTGTCCCTTGTACGAGATAGTGGTCTGAGCCAACGTCTGCTCCTCTTCTTGCTTTTGTGTCCAGTAGGCTGCGCCTCCACTTCCTTGAGATTGAGATGAAGTCGATTTGGTTTTTGGTTTGCCCGTCTGGTGACACCCATGTAGCCTTGTGGATATCTTTGTGCTTGTATACACTGCCACCAATCACCAGTTCGTTGAAGGCGCAGAAGTCGGCGAAGAGTTCTCCGTTTTCATTCATTTCTCCTAGAGCTTCTCTACCCATGATGAGTTCCCTTCCCGTATTGTCTGGTCCCAGTTTGGCGTTCATGTCTCCCATTAGTATTTTCATGTCGCCAGCTGGAGTATTGTCCATTGTTGCCTGTAGTTGCCTGTAGAATTCTTCTTTCTTCTCGAGGTCTGCGTTGTTTGTGGGTGCATAACATTGTATGATTGACACTTTCCTTCCTTTGGAGTTGAACCTGGCGGTCATTATCCTGGACGAAATCGCCTCCCATTGTATCAGGGCTTTCGTTGCCGTTGGTGACATCATGATAGCCACGCCCTCGGTGTGCGTGTGGTTATCTTCTGGGTGACCGGAGTAGATCACTGACTCACCTGTTGACAATTTGGTGAGTCCACTCCCATTCCATCTGCTCTCACATATTCCCAGCACTTGTATTCCGTATCTTTTCATCTCGTTGGCGATCTGGGCAGCTTTCCAGTCTCGTACATAGTTCGGACGTTCCATGTTCCTACACAGACTTTTTCTTTTGGTGCAAGGAGGTTCAACATACTGAAGTTTCTGTAGCAATTTTTGTTTACAGGGTGGGGTTGCTAGCCTCACGCCTGAGAAAAGAATGATTACATTAAGTAAAAGTTTAGAGAGAAGCAACTTTTTGGGTTGCTCCCCTCAAAATCAGAAAATAACGGACAAACAATGAGAACAACATCAACAAAGGAAACAGTTCACAGAAAAAAGGGCAAAAAGCGACGACAACTATACAATAAGACAACATGCAATATAGTTCAGTACATTTAACTAAAATGATATCTTAACCATAAACTCACTGACTTGGAGCAACTTGAACATATAAATCCAACAATATATACAATTATAGATGTGTTTATGTTTAAAAATTCCACAAATCCAAACAGTGAGTTATGTGTATTATCTGTCAATAAGATTGTATTTTTTGGATTCAGTGTTCGAAAGGTTAATAATTGTGATAATTTCCGCAAACACTTTGCATAAAATTTTAGAGTAATAAGAGATTTTATTTATGAAAATAGATATAGGCAGTTTTTTATTGGCTGTTGGCTAGCTGGCTTTTTATTGGTCTAAAATATAAATTAAAGCACCAATCTCTTTATTTTTACACGGAAATTTACAGTCAGTAAAATTTCGGGCTTACCTTACCATAATATAATGGCGTGTTAATTTTTTTGGTGTGAGTGTAGTGTGACAGTCACACGCTATTTGGATGCATTGTTGATGTTTAAAGTATATTGAGATGTATGAGAATGTCCAGAAAGTGAATATAAATCAACAATAATTTTGATGCATTTATTTTAAGTCCAAAATAGGATGTATGCCATTTTGGTTACTAGGCGAATATAATTCAACCACCATTTCTATAAATTTAATGTGTCTTGAATTATTACATGTAGAAATATGTATGTAGTAACTAATCTACTTTTTCAAGTTGTCACCTCAATGATTTGTGGGAATTGTGCGTACTACGTCAGCATAAATGAAGTAAATTGACAAGGTCATGGCCAGTGGTATATAAGCACTGAAATGTATACTAGTGTTTATTTACTTGAAGTCATAGTGTTGTGCACGTCAGGAATTGTTAAAACGATTAAATGATGTTGCAAAGTACTCCTACTGCGTCTACTTCAAGAAATATATCATCTTTATTGTGTGATGTAACAGCTATATTCCAAAGGATAATGTTGTGTTGTATATTTTATACATGGACACAATTTAAGGAAGCTTTAGACACATTTATGAAGGTACTAACTAAGTTGTTCTTTATTTCTTTGAAAGGAATCCAATACATCCTATCATGTTGATTCAAGTAAAAAAGATCGACCCGGTGCTGATGACTACAAGTTTGTTAAGTTTAAATGCACTTTTGGAAGTCATCGTGCTCCCCGAGGTGCTGGCTTTAGGAACAGAGGGTAAGTTGGCTGCGTGTGCAAATTTTAAAAATTTTAAGGTTCAAAAGTACATCATGCCAATCAATAATTCTAGTCCAGCGGAAATCCAACGTATACATGATAACCAAGTACAAAACTGTGCATAACCATCCCTGCATAGCAAGTTTTATGTCCACCGATGTATCTAGACGTCGGTTATCATCACAAAAAATGGCAATTATCCAACCGTTCATTGAAAAGAATACTGATGTCCATGAAATCATGGATCTAGCACATGAGAAGTTCGGAAAAGCGCTCCTGTATAACGATATTAAAAACATGCGGGCTAAGATAAATAAACGTAAGTCCTATCAAAATAAATGGTGCAGTAGAATAGAAATTGGTTGTTTGGAAGAGCTGCTTCATCGACTGAGGCAGACAGGTCCAGTTAAAGTTTTGCAGGACAACGCAGGCTTTGTATCTAAAATCATTTTTGCTCGTAATGATATGATAGACGTGTATCATAAGTTTCCAGAAGTAGTTGGAATCGATTGTACTTACAAAACGAATAAGATGGGGTAAGTTTCAGTACAACAAGGTATAATTCCTTTTCCAAATTTGTTACAGATGGCCTTTATATCAGTTTGTTGTGACTGATGGATTCGGAAGAGGAGGGACTGTTTTGTTTGCTCTTACTAGGAGAGAAACGTTTGCAGATATCAGGGAGATATTGCAAACGTTTAAGAGATTTATGGTGGATACATCGAAAACATTAACATTCACTGTCGACTGTGCAACTGCACAGATGAAAGCCCTAAAGGAGGAATACCCTAGTTGCAATATTGTTTTGTGCCTTTTCCATGTATGCCAGGCATTCAGAAGGAAGGTAAGTTACATTCCCATTAACTGACATAGGGAAAACAGTTCCCAAACCAGCTTGTTAAAAAGTGGTTGTATCGAATGGCGCACACGCGCAGTTATGACAGGTAGGTTAGCAAATCAGAGTATATTGCCAAAGGTTTTGGCGTTACCTAAACTTCATAAGTACTGTAGACGCTGAGGCTGGTGCTTACATTAGAAGGTACTGGCTAAGAACACGCAAATATTGGGCTGCATCGTGCAACAGGTTCATCATCAGCATGGGGAACAATACTAACAACAGAGTTGAGAATGCTCATAGGCAGTTGAAAAGATATCTACGTAAAGGTGATCCTATGGAACTGACGCTATGGAAAATATGGAGGTGGATCGACCACACAACCATGCGTAAAATACGTCAGGGCCAGTGGATGCTTGCTAAATACTACAATTACGATGTAAGTTGGAAGATAATTTACGATTTATTCTAGGTACCTAATTCCCTGAAGTCTCATTTACGGAGTCTCACACCGTTTGCTGCCCAGAAAGTTGTGTTAGATTTACAAAGGCGTTCCTTCTTCTTCCATTCAATATCTTCTACCTCAGTTGTTTACGCAGAAGGTGGTCATATATTCTTCGTAAACAGGAACGAGGCGAAATGCACATGTTGGACATACTGCGCATACAATTTGCCTTGTGCACATGTCGTTGAGGCGTTCTTGAACTCATATCTAAATTGTGGTATGTTCCATTTCTTTAAATGTTACTCTTAGATATTCTGAGGAATAGTGAGAGGTGGACACGTGTATATAACACAACGGACAACATTCCGAGGGCCATCCGGTTAATGCCGGAACCAAACAACGCGTTTCGAAATGCTTATGAACGCTTAAGATATCGCCTCAACAGTCTGAACCGAAGAAATCCGGATGCTGCACTGCGGGAAATAGCGGAGTTTACCAGAAGATTGGACAGTTTGCTAGCAAATGAACCGCAAAAAACTTTAAGATTACGACGTGCCCCTGTTAATCGATTATTTTTGTGAAAATATTTGTATTACCTTTTTATTTCCATTTGTATTCAGAATATAAACATGTATGTATAAACTGCAGTTACACTTCCTTTCCTTTCAAAAGGCTAAGACCGACAGTTTAAAGAATACTTTGGTTGATTGTTTCGTTAAGAGAGCGCTTTAAAAGTCACTTAGAAATTAAAACGATCTGTGCCTCATTTACTACGTTTTTCAGCCGAGCATTTGCGGTTCATAGCATATCCTGAATAACGGTGATTAATACGATTTATCACTTAGGCCGCAACACCACCAAGCCTACTATATTCATAAACTTATTCTAACCTATTCATCGATAAGGCCTTTTTATGGTAACTGAAGCTCTTATTTACCCACCATTTTCTCAAATAACGCTGGTCATGATTACAATGATACCTACGTGCTGAATTGAGTCTTTTAGTTCTGAAATAACGCTAGTCCGAGCCTAATTTGTCCTGTGAGGGATGGAACAGAGCGGATAAGCAAACCCAGTCGGTTCCATTTACTTTCAATCATGATAGGAAACCAGCTCTTAGTTTTAATCTCAAACAATGACAGAACGGTTAGGCAGTTTACTTATTGAATAAGGTTACTATATTATAAAAGTATACCTTATTTGGCTGAATCATTGCAGGTTCACCATAACCCTTGACTACCAACATAAAAACTGCGAACTTTAGGCTAAAAATCATCTTAATAGTAGTATCCAGTGACATAAACTGATCTACACACTGCAAAATGGGAAAAACATGCAAAAAAACCCTTAAAATTCAATGGAAATCGAATTCACGAAAACATATAACCAGCCGACGCAGGAACTCATCATGACCTTGAAACTGACTGTAGCCTCTTTCTTTATTTATGACCAAAATGTAGCGTAATAGTCGAAAAGCGCGCAGGTGAACATAAGTGGTATGGAAATCTTTGTTCTACTGGCGCATGGATGAAAATTGTCGGACATTGATTAGTGTTGAAAGCTCACTCATTTTCCGTGGCTCAGTTCACTAGGCTGGTTAAGTCTCTCTTGCCTGGATCGATTCTTCCTCGTTTCTCACAGGTTTTCACATCATCTTCATGGAGGCCTAATTTATCCTAGAAACGGTTTATAGAGATCAAAAATATCGATGGAGTAATACCCTCTGCTTACGGTACCCCAGTGGTTGGTTACCTTTCTTCTGTGGAGCATACTCGTTGTCCTCAAGCGAAATTCTCTCCCCTTCTGTAGGTTCCAATTCAACAGTAGCACTCCATGAGACGTCGAGTCAAAAGCTGTCACAAAGTCAAGAAATAAGATGCAGACTGGGATATTCTGGTCCACGCATGTTATCTAATTATCTGAAGTTGGTATCACAGGCTAGTCCTTTCTGGATCCACTTTCGATTTCATGCAGGATGTTGTTGCCGTTCAGATGCTCCCCGATATAATCATCCAGTAGGTTTACCACCATCTTTTATATTGCTGAGAATAAATTCTACGAGTCTAATGCACTTGGAATTCTGTCCATGCTCATCCTTGAAATGAAGCTACGAGATAGCGGGTACCCAATCCCTCAGCAACTGACATCAGACCAATCAATGCCTAAACACATTACTCTGACGGGTGCTACAGGAATAGATAGTTTGTTTGACCACCACCGGATTCATGTTGTTATATTTTGGGAATTTTTCTAGATAGGGCTTTCCTAAAACTATACTCGGAATTATCCAAAAGGAGTAATCTCTGTGATTTTAGACTGCACCGTGTTTGCTAACGGGAACACATTTAGGAGCATCGTTAGGCTGTCTGACGAATATGTCACCAATGATTTTTGCTGTCTTTAGATTCCTCAGATTTTCACTTCCCTGGTCTTTATGACCATTTCTGGGCTAGCGCTTTTCCTCCAACTCAGCAGTCGGTGCAGATTCTTAAAGTTGATTTGTGACTTCCCGGCTAGATTTTGTCCGGAATGTACTCGTAAACCCTCGAACTTAATTAATACTCTGAATTTTTAGGGCTTAGTATATTATGTGGTCTGATGCCATGCTTGACAACCTCCCTTTTTATAACTTCCTTCTTTTGTTTATGAGCAGACGTCCGGAAAGCCTTTCTATTTAGTGAACTCTTTTTAGATGGGTCGCAGTTGTCATAGTGATATGATAGTTTTCAGTCTTCCTGTTTTTCCCCTCAATCCATTCTTAGCGCTCCTCCACTGCTAGATAATGGCAGCCACTTAGCAACTAACTTTTAAGACTGAAGACAAAAGTGTGACCAGTGAATTCACTCTTACTCATGATAATTTAACGTGAAATTAGATAGGTAGATATTTTGGAGTTAAGTCTGGAGTGTACTCACTTTCGCTTGGCAAGGAACATGTTGTTAGCTGAAAATCGTTACTTCGAATCTCTACAACATGAAGATACCGACAGTGCCTAATACATCTATGCGGAACAATATTATGATTGTTTGTCAAGCCTTTTACGGAGGTAATCTTGTCATCCAAAAACCAGTTTTATTGCCCATCTCTCCGAGTGGATTTCTAACATCAAACTGTTATCACTTTCTTCAAACTATGTGCATCCCGTACTGCGAACTGACCCTGCTGTCAAAAGTAAGATCAGTAAGTATGTCTTTCTCGATCGTGTCTCTGCATCTTACGCGAAATCGACAACATTCTACAACTCTGTTCCTGAGTTCCGCGTTGAACTTCCCATTGCTTCACGCACGAATCAGGCGCATAATGCAGATGTGCTGGAGCCAGTGATAAAAGAGTGACGAACTCGTGTACACTTTTTTGTAGGAATCTAAATTGCAACCTGTACAATCACTACTCAATGAACATGTAGGGCCTCTATAACACAACATGCTATGACCATTCAGATGTAGCAAGTGACTTAGGAATTCAAGGGGATCGGATGAGTAATCGAGTAGGAATTATATCTTCTTTATGTTTCGTAGGACCTTCTTTACTTATGAAAATAGTGCTCTACCGTGTGTTTCACTAGATTTCCCGCTTCACTTTCCCTATTCCATGATTTCAAAAAACAAAGTTTTAAAAACGCATTCAGCCTCCCACAGTATTACCACCTGTCGGTAGGTAATTTGGGTAGTTATTTTGATAAAAACAATCGGTTTCTGTAACCATAGAATCCTGTGTTGTAGAAATCCTACAGATGCATTGTCAGCTCAGTTTGCACACACACCATTTATCACCTAACTAAGAAACATATTTTCGAGAAACAGCTTCCAATTCAAAAGATGAAAGCGAATAGTTTGGGTATACATTGAAATGTATGAGAGGGAAGGAAGACGAAGTCTGGAAGTTGGAAATTGTATTTTAGAACAGCGAGAAAATATAGATCTGAGGTGTGAAGGATAAAACAGACTCCAGTGACTCGCTCAGTTTCACAGCTGATTCAGAGAGCCTGGGAAAATGATTCCTCACATTCAAACGTCCAGTATCTGTAACACAAACTCAAGAAAGTGAAATCAACGTTATCCAATGTACGTATCAGTTCCAAAAGGGGTATGGTGTATCTGTGAAAAATTCATGCACTTCCTCGAGATCGTCTAGTGAAATAACAAATTCATTTGATATACTATTTAAATGGTTATGGTTCGTCGCATTAATGTATTGCAACTGCTCAGTACAAACACTTCTGCGACAAGCACATTCCTGACTTAGATTTGATGGAGAAGATTTGTAACTCAGGTGGATGATTTTGATGTGGTTGCGTTCTCAAAAGCATTCCTGACTACTAGTGGTAACGAATGCAAACAACTGTCATATTTTCACATTACTTTCGTGGATCTCACTAACTTCGATTAACTGTCTACTATAGTTTGGCCTCCAGGAAAAGAGTGGTGTGAACTGAGCGATTCACAATCAAATGCCCGAACGGAAATCTCTGACCGTTAAACTCAATATCAGCTACAAAAAACGGTAACAAAAATACCACTGCACTGGCTTACGAAAGGGGAAGACTTCCTGTTGGTCAAATCGATTGAACCTCATAAGTTTCACCGTCAAAGCCTAATTTGTTTATCTGTTTATCGGATAGAAACACACGGTGATCTATTGGACTTTCAAGAGACAACAGCTCAGCGGCGGAGTTGTGGTGTCATTTTGTATCTCTGGACTCCACTCATGAGTCATATTAGTAAATGCAACTTTCAGCAACTGTAAGCACTATACTCTGTCTACAGTAGCTAGAGCCGTGTTAAGAATTGCCTGGTCACCAGGTTGGGTGGACTAGACTGAAGTGTTCTCAGGCAGTGTGGCCAAAGCTCAGGTTGACTACAACAAACATGAGTGTTGTTTCCGCTTGAAGCCAACTAGAAATGAGATCAAACTGGTTGAAACAGAGTCACTAAAGGTAATATTTCAATATTGAAAAAAATATTTCTGGCAGATATATCAATGTTTAGGAGTAGATTAGTGTCCCTATTCATCCAGTTTACCTGTCAATTGGATCTTTAATTTCATCAGTCCATACTACGATTGATTTCGAATCTTCAAGTCTGCAGGAATGAAATTCACTTTCAACTACTATACGAGTATAATTTTCGGGACGTTTTGGTAACCGACTATTCTATCCAAATAATTGTTCACGTATAATGCGAATAACCTGATGTAATTTGAAAGTCAATTTCGAAAGAGCAGTAGTGAATAAGTGAAGCAGAGGAATCTGGCAAAACACACAGAATCGAATTCATCACTCCCTAACGTCCAATTGATAGAGACAGATGAAATGCAATTCCTACTTCAGTATTCATCCCATCACTCTCAAATCCTCAATCACTTACTGCTACTGAGTGAGCATGTCATTTTGTGTGATCCTACAATCCAATAATCCTCTTGCTTGAAAACAGTCTACCCCATAGTATGAAATGGCGTCCACATGATCACTGGATAAAAATAAATTTAGAAATAGGCATGACATATCAACAATCGAAGTGAAATATCCATAAAATCAGTGTACAGCTGCTAAACTTGTAAGTACAACTCTTCACATTAGGAAGTTGTTAAGAGGCACTGAGTTTGAAGCTGAACCAAAAGCGTCATAGGCCTTTGCAACGCCGACTTTTGTCAGAAAGCTGGTACTAGTTCTTCAAATTTTCATCCGTCCAAATACTCGCTATCCATTGGTCGAAAACGAAACCTGATCGGGTCGCTTGCCCTTCTCGTTCACCGCATATGTAGCTCTAATACTGTGGAGGATGAGTTAAATCTTTTGACAAAAATCCCAAATAGAAAATGGATTTCTACAACGTTTTATAGACAAGAACATACAGTCTAATCCTATGAAACGTGACTTAACATCCGTAACCAAAAAAATGTTGTACATGAGCTTGAAATCTCAAGGTGACTTAGCTTCCGATATCACTAAGAGAAGGATCTCACAGTCTCTGAATAAAACTCTTTGAGAATAGCCTCTACCAGTCGACAATTGCTGTTCAAAAGCCTGATGGACAAGTTCTCACAGTTGGCCAACTCTATGTGTGTTTATCAATTCACCTGCTTGAGTGGAGCTAGGTATATCGGTCGTTCGACTCGAGTTTTGTTCCAAGCGGGGTGCAAGAACACTATCCTGCATGGTTACGAGGAGGTGAAATTGGAGCACTAAGAAGCGCGAACACCTGGTTGATAACGATCATCCTATCTCTATAGCCTGCGCCATTAAAATTATCTACAAGGTGAAAAGCAGTTTGCCCAAATCACTGCATATCCGACTCATCTGTATTGTCGAAGCTTTGGCTATCGAAACAGAAAAGCCAGATCTCTGTAAAATATGTTAATCCCCAGTCATATTTCGGCTTTACCAATTTTTCCGTTGTCTATTCTATTTGTATACTCTTCCTACATTACGTCAATTGTTACTATTACTATTCTCACTTCGAACTGTCTCCGGTACTATTTCACTCATTCCACTTATCATTCGTAATCAATTCTGTTTTGCAACGTTAAATTCTATGTTATCAGATTTCTATTTTGTTCGATTTGCCTAGTAATCCTATAATTGCACACCCTTTTTCAAGTTCTATACATCCTATGAATTATTCTATATATAACCATTGTTTTGCCACTTGACATTTACCTATGATTATAATCACAAACACTTTAGTTTTTAATTGCATTTCATACTATTATTATTATTATATGCATTCACACCTATGACTCAATTCCCTCACCGTATATAACTTATTAATATATATATATATATATATATATATACGATTGTACAGCATGATGATAAATTCGTTGTAAAGAGTCTCTACGCTGAATCACTTCTTTGATTTTCTATGTTACAATAGGAATTTTCCCATGAATGACACCTTTCAATCAATGAAGGATAAAAGGAATATTGTAAATTAAAACCCAAGAGGTTGAACTAAACGTCACGTGCACTATTCACTTAATATCTTCTACAAGACTGTCGGTTCGGTCAATGACACAATCCCACCTACAAAATCTTCTCTGAAAGCCCCAACTTTATTTATAGGCCATAAAAGCTGGATAAAACTAGTGCAACTGAAAAGGGAATTCTATGTATTTAAAGAATTTAGTGCATTACACCAGTTACATGTAACTTTTAAACTGCTTGAGTAGATGCACATAATTATGACACAACTTTGGAGGCATCTTTAAAACTCAGAAACTTTACGGGATTCCGCAAAAATGTCCAAACAACAGTGTCAGCCACTTGAAATATGAAGGTATAGTTTACGATGATCTCCAGATTATTAATGGACTCTTCAGCCAGTGGTTTTTTTTAATGACATCCAAACACACCCATTCCAAGTCCTCGACATAACCTGTGAAAATAACCACAAAATAAGTGACATCAACTTTAGTGGATAAAATATCGACTCAAGAGTTATGACATTAAAAGCTGTCTGTCTGTCTGTTTTCGACATAGAACTTTGCACAAATGTGCGGAAGTTCAAGTCGCCACACTCCGTGTAGCACGCGAAGCAAGAGAAGAAAGTACAAGAAAAGCATAATAGAAACAGTGAGCAGAGGTGTGAGACAAAGGAGTAATAAAGAAATACAAAACAGTTTCATTGAAGATCATAAGTCACAGGGAGTGGATGCATCTGCGCCACTGAAAACGATTTTGAGCCATGTCACCAATTGTTTCCAACCATAGATTTTTACCGTCCCGAGGACCCCAGCCTGGAAGTCTACACCTTCCTACGTGGCTTAGACCGACTGTTGTGGATTTCATTGACTGATGCCAAGTTTTTGTTTGACCGCCGCTAGCTTTTTTCCAGCCTGACCCTATATCCGCTAACATTGCTCGTCGAGGGAGGCGATGGCTTGGCATACGTAACACATGTCCTAACCATCTCAGTCGATGTAGCTTCACGACTTCGTCGATTGATTTCCCCTGTTTACCTAGAACTCTACGCCTAACCTCCATGTTGCTCACCTTATTATGCCACTTTACACGGGAAATAGAACGCAGGCACCTATGATCAAAGACAGCTAGTCTTTTCATGTCTTCCACTCTCAGTGGCCAGGTCTCACAACCATAAAGGAGGACGGAGCGGACTGATGAGCAGTACACCCGCCCTTTGGTCGATAGTCGAACATCTCGTCTACGCCAGAGTCGGCGTAAACTAACAAATGCGAAACGAGCCCCCTGTATTCGTGCTGAGATTTCGTCAGAGATCAGCCCGTTGGGGCTGATGGTACTTCCCAAATAAGTGAAGCGGTCAACGTGCTCTACCACTTCACTTCCTATTTTTAAACTAGGCGTCGATGTAGTCCAGTCCTGTAACATCATCTTGCATTTGGCGGGAGCGAATCGCATGCCAAACATTCGTAGATTGCAGCTCAAGGTGTTTAGAAGACTCTGCATTTTGTCAGAGTCCTTGCCTAGAAGGACTATATCGTCTGCATATTCCAAGTCAACGAGATTATTCCCACCCTGGTAGCAAGTCAATCCCTGAGTCGCTGAAGTCACCTAGGGTTAAGTCCATTAACACATCTATGATGAAGTTGAATAGAAAAGGAGATAATGGGCATCCTTGACGGACACCACTGGTCGTCACCAGTTCAGATGACAGCTCGCCGTAAGCCCTCACCTGGCTGTATGAGTACGAGTAGAGTGCCTTAATCAGTGAAATCTATTTCCTCGACATTCCCTTCACAGCCAAACATCACCAGAGTACCTCTCGGTCGACAGAGTCGAATGCTGCCTTTAGGTCAAGAAATATAATGACTGTTGGACGCCGGTAGGAATGCCTATGTTCTAGAATCTGTCGGAGGGTGAAGATATGATCAATACACCCTCTTCCTGGTCTAAAGCCTGCCTGGCTCTCTCGTGTTTGTGCCTCCCGAGCACCACTCAGTCTACGCATGATTATTGAGCCTAAGACTTTAGATACTATATTAGTCAAGCTAATCCCTCTGTGATTATCACAGGAAGACTTGTCTCCCTTCTTGTATATGGGGATAATCAGTGACTTACACCAACCCGATGGGACTTCTTCTGATTCCCAGACGCTGCCTAGTACCTCAGTTAATCCGGACAGTAAGCTGTCTCCACCGTACTTAAATACCTCTGGAGTCATTCCATCAGGTCCCGCTGCTTTGCCTAGTTTCAGATTGGTGACAGCTTTAGTAACCTCAGTTAGGGATGGAGGACCTGTGTCTATATCCCATTCAGGGAGGTGTTGGATGCTCGGAAGGTTGAGCGTGGCTGTGGGCAAATTAAACTGCTCCTCATAATGCTCTTTCCAACGATCCAGTCGTCTATCCTGGGAGCTAATTATAGTGCCATTTTTTTCCGAGATTGTCTCACTAATGATTTGTCTTCTCCCACCCGTTTCCCTGATGAGTCTAAATAGTTGCCTGGTGTTGCCTATCCTCGAAGCTTTCTCCATCTCTTTGGCTTTTGTCACCCACCACTGTTCACGGTCCTTGCATTAAAAGCTACCGCTAGCTGTAGAACAGACGACACACACCATCTATCATACACAAAAACGGTAGGATGGATATAACAGTCTTGTTACTTAGAATATTTACCGTCTCACTAGAGACTGGAACCTACCCTGAAATATTGAAAACCACACACATACTACCTAAGCATACAGCAGGAACGAAAACTATTACATGCAATCATAAGCCTGTCAATATAACACCGTTCAAATTACGAATGGAAAAGTAATCAAAGACCAAATTCCAGACTAATTAGTTAAGCATAATGTCACCCACATGCATTCCTCAGTAAAGACCACGTGCCACTCAACAAAGACTTTTTCAGTGAAGCTACCCATAGAATTGATAGAGGAGACCTAGTCGTTGACCTATATTGTGACATAACTAAAGCCTTCAACAGTCTCACACAGTCTGCTAATCAGTAGGTTGTGCTTACTATGGTTTCGCAACCCTCCCCAGTACTGGATAAATCATTTCTCTGTGGTGGAAAACAGACAACAAAAGCTGGCTCGATGACGTCCAGGTGTAGACCAATAAACAGTAATGTCCCCTAGGGAAGTGTATCAGACCCCCTCCTCTGCATTCGCATAAACAATATGTGAGTGCCTTAGTCGGGTAAACCGACACTGTATGCAGATGAATTAGAAGTGACCTACACTTGCGTGAACACAGATCTCGTTACAACTGCGAACTATATACAGTATGAATTCACAAAAACGGATACATGGTGTGACATCTGACTACTCGAGTCTAATGTCAAGAAATGTAGCTGGCTGTGCATAGGTTATCCCAACTTAAAACTTGACCAAGTAATTCAAGGCCACATACTCCCCAGACTGAAATCTGTACTAGACCTGAGGCTGAAATATTCACACGACTCACCATTTTCACAGCATTCCTCCGAGCAAGTGTTAAAATCACGCACGCTCATCGGCTTCCCACTGTGGAACTTCCACAGAAATGTTTCCAGAATTCTTCCGTACAAGGTGCGTGTGCATCCACCAGTAATAATAATAATAATAATAATGACCCATATTTCGTATAAACGAGCAAGCTTGTATGAAATGCATGTCATATTTACAGGCACGATTAGATATATTATAAGTCACAATCATGAAATGTCAATAAATTAGCACCTTTTCAAAAGTTCAGTGTCGAACTATAGTACAAGCAATCAGAACAAGTTCATATAAATGCAAAACTGTAAACCTTTCATTAAGCTCACCATTCAGGTTGAACACCGACCCAAACATCGTTTCGTTTCATGCTGATAATTGTGGTCAACTAATGAACAATATACATTTGGGTGAGCCATTGAGGAATTGATGTTGGCGGCAGTCGGTACTTGATGACAGTGGATGGTGTGCTACTACTAGCGTTTGTGATGGCAAAGTTCCCAGTGTCCCCAGAAGTTCTCGCAGGATGATTTCGGATGACGAAATATTCTCATTTCCAATTTTTATACCCATTGGTCCAGACGGTGAACAAAACTTTGAAATGGCACGAGCTGCAGCGCTGCATGACAGTCTCGCCGCAAATCGGATAACAATTTCGATCGACCCCTCGCGGATCTGTATCCAGATGGTCAGTCGGAGTTAACATTGGAAACGATCCATATGGTTTCTTATGTTAAGACAGTCGCTCCACCTGCAACACTAGATGCATTTCCATCTGTACTTCAAGGTGCCGAGTCGTGGATCAGAGACAGATGGTGCTTTCAAGAGAGGGATTTCGCTAATACGACGCATAATTCACAATCTACAGGACCTGATACATCACTAAAAATAGGTTTAAAACTTATTCAAACAGTTGTACCTTGTTCAAACCCTGTTGTCGAAGTTCAGAAGCCGAATGATGCAAAACTCATGGAAGTTGATCAGCATACCCCCAACCAATGATGACTTAGAACCGATGAAAATTAAAGCTAATCGTACACTTCCTGAATTTGAAACCATTCTGAAATGTGGGAGAACACCTGAAGAGAACAACACCATGTTGAGTAAAGTTGATTCTATGGCTTTCAACAGTCCACTTGATATAGCTGGACGGATTAATCGTATGTTTGATAAAGCACAGTTGAGTTTTGCAAATACAAATCTTGCGAGTGATTCCCAGATGAATGAAATAAATACGGGGGATGCTAATATCGACCAGTTGAAATCAAATGTATTGAGCATATTTTACGATCCTTTAGATCTAGAAACACCCAATTGGTATGATGCTAGTGAAGTAGTGAAAATTAATAATGGGGAGAAATCAACGGCTATTGCGAACCCAATTAATCCTCCGTCTGAAGATAATCAAACTGCCCTTAGTTCTGCTGATATTGCTCTTGATGATATTAGTACAAAAATGATCATATGGATGATACTTGTCTGTTAGAATTTTTGGATCGTAATCTAACATTGATTCTAGAAAGACTAATATGGTCAATCAACCAAATATTCTGCATTCTTCTGCAACAGGGTTTATGCAAGACATGCTTAAAAAGCCATGAAAACTGTGAAGCATAAGCATCAACAGTGAAAACATATTTCCTCTTCATTGGATTGATTTAATCGACGTCGCTTCGTTTCTGAATGCTTGCATTTCATATGTCTTCAATAAATCACTATTTCGCTGTAAAAAAGAAAGAAAAATAAGAGACCAGGGATGAAAACCATCTACTGGACGTTGTATGTATCGACCTTAATAAAGCATTCGATAAGGAATCCCATTTAGGTCTTCTTAGTAAACTTAAACATTTTGGATTAGACCGACGCTTATGTAAGTGTTTTAGTGACCACTTGATGGATAGGAGGCAGAAGGTAAGGGTTAATGCTGTACTGTCAGGGTGAAAAGCAGTGCTAAGTGGGGTATCTCAGGGAACTGTACTTGGCTCCCTGCTATTCCTATTATATGTAAATGAAGTGCCGAACATTCTTACCTCATCTTCCTTACTATTTGCGGACAATATTAAGATATGGAAAACCTTAAATAGTAACGATGATAGGTTAGTACTACAAAGCGATCTAGACAAATTAGCTGAATGGGTTAACCTTTGGAGTCTGGTAATTAATTCCAAGAAAAGCGCGGTAAAGCACCTAGGTCAGATATCTTACACGTGGTACTCCATATGGATCATCTCCAGTGTTAACTCCGATTGACCATATGGATACAGATCCATGAGGGGTCGATCGAAATTGTTATCCGATTGCGGCGAGACTGCCATGCAGCGCTGCAGTTCGTGCCATTTCAAAGTTTTGTTCACCGTCTGGACCAATGGGTATACAAATTGGAAATGAGAATATTTCGGGTAACACTAAAGAATAGCGGCCCAAACCGAAACGACCTATAAACGCAAAAATGACCTTGACAGGGACAACTTCGGCCAATGAGAAGGCTCAAAAAGAAAGGCGCATATTTGTAAAAAACAGTTTATATAGAAGTAATGCAATCATAATAAACAGTTACAAAGAATGGCGTTCGCGTATATGTTGCAAAAAAACCTCCCAGTTTCTCATGGAAGTCTTCATAGTCATATGAAACCAGTTTCGGTACATAAATTCATCCAGGTAACTGTGAATCATGGAATTTCTCGATCCATTAACCGCTCTTATACGTCTTTCTAGACGACTCCAAAATCTTTCACTGGAACTGGTGTGGGTTCCATCTGAAGGATTCCGGAAACCGTCCGTATGATTAACAACATGATGAATGTACTCATGATTCGATAATTGACGGTATCCGCTCCATTCATCCGTATGAATGGTCGTCCCCGGCAACACCAAACGCTTATTAATAGGCACTAATACTGCTGCACTGCGATTGGGAATCGCTTCCATATACCCTTTGCGCAGTGTCGTGTCGTAGATACCCAGTATCCACTGCTGGTTTGCTTGTAATCTCCCGCGGTTGTATTTCCTTTTTATAAGTACAGTCTCATGAATATGGACTATGCTGCCGACCCCCCCGAGAACTTTAGTCGGGGTGTTCATTTTCCAGGAGGAAACATCTCTGCAGTAGTTGTACCATTTCACTGCTGACACCTCTGAATTTTCTGTTTCATAAGCTGTAGCTGTGGCTGCTCTTTTCAGGACCCAGAAGTTACAGATCACTAAAATTTTTGCCAAAGGTAGTTTAGACCTTGAGAGAAAAGTTCCTAAGGGATCTGTAAACTAAAAAACAATGACAAACCATCTCGAACCGATTTCCTCCTTCGGCACTCAATACATCTGTATACAAAGCCATCAATGGCCTCTGCTTATATTTGTATATGCATAACTCCTCCGCACTGGCAAATTTTCGACAAAGCTATGAGACCGTTATCCAAACAGTAATCGAAAACATCCATGATTACTTCCGAAAATGATAGTCAGCTGATTCCTTGTTCAAGGTCACTTTTTTGTTCGAAGGTCGTTTCGGTTTGGGCCGCTATTCTTTAGAGTCACCATATTTCGTTATCTGAAATCATCCTGCGGGAACTTTTTCACCACGAACGCTAGTAGTAGCACACCATCCACTGTCATTAAGTACGTTGCTCACTAGAGATAGAGGATAGCGGCACAAATGGCTTATGGAGAGGCTGAGCACTTGAAGGTCACTCACGCACACTGTGATTGGTAGATGACGAAACGAAGTTAGGGTTGGCGCTCAAACTTCCAATATCCAATATCGTTTTCACTAGCTAGTAGAAGCCAATTTGATTTCTTTGCGCTCGCTTCTTGATTCTAAGGTATAGGCTCCTGATCTTCGGTAAACTTCTGCGCAGCTCGGATCGCCACTCGGCTGTCGTAGCTTTGGTCGACTCCAAAGGGAGTAGTGCTGGGATTCATCATATGTGGTTTGTAGTAGGAGGTGTGTTAAGACTGTTACTACTGTGAATGGAGTTGTTCCTTTTGCCACTTAGTCCTCCGGTATCGTCGACAAGAGAGAAGAGATGATAATAATAGATATAGTTAGTGGAGTTATTCAGACTAACAGATAGAAAAAGAAATAAAAAAACAAAACAATCAGCTGATTAAATTTGAAGAATAATATGAATAATATATATATCGGTAATAATGATTATAGTAATAAGTGTAGTTAAAGTTGTCAGGAGAGTAAGACGGGGGAGAATGTAAAGAAGTAAAACGACAACTTCAATTGTCTACCCCTGAATTGTGTATGCGATTTTAAGGGGATAGGCCATTTGGATGCAGTCCTTGTGTCGCTGCATGGTTGTCCAGCCTTCGCTTAAAGGCGTCCAAAGACGGTGCCATAGCTACATCTGCCCGTAAGGAATTCTAGGGACGACAAACCCGCAGTGAAAAGAAGTGGGAGCACACCGGGTCCTTGCCCTCCGGTGAGCTATCCTTCTGGGATTTCCACGAGGGAGCCCATGCCTACTCAATGGCAGAACACCTTTGTTTGGGTGATTCTGGTCATTTGTTATTTTGTAGGCAGTAATCAAATCCCCCCTAAGCCGATGGTAACTAAGTGTGAACAGGCCTAATTTCTTCAGCCTTTCATCATATGGTTTGTTTCGGAGACCAACCACTCCTTTTGTTGCCCGTCGTTGGACTCTTTCCAAGAGGTTGGCATCTCTTCTCAGCATTGGGGGTGCAATAATATTATGCACCTCAAGATCTGGTCTGATGTATGTTTTGTACAACCTTAGAAAGAGCTCAGGAGTGAGTGCACCTAACTGTCTATGCGTAAAGTGTATGACCGCATATGCCCTCGCTACATCCCCTGTGTAATTTACGCTTGTGTCCATTTTTTCCGTTAGAACTAAACCTAAGTCGCGCTCCGACGTTGTGCAGAACAAGCTTTCATTGCACAGGGGGTAACTTGCATTCTGCAGTCTACAGGTGCGCAACTTCACTACTTTGCACTTTTTCAGGTTGAAAGTTATGCCACTGGCCACCGCCCAGTCTTCCAGAAGGTTTAGATCTTCCTGCAGCCCATCTGAGTCCTCCGGACACTTTATCGCCCTCCGTATCTTTACGTCGTCAGCGTATAGAAGAGTCCGGCAGCTTAGACGGCGTGGTAGATCATTGATAAAAATCAAAAACATCAGCGGTCCTGGGATAGGACCCTGCGACACTCCTGATGACGAGCTGTGCCAAGACGATCGGACTCGATTGACCTTTGTGCAAAATTGCCTTTCAGCTAGGTGGTTCCTTAACAGAAGTGGATTATCTATACCCGCCTGGCTTATTTTGTGTGGGGGATGGTCATGGTGAACAGTGTCAAATGCCTTCTCAAAGTCTAGGAAGACCACATGGACTGGAACATTCATATCCCAGCATGATGCCCAATCGTCCCAAGCTGATAGTAGGTTAGTAACGCAGGAACTGCCCTTCCTAAAACCGTGTTGGGCTTCATGCAGTATATTAGACATTTCGAAATATTCCCTGATGTTATCGTCAATAATACTTTCCAGTACTTTTGATACTACTGGGAGTAGAGCTAGGGGTCTATAACTAGTGACATCTTGCCTATCCCCACCGTTTAAGATTGGAGAAAGGATGGCTCCTTTCCACTCACTTGGCAGTGTCCCCGAATCTATTGAGTGTTGAAACAGGTCGCATGGGGGCCTACAGGGAGATTCGGTGAACTGTTTCCGAACAGATGGCCTGATGTCGTCACGACCTGAGGACTTCCCAGGTGTGAGTCGCTGTAGCTTCCTTAGTGTTTGTCAGTCAAGCCTCATAAACTGTCAATGTCCAGCTCTTACTACGCTGGACCTCAAGCTGTCCCTCGAAGACTTTCAGAAACACTTTGTATTAACCAACGCGAAAACCAAAACACTGATTGGCGACTTGAGAATCCTTAATTCGAACGCCAACATATAACCAACAATAATGTTATTACAGAAGAGGGTTTCTGATTTTTTTAATCTCCCTTCTGAACAGCGAACGATGAGACGATGACTGTCGGATTGATGACCGGCGAAAATTATGGGGAAGTTAGGTTTGAGCAAACAATCATGAATTGATCATTCAATCTTCAGCTGCACTGACAGTACTATTGCGGGGTTTATTTGGGGAGTAGCCACTAGGTCTTCCTCCTGCGAAATAGTGGTGCCACCCTTCTGGTCGGTAACTGCAATATCCACACTACTGTTTAGCTGTTTGCCGAAGGCTGAACTGAATGTTTCAGCCATCTCTAGTCTAGTTAGATATTGACCATTTGGGCCGACTAAGGCGCATGCCATCTGGTTTGTCGGTTTTCTCTCTGACATGAGTCGGTACAAGTTTTTGGAGTTTGCTGGGAGTTGTTTAGCAAGGTTAGCCTGGAATGACCTCCTGTCCCTCCTGACTCTTGCATTACACCGGTTCCTGAGTTCGAGGTATGCCTCGTGGTCAGTCTGACTCTTAGATACGCGCCACGTAAACCAAGCCTATCGCTTTGCTTCCAGAATGCGTTGCGTGCCTCTCTTCAACCATGATGTCTTTCTTTTGGGCTGTGTTGTGACTAAAGGGACGTTATCCGAGATCGCTATATGAATAGTCTTTTTTACCACTTCCCAGTGTCCATCCACAGACAGGTCATCCCATGCTAAGGGCCAGCCTGCATCGGACAAGAGCCTCCGCATTTCAGCATAGTCAGCCTTGCTGTAACACAGATATGGTCGCGTAACATCCCACTGCAAACGCTCACGGAGAACGAGATCGAAACCCATGGCTGCATGGTCACTACTTTCTAGAGGAGTCATGATCTGGACCTTTTCGATGAGTAGTTGGTCACTAGTTAGAATATAGTCTAGTTTTGATGACTTTCCACTAGGGCCCCACCTAGTGTCGCCTCCAACATTCTCAGTCAGTCCCGTGTTTCGAATAGTTTGCAGTGGGTTCCGGCCAAATTTTCCCTTAGCATACTCCGATCCAAGGTTCAGTGATGGGGCACTGAAATCTCCAGCTATAGTGATTTGGTCGTAGTCCGAATCTCGTACCCCTGTGGTAGTGCTGAGAAGTAGCTGATCGTGCTCTGCACCACAGGTGGGAGATCGGTAGATACCACCCAGTAAGTCCTTGGTGTGGCCTACGACGAAATGAAACCATATGGAGTTCGGGAGTTCAATAATAATAATAATAATAATATTATATTCTCATTTTGTACATGAGAGACGCCAGTTTACAGGCATCATCAATATGATAAATTACATATACGATTAGCAATCATAATTAATAATAATGTTTTAATAAAGTACACATTTTTTCCTACTTGTGTAGGACACACCAAATATACAGGCATGGATAAGCATTAATTAAATTTCATAAATTCGGTTTATGGTTAAGTTACATGGTTGCTGGCGTTTTTGTTTTAATAATAATTATAATAATGTATATTCTCATATAAACATATAAATTTACATGAAAATGCATGCCATTTTTTTAGGTCTGTGGGAACAATATGATAACCAGTCATTCAATGGAGCACATCATGAAATATAGGAATATTGACTTCGCATTAACAAAAAAACCCAAGTAAGTTTTGGATGGATTAAAAATACTTGGGAAAAAATAAAGCTTGAAGTTATTCCACAATATAACAAGTCATTCAATGGAGCACATCATGAAATATAGGAATATTGTCTTCGCATTAACAAAAAAACCCAAGTAAGTTTTGGATGGATTAAAAATACTTGGGAAAAAATAAAGCTTGAAGTAATTCCTCAATATAACCTGGGTGTGTACAAATCCGAATCTCATTTTTGATTTGATTTATATCCAAATTGGGTAATAAGGAAGCTATTTTTACAGATACGATCAGTTATGTTATAAGCTACAATCGTGAAGTTGTATTACAAATTGATACTTTTCCATTGGTATAAGAGTATATTCCACAAATGTAATCCAGGTTGCGTCGTGGAGAAAGTTAATTCGTTATTAACCAGGCAACTGAAAGATACGGGACCAATAATGTTTGCAGATCATTTGTCATTGTAAATGGTCAAATATCCACATTATTCATTCTCATTCAAAAAGTCAAATGGAAGCTGAAATGGTGAGAGAAAAAAGAAGACAAACAACAGCAACGCAAAAGAAAGCAACGGGAGTCCTTAAGGAGTGATTAATAAATATATACATATATATTCTGTTTAGTAACTGTGGTTATTTTGGTACACAAACTAACTAGTCCCGTTATGCTAACTTTTATATTATGTGTGAACTAATATTACTGTCCTGTGTAGAAATGTTAATCATCTAGTTCCAATAATATTAAAATTTATAATTGTAGTTTGCTGTAACTACACGTTTAAACAACTTAAAATATCTATGTAGGGTGAAAAAGAGGGTGTAAGAGTCAGACGTATAAGTGCATTGTCATCTTTGAGCAGTCTGGTGACTGAGGAGATGAACACTGGAAGTGTGTTTGCATCGCGCACATTAGCTGGTAGTCTATTCCAAATGACTGAAAACTTATTTAAGAAGAAGTTGTACCGCACGTAAGTCTGACAGTGCTCTATAGCAGCTAGGTTGTGATGATTTCTAAGATTGTAACTGACGACAGCGGTAGGTTTAGTTATTGGCTCGGAGGAATGCAAGAGAAGATTAGTTAGCTTATAGTAAAAGATTAGGTTTAGCTTAAGGCGTCTTTTCCAGAGGGGTTCTAATCTTAGTCTTACGCATCTCTCATGGTATTCCAGACTACTTTCTAAACCAAGAGTTCTTGAGGTAAACTGCCGTTGCACTCCCTCTAATTTAAGCTTGTCATTTTGTCTTAGTCCGCTAAGAATAAACGGGCAGTATTCTAAGATAGGTCGGACACATACTTTGTATAATAAAACCCTAGTTTCACAACAAAAGAAATTGCGTGTTATGCATCCTATCAGCCTACGCGTTTTACGTCTGGCATAATCAGTCTGTTCAGCGAACGTTAGGTTACTAGAGTATCTAATACCGAGATCTACGACTGAATTGAGCTTAGCTAGTTTTCGCCCAAATGGCTTCATATATATAGCATAACGATGAACAAACCCATCAGTTGATTTGGTATAGCTTTTTAAAGTCATGATACCACCACACAAACAAATTCGCTCTTTCCGGCGCAACTCAAATCCAGGAAATACTGGAAAACGCTAACCTCCTCGAAATGCAACAATAGCTTTGTAAGGTCACGCATTAGAAATGAATCAAGCGCTATAGAACATTGAACTGCGTTCGTGAACCTCATTGGATAATTCGACATCGTTCGTGAATCTCATTGGATAATTCGCTGATTGGTAGTTAGTGGTGTCGAAAGTTTAACTTCGCCCAGAAGTGATAGGGCTAGGTTTGGAGGTTACAGATCCGAGTTTAACTATTTGGACCTGTTGTTAAGTAATGATTTTAGGCCATCCTAATAGTGGGGCAAGTATTTCCAAGAAATTCAGCTTACGTATCGGCAGCAAATTGCCGACGCGGCTGAATGCCTTAGAAATGTTAAGGCAGATGACGACTGCTAATTATCATTTGTCATGGCCACTGGTCACAAAACTAAAGAAGTCTAGGTGGCAGGTTAAACATGATCGGAATGTCAGGAATCCATGTTGGTTTGGACTTACAATATTCCAGCTAAGCATATTCTTGAGTATGTTTTCGTTAAGAAGTCTATCCATAATTCTACATGCTATAGGTGTGGTACTGATGGATGATATGCCGTCAGTGCCAAAACCTTTGGAGGTTTTGAGAATTCTGTTGGCTTTGTCAGTGTTAATATAAATGAAATCAACCGTTGTCAGCCACGTCTCGTAAACCGTTAATGCCCAGCTCTTGCTACACTCGAGCTCACGCTGTTCCTTGAAGTTTCTCAGAAACGCTTAGTAATAACGGACGCAAAACCCAAAACACCAATTGGCGACTCGAGGATTCTTTATTGTAACACCAACATATAAACACTGTTACAACTAAGGTCTGTGAATAAATATTACAATAATGAATCATAATATTACTTCTGACAGTTGTCTGCTGACTTCTTTCTGAACAGCGACCGATGAGACGATGACTGTCGTATTGATGCCTCCGCGAAAATTGGGGGAGTTGGTTTTGAGCAAACAACCATGAATTGATCGTTCAATCTTCAACTACATTGACAACCGTACTAATTTATTTTGGCGCAGATAAAGATAGAAGTTACATTATATTAGTAGGGTGTATACCGAATGATGGGACTTTAGGCTGAAGGTAGTTATTTGCAGATGTTTTTTAAGATAGTTCACATATGTCTGCATGGTCAGTATACGGCCTACCTTTGTCTGTGAGGAGAGAAATGCCGTGATTTCTGCGACTAAATCGCTTCTTTAGGATTTCTGGAAAAGCATACACCCTAACAGGACTGACTAGTGCGGTGCGTTCTTCATTCCTCATACGCAAATCTCGAGCTTATCAGATGGAGTTCAGAGCGGTAAGTATTAATCCTACTGCACTGCAGTCGTGGTGTTTGAAGTAACTTGTCGAGATTCATTATAATGAATATTTGTATTTCCAAATGAATGAAAAACAAAACGATATTGTTTTTAGTGACGTTTCACCGTTTAATGCTAATTGCTTTATCAAATTATTATTAAAAAGTGTTATTAATAACTTGTCAAGAGTTTCTTTAATTTCATACGAGCCTTTGGTTTTATAAGTGCCTTTCTATATAGGGAAACTTTCGGTGTTTGGAGTGGAATAGCAGCATCTAAGCTTGTGTTTGAGTTCTGGTATAGCAAGCTCAGAGCTTTCGAGAGATCATCAGTGATGGAGTATTCTCCCCATTCAGAGGGTCTTAGCATTGATTTTATTAGGGCCCAGTCTGTCTTACTATAGTTCCTATATATTATTTGCTGTGAAGTTTAGGCATAAGCTTCGTCGCTACTTGGTGGAAGTGGCAGTGTACACAGTGTTGATTTTTGGTCGCTACCTGAAAACTTAGAATCCCCTAAGATTGACAGAATATTAAGTCCAATATATTTTTACCTCATGTAGGGAAGGTGACGATTTGTTTCCAGCCAAAAATTTCCAGTGTGTGTAATCCTCGAGAATAAACTTATCCAACTTTTACTACTGTGTGAAAAATGAACATATTGCACATTACTTTGGTTTAGTCAGAATCTCTGTACTTTAAACTTGTTTAGCTGGACCTGTTAATAAGTCTCAGTTGACATCGGGTAGGTTGAAGTCTCCACATGTGATCTTATGCTCGTATGGACGAGTGGATACTTGCTCCAGTACATTAGTGGGTTGAGTCTCGCAGTCGCTAAAGGTGCTAGGTGTTCTGTAGATACATCCTATTACTAGTATAGCACCTTTGAATTGTGCGTTGACCCGTAGGGTGTCTTACGTGTCGCTGAGTTCACTGTTTTCTAGTTGCAATACAGTAAGTGTGTCCGGGAAGTACATAAGGCAGCCTCCTGCCTTCCTACTGTTCTTGTCGCATCGAAAGCGTGTGTATCTATCGATGCTTACCTCTTCGTCTGGTATATTAGACTGATACCAATATTCAGTGATGGTAATTGAGGGGGACTATTCTACCAGCCTGCGTGCCCTGGGCATTAGTAGTTCGTTTAGGATAGATCTAGAGTTGATAATGATTAGGTAAGGTTGAGAGTTGAAATAATGTTTGAGGCACTGAAGCTCGTTAATCAGGCCCAAGTGTGGTTCGAAATCCATTGGTTCTGCTTCGCATGACGTCCTGTGTTACAAGTAGTGTCAGTACCATGTTCACCTGTGTTTATGGAGTTAATATCTGCTCCTTCAAGTGAATAATGAGTTGCATTATTGGACTCGCTAAAAAATAAGGTAATTCTAGGCTCAAGGAGGTTGGAGACATGAGTAGGGGTTTAGTTTGGCTTGTGTTTGTACAATCATTGTTTGTGATTAATAATTGCGTGCGCGCTAGGCTGTGGCTGCCTTCTTCCCGAGAGAGAGCCGACGCTAGTGGTACGGAGTGATAAGATTTAACACGTCTACCACTTGTTTGGTGAGCACTGAAAATGATGTGGCTGATACAAAATTACTGGTAACTAGTAATGCCCAAAGCTTATTATTCTGCCTACCTGGGCTTCATCATATGCGTCGCTGCACTGCGGTTTAATTCCAAGCGGATTTGTGCCATAGATTATGTCAAATATTTTGTGTTTCGTTATACGGAGAATCAGAATGGTTGGTAGCTGAGCTAGGAGTATTGTCACTTGTACCATTTTGCATGGTGCTGTTGCTATGACAGCTCTTATATGTGTAGGCGTATAATGCTAGTATGTGCTGGCGTTATTGACCTTGAAGAGCATGGCCTAATTTCTACTCTTCGTGCGCTTGCTAGTATAATTTTGTGTCTTATTTCCTTCCTAGCAAGGATTCTTCTTGCAACTATTATCAAAATAAATATTTCAAACAATGGAGCAGTAAGCTGAATTATTAGACAAACTTTATACTAACATCCAGTCAACCAGACTATCCACACTTACCTCGGAATCAAGGACAGTAGAAAGCGGAAGTCAAATCTCAAAACGGTTCCCTTTTATTTAAAATAGACTTCCCTCGAAGGCAAAGTCATTTTGTCCAAAATATACTGAGATATTTGGAAACTTTATAAACCTTTAATATGTTATGACCCAAAAAACCATCAATCAAAGGCCGATGGCTTAACACCGTTCGAATGAAGCAGTCTTCCTGGACGTAAACTGGCGATGTGATACGCAATAGTTCATCATAGCAGAGGAGCCGTTTCCTCGCCATCCGGAAACAGGACAAATCAACTCATTTGGAACCCAATAGCTCACAAAAAGGAAATAAGATAATGGATTTTAGAAGTTAGCATTAAAAAAGACAAGAAGCACTCACTATTTTGTAACCCCCGCTGGAATTCACAGCTTGTTTAAATTCACCGTCACGAAAAAATAAGCAAAATTTAGACGCGGCTTTTCATATTAAAATATACGTTACCGTTGTGGAAACTCGCAGAAATAAGTTTCAAGAAATCATAACATAAACACAACATCGTCTAAAAGACTATCGGATTTTGGGTTTTGGGAGCTAATTACACAGCATTTCCCATATTGCACATATTGTGCCATTTATCATATTAGATCAGAGTCAGATAACGATAGATTTTCTTTTATTATATCATCTTAAGGCAACTAAGAAATTTTTCCTTCCATCATATTTATAATGCAACCGTAATTATTAACATAGCTCACTGTGTTGAATTGTGTGCAACGTTATGTGTATGCATCTATCTCAATATTATCACATATAAATTCGAAGGATCTGAACACCTAGAAATTTCAATGATATTTCACCATCTGTTGTCACTTCTTTTATCAATCTGTTCAAGTTTTATTGAGGGTAAGTACACACATTTAACTCAGCAGTTATTCATAATCTATTTCACGACGTAAAATACATTTCATTATATAGAGTTAAGTCACTTGTAATTTTGTGAGCATGTGATTTTTAAAATCCGCTGAATCAGCTTTTCACGTTAATTTGAGCGAAATTACCTGGATTAAGGCGAAACAATTTCTTTATTATTTCCACAAGTAAGACGCATTGCAGTAGTCCAAAGCATGCATTCCAAAACACCATTAATTCAATGTTCTGCCAACACGAAGACAGACATTTGTCGATATTTGGATTGTCTCGCACTCTTATACATTCACTCTCGAAAATCCAAAATCACCAGAATGAATGTTTCTGCAAGTTATACTCTTTCACAAAACTAAGCTGCGTATTGGTTAGACTAACAGCAGCGACTTTGCATAGTGCAAGGGATTATAAGAGGTCTGTATAGAGTAATGACTTCTAACTTGTCCTTTGATGGTCTAGAGTAGGCTACAAGGTTTTCTGTGTAGACGAACTTTACGTTTTAAAAGGTATCAAGTAGTTTTCTGAGCTCTGTTGTAGCATATAACTAATGCCTCTTTTCTTTCAGGTATTTTATCCGGGAAGTAGTAACAGGTAAACAAAGTTAGTTAGTGATCAATTTAACTGCCTCACCATGTTGGTATTATCTAAGTGCCCATATCAATATCCAGGGACGCTTTTCATCTTCTGTTAATTCTATGACGGTTACTAGTGAAAAAGGCCAGAGAAACATCATCTCCAGTCCCTTAAACATGGGCAGTCAACTTCACTTTTGAATTTTCATCAACTTTGTCACTGCTGAATAATAAGTTCTCACATCTAAAATGTTGAATTTTGCGCTTCGGAAATATATGTTTTTTCTGAGATATGTTTAGTTATTTAATAAAATTCACCTGATTGACTTGACGTTTTTAAACATATCAAATTTATGAGTTTCAGATGGTAACTTATTTAATTGTGGTGCAAGTATATTGTTAAGCTCAAGAGCAGAAGGCTCACTAGACATTTGGATACTAGATGAAAGTTACCTGTTTCGCTCCTTTCATCAAGTTTTCATGGGAACTAATGGGGATTTAGATATTTTTTTATGCGTTTTTAATCTTCTCCTATGCACTAACTGGCTGTGGTGAGGACGAAGTAAACGGTGACAATTTTCAAATGCTATCTAGTTCCTCACTTAAAGCAATAGTCAGTACCCGTTACTATTTAGGCCTACTAGCAGGAACAATTTTAGAAGAGCTGCGGATAACAAAGTAATCTGTGAGGTGTATGCAGCTTTGGTGAATTCACTGGAGAAATGGCTGAAACTTTCAGTGGGACGTCTTGATGGGCATTTCAGCTGGCGTACAGTTGCACAGAAGCTACTCGCCATCTAGTCCCGGTATGAATTGTATTTAGATATCACTTCTCAACTGTCTCTATGGTCAAAAATGTTATCTATTATCCAAAACACAGATTAACAGAGGAATATAACGGCGTGATTCCAAATATCTTAACGACGGTTGTGGCAAACTAATGGTGGGATTAGCTGTAGCATTAGCATGTGTGTGTGATATTCCAGGATATTTCCATTGAAACGGTGAGTGTTGTTGGTAATCACTGTTTTAAGAAAGGAAACAAATCCTCCGGTGGTGGTCTCAGGGAGATTAGCTTCAGTAATATGCTACCTAGTATTCTATATTTCATGGTACTGTAACAACAGAAGGCAAGGGCCAGGCAACAGATCGTTTATTTAGGAAATCAACACATATTTATAGATTTTTATGTGCATTATTATATATTATTTTAAGCAAAGAAGTACAGCCTTCTGATTGGTTGTTTCCCACTGAGAGTTAATCTTTCATATATTTATGGCTGTTTCTTGAATGCCAGATCATCTATCTGCTAATTGTATCCGCCCACACAAACTCTGCTGTGATTGGTGTTGATTCGGTCTTTGTTCTTGTTTTCACATGACCAATATTTGGGACATAAACACTGACGTAAACTACTGTCTACCAATTCGGCTAGCAGACAGCTCTCACCACAGTACTATGGAGATTATATGAAGTTCAGACAAGAATGCCGTTATCTTATTGTCACTCATCGACAGCTCCTGGAAAAAAGACATGCTTACTGGTATCCAATACTTTCTGCATTCCTTCACCTGGAGGCTATATATGACTTAATCAATCAACAAGTGACACGGCTGTGAAGGATGTTCCCAAAAAACACTTTGTTCTGATCAAGCCACTCTGCTAAAGTTCATGCATTGTTGATATAAATATAAAACTTCAGCACTGTGGTAGTGTATACCTCCATTATAGATAAGATTTTATTTTGATAAATCACATAGCGTCGCACAGTGATATTAACTGATGACCACGTTTTGAGCACAAACTATTGCTCACAATCGTATCAAGTCACTCATACAACTTTTTACTTCATTTATATACATGAGTTCATGCAGCTGTGTTAAGAGCTTACGGGAGGTTTGTCAATCATTTTTATTCGTTATAGATCCCCTGTATCACCATCTGAAATTATTTTCATTAGAGATTTACTGAATAGTCTAACCACAGCTGACTTCTGTATCGCTGACACTGGTCCGGTTGGTCAATAGTACGAAAAAAACTATACTTCATAGGGTTAAGACACTGACGGAATTCAAGGTTTTCTGAACTCCTTAGATGTCAGACTGTCTGTATGGAGTCCTGAAGATGCTAAGAATCAATGGTTGGGGGCTGTTGGTGATGGTGCTGAAAATTCACTCAATGCGACTTTCTAAATTTTGAAAGCTTTCAGTTTTACTCACTTAATTGCTCTTTTTCCCATAAGATTTTGTCTGTTGTCGTTTCAATGCGTCTTCTTTGCTCATCTTTACAAATAATTTTATGAAATGCCGTAGATGCAACTAGTGTATTTCTGTGCAAAGTTTTCGATTATTAATTCAGTCAATCAATCCTAACAGCTAGAGAGTAGGTAAGGTGGACTAATTCACAGAAAAATAATAAAATATGATTCTGTAAATATCTTCGTACAGTGTTTTCTTAGGTCTATCTGTGTTCGACATAGAACTTTGCACCGATGTGCAGCAGTTCGAGTCGCCACACACTATGTAGAACACAAAGCAAGAGAAGAAAGTAGAAGAAATGCATAATAGATATAGCAAAACGGAGGTGTGAGACAAAGGAAAAGTAGTAACCAAGAACAAAACAGTTTCATGGGAAATCATAAGTCACAGGAGTGGATTCATCTGCACCAGCCATTGAAAACGATTTTGAGCTAGCCATATCACCAATTGTTTCCAGCCTTCATTGGTTTTTACCGTCTCGAGGACCCCAACCAGTTAAGAAGTCTACACCTTCCTACATGGCTTAGACTAACTGTTGTGGACTTCATTGACTGGTGCCATGTTTTGGTTGACCACCGCTAGCTCTTTTCCAGTCTGACCCTATATCAGCTAACATTGCCCGTCGAGGGAGGTGATGACTAGGCATGCATACGTAACACATGTCCTACCCATTTCAGTCAATGTAATTTCATAGCCTCGTCGATTTATTTCCCCACCTTACCTAGCACTCGACTAACCCCTCACCTCAATATTGCTCACCTTATTATACCTCTTCACACGGGAGATAGAGCGCATGCACCTATGATCAAACACAGCTAATCTTTTCATGTCTTCCACTCTCAATGGCCACGTCTCGCAGCCATAAAGGAGGACGGAGCGGACTGGTGAGCAGTACACCCGCCCTTTGGTCGGATATCATGTCTACGCCAGAGTCGGCGTAAACTGGCAAATGCGAAACTAGCCCTCTGTATCCGTGCTGAGATTTCGTCAGAGATCAACCCGTTGGGGCCGACGGTGCTTCCCAAATAAGTGAAGCGGTCAACGCGCCCTACTACTTCACTCCCTATTCTAGGAGCCAGTGTAGTCCAGTCCTGTAACATCATCTTGCATTTGGCGGGAGCGAATCGCATGCCAAAATTCGTAGATTGAAGCTCAATGTGTTAGAAGACTCTGCATTTTGTCAGCGTCCTCGCCTAAAAAGACTATATCGTCTGCATATTCTAGGTCAACGAGATAAATATCCCCGCGTTCAGCACTAGTTGATTATTTCTTCTGGAAGGGTAGTTAGATTCAGTGAACAGACTTCATTGAAATGCCTACAGATATGCTGCACCTTCTTTTTAACTATTTTGCAATTGAATACCTGTCTTGGTCTGTACCGTTTTGAGCCAAAGTTAGTGTATTCATGTAATTCTAAATCAACTGGTAAAATTTTACATTTCCATATGAGAGTAATTCTCAATTATTTTGGCCTAATCACATCAACTTTGACAATTTAATTCCTTTTCGCTTTGTAACAAATATAATATGCCTGTTGTCTTCAATATAATGATTTGATATCTATTTTAAGTGGTTACATATTTCAGGTTCAACCAGGGAATGATATCATTTAGTGAACCACTATTGAAAACTAGTACTCGAGTACTGGACAGCCAGCTGTTTCGTTAGCCTAGTTTTGAACTTATCGCCAGTATACACCCACCTCACTGCTAGGGTCCGAACCCAGGAACCTCAGGTTACAAGGCGATCTCGTAGACCATTCAGAGACTGGAATCCTATGCAATGGCCACTAGCCCATGAATTTCAACTCCTACCAATTCGCGAAGTTTCTGGGTAACTGGCACTGGCCAGGGTCACCGCTAGTAAGTATTTGTCTTCCTTCCTGACCGAGTCGAAAACCCAATGGTCACGACTTTTCACTACAAATCCAGACAACTTTGTCATTCTGTAGCCAGCCAACCAGTCACTAGCGAGAATCAGACTAATTGTTAAGACACTGCAATGTGGTGATGTATGCATTAAATTAAACAAAAAACTCACCGAGGACGGATTATCATTATGTGAACTAGTATCATTTAGTTCTTTTCATTTATCATAACTAGACATATAAGCGAAGAATATTGTTTTCAATTAGATCTTCTCCAGGCTTTACTCTAATTTACATAGACTTATAAATAAAAAATTTTAACCAATGACGGTGATTTTGTGGATCAATTAATAAAATAATAATAATAATGTGGTAAATGTTTTGAAGGTAGTTAATTTCGGTGATTATAATGATAACAAAATATTGATAATAAGGTTTATGCAGGTGGCGATAAGAAGAATAACGAAGATAGTAATATGTGTGTATGTAGACAATTCAATAAATAAATAAATAAATTAGGTCAAATCTTAAAAGATGAAATGGAGCGATAATCAGAGTTTAAATAAATATCATAAAAGTACGAAGGAGATGGAAGATAAGAAAGGGTGGGAGTGTTTTGAATAGAATTCACCTAGGCTAAGCAAGGGAGAGACAAAGGTAGAACAAACTTCTTTTTGTATGCAAAGACTAGGATTGTTCTCTCGAATTAATTCCCATAGCTTCGGCTAAGTGTAAAAGATGGGTTCTGATTCCGTTCGAAAGACTCGATGGAATGCAATAGATAACTTTGAAGGCACTATTTTTGTCCACTTGGTGACCGCTATCAGCAATCAAATGAGCCAAAATAGAACTTCGTATGGATTTTATTTGACCTTTTCCGAACCATGAAGGAAGATGCTCATTAATGCGTTTGTTAAGCTGTCTAGTTGTTCGGCCTATATGGCTTTCTCCACAGGAGCAACTAAATTTATAGATACACATGGAAGAGGCACAGCTAGGTAGCTTATCTTTCGCTTGAGCAATCAAAATTAGTCGGCTGGAAAATGACAAACAGAGGATGGCGGCAGTATAAGTTCGTTTTACCACATTATTATTATTAGATCCACAAAATCACCATCACTGGTTAAAATTTTTATATATAAGTCTATGTAAATAAGAGTAAAGCCTGAAGAAGATCTAATTGAAAACAACAATATTGTTCGCTTATATGTCTAGTTCTAATATTATAAATGGGAATATTTAAAGATTTATCATAACAACCAGCCGTCATACTGTACTGACAACAAATATAATTTTTTTATTAAATGAACACTCCACAAAAGTGTTACACTCTATTTTCATTTACTTTCATTAAATAGGATTTTATTTCCAGAAATTATCACCTAGTTCAGTGGAGAAATCTAAGATAAAAGGAGGAATCAATAAAATTTCTGATGGGAAAGGAATTTTACGTAAGTTAGATTTTATTTAATTCTTTTTTTAGCTATTGTCCCACTCAAACAAAGAGTAATGTTGGTATTTAGTTGATTTCATTATAGCCTAGGCTATCCGTCTCCGTTGACGCTGTTGTGCGAGAACATTAAACAAATGATGTGATAAGTTGGTGGGTGGTGACTAGCAGTGGAATCCAGGATAACGCGCATTTCGTCCCATCTGGATGTAACTGCATTCCCCACTGATGCTTCAGCCCAGTATCCACGCTATCAAATACTAAAGCATTATCCACTAGACCATTTGAGCGACGAGTGCCGCCTCTTGTGCAATGATTTTCAGTTGCTATTATTTATTTCAGTTTGGACTTTTACCGCTGACTGACTGGATCGAAGTACTCGGTCTTTTCATACATTCGGTTCCTTTGATAAATTTCAATAGAGAAATGAAGATCAGATTTTGCAATATAAAATGATATCATTATTCTATTTTACAGGTTCTCATCAGTTAACTGCAAACTACTTCAATCTTTGAAAGGTAATAAAGAAAACATTTTAAGATGAACGCATCCGGGAATATACTAGTACTAGAATCTTTTAAGTTAATTTTAAGTTACCCTTGATTTATATGCTTTCAGAATAGAAAAGGATGGGGTGAGGGGTGGGTGGGGGAGGAGAAGATACAAGACATAAAAATCGAATAGACAATTTTAAAGTTTAAAGTTCATTAAATTGAAGAATTGCTTAGTGAGCTAGCTGAGCTTACTAGTGTGTGTGTGTGTTTGACTGATCAGTGTAATGAAAGTAATACGGTTACCAAGGGAGCGAGTGAGAGATTGACTGAATAGAGCTCAGTGAGCAAGTTTCTAGTTTCTATGAACAATCAACCTTCTTGAGTTGATATGTAAACACTGTTTATTAGATTTTTTATGTTTTCAATTCTTTTCTCCCTCCTCTCTCCCTTTTCTGTTTTGAAATCACATAAATTGATAGCAGTTTAAAATAAAAACAATTGTCATGATTTTATTTCGGATAAGATGATTTTATAATGTTTACTCTACTACTGCTTTAACGACAGAAGACAACGGCCAGGCAACAGATCGTTTATTGAGAAAATCAACAGATATTTATAGATTTTTATGTATATCATTATTAGCGTTATTGTTAGCAGAGAAGCAACCTCTTCTGGTTGGTTGTTTTCTTGCTGAAGGTTATTTTGTACTGCTTCTGACCATTTCTTAGAAAGCTAAGCCACATATCTGCGAATTGTATTTCCACATGTAAAATTTGCTGTGATTGGTCGGGGAGTTCCTCAAGATTAAGCTTTGTTATTGTTTTTTTCCCATGACCCCGATTCGGGACATAAACACTGACGTCAATTTTCATCATGAGCTGATGTCAGTTAGAGAGCCGCTGGAAAACCTGGGAGTACTGGACAGCTGTTTCCTCCGTCCTAGTTTGCGACTCTTCATCGGGACGCACCCGCCGGGATTCGAACCCAATCAAATCCCTACAAACCAATACTTGAATATCAATCAGATGCTCACTAGCGACTGGCTTTTTTCAGGTAGGTAGTTACTTGGGGTTCTAGTGAGAATTCGTGACCAGTAGGGTGCAGCAGGTCGGGTGTGAGGACAAATACTCGCCGAAGATATTGGCTAGTGGTCGCGCTATGTCGTGAATTGGAAAAAGTTAGAATTCACGGGCTGGCCATTGGATCGGGTCCCAATGGCTTAGTGGTATACGAGCCAGCTCGCCTTGTAACCAGTAGGTCATGGATTCGAATCCCGATGGATGCGTACTGCTGAAGATTCCCAAACTGGGACAAAACAGCTGTCCATTATTCCCAGGTTTTCCAATGGTTCTCTAACTGATGTCAGCTCATGATGAAAATCCTGTAACCAATCAAATCCCTACAAACCAACACTTGAATACTGACGTCAGTTGTTGTCTACAATTTCGGCTTGCAGACAGGTCTCACCACACTATCAATCAAATATTGAAGTGTTTCGCTGTCATTAGTAATAATCATTGTAATTTCAGGTAGTGGTGTACAGCTGATGAGCTGTAAAATATAGAATGACGACATCATTATGTACTGCAGACCTGGTCTTCCTTTATTTATATGGTTCACTTAAAATCGAAGTGAATAAGGGAGACTGATTGTAGTCCGTATTTACGTTAAGCACGTCATTGTTATATTGGGGGCTTATTTCATTTCATCAAATTAGAAATGAATTGATTTCATACATTTTATCCCACTTAATGAATTTGAATAAAGCAAGAACAGAAGTTTTTTGCAGAATAAAATAGTATCATCATCGGTTAGTTCATTAGCTTCCCATCAGCTGCTTACAGACCAAAGACATTGTTAAGGATATGTACAGAAATAATTTTAATATACTTGCACACAGTTCATTTTTAAACAAAAATCGATCATTATAAGCATACAATAATAATATATACATATATAATACTAAATACTTTATCCCGAACAATAATGACCATAAATAATGGAAACTTTCAGCATTACGTAATCAGATGAAAGAGAGGTGAAAATATCCAATTAACAGGGCCAAGAAAGACTGATAACTGCCTCTTCCTGAACGTATAAATCAGTTTTCAAGCGCTTGATGGAGAATGCTTCAGCAGACTTGAGAAGAATTAAATTTTTTTACCTGTTGATAACTTTGAAGGATCTTGCGATGTCAACCTCGAGACCTGTGACAAGGAGATTCCTGGCGATAGCACTGTTCAAAGTATTTATTCCCTTTAAGCATAGACATTTTGTTACATGTTCATAAAATCCTAGATATGCCCTTCATCTTTCTGTTCTTCCAATGTAACTGCTCCCACATATACATATAAACTTATTCATACAGTTGCAGTTAACATGAGAAAGATATCTATCAACACATCGATTGCACCAAAGAGCAAGTTGTTCAATAGATGGGAACGAGCTTAGCTGCAGGACAGGCTCTGGCTAGTGTTGTCTTCAATTTTCTGTTGACAACTGCCATAATATTTTCACCTTTAAAAACAAGTTGAATAAAAATGGGCCTGTTTTTCCCCACTGTGATTTGCTTGACAAAAATGATGGTACCATTTTATTCTGTTAAAAACCACTGTTGTTTTTGCTTTATTCAAATGCATTAATTACTTCTACCATCTTATATATTACATGCAAATAATTCATATATATATATATATATATATATATATATATATATTTAGATAATGCTATCGGTACACTGAACAATATCAATCAAGACAATGTGTTTGTACGTATTGGTTCAAATAATACATTTAAATGCGGTATCTTGCCTAAAAGTGTATCCTCTCAACTACAAGGTGTTTGGAATGCTAAAATGATTAATGGTGAAATGGATTTGTTATCTTTTAAAAGAATCAATAACACTGAAATAGTCATTCAACCACCAATAGGTGCATCAGTCTATTATAAAACTGGTTGGACAGAAATTCTATGCTCATTTAAAGAATTACAAAGCAGCAAAGTGATTTTTAGTTTTAAACGGTTAATAAAAGTAGTTGGTAAGTAGAAGTGAATTCAAGTTAAAGTATATCCTTTCAAAATTTGTAAGACAATTTGTGCCTGCTTAATGTTTATAGGATATAATAATAATAATAATAACAAACTGGCAGAAGAAACATCAAAGATAGGCCTTCACTCCAGGTGAGCATAGAGAAAACGGAGGTAGGTGATGAAGATTCCTGGCCAACACCAACAGCAACAACAAGAGAAAACAGTCAGTATAAATGGGAGGAACCTGGAAGAAACAATCTCCTTTAACCACCTACCTACCTGAGATGCATTGTTTCAACTACAGGCGGACGGAACTGACGAGGATATCAAAGCCAGAATCAGAAAATCAAGACAAGCTTTCATTACTCTCAAGTCTGTGTGGAGGTCAACAGCACTACTCAGCATCAAAATTAGGATCCGGATTTTCAACTCCAATGTGAAGTCAGTCAGTGTTACTATACGGATCAGAGACTTGGCGCGTCTTAAAAAGAGCATCTCAAACAAACTACAGACCTCCATTAACAGTTGTCTTCATTCAGTGCTCAAGATCAGATGGGTGGCCAGAAAAGATCAGCAACAGGGATCTCTGGCAGTGAGCGAACCAACCAGAAACCGACTTTGAAACAAATAGGCAGGAAGAAATGTAAATGGATTGGCTGGCCATACTCTGAAGAAACAAACCATCAAGTGAGTGACATCACCAGACAAGCCATTGTTCGAGTGGAGTCCGAAAGGGAAGCGGCAAGTTGGTCGTCAGTGCAAGGGTGACTTGGAGGAGGTCATGTGGGGAGGAGATGAAAGCATGTGGGCAGACTTGGAACGGAGTGAAAAAGTTGGCAGAAAACTGAAGGCAATGGAGACTTGGGCAGCTGAAGCCCTATGTTCCTCTAGGAATTAAAGGATATAATAATAAGATTTATAGACATTCATACAAGTTGTACTCACACTTGTTGCCCCAAGTTTGGGATATGCGCTAGTGATACACATCCATTGGCTCCTAGTGATTGTGAATGGTCTATAAGCATGCTTTGTAACCAGAAAGTCCTGGCTCAAACCCTGGCTGTTCAGCACTCCTTTTACACTTGATTATTTCTTTAGTAAAGTATACTTATATAGAAAAGTTTCAAATTTTTTATTTGGATTAGAATTGAGTGAGTTCCTATGAGATTATCATGGGTTTGGATAATTAAAACTGATTAGAATAAGTGAAGAGTATGTAGGATTTAAAACAATTAGTTCCCTTTATGAATTTAGCTAAAGCAATTAGAAGACCGACGTTACTTCATTCACTTATCTAGGGAGCATTGTCTCAACTACAGGGAGTGGGAACGGACGAGGATGTCAAATCGAGCGAGAATCGGGAAGGCGACAAACACATTCATAAACCTGAAACCAATCTGGAAATCTTCGTCACTCAGCCAGCATCAACAACAAAATTCAGTCGGATTTTCAATGCAAACGTCAAGTCAGTCAGTTCTTCTATACGGATCAGAAACTTGGCGAGTGGGTCACAAAGAATATTTCCAATAGCCTGTTACAGACCTTCATCAACCAACAACTGTCTTCGCTTGATCTATACTGAAGATCAGATGGCCGGGCGGGCCGGAAGGAATCACCAACAAGAAACTATGGCTGGGAACAAACAAAACAAGAACCAATCGCCAGACAACAAATATACAGGAAATAGAAAGTGGAGATGGATTGGACACTCGTTGAGGAGGCGGCCGCTGGGTGACATCGCGCGCGTCAGGTCATTGCTTGAGTGGAACTAGGCCGAAAGGGAAGTGGCGAGTGGGACGTCAGTGCAAGGGTGATATGGAGGAGATCATGTGAAGAGGATTTGAAACAGAATGGACTAGCAAGGATACAGGTGAAAAGTACGGCAGAAGGAAGACAGAAGCAAGTGGAGACGTGTGGTTGAAGCTCTATATTCCACTAGGAACCCAAGGGACAATAATCATAAATAAGAAGTAATTTGTTTGAATTGTGCAATGTTGTATTTGCGCAACACATTTCAAACAATTTGATCACAATTCCCGGACTTGTCATAGGAATTCATAAAGAGCTAAGAGGTGAGGAAATAGACTACTTAGGTAAAGTTAAAAGGACATATTGAAGGTTAAAATAACAATGAAGATCACTAAACCAAATAACGGAGATAATAGTAAATCTGCTCTGGTATCAAAACAAAATTTGCCAAAGAAGGTTTAGTGTGATTACGAATTGTTGCCTTGAACGCATAAAGATTGGTGTAAACTTCCTAATTGCCAGCTAGGGCTTCTACAAACTTTAGGATACGCCCCAAACACGTTTCATAGATAGGTTTAAAAGATATGTTAACGTCAATTTTATATCCTGTCTCTATAATATGTTTCGCAATAGAGGAGCTAGCTCTCCTGTTCTCATCATTAATTAATGGATTCAGAAGATTCTTTTTGTTTCTGGAGCCATTTATAAACATGTTCTGAATCCATCCCTTACTTGCAGAGATCGATGAGTCTTCCCTTCTGTCTCTGTCTGTCTGTTTTCGACATTCAAACTGATAAATAAATTGGGATGTGACATCATTTTTCGCATGTTTAAATGGCTTAGGTGGATGGATGGATATATTGGCTTCACATTCTCAATTATTACTATGATTTAGCTGCATAAAGTCTTTTTAACCACAGCAGCGTTCAATCTCTGTCTAGTTATCAAGCTGCCTGCTATGATGCTCCATATAGGGTAGGTAGCTTGATGTACACGTCCTTCTAAGTGACGAGTTAAAGAATGGATTTTGGTGTTCCACTGATCATTTTATATTCTATCTTCAGTGCAGACTGAATTCTACCAGTGAGGTCTGCAATGAAGCCACCGTGCCACTAGATGGCTCGTCATCACAGTGCACTTTGAATAGTTGATATTGAATGGTCGGAGGTTATCTGCAGGAAGCCCTACCTAACCTGTGTTTCGTGGTAGCAGTTGGCATTCACCAGTTAGCAAGGCGTATCTGCAATCGTGAAGGAATCCTTGGCCGCCCTTCTGATATTCTGCCGCCAAATGGAGACCACTTCGAATCAACAAACCATTCAATGTTCACCAACACTGAATTTACTGAATCAGTTGTGTTCTCTGAGCTGGTTGATTTAATCGTCGTCCTCTTAGAAAGCATCTTCAGAGCAAAGTTTCAGTATAAAATTTATTCTGCTTTCTTTTTCCTGAGTCGTGTTGTTCACACAACTGTATCTCTTTCTCTCTCTCTCTCCCAACTTAAGGTTGTCCAATATTTGGAACTTTAAATGGAGTAGACACGGGGGATGTTATCCTGCCGTTTGGATCAAATAAAAAACTTCGTTGTGCTATAAAACCTGATAATATTGAATCAACCCTGAAAGGTTATTGGTTAGCTAAACAAGTAGGCGGTGAAAAGGATCTATTAACGATTAAATCGTTAAAAAATACAATAAGTATTGAACCTCCCGTCAACAGTAGTAGTTATGAAACTCCAGGTGTAACTGAAATTCAGTGCATATATAAAAGTCAACAAAATACCAGTTTGTACAGTTTCAAAAGAACTGTAAGAATAGAAGGTATGTGTTTTTAATGATTGAGAGTGTATATCTTTGAATAATTTGAATGTACAGTTACAGGACTTCATCATGAGCTGATATCGGTTGGAGAACCATTGGAAAACCACGAAGGAGTACTGGGAAACCAGCTGTTTTTGTCAGCCTAGTCTGAAACCCTTCATCAGTACGCACCTACTGGTGTTCAGACCCCACCGAAGAGTCCAAAAACAGAACGACACGGCTATCCAGTGATCCCTGGAGGTTTTCCAATCATTCTGCAGCGAATGTCAGCTCATGCTGAAATCCTGTAGCCAATTAATCAAATCCCTACAAGTCAGTACTTGTATATAACAGTGTTAGACAGATGGTAAATGAGCTTCTTCCTGGTCAAATTTGAGCAAGAAGTTCTTCACATCAGCTAGGAAAGTTAGTTGGTTCACCACACATACAAAACCAATACTTGAAAATTAACCTGATGTTCACTAGCGACTGGTCCTATTCAGGCAATGTCCTGGGGTTCTAGTGGGAAACAGTGACCAGTAAGGTGCAGCAGGTTGAGGGTGGGGTAGTAATTCATCAAACAAGATATGGTGCTATGCCATGAATTGGCAGAAGTTAGAATTCAAGGATTGGCTACTAAATGGGGTTCCCGGTTGGTGTGTACTGCCGAAAAGTTCCATACTAGGACAAAACAGCTATCCAGTACTTCTAGGTTTTTCAGTTGTTCTCTAACTGATTTCAGCTCATGATGAAATCTTCTCACCGATCAAACATATGTATATAAGACTAATTTAATAATCCATGTTATCAATAGGCGTCTACCACTACTATTACTCCACTTATCTTACAGGATCATTGCCAAGGCATAGTGAGTGGCAAATTTCGATTTGTGTAGAAAATCTGTTAAACAGTACTGTAACAACAGAAGACAAGGGCCAGGCAACAGATCGTTTTATTATGAAAATCAACACGTATTTATGCATATTTCACATACATTATTATAGCTTATGCAAGTAGACAAGCGCAGTCATCTGATTGGTTGTTTATCAGAAGTTAGGCAGACAAACGCAGGCTCCTGATTGGTTGTTTCGGGATTCCTCGACAAATAGAGTTCTCTATCTGCGAATCATATTTTGCCACGTTAACTTTGCTGTGATTGGTTGTTGAATCAGCCTTGCTCATATTTTCTCATGGCCTGCTCTCACCACAGTACCACATCAAAATATAGTTTTCTAAAAAGTACCAGAAAGATACTTTGTCGTAATATGATCATTATCAACTGCCAACAGGCTGATCTGCTTCTTCAGTTAAAACTGGAATTTAAGCCGCTTCTTATTTTATGTACTAAGGATATACAATTTCAGTTGGATAACAGAATGTACCATAAGATTTATGAAGTGGTGATGGAGTTTCTATTGGGTCCTGTATTATTTGATATTTTTATGGCCAATCTAGAACAGAAAAAACTGAAGTGTGCAGGTGATGGGACAACAGACACTTATAGATACGTAAATGACAGATTCATTGTTTGTAGTGATTTGAATCACGTTTCATGTCTATCGGGCTTATTCAACAATGTATATAATGAGTATCACTTTCAGAACGCGGCACGAAGACGCTGAAATTTCCACTTCTTGGAGTGGATGGACATTCAAGAGATCGATATATAGTAAGGATATTCGGAGCAGTTTCCACCTAAAATTCAGTAGCTTCTGCTTAGCGAAATGAATATGTTCACCTGACAAATTAGACAGTGAACTAATGTTGATTTAGAACTGTTTCAAAGGAAATGGTTACCGGAAAAAAGCTTTATTAACAAATACCGCAAGAATGAACTTAAGAAACGTGACGCAGATGCGGTAAACAAGAATCCAGTTGTCACCGAACTCGACTTTAAAGATAATGGTATTATGAGTATAACAAATAAAAGAATAAGAGCAACCCATTCCAGGACGTATCCTTCAGCAAAATTAATCTCTCTTCTCCTGACATCCTCCTCGTTGGTGCAGTCAAAGATTCACAAGTATTCCTCATATGTTACCTCCAAATGGGTATACCAATTCACGTATATCTGCGGGAGCAGTAACATTGAAAGAAGAGAAAAAAGAAGGGTCTACCTCAGATTCCTCGAACGCGTACCACGGAGTTTCTGGTTAAAAGGGTCAAACAGTCTAAGCTGTTCACTCACCAAACGCCTGATGGACTTATGACACCGATTAGATGTGCTGACATCGTTCATAAAAATTAACAGACAAAATTGGCCAAGTCTTCTTCGGCCTGCTTAGGCTATGGCAATAAAACGCCTGAAACCTGATGTATATGTCCAAGAGGAATCAATTGCCCTGGTGGCTCATCTCTTAGTAACCCCCTCCGCTCTTTCTTTCCATTTGATGTCCATAAGAGATAACTTTTCTTGACCTTATGAGTTTTTACTCATCATATTCCATCATCGTTTTTTCATTTCATCTCACACACACAACAAATTTTGATCCTCTCTTATCTAATTAACTAAGTAAGCCACGTCATTTTGAAAAGAATTAAAGTTGGTATGGATGCAGAACTTCACCGGGAACAAGTTAGATTCAGAAAGGGTAAATTGTATGCTGATTTCACAACCACAAGTAAAGAGAGAGTGTTAGGCGTAAGACTGGCGACGCTACATCACAAAAGCTAATAAACTGCTGGAGAAACTTAAACCCTCAAGAAGGTATATATATATATATATATATATATATATATATATATATATATATATATATAGGACTCTGTAAGAACTGGCGAGAAATCATGCTCCTATCGACACCAAGTAAAATCCTGAGTCGCATCATCCTGGAGAGATTAAAGGACGCACTGGAGACAGAACTCCGACCAGAACAAGCTGGATTCAGGAAAGTCAGGCAAATCATGTACTGACCAAATTGCAACTCTACGCATCATCACCACAAAACAAAGCATGGAATGGTAATCAAACCTCTACCTCAACTTTATAGACTTTGAGAAGGCCTTCGACAGACAGCGTTGACCGCGAATTAATTTGGAAATTACTCGAGTACTACGGCTTACCCAAAATATTCATCAACCTTATTCAACAGCTGTACGACAACAGAACATGTCAAGTGATCCACAACGGAAAACTCAGCGAGGCGTTTGGAATAAGTTGAACACAGGAGTCAGACAAGGGTGCTTACTATCACCAATGATATTCCTAATTGTGGTGGACTGACTGGATTATGCGTCAGACAGCGAGTGGGAAACGAGAAGAAAGGGATATCCTGGACCGACGCGAAGGACCTAGAAAACCTGGATTTTGCGCGTGGATGAATTATGTCTGATGTCACAGTCACAAAATCGAAGACTTACAAGCGAAAACCGACAAACTGGCCGAAGAAGCAGCCGGCGAAGATAGGACTCCAGGTGAACATAGACAAGACGGAGGTTATGAAAATAACCAACCAACCAATAGCAACAACAGCAACATCCAGCGTCAATCACCATCAACGGGAGGGATTTGAAAGAGGTCACTTCATTCACTTATCTAGGGAGCATTGTCTCGACTGTCAAATCGAGAATCGGGAAAGCGAGAAACACATTCATCAACCAACTGAAACCAATCTGGAAATCCTCGTCACTCTGCATCAACAACAAAATGCAGTCGGATTTTCAATACAAACGTCAAGTCAGTCAGTTCTTCTATATGGATCAGAAACTAGGCGAGTGGGTCACAAAGAATATTTCCAATAGCCTGTTGCAGACCTTCATCAACCAACAACTGTCTTCGCTGGATCTATACTGAAGATCAGATGGCCGGGCGGGCCGGAAAGAATCACCAACAAGAAACTATGGCTGGGAACAAACAAAACAAGAACCAATCGCCAGACAACAAATATGCAGGAAATAGAAAGTGGAGATGGATTGGACACTCGTTGAGGAGGCGGCCGCTGGGTGACATCGCGCGCGTCAGGTCATTGCTCGAGTGGAACCCGAAAGGGAAGCGGGGAGTGGGACATCAGTGCAAGGGTGACATGGAGGAGATCGTGTGAAGAGGATTTGAAACAGAATGGACTAACAAGGATACAGGTGAAAGTACGGCAGAAGGAAGACAGAAGCAAGTGGAGACGTGTGGTTGAAGCTCTATATTCCACTAGGAACCCAAGGGAGCAATAATATATATATATATATATAATTACTCCTTCATATATTCATATATTATATTATTCTTTTTATGCACTGAATGGAAAGTATAGATCCTCAAATATTTGGAACAATGAATAATCAAGATAATTCAATTATCTATTTACAAACGAATACATCAAAGAAAGTTTCCTGTAATCTTTATCCTAAAGAAATGCAGAAAAAATATCCTGGTTATTGGATTGGTCGTATACTCAGCAATAAGGATAATATCATTGAAATGAATACAACAGCAACAACAAATGGAACGGTTGTATTTCAACCACCTAAACCATATAAAACTTATACAAATCGTGGTAAAGCACAAGTGGAATGTATCTACAAGTTATATAAAAATAATAAAGTGCTAGTAAGATTTATAAACACTATCATTGTATATAGTGAGTTCATATCTGAAACCCTGTTTTTTATTGGTTAATGATAATTATATTTCATTGATTGTTTATGTACACATACAGAATGGTAAATTTGATGATATTAGCTGGTTGGAGGCAATCAGCCACAGGAAGCCCCACCTGACCTAGGATTCTTGCTAGTTGGCACTCACTAGTCTACCAGACAGGTGTATCTGCAACCGCCTTATCAACAAGGCATATCTGAAACCTTGAAGGAACTCACGTCGCTTCTGAGATTCTAGCCCGCGTCACTCAGTGCTGCCTGCAGTCAGAGACGCTACCACTGATCTATTCGAGCTCGCGATTGACCTCCTGTAGGACTGTAGACTGGATACTTTGATTTGACACTAGCCAGTAACTAGTGTGATGTGTCTAGTCCGACTATCTTTGGTGTAGAGTGAATTCTATCAGTCAGGTTTGCAATGTGGCCACCATTCTAGGCAGTTCGTCATCACGGTGCACATTGATAGAATGACTGATAGGGTTTAGTCTGCACCAAAGATGGGACTAGACACATCACATTAAATACTGGTGTCCAATCAAAGTACAATATTATTTTCGATAACCTGCTCTTCATCAAGTTCCACAGTTATATACTATATATACATATGTATATTAGTGAATAAATTGGTGTTATTAACAATATTAATGTTGTTTAAATAACATCGAATAAATAATATGAATAGATTACAGTTAAATAGCATCAACATAGCAATAAACCGAATGTCAGAAAAATTAGGAAAGATAATAATGCAAATTCATTAATTTATACTCACCACTAGAGGCCAGGGCAGTAGTAGTGTCTAGCTGGACTTGTTCTTTCTTTTGCATACAGAGCACTGGTTGTTTCACGCGAATTTCGACAGCCTCTGCTGTTTGAACATGGGGTACTTCGATGTTTTTGGCGATTTATTTAGCACCCGGTAGATGATAGAGAAGGATACTTCAATGCTGGTTGGCTTTTTGGCCGGTCGCTTTCGACCAGATGGTCTAATATCGAACATTTGGTGATGGTTTTTTACTACACCTTTACTCAGTCATACTTGGAGATGTCCTCGAGCAAGCACGGAAAATCAAGTTCCTAGAGCAACAGCCGACGTAACTCGCTCGACTACAAGCGCTGTTGAATTGGTAGATACAATTAGAAGTGGCTAGTTTGTCTAGGTACTTCATCTTTCAGTCGAGGAATCACCATCGGTTTTGCAGAAAATTTAACTTTTAGTTCGATGGCATTAAAAGTTCTCTGAACTGATTTTCCTAACCAACGAATGGGACTAGACATAAGTTCAAGGTTGAAAATAACGAAAATAAGAATGATTATAAAATAATAACGATGATATGGTGTAAAATTAAAACCACTATTAGTGAATGATTGTCAAAATAATAATAATGAATATAATGAAGTGGAATGAACAAGATTTTGCAAATACGATAACAAGTTAGAAAAGCACTACCTAAACTTAAGGTAATGCAAATCATAAGAAAGGTCGTGAAATCACAAAAATGTCGAAAATGAACGTTTGTCAGTGAAACAGAAGAATAGAAGAAGAAAAGAAAATTGTGATAGAATTTTATCGTGGTAATGTTTATGGAGGATTTGCTGGCTTTATTGTAGGCCAAGGTTAGACTTACTTCTTCTTCATACAAAGAGTTGGTTTTCTGGTATTAATTGCAGCCGCTTCAGCTACTGATAGAAGACGTAGTCGAGCTCCTCTAGATAGATTACTAGGAACGCGGTAGATAACTGAGAACGCCTGGCCAAGTTTTATCGGGTGTCCAGTAACTAACAAGTGGGCTAAGACTGCACTATTTACGTATTTGGTTACCCCTTTACTCAATCATACAGGTACATCTTCACGTGCGCGCATGGATAAAGCCTTCTGAGTACGATCAATGTAACTGGCTCCACCAACTTTTCGTAATTTATCCTTGACTTGCTGTGCGAGTACTGGTTTCGTTGAGAAGTTGAGTACCAGTTTAGCTGCAGGAAATATTCTCGCTCTACTGCTCTGTTAAGTCGACATTTTAGAATGTCAGCTGCTATTTCCCCTTTGTAACTTAACTTAAGATATAAAGATAATTTTTTCACTAAGAATTACATCCAGTACCCATTACTTAAACTGTATGCAACAGAATACCTAAAAACCAGGAAAACCATGTTACTTACTTACTGTAAGTTTGATTACGGATTGATATCAGTTTAAAAACTACTATTGAAAACCTGCAGGCGAGTACTGGACAATTGTTTCATCAGTCTAGTTCATAACTCATCGGTAATATACCCCCAATAGGTGCTCGCTAGTAACATGCTACTGGACAAACTTGCCTTGCTAAAATCACGCATTGATAGAAGTTTGGATTTATGGGCTGGTGGCCATTGAAGAGTCAAGTTCCAATGGCTTAATTGTTCATGAGCTGGCCTTGTAACCTGGAGGTCTTGCGTTGAACCCCGACAGTAGGATGGGTGTGTACTGACAATGATTCTCAAACTAGGCTGACGTAACAGCTGGTTTTCAGTAGTTCTCTAAATGATATCAATCCGTGATCAAACTTGTAAGTCAAATCAAATGTCTACAAATAAACTCATAAAAATGTCATATATCAGCAACTAATTACTTATTTGTTTGTACGAATTCATCACGGAATGATATCAGTTAGAGAACTAGCGAAAACCAGCCAGGGAGTACCGGCAGCTCCAGTACGCATCCATTCACCCACCTGTCGTGGTTCGAACCCAGAAACTTTCGGTCATAAGGCAAGGTTGTATACTATTCAGCCAATGGGACTCGATTTTAATGACCAGCCCATGGATTTTAACTTCTACCAATTCGTGATTTAGCTCGACTGGCACCAACCAATATCATCGGCGGGACATCCATCCTCACACTTGACGCCTGGATGGACCTGACTGGTCACTGACTGACTTATAATTTTAAACAAACATTATCCACTGTTTTACCTAGTCCTTCATCTTAAATTTACATTTTTCTCTAATCCCTCGCCTAATTTTCCCCTTATGATAATCTTATTATTTGCTTTATTCCACTTATTTATTTATTTTATTTTATTTTTCTCTAGCTAATCAAGTAAGCCATTACCTTGATATCCATTCTGAGTATATCTATCGTATACATCTCGGTAGTAATAGAAGAATTTGTTGTGCAAGCTATGAAAAGACTGAACAAACTCCGTATACTTGGAAGATAAGTGTACCTAAAGGCATAGAAGGCACATTAGTTTCATACAATGGAATGAATTGTATTCAACCACGAAAAGGCTATCTTACATATTTAACACCAGGTACATTTAAAGTCACATGTGATTTGAGAACAAAATCAGGAAAATCAACAGGCATATCAAAAACAAAAACAGTACATCTTGTTGGTAAGTCAGATTTCCCTTTCCATCTCTTTTCTTTTCTTTTTTAATTATTATTATTGTATTTTTTATTCCTTTACTTTCCCAGTGATGAAAGTTAAGGCTTCAGGCTAGAGATTTAAAAATCTCTGTAGCAGTAGTGTTTATTTCTACGCCGTTGATTTTGCTTGCCTAAAGTCCAGTCTCCACTCTCCTTACCGGTCTTACTGCCAACTCATTGTGAGGTTTAAAAGTGGGTCTATTGGTCGGTGATCTAACCCTGGACTACTTGCGTGGTTGTCCAGTGTTCTACCACTGAATTGCCGTGTGATGAGAGCTGTCTGCCAGCCAAAATTGTAGATAACAATTTACGTCACTGCTTACGTCTCGAATCGAGGTCATGAGAAAAAACAATAACAAAGCTAAACCTTGAGAAACTCAACAGCCAATCACAGCAGACTTAATGTGTGCAAATACGATTCGCAGATATATGGCTTAACTTTCTAAGAAACCGTCTCAAGCAATACAGAATAACCATCGGCAAGAAAATATACAGCCTATAAATATCTGTTGATTTTCTGAATAAACCATCTTTTGCTTGACCCTTGTCTTCTGTCGTTACAGTCGGTGCATATACTAGAGATATGCACATTTGATCATAGGTGTCTCCGTTCTATCGCCCGTGTTAGGTGGTGATATATTAGGATGGGTGAGTAATATTGAGGTCAGGCATCGGTCGAATGCTTGGTTAGGAGGGAAAGTCAATCGACGAGGTTGTAAAGTAGATGTACTGATTGAGAAAGATGGTTGGGACATATGTTATGTATGCCTAGTTTAGCCTAGCCATCGATTGCCTTCCTGGACAACGGGCAATGTTAGCTGACTGATATAAGATGGATCAGTACGTGGTGGTCGAACCAAAACATGACTTCATCAGTCAATGAAGTCCATAAGAGTTAGTTCAAGCCATCCATGTAAGGAGGGGTTTATAGACTCCGTGACTAGCTGGTTGGGGTCCTCGGGCTGCTAAGAACCAATGACGGCAGCTGGAGACAATTGGTGAGATGGCTCAATGACAGTGCAGATGCATGCATTCACTCTTTGTGATTTGTCAGCTATTTTCAATAAAACTGCACAGTTCTTCCGTGTTACGTACTGCTCAGCAGTCCGCTCCGTCCTCCTTTATGGCTATGAGACATGGAAGACATGAAAAGATTAGCTGTGTTTGATCATAGGTGCATGCGCTCTATCTCCCGTGTGAAGCGGTATAATAAGGTGAGCAATATTGAGGTGAGGGGTTAGTCGAGTGCTAGGTAAGGTGGGGAAATAAATCGACGAGGCTGTGAAGCTACATCGACTGAGATGGTTAAGACATGTGTTACGTATGCATGACTAGTCATCGCCTTCCTCGACGGGCAATGTTAGCTGATATAGTGTCAGGTTGAAAAAGAGCTAGCGACGGTCAAACCAAAACATGGCACCAGTCAATGAAATCCACAACAGTTAGTCTAAGCCATGTAGGAAGGTGTAGACTTCTTGACTGGTTGAGGTCCTCGAGACGGTAAAAACCAATGAAGGCTGGAAACAATTGGTGATATGGCTGAAAATCGTTCTCAATGACTGGCTGGCGCATATGCATCCACTCCTTGTGACTCATGATTTCCAATGAAACTACATTGTTCTTCGTTACTTCTATTTCTTTGTCTCACACCTCTGTTTATTGTCTCTATTATGCATTCCTTCTCCCTTGTTCTCTTGTTTTGTGTGCTACATGGAGTGTGGTGACTTGAACTGCCACACATATGTCTATCTGGATTCAACATAGAACTTGGCACCGAAGTGCAGCAGTTCGAGTTGCCACGTTCCAAATAGCACACAGAGGTAGACAAGAAGATGAGTGAAGAGAATCAATAGAGTTTGACAAGTATAAGAGTGAAACAGAATGGGTAATGGTAGAAAGGAATATGAAAGATTACAGAGACTGAATACATCTGCGCCATTGACAACGATTTTGAGCCATGTCACCTATTGTCTCCAGCCATTGATTCCTAGAGTCCCGAGGGCCCCAACCCGGGAGTCTGCATCTCCCTACCTGACTCAGTTTAACTGTCAAGGATTTCATGGATTGATGCCATGTTTTTGTTTGGCCACCACTGGCTCTTTTCCAACCTGAACCTATATCAGCTAGCAATGCCCGTCGGGGGAGGCGGTGGTTAGGCATGCGCACCACGTGACCTAGCCATCTTAGTCTATGTAACTTTATAGCCTCGTCGATTGATTTTCCCTCTTTGCCCAACACTCTACGCCTAACGTCAACATTACTTACCTTGTGAAACCACCTAACGTGAGACAGAGATCGCAGACATCTATGATCGAAAGCAGTCAACCTTTTCATGTCTTCAACGCGTATTGGCCATGTTTCAGAGCCATAGAGAAGGACGGAGCGAACTGATGAGCAGTACACACGTCCCTTGGTTGATAACCGGATGTCACGCCTACGCCAGAGATGGTGTAAGTCAGCGAAAGCAGCTCGAGCTTTTCGGATCCGTGCTGAGATTTCATCGCCAATCAGTCCGTTGGTGCTAATACAACTTCCCAAGTAGGTGAAGTGGTCAACATGTTCTATCACTTCACTCCCTATCACTAAGTTAGGGTTGACGTGGTCCAGTCCTGTAGCAGCATCTTACATTTTGCAGGGGCGAATCGCATGCCAAACATACGAAGATTGCTGCTCAAGGTGTTCAGAAGACTCTGCATTTTGTCAGCATCCTCCCCTAACAGGACTATGTCATCTGCATATTCTAAGTCCATAAGATTATTCCCTGGTAACAAGTCGATTCCTAAGTCACTACGTTCAGTTAAGGATACTTCCATTAGCATATCTATGATGAAGTTAAACAGAAATGGGGAAAGTGGACATCCCTGTCGGACACCACTGGTTGTTACCAATTCAGATGACAATTCCCCATAAGCCCTTACACGACTACGTGAGTTTGAATAGAGTGCCTTGATTAGTGCAATGTACTTTCTTGGCACTCCCTTCACAGTCAGACATTGCCATAGTACCTTTCGATCCACGGAGTCGAAGGCCGCCTTCAAGTCAAGAAATATGACAATTGTTGGACGCCGAAAAGTGTGTCTATGTTCTAGAATCTGTCGAAGAGTGAAGATATGATCTATGCACCCTCTACCTGGTCTAAAGCCTGCTTGATTTTCCCTTGTCTGTTCCTCCCGAGTTCTGCTTAGTCTATGCATGATTACTGAGCCTAGGATTTTAGAGACTATGTTCGTTAGGCTGATCCCCCTATGATTATCACACGAGGACTTGTTTCCCTTCTTGAATATCGGTATAATAAGTGACTTACCCCAGTCTGATGGTACTGTCTCTGATTCCCAGACTTTGCCTAGTACCTCAGTTAATCTACAAACTAGTATGTCACCCCCATATTTAAACACCTCCGGAATAATTCCGTCGGGTCCTGCCGCTTTGCCTCGTTTCAAATTACTGATAGCTTTTGTAACCTCACCTACAGACGGCGGACCAGTGTCTATATCCCATTCGGGTGTGGTGGATGGCGGGGAGGTTCAGTGTGGCTGTAGGCAAGTTAAATTGTTCCTCAAAGTGTTCTTTCCAGCGTTCAAGGCGTCTATCCTGAGAGCTAATTAAGGAGCCATTTTTCTCAGAAATAGTCTCACTTATGAATTGCCTTCTCCCACCCGTTTCCCTGATGAGTCTAAAGAGTTGCCTAGTGTTGCCTATCGCCGATGCTTTTTCCATCTCTTTTGCCTTTGTCACCCACCACTGTTCACGGTCCTTGCGGAGACTTTTAGTAAGTTTCCTTTTGTGCAGCTTTCGCTCCTCATTGAATTCGGAGCTCGCCGGAATAAGTCTTCTAGCATCTATCAGTTCGGATGAGGCAGTCGAAATCCAGTGGTTTTTACTCACCTTTGGATTTGCCTTATTCACAGCTTTTACAGCTGTATCTATAGCTGACTGAATATTCTTCCAGGCTTCTCCAGGGTGAGCACAGCTGTCGAATTCAGATATGCGTTTAGCTAGTTCTTCCTCAAATAGGGATTTAGTTTCCTGATCGAGCTGGGGACGTGATGGTTTTACCGCCAGCTGTTTCCTACGTCCGTTCAGTCGTAAGCACACACGAGCCCGGACCAGTGCGTGATCGGTATCTACACACGTGTTCCAGAAGGAGCGACAATCTCCTACCGACCCACGCCAACGATAGCTTATTGCTATGTGGTCTATTTGTGTCCAGCGTTGGTTTGATGATGGGGGTCGCCAGGTTAAACAGTGTCTCTCCTTGTGTTTAAAGTTAGTGCTTACAAGAAACAAATGATTATCTGAACAGAACTGTAGGAGACGGTCACCGTTGTCGGTTCGCTGGCACGGAACTCCATAGGTGCCACCGACATCCTTCTCAGATTGACACAATTTCCCTACTTGAGCGTTAAAGTCACCAGCTAGAACGACTATATCTGAGCGTTTAGCCTTTCTCACCAAACTAGACAGCTTTTGGTAGAACTCATCCTTCGTTTCATCCGAACTGCAGTCAGTGGGGGCGTAGGCGGAGATTACGAAAAGGCATCGGCGAGTAGTGCAGTCCTTTCTCCTTCTTACTGATCCGTTCAGACGGACAGCACACATTCGGCTATCTACTGGGATCCAGTCAAGCAATGTCTTTTCTGCCCTAGTACTCAAAGCTATCCCTACGCCAGCTAATCCTCGTGAACTAGCTGTGGCATCTCCTGACACCCTCAAGGTGAATTTTGAAGATTCATCCTGTTGGCCAGGTGGGGTTAGGTGAATAACCACACTTGGGTCTTGTATGCGTGTTTCTGAAACACAACATACATCAATGGCTCGAGATGCCAGGGTCTTAGCTAGTGATGCTTGTTGTCCTATTTGGCAAAGTGTCCTAACATTAAATGCTCCTATATGAAATTGGTGGCGTGGCTTTAGGAGACTATCCGTGGTGGTTTTTTGGCTTTCGTCGTTTTTAGTGGACACAGAGTGAAGAGGGAGTGAGGAGCCATCAAGTAGAGGAGTTGCATCAGTGGGAGGAAGGCAAGGTAATAGAGATGAAGATGAAGACAAAGATAAGTGAGGATTAGAGAGGTTTTGTGTGCATTTCGGATTGTGAGGGCGATTGTTACTTCCCGGCTGCCCACACCGTGGAAGTTGGTTGCGTGACCGCAGAGCCCAGGGGACAACTGCTTGAGGCCGGTCACACGCGGCCTGTTTTTGTTTGTTCTTTTTTGTTTGGTGTGCCTCAGTAGCATACTTATCACTCCTGCCCTGTGACACGGCAGCAGGAAGCGCGGTCGTTGTTAATCCGGGCCACGGCCGATCCGGCATGAAATTTTGTGAATTTGTTTGGATCATGGTATTGGATGGGGTAGCTGCTTTTTGTTTAACCGCTATCCAAACAACCTGCCTGGCATGGTAGAACCTCAAGAGACATAAGTCTCAGCCAGTATAGCTTGATTAGGTCATTGCGGTGTTCAAGCCCGACCACCACGTCAAGGTAGCAACTTTCGGTCGGGCCACAAATATATGCAAAGTTCTATGTCGAAAACAGACAGACAGAACCTACTAATTTTAATTCAATATAGATGTTTTCTTAAAGGGACAGCTATGCTTGACTTTTCGATGTCTTAGGGATTGATTTGATATCAAGCAAAAAAACAGTCAATTTGGAAGGTGTAGACTGGCTGACTGACAGTATAGTTGGAATCCTCCTGATGGTAAGAACCAATGTCGGCGGCTGGAGCCAATTGGTCATATGGCTCAATATCGTCGTTGTGAGTGGTGGTGCGGATGCATTCACTGTTTGTCATTTGTCAATCATATCCAATAAAACTCTATTGTTCTCCCATATTACTATCCTTTTTGCCTTATCCCTCTGTTTATTGCCTCTCTTTACTCCTTCTCTTGTTGCGTGTGTTAATTGGAGAAAGCGTAGCAACTGATGCACTTCTGTACAAAGTTTTATATCTTGAAACGAGTCAGTCATTCAGTATTTTGAATTTTTATAATTCACATTATCAAACATAGATACTATTATCGTTATTATTATTGTTATTCTATTCTTCGTTAGGGTTCCAGTGGAACGTAGGAATTCAAGCTTCAGTCGTGAATTTGCATCAGTAGCTTCGGTGTTTTCCTCTATTACGGGGTTGGGTTTGTTAGTCTCACATCCAAACTCCCCCCCCGCCACCTTCTCTTTCGGGCTAACAACCGACTACGCGAGGTAGAGGTGTGCCCATCAGCAGATAATCGAACCACATACCATGTGAGAAGTCGATGGTGAACATTCTACCGATGAACCATAGGCGTAAAACCATTTATATATTTTCTATAGTTTGGTCTGTTAGAGTTAGTGTAACAACTGAGGACAAGGGCTAGGCAACAGATCGTTTATTGAGGAAATCAACACGTATTTATATATTTTCATGTCAATTATTATAGATTATTTAAGCAAACAAACACAGTCTTCTGATTGGTTGTTTCTCACTGAAAGTTAATCTTTCATCTATTTATGGCTGTTTCTTGAATGTCAGATCATCTATACGCTAACCGTATCCGCCTACACAAAATCAGTCTTTCTCACGACCAGTGTTGAGGACGTAAACATTGGCGTAAAATACTGTCTACCAATTTTGGCTAGTAGCCAGCTCTCACCACATTAGTTTTGATTTTACGAGTTGGTTATGGATTGATATCAGTTAGAGAACCTTTGAAAAACCAGCCAAGGAGTTCTGGACAGCTGTTTCGTCCTAGTTTTAGGAATCATCATTACTGGGATTCGAACCCAGGACCTCCCGGTTGCAAGGCAAGGTCGTATACCATTCAGCAGCCACTAGGACCCGATTAAATGGCTCATGAATTCTAACTTGTACCACTTCATGATTTAACGCGACCTCTGTGGATGCGTACTGACAATGTCTCCTAAACTAGGATGAAACAGCAGCTGTCCAGTACTCTCTGGCTGGTTATCAATGGTTCTCTAACTGATATCAATCCGTAATCAACTCGCAAAAAATTTAATTCTAATTTAATTTTTGATTACTGCTTGATTCCACACTGTATATTTGGTACAAGTATGGAATTTTCAGCATGGATATCGGTAGCCCAAATTTTGCAGGCCGACCATTGCATATCAGGTGTGCTTCATCGGCAGGGGATCGAACCTCGAACAATGTGCATGGTTGGCGAGAGTCCTAACCACTATGCCACCGATGCATATTTATATATACTTGTAAATATAGATTTTCTCATTTACTTGAATATTTATACTTTTTAATGTATATTTTTGTTGTTTAATTAAAAAGCTTTATTTGCCTTCAAAATCTTTACAAAAAACAAAACAAAAGTGATTTAGGCAGAATAGGTGTGGCAACTTGAACTGCTGCACATATGTGCGAAGTTCTATGTCGAAAACAGACAGACAGACAGAACCTATTAATGTTATTACAAAATAGATATTTTCTGAAAGAGACAGCTATGCTTGACTTTTCGATGTCTTAGGGATTGATTTGATATCAAGCAAAAAACAGTTAGTCGATGTGGAGTACGTAGACGACATTGTCAGATAGGCAGGTGTTGACTGGCTGACTGACAGTATAGTTGGAATCCTCCTGATGGTAAGAACCAATGTCGGCGGCTGGAGCCAATTGGTCATATGGCTCAATATCGTCGTTGTGAGTGGTGGTGCGGATGCATTCACTGTTTGTCATTTGTCAATCATATCCAATAAAACTCTATTGTTCTCCCATATTACTATCCTTTTTGCCTTATCCCTCTGTTTATTGCCTCTCTTTACTCCTTTCTCTTGCTTTGTGTGCTAGTTGGTGCCCTTATGAACAAAGTTCTATTTCTTTCATTCAGTATTTTGAATTTTTATAATTCACATTATCAAACATAGATACTATTATCGTTATTATTATTGTTATTCTATTCTTCGTTAGGGTTCCCAGTGGAACGTAGGAATTCAAGCTTCAGTCGTGAATTTGCATCAGTAGCTTCGGTGTTTTCCTCTGTTACGGGGTTGGGTTTGTTAGTCTCACGCCCAAACTCCCCTCATGCTCTTTGTCAGGATTAAAACCGGCTAAGGGAGGTATAGGTGTGCACACCAGCAGAGAATCGAGACGTACCATATGAGAAGTTGGTGGTAAAAATTCTACCGATGAACCACAGTCTCAAAAACATTTTTATATTTTCTATAGTTTAGTTTGTAAGGGTTAGTCTTGTTTGTACGAGTTTGCCCACGGATTGATATTAGTTAGAGAACCATTGAAAACCAGCACTGGCGTACTAGACAGCTGTTTCATCCTAGTTTTGGGAATCATCGCCAGTACGCACATACCTACCTGGTGGAGTTGGAACCCAGGACCTTCTGGTTACAAGGCAAGCTAGCTCGTATTCCATTCAGCCACTGGGATGCACTTCAATGGGCAGTGCATGAATTATAACTTCTACCAATTCATGATTTTGCTTGACCCCAATGGCTGAATGGTATACGAGCTTGCCTTGTAACCGGAAGGTCCTGGGTTCGAACCACGACAGGTGGTTGGGTGGGTGCGTACTGGTGATGATTCCCATAACTAGGACAAAACAGCTATCCAGTACCACCCACCCCCCAGCTGGTTTTTCAATGGTTCGCTAACTGATATCAATCCATGATCAACTCGTAAAACATTTATATATCCTTATAAATATAAATTTTCTCATTTCCTTGAATGTTTATACTTTTAAGTGTACATTTTCTTTTGATTTCTTTTAAAACTTTATTTGCCTTCAAACTCTTTACAAAAAAAAACAACAAAAACAAAAAAAAAGATTTAGGCAGAATAGGTACAATTAACGGACATAGTGGTGATAATGGATATGCAATACTTGGTAGTTCAAAAATATTTCAATGTGGTATAATACCAAAAAGAATAGAAACAAAGTTAAATGGTTATTGGAAAGCTGTAATACTTAGTAAATATAATCAACCATTTTCATTGAATTTAAGTCAAGGCAAAGTGATTATTGGACCATATAATTGGAAAACTTATGAAAAAATTGGTTATATTAAAATTCAATGTCAATATACCTATAAATATTATGAAATTGAATTTGCTTTTGAAAAATATATATATGTTGCACGTAAGCTTTGTTGATATATTTATGTGTTTATTAGTGTTTATACATATATGTATTAAATCCCCTTAAAAGGCATTCAAAATGTAGGCTAACAAATTCTTATAAGTATGGATATAGAGGCATTCAGAAACGAACTCATTTTTGCCCAAGAACTCGAAATTGGGACGAAAGTACCACTATTAGAGGACATAATGCTGCGGGTGCAGCTATATCTGACTTCCACAGTATTTAAATTCCAGGGGAAAATATCCAAACAAACTGAGGGAGTTGCCATCGAGCCACCAGTATCCCCGGTTGTAGCAGATATCCTCATGGATAGGTGGGAAAAGATGGCGATTGAAGCTTTCAACCTCACACCATGTCGAAGTATGGTGGAGATATGTAGATGACACATTCACTGTACTCAGAACACAGGATATAGATAGATTTTTCGAACACATCAACTCAAAGGTCGAGGCAATTCAATTCACTTATGAATTGGAAAGTCAGGAAGGGGAACTTCCAATGTTAAATTGTGGCGTAAAAAGGCAAGAAGATTGGAAGTTAAACACACACACTAGTGTTTACAGGAAATCCACACATTCAGACAGATATTTGGACTTCCGATCATCCCATTCTATATCAGTGAAAATAGGATTGATGAAATGTTTAAGTGACAGAGTACAAAAACTAAGTAGTACTAAGGAAAATCTAAGACAGGAAGTGAGGCATATGAGAGAAGCTTTAAAACTTAACGATTATCCTGATAAATTAGTCAGAAAGCGTATAGGGAAATGTGATAGCGATAATAATAATAATATTGGTTACATTAATGACGGCAGGCATGTCAGACATGTACAAGATAATGACAACACCAACAATAAAATGTCTAAATCATCAGTAGTAATTCCATACAAGGAGGGAACCTCGGAAAACTTACGCAGAATCCTTAACAAGGCAGGAATAAAAGGGGTTGGCATTCAAACCACCCACAAACTCAATTAGAAACAAGCTTTGTCAGTTAAAGGGTCATTCCTGTGGAACCAGTTAAACAAAACAATTTAGTTTATCTAATACCCTGGTGGAATGATTGTGTGTCAGGTCAAATACATAGGCCAAACTAGTAGAACACGGACAGTCAGACTAGCCGAACATAAAAACCACTTCAAAATCTAGATTATTTGACTCGAATAAGATAAGAAATCTAGAGAATAGTTCAGATAAACCACTCACCACATGCAATTACACACAACCATATAACAGGATGGATAGGATGACAGTTTTAAAATCTAATGTCACAGAAGCTTTGTTTATCGAATCAACTGAAGAGAGTACGTGTAGTAGGAATGATTCAACACCTGTCCCAGACATCTGGGAAAGGCTACTACCCCTTCGACGAAAAATAGGAGAGAACAAATAAAACTGTAAAACTCAAGTTTCGAAGTTGTGTGATTATAACTGATGACATGATTAGGAACAGCAATAAACTGTGTTCGAAACTTCGTCATCCAATAAATAATACTGTTTCTCTTCTCCTGCCATGTTGTTGACTTGTTTATCTTACCTATAGCACTTTACTGCTCCCCTCCCCTCCTCACCTTAGTCTTTCCTGGTCTACTAAAAAAGGATGATGTCATTTTGAGAAGGGAAATGAAGGTTGTCATCAGTAGGGCAGGTGGTGTGCATCTTAGTCAACTTGTCACACTACATTAGCTGATAGACATCTAAACTCATGCGAGAAATTGTCTTAGTCTATATTGTCTGACCCTCAACACCCAGCCCCTCTACTCTCATCTCTCCCGTTGCTGCATCTCAACTGGTAGAACTAGAAGTCAGTACAAAAGATTATATGCTCGTACTGCCAAGTATAGGAGACCAACGATACCATATTTGGTCAGCCCGTGTTCTATGCGATAGAGACAATGTGAAACTAATGAATTACTATAATAAAAGTTTTTTATTTCCTAATGAATGAAAAAAACGATGTTGTTCTGTTTTTACTGATGTTTCGCTATTTAATGCTAATAGCTCTATCAAAGTAGTAATATTAATCCAGAAGAATTCACAAAATTTCAGCTTATATATAACAACTTAATCATCGTTCCTCAGCATGGCGGCATTTTTCCGTTGTTGTCAAACTGGCCATTTGGTAAAGATAACAAAACCAGTTGTAGATTACTGGGTTTCGTAAGTGTACAAAATTATACAAAAACAGCATGTGTCTACATGATGAAATTGCTTATCCCACATTTATGTTGATTTTGTCATTTCATGGTCGACCGTGGTGTTGTAACCAGGTCGAATTCTGTTTTAGTCCATCATTCCTATTCAGACAATTTGGATTCCACTTGATATGAAATGCTTCTGGTAATGTGAGAGGTTCTTTGAGATTTCTGAAATTTCGCTAGATTATTTCAATCTTATGAATTAAAAGTCAATCTGAACGAATAATATTCTTTTCAATAATTTCTCTTCAGGCTCTTACAATTATAAAATATAACATTTGTGGTAGTTACAATAAAGGCCTGTTATGCGGCGGATACATTTTTTAACGTAGAATAACAGATTAGTTACATGGTGTCAAAAAAATAGTCGCGTCTGTGTGACAAACGTGCTAGGCTGAAATCGATTACCAAAATATTGTAAAACGGGAGACAATGGTGGTGATTAATCATAATAGAATTGTAGAGTGTGGGGTAGGAAAATTGACAAGTCAGTCAGTTCAAGGTTCTAAAAGGTGTCAGGTGAGTGGTTAGTACAAAGTGGTCTGTGTTAAACAGGAGATAGTAAGACTGCAATGAGAGGTTCATAATGAGATAACGAATATGTTAAATGAAACAGATGGAGGCATATATTGAGAAAAGAGATAATATCACTAATGATAATAAGTCCGTATAATTAAAAATTCGATAGTATTGAGCATAAACTATGACGAATAATAATGACTGTAATGATATTTGTAATAATAAGCAAAGTAAAAAAAACGGAGAGGGTTAAGGGGAGGGAACACCCTTGGTGAGAAGAAGAATCATCAATCCAAGTTTGGCCATGGTAAGAACAGCGTCTGGACGTGTTCTTTTTGGATACAAAGTTCCGGTTTAGTCGATCTTGTTGCAACAGCTTCAGCTATGTGTAGATGACGTAAGCGAAGTGTACGTGATAACAACTTCGGAATTCGGCATATAACCCTGAAAGCTGTGTTGACATCGATGCGATGTCCAGATTTTCAGATTGCCTATTAATTCATAATATGGAAATATTTCACACGATCAAATCTTATTTCAATATTGTCAAAATCAATTTTGTGGCTCGTTTCAGTAGCGTGTATATGACCTATGGCTGATAGTTTTTGAAGCTTTTCTAGTTCAACTGGATTTCATGGTGGTCGAACAGATGCTCTACGCTGTTCATTTCTTCTGATTACTTTGATTTATCTGTAGTGAGGTTTGTCCGATGTATATCACATCATATTCCAAGCATTTTATTTTGTAGACACAATTAGATAGAGAATCTTTGGGGATTCGATCTTTTATATGAACAATGTTGCTTTGTAGTGTCTGATATTTTGAAGAAAGCTCTGATGTCAAGCTCATTTAGCAGTCTTCTGATATCGTCTGACATCTCCACTCTATATGGAATGACAACTGTTGAGGTCCATGTTTTCGGAATACGTTTTTGACCATATTAATGTCAGCGTTGATTTTGGTGATGAAGTTCTTTGGGTAGTTGTTTTGCTTGAGAGTCTCAGTAATGTTTGGTTTTTCTTCTTTTTCTTATTTCTCATCCGTCATCATCAAAGTGTGCTCGTCTAAGATTAATTGAGACAATTGATACCTTTGCTCTGATGGGGTGTGATGATCTGAAGTCTAAATATTTATTGGAGTGGGTTTTCTTCCTGAATGTAGATATACTAAAACGTCCGTTTTCCTTTCTCTTAACTAGGCAGCCAGTCTAGAAATGGTAGTTCACCGACTTCTGCTTCTGAAGTAACCTGGATTCTGGGGGGGGGGGCGGGGGCGGGGAGATAGATTGTTTATTTTCTCCATGAATGAACTGTACAGGTCTCGTTTTAGCCCTACAAAAGTATCATATACATATATCTTAACCATATTTTAGGAGTGAGTATGCTTGAAAAGATGTTATCTTCGAATCTATTCATGAATTAGCATATTATTATCAAGATAGTGGGCTCTTTTATAATCTCCTATTTTTAATCTGTGGTGACAATATCTCAGTTAACTGATAATCTTAGCTACAAACATTATTATTATTATTAATGTTACTATTTACACTTTTATTTTGTATACATATATATGACTTTGTAACAACAGAAGACAAGGGCCAGGCAACAGATCGTTTTATTACGAAAATCAACACGTATTTATATATATTTCACATACATTATTATAGCTTATGCAAGTAGACAAGCGTAGTCTTCTGATTGGTTGTTTATCAGAAGTTAGGCAGACAAACGCAGGCTTCTGATTGGTTGTTTCGGGATTCCTTGAAAAATAGAGTTCTCTATCTGCGAATCATATTTTGCCACGTTAAGTCTGCTGTGATCGGGTGCTGAATCAGCCTTGTACATATTTTCTCACGGCCTGCTGTCACCACAACTTCACTGTCACTACAAATACCAAATAAGAACTGTCATTACCATTATCCTGTGATATTATCTGTATAATTGTTTTTTTAATGTTATTCTATGAAATTAGATGCAATATTGTAGTAAATTCTGAAAACCCCACACTGTGTATCATTAGTACTGTTTTGGAATAAGGCAAATAATTATTTTGACTGGACACTAGTAACTAGTATGATGTGTCTAGTCCGACAATCTTTGGCGCAAACTGAATTCTATCAGTCAGTCAAGTTTGCAATGTGGCCACCATTCTAGGTAGCTCACCATCACGGTGCATATTTATTTCATGATATTTAGTAGTTGGAGGCAATCGGCAGGAAGTCCCAATTGACCAAGGTTTCGTGCTAGTTGGCACTCATCAGCAAGGCGTATCTGAAACGTTGAAGGAATTCATGTCCCTTCTGGGATTTGAACCCGCATCACCCAGTGTCGCAGTCAGAGATGGCGAATTACCTAGAATGGTGGCCACATTGCAAACCTGACTGACAGAATTCAGTCTGCACCAAAGATAGTCGGACTAGACACATCACACTAGTTACTGGCTAGTATCGAATCAAAGTATCCACTCTACAGTGCTACAGGAGGTCAATCGCGAGCCGAATAGATCAGTGGTAGCGTCTCTGACTGCAGGCAGCACTGGGTGACGTGGGTTCGAATCTCAGAAGCGACGTGAGTTCCTTCAAGGTTTCAGATATGCCTTGTTGATGAGTGCCAAGTAGCACAAAACCTAGGTCCAAAGCTTCCTGTGGCCGATTGCCTCCAACCATCTAATATCATCAAGGCAAATTATTATTATTAATTGGTGTAATATGTTTACTCCTTTTACCTGGTACAGACTGAATTCTACCAGTAGTTGAGTTCGCAGTGTGACCATTATACCATTTGGTGGCTCGACATCACGGTGCCTTCTGAATTGTTGATATATTAGGTGGTTATGCAGGCAATCGCCATGAAGCCTATCCTTGGACCTAGGTGTCCTGCTGGTTGGCAGTCACCTGTCACTAAGGCAGGTGTATCTGCAATCTTGGAGGAACTCATGTCCTGTTTTCTCGGATTCGAACCCGTGTCATCCAGTGCTGAAGGCAGTCATAGACATAACCACCGCTAAGCTGTTTGGACTAACAACTGACTACCTGTAGGAATGTATTGGATACTAGTTAGTAACTAGTATCTTGCATCTAGAACTTTATTTGGGGCAGACTTAATTCATCATTCAAGTCAGACTAAAATGTAGTAGTATCAAGGCATGAAGTCGTCAATATTATGGGTTTAAATAATCTAGACAGGTGTAAAATGGTACACTTTCCTACAAAGCTTCACGCTGATAATACGATTCCGCCTAAGATTCAGTTAACACACATAAAATCAATTGCAATAATCAACAATAGTAATATTATTGACGTTCAGTTCCTTGGACCAAATGCTCTACCATATGTGAAAGTATTTTTTAAGACAATGAATAATGTTCATTGATGCTAATCGAAATCCATGCAATCCTTATTCTTCTGTAATACTGAGTGCCATGGTAAGAGGTTTATGTCTTTGAATTGGATTGATGCGATCATTTTGGAAATGCTTGAACGGTTGTTCAACGGGTTATCTTCACTTTAAATAAGAAATACACATTAATTACACAAGATTTCAACACCAGCTGACAACGGTTAGAGGACCACTAGATAACCATCAGGGTGTTTTGGACAGATCTTTCGTCAGCCTAGTTTGTAACTCCTCATAAGTTAAATTTATTGGCAAACTGACACTGATAACCTCGCACTGGTTGGTGTATTGTACTGAAAACTTTCAAAGTAGGATTAATCAGCTGTTGGGTACTTCATACTTCTCATTGAGAATACTGTTCATACATAAATCGGTGGGAATTCCACTGCTAGTCACCATCCATTAAGCAGAAGTTAGAATTCATAGGCTGGCAGGCAGTGAGCAGTCGGGACCCAGTGGCTGTGTGGATTTGAACCCCGGCAGTGGGGAAGGTGTGCACTGGCAATGATTCTCAAACTAGCCTGACGTAACAGCTAGCTGTCCGGTACTTGAGTGCTGGATTTCAATAGTTCTCTCTAACTGATATCAATCTATGATCGAACTCGAAACAAATCGAATCCCTTCAAACAAACTCTTGAAAACTTAAAATAAATTATTCTAATTTTATAACTGTTTTAATTTTGAACTAAAATCATCAGTACAATAATTGGAAACTATTCGAATAAACAGATGGACAGGTGTTATATTCAACGCATAAACGTATAATCATGATAAATCAACTCACTTCACAGTTCGAAACTGTTAAATTTCATCGGCAGAATGGGATCATCATATCATACTACCAAACTATAAACACCATTAAGCTTTGGCTAATATCTGGGAAAAGGTAAACAATACTTTCTTAAAATATTCATTTGTTTACAATATTATATAGATATGGTAATGTAATACTGACAGAATTTATCATTAGTATATAAAAGCAGATTGATGAGAAGCAGGCGAAGGTGAAAACAACATTTTTAAGGTAGAAGTGTTTATTCTGCAAATCTGGATTTATCTAACTTTGTGGTCAGGAAATAATCTGATTGGTCAACTTCTCGTCTCAAGGCTTAACCTTGAGGTGTCAATCAACAACCAATCAGAATAGCTTACTATCCTCCAACCAATTAGCTGACTTTAAATTTAGCTAAAAGATGTATAAAAAAAGAGTTTGTTCTACTTGAAGAAGGCAAGTCAGTTGTTACCCAAGTCTGTTTGTCTCTTCTCCAATTAAAATTGTTTATCTAATAAGTATTGAATATTTTCTTTAAATCTTTTTATTTATTTAAAATCACTTAGCTTCTTATGATTGTAACACTAGAAGTAAACAGAATCCAGTAAATCTCACCTATTCTGTTGGTTCAAACAATCAATTTGCATGTTGTCATACTCCCAGATTATTACATTCAGATGGTTATTGTAACCTGTTGCTTAGTGGAAGAAAAAAAAGGGAGCAAGTATATCCTAAAGATGAATTATCTATTGAATACTGTGATAATGATTATATATTTGGACCGCCTAACAATAAACATGTTTATAGCGATGAAAAACAATGGTCAATTCAATGTTCTTATCTCAAGAAAAATTATAATGTACAATATGATTCACTGAAAACGCATATGAAAGTTGTAAATGGTAGTTTGTTTGTATTTTGTCGGTTAATTCTTCTTCTTTTTGTTTTTCAAAAAATGTTTTATGATTAATCAAGTTCACAGTATACAATCTAAATGCAGTTCGAGTAGTGAAACCTCTCACCGTAGTTCCCTTAAGAAATCGAGTTATTCAGATTACCAAGGTATATGTGATCTGATTAACAAAAAAGCGATAAATTTGCATAAAACTATATACTACTGATTAAGTGGAATGAGTAGTTGTATACCACCCATACCGGCAAAGTTAAACAAACTTTAAGCAGCACTAACTACCACCAATCAGAGAATGACCTTGAACTTACCAATCACACGAAGGAGACATTTTTGGTTATGGAATACATATATTTATTATTTTTTTCGAAAAAAAAGTGCATAAAGACCATATAAAAGTATTACATAGGATGCTTCTCTTTCACATGAGATAAAAGACATCTAGATTAGCATAGTACAGGAGCATCAATGGAAAAGTTATACCACATCCTATACAAATATTCATCTAAATGACTACAAATAAATATCGCTTTGTGACACATTAATGACTCTAATCCTGTTTTTCAACCTTCTCTAAAAGCCTTGAATAGAAGAGGTGTGGGTCCCGGTAATAGAATATTGATATTATATTATACATCAGCTTTGCAGCATAAAAGGATATTATTCTGTTTCACGGGTTCTCATCAGCTGCAAATGATATATAATTGTTGTCACATGCACACACACACACCATGGAATATCCTACACATATATTTCATATTCAGTTATCATCCATGACCATGAACTAAAGAAAAACGTGATCGATAAAGTTTGGTGAAAAAATACACACTGTATACAGTGTATAACAAAATTAGACTAATACTTATAAAATTTGGTCATGGTTAGAGAACCATCATTGAAAACAGGCACTTGAGAACTAGACAGCTAGCTATTTCATCCGCCTAATCTGGGACTGGTCACCTAGCCTACTACTAGGGTTTGAACCCAAGGCCTTCTAGTTACAAGCAAAGCTCGTAGAATATTTAGCCACTGGGACCTGACTCCTTAATGGCCACCAGCCCATGAATTCTAACCTTTAACGATTCGTGATACTAGTGTGACTGCCACCAACCAATGTCATCATCCATGGCGAGTATTTGTCTTCACTCCCGACAGGATGATGCCACTGATCACAACTTCTCACTAGAATCCAAGAAAACGCCGTCCTGAAGGCAGTTACTGGCGATCTTCAGATTAATTTTTCAGAGTTGGTATATGGTGATTTGATATGCATCAAGTTTGACCATGGATTGACATCACTCAGAGAATCAACGACTGGTGATAGCTCTAAAGTTACGAATTAGTAGAAGTTAAAATTCATGGCTGGATGGTCTACCAGCTTTCCTTGTAAACGAAAGGTCAAGGGTCCGAACCCTGGTTGTGGGTGTATACTGCCGATAAGCTTCAAACTAGGATCAAACAGATGGCCAGCACTCCAGTGCTATTTCTAAATGATTCTCCAACTGATATCAATCCGTAGTCAAACTTGTAATAAATATAAGTCTGTGGTCAAATTTTGATGACAGTTCATTCAAATTTGTCTATTTTCATTTGATGTTTATCATGACTCACACGAGTGGACAAGGCTTTTAAAGACATGTCCTTCTAACATTAGTTAGAGAACCATTAGAAAACCCGGAAGTACTGGACAGATGTTTCCTCCGTCCTAGTTTAGGACTCTTCAACAGTACGCACCCACTGGGGTTTGAACCCAAGGCCTTCTGGTTACAAGGCGACCTAGCTCGTAGACCATTGTAACACTGGGATCTGATCCAGTTCACGACATAGCTCGACCCCTGGCCAATATCTTCTTCGATGAGTAACTGCCTTATCTTCAACCTGGGTTCGCACTTCGGTGAGTGCGTACTGCTGAAGAGTCCCAAACTAGGACGAAATAGCTGTCCAGTACTCCAGGTTTTCCAATGGTTCTCTAACACTGATGTCAGCTCATGATGAAATCCTCCAACCAATCGAATCCCTAAAAACCAACACTTGAACATGTCCTTCTCTCTTTCCCTCATCCTCTGAGATTTTACAAATATAATGTTTACAAATGTCTGCTTCTTACTCAGAGGCTAATATAATTTTTGAATTATTCGGTCATACCTTAATCACAGTTCAAGTAAACTGCAAAACACAATTTCACCACAAATATCTCATTCAAGAAATTATACAGAAATCATTGCAGCTGACTAGTTGAAACCTCACTCTTTTTTTATATATTAATACACTATGCTACTAATTGCAACAGTGAATCTTATTTTTCAGTCGAACATGTACTTTTTAGGAAGTTTGATATATATATTTAAGCTAATTTAGACTTTTTCGTTGACCTAAGTGTTCAGTCGCGTTTAACATGTCGGCTCCTTGTATGGATGCTTCAACGATTTCTGAGGATTTAACTTGAAATAATTTGGTGGATGGTGACTAACACTGGAATTTAAGATAATGCACACTTCGTCCTATTTAGAAATCGTCAGCTAGTGGATATACCTCAGACATCGTCGAAACATTCCTCAGGAGACCAACATGTCAACTTGAGGCCAAGGACTTCGGTCAGATCAATCAACAGAAAAGTTCAGGCTGGATTAAATAATAACTGCACAAGAGATGACTCTGGTGGTCTAAGTGTTTTTAGTGGATAACGATTTGCCATTCGAAACGATGGGTTTTAAGTTTTAGCCTCAGTTGGAACACCTTCACTAACTCACTTAGGAATGCAGGCACATCCAGCTGATGAGCCAGACTAAATGGGACAGCTGGAATGCACATTGTCCTGGATTCCACTGCTAGCTATCATCCAATCAGATTACTTACTTCAGGTTTGATGTATTCTTAGAAGATTTTGCCAGAAATACGAGATGACTGACTGTCTTTGCAACACTTAATGACTGCTCATTGTATCATTGATTTTAATGGCTATAAGTGATACATATAGATAGAGAAAGAGATTAACACAAGGCAAAGTTAAACTGTAAGCACCACTAACTACCGACCTTCAACGAACCAATCACATGAAAGAGGGATTTTCGATAAAGGAAAACGTATATTTATGAAAAAAGAAGGAGAAACTGCTTACACATATTGATCCAAATGACTCCAAATGAGATCCTTTCAAGATGCATTTATATGCCTAATTCTATTTTCCAATCTTCCTTAAAATCCTTCTATGGAATTTCTGTGTGCTCCTGTAAAGGGATCCACAAAATCACTGGAATGGTTCACTCTATGATGAATATAATATCCAAGAGATGAGTTATAACCTTTCCATTTACCAGTAGGTATTGTTGACCCCCTGTTTCACAAGTCTAGTAATAATAGGTATTAAAGTAGTTGACTTTGTCAGGTATTCTCTCAACGAATCCTTTCCGTAGAAATGTGTCATATAAACCAATTACCCAAATATTGTTGGCTCGCTGACGACCACAGTTGTATTTTTTCTTCACGTGCACGACAATACTTTCTCCGTCCAACAACGAAGTAATTCTCTCCATTTTTTCCACGATGCAATGTCTCTGCAGCGCTGATACTACTGAACTGTTGACACGAGGCTACTTTCGGTTTCAGCAACTGCTCCTCCCATAGGCTGTTTTCAAACCCAGTAGTTACAAATATACAAAATCTGCGTTAGGGAGAGATGCGACCTACCAAAAAGTATTCCCACGAAATATTAAAATTATCAGCTTACCACCTTCTCTAATACTAACTCGTCTCAAGCACAAATTGCACAACGATGGACATATCCATCAGTTGACCTGCTAAAGGTTTTTAAACTCATCACACCACCATATGAATAAATCCTCTCCTTCCTAAACAACCCTAAATCTAAGCAATACTGGAAAATCTTGTCCTCCTCGAACTGTAAGCGTAAGTTCGTCAGAGCACGCATTTGAAACGAATCAAGCACTCACTCACTATACAACATTGAACTCACGTGCATAAACCTCATTGGACCATTTGACGTTGTTCGTTGATTGGTAGTTAGTGGTGCTTGAAGTTTAACTTTGCCAACACAATATGCAATACAGAAGCGCATCATTTCAAATTACTACACACCTCTCCGAAAGTCACATAGATGGAGAAGTTGGTGGAACCAATTAAAAGAAAAGGATCGTTGGGAACAGGATACAATGAACGCATACTTCTGAAGGCATATGTTCCACTCAGAACCTAAAGGAACTGACAATTTAGTCAACAAAATATATGAAATCATTAAGTATTTAATGTTTAGAAAATATGATAATTTTACAGACGATTGTTAACTTTCACATTTGTGCAGTATGAAAGGTAAAGTTGAACAATAATTTTAAGTGCTCAAGCTGAACTCATTATTATTCCTACAAATTATAATCATAACTATTATTATTATAAATATTCAAGTGTTGGTTTGCAGGATTTCGTCCTGAGCTGACGCCAGTTAGAGGATCATCGAAAAACACCAGTTGACTACTGGACAACTAGTTGTTTCATCAACCTAATTTGTGACTTTTCAACACTATGTACTCATCCTATTGTTGTGGTTCTCACTTACGACCTTGTGGTTACAAGCCGAACTAGCTCACAAACCCTTCAGCCCCCTGAAACTCGCCAATTCAGTGGCCAATTCATGAATTCCAACTTCTGCCAACTCATGATATAGCGTGACCACTAGGTAGTGTCAGTCACCTTGTAACCGGAAGGTTGTGGGTTCAAACCCTAGCAGGGCGGGGGGTGTTTCAGTACTGGCGATTAATCCCAAACTAGGCTGACGAAGCAGCTAGGTGTTCAGTACTCGACTACTGGTTGTTTCAATGGCTTTCTAACCGATTTCAGCTCATGATGAAATCCAGTAATGATAATAATAATAATAATTATTATTATTATTGAACATATATTTTATTTTTGATTATTGTAGATGTGAAATTATATTTCACTTATCATGTTGACAAGTTTCATTTCAGTAGTGATATCGATTCTGATTCTGATTCTGATGATGATAATGATAATGAACAAATCAATATTGGTTGTATAGTTGAACGTGATCCATTAGCACTAGTGCATAGTAAAGGAATACATAAGATAACTATGCGTGGTCAAGCTGCAAAATACTTTGAAATTAATTATTCAGGCAAATATCCAACAATAAAATCACGTCGTCTACCTATTGATCATGAGAGTGAATCAGCAGTTTATGGATATGTATTATTTCAGTGTAGTTATACTTTTTATAATGGAGAGAAATTTACTACTGAAATGGCTATATACATTTCAGATAAGGAAAAGCCTACCTATGAACGTAAGTGATTTATTTTTTACATGTGTCTAATGTTTATGAGAATAAAATAATACCCCCTTCTATCTCTCTGATAGGAATTGGCTTAAAGGAGCAATCATCTTATAATTCACTGTGTGATCCCTTTTCGTACTTCTGGCTTGGTCAAACTGCGAATCATTCACAATGGTTGAAGAGTTTCATCATGAGCTAATGACATCAGTTAGAGAACCATTCGAAAACCTAGGAGTACTGGATAGCTGCGTCGTCCGAGTTTGAAACTCATTATCAGTACACACCCATCCATCGGGGTTCAAACCCAGGACCGTCTGGCTACAAGGCGAGAGAGCTCATAGATCATTAAGCCACTGAGACCCACCAATCCAATGGCCAGTCCATGAATTCTAACTTCTGCCAATCCGCGACATAGCGTGACCTGGGTTTCTAGTGGAAAGCCGTGACCAGTGGGGTACTGCAGGTTGAAAGTGAGGAGAGTTACTCATCGAAGAATATATTGCTAAATTGTCATGCTATGTTGTGAATTGGCCATTGGATTGGCAGGTCTCAGTGGCTTAATGATCTATGAACTTGCTCGCCTTGTCACCAGACGGTCCTGGGTTCGAACCCCAATGGGTGGGTGAGTACTGATAAAGAGTCCCCCATCAGGACGAAACAGCTGTCCAGTACTCCTAGGTTTTCCAATGGTTCTCTAACAGATATCAGCTCATGTTTAAATCCTCCAGCCAATCAATGAAACAAAAATCCCTTTAAAACCGATATTTGAAAATCAATCAGAATATTCATTTTCCGTGAACATAGCCGGATCGTCAACCAATCAGAGCAATCTACTCCCATTGACCTGGACAGATTTTAATAAGGTTAAACGTATATAAGTGTATTGTACTTTTTCCTAATAACATTGTATCCTAAAAGTCACAGTGCAGTCCTCGTTGTTTCATATTTACGTGGCTCAGTAAAGCGGAATGCATCACAGACGAATAGGTGTATTTAGAATATCAGTTGAGTTGTGTTCATCGCGTCAGTGTTATTAAATCCCCGCTTAATCATATCAGCTGTCAAAGCGATCATATCAGTTGGCGACAAGTCCAAAGCAAATTGGCGACGAGTTCATTTTGACTGGAGATGCAGATAACAATAATCCCCTTCTTTGATATAAGAATAGAACTTTTGCACTGTGGTAGAGTATAAGTCCATTGAGGGTAAAATTTATTCTGATAAAGTCTCACAGAGTGTTATACAGTAACATTTACTGCTGACCAGGTTTCGAGCACAATTTATTGCTGCTCATAGTCATATCAAGGCAATACTCACACAACTTTCTAACTTCGTTTATGTAATTCCATTATATTTTATCGCTTGACTTGATTGCTAGTAGTATTTTCTATATTTCCGGTAGGAGTGATGAGTTATTCCTATTGCATGTGTTGTGTTGGGTGCAGATTCGATGAACCAGGATTTAGTCAACAATCTCTCATGCTCTCCACCTACCTATATTACTTCTTAGAAGTTTGACTCTGTTCCACACGCCCTATTGTGTGGTTGTGTGTTAATACATGCAGTGCAATCTCTGAGCTTTTTTCTAAATCATTTATCTTCTCGGAGTCAACCATTCTTACCTTAGCTAAATTCTTATATTCCGAAAATCTGACTACTTCCGACCTACTAGTCTGAACTATGTAGTTGACCTAACTACGATAGGGGATATTGGTGATCCCGTTGCTACACCCTCTGTTTGTCTATATATTTTACCCTCGAATTTAAAGGTACTGGATGTGAGGCATAATTGAATTCCTAAAATAGTTTCTTCAATGGGCAGCTTTGTCCTATGAGTGAGTTCAGCATCCGCAGTTAGTTCTTTTTTACCTGCTTCTAAGGCCATATTGATTTGTATACTGGTATTAAAAACTACTTATATCAAAACTAACTAACCGTTGTTTCGTTATTCTATAGTTGAATGTCATTTGGTCTAAATTTCGTCTCATATGAATTAGTTAGTCTAGAGTTTAAACGATTTCTAATGGGACATTATACTAAAGCTAAGTGTTGAAGGTTAAAGGGCCAAGTTGACCAAATTAAACAAAATAATATAATTTACAAAATACCTTGCAATGACTGTGAGTTAGATCAACAACATAGATCAGACTAAGAGGTCGGGAGTAGTCAGATTTTCGGAATATAAGAATTCAGTAGCTAAGGTAAGAATGGTTGGCCCCGAGAAGATAAGTAACTTAGAAAAAAGCTCAGCAATTGCACTGCATGCATTAACACACAACCATACAATAGGGTGGGACAGGGTTAGAATTCTGAAAAGTAATCTAGGTAGGTGGAGAGAGCGAGAGAGGTTGATTACTGCTGTTCTGATTACTGCTAGTAATAAAAACGATATGATATGATATCACAAAACCCACAACGAAAGGAGACAGATTATTGATGTATACTCATATATAAGATATTTAGACTTTAATTCATCTCATCCGTTATCTGTCTGTGAAGGCTGGCTTAATTAAGTGTCTAACAAACCGAGCAATAGCACTAAGTAGTACAACAAGGAACCTAAACGATGAAATAAAACAGATAGAAGAGGCGTTGGTGTTAAATAACTAACAGGCCTCTAAAATTCATTAGAAAGATGGAAAAAGGTCAAAAGCAAAATAGAAATAATTGTGAAACTAGTAATGATAACATAAATAAGAGAGAATGTAAGGTATCTACAGTAGATTCACCAAATTAGGGAGGGGACATCTGAGGCCCTATGTAGAATTCTTAATAAAGCAGGAATTAGGGTGGCATTCAAACCTACAAACTCACTCAGGCAAGACAAGCTGTGTAGGTTAAAGGACCCAGTTGACCCAAATAGACAAAATAATATAATTTACAAAATACCCTGCAATGACTGTGAGTTAGGTCAACTACATAGGTCAAACTAGTAGGTGGGGTGTAGTCAGATTGTCGTAACATTATAATTTAGCTAAGTTAAGAATGGTCAACCCAGCGAATTTTATTATTATTGTATCCTTTAGTTCCTAGAGGAACATAGGGCTTCAGCTGCACACCTCCATTGCCTTCGGTTTTCTGACAACTTTTCACCCTGCTCCAGGTCTGCCCACATGCTTTCATCTCCTCCTCCATGACCTCCTCCAAGTCACCCTCACGTTGACGACCAACTCGCCGCCTCCCTTTCGGGTTCCACTCGAGCAATGGCTTGTCTAGTGATGTCACTTGATGGTTTCCTCAGCGTATGGCCAATCCATCTCCATTTCTTTCTGCCTATTTGTTTCACAATCGGTTCCTGATTGGTTCGCTCCCAGAGATCCCTGTTGCTGATCTTTTCTGGCCATCTGATCTTGAGTATTGAGCGGAGACAGCTGTTAATGAAGGTCTGAAGTTTGTTTGAAATGCTCTTTATGACTCGCCAAGTCTCTGATCCGTATAGTAGCACTGACTTCACATTGGAGTTGAAAATCCGGATCTTATTTTTGATGCTGAGTGCTGTTGACCTCCACACAGATTTGAGAGTAATGAAAGCTTGTCTTGCTTTTCCGATTCTGGCTTTGATGTCCTCGTCAGTTCCGTCGGCCTGTAGTTGAGACGATGTTTCCCAGGTGGGTGAAGGAGGTTGTTTCTTTCAGGTTCTTCCCATTTATGCTTATTGTTGTCTGTTGTTGTTGTTGCTGTTGATGTTGGCTAGGAATCTTCATCATCTCTGTTTTATCTATGTTCACGTGAAGTCCTATCTTTGATGCTTCTTCTGCCAACTTGTTACTTTTCACTTGCATATCTTCCAGTTTATGGGAAATCAGACATATATCATCGGCGAAATCCAGATCCTCCAAGTCTTTTGTGTCAGTCCATTTTATGCCTGTTCCCTCGTTGGTTGCCGTTGTCTGTCGCATTATCCAATCAATTGCAATCAGGAAGATCATTGGTGATAGTAGACAGCCTTGCCTCACTCCCGTCCTCACTTCGAAGGCTTCCGTAAGTTTCCCGTTGTGGATTACTTGGCATGCAGCATTGTCGTATAACTGTTGGATGAGGTGTATAATTGTCGATGGGACCCCGTAGTAGCGAAGTAGTTTCCAAATGACCTCTCGATCGACGCTGTCGAAGGCCTTTTCAAAGTCGATGAAGTTGAGATAGAGAGGTGACTGCCATTCCAAGCTTTGTTCAATGATGATCCGTAGAGTGGCGATTTGATCAATACATGATTTGTTTCTCCTGAATCCAGCCTGTTCCGGACGAAGTTTTTCATCTAGGGCTTGTTTGATTCTCTCCAGGATGATGCGACTTAGTATCTTGCTTGGAATGGACAGAAGCATAATTCCACGCCAGTTTTTACATTGACTTAAGTCTCCTTTCTTTGGAAGTTTGAATAAGTAACTGTTCTTCCAATCCTCGGGTACTTTGCCCTCTTTCCACACCTTCTCCAGTAGTGGTGTCATCAAGTCCGCTGTTGTCTCTGGGTCTATTTTCAAAGCCTCTGCTGGGATTCCATCTGGTCCCGGTGTTTTCCCAGTTTTAAGCATCTTGATTGCATTCAGGACTTCTGATTTCGTCGGGGGGTCAGTGTTCACTGGTAGTTCTGCTTCCGTTGTTGGTATTGCTGGACGTGTTGTAGGTGGCGGACGATTTAGAAGTCTTTTGAAGTGTTCAACCCAGTGCTTTCTCTGTTCCACCTCTTTGGTGATTGACTTTCCATTGTCGTCCTTTATTGGCTTAATCTGTGTCGAACGTTTGCCCGAAAGGTTCCTAGTTGTTTGGTAGAGTGTGGCGAGGTCTCCTTTGCCTGCAGCTTGTTCTGCTTCGTTTGCCATGGTTTCATAATATTTTCTTTTGTCTTCCCTGGCACTTTTCTTCACTCTTTTGTTCAGTGTATTGTAGCTTGCATTCAGCTCCTGTTTTTGTTGCTCGTCCGTGCACTGGATAATCTTTTGCTTCACTGTCCTTCTCTCTTCTATTAGTTTCCAAGTGTCCGTAGTGAGCCACTGTTTGTCCTGTCTCTTTTTTCTGCCTAGAATTTCTATGCAGGTTTGGCTCCACACCGTTTTCAAGTTGTTCCAGTGCTTTTCAACGCTGACCTTTTTGCTGACCAACACCAACCCAGCGAATACAGATGAGTAATTTAGAAAAAAGTTCAGAAATTACAATGCATGTATTAAGACACAACCACACAATAGGGCGGGTGGGACAGAGTCAGAATTCTAAGAAGTAATACAGGTAGGTGGAGAGAGAGAGGTTGATTACTGAATCATCGAGTTCATCGAGTCTACACCAAACAACACATGCAATAGGAATGATTCATCACTCATACCTGAAATATGCAAAATATTACTACCAATCAAATCAAGTGAAAAATAATGGAATTATATAAATGAAGTTAGGAAGTTGTGTGAGTAGTCTTGATATGATTATGAGCAGTGATAAATTGTGGTTCTCGAAACGTGGTAATCAGTAAACATTACTGTATAACAACACTGTGAGACTTTATCAAAACAAACAAAATTTACCCATAATGTATACTCATATAGTCTTAGACAAAGCAGGAGAGACAAAAGGCCAAGGAACTCATTCAAGTTTACATAGTTACAGCTATTATTATAAAATACCTAATTCAACATAGTCACGAAGGAAGAGATTAAATAGAGCAGAATAATTCTCAATTTGACATGAAAGTTTCAAGGTGTGAATACAGATCACAGGGGTGGGGATTGGATAGAAACAAAAATACGCAGGAGTAATTATGTTAAATTGTGTTTAACCAAGACAGGTGTGAACAGGATTCGGATAGAAACAAACTGAAGTAATCGTTTTCATGACGATGACTACGAAGTCAAACAGAACTAGATTCATATTAAGTGCAGACGTTTCAAGGGAAAATATTACAAACAAAAACTGAGTGAGTTGCCATCGGGTTACCAATGTCCCCCGGTTGTAGCAAATATCTTCATGGATAGGTGGGAAAACACAGAGATTGAAAGGTTCAGCCTCACTCCCCATCGAAGTATGGTGGAGGTATGTAGATGACACATTCACTATACTTAGAACACAGAATACAGATAGATTTTTCTAACACATTAACTCGATGATGTAGGCAATTTAATTCACTTATGAATTGGAAAGTCAGGAAGAAGGAGCTTCCAATGTTAGATATCAGCGTAAAATGGAAAGAAGATAGGAAGTTAAACACTAGTGTTTACAGGAAACCTACGCATTCAAACAGATATTTGGACTTCCGCTCATCCCAGTTGAAATAGGATTGGTGAAATGTTTAAATAATAGAGCACAAAATCTATATAGTACCGAGGAAAATCTAAGACAGGAAGTGATAAATATAAGAGAAGTCTTGAAACTTAATAATTACCCTGATAAATTAGTCAGGAAATATGCATGGAAATCTAAAAATAAAATAAATAATGATAGTAGCGATAGTGATGACTAATTCAATGTAGTTTGTTTACTTATCAGTCTGACATCTCTCAATGTAATTTCAAAAGTATATATATCCGTGTATGTACAGTATTCAGCTGACGAGTTCTACCGAAATTTGATGAATTCATTAAATCCTGCCTCATTAACATTTATTGCTTGTTTTAAAAACTAAGTAGTACGAAGGAAAATCTAAGACAGGAAATGAGGCATATGAGAGGAGCTTTGGAACTTAATAATTACCGTAATAAATTAGTCAGAAAGTATGTAGGGAAATGTAAAAATAAAGAATGATAGTAATAATAACAACAACAATAGTAATATTAATGACGACATGCATGTCAAACATGCACAAGATAATGACATCACCAACAATAAGGACTCCAAATCATCAATAGTACTTCCATAGCAAGAAATGACCTCGGAAACCTTACGGAGAATTCTTAACAAGGCAGGCAGGAATAATAGTGGCTGGCATTGAAACCCACAAACTCAATTAGAATCAAGCTTTGTCGGTTACAGGATCAATCCTGTGAAGCCAATGGAACAAAACAATTTATTTTACCTAATACCCTGCCTTCCTTTTCCTTTTTTTCCTTCACATTCCCAATGGAACATACGGCCTCAAGCTAGTGGCTTGAAGTTTCTTTAGCAGTGTTTAATTTTACAGGATGGGTTGCTAGCCAGCCTCATGCCCAACCTTTCGTCTTTACCAGCACTATTCCTGGCTTAGCGAGGTAAAGGAGTGCGTCCGGCCGGGAATCGAACTCCAGACCATATGCATGGTTGGCGAGCGTCCTAACCGCTGTGCCAGCGACGGCCTAATACCCTGCAGTAACTGTCAAATCAGCGTAGTAGAATGGGATCAGTTAGATTAGTGGAGCATAAAAACCTAGCAAAATCTAGACTGGTTGACCCGAATAAGATAAGAAATCTAGAGAATAGTTCAGCTATACCACTCACTACATGCAGTTACACACAACCATACAATAGGCTGGATGGGATAAGATGAGGTGACAGTTTTAAAATCTAATGTCACAGGGTGGCGAGTGAAGAAGGTTGATAACAGCAGCTTTGTTTATCGAATCAACTGAGAACAGAGACGTGTAATAGGAATGATTCAACACCTGTTCATCCGGACATCTGGAAAATTCTACCACCTTTACGACGACAAATAGGGGAGAACAAATAAAACTATAAAACTCAAGTTTCGAAGTCGTGTGGTAATAATTGACGATGTGATTATGAACAGCAATAAATTCTGTTCTAATCGTCATCCAGTAAATAATACTGTTTCACTATGTGATACATCTAATAAACAAACTAATATGGAATCTGATTGGGATACTTTTAATGCACAAAGATCTAGCTTCTCGGCGCAGTTGGTGAGAGATTCTACATTACGAAGAAGTAAGAAACGTACTGTTTTTGGTTGATCTCTGTTTACAAGTTATTCAATCATAGCACTTCTCATTGAAACCAACAAGGTACCATTTCTTTGCAACCATGCTGGACAGTGTTCTCTAAAATGTCCTTTCAAAAGGCACAAGGATGAGGTTGTGGAGAACTGTTCTTAAGGAACTGACTGAAGTGCTCAGCCTGATGTTGGCATGCCAGCTCCTTGTGAGGATGTATGATTATTTAACTTGAAGTAAATTACTAGTGGATGGTGACTAGCAGTGGGATCTGGGACAATGTGCATTTCTTCCTACTTGGGACTTGTCAGCCACTGAATGTACCTGCATTCCTCAGTGAGTGATTAACAGTGTTTCAGCTGAAGCTTGGACCCAGTACTCTTCTTTAAAACACCCCATGCGGATATATACAGCTGATAAGTCAGTACCAAACAGAACTAGATTGTACTGCTAACCACCATCCACTGATTTACCTTAAGCGAAAGAAATTTTAACTCATGGAAAATTCCGATTGTAACATAAAGAAAATCAAAACAAATGATTCAGTGAAGAGACTCTTTTCAACGAATTTATCATCAAGCTGTACAATCGTATGCATATATGGTTTTTAGGAAGTTATATCCGTGAGGGAATTGAATTTATGTGTGAATGCCTAAAATATTAATAATAATAATAGTATGAAATGCAATTAAAAACTAAAATGTTTGTGATTATACTCATAGTTAAATGTCAAGTGGCAAAGCAAATTAATGTCATATATAGATTGATTCAAAGGATGGATAGAACTTGAAAAAGGGTGTGCAATTATGGGATTAGTAGACAAATCGAATAAAACAGAAACGTTACGTAATATTGTGTGAAATTTGATAGCAGAATTTATCCTTGTAAAAAAGAATTGATTAAGAGTGACAAGTGGTACAAGGGATATAATACCGGGGACAGTTCAAAGTGAGAATAGTAATAGTAACAATTGACGTAGTAAGGAGGAGTATACAAATTGAATAGACAAAATGAAAAATGAAAAATTGGTAGAGCCAAAATATGATTGGGAATTACCATACTGTAGCATAGAGGGATTAAGACCATGAAAGTTGGACGGGTTGAGCGAATTTTTTCTGTATACAGAGATCTGGCTTTTCTGTTTCGATAGCCAAAGATGGCTTCAGCAATACAGATGAGTCGGGTACATAGGGATTTGGGTAAATTACTCTTTCCCTTGTAGATGACTTTAAAGGCGGAGGCTATAAAGATAGGGTGATCATTATCGACCAGATGCTCAATGATCGCGCTTCTTATTGCTCCACTTCCACCTTTTCGTAGCCATGCAGGATAGTGTTCTTGTACTCTCTTGGACAAAACTCGAGTCGAACGACCGATATGCCTAGCTCCACACGAGCAAGTGAATTGTACAGCTTGATAATAAATTCATTGAAAAGAAATTTTTGTTTAATAATTATGACTAATGTATATTTTTTTAAAACTATTTTCTTTGTTATCAAAAGCACCTTCGATCGTGATTATTACAATAAAATCTTCATTAATGTCAATGTGGTGGTTTGTTTGGTGGATTATCGTGTTATACACAATCAGTTGGATTGTTTTTCATCAAATTTATGCAGCTAATGAAGAGTTAAGTGATTCACAAATAGACGTACAAATGTTTCTAGATAACTGTTATGCAATTCAGAATATTGATCATCAACATCATCACCCAATAGTGGTATCGATTAATCAAGTACAACAATTATCTCATGATCCATCGGTAATATTAAAATAAAAAAAATAAATAAATATTTTGTTTTATTGTTTTTTAACTGATCAAAAATGTCCATTCGAAATTTCAAAAGACTGATTACTACTGAGCAGAAAATATTCTTTTCGATAAACTTCTCTTCATTAGGTTCTACAGTTAAACATGCATCCATAATAATAATTATTATTTCTTTTAATTCCTAGAAGAACATACGGCTTCAGCTGCCCGAGTCTCCATTGCTTTCTGTTTTCTGCCAACTTTTTCACTCCGCTCCAAGTCTGCCACCCACATGCTTTCATCTCCTCCCACGTGACCTCCTCCAAGTCACCCTTGCACTGACGACCAACTCGCCGCTTCCCTTTCGGCCAGGTTCCACTCGAGCAATGGCTTGTCTAGTGATGTCACTTGGTGGTTTGTTCCCTCGGATTATGGCCTCCATCTCCATTTCTTCCTGCCTATTTGTTTCATATTCGGTTCCTGGTTGGTTCGCTCACTGCCAGAGATCCCTGTTGCTGATCTTTTCTGGCCGGCCACCTGATCTTGAGTATTGAGCGAAGACAACTGTTAATGGAGGTCTGTAGTTTGTTTGGTGTGATGTTTATGACGCGACAAGTCTCTGATCCGTATAGTAGCACTGACTGACTTCACATTGGAGTTGAAAATCCGGATCCTAATTTTGATGCTGAGTAGTGCTGTTGACCTCCAAACAGACTTGAGAGTAATGAAAGCTTGTCTTTCTTTTCCGATTCCGGCTGTGATATCCTTGTCAGTTCCGTCCGCCTGTAGTTGAAACGATGCTTCCCAGGTAGGTAGGTAAAAGAGGTTGTTTCTTTCAGGTTCCTCCCATATATGCTGGCTGACTGTTGTCTGTTGTTGTTGCTGTTGGTGTTGGCCAGGAATCTTCATCACCTCTGTTTTCTCTATGTTCACCTGGCATCCATAACAGTGAAAGAATTAAGGCTATTAATAACATTTATGTTGTCTAAATAACATCGAATCAGTCATTAATATGAATCGATTACGGTTCGAAAGGATCTCCACTAACACCACACTACAAACTGCATATCAGATAAATTAAAAAGAAGTCATGAACTGATAGTCTCAACTGAAGGCAGGCGAGGGCAGTAGTAGTAGTGGCTAGCTGAACCTGTTTCTTCCTCACACAAAACACTGGTTATTTTAGGAGAATTGCAATAGCCTCTGATGTTTGGAGTATTCGCTGGCTGGATACTTTTAGCAAACTATCTTGTACCCGATAGATGATGCTAGGTTTGCTGTCGGTGGCTATAGCGCATGTGGTCTAGTATCAAGCTGTTGATGGTATTCACAGCAAGCCTTTGTTTAGCCACACTGATAGGTGTTGCCGAGTGAGCAAGAAAAATCAAGTTCCTAGGGCAATGGCCAGTATAACTTGCTATTACTGTAATGAAAATTTATCTGAAATACTGTTAGTTTTCTAAATATGTGAAATTCATTATTGGGTATTAATCTCAATAAGGAGTGTTCAAACCAACCTATGATTTTAGTTTATTTAGTTCTATTGTAACAACAGAAGACAAGGGCCAGGCAACAGATCGTTTATTAAGTAAATCAACACATATTTATAGATTTTCATGTACATTATTATAGATTATTGTTAGCAGAAAAACACAGTCTTCTGATTGGTTGTTTCTCACAGAAAGTTGACCTTGCATCTCTTTATGACTGTTTCTTGAATGTCAGATCATCTATATGTTAACTGTATCCGCCTACGCAAAGCCTTTTTTTCATTTTTCTCATGACCAATATTGGGGACATAAACATTGAAGTAAATTACTGTCCAGCAATTTTGACTAACAGCCAGCTCTCACCACATGGGTCACTCATGGTGAAATCCTGCAACCAATCAAATCAAAACACTGCAAACGAACACTTGAATAATAATATTTATTATAATTATTGTTTTAGGAATAATAATGAGTTCAGATGAGTATTTAAATTTAGTATTCAGCTTTGCCTTTTATACTGCTTAAGTGTGAAAGTTAACAATCGTCTGTAAAATTCTCATATTTTCTAAACAGTAAGTATTTAATGATTTCATACATTTATCACGACTTCTCACTAGAACCCCAGGTAACTACCTACCTAAATAGGGCAAGTCGCTAGTGAGCATCCACCGTGACCAGTAGGGTGCAGCAGGTTGGGTTTGAGGACAATACTTGCCAAAGACGTTGGCTAGTGGTCGCGCTATGTCATGAATCGGTAGAATTTAGAATTCGTGGGCCATTGGATCGGGTCCCAGTGGCTTAATGGTCTACGAGCTGGCTCGCCTTGTAACCAGAAGGTCCTGGGTTAGAACCCCGGGTGGGTGCGTACTGATGAAGAGTCCCAAACTAGGACGAAACAGCTGTCCAGTACTCCCAGGTTTTCCAATGGTTCTCTAATGTCAGCTCATGAATCAAATCCCTACAAACCAACACTTGAATATCTCCTTTATTATTGATTTACATTCTTCTCATTTTTCGATAAATTATATGACTGATCACTTGTCCTGAAATTGTTTCCTCATACATAATCGATCGACTGCATAAAGGTCACTAAAGTTAGAGTATATCCACTGTGTAATTAATGCGTCACTGTTCCAATGGTAGAATGTTTGCAAACCAATCCTCGAGTGGTTCGGGCTACGATCGCCGTCAGATGCCTCACTCCAAACCTCGTTAAGACACAACTGCTACTGAAACTTCAAGGCTCTAGCTTGAAGTCATATGTTCCACCACCTGGAACGTAAAATAATAAAAATATAATATTGTGTAATTTCTATATGTGAGTTAGTGGGAAGTGAAAGCAAGAAAGCCTTACTTAACTTGAGGGAAAATAAGTAAATCACAAAGGCGATGATATGAAGACTAGTTAATGATGATGTTAGCGATATAACAGAACTCCCAGTGTTAATCAGTTGATACTTTCATTTTGTCATATTTTTTCGTCTTCCTGGAGTTAGTCTATAATAAGTAAGGATGTAAAGTAAATGGAATTAAAAGTCGACTAGAATTTGTGGATGATTTTTTTTTATTCAAGCGTTAGTTTACGTTGCGGAGACTTGATTAGTTACAGGATTTCATCATCAACTGACCTCAGGAAAGCTACCAGGGAGTACTGGACACCTGTTTTGTCAACCTAGTTTGGGACTCTTCCAACACTTTTCATGAGTTCCACTGGGAAGTCATGATCCTCGGGGTTCACCAGGTCAGGAGTGAGGACAAATACCCTCCAAAGATGATGATATTAGCTGGTTCTAGTTGCGCCAAAATCACCCATTAGACTGGCGGCCATTGATGAGTTGGGCCCCAGTGGCTGAATGGAGAGTGAGCTTCTCTTGCAACCACAAGGTCGTGGGTTCGAATCCCGACATTGGGGTGGGCGCGTACTGGCGATGAATCCCAAACTAGTCTGACGAAACAGTTAGCTGTCCAGTACTCCCTAGTGGCTTTCAATGATGGTTCTCTAACAGATATCAATCCGTGATTAAACTTGAAACTCAAATCTAATCCCTACAAACACTAACTTACTAGTCAGCAAGGCGTATCTGCTACCGCCTTGAAGGAATCATTTCCCTTCTGAGATTCGAACCCGCGTCACCCAGTGCCACCTCCAGTCAGAGACGTAACCACTGAGCCACTCGGGCTCTCGGTTGACCTCCTCTAGGACTGCAGAGTAGATACTTTGATTCGACACTAGTAACTAGTGTGATGTGTCTAGTCCGGCCATCTTTGATGCAGACTGAATTCTGTCAATCAGGTTTACAATATGGCCACTATTCTAGGTAGCTTGCCATCACGGTGTGCATTGATTTGATGATATATACAAAGGAAAATTGTTCACTTTCATTTTTATTGTTCAATTTTTTTTTATTTAGTATGATTTTGTAGAGCTATTCATTTTAAATCGAGATGAAATTGACAATGAATTATTTACACAGATTAGAGGATTTATTCAAATGTATCAAAGTTATTATCTAATGGTTAATCATTGGAAATCGCTATGGTTAACTAATGTAAGTATAATTTATCATTGTAATTATTTGTATTCTTAATTGTCTATTTTATGTAAATTCTATGTGCGTCCTTGGCACAGCGTTACAATGCTCGCCAACCATGCATGTGGTCCGATGTTCGATTCCCGGCCACGAACTCACTCCTTTACCTCGCCAAGCCAGTAATAAGACCAGTAAAGAGTCAGGGTTGGACATAGGGTTAGCAACCCCACCCTGTAAAAACAAACACCTCTGTTCCACTACTGGGAAAGTAAAGGAATAAGAAGTTGTAAGTTCTATACGCGTTGTAAGATCAACACAAATAGTACTGGCATTCACACTGCTGTATCTCTAAAGTATCCCGAATGATTGTTAGAGTCGAAGTAATTTAGTGGATGATGACTGGCAGTGAAATCTAAGACAATGTGTATTTCACCCTTTTTCAGGACTAACTCGTCATCTGGATGTACCTATATTCCCTAGTCATGAATGATGGTGATTCCACATGGTGGCTGTGGTCCAGTTGCATCATTTCGAACGCTAAAGTGCTATCCATTAGACTACTTGGACCACGAAAACCACCTCTGTCTTGTGTAGTGCGTTGATTTGGACTTTCCTATTGATTGATTGGATCGAAATGTTTGGCTTTTGCTGAGATGTCGGCTTCTGGTACATCCAGATGACGAGTCCCGGGTAGGAAAAAAATACCCCGTATCCTGGATTCCACCACTGCCATTCATCATCCATCAAATGATTAATTCGTAGATTTTTTGAAAATTTTACATATTTTCTACTATCATGGGCGATATTCCACAGCCGTATCGTAGAAGGAGGTGAAAGTTAGTGCATTACACACATGCACACACACGAAACTTTTTCTTGGTAGGCAGGTATCAATTACCTCGTCACCAAAGGCAACACAGATTCACAAATACTAGTAAGTGGCTTCATCATTTAACCAAAACACCTTTTATAATTTTGATTGATCATCAGTACCTAGTGTCATGTGTCTAGTTCTATATTTGGTGCAGATTGAATTCTTTCATGGTGGCTACATTGCAAGCTTGACTGATAGAATTCAGTCTGCACCGAAAATAGTCGGACTAGACACATCACACTAGTTACTGACTAGTGTGTAATCAAAAATATCTAATACCGTCCTACAGGAGGTCAATTGTGAGCCTGAATAGCGCAGTGGTAACGTCTCTGAATGCAGCACTGAGTGACGCGGGTTTGAATCTCAGAAGGGACATGAGTACCTTGCTGATGAGTGCCAACTGGCACAAAACCTGGGTCTAGTCAAGGCATCCTAACGACTGCCTCCAACCATCTAATACACCTTTTGCTAAGACTTTAATTTCGACATAGAATTTATTCACAATAATTATTTTGATTCATTTCAATTGAGACACATTCTTGTCGGTGATTTTGGTTAAACTTAGTCAACTGAAGAGTTTATATCTGTCACCTAATTAAAATTATTTTCAAGGTGAGGAAAAGTAGGAAGCATACAGAGAATTTCTGACACGGGAGAAGACAAGAAACTGGTAACGGAATGCGCTTTTGCAGTTTGATATATACATATACAGAAATTATGTACACCTTATATGAAATCTATGATTTGCATAGATCTTCGTGTTGTCCTACTTCATTTCGTGTTTCCCATGTTTTGCCACTGCTGTATTGGTTCACTCCCTCTCCTTTTGACGTCAAATCTCTCTTTCTTTCTCGGCTATTCGATATTTTTGTATGGCGATGAATGTCTCTTTGATGTGGTTGTGTTCTCTGAGCTGGATAGTTAATTTGCAAAGCTTTCATCGCCCTACTTACTAGGCTACATCTTCCTTCAGCGCCTACTTCAATTACTGAAGTGAGCTTTTAGATTTCTCACGAGTTTATTAATCATCTCTCCCAGTGGGTGACCTTGGACGTGACTCTTTGGTTGTTTTTGTGTGTTTTCACACCTTCTAAGCGGCTACTTATGGTATTGGAACTGATTGTTTGCTTGACTTGAACTTTGACCCTTTGTGTGTGAGATTTCTTTCTTCTTATCGGTTGATAAATTTTGTCTATCTCGATGTGTCTATTGATTGATGACTCACTGGAATACCAAAGCTTCTAAAAATTCTCTAGCATTCTTGTTGTTTCCTCTGTCTAATATCTGAACGTTGGTTGTCCAGTCGAATGATGTCCGTGGTTGTCTGTATGCAGTGAGGCGATATGACGGAGTGGATATCATGTCTTTTGACGGCTAGCTTATGATCGTGGATACGAAGACGAAGGAGACGTCCACTTTGGCAGTTGTTACAATTTATTTTGTAGATGGTGTTGGTTTTATCTTCTTTCGCTGTTGAGTCTTTTGGTTGACATAGAATTGAGTGCAGCGACTTTGTTGGTTTGTGTACGACGTCAATTCCTAAAGGTTTGAAGAGTCTTGCAGTGATTTTTGAGATATCCTTTATATATGGTAAGGCAATTTTCTTTGTGCTTATGAACGTGTCTTTATATACTACTGACAAATCTTGTTAGTAGCATACTTTACATATATATATCATACATTGTTTTGGTAATAAAAAAAGTATTTCCAAATTTGTGTTATAAGAGTTTGAGTAGCGTAATAGGAGTGAGCGACGTTTAATAAATTGCTAGGTCTAGTCAATATTAGTACCATAAAGGATAGATGTGTGAAAGTTTGAAAGGAGAAAATTAGTTCCATTGTAATTCCAGTGACTTTTTTTATTTTTGATTGCAACCTGATTCCACACGTATTTTTGGTACAAGTATGGAATTTTCAGCATGATATCGGTAGCCCAAATTTTGCAGGCCGACCATAGATATCAGGTGTGCGTCGGCAGGGGATCGAACCTTGGACCATGTGAATGGTCGGCGAGAGTCCTAACCACTGTGCCACCAAAGCACTTCGGTATTCAGAGTTCAGAATTTATCAGCAAAGTTTTCACGTAATCTATGCATGATTTAAGAAATTAGTTTTCGAGTTTATTTAACTTCCCGAATCTCACTCAAGTATTCTAGAATACAACTGCTTGTAGAAATAATTTTTGATGCTTATGTTTTTGATTGTATAGAGGATTTAATCATGAGCTGACATCAGTTAGAGAACCACTGGAAAACCTGGGAGTACTGGACAGCTGTTTCGTCCTAGTTTGGGACTCCTCAGCAGTACGCCAGGTTTTCCAGTGGTTCTCTAACTGATGTCAGCTCATGATTAAATCCTCCATACAATCAAACCAAATCCCTACAAAACCAACGCTTATGTTTTTATCTTGTTCGCATAATTTTCATTCAGTGTTATGAATTCCTGTCTTCTTCTTCATCATTTAGGATCGTGAAGGTCTTGAAGAATCGGCTCAAATGATCGCAGTATTTATTAGGAAATATATGAAAGACAATTCAGGTAGAGTATGAATTTTTCTATGGTTTTTGTTTCTTGATTGGAAAATGGTCACAAAAAACAAGTTCAAAGACTGATTAATGAACAAAGAATAATTCAGATTGTTGACAAATTTCTCTTCATCTGGTTCCACATTTATGTGATAGTAATAATTTGATTGGGCACTAATTAGTAAGAAGTGTCCAGTCAGAGTATACAATACAGTCACTCCTACATGAGGCGAATAGCCAGCCCGAATTACTCAGTCTAAGGAATAAAGCATATATAGAGGAAAAGTTAAAAAGGTACAGGTTGTAGTTGAAAAAGAATATCCTTTAAAATTTTTTAAACAGTTGTAGAAGTTAATTAGCCTTTAAACCTACACTCTATATCGCTCCTAAGGAAAATATTTTCATCAAATTACCATATAACGGGGAAATAAACAGTAGGATTTTGAGACAAAGGTTGAATTCGGTCATCCGCAGAATCTATTATACAGCCCGTCTTGTAATTTTCGAAAAAGCTGAAAATATGCTCCACTGCAAACCTCAAAAGTGCATAAGGGATTATGTCATATCCCACACAATTTACCAATTTTCGTGTGTGTGTGTGTGTGGTCACACATACACAAGGAGGAGTAATCGTGCTTTGCATGTGAGGGAGGGAGAGCATATCCCAAAATGGCTAGAAAAACAAATGAATTGTGACAAGCCAATAGTGTCAGACTACCAACTTCGTCTATAGCTAAACATCTAATCAAAATGAACCATAAGATTGATGTTAACTCAGGCTTTAAGGTCATCTATAAAAACGGTCAAAGGTGCTTGTTGAAATACGCTGAGGCTATTGCTATTCATAAACTTAAGACCCCACCCCACCCTGTGTATTCAAAAACAGTTTGTTATTACTCTTAACCTACCTTGGTAATCCTTATTTGATTGGATTACCAGTTGTTGTGTTAATTAGTCTTAAATCTTTTTTTATCACTTTGTTTAATTTAACTTTTCCATATATATTGACTTGACAATTAAATGTGTGAGGGATCAGATTGTTCGAAGTGTATATCACCAATACATCACATTTTTCAGATAATCTTCGTCTTCGAATAAGGCTATTCAAATATAGAGGAAAAGTTAAAAAGGTACAGGTTGTAGTCAATTGGGAAATTGACTTAGGTCGTTTGTGCATCTAGTTCTTTTACTTAATAATATTCATCTCTTGTTGTCTCGGGTTTCCATTACTTCATTATTTTATAATAAATAAATAAATTCTTTAAATTTTGAGCAAGTCAGTCCATCAACTTCATAAAGTCTTAGAGAAATATTCCTCTCTAGTACCAACATATATGTATATATATATATATATATATATATATATATATATTATATGTATATATATGCTTGTAGGGATTCGATTTGATTAGGAGAAAATCGTTTTATTGACTATGTCTTGGCATTTAATTAGTATACAATTGGTGGATGGTGGCTAGCAGTGGAATCCAGGATAAAGCGCATTTCGTCCTATTTGGGACTCGTCAGCTGGATGTATCTGCATTTCTCAGTGAGTGATAATGTTCCCATTGAGGCTCGAACCCAATACCCATGTTTCTTATCGATGTTTTGATTCTGAATATAATTCACCATGTTCATTTTCACCTCAGTGAGCTTAGCATTATACTTCTGATATCCAATGACTACCTTCAGTGCTACGAGATGTACACAAGATTTCAGTAACTTGAATATCCCCACAATTTATTCAGAACCAGAATAATTAGAGAGAACAATTGTGGTTTCAATAAATTATTCTTCAGACTCTATAATTTAAATCCACACTCATTTATTTCGTAATTATTTCTCTTTTTTTTGCATTTTATGCATTGTGTAATCCGTTTGCTTAATTTCTGTAATTATTTCTACCCTTCAGTTATTGCATTAACTTTTTTGTGGTTAATTATCACCCCTTTGATATGCTGGCATTATTGTATTCCAACCACACAATAGGGTGGGAGAGGATTAAAATTCTTAAAAGTAATCTAGGTAGGTGGACAGAGAGTTTGATTACTGAATCCTACCTGGTTCATAGAGTCTGCACCCATCACATGCAACAGAAATGATTTAAATCAGATACCAGAGATATACATGAATATGTCAGTCAAATCACAGGAGGATAAAAAATAATCTTAAAATCCCATTTCAATTCACATACATTATAACATTTTAACAAGTTACTTATTTTGACTATAAAAAACACTCGTTTATTTCCCATCTGATTGTAATTGATCAATAACACTCATATTACTTCTGCATTTATAAATTTACGTGTACCTGCGGCAGCAAGTAGATTGGAAGGACAGAAAGAAGAGCTTCTATCCGGTTTTCAGAGCAAATTCCAAGAAACTTATGCCTAAAAGGAAGCAGATATTTACAAAGTTCAATTACCAGACACCTTGTGGATACGGGTCATTTTGTCGAGATTTCTAAATCCTTCAAAATATTAAACATACAAAGGACAGCGAATCTACTACGATTCACTGCTGCAGCAATTACAGCAATCAAACGTCACAGACCAAACTTATGCATACAGAAAGAGAGTGTGGTCAATCTCTCACACCCTTGGTAGCCCCATATCACTTTCATTACACTGATTAGTCATACACACTAGTGAAGTCAACTCAATAAGCAAGTTTTCAAATTGATGAACTTTGACCTTCCTGAGTTGCTATGCTGACACTGTTTATTAGATTTTTCTGTCTTCTCTCACCCCCCTTTTTTTTCTTCTTTCATAGTTTGATAGTATATAAATTGATGGTGATTGACTTTGATTATAATACTTATATTTCAGATGCGTTCCCCTTATAATGTTTTCTCTATTACCTTTCAAACAATGAAGTATGAAATGTTATTATTTATAACCATTGTAATTTCAGGTAGTTTGCAATTAGCTGATGAGAACCTGTGAAATAGAATGATATCATTTTATACTGCAAATCTGGTCTTTCTTTCTCTATCAAAACTCATATTACTATTGTTTCTGAATGTACATTATCCTATATTGATTTTGATTTTTTTTCAGCTTGATTCCACACCGTATTTTTTGGTACAGGTATGGAATTTTTAGCATGTAATATCAGTAGCCCGAATTTTTCAGGCTGACCATAGATATCAGATGCGCGTCGGCGGAGGCTCGAACCCCGGACCTTTTGCATGGTCGTCAAGAGTCCTAACCACTGTCTAGTCAGTTGTACACATGTATATAAATGAAAGAAAAAGTTGTGTGAATAGTGTCTTGATATGATTATGAGTGGCAATAATTTGTGCTCGAAACGTGGTCATCAGTTAGTATTACTGTATAGCATTGTGTGATTTATCAAAATAAAATCTTATCCATAATGGATACCACAGTGCCCAAGTTTTATACTTATACCAACTAATTTGAGCTTTTGACATTAGGACCAATCAGGTAATTCGGATCTTTATCTCCACTGCCTACCAATTCACTCCACCCATGCACACATAAGTAGACACATTAATTTACTTTTTAACCAATCATAAAAATGACTTCTTCATAGATATACACTTCCTGATGGGATTCTAATTTACCTTTACTGACTCGCCATTGTATGCTTAAATTTATGGATTAATAATTGTAGAGCCTTAAGAAAAAGAATTTATTGAAACCACAATTCTTCGCTCGAACTATTTTATTTTTATATATCTTATGAAGAAGTCATTTTCTTTTATAAAGTTATATTTGTAAAATCTCAGCGAAATTGAAATGATTAATTAAATGAGCATATTCCAAAATTGCTCCAGAAACAAATGGAATCACCAGAACCTATTAACGGTGAGAACAGGAGACCTAGCTCTTCTATTGCGAAACATATTATAGAGACAGGTCATAAAATTGATGTTAACAGATCTTTTAAACCTATCTATAAAACGTGTTTGGGGCGTATCCTAAAGTTTGTAGAAGCCCTAGCAATTAGAAAGTTCACGCCACCTTTATGCGTTCAAAAACAATTTGTCATCACATTAAACCTTCTTTGGTAAATTTTGTTTTGATACCATAGCAGATGTACTATTACCTCTGCTATTTGGTTTAGTGGTCTTCATTTTTATTTTTTGACCTTGAATATGTCCTTTTAACTTGACCTAAGTCTATTTTTCTCACCTCTTACCTCTTTATTAATTTTTTATATATATATTCCTATGACAAGTCCGTGTGTGATCAGATTGTTCGAAATGTGTTGCGCAAATACATTACACGATTCAGACAAATTACGTCTTCTTATTGCTTTATCTAAATTCATAAAGGGAACTAATTGTTTTAACTTTCTATAGTTTTGGTTTGTAAGGATTAGTTGGTAGAAGTTAGAATTCACGAGCCATTGAATCGTGTCCCAGTGGCTGAATGGTATACGAGCTTGCCTTGTAACCGGAACGTCCGGGTTCGAATCCCAGTGGGTGCGTACTCCCGATGATTCCCAAACTAGGGTGAAACAGCAGCTGTCCAGTACTCCCTGGTTTTCAATGGTTCTCTAACTGATAACAATCCGTGATCAACTCGTAAAACATAACTAATTGTTTTAAATTAAATGATTAAGTCATTTTCTGATTGGTTAAAAAGTACATTAATGTGTCTACTTATGTGTGCGTGGGTGGAGTGAATTGGTAGGCAGGCAGTGAAGATAAAGATCCGAATTACCTGATTGATCCTAATGTCAAAAAACTCAAATTAGTTGGAATGCGATAATACTTGCATATCAAAGGGGTGTGATATTTAACCACACAAAACAATTAATGCAATGAGTGAAGGGTAAAAATAACTAAAGAAATTAAACAAATTTATTACATTGATTGGTGGATGGTGACTAGCAGAGGAATCCAGGACGCACATTTCGCCTTGTTCGGGATTCGTCATCTGGATAAACTTGCATTCCGCAGTGAATAAAGATGTTTCAAGCTAGGCTCAAACCCATTGCCCATAGTTTCAAACGCCACAACGTTATCCACTAGACCACTTGGGTCATGAGAGCCACTGTCTTTTGTTCAACGTGTCATATTATTAATTATTGAATTGAATTTTGGATTTTCCCATCGATTGATTGGACCGAAGTGCTCAGTCTCAGGTTGACATGTCGGCTTCTTATGCAGATGCTCCAACGATGTCTATGCATGTTTTTAGAATGGATTACATAATTCATAAAATGTAAAAAGGGGTAATAATTACGAAGAAAATGAGTGTGGATTTGTGTAATTGTAGAGACTGAAGAACAATTTATTGGAACCACAATTTTGTTCTGAATAGATTATGAGAATATTCAAGTTACATATAAAAATATTTAACGTTCGACCAACATTTCCTAACCAATTAGGTTAGGTTATCAAATTCGATGTTGTTAGGAAAAACTGTGATCGTACTCATTTTGGAGATGAAGAATAAGTAAAACAAGAATGAATGGGAGGCAAATTATTTCAGTCGCCAACTCCAAGTACTTCATTGATAAACAGCCTATGAAAACCAGTCACAGGAAACTGACATTAAGATGGGTAAACTTGTTAACCAACTGTACCCTTTCTCACCCCCCCCACACACACACATACCACATACATAGACAGACAGCCTTATTCCACCTTACCTACTGTAATAATGTTTGTCATTTAGGCACATAAGATAAAATCCAATATCATATTTTGTGTTGCCAAAGGAAAGCACCATGAAATTTCACCAGTCCAACTGCGTAAATTACAAATTGTGAATCTGATAGTCTCATATTATCTGATCACACAAAACTGGGAAAGCAATCAGATGAACGGAGAGCAAACTATGTAAAGAGTAAATGCATGATATTTATGACGAATGATGTGACTCTGAGTCATTGTTAGGTGGGTGATTAGGTATCTGGCTAGCTGGTTAATTTGATTTAACTTTGTTTCAGGTTAGACCATGGATTGATATCAGTTAGGTAACCAGCACTGGAGTACTGGAGAGTCAGCTGTTTCCTCAGCCTAGTTTAGGACTGATCGCCAGTACGCACCTACTGGGTTTCAAACCCAGGATCTTCCGGTTACAATGCAAGCTCGTATACCATTCAGCCACTGGGACCCAATTAAATGCACAGCCCATGAATTTGAACTTCTACCGATTCGTGATTTTAGCTCAACCACCGACTAGAAGCATTTGCGCGATATCTAACCTCACATCACTGACCACGACTTCCCACTAGAACTCCAGGCAATTTCGTCCTGTAGCCAGTCACTGGCGAGCATCAACTTTCAATTGTATCTCCACCTATATATATATATATATATATATATATATATATATATATATATATATATATATAGCTTTCTTCGCTCAATACTAATCAAAATCAGATGGCCGGTCACAAAAGATCAGCAACAGCGATCTCTGGGAGCAAGCCAACCCAGCAGAATCCGATTGTGCAAGAAATCTGAAGGAAGAAATGGAGGTGGATGGACCATACTCTGAGAAAACCATCAATTGACATCGCACGCCAGGCCATCGCTCGAGTGGAACCAGATTGGGAAGTGGCGAGTTGGTGGTCAATGGGAGGCTGAGATGGAAGAGGCCATGCGATGATGAAACGAAAGCATATGGGCAGACGTGGAGCCAGACGAGAACATTGGCGGTGGACCGAACGCGCTAAAGACGTGAGGCTAAAGTCCTATGCTCCTCTAGGAACTAAAGGAGAATATAATAATAGTAATTATATTTTGGTATTTTAATTTTGGTTAATTTTCCTGAAGAAGTTGGGACCAGTTTGCTAAACAAAGCATCAGAATTACTTATTTCAATTTCTATGAGATTTCACTAATAAAATTATTGACATATTTCTACGTATATCTCACTCAGTGCCCAATTATTTTGGAATTATTCAGTCAAATTTCGATCACACTGAATAGTAAGTAACTCAATGTTTGTTGTTTTATTTTCTTACACACTAGAATCACAACAAGTTAATGATGACCGCTCATTGCCTCAATTTAATCCTGATACACCTTTAGAATTTGCTGAAATGAATACACCGTCAATGCAAGAAGTTCAACCTTTTGATAATGTTTGTGATGAACTGTTATTGGTTTATATTTGATAAATGTGTTTATATTTTGAAAACAACTTAATTTTATGTATATATATACCGTTAAAATATAGATTCTTTATTATCAAACTTTGATTTATCTAACCATTCACTACTTTACCTAAGAGGTGTCTAATATAGAGTAATTTTATTCACTGTCAGAGATTTGATTGGTTACAAGTTTTTGAGGTGGTTGTGTCCTCTGAGCTGGATAGTTAATTTGCAAAGCTTTCATCGCCCTACTTACTAGGCTACATCTTCCTCCACGAGTTTACTAATCATCTCTCCTGGTGGGTGACGTTGAACGTGACTCTTTGGTTGTTTTTGTGTATTTTCACACCTTCTAGGCGGCTACTTATGGTATTGGAACTGATTGTTTGCTTGACTTGAACTTTGACCCTTTGTGTGTGAGATTTCTTTCTTCTTATCGGTTGATAAATTTTGTCTATCTCGATGTGTCTATTGATTGATGATTCACTGGAATACCAGTGAGGCTTCTAAAAATTCTCTAGCATTCTTGTTGTTTCCTCTGTCTAATATCTGAACGGTGGTTGTCCCAGTCGTATCCATGGTCGTCTGTTTGTCGTGAGGCGATATGACGGAGTGGATATCATGTCTTTTGACGGGTAGCTATGTTCGTGGATACGACTGGGACAACGTTCAAATATTAGACAGAGGAAACAACAAGAATGCTAGAGACTTTTTAGAAGCCTGCCTGGTATTCCAGTGAATCATCAGTCAACAGACACATCGAGATAGACAAAATTTATCAACCGATAAGAAGAAAGAAATCTCACACACAAAGGGTCAAAGTTCAAGTCAAGCAAACAATCAGTTCCAATACCATAAGTAGCCGCCTAGAAGGTGTGAAAATACACAAAAACAACCAAAGAGTCACGTTCAACGTCACCCACTGGGAGAGATGATTAGTAAACTCGTGGAGGAATCTAAAAGCTCACTTCAGTAAATTGAAGTAGGCGCTGAAGGAAGATGTATCCTAGTAAGTAGGGCGATGAAAGCTTTGCAAATTAACTATCCAGCTCGGAGAATACAATAGCCTCAAAATCATCCACCTGAGCTACAAATCTTCTCTATCATATCTAAAAGGTTACAAGTTTGTTCACCAGTTGACATCAGTTAGAGAGCCAATTGGAAAACCAGCCCTAGAGTACTTACTGGTCAATCTTGTAACCAATCAAATCTTGCAAACCTATAACACTTGATAATTAATCTGATGGTCACTAGTGACTGGCCCTATTCAGATAGGCAGTTACCTGGAGTTCTAGTGAGAAGTTGTAACCAACCAGTAAGATCCACCAAGTCAGGCAAGAGGACAGTCTCTCACCTATGGTACTGGCTGGCGATTGCGCTATATATATACATATACCATGAATTGGAAGAAGTTGGAATTTACGGAAGATTGGGTTGCGTCCCATCGGCTAAATGGTCTCTTGGAAGGTCGTGGATTCGAATCCCCGCAGTGGGATGAGCTCAGACTGCTGAAAAGTCCCAACCTAGGACGAAACAGATATCTAGCACTCCCTAGAAGTTTTCAGTGGATCTCTGACGGATGTCAGCTTGTCATCTATCCTATAAGTTTATGTATGAATGCCTACATACGTGTAGGTGTCTGTTTGTGTGTGTGTGTGTGTAGGTTTGTTAATGTCAGCTGAACATTGATAATCCCTACATAGAAATAGGATCATGAGCGAACTATTTAGTATTTGATTATTTAATTCTATTTGGACTTTCTCATTGATTGATTTGACTGAAGTGTCCAACCTCTGTTGACATGTCAGCTCCTTGTACGTACTCTTCGACAATGTCTGAGTTAGTGTTCGGACATACTGATTCAGCAACATGCTGGTTAATTTCACTCCTTAGACTCAAAGTAATACTTCACAATCAAATTCATAAATTACAAATTACTTCAAAATTGAGCAAAATATTTCGCAAATTATACTCACACACACACATACACGCAGTTCGAAGTGACTACTTCACCACTGTTTCCTTTGGGGACGGAGATTGCTAAGATCACAGAAAGTGATCTGCTTGATACATATAAATAGTAATCAATGAACTAAACGTAAATGCATAAAACTATATGAGACTGATTGCCTAATTGATTGACTGACTGAAATGAGTAGTTGTATGCGATAGTGTGACGACAGGAGAAGAGGGCCAGGCAATAGATCCTCTATTGAGAAAATCAACAAATATTTTTAGAATTTTATGTACATTATTATTAGCGTTATTGTTGGAAGAGGGGTAACGTCTTCTGATTGGTTGTTTTTTTGCTGAAGGTTATTCTGTCATCTCTTTGTTTCGGTTTCCTAGACAGTCCGTTGATATATATCTGTGAATCGTATCCGCCCACGCTAAGTCTGCTGTGATTGGTTGTTGAGTTCCTAAAGGTTAGGCTTTGTTCTTTCTTTCTCTCATGCCCGCAATATGGGACGTATCCATAGACCTAAATTGTTGTTTACAATTTCGGATAGCAGACAGCTCTCACCACATTAGAACCCAGCATAAATTAGTATATCATCCTTTGTCATGAATCGTGGGATTTAACTTGTGATGGGGTCACTATGTGGATCCATCATTTCTTACGCATATTGTGATTTAGTGTATGTGATCGATTCATCGTCTTTAGTCTCACCTTAGTGTTTGCCGGACCACCAACCAATCAGAATAGACATTTCCAGCCTATAAGAACAATAGTCCATTCTCACGGTCGTGCGTCAGTGGCATAGTGGTGGAGTACCCACTGACCACGCAGGTGGTCCGGGGTTCAATCTCCAGCCACGGACGCACTCCTTTTCCTCAGTGAACTAGTAATAAGACTGGTGAAGCGGGAAGGTTGAGAATGAGGCTACTGCTACAAAAACTTCACGTCTCTACTTTGAATCCCTACGTTCCACCGGGAACGTAAAGGAATAAAAAAATCCTCACGGTTGTAAGCCAACTGTATTGTGATATATTAAACATATAAATATGATGTTTTGTTTCCTAATAGATGTACAATACAGTATCTTACAGTTACAGGCCGGCTTTTATCTTCTGATATTTGAGTGGTTTAGTGAATCGGAAGGTACAACGGACAAATAGAGACGTATTAGCGTACCAGTCGAGTTGTTCATTACCGTTATAGTGATTAGCAGGTACAGGCATAACAAAGTAGCGAACGGATTTATTCACTTCAGTCATAACAGGTCAGTTCAGTTAATTTGGAACAGTATGTCACTCACATCACCGAGTTATGTTGAAAATTAGTCTGAAAAGAACAAGAAGTTCAGCAAAGATAACTATCTTTTCGGCGATTTCATTCTCAAAAGCTGTATAATCGCATTTATAAAGATTAGTTACCATGGTTACAATTCTTATTTGTTTAATTTCACATAGTAACGAAGGTGATAATAATTTTCAACTTGATATGAAAGTTTGAAGCTACGAATATAAATTACAAGGGGCTTAGAGACAGAATAGCATAGGATTAGAAAATTATTATTATTATTGTATCCTTTAGTTCCTAGAGGAACATAGGGCTTCAGCTGCGCACCTCCATTGCCTTCGGTTTTCTGACAACTTTTTCACCCTGCTCCAGGTCTGTCCACATGCTTTCATCTCCTCTTCGCATGACCTCCTCCAAGTCACCCTTGCACTGACGACCAACTCGCCGCCTCCCTTTCGGGTTCCACTCGAGGGCTTGTCTACTGATGTCACTTGATGGTTTCCTCAGCGTATGGCCAATCCATCTCCATTTCTTTCTGCCTATTTGTTTCACAATCGGTTCCTGGTTGGTTCGCTCCCAGAGATCCCTGTTGCTGATCTTTTCTGGCCATCTGATCTTGAGTATTGAGCGAAGACAACTGTTAATGAAGGTCTGAAGTTTGTTTGAGATGCTCTTTATGACTCGCCAAGTCTCTGATCCGTATAGTAGCACTGACTTCACATTGGAGTTGAAAATCCGGATCTTATTTTTGATGCTGAGTGCTGTTGACCTCCACACAGATTTGAGAGTAATGAAAGCTTGTCTTGCTTTTCCGATTCTGGCTTTGATATCCTCGTCAGTTCCGCCTGTAGTTGAGACGATGCTTCCCAGGTAGGTGAAGGAGGTTGTTTCTTTCAGGTTCTTCCCATTTATGCTTATTGTTGTCTGTTGTTGTTGCTGTTGATGTTGGCTAGGAATCTTCATCATCTCTGTTTTATCTATGTTCACGTGAAGTCCTATCTTTGATGCTTCTTCTGCCAACTTGTTACTTTTCACTTGCATATCTTCCAGTTTGTGGGAAATCAGACATATATCATCGGCGAAATCCAGATCCTCCAAGTTTTTTGTGTCAGTCCATTTTATGCCTGTTCCCTCGTTGGTTGCCGTTGTCTGTCGCATTATTCAATCTACTGCAATCAGGAAGATCATTGGTGATAGTAGACAGCCTTGCCTCACTCCCGTCCTCACTTCGAAGGCTTCCGTAAGTTTCCCGTTGTGGATTACTTGGCATGCAGCATTGTCGTATAACTGTTGGATGAGATGTATAATTGTCGATGGGACCCCGTAGTAGCGAAGTAGTTTCCAAATGACCTCTCGATCGACGCTGTCGAAGGCCTTTTCAAAGTCGATGAAGTTGAGATAGAGAGGTGACTGCCATTCCAAGCTTTGTTCAATGATGATCCGTAGAGTGGCGATTTGATCAATACATGATTTGTTTCTCCTGAATCCGGCCTGTTCCGGACGAAGTTTTTCATCTAGGGCTTGTTTGATTCTCTCCAGGATGATGCGACTTAGTATCTTGCTTGGAATGGACAGAAGCATAATTCCACGCCAGTTTTTACATTGACTTAAGTCTCCTTTCTTTGGTAGTTTGAATAAGTATCCGTTCTTCCAATCCTCGGGTACTTTGCCCTCTTTCCACACCTTCTCCAGCAGTGGCGTCATCAAGTCCACTGTTGTCTCTGGGTCTATTTTCAAAGCTTCTGCTGGGATTCCATCTGGTCCTGGTGCTTTCCCAGCTTTTAGCATCTTGATGGCATTCAGGAATTCTGATTTCGTCGGGGGGTCAGTGTTCACTGGTAGTTCTGCTTCCGTTGTTGGTATTGTTGGGCGCGTTGTAGGTGGCGGACGATTTAGAAGTCTTTTGAAGTGCTCAGCCCAGTGCTTTCTCTGTTCTACCTCTTTGGTGATTGACTTTCCATTGTCGTCCTTTATTGGCTTAATCTGTGTCGAACTTTTGCCCGAAAGGTACGTGGTCGTTTGGTAGAGTGTGGCGAGGTCTCCTTTGCCTGCAGCTTGTTCCGCTTCACTTGACATGGTTTCATAATATTTTCCTTTGTCTTCCCTGGCACTCTTCTTCACTCTTTTGTTCAATGTATTGTAGCCTGCATTCAGCTCCTGTTTTTGTTTGTTTGTTAAACAAACTACAAGAAGCTATCCCTGTGTCTCTAAGCCTCTTGTAATCTATATTCTTACCTTCAAACTTTCATATCAAGTTGAAAATTATTATCACCTTCGTTACTATGTGAAATTAAACAAATAAGAATTGTATCCATGCAAAATAATCTATATAAATGCGATTATACAGCCGAAAAGATAGTTATCTTTGCTGAACTTCTTGTTCTTTTCAATCTAATGTTCCAATGGGTATTTTCCGCGATCTGAAAATGAATTTTTTACAGTACTAAGGAGGAGAAGATATGATGACAGGTAGAATCCGACAAGTCAGGTTTCAGCGCATATATTCACTGATAGTGTCCACTGGCAGAATTAGCAGAAGTTAGAATCCAGGGGTTATTGATTAGATTCCATCTCAAAGAAGTTGATCAGTAACGTGGTTACCTAGTAACCTGAAGGTCCATGGTCGGTTAACACTTGTTTTGACCCAGTCATTCCCCTTAATAATCATGTCACCGAAGTGACACATTAATGATGAATATAATAATTTCGTTATTAGCCTCTCCTTCCATTCGTCATGTCTCCCTACTCACTCTTGTGTCTTTGTCATCTCACGCATTTTCAGCAGTACATGAATAATTTTTCTAAATCACTGTACGCTTGGCGTGATAATGTTTCATATCCTCTTTTTGAAGTGGAATTACCTGCTTTATTGGGTGGGTTTTGGTGCGTTTCGATAAATAGGCAAAATATACCAACCAGCAGGATTTCATAAAAATTAATCAATAATACACGTTTAACTCTTGAAGCTACTGCCTTTCCTTAATCCATCACATCTTTTCAACGACTTCATTTTCAAGCCGTACAGTAGTGTTTATATTACAGAAAAAGGTTATTAAGTGACACTAAATAATTGCTCAGTCAATATACATATATATGTGATAAGAATGACGATAATTAAAATGTTATAAAGGGTAGAGTTGAAGTGGATAAATTACAAAATTATTAAAGATTGTTTAAGAACCTCTCTTAGCGGACGTCTTCATGGCAAGCTTAGAGAAATGCCCACTAAAGGAAACCATCGATAGCTTGTTTATGTATAAAAGATATGTTGATGATACCTTCATTGTATGTGATGAAAACTCTTCAACTGCCGAACTTCTTAGAATATTTAATGGTTCTCACCCTTATCTTTGCTTTTGACGGTCGAAGAAGAGTCGAATTCCTCGTTTCACTTTCTTGATGTTAAGCTAGATAGAAGAGAGAATGGAACGCTGTTAAGGTCGATTTACCGAAAGCCAACATTCACGGGGTAGTATACTAACTTCATCAGTTGGGAACCTTTAGGGAGAAAGAGAAATCTTATTCATTCCTTATGCTCAGAATTCGTAAAATCTGCTCTGCAGAGACAATCGATAGGGAACTAGATAACCTTCGATCAAATCTCCTTAACAATGGTTATCCTACAAGGTTCACTGAACGTAACATCAAGAAAGAATCCGCCCCTAGACAAATAACAGTGCCAAAGAAAAAACAACGGTTTATGAGTCTTGCATTCAAAGGTGACACCATTTCGGAATTGATTAAAAATCGTTTATCTAAATGTATTAAACGCACTTTTCCTGCAGCTGACTTGCAACTAGTTTTTACCAGCCGAAATATGATTAGACAATGCGTCAAGGATAGATTACCGCTTTTGTTCACATCTATGTGCATTTACTCATTTACCTGCTCTTGTAGAGCTGATTATATTGGACGTTATAAGCGTAATCTCCGAAAACGTGTAGCTGAACACTATCCGGTTTGGTTAATCAAAGGCGAACGAAGAACTGCGGAATCATCTATTTGTGATCACCTGTTAGAGTCTGGTCATTTAGCCCCACGTGATTCATCTTTCAAAGTTATCTACATTGCAAAATTGAATCAATCCAAAAGTTTACGTTTTCTTCACTTAGGCATAGCTAGCCGAAGCTTTAGCTATACATGAACAGAATTCTAAATTATGTGTTCAAAAAACGTTTTGTCAAACCCCTTTCTTTCGGATCATCACGCCTCATCAGAGCAAAGGTTTCAGTTGTTACAAGTCTTCTTAGACGAGTACACTTTTTGATGCAAACGAATGAGAAAGGAAAAGAAGAAGAAATATCAAACATTATTGAGACTCTCAAGGAAAACAACTACCCGGCGAACTTCATCAACAAAATCAACACTGACATTAAGTATGGTCAAAAGCGTACCCCGAAAACATGGACCTCAACAGTTGTCATTCCATACAGAGCAGAAGATATCAGAAGAGTACTCAATAAGCTCGAAATCAGAATTTTTCCTTCAAAACATCAGACAATCTGCAAAGCAACCTTATCCACATAAAAGACCAAATCCCTAAGGATTCTTTTTCTTATTGTGTATAAAATTAAATGCTTGGAATGTGATGCGATATACATCGGACAAAAGTCAGGAGAAATCAAAATCAGAATAAATGAACAGCGTAGAGCCCAATCTGTTCGACCACCGAGAAATCCGGTTGAACTAGAAAAGCTTGGAAAGTTGTCAGTCATAGGTGGTCTACACGCTATAGAATCATGCCACGAATGAACTTTGATGATATTGAAATAATCCAGAAAAAATTTTAGAAATCACAAAGAACATGTGATACCATCAGAAGCAATTCATATCAAGTGGAATAAAATTGTCTGAAGAATATGAATGATGGAATAAAACAAAATTTAACCTGGTTACAACACCACGGTCAACCGTGAAATGACGAAATCAACATGAAAGTGATTAGCAATTTCATTATATTAATACACGCTGATTTATAATTTTACACACTGATCAAATCCAACAATCTACACTTGGTTTTTATCTTCACCAGTTGGCCAACTTGACAATGAAAAATGGCCCCATACTGAAGAACGATGATGGAGTTAGTAAACTTGGTTTTGATACCATAACAGATGTACTATTACCTTTGTTATTTAGTTTAGTGATATTCATTGTCATTTTGACCTTCAATATGTCCTTTCAACTTGATCTAAGTCTATTTTCTCACCTCTTAACTCTGAGAGTTTGAAAATTCTGGTTTAATAATAATTTGATAAGGACGGGAGTGAGGCAAGGCTGTCAACTATCGCCAATGATCTTCCTGACTGCAGTAGATTGGATAATAATAATAATTTTTCCTTCACGTTCCCAGTGGAACATAGGGCTCCAAGCTAATGGCTTGAAGTTTCTGTAGCAGTGTTTAATTTTTACAGGATGGGGTTGTTAGCATCATGCCCAACCTTTCCTCTAAACCAGCATTATTTCTGGCTCAGTGAGGTTAAGGAGTGCGTCGGTCGGGGGTCGAACCCCGGAACATATGCATGGTCGACGAGCATCCTAACCGCTATACCACCGACGCACAAAAGCGTGTGTCGGAGGTGGAATTCGAACCCACGACCACATCGTGGACCAGGACACCCAGAAGATCACTCTTGAATCTGGCGCCTTAGACCGCGCGGCCACCCCGACCAGTGTCAAGTGTGCGTCGGTAGGGGATAATGCGACAGAAAACAGGTAATGAGAAATCAGGCATAAAATGGACTCACACAAAAAACTTGGAGGATCTGGACTTCGCCGATGATACATGTCTGAAGATATGTAGGACATGGAAGATATGCAAGTGAAAAGCAACAAGTTGGAGATAGAAGAAGCATCCAGAGAAGATAGGACTTCTGGTGAACATAGAGAAACCAGAGTTAGGTGATGAAGATTCCTGGCCAACAGCAACAACAACAATCAGCCAGCATAAATGGGAGAAATCTGAAAGAAGTAACCTCCTTCACCTACTCACCTACCTCGGAAGCATCGTTTCAACTACGGGCGGACGGAACTGACGAGGATATCAAAGCGAGGGTGGGGAAAGCAAGACAAGCTGTCATTACTCTCAAGTCTGTGTGGAGGTCAACAGCACTACTCAGCATCAAAAATAAGATCCGGATTTTCAACTCCAATGTGAAGTCAGTCAGTGCTACTATATGGATCAAAGACTTGCACTGCGAGTCATAAAGAGCATCTCAAACAAACTACAGACCTCCATTAACAGTTGTCTTCACTTAATACTACTCAAGATCAGATGGCCGGCCAGAAAAGATCAGCAACAATGATCTTTGGAAATGAGCGAACCAACCAACCAGGAACCGATTGTGAAACAAATAGGTGGGAAGAAATGGAGATGGATTGGAGGCCATAATCCGAGGAAACAAACCATCAAGTGACATCACTAGCAAGCTATCGCTCGAGTGGAACCCGAAAGAGAGGCGGCCAGTTTGTCGTCAGTGCAAGGGTGACTTGGAGGAGGTCATGTGAAGAGGAGAATAAAGCATGTGGGCAGACCTGGAGCGGGGTGAAAAGGTGGCAGAAAACCGAAGGCAATGGAGACTTGGGCAGCTGAAGCCCTATGTTCCTCTAGGAATTAAAAGATATAATAATAATAATAAATACTTTGATAAAGCTGTTAGCAGCAGCATGAAATAGCGAAACGTCAGTAAAAACAATATCATTTTGTTTTTTATTCACTGGGAAATACAAAACCTTATTATCACCTCTTAGTAATTCATCGTCATTAGAGATGAAGTTTTCGTCCGGATTCATGAAATAACAGCTGATAACCATTGCAAAACAGGTGATTCTCATAGCCAAAAAGCAACCTAGAACCCAGTGGATAACTAATTAGTCATTTGAATAATATGGGTGGGGAGAATACCATTCACTGCAAGTGGATGGCGTGTGCTACTGACAAGATTTGCAAGTAGTATATAGATAGAGATATAAATATGTCTATCATCTACAAGAATATCTATCGAATAGTTCACAGATAGATGAATGGTTGGATGGATGGAATCGCGAAGAGAGGAAATGCAAGATACTTGTGGGAAAAACCCATAGAAAACATGAAAAGAAGACAAGAGGAGCAAAATACGGAAGAAATGAGCAAAAACTGCTATTTTAATCACGTTATGGTAGATGTATTTCACCAATATCTGTACATTCATTCACGTTGACAAATCCTCTTGTCTTCAGCCTTTTACAAATGCAGATAAATCAAACTGACGATTCTAGAAGAGGGCATAATGGACTCTATAGATTCCAATGCTAGCTAACCGTAACCAATTTAGGTTACCCACAAAGTTTCATTAACAGATATGGCAAGAATGAACTTAAGAAGCTTGATACAGCTACAGTCAGTAAGAAGCCTATTTTCATCAAACTCGACTAGAAGGTCGACGACATTATGAGAATGGTAAATAAAAGATTAAGCGCAGCCCTGTCTAGGACGTATCCTGCAGTATTATTAGTCTCTCTATCCCAAACAACCTCCTCACTGCTGCAGTCAAAGACTGACAAGTATCCCTCACATATTACCTCCAACTGTGTATACCAATTCACATATATCTTTGGGAGCAGCTACATTAAATCGCCAAACACCTGACACAGGACACCGAGTAGATGTGCTGGAATCATTCAAAATAATTAACAGACAAATTACCTCAAGTCTTCTCAGGTTTTCTGAAGTGATAGCATTAAAAGGATTGTATCCGTTGTTGGACTTCAATTACTCTGGTGACTCCCTTCTTAGTAACTCTTTGTTTACTAATTTTGTTTATTTATCTTTTCACTCCACGCACCCCCCCGCTTTTATGTTTCGCTTGACTCTGATAAGAGTTAATTTTTCTTGATCTTCCGAGTTCTTCTCACTGTATTACATCATCAGCTTCTCATCTGACCTCATGTGCGCCGAAGTTTTAAAATGTTTATCTTCTTTTATCTAATGACGTAACTATTACTAATTTTCTTTTGTTACCACCCCAACAATACGACTGTTAATCAATTTTTTTTCAAAGAAACGTCTCTCTAACAAGATATATATATGTTTGCCGTAACACTTTAGACACCCTGTAAATCTCAACGCCTTATTTTACTATTACGCTCTGACAATATGCTTGCTAATGGACAAAGGTTTGTTAAAATTGTACACTTCTTATTTTTATTTTATTAAAAGAATTCAGGTTGTACGCAGATGATGATGAGAACCGACGAAATAAAATGGATCCAGATTATTCTGCGTGCCAGTGTTTCTTCTTTATTCGTAGAAATTTAGGTTGTTTTTTATCCGATGGACAGTGCCATCTTCATAAACTGGCAGTTATTTCTCCTTCTTTTATCCTGACAGGACCTTATTTAGGGATAGACAGTCCGTCTATCGTGCATTAGTTCAAAGAATATTCATACACTAAGTAGAACTTTATTTACATAACATTACATATATATCTCCTATTCTGTATACAATATATCTTAGCAGATTATTATGCTTAGTCATCCTGACAAGAACAACAACAAGAGCAATACCAATGACAACAAAAACAGACACTAAAGTAACAATAAAAGAAGACAATATTATCTTGTGAAAGACTATAGATGAATATACTGTAGATATATTGATTCATGGGGAATCCACATTTTGATAGGGGATATTAGCTTATTTCTTTATGTTTCCTTGTTTCTTTATGTTTCCGATGTTTCTTTTTGCGTGATTTCTTCACCTAAGTGAATGATAAAAAAAAGCAAAAAGGATTAGTATGAATTAGTGAATAGAAAGCAATCGATTTCTGATAACTCTTTTATTCAAGTGTTGGTTTGTAGGGATTTGATTGGTTTCAGGATTTCATCATGAGCTGACATTGGTTTGAAAACCATCGGAAAACCTGGAAGTACTGGACAGCTCTTTCGTCCTAGTTTGGGACTCCTCATCAGTGGCCCAGTATCTCAATGGTCCACGAGCTCGCCTTGTAACCAGAAGGTCCTGGACTCGAACCCCGGTGGTTGCGTACTGCTGAGGAGTCCAAACTAGGACGAAACAGCTGTCCAATACTCCCAGGTTTTCTAATGGTTTTCTAACTGATGTCAGCTCATGATTAAATCCTCCATGTTATATGATAATCTCGTTGTTCGTCAATGAAATAGGCCAGGTCACAAGTCATCCTAGAGATATTTTCTGAAAGTTATTATAATTATTACTACTTTTATTGCTCCCTTGGGTTTCCAGTGAAACATAGAGCTTCAACAGAAAGTCCCCGCTTTCTCCTTTTTCGCTGTGCCCGAAATTGCCCATAATCTCTCATCTCCTCCCAAACGACCTCCTCCATGTCACCATGGGACCCATGACTAACTTGTCGTTTCCCATTCGGATTCCGCTTGACCTATGGCCTCCACTGAAGGCGCGTCAACCAACGGTCTCCTCAGAGTATGTGCAATCCACCTATATTTTCTTCTGCACATTTGCTGGGCAATCAGTTGTTGGTTGATTACTTCTCAGGGTTTCTTGTTGTTATTTATTTCTAGCCAGCCAGTGGGACTCGATTCCTCAATGGCTATTCCATGAATTCCAACTTCAGCTAGTTCACGATGTAAGGCGACTAGCACTAGCCAATGTAATCGCGGGCGAGTACTTATCCTCACACCCGACCTGCTGTGCCTCATTGGTGGCTGCTTCCCACTACAGCCTAGTAACTACTTACCTGAATACGGCCAGTTGCTGCTAGTGAGCATCAGACTGATATTCAGGTGGTGGTTTGCAGGGATTTGATTGGTTACAGGATTTCATCATGAGGTGAAATAGGCCGATGACACTGGCTAGTAGTCACATTATATCGTGAACTTGCAGAAGTAGAAATTCATGGGCTGGCCGCTGAAGAGTTAGGTCTGCAAGTTAGCTGCGCTTGTAAGTAGAAGGTAGTGGTTTAGAATCTTGGCGGTGGGATGGTTGCGTACCGATGAAGACTCCCAAAGTGGGACGAAACAGCTGTCTGACTTTTCCACCAGGTTTTCCAATGGTTCCCTAGCTGATGCTAGCTCATGATTAAATCCTGTAACCAATAAAATCCCTGAGAACTAACACTTGATATATATTGTAACACAGACTTTTCCCAACAAATGGAGTTCCAGTTACGCCAACTGCCTACAGATTTTAGTTCAGATGGTGGATAGAACTTGTGTCGAATAAATTTGATACTATCCTTGCCATGGATTATATATGTATATACTCTTACGTAGTTGCAGGGGATCAGGCAAAAGCCTTCCACCCAGGTTTTGTACTTGTTGGCACACACTAGTCAGCTAGCCGTATTTAGAATCTTGAAGGATCTCATTGTTTTCTTGAGATTTGAACTCAGTTCACCCAATGCTGTCGTTAGAATTCACACGAGATTGAACAAAGAACTAGACACTTAATAATAGTTACAATTTCATGTTCAATCCAATCTAAGTATCTATCATAGTCCTTCCTACAGAAAGTCGTTGGCGAGCTGGAACATCTCAGTGTGGTGAAGTCTTTGACCTTAGAAATGGATGACCTGGGTTTGAATCTCAGGAGGGAAATGAGTTATTGCAAGGTCCGAGATACGATTTCCTAACTGGTAAGCGCCAATTAGCACGAAACCTAGAATCGGGTATTCTGCCAAAAATCATCCGAACGCTTAGAAACAATTCTAAGTATGCTGTGATATGATTAATAATAATATGCTGCAGGATCTGGATTTCGCCGACAATATGTATCTGATTTCACACAAATCGAAGATATGCAAGTGAGAAGCAACACGTTGGCAAAAGAAGCATCAAAGGTAGAACTTCTCGTGAACATAAAGAAAAAGGAGGTGATGAAAATTCCTAGCCAACGGCAACAGCAACAACCACAACAACAACAACACACAACAGTCAGCATAAGCGAGAGAAATCTGAAAGAAGCAACCTCCTTCACCTAATCACCTACCTGGAAGCATCGTTTCAACTACGGGCGGAAGGAACTGACGAGGATATCAAAGCGAGGGTGGGGAAAGCAAGACAAGCTGTCATTACTCTCAAGTCTGTGTGGAGTCAACAGCACTCAGGATGGAAATGAAAATAAGATCCGGATTTTCAACCCTAATGCGAAATCAGTGCTACTTGCTATACGGATCACAGACTACGTGTGAGGTGAAAGTCACTTCGAACAAACTACAGACCTTCGTCTACAGTTGTCTTCGCTCAATACCCAGGATCAGATGGCCGGCTAGAAAAGATCAGCAACAGGTATCTCTGGGAGCGAACCAACCCAGCAGGAACCCAACTGGGAAGTGGAGAGTTGGTGGTCAGTGCAAGAGTGACGTTGAGGAGGTGATGTGGAGAGAAGATGAAGGTATGTGGGCAGACGTGGAGTCAGGTGGGAACGTTGTCGAAGAACCGAACTCTGTGGAGATGTGAGACTGAAGCCCTATGTTCCTCTAGGAACTGAAGGGGAATAATAAATAATAATAATGACACATGAACAGGCTTTTATTGTGTAAATATGATTAATAATATTTATGAAACATCTATATTCTTTGCAGATAAATGTCAACTTACCTTATGACCTTTACTGTCACCATGTCCGGAGGAAATATCCTCATTCCGTCTTATTGACACTAGATTTGTTTTAGAACAAAATATATATATATAAGAAGATTGGCAAACCGTTTATTGTAATATCATCTAGTCAAATTTGATTGTGGAAATATTTTCTTGTTAGTAAAATCACCTTTCATTAAAGAAGACCTTAAAGTTTCTTGACTTATGAACAATCTAGAGAATTTCACTTACAATTTTTGGTACCAAATAATATCAACGCTGGCGAGTATCTATCCTCACACTCCCGCTCACATGGACCCACTGATCATGACTTATCGGTAGAATTCTGGGAAACTTCGTCCTGTAGGCAGCAGTTATTATTAAGTATCAGATTAATTTTCGAGAAATAGTCTACAGGGACAATTGGCTGGTGCCAGTCGCGCTAAAGTAGAAGTTAGAATTCATAGGCTGTCCATTGAGAGGAGTCCAGTCGTCACAGTGGCTGAACGGTTTACGAGCTTCCCTTGCAATTGAAAGATCCTGGGTTCGAATCCTAGCATTGGGGTGGATGAGTACTAGTGACGAGTTTCAAACTAGGCTAATAAAACAGCTGACGGGTACTCGAGTGCAATAGTCCTCTAAATGACATCAGTTTTTGTGGTTAAACTTGAACCAAAATCAAATGCCTGCAAAGTAATTTTTGAATACTATGATATTACTTGACAATTTCTTTATATCCATTTCTTATTAGGATTACTCTAGTAGAAATGTAATCAGCGGATTGAAATCTTAGGCGTATAATGCTCCACACTCTATTAAAAATTACAGAGAAAGCAGTTCAATGAATTATGAATTTAGTTATCATATGACCAATTCCATTCAACTATTGGTTTGTAGGGATTTGATTGGACAGCTCTTTCATCTTAATTTGGAACTCTTCAACAATACATACCCACTAGAAGATCCCGGGTTTGAACCCTATTGGGTACGTACTGTGAAGAGTCCTAAACTGGGGCGAAATGACTGTCCATTACTCCCAGGTATTCAAATGATTCAGCTCATGAAGAAATCTAGGAACCAATTTCATTTAATTCTATCAATTTAGATAACTATTGAATTGAATTCTTGATTTTCCCGTCGATTGATTGGACCGAAGTGCTCGGTCTCAGGTTGACATGTCGGCTTCTTGTGCAGATGCTTCGACGATGTCTGGGGATTTGATTTGTATACAATTGGTGGATGGTGGCTAGCAGTGGAATCCAGGATGCGCATTTCGTCCTAATTGGGACTCGTCAGCTGGATGTACCTGCATTTCTCAGTGAGTGATGATGTTCCCACCGAGGTGGGAACTATTTTATAAACTGATTTATATGTCCTGTTGGAAGAAGGCATTATTGATATATGTATACTTGTGTTATCATCTTTTGGTTCAACATTTGGGGGCTGGCCGACCATGCATCTGGTCCAAGGTTCAATCTCTAGCCGGCGCACACTCTTACTCAGGAATATCATTGGTGATATTGGGCAGTCAGCTTTATCTTACTCCTGTCTTTACTTCAAAGGCTTTATGGATTCTTCATTTGTGGATTACTTGACATATGGAAACATGATTATTAAGAGTTATATAAATTGGATGAATGTGATCATCAAAAAGGTTTCTCAGATACGTTATGTGCTTCCTTTGCATAATTCCTCTATAACAAACAGTTCTGAACATACTACTGATAAACTAAAGGCTAATTATGGTGTTTCAGTCAATTTCATTAAGCAAACAGCCAGTAAATCTTAACAAGTGATTTGATGTTTGAGTTGAATTCAGCTGTCAGAATGTTTTCCATCTTATAGAGGCCAGGAGTTGGAAGCAGTCGACAACGAACGCTTCCTGCTGACTAGACATGTGGTATTAGTCACTCTATGAAGTCTAATCAAAGTACACACCTATGCATATCTGCAGATAATACTACACCGCTTTCCAGGGTACAGTAGATGAAGCCGGGTTCAAAATCGATATCTATAGGCTGAAAATAGATTGCTGAAGCCAATGAGCCAAGTCTGTACAAGTGATATGACATATCTTGAATTACCTGTGTGTGTGTGTGGCTTTTGCACTCTACATCATCAGTGTAATATTTAACAACAAGAAAAAAAATGCAAAAAAACAAACAGTTTAATTCACCTGGCATATATTTTGTTGAATTCTTTATAAAACTGACTAACATTTCAGATGATTCAATGAGCTTATCACGATCCTGAAACACAAGCAAACATGTTTAGTGTTGAAATATAATTTCAGAGAATAGAATGTTTTCAATGAACTTATTATCAAGCTGGTAAAATCATATACAAATGGTTTTTAAGAAATTATATTCCGTAAGGAGTTTTAAACAAAGGTAGGAATACATAAAATAATAATAATAATAATGAGAGTAGTCTGAAATGCAATTAAAGTATTTATTTTTTCAAGTATTGGTTTTTGTAGGGATTTTATTTGATTGGTTGGAGGATTTCATCATGAGCTGACATCAGTGTTAGAGAACCATTGGAAAACATGGGAGTACTGGATAGCTATTTCGTCCTAGTTTGGGACTCTTCAGCAGTACACCGTATGTTGTGAATTGGCAGAAGTTAGAATTTATGGGCCATTGAATCGGACCCCAGTTGCTCAATAGTCTATGAGGTCACTTTGTAACCAGAATGTCCTGGGTTCGAACGCCGGTGGACGCGTATTGCTGGAGAGCCCCAAACTAGGACGAAACAGCTGTCCAGCACTCACAGGTTTTCCAATGGTTCTCTAACTGATGTCAGCTCATGATGAAATCCTCCATGCAATATTTGTTATTAAAATCATAGTTAAATATCAAGTGTTAAGTGGCAAAATAATCCATGTCATATATAATAATTCTTAGGATGTCGGTATGTTGGGAAGTAAATGTATAATAATAGGGTTAGTAGGCTGGTTGAGTTCCAAAAAGAACCGTATTCATGGAAATGAAATTCAAAGGTTATGGGGCTTCATATATACTCAAAATCTGTCTTTCTAAATGAGTCGGTAAGATGTCCTTTGTTGCAAAATTACAAACGACGTTCACCTACAGTAAGTCGTTCTTTATATCTTTAAAAGATACGTTTCCACGTCTGGCAGCCTCCATGTGCAACTATCAGCTCAACTGCTTTTGTGGAACTAAGTGCATTGGCCGTAGCCAAACGGATACGAGAACTAGCCACGTTTTCTTCGTTACAGACTTCTAAAGACAGCGGAGGCCTTGGCTATCGATTCATGACTTTAAGCCAAACCTTTGTGTACAAAAGAAGTACGCACAAGCCTTATTTCTGCCATGGCTGTGGAGGGATAGATATTGATTGATTTATTCTGTTTAGTGAGTTAATCTGTGTGCCTTATTCTTTTCTCATTTTGAATTGTGCGTCGGTGGCACAGTGGTTAGGACTCTCTCCGACCATGCACATGGTCCGGGGTTCGAGCCCACGCTGACACACACCTGATATCTTTGGTCGGCCTGCGAATTTCGGGCTACCGATATCCACGCTGAAAATTCCACACTTGTCCCAAAAATACAGTGTGGAATCAAGCTGTAATCAAAAATAAAAATTTAAAAAAAAATAAAATTATCCCACTTGTCATTCTAAATCCAAAATTGGTTTCTTACAGTGTTAAATTTCATCTTGTCAAATTTCATACCATGTTATGTACCATTTTATATAAGCCTATTCACCCTATAATCATACACTACTGTCCACTATCTATACATCCTATGAATTATTGTATAGATGACATTAATTGTTTATCTACTAGACACTAGACAGTTGAGTACTTGTTTTCAATGATTCTCTAACTGATATATCTATCCACGGTATAACTTGAAATTAATTTATTTATTGGATACGTCATGACCAATAAGAAGACTCTAGAAGATCTGGATTTCACAGATGATATATATGTCTAATGTCATACAAACTCGAAGATCTAGAGGTTGGCGAAAACCAACAAACTGGTTGAAGAGGCAACGAAAACAGGACTGTAGGTGAACACTGAGAAGACAGAGGTGATGAAGATAACCAATCAACAGTCTGTCTGTCTGTTTTCGACATAGAACTTTGCACAAATGTGCGGAAGTTCAAGTCGCCACATTCCGTCTAGCACGCGAAGCAAGAGAAGAAAGTACAAGAAAAGCATAATAGAAACAGTGAGCAGAGGTGTGAGACAAAGGAGTAATAAAGAAATACAAAACAGTTTCATTGAAGATCATAAGTCACAGGGAGTGGATGCATCTGCGCCACTGAGAACGATTTTGAGCCATGTCACCAATTGTTTCCAACCATAGAGTTTTACCGTCCCGAGGACCCCAGCCTGGAAGTCTACACCTTTCTACGTGGCTTAGACCAACTGTTGTGGATTTCATTGACTGATGCCAAGTTTTTGTTTGACCGCCGCTAGCTTTTTTCCAGCCTGACCCTATATCCGCTAACATAGCTCGTCGAGGGAGGCGATGACTTGGCATACGTAACACATGTCCTAACCATCTCAGTCTTTGTAGCTTCACGACTTCGTCGATTGATTTCCCCTGTTTACCTAGAACTCTACGCCTAACCTCCATGTTGCTCACTTTATTATGCCACTTTACACGGGAAATAGAACGCAGACACCTATGATCAAAGACAGCCAGCTAGTCTTTTCATGTCTTCCACTCTCAGTAACAACAACTAGCACCAATCACCATCAAAGGGATAGATTTAACAGAGGTCACCTCCTTCACTTATTTGGCCAGGAAACATTGTTTCAACCACAGCTGACGGAACGGATAAAGATATCAAAGCTAGTAAGAATCGGAAAGGCAAGATACGCCTTCATCAACCTGAAATCAGTTTGGAAATTTTCTACACTCACTCAGCGTAAGGAAGAAGATCCGCATTTTCAATATCAATAGGAAGTCTGTTCATCTATACGGGTCGCAAACCTGAACTGCTTATTAAGAAAAGGATTTTCAGCAGGGGACTCTGCAGACTTTTACCAACACCTGCCTCCTTCGATGGATCCATACTGAAGAATAAATGGTCAGAAAGAATAAGTAAGAAGAAACTATGGCAATGAACAAACTAACCAAGAACCGATCGCTCAACAAATATGTCGGATAAAGTGGAGATGGGTTGGGTATACACTGAGGAGGCCGCCGAATGACATCTCACGCCAGGCCCTTGAGTGGAATCCCGTTGGGGAGTGATGAGTGGATCGTCAGGGGGTGTGTGACTTGAAGGAGATCGTGTGAGGAAGAGATGGCAGAGTTTGATCGATCGTGTATCAAGCCAGCTGAAGAGGACGGCAGAAAATAGAAAAAAGTGGAGATGTGTTGTTGAAGCCCTATGTTCCACTTGGAACCCAAGGGAATAATAATAATAGTAATAGGATTTCATCATGAGCTGACATTAGTTAGAGAACCATTGGAAAACCTGGGAGTACTGGACAGCTGTTTCGTCCTAGTTTGGGACTCTTCAGCAGTACGCACCCACCGGAAGGTCCTGGGTTCGAATCCCGGTGGGTGCGTACTGCTGAAGAGTCCCAAACTAGGACGAAACAGCTGTCCAGTACTCCCAGGTTTTCCAATGGTTCTCTAACTAATGTCAGCTCATGATGAAATCCTGAAACCAATCAAATCCCTACAAACCAACACTTGAATAATAGTAATAATTTGATACATTACACACACACACACAATGAAACATTAATTCTTCGAATAGAAATTATTCTCATAGTCATATCAACATTACATTAATTAACTTACATAGTAAAGTCGCATAAATCAATATTTGCTTAACAGACTTACATCATTCAACCATAATTGCCTCCAATGGTTTGCAATTGATGTAAATTCTCCAAAAACTTTTATAGTATTACCTAGTGTCTTGAAAACATTCTCTGAAGTTGAACCACGTTCTAATGTAAGCAGATGAAATATTCTTGGCTTTTATGACATAATGAAAAACAAACAAATAACCGATCAATAAAGTTAAAAGTAGAATCTATTTATATATTTTTACATGTACCTATGCAGTGTGCGTCGGTGGCACAGTGGTAGGATGCTCCCCGACCACGCATGTGGTCCTCGCTGAGCCAGTAATAAGACTAGTAAAAGGGAAGCTTGAGCATGAGGCTAGCAACTTCATCCCGTAAAAATAAACCCCACTACTACTGAAACTTCGAGCCTCTCTAGCTTGAAGCCCTCTGTTCCACTGGGAACGTAAAGGATTGAAAAAACTTATGCTGTAAAATTAGTGAAACTAACGTTTGGTTAAGACTTCGGAATATCTGTTCGAATGTTCAACTATTGTAATGGGAAAAGACAGCAGACTTGGTAACGAACATTTTTATCAGGGATGAAACATACCATACTGATACATTTTTAGCCACATTTAAGGTCGGCTGGGTGGTCAGCAGATAATAAACTCTTCTGATTGGTTGTTGATTCTCTAAATGTTCGGCCTTGATAAGAACACTTGTCAAGTGAGATTATTTCCTGACCACAAAGTAGTCTAAATCCAGATTTGGGGAAGTGTAACTCACTTCTACATCTGTAGCAGTCATCAACTGAAAATGTGTGCTTTATTTTCAATTTTGGCTATTTCTTATCAGTTTGCGTCTATATACTACTGATAAAGCTAATCAGTAAAATATGCCACACTATATACTTTAGATATTGTTGGTTAATAGTTCATTGTTTGTTTTTCTTGTCATTCCTAACTTCAAGCTTTTGCAGTCAAAAGTAGGTGAAACTATGACGTTCTAGAAGAAGAATTAGATCTTCTGAAAGAAGTCATCCAAAATAGCTAACCACTGGGGTTTATGGATAAGAACATTAAACCGAGGGTGAAGAAAAATCAGACATCTTTAGCACCAAGAAAAGATCCACATGAACCTTGATTTCAAGAAAGACCTAACCTAATATATATTTAGGAGAATAATTTTGACATATTTTAAAAGAAGATTCTTCGCAGCAGCGCTTAGAGTAATCTTCGCCAGTTATCTATTAGAGAACTCATTTCTACCTGCATCCTGATTACAACTCACTAACTATTCATAATGATTTGCATCCTTGGTTCAGCGGTAGAACGCTCGCCAAGCCCTCATGCAGTCCGTGGTTCGATTCCCGTCGGACACACTTCAAAACTTCACTAGGCCGATACTAAGCCAAGTAACGAGGTATTGTTGGGTGTGAAGCTAGAAAAAACTGAAATCACTGCCACCGAAACTTTACAGCTGAAGCCTGAAGCCTTATGTTCCACTCGGAGTGCAAACGAATTAAAGAAAAAAAAATCACAATGGCGCTTTATTATTGGTAGATATTTTTATCCAATGAATAGTGTGCGTTCAAGGTCACTAGTGGATTCCCTCTTGTGGATCGATACACTTTAACTTGATCATTCATCAGAATACACTTACAGTAGTTATATTTGATGAATTGAAAGGTATTTCATTACCAGGTAACCATGGTTTAAGAGATCCAGATCTTAATTGATCGATTAAATACTGACAACCAGTGTAATGATAATTTAAATGATAGAAAGCAATAAATAACTCGTAGATAATCCACATGCTTAAGGCTAAAGTGATCAGCCAGAGAATCATGAGTAGAAATAACCATTGGTTGGAATGAGATTTATCGACTGTAACTGAGAAGAACAAAAAAGAAAAAAGAAAATAGAAAAAAAGATGGTTCGAGGAATTACTCACTTGTTACTTTTTGTTCAATGAAGTTATGTTAGTCAAACCTATCTGAAAGAGTTTTAATACTTTGTATTTATACACACTTGAGGTAAAGTGAGGGATGAGAACTAGTAGCGGTGGAATCCAGGACTGGCCTTATTAGTTGGATGTACCAGCAATCCCTAGTGAGCGATGGTGTTCCTCCCACCCAACTAGGGCTCGAACCAAGTACTCATAGTTTCAAACGTACTAATAATGCGGACGGAAATGACTATTAAGCCTCAACGACAGAAGACAATGAATGGCCAGGCAACAGATCGTTTACTGAGAAAGTCAACAGATGTTTATAGATTTTTATGTACAGTATTATTCGTTATTGTTAGAAGAGAAGCAAAGTCTTCTGGTTGGTTGTTTTCTGGCTGGGCGTTATTCTGTCATCTCTGCGTGGCCATTTTTTAGGAAGTCAGGCTATATATCTGCGAACCGTGTTCGCGCACGTTAAGCCTGATGTGATTGGTTGGTGAGTTCCTCAAGGTTAAACTTTGTTATTGTCTCTTCTAATGACGCCGATTCGAGAAGTAAACATTGACGTAAATTATCGTCTACAATTTTGGCTAGCAGACAGCCATCACAACAAAACCACTGGGACCCGGTCCGATGGCCGCCAGCGTATGAATTCCAGATTCTACTAATTTGTGATTTTAATGCGACTACCACTGTAGTAACAGAAGACAAGGGCCAGGAAACAGATCGTTTATTAAGGAAATCAACACATATTTATAGATTTTCATGTACATATTATAGATTATTGTTAGCAGAAAAACACAGTCCCCTGATTGGTTGTTTCTCACAGAAAGTAAACCTTGCATCTCTTGGGGCTGTTTCTTGAATGTCAGATCATCTATATGTTAGATGTATCCGCCTACGCGAAGCCATTTTTTTCATTTTTCACATGACCAATACTGGGGACATAAACACTAACGTAAATTGCTGTCCACCAATTTCGGCTAACAGCCAGCTCTCACCACACTACCAGCCAATTTCATTATTGGCGAGTGATTGCCCCCACTCCTGACTGGATGGACTCGACCGTTCGTGACTCCTTGAGAATCAATCTGATGCTTCTTGGTGACTGGTTACAGGATGAAATTTCCTGGAGTGCTAGTGCGAAGTCGAGAGTGATGATAAAAAGTCATCAGCCACGCAACTGATTAATGCCAATTACGCTAACATCATGAACTAGTAAAAGTTAAAATTCATGGGATGGCAGCCATTGAGGAGTCAGATCCCAGTTGTTGGATATTCCATGGGCACATATCTCAACTGAAAGGTCCTTGGTTTAAACCCTGATAGTGCGGTGGACACGTACTGCCGATGAGTCCCAGACTAGGTTGTTTGAACAGCTGTTCACTATCCGAGTGCTTGTTTTCAATATTTCTCTAACTCATACCTACCTGTGGTCAACCTTGAAACAAATCATATTTTTAAGAGTTGATCACGGATTGATATCAGTTAGAGAACCATTGAAAACCAGCACTGGAGTACTGGACAGCTGCTGTTTCATCCTAGTTTGGGAATCATCGGCGGTACGCACCCACTGGGATTCGAACCCAGGACCCTCCGGTTACAAGGCAAGCTCGTATACCATTCAGCCACTGGGACACGATTCAATGGCTCATGAATTCTAACTTCCACCAATTCGTGATTTAGCGCGACGCCAACCATTGTCGTTGGTGGGACATCCATCCACACACGTGACATCTAATTGGACCTCACTGGTCACGACCCTTATAAACCAAACTATAGAAAACAAATCATATCCCTACAAGGAAACTGTTGAAATTTATAAGTATTAGAGAAAAAAACTAAGTTCATAAATGACTAAATAATTACATATTGTTATTATTACTGATGATTGTGTCATTAAATGAGGTAACAAGAATGCATAGTATAATTGTTTTATGTCATTAAAACTCTTCATTGTGTACTTACATGTGGTTACTTTTGTTTCATTCGTCTGTTCCACTTTGTCTTCCTTTTTCTTCTCTCTAGTTACTTTCATAAAATGAAATATCATAGTAAAACAGGAAACACAGAAATAATTGTGTTCAATTGAATAAAAGAGAATTAAAGTAAAAAGATCTTTATCGCTTCGAAGCAGCACAAGTTTAATACTTAACCAATAACAACAACCAATCAGGTGAAATCTATGGGAAGTTTCACCTCTTCCAATTATGTATCATGTCAACTATAGGCGGCTTTGATAGACGTGACAGACCTTCATAAAACCTGAAATCAGCATGGAAATTTACTGCAGTAAGCATAAAGAATAAGATTTGCATCCCTAAACACTTATATCAAGTCAGTCAGTCAGTCAGTCCGTCTGTCAGTGCTTCTACTCGGTTCAAAGATTTTGGGTGTTACGAGAAGCACTTCCAGCAGGCTATTGAAACTTTGGTGCGTCAGGGGCACAGCGGTTAAAACGCTCACCAACTATGCACATGGTCCGGGGTTCAATCTCCGGCCGACGAACTCCTTTACCTCGCTAGACCAGTAATTAGACTGGTAAAGAGGAAAGGTTGGGCATGAAGCTAGCAACCCCATCTTGTAAAATAAACACTGCTACAGAAACTTCAAGCCACTAGCTTAAAGCCCTATGTTCTACTGCGAACGTGAAGGAAAAAAACTGAAACTTTCATCGATAGATGCCATGGCCAGCTCCATACTGAAAGTCAGATAGTCTGAAAATAGAGGTGGATCGAAGAATCTAGATAGACCATTGAGTGACATTTTTAAAAATCCCTTTATGTTCGCAATGGAACATAAAGGGATTCAAGCTAGAGGCTTTAAGTTTCAGAAGCAGTGGTGATCATCTTTACAGCATGTGGTTGCTAGCCTCATGCCCTAATCTTCCCTCTTTACCAGTCTTACTACTGGTTTGGCGAGGTAAAGGAGTGCGTCGGCCGGGGACTGAACCCCGGGTCACCTGCGTGGTCAGCGAGCACTCTAACTCTGTGCTACCTACAGTATGATTTATTAAAATAACATCCATCTTTCTGCGTAGATTACAGAGGCGTTTCAATGGTTACATGATTGATCACGTGCTGACATAAGTTGGAGGACGGTTGTTTCGTCCTAATATGAGGCTCTTCATCACTGCGCATCCGCCTCTTTGGAATTTGTACTCAAGACCTTTGTTTACTAGTCGAGCTAGGTCGTAGACCACTAAACTACTGGGCTCCGATCTAACAGTCGCTCCATGAATTCTAACCTAGCCAGCGATGGCGTTGGCTACTGCCAGTCGTGCTATATCGTCAACTGACAGTAGTCAGAATTCATGGACTGGTTGTTGGATCGGATCTGAATGGCTTAATGGTCAGCTAACTTGTTCGCATTGTCACTGGAAGGTCTTGCGTTTGAATCCTGACAGTGGGGTGGGTGCATACTGATGAAGAGTCGCAAACTACGATGAAGAATTAGCGAGTTTTTCACGATTTCGTCTCATGACGAAATCCTGAATTAAAAATGGGAGACAGATGGATTGCAAATAAATAAAATAATAAAACAACTTACTCATACGAATTGTAACATTCAATAATTTTTTAAATTGCTTTCCATTATAATGCTTAAATTTACATTCCACAGGCACTCGACCAGTTTTAGGATAGACTGTATGATTTATAGGTGGTGAAATCAATGGATGTAACATTGTATTAATAATAGAAATTAGCCTTGTATAATTGTTATTATTAGTTGCATTTATCGGTGTAATATTTAATACACCTTTTGAATAAGCCTTAGCACTTTGTCTCCCGGAGAGTAGACAAATAATCTGCTTTGATTCATTACTAATAATTCACCACTACTAGGAATGAATAATACTCTTATATCTGTAAAAGCAAAATAAAAGAAGAATCACCGAAAATACCCACTGTGTCATGAGAAAAATGGAGACAAATTCAGCTAGCGAAGAAAATTCTTTTCTTTTTTCGACGAAATCATCTTCACAATCTGTACCGTGCAGTCGTATTTATACTTACCAAAAAATATAAAGTGGTCTATTATTGAGGCAGGAAGAAATGCAGATGGATTGGCCATACACTGAGGAAACCATCAAGTGACATCACTAGACAAGCCATTGCTCGAGTGGAACCCGAAAGGGAGGCGGCGAGTTGGTCGTCAGTGCAAGGGTGACTTGGAGGAGGTCATGCGAGGAGGAGATGAAAGCATGTGGGCAGACTTGGAGCGGGGTGAAAAAGTTGTCAGAAAACCGAAGGCAGTGGAGGTGCGCAGCTGAAGCCCTATGTTCCTCTAGGAACTAAAGGATACAATAATAATAATTATTATTATTGAGTAATAGGCGGGGGAATGATATAATTGATAAAATTACTCATAAGTGGCTTTAGAAGTGAAAGTGGAAAGTTGTAAATTACGTGGTACTCAACGGCACAAAGATAGAAATTTGATAAGGTGAAGATTGCTATTGAGGGAGAATAAAGGCATTTCTACAGCCGATAAATGATCAATGGATGTGTGAAGGACAAACTGCCGCTTTGGGCGACCTCAATGTGTGTTTATAAATTCACCTGCTCGTGTGGAGCTAGTTAAATTGGCTATCCGCACAAAGTGCACACTTTCCAAACGCATCTCTAAACATTATCCGGCATGGTTAGCGAAGAGAGAATGCAAGACAATTACTAGCTCAATTCTCGAGCATTTGGTGAACTCAGGCCACGTAGCTCCACCAGAGTCATCTTTCAAGATCATCTACAAGGTGAGACCAGTTGATACAAAAGGTGTTAGGTTTCCGCATTTGTGTATGGCAGAGGGGCTGGCAATTCATCAATACAACCCCGAACTCTGTATACGGAAAAAGTTTGTCCAGTCTCTTATTCTACCTTGGTCTTAACCTCTTCACTAGTCGTTCCCTGTAAAAAAAAATTTTGACTTTTCTTTTTAATTTTACTTTTAGTATGCTTTTACTTCAATAATTAACTCACTATTATCAATCTCATATGCTCCTTTTGTATATTTTTGCACCCTCTGCACACTTGTTAAATGACACTCAAGTACCACCTTTATTCTCACTCAAGAGCAATTTTAACCTTATCAAACTTCTATCTTTGTGCAGTTGAGTACCATGTGTTAACAACTTTAAATTTTTACTTTTAAAGCTACTTCCGAGTAATTATATCACTTATGTCCCCTCCTATTACTCAATAATAGACCACATTATTTTTGTAAGTATAAATACGACTCTACGGTACAGACTGTGAAGATGATTTCGTCGAAAAAGAAAATTTTCTTCGCTAGCTGAATTTGTCTTTGATTTTCTTCATAAAAGAAGAAGTGATACAGGTCAAAGAGAAAATAAACAAGAAATGCTATTAAAATTTTTGTTTCAAAAGAATGGTTATTAAACAAAGAATATGTGTTTTCGATAACTGCACTTCATCAAGTTCTACAGTTATATATATATATATAATAGTGGATGAATTAGTGTTAATAACAATAGAGCAGGCCGTAGAAAATATGAGCAATGATTCAAACCAATGATTTCATTCTGTTATTTAAATTGTAACGATAGAAGACAAGGGCTAGGCAAAAGATGGTTTATTGAGAAAATCAACAGATATTTATAGATTTTTATGTACATTATTATTAGCGTTATTATTAGCAGAGAAACAGCGTATTTTGATTGGTTGTTTTCTCACTGGAAGTTATTCGGTCATCTCTTGTGGCCGTTTCCTTGATGGGCAGACCGTATATCTGCGAATTGTATCCACCCATGCAAAGTCTTTGTTTTTGTTTTTTTTCATGACGACGATTTGGGACGTAAATATTGACGTGAATTGCTGTCTATCAGTTTTGGGTAGCAGATAGCTCTCATCACAAATTCACATGCGAAGAAGAAGCATCCCAAAATAGAATTGCCTTCCTAGATGTCCTTCTTACACGAAATTCAGATAGTGGTTAGTATAAAGAGAAATGTGCATAGGAAAAGGATATGTACAGGAGAATAAAACACATTATTCACAGCCTCCTTCCTCTCCAGTGCAAAAGAAATTCAGTAAAGACTGTCAGTTGGACGGTTGGAATTATATGCTCACAAGAGGTAATTGCAGATGAACTAAGGATTGTATATGATATCTTGATTGATTGAAAATAGCTATCGTAACAAAATTTATCGAGAAACACATAACGAAGAAAGCGTACAGGAACTATTCTCCATCTGTAAATAAGAAGCCTTTATGTAAACGACTGCAATTCAAGGGTGACTCATCTAGTGAAATAATAATTACAAACATGTTAAGAAAATCTATCCAAAGAACTTTAAATGCTAATTTAAAAGTTTCAACTGACTCTGTAATTATTACACATTTTTCCTGCACCTAGACTATGTATGATTAATTTGATATTAATATATCACATGTTGATTTCCACCTTTATTATTTATTGCCTTTGTATTGCCTTGTTTAATCTTTAATTAAAACACTTCTCTTTGTGGTTGTGTTTAGACTAACAATGTGTTGTTTAACATTATGAGTTTGTTTGAGTGAATGCAAGTGATCCTGACAACGGGGACCGACTGTCTGTGAGAAGGTAAGCGTTGGTGTATGTGTGTACGTGACTCTTGTGGACAGAGCATTTGATCGATTCCCCTTCGTTCGTTTGGAATATTTTCCTCTTCCTCCTCCTCCTCGATTCTGAGGTACCTTTAACAGTTGGACCTACATTGTCAAGATGGTTGCTGCCTGACGGTGCTGTTGAGATAAATTGTAGTTTTCCCATATTAGTTTGCTTATTGATGTATCACACAGTGACTGAAACAGTATTATTTACTGGATGAAGATGTTTCGAACACAATACAAGATTATTGTTCATAATCATATCAATTATAATTACTGTGTAGCAGCCGTGAGAAAATATGTACAAGGCTGATTTAACAACCAATCACAGCAAAGTTAACGTGGCAAAATATGATTCGCAGATAGAGAACTCTATTTGTCGAGGAATCCCGAAACAACCAATCAGAAGCCTGCGTTTGTCTGCCTAACTTCTGATAAACAACCAATCAGATAACTGCGCTTGTCTACTTGCATAAGCTATAATAATGTATGTGAAATATGTATAAATACATGTTGATTTTCATAATAAAACGATCTGTTGCCTGGCCCTTGTCTTCTGTTGTAATACGACTTTGACACCTGATTTATATAGTTTTCTTTGTCCTCTCCTATTTGTCATCGTAAGGGTAGTAGAATTTTCCAGATATCTGGGATATGTATTGAATTATTCCTACTGGAGGCACGTTTTCCAGTTGATTCGATAAACACAGCTTCTGTTATCAATCTCACCCTCCACCATGTTACATTAGATTTTAAAACTGCTGTCTTATTCCATCATCCTATTGTATGGTTGTGTGTAATTGTATGTAATGTGTACTATCGCTGAACTATTCTCTAGAATTCTTATCTTATTCGAACACGTTAACTCAAAGGTGGAGGCGATTCAGTTCACTAATGAATTGGAAAGTCACGAAGGAAACCTTCCACTGTTAGATTGCAACGTGAAAAAGAAAGAAGATGGGAAGTTAAAACCATTGTCTTACAGGAAACCCACACATTCAAACAGATATTTGACTTCCGATCATCCCATCCTATTTCAGTGAAAATAGGATTGATGAAATGTTTAAGTGACAGAGCACAAAAATTAAGTAGTACCAAGAAAAATCTAAGGCAGGAAATGAGGCATATAAGAGAAGCTTCGAAACTTAATAATTATCCTGATAAATTAGTCAGGAAATATGTAGGGAAAGGTAAAAATAAAATGAATAATGATAGTAGTAATAGTGATAATAATGATAATAATAATGACGACATGCATGTCAAAAATGCGCAAGACAACACCAACAATGAGGAATCTAAATCATCAGTAGTACTTCTTTACAAACAAGGAACCTCGGAAACTACCATACGGAGAATTCTTTACAATTCAGGTAGGAATAAAAATGTCACTCAAACTGCCCACAAACTCAATTAGAAACAAGTTTTGTCGGTTAAAGGATCAATTCTATGCCAGCTTTAAAACAAAACAGTTTATTTTATCTAAAACGACCCTGCTGGAATGATTGTGTGTCAGGTCAAATACATAGGTCAAACTAGTAGAACAGGTGCAGTCAGTCAGACTAGCCGAGCATAAAATCCTATCAGCAAAATTTAGATTATTATTATTATTGCTCCCTTGGGTTCCTAGTGGAACATAGGGCTTCAACTGCACGTCTCCACTTGCCAGTTCTGTCTTCCTTCTGCTGTACTTTTCACCTGCATCCATGTTAGTCCATACTCTTTAAACTCCTCTTCACACGATCTCCTTCATGTCACCCTAGCACTGACGTCCCACTCGCCACTTCCCTTTCGGCCTAGTTCCACTCAAGCAATGGCCTGACGCGCGCGATGTCACCCAGCGGCCTCCTCAGCCGTGAGTGTCCAATCCATCTCCACTTTCTCCTGCATATTTGTTGGCTGGCGATTGGTTCTTGTTTTGTTTGTTCCCATAGTTTCTTATTGGTGATTCTTTCCGACCCGGCCATCTGATCTTCAAAATTTAGATTAGTTGACCCAAATATGATAAAAATCTAGAGCATAGTTCTGCAGTTATAACACTCACTACATGCAATTAAACACAACCATACAATAGGATGGGATGGGATAAGATGACAGTTTTAAAATCTAATGTCACAGGGTGGAGGGAGAGATTGATCACAAAAGCTTTGTTTATCGAATCAACTGCAAATCAACACATGTAATAGGAATGATTCAACACTTGTCAACCCTGACATCTGGGAAATTCTACTATCCCTAGACGACAAATAGGATAGGACAAAGAAAATTGCAAAAACTGAAGTTTCAAGGTCGTGTGATCATAATTGATATGATTATGAACAATAATGTATTGTGTTCGCAACCTTGTCATCCAGTATACAATACTGTTTCACTGACTGTGTTATACATCTAATAAACAAAGTATTATGGAATTACTTACTACTACAGTGGCCGAGTTGTACACATATATTAAATTTCAAGTTTGATGTTATTTCTGTTGTTGTTGAATATAAACCGTCAAAATATCTAAAAAGAATATTCGTCTTTTGCCTGCTTTTGAATCATTTCGTGTTGGAGCGTGTCTCAAGGAGGTTTTGTCGGCTATAATATAGAAGAAGGCAAAGTTTGGTTTCTTGCGTTCAGACTCGTCGTATTTCCCATCTGATTATAGTTGATCAATAACACTCGTATTATTGCCATCAGTCAAATCAGAAGAAGATAATAAATAATCTTAAAATTCTATTTCAATTCAAACACATTCAAACACAACATTCTTACAAGTAGCTTATTATGACTGTAAAACACACTCGTCCTATTTTCCCATCTAACTGCAATTGATCAACAACACTCGTACTATTATTTCTGAATGTACATTATCTCACATTGATTTTAATCCAATATCTAATCGATTCTACACATGTATATAAATGAAAGAACAAAGTTGTGTGAGTAACTTGATATGATTATGAGTGGCAATAGTTTGTGCTCGAAACGTCATCAGTTAATATAACTGTACAACACTGTGTGTGATTTATCAAAATAAAATCTTATCCATAATGGAGTTATACTCTACCACAGTGCCCAAGTTTTATACTTATATCAATAATTTCAGACCATATAACCGAATAAATTTGGTCGCCGCGATGTGTATTGATTAATGTGTAAACTCAACGTGACTCAATCTAGTCAAAACTTTTCTCAAAATCCATAGTTATTCTCTCCATTTCATTCCTTTGCATTCCATGCAGAATATACGGCTTATAGCCTCAGCTCTGCAGCTTCAGTTGCCGTGATTTTATTCTCTAAGGGATAAGGTTGTTGGCTTGATTCTACACTTCCCATCACACCCCCGTCTACACTTTTACCGAGCTTTCTAGAGGCTAAGCAAGGTATACAAGTATATCGACTTTCAGTCAGCAGAGCTGCGGACCCCGTGCATGATCCTTAATTTACACAACAATACTTTATTGTTAACCTTCAAAAGCAATGATTATTTAAAACATTTATTAATTCACACATAGAATGAATCTCATATATGCTTGCTTGCTTGTTGACTTACTTACTCAAAGTTACTTACCATCAATTTCTATATATTTTTTAAATGAAAAATATACATAATCTGTTTTATGTAATTTATAGATACATTCAACTTCTAAGTGTCCAGGTGTTCTGTATTCCCCTCGACTACTTTCTGGTGGTTTGATAACAGCATCATTATGTATCTTTTCAATAGAGACCAAGTTGTCACTTGATTGACTAATGATACGTGCCTCCCAATAACCTTTATACAGCGATTCAGTCGACTTCGGTAAAAGGCCACATTTTAATCTATTTTGATTCCCAACAGTAAGACTAATATTAGCCTCATCAATACCATTCAATGTTCCAATGATTTTCTTATCTGAAGGAATTAAAAGTAAGTTTGAGAAAAAAATATATATGAAAGTAAGTATAATGAGTTTATCGATTAAATTGTTCTCTACACTTTGTTGTATGTGTATATCAAGTGTCTAGTTTTGTCCTTGTGGAGAGGTGCAACGACTCGGCAAACCCACTATTGCCGTCTTGAGCACCGTCCAATGTGGTCAGGTTAAAGGAGTCGTAAAGTTAGTCAGGAGTTCCATATTAGTGGTAAGCCTTGTGGAGACACTCACCACAAGAGAGACAAAAAATTCAGCCTTAACGAATCCATATAGTTTCACATATGCCAGTTTATGCCGTCTCTGGCGTAGATGTGATCAGTGGCTATCGACCAACGGGAATATGTTCTGCTCAGAACTTCATTCTGTCCTCCTTTATGGCTATGAAAACTGGCAATTGAAAATGGAAGACATGAAAATGCTAGCTATCTTTGATCATAGGTGCCTGCGTCCTATCTCCCGTGTGAAGTGGTATAATAGGGTGAGAAATACTGAGGTTAGTGGTCGAGTGCTAGGTGAGCAGGAGGGGAAATGAATAGACGAGGCTGTGACGTTACATCGACTGAAGGAGATGGATTGAACATGTATTACATATGCCCAGTGATCGCCTTCCTCGACGGGCATTGTTAGCTGAAAAAGGGTCAGGCTTGAAAAGACCTAGTGGCGGTCAAACCAAAACATGGCTTCACCAGTCAATGAAATCCAAAACAGTTAGTTTAAGCCAGCCAGTCACGTAGGAAGGTGTAGACTTCGCGGTTGGAGTCCTTGGGACGGTAAAACCAATGGCTGGAAATAATTGGTGATATGGCTGAAAATCGTTCTCAATGACTGCCTGGCGCATATGCATCCACTCCTTGTGACTTATGATTTCCAATGAAACTATATCGTTCTTCGTTACTACTATTCCTTTGTCTCACACCTCTGTTTACTGTCTCTATTATGCATTTCTTCTACTTTCTTCTCTTGCTTTGTGTGCTACAAGGAGGGAGTGTGGCGACCTGAACCGCTGCACATTGGTGCAAAGTTCTATGTCGAAAACAGACAGATATGTGGCTTTCTAACTTGTTTTATACAATTTTAATCCTTTATATTTTTCTTCAATACAATTTCCCATTTGTATAAATCGAATACTGTATGATTCAGAAGTTTTACAAGTCGAGTGTTTAGTTGATTTGAATGTGAATGACAAAATTTATTTCTTTTAAATGCTTAACCCATTCTGATCCTATCATATGATTGTTTGTTGGAGACTATGTATAGTGTAATAGTTGAGATTTCTTCACAATCAGTGTTTCTAGCAAAGTCTACTATCATATATTCGGTTGAATATCAATGTTCTGATAATTCCTAGACCCTATGACAGTGAAAAAACTCAATGAGTTTCAGCGTTACTGTGTTAAACTTGTCTAAGTCATTGTGAAATTGGAGTTATTTGAAAACTACATTAAGAATCGTCAATATCTGAAGGGGTTCTGGAAGGCACTTCGAAGGCATCATATATATATCTCAATTCTAGAACTCTCCAACATCACACTAGAAACCTTATTGATTCTATTAGCTCGCGTATATTCGAGTTGCAATATATATATATATATATATATATATATATATATCAGAGGTCTTCTGCCCTTTCCGAACTATCAACAAGTGAAAGAGAATCATATAATCAATATGAATTTCATCCTCAAAAATAGCCATTCTCATGTGATTGGTGCGTTCAAGGTCATTCTCTGATTGGTAGTTGCTGGTGCTTAAAGTCTAACTTCGCCGCAATATGAATTAATATTAGATTGTTTGGAGACAAGCGTTAGGAGGCACCACTGACAGACAGATAAATCTGTGAAATTCGAATTCACATATTCGAAAATCATATATCATTAAAAAAGCTTCATCTTACCTACAATTTCTATACTTTTTTCAAAACGGAATACTGTTTCATCGTCGATTTGACTTTTCAGAGTACAAGTAACTATTGCTTTGCCAATAGTATTGTATACAGAACTCCCTACAGGCGGTCCTAGAATTGACTCATTGACTAATGATAATAAATATGGAGTTTCTGATGTAAATTCTGTTTCCCAATAACTATCAAATAGTGATTCAGTGCCTTTTGGTAATACACCACACTGGCTTGTAACATTTGAACCAAGTGGAATAATTATATCAAGTGTATTCATATTATTCAATGTTCCTTTCATTTGACGAGCTTGAAAAAACAGCAAAAAAAGAAGAACGCCTATTATTCCTTAAAAATATCTTGGCTTAAAATGGATTCCCGGCACGTATTGTGGGGAGGAACATGGAAATGAAGCACTTTATTGTCAAAAGAAACACTGTATATGAATCTGGGCTTTGGAGAAGACTTAGCTGCAGATATCCTTAAGCGGAAAATCTCTAATTCCCTGAAGGAAACCTTTCCTGCAGCAACAAAACTAACCCTTACAAACCAAATTATAGAATATTAATCTGATGGTCGCTAGTGACTTGCTACAGAATGAGTTTCCTGGAGTTCTAGTGAGAAGTCGTGACTAATGAGGTCCATCCAGATTTCACGTGTGAGGATGGATGTCCCACCGACAACATTGGTTGGGATCGCGCTAAATCACGAATTGGTAGAAGTTAGAATTCACGGGCTGGCCATTGAATCGGGTCCCAGTGGGTGAACAGTATACGAGCTAGCTTGTCTTGTAACCGGAAGGTCATGGGTTCGAACTCCGGCACGTGGGTGAGTACTGGCGATGATTCCCAAACTAGGATGAAACAGCAGCTGTCCAGTACTCCAGTGCTGGTTTTCAATGGTTCTCTAACTGATATCAATCCGTGATCAACTCGTAAAAACATAACTAACCCTTACAAACCAAACTATAGAACTCTAAGAGCAGCTCACTTCTTCTAAGCAATATGAAGGACAAACCTTCACACATGACCAGTCTCCACTGTGCATATTATTAGTTCACCTGCTTGTGCAGAGCTTGGTAATTAGATCGTTCTATGCTGGTCCTCTCGAAATGTGTTAGATAACATTACCAAGCATAGTTGTAAAGAAGAGGCACTGGTTGGATCATAAGTGCCATGATTGAACACCTCGTCAACACCTGTCACAGCATCTTCACTCACTCATTATTCAGAATCATTTACTTACAAAGTAAACAAAAGTGTGCAGAGACAGAGTGTTTCCGACTTCTTTCTACTGAAGTAGCCCTCACCAAATGAATTGAAAAATCGGAGTTGTGTGTTAAAAAGAGAATAGTCCGACCGCTACATTTACCATGGATCTAATTCGATTTGATTCCTTAGTTTTCGTTTTTTTTTGTTTTTAATTTCCTTAAAAACCTATTTTACATATAACGCAACTATTTACTAATCCCTGTGTAATTTTATTTCTAAATCACTTGTAATCGATATTTATGCCTTTAAAGTTTCATATTAGGTTGAAAATTATTACCACCTTTAATCGCCTTCGTTATTACACAGAATAAAATTAAATTATAATTGTATCTATGTAAACTTATGATAATTAAAAGCAGTTAGTTCCCTTTATGAATTTCGACAACACAATAAGAGGAGACGTAGTTTATCTGAAACGTGTCATGTATCGACGCAACACATTTCGGACATTCTGATCACACACGTACTTGTCATTCATAATTTTTATAGAAGGCAAGAAGGCATGAATAATTACAATACAGGTCAGAATGTGTACAGGTCAAGGTCACAAATAATGGGCAGGGAAACGCAAAAGGTGTGGGTGGGAAAGATGAAAAGAGAAAAGAGAAAAAACAAGGCAAGAGGGGTTGAAAATATTATGAAGTAAATTGGCCCTTGATTCTAGCTTTGATTACCAAGGCAGGTTTAAGGTGATAACTTTTGGGCGCATAAGACAGGCTTTAATGAATTTAAGTGTGTGGCCTAACCTTGTTTTATATATCGGCTTAAAGGCATTGTTGAAGTCAACCTTGTGACCGTCTCTATAATATTGCTTCGCTACAGATGATATTGGACATCTATTTCCGGGGTCAATTGTGTCTGGCAGTTTTATTTGTTGGAATGTGTTCTGTAGCCCTAACCTGCAGAGACCGATGGGTCCTCCCTAAGTACGTGCCTCCACACAAACATACACACACAAATACACTACATTACACACGTTTCAGATAAACTACGTCTTCTTATTGTGTTGTCGAATTTTATGATTGTATATAAATGCTATTGTACAACTGCTTTTGAGGATAAAATCAACACAAAGGTGATTGTCTTTGCTGAACTTCTTGTCATTTTCTTTCTAATGTCCTGATGGGTATTTTCCACGATCAAAAAAAATATATTAACAAACATAAAGAAGAAAATATTGATTAGTGAGAAGAAGCAACCAAAAGGCTTTAAATTGTTAATTCTTAATTTGTAGTAATTTCTAAGCTTCTATTCAATGAAACTGTCTACTCCAGAATAGGATTGTTCATTTCTGTCTAGATACATCATCAAAAACAAATCAGAAAACTTGAGTAAGCAGTTTCACACCATATTCGTTGTGCAAGAAGTGGCTCCTAAGGCCTGCTGCATATCTCTTCGAACTTTGAAGAGACAAGTGCAGGTGCATCCAGTTGATGAGTCTCAAGCAGGACGAAACACATCCTTTGGATCCCATTGAAAACCTTCATCAACCAAATAGCACAATATAACAATTGCAATTGAACTGATGCGAAAATATCTCTGAGTGGAAGGTGTGTCAGCGTTATAATGTCAACTAATTTTACCCATGGTTTTCGTGTGGTTAATTAGTTTCCAAGTTTTAGTCCATAGAGGTTTGATTTAACGATTGAAAACCAGGGTGTACAGAACAGTTGCTTCTTTCTTGTTTGGGACTCTTCAGCAGTACGTCCTCATGACCCCACCATCGATCCAATCCAAAATCTTCAGGTTACAAGGCGAGCTCATAGACCAATGAGCCACTGGGACGAATATATAGTGTTTTATCAATTCGAACTTCTGTCAATTCTCGAGATACGGCACAATCACCATCCAGTGTCATCTGCAAGTATTCCTCCTCATACCCACTTAGGTATCACTGAATAATTCTCTAACTATAGTCATTTCTTTTTGAAAAACACTTGAAATCAATCGAACCCCTGTTAGCCAATTCATGAAAATTAATCTAGTACTCATTAGTGCTTGACTACAGGATAAAGTAGTTGGCTGAAGTTCCAGTGGGAAGTCGTACGTAACCAGTGGTGTCCACCAAGCTGGGTGTCAGACAAATGCCTTCCGTGATATTGGATGGTGGTTGTGCTATACATCGTGTATTGGCAGGAGTTAGAATTCATGGGCCACTGGATTAGATTTTAATGGGTGGATGATTAATGAGCTCACCTGGTAACCTGAAGATAGTGGGTTCCATCCAACAAGTAGAGTTCATCGGTGTATCCTGCTAAGAAGACTCAGTCTAGGAGGAAGTAGGTGTTGAGTACTCTCCAGAGTTCAATGGTTCTCTGAATGGTACCAATTCATGATTAATCCTGAAATTAATTACTTGACTATGTATCTTTTGCACAAAATGATGATGAATGTAGGGGAGGAGTCGTTGAAATTTAATACATCTTTCTTTGAGTCAGACATAGTTGAAATATCATAAGCGAATTCCTACTTCTGCCAATTCACAATATGGCGCGACTGGTATCACTTAATGTTACTACTGGCGAGTATCTGTCCTAATACCAAGCCGATGTCAGTTCATGATGGAATCCTATAACCAATTAAATCTCTGAAAACCAACACTTGAATACTGAAACCACACTTGAATATATAGAAGTATGCTTGTAAACCTGCTAAAGTAATCATTTAAAAGACTGAAAAACACTGGAAACCAACAAGTTATCTAGTTAACTGGACTACAGGCGTGCATCTTTTCACGTATCCCTTTCCTGTTATACGTCAGTATATTGCATAGAATAATAATTATTATTATTCCTTGGGTTCTGAGTGGAACATAGGGCTTCAGCAACACATCTCCACTTAGTCCGATCTTCTGTTGTCCTCTTCAGCTGGGTCCACGACTGCGCATAATCTCTTATCTCTTCCTCACACGATCTTCTCCATGTCACTCTAGCACTGGCGATCCACTTGTCGGTTCCCATCAGGACTCCACTTGAGGGCCTGGAGCGCTATGACATTCGAAGGTCTTCCCAGTGTATGCCCGATCCATCTACATTTTCTCCTACATATTAGTTGATCTATCGGCTCTTCTTTGGTTTGTTCATCGCCAGAGTTTCTTGTTACTTATTCTTCCCAGTCAGCCAGCCAACCATTTGATCTTGAGCCATTGAAGGCAGCTGTTGATAAATGTCTGCAACTGGCTGTTGGAAATGCTTTTCGTGACATGCAATTTAAATTTCTGACCGGCATGGAAGGACCGACTCGACTTTGGCCTTGAAAATCTAAATCTTGTTCCTTATGCTGAGTGCAGAAGATTTCCAAGATGTTTTCAGGTTGATGAAAGCGTATCTTGCTTTTCGTTGGGAATATTCCCCCCTTCTTGATTCTTAGGTACCTTTTACAGTAGTTGAACTTTCGTTAATCAGTTTTGTCTTACAGTACTAGTTTTTGTATTCATAAACCGATATCATCAGTATGGTAACTGCCTGACGGTACTGTTGAGGTGAATTCGAGTTTTGATGTTACTCATGTTGTTGAATAAAACCGTTAAAATAGTGAAGAAGAATAATCGTATTTTCCTTGCCTTTGGAACGTTTTGTGATAGAGCGTGTCTCAAGGAAGTTTTGTCCGCTATAAGACACAAGAAGGTGGAGTTCGCTTTCTTAAATTCAGATACACCATAACTGAATAAATTTTTCAAAAAAATCGGTCCTCTAAACTTATATATGTATATATTTGTCAATGAAACCCAATCCAATGGTCATGAATTCCAACTTCTGCTAATTCGTGAAATACATTGAGCGAAACTACCAACCTATATCACTGGTGAGTTCCTCTCCTCTAGCCTTACTTGGTGAACCCCACTGATTACGATTTTTCCCTGGAACCCAAATGGATCGAGTTTCCATGTCTTAATGACAAGCTTTCATTTCCTCAAGTCTGTGTGGAGATCAACAGCACTACTCAGCTTGAAAAATAAGATCCAGATTTTCAACTCCAATGTGAAGTCAGTGCTACTTACTATAAGGATCAGATACTTAGCCAGTGCGTCACGAAGAGCACTTCAAACAAACTACACACCTTCATCAACATATGTCTTCACTCAATACTACCCAGGATAAGATGGCCGGCCAGCGCGAACGAACCAACCCCGCAGGAACCGATTGTGCAAGAAATATCCAGGAAGAAATGGAGGTGGATTGGCCATATTCTGAGGAAACCATCAAGTGACATCACATGCCAGGCCATCACTCGAGTGGAAGCCGAATGGGAAGCGGAGAGTTGGTGGTCAGGTGAAAACGTTGGGGGAAGAAACGAACGTACTGGAGATGTGGGGCTGAAGCCCTATGTTCCTCTAGGAACTAAAGGAAACAATAATAATATACTAATGGTCCACGACCTTGCCTTGTAACCAGAAGGTCCTGAGTTCGAATACCAGTTGATGTTTAATGATGAAGGGGTCAAAACAAGGCTGATGAAACATCTGTTCAGTGCCCCCAATCGGTTTTCCAATGGTTGTCTAACCAATATCAGCTAATGATCAATCCTGTAACCAATCAAATCCCTGGAAACTAACATTTGACAAAATATATATGTATATATGCATTAAAACTTAAAATTTCGTTTTAAAGTCAATAATTTAAAATTCTCATGAATATAAATTTTGTTTGTTTCATTTTTATGTCTCACCTTCTACAAGAATAGATTTATTAAATGAATATATAACACGGTCACTTGTATACTCTTTAAAAGTACACTGGACAGTAGCTTCACCCACTGTGGTAAATTTTTGACTACCTTTAGGCGGATGAATTATTCCTTTACCGCGACACATTTCTACAGTCAGTATCTCATTTGATTGACCTTTAATAATCTCTATATTCCAATAACCACTGTATACGCCATCTTCTAAACTTTTTGGTAATAAATGACATTTCATTGGTCTATATGTTCCATTGAGTATTATTATACCGGAGTTATCAATACCATTTAAACTGCCTTCCATACTTTCATCTATTAAAATTGAAATAAATAAACAAAAAGTACACCAGAGGTATAAACTTCAGTCACTAAATATAAGAATAAAACTTGGGCACTGTGGTGGTAGAGTATAACTCCATCATAGAGAAGATATCATTTTGATAAAACCATACAGTGTTCTTATACAGTAATATTTACTGATGACCACGTTTCGAGCACAATGTATTGCTAGTCATAATCATTTCAAGGCAATACTCACATAACTTTCTATACATGAGTAAAAAGTTAATTAGACATTTGAATAAAATCAATATAAGATGATAAAGTACATTCAGAAATAATAATATAAGTGTTATTGATCATTCAAGTATTGGTTTTGTAGGGATTTTGTTTGATTGCATGGAGGATTTAATCATGAGCTGACATCAGTTAGAGAACCACTGGAAAACCTGGGAGTACTGGACAGCTGTTTCGTCCTAGTTTGGGACTCTTCAGCAGTACGCACCCACCGGGACTCGAACCCAGGACCTTCTGGTTACAAGGTGAGCTCGTAGACCATTGAGCCACTGGGACCCGATCCAATGGTCCTTGAATTCTAACTTCTGCCAATTCACGACATAGCGCGACCACTTCACAATGTCTTCTTCCATGAGTTACTGCCTCATCTCCAACCTGCTGTAGTGGGAAGCCTTGACCAGTAGGGTACAGCAGGTTGAAGATGAGGCAGTAACTCATGGAAGAAGACATTGTGAAGTGGTCGCGCTATGTCGTGAATTGGCAGAAGTTAGAATTCAAGGACCATTGGATCGGGTCCCAGTGGCTCAATGGTCTACGAGCTCACCTTGTAACCAGAAGGTCCTGGGTTCGAGTCCCGGTGGGTGCGTACTGCTGAAGAGTCCCAAACTAGGACGAAACAGCTGTTCAGTACTCCCAGGTTTTCCAGTGGTTCTCTAACTGATGTCAGCTCATGATTAAATCCTCCATGTTATTGATCAATTTACAATAAAACGGGAAATAAGATGTTTTTATAGTAAAATAAATAACTCGTCAGAATGTTATAAAATATGTGAATTGCAATGGAATTTTAAGATTATTTATTATCCTCCTCTGATTTGACTGACCGGTGGTAATAATATCTTCCATATACCTCTGGTATCTGTGTTGAGTAACATCTATTGCCTATGTTGGGTGTAGGTAGACTCGATGAACCAGGACTCAGTAATTAGTCTCTCTCGCTCTCCACCTACCTATATTACTTCTTAGAATTTTGACTCTGTTCTACTCGCCCTATTGTGTGGTTGTGTGTTAATGCATGCAGTGCAATGCAGTGTTGAGTGTTTTTCAAAACTACTGATTGACCTTCGCGGGGTCAATCATTCTAACCTTAGCTACTAAATTCTTATGTTCTCATAATCTCCCTACTCCTGATCTACTAGTTTGACTTATGTAGTTGACCTAACTCACAGTCATTGCAAGGTGTTTTGTGAATTATACAATTATTTCCTTTAATTCCTAGAGGAACATACGGCTTCAGCTGCCCAAGTCTCCATTGCGTTCGGTTCTCTGCTAGAGTTTTCACCTGGCTTCAAGTCTGCCACTCACATGCTTTCATCTCCTCTTCACGTGACCTCCTCCATGTCATCTTTGCATTGACGACCAACTCGCCGCTTCCCTTTCGGCCAGGTTCCACTCGAGCGATGGCTTGTCTAGTGATGTCACTCACTTGATGGTTTGTTTTCTTCATTTCTTCCTGCTTATTTGTTTCACAATCGATTCCTGGTTGGTTGGTTGGTTCGCTCATTTCCAGAGATCCCTGTTGCTGACCTTTTCTGGCCATCCGATCTTGAGTATTGAGCGAAGAAAACTGTTAATGAAGGTCTGTTGTTTGTTCGAGGCGCTATTGATGACGAGCCAAGTCTCTGATCCATATAGTAGCACTGAATTCACATTGGAGTTGAAAATCCGGATCTTATTTTTCATGCTGAGTTCTGAGTGTTGACCTCCACACAGACTTGGGAGAAATGAAAGCTTGTCTTGCTTTCCCATCCTCGCTTTGATATCCTTGCCAGTTCCGCCTGCAGTTGAAACGATGCTTCCCAGGTAGGTGAAGGAGGTTGTTTCTTTCAGGTTCCTCCCATATATGCTGATTTGTTATCTGTTGTTGTAGTAGTTTGAATAAGTAGCCTTTCTTCCAATCCTTGGGTACCTTGCCCTCTTTTCACACCTTCTCCAATAGTGGTGTCATCAAATCCGCTGTTGTCTCGTAAATTATATTATTTGGTCTAATTGGGTCAACTGAGTCCTTTGACCTACACAGCTTGTAGGTTTGCTGGTTTAAATGCCACTAATTTCTGCTTTATGAAGAATCCCACGTAGGGTCTCAGATGTCCCCTCCTTATATGGAATAAATGTAGATGCCTGATATTCTCCCTTATTTATTTTTTCATTACAAGTTTCCTCATTATTTTTATTTTGCTTTTGGACTTTACTCATCTTCTCAATGAATTTTAAAGGATAGTTAGTTATTTGACACTGACGCTCCTCTTTCTATGTGTTTTATTTCATCATTTAGGTCTTTTCTTGTACTACTTAGTGCTACTGCTCGGTTTGTTAGACAGGCCTTAACTAAGCCTGCCTTAACAGTTAACAGATGAGATGAATTAAAGTCTAAATATCTATTAGCAGAATGAGTTGGCTTTTAATAAACGCTAGTGTGTGCAGTTTATCTTCTGTTTGTTTTATTTTACAGTCTAACATGATAGGTAATTCTTCTTGTTCACCAACGACCACAGATATTGAATTAAATTCATAGTGGAATTTTCTTGAGTTTTTTGTGAGTTACTGTAGTAAAATGAGGTCTCTCTTAGTTGATGGGTCTTGTAAATCGGTTAGAAGACCATCAGACTAGTAATTCAATGGCAGCTGGTTTGAATCCTTTAACGATTATTTCACGTTTCAGCATCAACCATGATGTCAAAAAGATCGCAAAAAACAGGCTGCCAGTCTCTCCCGACTTACTAGTTGGTCCAAAGTCCAGAAAATATGACCACTTGTGTTTAGGCTTTGCAACCGTAATCCCAAACAAAAACTACCCCATTGTTACTAGAACTTGGATACAAAGAAACTTCAGAGTTAACCGAAGAATGTTTCACCATAAATGAATAAACTGCTTGTCAACTTTTGAATTAAGTATGATTAGGATTGAAAGGAGAAAAACCATCCAGACATCTATTGTGACAACAAATGGATATTAAAGTATCATTCGTTTACATAACAGCTGGCTATTATTCATGGTAGTTACTGAAGTGAAATGATGTCATGGTTAGCAGTTGGGTCTTGTAAATTGGCTAGTAGAGACCATCAGACTAGTAATTCGGAGACAACTGGCTTGAATCCACCGAAAACACATTTGATCATTTCACTTTTCAACATCATCCGTTACTTCAGAAAGATCGTGCTGTTTTTCCATTCATTTTTTAAAATTCCTTTACATTCCCAGTGGAACATAAGGCTTCAAGCTACAGCTTTTAAGTTTCTGTAGCAGTGGTGTTTATTTTCACGGGATGAGGTTGCCGCCAGCCTTATGCACAACCTTCCTTCTTCATTAGTCTTATTACTGGCTTAGCAAGGTAAAGGAGTGCATCGGCGACCGGGGATCGAACCACTGACCGGATGCGTGGTTGGCGGAAATCCTACCGCTGTGCCACCAAAGAACTTTCTATTCACTAGAAAATACAAAAAAAACATCAACAACTGGATGCTAGACCACCTGGTTCAATGTGACCGGCCAAAAAGCAGGCTAGCACTGAAAAAATCCTTCGCCATTATCATCTATCGGCTTTCAAATAAAGTGCCGAAATCATCCAACAGAGGCCATTACGATTCAACTAAAATAACCAATGCTCTGTGTGGAGAAGAAACAAGTCCAGCCACTACTAATGCCCTCGCCGGTCTTCAGTGAAGACTTTAAATTAATGAATCCTGTATTATCATTATTTTTCCTAATTTGTCTCATATTCAGTGTAGTATAGTGTTATGTTCATACATATTATTACTCTCACACAGATGCTATTGAATTGTAATCTATTGATATTATTGATTGATTTGATGTTACTTGAACAACATTAACATTGCTAATAAGCCTAATTCTTTCACCATTATTATGGATGCATATAACTGTAGCACCTGATGAAGAAAAGGTTATCGAAAAGAATATTATTTTGCTCAGTATTGATCAATCTTTTGATCTCTTCTTTGTCCCTTATATTTCAAGCGGAACACAGTTCCTTCAAAGTTTCTTTAAAGTTGTAGTAAAGAAGGGGTTATTGCTTTTATATTGGTAAGGTTGGTAGAATTACATTCCAACTATTCTTTCTCTTTCACTCTTACTACTGGCTAGCGATTTACTCGATATTTAGTAATGCGTTCATCCAGTATTCAGCTTGAATTTTAGATTTTCCCGTCGATTGATTGGACCGAAGTGCTCGGTCTCAGGTTGACATATTTGTTAGTTTCTTGTGCAGATACCTCGACGATGTCCGGGCATGTAATTAGAAGTTAACTGGTGGATGGTGAATAGTAGCGGAATCCAGGATAAAGCACATTTCGTCCTATTTGGGACTCATCATCTGGATGTGCCTGCATTCCCCAGTGAGTGATGATGTTCCCACCGAGGCTCGAACCCAGTGCTCATGGTTTTAAACGCCAAAGCGTTATCCACTAGACCACTTGGGCCACGACAGCCACCGTCTCTTGCGCAACGAGTCATTTTAACTATTTACATCCAGATGACGAGTCCAAAATAGGACGAAATGCGAATCATGGATCGCACTGCTAGTCACCATCCACCAATTAAGGATTATTATTATTATTAGACTTGTGGATATGTTCCACATTTTGATGAGTATCAGTTGTTCAGTGGTAGGGAGCTCGCCAACTACGCACATGCTCCACTTTCGATTCCGGCTGACTCACTCTTAAACCTCGTCTAGTTGAACAGACAACAAAAAATCTGGGAAAATGGGAAGGCTAGATGTGATACCAGGAACTTCATCCGATGCAAACAAAACCATCTCTTTCAAAGATTTATTCCCCTTAATGAATCTGAATAAAGCAAGAGCAGCAGTTTTCGCAGAATAAAAGGCTGTCATCATTTATTTCGTTTGCTTCCCATCAAATTATTGACGGCATCATCGAAGGAGTGGGCGGGCTTCAGTTCTCAATTTTGAAATAAGGGATTCTATTGATACAATATGTGATTTTGTAATACGTCAAAGATTTTTGAGAGATGGCGAGGAAATCAGTGGGACCGCAAGCATTCATCATATGAAATTTCTGAAAAATCATCTCTCACCCCCCACAGAACTTTTTTCAAATAACTGAATCACTTTGTGACAATTTGTTGCAGAATATTCAGAGAAGTGTGACTCAATTGAAGTTTTACGATGAGTGCTCGCAGTTCCATTGCTTTCCTTGCTATCTTTTGAAAATCCTCCACGTATAACAAAATCGCATACTGGATCAACAGTATCTCTAATTTTAAGATTGAGAACTGAAGCCCACCCGATCCTTTGACAGTGTGGTCAATACTTTGATGAAAAGCTAACGGAATAAATTATCAAAAGAATGGATACTGAACAAAGAATACTCTTTTCGATAACTTCATCATCAGGCTCTATAGTTATTTGCATATTATAGTAAATAAATGAATTAGTGTAATGGACAACATTAATGCTGTTTAAATAACATCGAATCAATAATACTGATAGATTACAGTTCAATAGCATCAACATAACAATTAACTGAATGTCAGAAAAATTAGGAAGGATAATATTACAAATTCATGAGTTTATAGTCTCTACTGAAGGCCAGGGCAGTAGTAGGGGCTGAACTTGCTTCTTTTGAACACAGATCACTGGTTGTTTCACGCGAATTGCGATAGCCTCTGCTGTTAGAAGCAATTTATTTGGCGCCCGGTAGATAATAGGGAAGGATTCTTCCACGCTAACTTTGTGACCAGTTTGCACCAGGTGGTCCAATATCGAACTGTTAATGGCCATACTGGAAGATGTTCTTGAGCTAGCACGAAAAATCAGGTTTCTAGAGCAACGACCAAAATAACTCGCTCCATTAAAAGCGCAGCTGAATTGGTAAATACAATTAAAATGGTTAGCTAGACTAGGTACTTCATCTTTCAATCGAGGAATCACCATCGGTCGTGTAGAGAATAAGACGTGTAGTTCGCCAGCATTAAAAGTTCTTTGAAGTGATCTTCTTAATTTCTTCGTAATTATTTCACTTGGTATATCGCCCTTGAATTGTAGTCGTATATAAAGCGGCTTCTTGTTTACGGATAGTGAGTAGTCCTTTTCAACTTTCTTTGTCATGTGTTCCCGATAAATTTTTCGGGATATCTAATTTCAATCAGTCAAGTTATCATTTACAATACTTAATTCATCTTCAGTTACCTCTTCTGAGCATATAGCTCTAACTTTGTGGCTGAGGTAGCATTTACTCAGCAAAAACTGTTGTTCTGGCTTTATTCAAACGCCATCTGTACTGAAATTTCAAAGCTCAAGGCTTAAAGCCACCCACCTACCGTCAGACACACACACACACCATCCCCTTTGTTCCATTTGTAACATAAATTAGTCTTTAAAAGAGAAACAAAATATTACCTGCACAATTTGAAAAAGGCGCACTTACCTATAATACTTATTGTTTTATTAAATGTAAATTCTATCTGATATCTAACATATCTGTAGGTACATTCAATTGTTACATTACCTTTAATTTTATAATATAATTCACAATATGGTGGTCGTATTACAACTTCATTATTACTGAGATCTAATGAAATGATTCACTCGACAATTTTGATGATGAATAGACAATACGTCCTGTCCAATAACCTTCTGATTGATATTGTGCTGTTTTTCCTTGTAATATGCCACATTTATAGACTTTATTTGAACCAATAGGAGCAATTATATCTGAACTATCAATACCATTTAATGTACCCTTTCTTTCTAAATCTTGATTTATTTAGAAGGCAGAAGAAAAGGCAAAATATTAATCGATAATATCAACAATAAAAGGGTGCGAATGATATTACTGAAAGGATTTCATCATGAGCTGAATCAGCTAAATAACTATTGGAAACCAGCACTCGACCTTCTGGACAGTCAAATCTTTCATCAGCGTAGTTTGAAACACACCACCAGCACGAACTCACCCTATTGCTAAAGTTCGAACCCACGACCAATGGGCACCGAATTCTCAGAAGCCTCCATTTTATGTACTCTAAATTTCCACAGGTTGGATGTGAGGCCATTACTGTCACTGACTGTTGCCAGTTGGGCCATAACGTGGGCTGGCAACTACTGAAGAGGCAAGTCCCAGTGACTTAATGGTCTACGAGCTCGCCTTGCTACCGGAAGGTCTTGAGTTCAAACCCTGGCAGTGGAGTAGGCGCGTCTTACAGATAATAATAATAATAAAAATAATTTGCTTCATTCCAAAACAGTACTTGTGATACAAAACGGAATTCTCAGCATTTCATTACAGTATTGCGCATCCAGTTAGTACATTAACAATGAACAAAATTCTACATAGATTATGGGTATTCTCAATTAGTTTTGACAACAACATATTGGCATGTCGGTAGCAAAGCCAAAATTGAACAGAGTGTTTGAAGGTGCTAGAAAAGTAGGTTCTAGCATATCTACAGGTGTAAGCGGTGACAAAAAGAACGAAGAAGAATGTTTTATGTACAGTTTGTAAGGAAGAGAGAATTAAAGCAGCACATAACAGAAGAAAAGGGAGAGATAGAAAAGGAAAAGAAAGAAAGAAAAACGTTGTACCTATAAATGATATGAGTTGGAAAGACGAGATCCAATTGTTCTACTGACTATTTATTAAATTATAAGTTCCACCCCTAATGCTTTTTATTGCACAGAACACGAGCTAAGTAGGGTATGGTTGAGTTTTTGTACTTACTAGTGCGAGCATATAGTTTTCTATATAGGCTTCTGGTCTGCCTGCCTGATGAGATACAAGGGGAGAGTTGTGAATGAAGATGGTGGTGTGAGTTAGATAGATAGAATGGATTTAGCCCATTTTCACATGAGTCCAAGTGCCTGTCAACCAGAATATTAACAAGCTGGTTAAGTGGCACATTGCTCACCCTGCTGACAACCTTTAACATCCTGCGTAATAAGGTATAGTCTTTTTTCAGTAGCCCAGGAAAAACTAAGGGGAACAATAGAGAATAATAGGTAGGATGTAAGAGCTAACAAATCGTAGAAAGGGTTGGGTTGAGTTATACCAGAATGTCTTAACTTCTTAATGTAGAAGATGGAACGGAATATTTTCTTAGAAATCATCAAGATATGAGATACAAATACAGATGATTCCTAGACTAGGCTGACGACACAGCTGGCTGACCAGCACACCCTTGTGGTTTCCCAATGATTCTCTAACCGATGAAATCATGTAATCAATCGAATCTCAGTAAAACAATACTTGAGTGATACTATTGTTTTATCATTAATCATAGGCTACGTTTATGTAAAATCTCTGAATAATAAAATTACATATAAATTATAACATATGGAACCCTGAAAAGGGGACTGTAAAGTTTTTGTCAGATGTTACAAATGGACAGATTGTAGATAACTTTTGTTTAAAACGACTTCGTTGTAAAATATGTATTTTTTTCCTCTGGCGTACAAATAAAAATATAGGCGTACTGTTCGTGACTTTATCTTCTCACCTGTTCCTACTATCCTCTTGCTCCTCTAATCCCTCCTTGTTGTATTCTTTGAATTTGCATAAAACATTTCATTCTCATCCGAAGACTATTCACAACAACAATTGGCAGACAACTTTTACCAGTGAACACAGTCCCTGCAGTGACTTAGATCTATGGATTATATTTTTAATTTGAAGCAGTTGGACTGTAACTGTATTTTCAAGTAACCATTAACTTTAGTTACAGGATTTCGTCATGAGCTGACATTGGTTAGAGAACCGTTGGAGAACCTGAGAGTACTGGAGAGCTGTTTCATCTCAGTTTGGGACTCTTCAGAAGTACGCCTCCCACCGTGTTTCGACCCAGGACCTTCTGGTCACAAGGCGAGTTAGCTCGTAGACCATTCTGCCACTGGGAGTCGATCCAGTTGCCCATGAATTCTAACTTAATTCTAATGGTCTACGAGCTCGCCTTGTAACCAGAAGGTCCTGGGTTTGAACCCAGGTGGTGCGTACTGATAAAGAGATCCAAACTCGGATGAAACAGCTCTCTAGTAATCCCAAATTTTCTATTGGTTCTCTAACCAATATCAGCTCATGATGAAATCCTGTAAACAAACAGTCAAATCCCTACAAACCAATACTTGAAACATTAACTTTGATAACTCTATAACTGTATTTCTATAATATACTGAGTCAATATTCTTCCACTGGCTTGAACTTTAATTCTGATATTTCATACAGATATTTTGTGGCCATAGTTAAATCCATTACAAACATTTTTATTTGTTGAAAATTCCCTCTTTAGGTGCCGAGACATCTCCATTCGACTCACTTCATTGCTGTCACTTTCAAGTGGCTTTAAGAAGACTGACCTGAACAGCCTTTTGATCTCCTCCACCTCACATGATCTTATTCATAAATCCTCGGACGACTAACTGGTTGGTCGTTTCAAATTCGGGTTCCACTTCAAAGTCTGTTGTGTGATATTACTTGTTAAACGCCTTCTCAAAGTGTGTATGTGAAATGCATCTTCATTTCTCTATGCATATTTATTAGTTGAAAGGTTGTTGTCTGTCTCGATACCAGAGTTCTTTATATTATAATTATTGTTCCCTTGGGTCATGAGTAGAAGACAGGACTTCGACAGAATGTCTTCACTTTCTTCTAATTCATACTGTCCTCTTCATCTAGACCAACGATTGCCCATAGCCTCTCATCTCCTCTTCACATGACCTTCCCCATTTCACCCTCGGACTCACATGCGACACGTCATTTTCCGTCCGTGTAACCCTCGATCGACGGCCTGGTTTGTTCACAGAGATTTTGTTGTTATTTCTGTTGATAAAAGTTTGCAATAGCTTGTTGGAAATGCTTTATGTGAGGCACAGCGCAAGTTTCTGATCCATATAGAAGAAGTGACTGACTGCCTTCACATTTGTGTTGAACATAATCCAAATCTCGTTCTTTATTCTTCGGTGGAGCACAGAAGATTTCCAAACAGATTTTTAGAGTGACAGAGGTCTGTTTTGACTTTCTGATTATGCCTTTGACATTTTCATCCATGCTGATGCCTGTAGTTGAAACTGTGCTTCCTAGACAACTCAATGAAGTAACCTCTTTCAAATATCTCTGGTTTACAGCGATTGGTGCTGGTTGTTGTTGTTGTTGGTACGTGCGTGGGTATCTTCATCACTTCCGTCTTCTCTATGTTCACCTGGAGTTCATTGTTGTTGATTTATCCGTTCTGGTTGACCATCTGGTCTTCAGTAAAGAAAAAGTACTGTGACTGTTGATGAAAGTATTCAACAACCTGTTGGAAGAAATACGTTTAGTTATGCTTTCACCAATACTCTAGAACACAAAGAAGCCCTGAGTGATTAAATAGGTCGGTTTCGGAACAAATATTAGCCGAAGACACTCACTAGTAGTCGCTCTATGCTGTGAATTGGCAGAAGTTGGAATTCATTGACTGGCCATTGGACTGGTGAGTCCCATTGTGGTGAGAGCAGGCTGCTAGCCGATTGGTTGGCACTAATCTACGTTAAGGTATAGGTCACTAATATGGGCCGTGAGAAAATATGAACAAGCCTGAGTCAACAACCAATCACAGCAAAGTTAACGTGGCAGAATATGATTCGCAGAGAGAACTCTATTTGTCAAGGAATCCCGAAACAACCAATCAGAAGCCTGCGTTTGTCTACCTAAACAACCAATCAGATGACTGCGCTTGTCTATAATAATGTAGTTGAAAGATGTATAAATACGTGTTGATTTTCATAATAAAACGATCTGTTGCCTGGCCCTTGTCTTCTGTTGTTACACCATTGCTTTTGATAGTCCACGGTCTAGTTCGCCTTGTAACCGCGAGATCCTGATTTCAAACCCTGACAGTGGCCGGGGTGCGTATTGATGAACAGGGCCAAAAGCTAGGCTGACGAAACAGCTGGCTTTCCAATACTACAATGCTGGTTTTCCAATGGTTCTCTAACCCAATCTTAACTCATAATGAAATCCTGTAGTCGATTGATAAAACTATTGTTAGCTTTCAGTCATTATATTATTATTATTAAGAAAACGATACAACAGCCTAATTCCAGATAAATATTCCATATTGGCTTGTTTATTGGATGTATCAAACAGTCAGTGAAACGGTATTATTTACTGGATGACAATATTTTGAACACAATTCATTATTGTTTATAATAATTCCATCAATTATGATCACACTACATTGAAACTTGAGTTTTATAGCTTTCTTTGCCCTCTCCTATTTGTCATAAAGGTACAAGAATTTTCCGGGTATTTGAGACAGGTGTTGAATCATTCCTATCACACGTATTTGCAGTTGATTCGATAAACAAAGCTTCCATTATCAATCTTCCCCACTCGCCACCATGTTACATAAGATTTTAATACTGTCATCTCATTCTATCCCATCATCCTATTGTATGGTTGTGTGTAAATGCATGTAGCAAGTGCTGTAGCTGAACTATTCTCTAGATTTCTTATCTTATTCGGGTCAACTAATCTAGATTTCGCTGCTAGGTTTTTATGCTCGGCTAGTCTGAACGCACCGGTTCTACTATTTTGACCTATGTATTTGATCTGAAACACAATCATTCCAGCAGGGTATTAGATAAACTAAATCGCTTTGTTTAAATTGGTTCCACTGGCAGGATTCTTTAACTGACAAAGCTCGTTTCTAAATGAGTTTGTGGTCAGTTTGAATGACTGTCACTTTTATTCCTGCCTACCTTGTTAAGTATTCTGAGTAAGGTGGTTTCCGAGGTTCCTTCCTTGTATGGAATTACTACTGATGATTTAGATTCCTCATTGTTGGTGTTGTCTTGCGCGTGTTTGACAAGCATGTTGTCAATAATATTACTATTATTATTATCACAGTCACTACTATCTTTATTTATTTTATTTTTACATTTCCCTATACATTTCCTGACTAATTTATCCGGGTAATTATTAAGTTTCAAGGCTTCTTTTATATGTATCACTTCCTGTCTTACATTTTCCTTGGTACTACTTAGTTTTTGTGCTCTGTCACTTAAACATTTCACTAATCCTATTTTCACTGACATAAGATGGGATGATCGGAAATCCGAATATCTGTTTGAATGTGTGGGTTTCATGTAGACACTAGTGTTTAACTTCCCATCTCCTCTTCGTTTTACACTACAATCTGACATTGTAAGCTACCCTTCCTGACTTTCCAAATCATAAGTGAATTGAATTGCCTACACCTTCGAGTTGATGTGTTCGAAAAATCTATCTATATTCTGTGTCCTAAATACAGTGAATGTGTCATCTACATACCTCCACCATACTTTTGAAGTGAAGGTGAACGTTTCAATCTCAATCTTTTCCCACCTATCCATGAATATATCTGCTACAACTGGGGATATTGGTGATCCCATGGCAATTCCCTCACTTTGTTTGTATATTTTCTCTTGGAATTTAAATACTGTGGAAGTCAGGCATAGCAAGCTGCACTCCCAGAATTATTTCCTCAAGTGTCACTTTTGTCCATACTATCGAGTTTTTGGTCAGAAATGACTTCGTTTCTGACCGCCTCTATAGCCATGTTTATTGGTATATTTGTGTATATAAACTGACAATGTCAAAACTAACCATTTTCTCTTCATTATCTTATTTTAAATTATCTAATCAGTGTTTTAGTTCATAGGAATTAGTTAGTCTAGATTTTGAGTGGCGTTTTAGGGAATTTAATACCATGGCTAAATATTTAGATATTCTTGGTCTTTCTGATTGCAGTAGATTGGATAATGCGACAGAAAACGGGCAATGAGGAAACAGGCTTAAAATGGACTCACACAAAACAACTTGGAGGATATGGACTTCGCCGATGATACATGTCTGATTTCCCACAAAATGGAAGATATCCAAGTGAAAAGCAACAAGCTGGCAGAAGAAGCATCCAGCGAAGACAGGACTTCAAGTGAACATAAATGAAACAGGTGATGAAGATTCCTGGCCAACACCAATAGCAACAACAACAACAGACAACAATCAGCCAGCACAAATGGGAGGAACCTGAAAGAGATAACCTCCTTTAGCTACCCACTTACCTGGGGAGCATCGTTTGAACTACAGGCGGACGGAACTGACGAGGATATCAAAGCCAGAATCGAAAAAGCAAGACAAGCTTTCATTACTCTCAAGTCTGTGTGGAGGTCAACAGCACTACTCAGCATCAAAAATAACATCCGGATTTTCAACTCCAATGTGAAGTCAGTCAGTGCTACTATACGGATCAAAGACTTGGCCAGCGCGTCATAAACAGCACACCAAACAAACTACAGACCTTCATTAACACTTGTCTTCGCTCAATACTACTCAAGATCAAATGGCCGGCCAGAAAAGATCAGCAACAGGGATCTCTGGAAATGAGCGAACCAACCAACCAGAAATCGATTGTGAAACAAATAGGCAGGAAGAAATGGAGGTGCATTGGATTAGCCATACTCTGAGGAAACAAACCATCAAGTGAGTGACGTCACTAGACAAGCCATCGCTCGAGTGGAACCTGGCCGAAAGGGAAGCGGCGAGTTGGTCGTCAGTGCAAGGGTGGCTTGGAGGAGGTGGCATGTGAAGAGGAGATGAAAGCGTGTGGGTGGCAGACTTGGAGCGGAGTGAAAAAGTTGGCAGAAAACCGAAGGCAATGGAGACGCACAGCTGAAGCGTATGTTCCTCTAGGAATTAAAGAATATAATAAAAATAAATATTTAGATAATTCATGATTAAGTGAATTTCTAAAATCAACTATAGGTCCAATAGGATAACATAAACATAAAACATCATTACTTACCTATAATGCGAACAATTTTTGTTGTATTTATAATAGTTACAGAATCACTTTTAATAACAGATCGAATTTTAACTAAGCCTGACTTCGCATACACTGAATTTGGTCTTGCTGGCATATATTCATTTCGGCCATATTTTTCGAGAATATCTTTTGGTCCACTTACTATTGTTAAATCATACTTAGGTTTAAATAAGTTAAGATAAGCGGCTGGAATACTATAAATCATTATCCGATTAGATGAACCAACAGTTAGGATTGTTTCTCTATGATCCAAAACATTAACAATAGATCGTAGATGAGATTCCTCTTTATTATAAATTATCAAAAAAAAAATAGTATAAAATCAACAGTAATAATAATAGAATGTAAGTACTTTAATTATTTAATAATAATAATAATAACAGCTTTATTCCAAACAGTATTTGTGGTACAGGTAAGGAATTATCAGCGTGCATTACAATATATTGCATCTAATTACCTCATAAATTTTATAAGATTTTTAAAATCAAAAAGCAACACCCAAAAAAGAAGATAAAAAAATAAAAGAACAGCGTTGCGTTAACATTTTAAAGAATGCACCACAGGAAATGAAATATAAAATTGGTGTGTAATAGAAGATGAGGACAACAGTGTAATAGTAACGAGGAAAGGAAAACAAAAACTAATGGGACTATTTGTTAGAGTGCCGCAGTACGTTGATCGTGTCATACCTAACGTATTTCTCATCACATAACATCTGTGCCAGATATGGTATTGTGGATTTTTTGTATTGTACGGCTTCAGCTGCGCGTCTCCATTGCCTTCGGTTTTCTGCCAACTTTTTCACTCCGCTCCAAGTCTGCCACCCACATGCTTTCATCTCCTCTTCACATGCCACCTCCTCCAAGCCACCCTTGCACTGACGACCAACTCGCCGCTTCCCTTTCGGCCAGGTTCCACTCGAGCGATGGCTTGTCTAGTGATGTCACTCACTTGATGGTTTGTTTTCTCAGAGTATGGCCACCAATCCATCTCCATTTCTTCCTGCCTATTTGTTTCACAATCGATTTCTGGTTGGTTGGTTGGTTGGTTCGCTCATTTCCAGAGATCCCTGTTGCTGATCTTTTCTGGCCGGCCATTTGATCTTGAGTAGTATTGAGCGAAGACAAGTGTTAATGAAGGTCTGTAGTTTGTTTGGTGTGCTGTTTATGACGCGCTGGCCAAGTCTTTGATCCGTATAGTAGCACTGACTGACTTCACATTGGAGTTGAAAATCCGGATGTTATTTTTGATGCTGAGTAGTGCTGTTGACCTCCACACAGACTTAAGAGTAATGAGAAAGTTTATGTCGGACTTGGTTGGTGGGTTGGTTTGAATTTTTCGTGATTCCTTTACATACCCAGCAGAACATAGGGCTTCAACCTAGAGGCTTGAAGGAGGCTCGGTAAGAGTGCAATTCATTTTTTTGGGGTGTGGTTGCTAGCTTCATGCCTAAACTTCCCTCTTTACCACTCTCGTTACTGGCCTAGCTAGGTAAAGGAGTGTGTCGGCCGGTGTTCGAACTCCAGACCACATGGGGCGTGTTTGGCGACTATATAGTGTGAGTAAAAATATCCTTTACAGAAATTTAAATATATATATATATATATTAAAGTGTCGGTTCACAGGGATTTCATTAATATGAGGTTTGATCATTTAGAGAACGAGGGACTACTGGATAGCTGTTCTGCCCTAGTTTAGAACACTTCAGTAGTGAGCAGTTGTTCTATATACATTACAAATTGGCAGAAGTTAAGATTCATGGAACATTGAATTCCGCCTCATGATCTGAATGTTAAGCTGGGTCTCCTTGTAACCTGAAGGTACTTGGGACAATCTATGTTGGGGCCATGCATGAGTACTCCTGATTAGTCCTAAACCGGGACGAAACATATTTTCGGTGGTTTCTTTAACTAGCAGTTAGTTTACGACCAGACTTGCCATGCCTCCATTCCATATTCAAGAAAGAATAATTTGAGCATACAGTTGTACTGTACTTGAATCCCAGTAAAGCTGCGCATATAATTTTGATTTGTCTCTACTGGCTACTATCTCTTAACATTCATTGATTTATAACTGTACAGACACAAAGGATTTATCAAAAAAATTGTTTGCTCAACGCTTTTCTTATTCTAGATATTCTCTTCAATGACTTCATGTTCAGAGTGTACAGTCATCTACACGCATTAATTGGGGGTGAATTATTGCAATTAAGAACATTATCGTGTTATTGGATGGTTGGAAGCAGTCAATAGGAAACCTTGGACCACCTAGAGTTTCGTGCTTTTTGGTACTCACAAGTTAGCAAGGCGTATCTGCAACCACCTTGAGGGAATTTATGTCCCTCCTGAGATTCTGACCTCTGTCATCAAATGTTGTAGTTAGAGATGTTACGACTGAGCTTGCTATTCAAACTCGCGATTAACCTCCTGTAGGACAGTATTGGATATTTTGGTTGGACACTAGTTAGAAATAGTCTTATGCGTCTAGTCCTTTGTTTGGCCTCTTTTTCAGGCCATCTAGGGGTGGTAAAGATGTATGCCAGCCGGGAGTCGAAACCCTAACCATATATACAGTCAGAGAATATTGTACCTCTGAGCCACCGATGCATACCCGCGTAAGGGTAAACGATGAACTGCAACTAAAGTTGTTCTTCACTCTTTTCGCTTGCGAACGGCTTTGGCTGTTAACAATGGAAAGCTTGAAGACGCCAGCTGCCTTTACCTCGTAGATGCTTACGTTCTATCTCTTGTATTAAATGGTATCATACGCTGAGTAATAATAAGGTTATACGTAAGTTGGGAAAGTTGATCAAGTTGGGTTGTGATGCTGCATCGAAAGAGGTCACTAGGATTCGTGTTATACACGTTAAGACGTCATCTTTTTCGTTTAACATAGGATAAAGATAGATTAGTAAAAAATAAAGAGTGGTTAGGTAAAAGTATGGCTAATCCATGAAGTAAATGACCATTGGTTTGAGCCACACAAAGAGATGTAAACTATTTGGTTTGTGTTTCGAGACGCTAGGAACCAATCGCTCAAGACTGCTAATAACATGATTCTAAACCACTGTCATTAGTACACATGTATTAACTCCTTCCGAATCCCTAGGTTGGTCAAATTTCTATCATTCTTCTTTATGTGCTTATTCTTTCTGCCATAAAGTTCCATTCAGTACGGACTCTTTGATATTTTGTTTTTCGTTATCTATGAAGTGTGTCAACTTGAACTGCCACACATTGATGATAAGCTTTACACTGAAAATTCAGTTCAACAGAGAGATCTCTGGTAGTTGATGAACTATCTAGTCCTTGTTGATTTTTTATATATTGATCTTTGGATCGAGTACTCTTGTCTTCTGCTAAGTAGTACATCCAGGAATCGAAATGGTTTGTTAGATTCACTTTCTAGAGAGAATTTCATTGATGTGGTGAGCCACGTAGAAGGTTTTGAAGATTTGGACAAAACAATAAGAAGACGTAATTTGCCTGAATCGTGTAATGTATTTGCACAACACATTTCGAACAATCTGATCACACATGAACTTTTCATAAGAGTACATATATATATGAAATCAGTAAAGAGTTAAGAGGTGAGAAAATAGACTAAGGTCAATTTAAAAGGACATGTTAAAGGTCAAAATAACGATGAAGACCACAAAACCAAATAGCAGAGGTAATACTACATCTACTCTGTCTGGTATCAAAACAGAGTTTACCGAAGAAATTGGTTTAGTGTGATTACGAATTTGTTGCTTTGAACGCATAGAAAGGTGATTCAAACTTCCTAATTGCCGACTAGGGCTTCCATAAACTTTAGGATACGAACTACCTCAAACACGTTTCATAGATAGCTTTAAAAGATGTGTTAACGTCAATTTTATGACCTGTCTCTATAATATATTTCGCAATAGAGGAGCTCTCCTGTTCTCACTATTGATGGGTTCTGAATATTATATTTGTTTCTGGAGCCATTTATAAATATGCTGTGAAGCCAGCCCTTACTTGCAGAGATCGATGAGTCCTCCCTTCTATATATGTGTGTCCACACGTACATTCAAACTTGACCTAAGTCTACTTTCTCACCTCTTAACTCTTTACTGATTTCATATATATGTACTCTTATGACAAGTCCATGGTGATCAGATTGTTCGAAATGTGTTGTGCAAATACATTACACCATTCAGGCGAATTACATCTTCTTATTGCTTTATCTAAATTCATAAGAGGAACTAAGTGTTTTGAAGTTTTGAGTATTGTTAAATATAATTACGATTGTACAGCTTATAGAAACAAATCGTCGAAAAGAAAATTTTTTCTGCTGTTTTTCATCTTTTTCTTATACTACCTATTTGTCCAAGTGTAACAACGGAAGGCAAGTATCAGCCAAAACATCGTTTATTGAGAAAATCAAGAGATATTTGTAGATTTTATGTACATCATTATTCGTAATAAGTAACAGGGAATCAGCGTCTTCTGATTGGTTGTTTTCTCGCTGAAAGCTAATCTGTCATCTCTTTGTGGCTGTTTCTTTGAAGGTCAGACCACATATCTGTGAATCGTATTCACCCACTCAGAGGCTTTGTTCTTGTTTTTCTCATGACCACGATTTGGGACGTAGACATTGACATAAATTGCTGTCTACCAAATTTGGCTAACAGAGAGCTCTCACCACACAAGTAGCTAGTCACAATTCGGATGGTTTAAAACTGATTCAGCTATGCAAGCCAATTCAAACCTGGCACATCAATGATGAGCTTCACCTCAGTCGACTGAATCAGTCGTCTAGTGTTTAGATAACGTTAAACTAGCTAGCAGGCATTACTAGTTGATATGTGTGTTATCCACCTACTCATATCAACCAGTTAGTAGTATGTAACATCATCCACTTATATTTCATTTCTTGATTACCATTTATAGTATTAAACAGATCACATACTTTGGTTTGAATTATCTCAGTTTCAGAAGGAAACTGCGATGAATTAATCACCTCGAACTGGGTTGTCGGTGGCACAGTGGTTAGGACTCTCGCCGACCATGCACATGGTCCGAGGTTCGAGCCCTCGCCGACGCACACCTGATATCTATGGTCGGCCTGTAAAATTTGGGCCACCGATATCCATGCTGAAAATTCCATACTTGTACCAAAAATACAGTGTGGAATCAAGCTGTAAATCAAAAATTTAAAAAAATATTTTGCAGACTATTGATTTGATTTAAGCGGTCACAAGTTCACCCGAGTAACTAGTCAGAAATAAGGTGGTTTGAATTGCTTTGGCTGCCTGAGCTGAGTCACACCATGCACACTGATGATCAGCTCAGCCATAGACGAGAGAAATGGCCGTCCGGTGTGTAGATAACCTCTATTTGGTCATGTGCGACTGCTACTCATTTCACTTAATCAGTAGTATATAGTTAACCAATCGATTTAAAAGTTAGAATGATTAAAAAAAGGAGAAAAATATGAAGACAAGAGAGAAATTAGCTTACCTTGAATTCTTATTGTCTTTTTGAAAGTAAATATAGTCGTATTATCATAACGATTTGCAAAAATACACTCAACTATACAATGACCACGCCATTTGTAAATAGAATAACTGTTAGGTGGTTTAATAATTGCCTGTGAAGATTCATGAATTATGCTGGCCTTTTGCGGTTCTGTACTAATTATATGACCATACCAGGTAGCATTTAGTTGATCCTCTACACTGCTTGGTAATAATCCACATTTTATTGTATCCTTAGAATCTCTTGCTATGTCAATATTAGAATTGTCAATAGCATTCAAAGTTCCGTGTAGATTGCACTCTGTACAAACGAATAATAATAGTTATAAAGTAAAGTAATGATTATGACTAAATGAATGAACATCCAGGTGTTAGTTTGTAGAAATTTGATTGGTTACAGGATTTCATCATGAGCTGACATCAGTTAGAGAACCATTGGAAAAGCGCCAAGGAGTACTGGAAAGCCAGCTGATTCATCAGCCTAGTCTAGAACTCCTCTGCAGTACGCACCCATCCCATGGCCAGGGTTCGAACCCCAAGACCTTCAGGTTACAAAGCGAGCTCGTAGACCATTAAACCAGTAGGACTTGAACCTCCAGTGGCTGCCAGTTCATGAATTCTGACTTCTGCCAATTCACGTATGACATAATGCCACTGGCACCAGCCAGGATGTCACAGCTGACGAGTATTTGTCCGCACACTCCAGCAGCTGTACCCCACTAGTCACGGCTCAGGTGGATAGATACCTGGTTTTTAGTGCGAAATTGTGGTTGGATGCTGGTGAAGGGTAGCCAACTAGGGTGAAACAGCTGTCCAGTATTCCAGTGATGGTTTTTCAATGGTTCACAAGCCAAAATCAGCTTATGAAGAAACCCGGTAACTAAATGATATAAACAGCTTCCAACTTCTTGCTAAACAATTAAAGTAAGCAAATGTTGTTTTGAATTTTAATGAAGGTAATTTTAAGCTATATACAGCTGACAAGTACCAATAAAGAATGAAATGATGATATAATTATTATCCTCAGACAGCAGCTATATGAGGAATACACATTTCAAGTAATTGATAAAGGAAAGCCCGGTAAAGCCTATGAATTAAAGCAGACAGGAGTAAAGCAAGGCTACCTACCATAGTAATCTTAAAATAACATTAATTGGTAACTAGGACATAATCCATGCCATGCATCTAGTTCTTGATGTTGATGCCAGTTGAATGGTACCAGTCAAGATTTAGCACATCACTTCGGTTACTCCATGATTACTAATCAATGCATTTGTGACTGTCCTATTTTATTTGTATATTATTATTGTCCCCTTCAGTTCCCAGTGGAAAATAGGACTGCAAAAGCATGCCTCCACCTCATTCTATTCTCTGAGATGCTCTTCACCTAGTCTAACTACTGCTCAGAATCTTTCATCTCCTCACCAAAACGATTTCCTCCTAGTCACTCTCGGACACATACTTCCATCTCGTCGTTTCCCACTCGGGTTCCAGTTGGGGCTTTGTCCAATGCGTGATGTCATGAAGTGGTCTCCTCAGTGGTGTGTGTCCCATCCGTCTCCAATTTCTTCTCCATATCTGTTGAGCAATAGATTCTTGGTTGATTTGTGCCATCCCTCACCATTTTCTTTCTCGCCTGCCAACCAGCCAGCCAGCCACCTGATCTTCAACATGGAGACAGAGAAGGGGACAGCTGTTGATAAATGTCTGTAGTAGCCTGTTGGAAATGCTTTTCGTGACGCACCCGCCAAGTTCCAAACCCACATGGAAGGAATGACTGACTGACTTCATATTTGTGTTGAACAGAATCCGAATATTGTTCTTTATTCTTCGTTGGAGTACAGAAGATTTCCAAACTTATTTCAGAGCGAAGAAGGTTTGCTTCGATTACTGTCTCACAAAACGCTAAAAGCAGTGAGGCCATCTAGATCAGTAACAAATCTACTGATTAAAATACTGGTTGAGGTTAGTTGATATCTCATAGGGGACATCGATTCCATCAAGATTACTGGTACTCCATGGTAAAGAGTATGAGAAAGTTCAAAGTCTAGGTCTCGAGCATCCTGCTGACTGCATACAACTATCAGACATTACATCTGAGTTCTATCGAGTCCTAGGAAGATATAAAAATCATGAAACAATGATCATCAACTTCATTGTGCCAAATGCTTTCACATCTGTAAAAAAAGATTACAGAGTAATTTTTAAAGTCGTCATGAAGTTATTCCACATAATTAAAGAATTTAAATCCGTATTTCATTTGTGTTACTCCCTTATTTTAAGATCTACAACTTTGAAATAACACATCACCATACTTCAGCGATGCTTGAAGATCAACACAATTTAATTTTTGACTTGTCAACTGGATGGTGTGCTTGCATTCCAAGTCAGTGGACGTCCATCCTCTGCGACTCGAGGACAGTAGTCTTCGTCTCATCAAATGCCAGACCACTACCCTGTAGAGAAGTGAGCAACTTGAGATGCCTCTTGTGCAGCGGGTATAAGCTCTTGTTTATTTAGATGAATTTTCGCACTTCCTGATGACTGGTCAAAAATATTTGACCTTTTTTTGCAAGTTAGCTGCTAGAATAGATGCTTCAACGATGCTTTTCGATGAAAATAATGTACTGTAGCGTTCATAATGCTACTAATCAATAACAGAAGTTCAGCGACTGTCATGTACATAGTTTATTATTATTTATTAATTCCTTCACGTTCCCAGTGGAACATAGGGCTTCAAGCTAGAGGTTTGAAGTTTCTGTAGCAGTGCTTATTTTTACAGGATGGGTTGGTAGCCTCATGCCCAACCGTACCTCTTTACCATCTTTATTTCTGACTTAATGAGGTAAAGGTGTGCGTCGGCCAGGGCTCGAACCCCGTACCATGTTCACAGTCGGCGAGTATCCTAACCTCTGTGCCACCGACGCACTGTACATAGTTCAATACGACTGCATTACCCTTAGTTTGTAATTGGCACTCAAAATATTTGCGAAAATCAGTCAAACAATCTTTAATTGATAATCCGAATAATACTTAAAAATCGATAGAATCCCTTTTATATTTTCGAATACCACAGGCAGAATAGATGTTGTCAAAGCCAGAATAGAATAAGTAAGGTACCCCATCAATCAAAAATCAGATAGGAAATCTTCTGCACTCCACCGAAGTATAAAGAACAAGATACAGATTCTGCCCAACACAAATGTGAAGTCAATCAGTCATTCCTTCTCTATGCAGAGAACCTTGCACTGTGCATCACGAAAAGCATTTCCAACAGGCTACTACAGACTTTTATGAACAGCTGTCCCTTCTCTGTCTCCATAATGAATATCAGGTGGCTGGCCGGCTGGCAGGTGAGAAGGAATTAAGAACAAAAAATGGTGGTGGAGTGCACGAACCAACCGAGAATCTATTGCTCAACAAATATGGAGAAGAAAAGGGAGACTGGTAGGACACACGCCACTGACGAGATCGCTTCGTGACATCGCGTACTAGTCAAATCCTCGACTGAAACCCTGGTGGGAAGCGACAACTCGGGCGTGTGTCCGAGACTGATACGGAGTCGATCGTTTTGGGAGGAGGTGAAGATGATCTCAGAGAATAGAATGAAGTGAAGACATGTTGTTGCAATCCTATTTTCAATTTGGAACCTACGGGACAATAATAATAATAAGGTTACTTATGAAATGCAGTAACCTGAAGTCATACAGCAAAATTCTACGTCTTATTGTTTTCCTTTCACCTTTTAAACAACGGTTTTTTCTGAGAGAAACATCCCTTCATCTTACGTGTTGGATGACCTCTATGTTTATTCATTTCTGGTATTTATAACTTTATATATACTGATAAGCATGAATAACCATATCCAGGGGTTCACTGAAGTAAACAAAGAACTAATTATGACTTACACTGGTTCCAATCGTTCCAATATAGTCTACAGTTAGTGAATTACTAATTCTATGTGATTGATGGTAACTTTCAACAGAATTCAAAATGTGAGTTTTATCTTCGAACTTCGTACTCGTCAACTTGATGTACCAACATCGCCACTGAATGACGGTGTTACCAATAAGACTTGAATCAATCACCCATAGATTCAAACACATGAAATAACAGCATGTTGTTAACACTCTAACATCGTGGAGGCATCTGTACTAGAAACAGGCATATCAGAAAAAACAGCAATTCTGTCCAACATAAAGTAGTTATTCCAGTGTTAGTTAGCAGGGATTTAATTAGTTACAGGATTTCATTATGAGCTGATATCGGTTAGAGAATTATTAGAAAACCAAAACCGGGGTACTGGACAAAAATTTCTCCTTATTTTTGGATCCTACGATCCTGCCTTGTAACCGAAAGTTCCTGGGTTCGAGTCACAACCCAGGTTGACAAGACAGCTATCCAGTACTCCATTTGTGGTTTTCCCAATGTTGTCTAACCGATGTCAGCTCATCCAATAGTTTAGTCAACACGAATACAAAAATTAACTTGAACCAATAAAAACTGTAATATCCACCCCCACAAGAGGTGACTATAATTGTCTCAGTGACCGAATAAATATAAGTCAATGGCAGCAGGTTCGTCTACTGTAGATACAAGTAAATCCAGCTGAAGAGTCTCAAATAAGATGAAACTCATGCCTTGGATTATACTTCTAGACACTCAATCATCAAATAATACAAAGAAATAAACAAAATAAAAAAAATGAATTCTTCCCGTCAACATACTTGTAATATCTATAAATTTATTAAACTTGTATATAATTCTATTTTCATCAGCCTTCAATTCACATTGTATTTGTAGTCTATCAGTTATATTATAAACTGTATTACCTATAGGTGGTTGAATCAATATTGTATTGTTGTTTTTCACAATAGATATTGCATTAGGCAAGCCACTGATTATTTGCGCTTCCCAATACCCATTGAATACGCTTAAATAACTTTTAGGCAATAGACTACATTCAAATGTTTTATTTGAACCAAGTGATACAATTTTATTGAATTGATCAATTCCATCCAATGAACCTTGAAGATTACAATCTAAAATATAGAAAAAAAAGAAGAAGAAAATACCAAAGAATTCGTAAACTCGGACGAATAAAAAAAACAAAATTTACAAATGTTTAAGTGTTGATTTACAGCGATTTGATTGGTTACAAGATTTCATCATGAGCTGACATAGGTTAGAGAACCATCATTAGAGTACTGGATAGCTGTTTTGTCAGCCTAGCTTGCGACTCTGCATTAGTAAGCACTTATCCCACTGCCAGGTCCTAGTTACAAGGCGACCTCTTAGACTATTAGGCCATTGACCAGCCCATGAATCCTAGAATCTGGCGATTCATGATTTCAATGGCACTGGGACAATCCAATGACATCGGTGGCGAGTATTTGTCATCACACTCGACCTGCAGAAGTTGAAATTCATGGGTTGGTGGTCACTGAGGAGTTGGGTACCAGTGGCTTAGTATTCTACGAGCTCGCCTTGTAACTGGAACATCCTGGGATCGAACCATGGCAATGAGTCTCAGACTAGGTTGACAAGACGACTGTTCAGTGCTCGAAAGTTTGTTTTCCAGTAGTTATCTAACTGATATCAATTCGCGAGGAAACTTGAAACAAAAGGAATGCTTACAAAGGTGTCATTAAATTTAAGATTTTAGATAACGTTCCTGGATTTTAAATTCATTAATACTGAAGCCAACCTCGCCTAGATTACTAGCTCGCTAGTTTTCTAGCCGGTCCCAAGCCCGGATAAAGAGGGAGGGTTGAGGTGTGGTGCTAGCAACTCCACCCCCAAAACTTAACCAAATCACTACAGAAACTTCAACGCATAGATATATTAAAAAAACTAAAAATATAAACAATAATCTTATTTTTCACTGGAATCGGGGAAGTGAAATGACGCAGGCTGGTGAAAGCCTTCGGGAAGCCAGTCAGCCGATGTGCCTTCTTACGATGGATGCAAAAATAATGATGGGTACCTGGAATGTTCCTACAATGTACGAAACTGGAAAGGCTGCCCAGGTAGCAGCAGAAATGAGAAGATATGGAATAGAAGTGCTGGGAATCTGCGAGAGCAGATGGAACGGGTGTGGTAGGTGCCAACTGCCAACTGGGGAGACAATAATCTATTCCAGCCACCCAGAGGAAAATCACGAGCACATCGAGGAGTGGCCATCATGATGTTAACAACAGCAGCCGAAGCTCTCATACAGTGGGAACCAATCTCCTCCAGGATAATGACAGCCAGGTCCAACTCAAAAGGAAGAAAGGTTACAATCATCCAATGCTATGCGCCCACAAACGTCTCTGAACAAGAAAAGAAGGAGGCATTCTACACACAACTACAAACAGTAATGGACAACGTCCCAAATGGAGATATCAGAATCATGATAGGTGATATGAATGCGAAGCTGGGAGGAGACAATACAGGAAGAGAACTCACCATGGGTAGTGAGGCCCTCGTGAAATGTACGACAATGGTGAACTCTTCTCAGACACTCGCTGAGGAGGCCACTGGTTGACATCGCGCGCGCGTCAGGCCCTTTAGTGGAACCCGGAAGAGAAGCTGCGGGTGGAACTTCCAAGGGTGACATGGGGGAGATCGTGTGAAGAGAAGTTGAAACAGTATGGACTAACCAACATGGATGCAGGTGAAAAGTACAGCAGAAGACAGAAGCAAGTGGAGACGTGTAGTGGAAGCCGTATGCTCCACTAGGAACCCAAGGGAACTATAATAATAATACTGAAGTCATCAACTGGGTAGAAACTATCATAAAATTAAATAAATAAATTGAGTGACGTAGCATAATTGATGGGGTTGAGTTTATCTCAAATAGAATTGGAAGAGGAACAAGTTAAGATCAGTGTCAGACGAACTTGAAATGTAATAGTGAGAAAGGCGAATAATAATCAGATTAAACATTTAAAACATTGGACTTAATAAAAATTATCTACCAAATGATGAGATGAATCCACTTACTCCTATGGAGTTAGGTATCTAAAACCTCACTCAGAGTTTGTCATCCAAATGTATCATCGAACATCCACTCTTATTGGTGTAGAGGCGATTAAAGTTATCCCTAGCACCTATGTTCTGGAACACCATATCTATTATGAACACGAAGCGAACTCACAAACCAACTTCAGAGTTATCTAAAGAGTTCGTGGAAATCTTGCCAAAATGAGTACGAATCAAACTTTTTCAAATAGCAGAAGTTATAGGATTTTCATCATGAGCTGACATTGGTTAGAGAACCATTGGAAAACCAGCTGGGAGTACTGAACGGCGGTTTCGTCTTAGTTCGGGACTCCTCATCAGTACGCACCACCAGGGTTCGAACCCAGGACCTTCTGGTTACAAGGCGAGCGAGCCCGTATACCATTAAGCCACTGGGATCCGATCCAATGGCCCATGAATTCTAACTTCTGTCAATTCACGACATAGCGCAACCGCAGCCAATATCTTCGGCGAGTATTTGTCGTCGCACCCGACCTGCTGCACTCTACTGGTCATGACATCTCCCTAGAGCCCCAGGTAGATAGCTGCCTACCTGAATGCCGGTGGGTGCGTACTGATGAAGAGTCCCACAATAGGACGGAGGAAACAGCTGTTCAGTGCTCCAAGGTGTTACAATGATTCTGCAACTAATGTCAGCTCATGATGAAAATCCTGTAACCAATGAAATCCCTACGAACCAACACTTGAATAGCAGAAGTTATGATGATCCACATGTTTAGTTTTGAACAGAAAAAGTTTATTAAGTCACTCAATCTACAACTGACCTAATGTATCCATTCATCTGGTAAATGATTTTTGTTCAGGTTTAATTTTATTTTTCTTCTAACTTTTTCACAACCATATTTCTACTCCTTGTCACACCGATCTTAACTTGAGCCTAATTCAATTTTAGCCGAGCTGAAATCAATTCTGTTAGTTACGTCACATTTTCCAATTTTACTTATTTAATGGATAGAAGTCATAATCCATAGGCTGTTAAATTCCTACTCAGATTACTGGATGACCAAAATCTTGGCCTGGTGACCTGAAGATTTTGGGTTGCAATCCCAAATGCGTCATAGCTGCAAACCTTTGAAAACATTCCTTTAACAAAGTTAAACTATAACGAACCATAGAATGTGAACGTATGGTTGACCTTGAGCCAGCCAATCAGAAAATCCAATGGATATTATATAAAAATGATGTTTGCTTACAAGAAAAATACTTGAAAACAAATTAAACAAGATATCTTTCTCTGTCATGACTTAAAAATACCTCTCAGTTATAATGAGAAGTATCAGTTTTTAAGTTAGACCAGTTCAAGGTGACTGAAGCAGAGTTCATTCTGTGATATATTTATCTCTCTTATCCTGTTATTCACTCTTCCCGAAAAGCTCTTGTTTGCATTAGTATGGGTTCCAGTAAGAGGGTGGACAACTATTTAGAAGAGAAATGAGGATAATCTTCCCCTGAAACCCTAATCCCAACCTTAATCCTAACTGTAACCCTAAACGTAACCCCCGTGAGCTATGAACACATTGTCCGAATAGCACTTAAAAGCGAGATTAAGATGAAATTTTTACCTCACTTGAAGGACAACGTTCAGAGCAGCTCTATAATAATGGTAGGTCTCTTGATCTAACGAATAGTATACATCAAGGTGCGTCCACTTTCCAGGATCATGATACTTTAATCTGGCGGTTCCTTTTTGTTGCTATGACAACCTACTATACACATATGCGATAATACAGCTAAAGTATGATATCGTTGAAAAGAGTAACTCTTCAGTGAAAACTTCTTCCCTGAATAAATTCACGATTAATAATAGATAATTATTGATATCTTCTTATGTGATTAATAGTTATAATAATCACTTTATTCCAAACAACAATAATAATTATTACAAGATTTCATCATGAGCTGACATTGGTTAGAGAACCACTGGAAATCCTGGGAATACTGGACAGTTGTTTCGCTCTAGTTTGGGACTCTTCATCAGTACGCATCGGGTGTGAGGACAAATACTCACCGAAGATATTGGCTAGGGGTTGCGCTATGTCGTGAATTGGCAGAAGTTAGAATTCATGGGCCATTGGATCGGATCCCAGTGGCTTAATGGTATACGGGCTCGCCTTGTAACCGGAAGGTCCTGGGTTCGAATCCCGGTGAGTGCATACTGGCGATCAGTCCTAAACTACGTCTAGGAAACATCTGACTATTCAGTACTCCAAGGTTTTCCAATGGTTCTGTAACCAATGTCAGCTCATGATGAAATCTTGTAACCAATCAGTCAAAACCCTACAAACCAACACTTGAATAATAATCACACAGAATGGAATTTTCAGCGTTTTTATACCTATTGCTACAATTTAGCTCCTTTTTTAAATATATAAATACATGAAATTGAAAAAATAATAAAACCATAAAAACTGAACGTTAGTGGGGCATAATAAATGACACATAAATAATCTAACAAATAATATATATAATAATAATCTTTGCCCATATTTTGGAGGTCAGTTACTATCGATTTAAAAAGTTTATAAGTTCTACTCTGACAGCTAACTCTCTCTCTTGACACGCAACTACCCGTGCTAAATATTCTGGTATTGTAGTATGGTAGAATTTCTACATTTGGTAGCTGTGTGAGTATAAATCCTCACGAATGATCTCCTGGTTTCACTCCACGAAGAGATACAAGGAAAAAGTTGTGAATCACAAAGAGGATGTTTGTTATCAGACCAGATAACTTTAGCTAACTCCCTGCAAGAATTGAAATGCCTATCAAACGACAACAATGTCAGTTAGTTGAGTCACTGGCACACCACTAACTCTGATTACAACCTTCAATTTTCTGCGTAATATGACATCGTCTTTTTTGAGAAGTCCAGGGAAAAAGTAATGGTGAACAATGAAGAACGAAGAGTGAGCAGAATACATGAATCAATAAATTGTAAGAGAAGAGTTCTAATTATCCCAATAGAATGCCTCAACTTTTTATGATGTATTCAGTTTAACAAACATTTTTCTTAGAAATCAATAGGATATGAGACGACCAAAAGAGATTCGAATAGAAATGGATGCTGGAATAAGAAATATTCGATTTAGCCTCTATAATCTCATTGCCGTCGATACTACAGAAGCCGTGGAATTGAATCAGTCATTCCACGCAAACCTTTTTTAGCGTGAAACTAAATTCAACAATTTGACATAACATGAAGGATTTCATCATGAGCTGACGTCAGTTAGCGAACCACTGGAAAAACCAGCTGGGATTACTGGACAGCTGCTGCTTCATCCTAGTTTGAGACTCTTCAGCAATACGCACCCACCGGGGTTCGAACCAAGGACCTTCTGGTTACAAGGCTCAATGGTCTACGAGCTAGTTCGCTTTGTAACCAGAAGATCCTGGGTTCTAACCTGGCCGTGGGATGGGTGCGTACTGTTGAAGAGTCCCAAACTAGGACAAAACAGCTGCCAAGTACTCCCAGCTGGTTTTCCAATGGTTCTCTAACTGATGTCAGTTCATGATGAAATCCTCCATGCAGTCAAACAAAATCCCCTACAAAACCAACACTTGAAAATATGACATTAAATCGATTTAGTTTAATGCCATTTAGGGTAGACCAGATGGAAATCTATTCATCATATCAGAACAATCCAATGCAGAAACTACTGAGAAATAAATGGTTAGATCACTAGGGCATATTTAATGAAATTAAATTTTGAAGAATACGAAGAGTCATGCAATAAAAGAAAAGGGGAAAAGGAGACAGTACCAGTGCCTTGAGACAAACCAGTTTCCATTAGCAAAGAAGTGGAGGGCTTTCCATTTCTTAAAACAGTGTATTGTCTTCTATTCAAAAAAAAACAAACAGAAAAGCAGTCAGGCGACCACCTTCTGACCAAAGACTCAGTGCCTACTTAAATCAGTTTGCTTAGGTAAAAGTCTTCTAGGGAATAGAGTCAAAAGAAACACCGTAATCCAAAAAGAGGACTCGAACAAACAATATTAAATCAATGAACATAAACATTATTTACCTTTTATAATAATATTTTTATTAAACACATAAATTGTTTGTTTATTTTCATGATTTTTAAATATACATTCCACGGTAACACTTCCAGTTAGATAGTAAACAGATGAATTGAATGGTGGTCCAATCACAGCCTTATTATAACATGATGTAACTGATATTAAAGGATAGTTTGCTGAGGAAAGTAGACGTGCTTCCCAATAACCATGATATAATGATTCAGACCATTCAGGTAATAGACCACATTTGAATGTGTGATTAGTACCAATATTAACTATACCATCTAATTCATCATATCCATTAATTGTACCGGTTTTTACACCATCTATAATGCAGTAATAATATATGATTATTATAATCAAATATATATTTGCCATAATATTTGGGAAATAAAAGTTACTTGTGTGTGTGTGTGTACACTTATCATGGTTTTCCATCTGAATTGTTAATGTATCAGCAAAGTAAATTTGACAGAAGCTTTTCGTCTTCGGGAAGCTATTTTCTTCTTAAACTTTGTAGATGAGTTTGAATGAATTCTCCTTACGTAATAATTGACGACCAGTATTGAATATATATATATATGTCCATTTACAGCACTCTTTATTGATCGACTGTTACCTTTTCGTAGACAATCGGGATAATGTTTTTCCACTCGAACGATCTGTATATCTGGTCCACTGAACATGAGCAGGTAAACTGGTAGATACCTAGAGAAGTTTAATAATTCCCATTGTAGCATTAAGAACACAATATTCAGTGAAGAGACTCTTTCCAACGAATTTATCATCAAGCTTATCTATCTATATGTATAGTTTATTTTTATAAGAAATTATATCCGGTGAGAGAATTAGGTCAAAGGTGTGAATACATGAAATAATAATAATAGTATGAAATGAAATGAAAATATTTGTGATTATAATCATAGTTTAATGTCAATTGGCAGAATAATTAATGTCGTGGAGCAAGGTACATTGGCCGTAGTCAGAGAACGCTCTCCACACGGATACGAGAACATATTCCAGATTGGTTTTACAAGGGAGAAAGGAAATGTGTGCGAAGCTCTATTCTGGAATATCTGATCGACTTCTGTCACTCGGTCAACCCTGACCATGATTTCAAGATCACACATAGAATTCATGCTAACTTCTCGCGTTTTCTTCGTTACAGGCTTCTAAAGACAGCTGAGGCTTTGGCAATTCATGACTTTAAGCCAGTCAGACATTTGTGTACAAAATGACAATGTCAAAACTAACCATTTTATCTTCATTATCTAATTATAAATTATCTAATCTATGTTTCAGTTCATAGGAATTAGTTAGTCTAGGTTTTGAGCACATTAACTCAAAGGTGGAGGCAATTCAAATCACTTATGAATTGGAAAGTCAGGAAGAGGAGCTTACAATGTTAGATTGCAACGTGAAAAGGAAAGAAGATGGGAAGTTAAACACTAGTGTTTACAGAAAACCCACACATTCAAACAGATATTTGGACTTCCAATCATCCCATCCTATGTCAGTGAAAATAGGATTTGTGAAATGTTTAAATGACAGCCCAAAAACTAAGACAGGAAGTGAGGTATATAAAAGAAGCTTTGAAACATAATAATTACCCTGATAATTTAGTCAGAAAGTATGTAGGGAAATGTAAGAATAAAATGAATAATGATAGTAGTGATAGTGATAATAATGACGACATGCATGTCAAACATGCGTAATATAACACCATCAAAAAGGAATCTAAATCATCAGTAGTAATTCCATACAAGGAAGGAACCTCGGAAGCCTTACGCAGAATACTTAACAAGGCTGGCAGGAATAAAAGTGGAATTCAAGCTGACCACAAACTCAATTAGAAACAAGCTTTGTCGGTTAAAAGATCATTCCTGTGGAGCCATTAAAACAAAACAATTTAGTTTATCTAATACCCTGCCTGCGATGATTGTCAGGTCAAATACATAGGTCAAACTAGTAGAACAGAGGCAGTCAGACTAGCCGAACATAAAAACCTAGCTAAATCTAGATTGGTTGACCCGAATGAGATAAGAAATCTAGAAAATGATTCAGCTATAGCACTACATGCAGTTACACACAACCATACAACAGGATGGGATAGGATGACAGTTTTAAAATCTAATGTCACAGGGTGGAGGGAGAGTTTGATAACGGAAGCTTTGTTTATCGAATCAACGGCAAATACATGTAATAGAAACGATTCAACACCTGTCCCAGATACATGGAAAATTCTACTGCCCATACGACAAATAGGAGACGACAAAGAAAACTATAAAACTCAAATCTCAAAGTCGTGTGATCACAATTGATATGATTATGAACAATAAATTGTGTTCGAATCGTCATCCAGTATACAATACTGTTTCACTGTGTGATACATCTAATAAACAAACTAATATGGATCTTAATGAAACCTCATTTTTTTCTCATTTTCTATATTATGTTATCCATTTTTGTTTTATTCCTGCAATATCTTCTGCCCTTTATTTGTTATACTAATTTTCTTGGTCAGTTATTACCCATTTGACATTGCTATTATTGGTGATATGGCTGAAAAGCGTTATCAACGGTGCAGATGAATTCACTCTTTGTTCACTTCCATATCATCAGTCAAATCCTCCATGTACTTATTCATTCCTCTGTTCATTTAGGACCTTTGACATTTTGTTTTATTTTTCTTTACATTTGTGTGTTAATCGGAGTGTGTGTTTAATTGAACTGCTGCACTATGCTGTTGACGAAACCTCAGTTAGTAAGTCAGTCTAACGTTTATTTTGAATAAATTCTCCTTACATTGTTGAGTGACGACCAGTGTTGAATATATGTCCAGTTATAGTAGTCCCTATTGATCCACTGTTACTATTTCTTAGCCAAGTGTGACTGTCTTATATAAAACACTTAATGAACGACATATAATATGCCTTGCTGCCTCCACATGAGCAAGTAAACTAGTAGATGCACATAAACGGGGTCAAATGCAGTAGTTTATCTTTAGGGTTGTCCAAAAACAATGGCCGCCCTAAATGTGACCTAAATAATATCCTTCGAATCTCAAAGTCGTGTGATCACAATTGATATGATTATGAAAAATAAATTGTGTTCGAATCGTCATCCAGCAAATAATAGTGTTTCACTGACTGTGTGATACATCTAATAAACAAACTAATATGGGATTACTTACTACCGCAGTGCCCAAGTTTTACACATATATTTCAGTAAGATCATCGAAGAGTCTGTTATCAGCGAATTCGTTTTCTTAGCTGTACAATCCTAAATATATATATATGTTGTTCAGTATGTATTTGTAAATTAAGTTTGTCAAAGAAAACTGCAATTGGTTATGGTTTTTTTTATACTAAACAAGTGAAGATTGATAATTGGTGTTACGTAATACAAAATCACTCAAGAATTAGATGTTAATGAAATTGGGGTTAGTAACAAAGGTGATGAGTTGTCACAAACAGTTGGTAAAAGAAGTTATGTATTAATATGAATAGTTTGATGAGTGAGTTTTACTCAGGATACACATAGGAACTAAGTAGATAATACGAAATTACATAAGAGTTCTAAATTAATACAAGAATTATAAGCAATTAAAAGAATGCGCATCCTGGATTCCACTGCTAATCACCATCCACCAATTAAATTAACCAACAGGCAAAGAAACAAAGTTAAGCCATCAAAATTTTTAAAAAAACTCAAATCATATCAAAACCAAAAAAGTTGTTTCCATGACAGTAGAAGTGGTTGAGTAATCTTCTTTTGTATGCACAACTCCGGTTTTTCTATGTGAAAGGCCAGAGCTTCAGCGATAGGTTATTCTTGACTCTGTAGATTACTTTGAAGCAAGAGGCGTTTGTTGAAGTGGAATAATCAGTGTTAACCAGGTGTTCAATTATTGCACTCCTTATTGTACCACTATTGCCTTTTCGCAACCATCCTGAATAGTGTTGTTGAATCCTCTTGGACAGGGTGCGCGTCAAACGGCTGATGTACCTGGCTCCACAGCATCAAATGAACTGATATATGCACATAGAAGCGGTCAGATTTAGGATCTTATCCATAGGGCTTCTTCAGATCAGTGGGCGACTGGAGAACACTATTCTTAGCGTTGCTGCAAAGAATGTTGTTCTCAGAAATGATGTGATCCTTCTCTTGAGAATATCGCTTGTTAAATCTTTCTTGAAATCCAAGTTCATGTAGAATTTCTTTTCGTTTTTTAGGCGCAATTAAAGTTTCGTTTCTCCGAATTCTTGGTTAGTACATATTATTACATAACTTCTTTTACCAACTGTTTGTGACAACTCATCACCTTTGTTACTACCTCCAATTACATTAACACCTAATTTTCTTGACTTATATTACCAACCTTCACCTGTTTAGTTAAAATAACCTTAACCAATGGTAATTATCATTATAATAGAGGTTTTTTGTATTTCCCAATGAATGAAAAAACAAAACGAGATTGTTTTTACTGACGTTTCGCTATTTAATGCTAATAGCTTTATCATCAAAGTATTATTAAACCGGAATTTACAAAATCTCAGCATATATATAACAAAGAGTTAGAGGGTGAGAAAAATATAGACTTAGTTCAACTTAAAAGGACATATTGAAAGTCAAAATAACAATGAAGATCGTTCAAACCAAATATCAAAGGTAATAGTATATCTGTTATTATATCAAAATAAAGTTTACTAACTTGATCATCGTTCGTTAGTCTGAGGTCATTTTTGGTTGTCATGTTGGGGAATAGGTAAAGGTAACTAAACTAAGTGTAGGTTGTGAAATACTTGATCATCATTCGTCAGTCTGGGTCGTTTTTTGTTGTCAAGTTAGCGAACTGGTAAAGATAGTAAAACCAAGTGTAGATTGTTGGATTTTATCAGTGTGTAGAATTATGAAAGTAGTGTGTGTTTACATAGTGAACTTGCTCACCACATTTGCGTTGATTTTGCTACTTCATGGGAGAGGGTGTTGTAGCCAGGTTAGATTCTGTTTCAGTCCATCATTCCTATTCAGGCAATTTGGATTCAACTTGATATGAAGTGCTTCTGATATTAGACGTTCTTTGTGGTTTCTGAAGTTTTTCTGGATTATTTCAATATTGTCAAAATCAATTTTGTGGCCTGATTCTATAGCATGTAGACCTATGGCTGATGATTTTTGAAGTTTTTCTAGTTCAATTGGATTTCTTGGTGGTCGAAGAGAAGCTCTACGGTGTTCATTTCTTCTGATTTTGATTTCTCGAGATGTTTGTCCGATGTAGATCGCATCACATTCCGAGCATTTTATTTTATAGACACAATTAGATAGAGAATCTTTCGGGATTCGGTCTTTTATATGGACAAGGTTGTTTTGAAGTGTGTCCGATGTTTTGAAGAAAACTCTAATGTCGAGCTGATTGAGTACTCTTCTGATATCGTCTGACGTCTCTGCTCTATATGGAATGACGACTGTTGATGTCCATGTTTTAGTATATCCATATTCAGGAAGAAAACCCACTCCAACAAATATTTAGACTTCAAATCATCACACCCCATCAGCGCAAAGATTTCAGTTGTTTCAAGTCTTCTTAGACGAGCACACTCCCTGATAACAGATGAGCAAGAAAAAGAAGAAGAAATTTCAAACATCACTAAAACTCTCAAGCAAAACAACTACCCAACGAACTTCATCAACAAAATCAACACAGACATTAAGTATGGCCGAAAATGCATTCCGAAAACATGGACTTCAACAGTCGTCATTCCATATAGAGCAGAGACGTCAGACGATATCAGAAGAGTACTTAATCAACTCGACATTAGAGTTTTCTTCAAAACATCGGACACACTTCAAAACAACCTTGTCCATATAAAAGACCAAATCCCGAAAGATTCTCTATCTAATTGTGTCTATAAAATAAAATGCTCGGAATGTGATGCGATCTACATCGGACAAACATCTCGAGAAATCAAAATCAGAAGAAATGAACACCGTAGAGCTTCTCTTCGACCACCAAGAAATCCAGTTGAACTAGAAAAACTTCAAAAATCATCAGCCATAGGTCTACATGCTATAGAATCAGGCCACAAAATTGATTTTGACAATATTGAAATAATCCAGAAAAACTTCAGAAACCACAAAGAACGTCTAATATCAGAAGCACTTCATATCAAGTGGAATCCAAATTGCCTGAATAGGAATGATGGACTGAAACAGAATCTAACCTGGCTACAACACCCTCCCCCATGAAGTAGCAAAATCAACGCAAATGTGGTGAGCAAGTTCACTATGTAAACACACACTACTTTCATAATTCTACACACTGATAAAATCCAACAATCTACACTTGGTTTTACTATCTTTACCAGTTCGCTAACTTGACAACAAAAAACGACCCAGACTGACGAATGATGATCAAGTATTTCACAACCTACACTTAGTTTGGTTACCTTTACCTATTCTCCAACTTGACAACCAAAAATGACCCCAGACTAACGAACGATGATCAAGTTAGTAAACTTTATTTTGATATAATAACAGATATACTATTACCTTTGATATTTGGTTTGAACGATCTTCATTGTTATTTTGACTTTCAATATGTCCTTTTAAGTTGAACTAAGTCTATATTTTTCTCACCCCCTAACTCTTTGTTATATATATGCTGAGATTTTGTAAATTCCGGTTTAATAATACTTTGAGAAAGCTATTAGCATTAAATAGCGAAACGTCAGTAAAAACAATCTCGTTTTGTTTTTTCATTCATTGGGAAATACAAAAAACCTCTATTATAATGAATATCATATACCCAATGCCCAAATTTTTTCAAACCGTTAAAAGTGAACTTGGTTTGGATATATACAATGGTAATTTTGTTTGACAAACTTAATATACATATACATACAAAATAACCCATATGTATATATTTACGATTGTACAGCTAAGAAAATGAATTCGCTGAAGAGAGTGACTCTTCGCCGATCTACGTGTTTTGATTTCATTGATTTATTTAAATTCAAGAGTTGGTTTGTAAGGATTAGATTTGTTTTCACGAGTTTGCCCGTCGATTGATATCAGTAAGAGAACCACTGAAAACTGGCGCTGGAGTACTGGACATTTGGCGTTTCATCCTAGTTTGGGAATCATCGGCAGTGACAAACGAGTATGGATTTATAATAATAGAGTCTGATGAAGAATTTCTCTCTATTTTTGTTTTAAATAAATTATGAAGATATTCAAGTTACTGAAATCCTGTGAGCATCCGGTAGCACTGAAGGCAGTCAATGAATACTAGAAGTATAATGCTAAACTCATTGAGGTGAAAATGAACATGAAATTAATTCGAAGCTGCAATGTGAATAATTGGTATCCTAAAGTATATTCATTCACCAGTATTGAGAAATCAAAGCAACCTGTTTTGGTATTGGCTAGTCGTATCCTCATCAAGATTTTTTAATCCTAAGGGATATATGCGTAATGAGAATAAAGTGGGAAAGGAAGACTTAAGTAAAAAGAAAATTTCTTCATCATTGGAAAATCATGAACCTCTAAACTTGACATTATCAGAAAGCTGGTCTACTCTGTTTTTAACTGACCTAATGAGTGTTTCTATCGGCAGTCATTGCAAACAACTGACTGTAACCATCTGTACTTCTTTATATGTCAGACAAAGATTATTACAGTGTGTCTTATGGGAATGATATTAGCAGATGTTTTTTCATGACATAGTTCACAGATATTCTCAGGAGTATACACATAATGATTGTCGCTATTATTATTACTATTACGGTTACCGAATGACATATAGGACTATAATCAGTGAAATTTCAGTTAGGGTGGTGTTACTTGTCTCACGATGAACCATCTCTCTTTTCTTGGTGTCTATTGCAGACTAGTAAGAAACTAAGCGAGGTTTAGAAATGCCTTGACTGGAAATCGAACCTGAATCTCCTGAGTAGCAGGTTAGCATTCTACCGCCACTGAATCACGGACGCACAATGTCAATACTCATACATGCTTTGTGTCTCAGGTGGAACAAACGGCTTTAGAAGCACATCTTTAAGTCGTCCTTTTCTCTGTGGTCCTCTTTAGCTGAGCCGACGATTGACTATAGTCTGTCATCTTTTTCTCTCCAAGTGATTTCCTCCATACCACCCTCAGACACGCACACCCCACTTGTCGTCTGTCATTAGGGTTCCACTCGACCAATAGCCTCACGATGGAGTGGTGTAATTCGACGGTCTCTTCAGCGTATGGTCGATAAATCTCCATCTTCTCCTGCATATTCATTGAGCAACAGATTCTCGGTTGATTCACTTCCACAGTTCTTTTTGTTAATTTTTTCTGGTCGGCCAGCCATTTGATCCTAAATATGGAGCCATTCAAGGCGGGTAGCTATTTATAGAAGTCTGTAGTTGCCTGTTGTAAATGCTTTCCGTGGCGTACAGTACAAGTTTCTGACCCATACAGAAGAAGTGACTGACTCAAAATAACTGTTGAAAATCTAAATCTTGTGCTACATGTTGGCTGAATGCAGAAGATTTTCAAACTGATTCCAGATTGGTAAAGGACTTCTTTGCCTTTCTAACTCCGGTTTTGTCATTCTCATCCGTTTCATCCTTAGTTGAAAAGTTGGTCTCTACGTTAAATGAAGGAAGTTGTTGGCGTGTGGGTATCTTCATCACCTCCGTCTAAGTTCTCTATGTTCACCTGCAGTCCTGTCTTCACTGCACTGCTTCTTCAGTGAATTTTTTGGTTTTCACCTGTAATTCTTCGAGTTTGTGGTACGTTAGACACAAATCATCCGCAAATTCAACGCAAAAGAAAAATATTAATAATACAAACATATAAGAACAAACTCATTTTTCGATGGAATCAGAGAGGCGAGCTGATATGGTTCGGTGAAAGCTTCCAGGAAGCCAGTCAACTGATATGTCTTCTTTCAATGAGAGCAAAAATAAGAATAGGAACGTGGACTGTTCGCACAATATACCAGGCTAGAAAGGCTGATCAAGAGCTTGGAATGTGTCACAGGAAATGGAATGGATGTGGACTATAGAAATCGTTAACTAAAGAGTCAGTAAACTACTACAGTCACCCAGACAACAACCAGTAGTACACTGAGACACTGAGTAGCTATCATGATGTCACAAACAGTAGCCAAAGCTTTCATGAAGTGGGAACCAATCACCTCCAGCAGGATAATGACATAAAGATTCAATTCAAAAGGAAGGATGGTTACAATTAATCAATGCTATAGACTTACAGACATGCTTTATAATAATAATAATAATTTGCTTTATTCCAAAACAGTACTTGTGATACAAAACGGAATTCTCCCATTTCACCACAGTATTGCGCATCCAGTTAGTACATTAACAATAAATACAATTCTACATAGATTATGGGTAATCTCAGTTAGTTATGACAACAACATATTGGCATGTCGGTAGTAAAGCCAAATTGAACAGAGTGTTTGAAGGCGTTAGAAAAGTAGAACTACTAGCATATTTACTGGCGTAAGCGGAAGAAAGAAACAAACCAGCACATAAGAGAGAAAAAGAAAAGAAAAAGAAAGAAAAAGTTGTACCTATAAATGATATCAGTTGGAAAGACGAGATCCAGTTGTTCTACTGACTATTTAATAAGTTATAGGTATCACGCTTAATGCTTTCTTTATCGCACAGAACACAGGTAAGTGGGGTATGGTTGAGTTTTTGTACTTTCTAGTACGAGCATATAGTTTTCTATATAGGCTTCTGGTCTGCCTGCCTGATGAGATACAAGGGGAGAGTTGTGAATGAAGAGGGTGGTGTGAGTTAGATAGATAGAATGGATTTAGCCCATGTTTCACATGAGTCCATGTGCCTGTCAACCAGAATATTAACAAGCTGGTTAAGTGGCACATTGCTCACCCTGATGACAACCTTTAACATCCTGCGTAATAAGGTATAGTCTTTCTTCAGTAGCCCAGGAAAAACTAACGGGGAACGATAGAGAATAAGAGGCAGAATGCGAGAGTTAACGAATTGTAGGAGTAAGGGTTGGATTATACCAGAATGTCTTAACTTCTTGATGTAGAAGGTAAGACTGAATATTTTCTTAGAAATCATCAAGATGTGAGACGACCAGGAAAGATCAGCAGCACCTAGATATTTCATTTCCGACTTGGTTTCTATTTCAGTGCTCCCTATGTTGCACACCTCGTGAGTGCTAACCAGTTTGTTTAGGTCAGATTTGTGCCTAAAGGTGAAATTAACTGTTTGGCATTTGGAGGGGTTTAAGGTGAGACCGTTTTCCTTGGACCACTGGCTGATTTCTGATAAAAAGCCATTTAGTTTAGAGCAGTTACTTTGACATTTGACAGGCAAAGATACAGTCAGGTGGTCAGCTTATTTGACAAAATTAATGTCATTTGAAGATGGTAGGTCATGTAGAAAGAAAGAAAGAAAAGAGAAGTGGGGAGACTACAGCACCTTGGAGGACACCAGCTTCAGTGAGCACAGCAGAGGAGTATTTGCCTTTTCTGTTAGAGAAGTAGGAATGCAACCAGTTAGTGACCCAGGGCTCAGCAATAATCAAATCAGGACTATTATTATTAGTCAGTTAGTAGTAGAGAAGAAGTTAAGGTTTTCTCTGAACAATACTTACCGATAATTTCAATACTTTTATTAAATGCAAAACCAATTTCATATGCATCATATTTAAGAATACATGAATTTTTACACGTCCTTTTAACTGGTAAAAATTACTACACAATGGTGGTCCAATAATTGCTTCATTCTTATCATGTTTTATTGAGATAAGATTTTTTGATCCATCAACAATTTTTGCTAGCCAAAAACTATTTCTTCTGGAGTAGTATGAACGACCATCAGAAGTGAGCATACCACATTTGAATACATTTCTTGAACCAATACCAACAGTATATCCCTATTATTGATACCATTCAAAGTGCCTTTACGATAAGTATCTGTACAATTCAGAAAAGAAAGATGAAAAGATACAAATAGATGAAAAGGATATCGAACTATGAATCTGTGAGTGAATGAATGAATGCATGAATACAGATTATTTAAGGTTCTATTTGTGGATATCTGTGACCTAACTGAACTATTATTATTTCTTTAGGTACCAAGTGGAACATCTTCATTTCATCTTTTTTTTGTATGGTCGCCTTTAGCTGGTTCCATGATTGGCCATAGGCTCCGATGTGTTACCCTGGGTTCACACTCAGCTAATCCTTTCTCATTCTATTTGGGACTCGTCAACTGGATGTACCTGCATTCCCCAGTGAGTGACAGTGTTCCCACCTAGACTCGAACCCAGTGCCCATAGTTTCAAACGTCAAAGAGTTATCCAGTAGACCACTTGGACACGAGAGCCACCTCTTGTGCAACGGGTCATATTAATTATTTATTGAATTTTAGATTTTCCCATCGATTGGTGGGACCGAAGTGCTCAGCCTCAGGTTGACATATCGACTTCAATTAAATTAACATGACCCGTTGCACAAGAGGTGGCTCTCGTGGTCCAAGTGGTCTACTGGATAACGCTTTGGCGTTTGAAACTATGGGCACTGGGTTCGAGTTTAGTGGGAACACCATCACTCACTGGGGAATGCAGGTACATCCAGTTGACGAGTCACAAATAGGACGAAATGCTGGTTGTCCTGGATTCCACTGCTAGTCACTATCCACCAATTAAATTCTAATTACATGGCTAGACATCGTCGAAGCATCTGCACAAGAAGCCAACAGACATGTCAACCTGAGACCGAGCACTTCGGTCCAATCAATCGATGGGAAAATCTAAAACTTCAATTCCAAAATACATTTTAAGAGTTGATCACGGATTGATATCAGTTTGAGAACCATTGAAAACCAAGGAGTACTGGACAGCTGCTGTTTCATCCTAGTTTGGGAATCATCGGGAATCATCAATGGTTTTCAAACTGATATCAATCCGTGATCAACTTGTAAAACATAACTAACCCTTACAAACCAAAACTATAGAAAATCAAAAATATATGTATTCTTTTGATGTAACTACTTCATTCACTAATCTACCTTTATTTAGAACAAGTGACATTTTGTGCTAATGATTACATTTCCGCACATATAACTTTTTCAACCCGTTTCCTAAATCTTATTTAAGGGATTTATTACTTCTATAAACTAGCAATGTTAGGTTTACATTTGAAGGCGATCGTTTGCATCAGGTGATGGTGTTGCTACGGGAAGTCCATTAGGCCTCCTTTTAGCAGATATATATATATGTCTTACATTGAGAGTTTATCGGACGATTTAATCGAAAATGTGCCGGTTTACAGAAGGTATTTAGATGACGCTTAAGTCTGTAGAAGAGGAAGATAATTGTTTATCCATCCTAGACATATGGCTTAGTCGACGGCTTGATAGGTCAATAAAATGATCTATGTATAGAAAACCTACCTGGACAGGATAGTATCTTAATTATCACAGTTTCTGCCCTGTTCGGTACAAAAGGACCTTCTTGGGGTATCTCTTAGTATAATGCAACGAATATACGCTGAAGACAAACTTTGTAATGAACAAAGAGAACTAATACAAACTAATTCAGACAAGTGCATAAGGTGACATAAAGTGGTCAGTGGAACACTAAGACCCACGCATTCTCCAGTTCGCCACTAAGAAGGACATTTATATCAAGCTATCTTATATGGGACATCAAAACAGCTTGATAACTAGACAAAGATTGAACTCTGTAATTAAAGAAAGACTTCTCATGCAGATAAGATCAGAATTACCGAGAGTCTGAAGCTCAAATATCCATCTAAACCTTTAGAACATGTGAAAAATGAAGTCATATCCTTCCACTGTATTTACCAATTTAAATGTAATTCTGGGAACATAAACATAGGAGGGAGGACTCATCGATCTCTACAAGAAAGTGAAGCCTTCAAAGCATATCCTTGGATGTGCGTCGGTGGCACAGTGGTTAGGACTCTCGCCGACCATGCACATGGTCCGGGGTTCGAGCCCACGTCGGCGCACACCTGATATCTATGGTCGGCCTGCAAAATTTGGGCTACCGATATCCATGCTGAAAATTCCATACTTGTACCAAAAATACAGTGTGGAATCAAGCTGTAAATCAAAAAAATAAAAATAAAAAAATAAGAAGCAGAATAAATTCCTCAGGACCCATTAATAGTGAGAACAGACGACAACTTAGCTCCTCTACTACAAAATAATAATTAAAAAAAACTAGAAAACAAAAATAAATTAACTTACTAACAATTTTAATAATTTTCACTTTTGAATATATTTCTTTTTTAGTTTGATGATCAATAAAACTGCATACTATTTCAACTTTTCCAGGTTTTGTATAAACAATCTGATTATACGGTGGTTGAATAACACTTGTACGATTAATTATCTTTAAACTGATTATATCAATATGACCGCCAATAATATGAATTAACCAATAACCATTATTATATTGATTAATTGAATTATTCTTTTCATGTATTTCATGATCACATTTCATTCTCATATTTGTACCAAGTGTTAAACGATTCTCATGTTCATATAATAATTGTATAGCTTCATCTAAAGGGAAAGTTAAGTGTGTGTGTGTGTGTATATGAATAAGTGAAGTAAGCAAATAAGTTAAATAGTCATCAGACAGTGACTAGTATTATTTATTTATTTTATTATTTTTGGTAACAGCTTGATTCCACACTGTATTTTTGGTACAAGTATGGAATTTTCAGCTTGGATATCGGTAGCCCAAATTTCGCAGGCCGACCGTTGATATCAGGTGAGCGTCGGCTGGGGATCGAACTTGGGACCATGTGCATGGTCGGCGAGAGTCATAACCGATGGGCCACCGACGCACATAGAATGGCTATAAGAAGATACTAGAAGATCTGGATTTCGTAGATGATATTTGTCCAGTGTCACAGAAACTTGAAGACTTACAGTAGAAAACCAACAAATTGACAGAAGAGACTGACAACAAAGACTGAACTCCAAGTGAACATAGAGGAGACGGAAGTGATGAAGACAACCGACCAACAACAAACAACATCAGTCACCATCAAAAAGGAGAGAGATTTAACAGAGGTTGCCTCCTTCACTCATCTGACCAGGAAGCATCATTTCGACTACAAGCATTCGGAACGGATGAAGATGTAAGGTCAGAGTCGGAAAGTTAAACCACGACTTCATCAACTTGGAAACAGTCTGGAAATCTTCTACACACTGACTAAGCCTAGAGAAAAAGATTCAGATTTTCAATACTAAAGTCATATTGTAACAACAGAAGACAAGGGCCAGGCAACAGATCGTTTTATTATGAAAATCAACACGTATTTATACATATTTCACATACATTATTATAGCTTATGCAAGTAGACAAGCTCAGTTATCTGATTGGTTGTTTATCAGAAGTTAGGCAGACAAACGCAGGCTTCTGATTGGTTGTTTCGGGATTCCTCGACAAATAGAGTTCTTATCTGCGAATCATATTTTGCCACGTTAACTTTGCTGTGATTGGTTGTTGAATCAGCCTTGCTCTCACCACAATATGTCGGTTCTTTTATACGGGTCAGAAACTTGCACTGAGTATCACGAAAAGGACTTCCGACAGGCCACTTTTTAGACTTTTATCAACAACTGCCCACTTTGCTGGCTGGTTCCATACTGAAGATCAAATGGCCATAAACAATAAATAACAAGAAACTATGGGAACAAACCAACCAAGAGACGATTGTTTAATAAATATATAGGAGAAAATGTAGATAGACTGATCGGGAATATGCCACCAGGGAGGCCGTCGAATGAGATAGTGCGGTAGGCCGTCGAGTGGGATTCGAATGAAAAACGACGAGTTGGTTGTCCGAGGGTAACATGGAGTAGATCGTGCAAAGAGGAGATGAGAGATTATGTCCAAATCTAAGACCTAGCTGAAGAAGATAGCAGAGAATGGAAGAAAGTGGAGATGGGCTGTTGATACCCTATTTCCTACTCGGAACCCAAGGAAATAATAACAATAATACTATAGCCTTCGAAGTGAGGACGGGAGTGAGACAAGCTGGCTGTCTACTATCACCAATGATCTTCCTGATTGCAATTGATTGGATAATGCGACAGACAACGGCAACCAACGAGGGAACAGGCATAAAATGGACTGACACAAAAGACTTGGAGGATCTGGATTTCGCCGATGATATATGTCTGATCTCCCACAAACTAGAAGATATGCAAGTGAAAAGCAACAAGTTGGCAGAAGAAGCATCAAAGATAGGACTTCAGTTGAACATAGATAAAACAGAGGTGATGAAGATTCCTAGCCAACATCAACAGCAACAACAACAACAACAGACAACAATTAGCATAAGTGGGAAGAACCTGAAAGAAACAGCCTCCTTCACCTACCTGGGAAGCATCGTCTCAACTACAGGCGGAACTGACGAGGATATCAAAGCCAGAATCGGAAAAGCAAGACAAGCTTTCATTACTCTCAAATCTGTGTGGAGGTCAATAGCACACTCAGCATCAAAAATAAGATCCGGATTTTCAACTCCAATGTAAAGTCAGTGCTACCCAGTGTACTGATCAGAGACTTGGCGAGTCATAAAGAGCATCTCAAACAAACTTCAGATCTTCATTATTAGTTGTCTTCGCTCAATACTCAAGATCAGATGGGAGGCCAGAAAAGATCAGCAACAGGGATCTCTGGGAGCGAACCAATCAGGAACCGATTGTGAAACAAATAGGCAGGAAGAAATGGAGATGGGTTGGCCATACGCTGAGGAAACCATCAAGTGACATCACTAGACAAGCCATCGCTCGAGTGGAACCCGAAAGGTAGGCAGCGAGTTGGTCGTCAGTGCAAGGGTGACTTGGAGGAGGTCATGTGAAGAGGAGATGAAAGCATGTGGACAGACCTGGAGCAGGGTGAAAAAGTTGGCAGAAAACCGAAGGCAATGGAGGTGCGCAGCTGAAGCCCTATGTTCCTCTAGGAACTAAAGGATACAATAATAATAATAATTAAAATCTCGTGGCCTAAATGCCCCATTACTTAACGGTTTAGAGTTTGAAATGACCAATGCTTTGCTCGGATCTCAGTAAGAGCATCGTCACGCACATGGGGTACTGAAGATATGTCCAATAGATGTTTTCAAAATAGGATAATATACGCATTCACTGGATTTTACTTCTAGTCTCACCACCCAACACCAACTAATGTCACGTTTATCCCCAGATATCATCAAAGCGTCTGTATTGGAAGCCTACAAATCAGCAGAGACTTAATATTTCAGTGCAATTTAATCAGTAGACGTGATATACACCATTGACTAAAACAATTCAAATCTCAGACCACAGAAAAGTTATTAATAAAATAGTTTCTGACACGTATAGAAGAACCAACTTGGCGTTGGTGTTAAAAATCCGAATCTTGTTCTTTAGGCTGTGTCAGTGTAGAAGATTTCCAGACTATTTCCGAGTTGATGAAGGCGTGTCTTGACATTTTCATCCATGTTGTCGCCTGTAGTTGAAACGATGCATCCCAAATAAATGAAACTGGCAACCTTTGTTAAATCTCTCTCGTTGATGGTAATTGGCACTGGTTGTTGTTTGTGGTGTTAGTGCGTGGGTATCTTCATCACTACCGTCTTCTCCGCGTTCACCTACAGTCCCGCCTTCTCTGCCTCTTCAGCCAATTTGTTGGTTTTCAACTGCCTGCAAGTCTTCGAGTTTGTGTGACATTAGACATATATCATCTGGGAAATCCAGGTCCTATATATTCTTCTTATCAGTCGTCCAGCGTATTCCTGACTCCTCATCCCCAGCTGTCTAACACATTATCCAGTCAACCACAATTAATAATATCATTAGTGATAACAGGCAGTCTTGTCTTACTCCTCTTTTCGCTTCGAACGCCTCACTGAGAATAATCTTAAAATAATCCAAAGTAATGCATTGGATGCTGAATAGCAGTGGAATCCAGGACAATGCACATTTCATCCTATATGGGACTGGCTTGTCATCTGGATGTACATGCATTCCCCAGTGAGCGACAAAGTTGCCAGTGAGTCTCAACCCCAGAACGCATCGTTTCATACACCATAGTGTTATTAAAAGCCCAGAATGAATTAAATAATAACTGAAATCCTTAGATAAGAGGTAGCTCTCTTCGTCCAAGTGGTCTAGTGGATAACGCTTTAGCGTTTGAATCCATGTGTATTGGACTCTAGTCCCAGTGGAAACACCATCACTGACTCACTGGGGAATACAGGTACATACTTTAACTAGTGAGTCCTGAATAGAACGAAATGAGCTTTATTCTGGCTTCCAGTGCTAGTCACCATCCATCAGATTACTTCAGGTTAAATCCTCAGACACCTATAAGGCATCCACACATGGAAGAGGAGGCGACATGTCAGCCTAAGGCTGGACACTTAGATTCAGTCAATCAGTCAACCGGAAAGTCTAAACTGAATTAAGAAAATAAGAGTCGCACTGCCTTATAAAATAACAATCATAGAAACACCCCAGATAGCCTTTTAAAGCCACGTCGCCAACTTCATATAGGAGCATTTAACGTCAAGACCCTCTGCCAAATCGGGCAATAAGCATCACTAGCAAGAACTCTGGCAACTCGAGCCATGGATGTATGTTGTGTTTCGAAGACACGCATGCAAGACCCGAGTGTGGTCATTCATTTAACCTCACCCAGTCAACAAGGTGAATCTGCAAAATTCCCTTTAAGGTTGTCAGGAGACCCCTCAGCTAGCTCGCGAGGACTTGCAGGTGTAGGGATAGCACTGAGCGTTAGGGCAGAAAAATCACTTCTCGACTGGATCCCAGTAGATAGTTGTATGTGTGTGGTCCATCTGAATGAGTCAGTTAAAAGAAGGAAAGACGGCGCTACCCGTCGTTGCCTCTTCGTAGTCTCGGCTTACGCCCCAAAAGACTGCAGTTCGGATGAATTAAAGGATGATTTCTACCTGAAACTGTCTAATTTGCTGCAAAAAGCAAAACGCTCAGATATAGTTGTTTTAGCAGGCGACTTCAATGCCCGCCCAAGTATGGAAGTTGTGCCGGACTGAGAAGTATGTAGGTGGTGGTACGTATGGAGTTCCCTGCCGATGAACCCACAACGGTGATCGTCTTCTACAGTTTTGCTCAGATAATCATCTGTTCCTAGTTAGCACTAACTTTAGGCACAAAGAGAGACATTGTGTAACCTGGCGACCTCCATCACCAAATCAACTCTGGACTCAGATAGACCACATAGCCATAGGGTATCGTTGGCGAGAGTCAGTAGAAGACTGTCGCTCCTTCTGCAACACGTGCGTAGACTCTGATCACGCTCTGGCTCGCGCACGTTTATGCTTACGACTAAACGGACGCAAGAAAATGACGTCAGCGAAACAGTTACGTCCCCAACTAGATCGAGACACTGAGTACTTATTTAAGGAAGAAATAGCGAAACGAGTGTCTGAGGTTAACAGCAGGACTTCCCCCAAGGTAGTCTGGCACAACATACAGTTAGCTGTAGACACAGCTGTAAAAGCTGCTGATAAGCTATAATCAACATCTTTTAAACAAAACAGACATTCAAATATCTTACCATGAATAGTAATCGTCTTGTTAAAATCAAAGATTATCTTGTTTCCATGCACTGACTTTAATTGACAGTTAATCTGAACATAACCTGTTAAGTCATATATTAATTTGCCTTTTGGTGGTTGAATAATAACTTTTCGATTATGCGTTACCATTAAGATAAGGTCATTGTTGCTATTACTGCTAGATACTACTGATTTACTAAGTATTTTACCAATCCAATAAGCGTTCAAGTTGTCTTCAATATCTCTAGGCAATAGACCGCATGAAAATCGATTAGATGAACCTTTGCTTATGTGGATATCAGAATTATCAACACCATTTAATGTACCATCTAAATTACAGGCTGAAATAAATAAAAGAAAAATTACTGCTCTGTCAGTCATTCACAAACAATGCAAGCCTATAATCATAAATAACAAATTTATATTATGTTCATAATATCATGCCATATGCAGATTAGTGACACAATAGCAGAATGCTCGCCAAACACATAGGCGCCGGGGGGGTGTAGTGTCCAGTTTCAGCTTCAAGCCGACGTATTACTAAAATTCTCTTGCTTTAATAGATTGTGGTAAGCCTGGTAAAAGGTGAGGATGAGAACCAGGTTCGCAGCCCTAGCGCGTAGTGTGCAGTCCTGAAGAATAAGACTGTAAAGCATTTTTATCAGATGCTACGAGTAGTCACATTGTACATAGATATAAGCATAGAACTTGGCCATTCTGGTAGAGTATAACCCCATTATGGATAAGATTTTATTTTGATAAATCACACAGTGTGGTTATACAGTAATATTAACTGATACGACGACGTTTCGAGCACTAACTATTGCTGCTCCTGATCATATCAAGTTACTCACATAACTTTTTACTTCATTTATATACATGTGTGGAATTTAGATATGATAGAGTAGATTTGTAGCTCAGGTGGATGATTTTGATGTGATTCTGTTCTCTGAGCTGGATGGTTAGTTTGCGAAGCTTTCATCACCTTACTGGGTGACATCTTCAGCGCATACTTCAATTGAAGTAAACTAACCATCCAGCTCAGAGAACAAAACCACATCAAAATGTGTGGAATTGATTAGACACTTAAATAAAAGTCAATATAGGATAATGTACATTCAGAAATTATATTACGAGTGTTGTCAATCAAATACAATCAGATGGGAAATAAGACGGGTGTCTTTATATTCATAATAAGTAACTTGCTGGAATGTTGTGATGTGTCTGAATTGAAATAGAATTTTGAGATTATTTATTATCCTCCTTTGATTTGACTGACTGGTGGTAATAATATCTTCCATATTTCTGGTATTTGCATTGCGTCGTTTCTGTTGCATGTGATGGGTGTAAAAAGACTCAATGAACCAGGATTCAGTAATAAATCTCTCTCTCCATCTGTATAGATTACTTCTTAGAATCTTAATCTTCTCCCACCCAATTGTGTGGTTGTGTGTTAATGCATGTAGTGCAATTGGTGAGCGTTTTTCTAAATTACTTATCTTCTCGGGGTCAACCATTCTCACCTTAGCTAAATTCTTATGTTCCGACAATCTGATTACCCCCGATCTACTAGTTTGACCTATATGGTTGACCTCACAGTCATTGCAGGTATTTTGTAAATTGTATATATATGAATGCAAATTGAGGGATACTGTTCGTCACTTCATCTTCTCACTGGTTCCTACTGTCCTCTTGCTGCGCCAATCTATCCTTGTCGTATTCTTTGGAATTTGCATCAAACACTTCTTTCTTATCCGAAGACTATTAACAATAATTGGTAGACAACTTTTACCAGTGAACACAATCCCAGCAGTGAGATGGATCTGTGGGTTATATTCTTAATTTGAAGCAGTTAAAGTAACCATTAACTTTGATAACTCTTCATCTGTATTTCTATAATATACTGATTCAATACTCTTCCAGTGACTCAAACTTTAATTCTTATATCTCATACAGTTATCGATTTTTACGGTTAAGTCTCCTACAGCCTGAAGACTCAAGCTACATTCAGAACTGAAGGAATCACACAAACAAATCAGGTCATATTCAAGTGTTGGTTTGTAGGGATTTGATTGATTGGTTACAGGAATTCATCATGAGCTGACATTGGTTAGAGAACCATTGGAAAACCTGTAGGAAGTACTGGACAGCTGTTTCGTCCTAGTTTAGGACTCTTCATCAGTACGCACCCACCACTAGGGTTCGAACCCAGGACCTTCCGGTTACAAGGCGAGCTAGCTCGTATACCATTAGGCCACGAGGACCCGATCCAATGGCCAGTCTATGAATTCTAACTTCTGTCATTTCACGACATAACGTGACCCCTAGCCAATGTCTTCATAATTTAACTGTCCCCCGATTAGGATAAATACCTCATGATGAAATTTACCTTCCAAAAGGAAGTATCTGAATAACTTTCAGAATATAGCTAATTCACTGCTAGTGTAACAACAGAAGACAAGCGCTAGGCAACAGATTGTTTATTAAGGAAATCAACACATATTTATAGATTTTCATGTACATATTATAGATTATTGTTAGCAGAAAAACACAGTCTCCTGATTGGTTGTTTCCCACAGAAAGTTAATCTTGCATCTCTTTGTGACTGTTTCTTGAATGTCAGATTATCTATATGTTAACTGTATCCGTCTACGCAAAGCCTTTTTCTCTTTTTCTAACTACCAATATTGGGGATGTAAACATTGACGTAAATTACTGTCCACCAGTTTTGGCTAACAGCCAGCTCTCACCACGCTAGCACTATAGTAATCACGATAGATATCGGACTTTTACATACACGGTCGGTATCAATCTAATGAGAGTGCTACGGCTTGATTTTATAACTAATTCGCATACATAAAGTGTTATGCAGAAAACTGTAGACAAGTGAGTTTCATTTCTGATATAATCAAAGGATAAAAGGGGTGTACTAGTCTCTCCTACTTTGGTTATTTATTACGTTACACGATCCTCATTAGCGACTGGCTTTATTCAGATAGGTAGTTATCTGGGTTATAGTGGGAATTCATGACCAGCAGGGTTCATCCAGTTGGGTGTAAGGACAAACACTCGCCAGAGATGACACTGGCTGGTGCCAGTTACGTTATATCATGAATTGGCAGAACTTGGAATTCGTGGGCTGCTGGTCATTGAGGAGTCGTGTCCCAGTTTGGCTTGCCAACGAAAGATCCTGGTTTTGAACCTTGGCAGTGGAGTTGATGCATACTGTTAAAGAGTCCCAAACTGGACTGACGAAACAGTTGTCTGTCTAGAACCCGAGTGGTAGTTTTTCAATGGTTCTCTCAATGATGTAAATTCATGATGAAATCTCGTAACCATATAAAAGATCGTTTGCTCAAGCATATTTTGCGCATAACCAAATTAAAATATCTTGTACCCTTCAAAATGTTAAATAATCATGAAAATAAAAGACTAAAAATTCACTTTATTTCATAGAATTAGTTGAATAGGGTTTTGATTTGCCGTGGGGACAGTAACGTCAGTCAATCACGTAGAAATGGAAAATGTAGGACAACTTTAACTAGACTAGAAATTATGGTAGAATATCATATATACGTATATATTATATTTTGGATTTCTCTTCAAAATATCTAAACTTAATGAATCAGCCTCATTGCATCTTATGAGCTTTTTGAATGGACACCTCAATCTTACCACAACCAATTACTTGAAGTTGCTTGTTTAGCGATGGCCAGAAGTAGCTTGTTTTGTCTTATATGGATGTCTCTGGTAGCCTGGTGACTTACGCTCTGAAGATTTAGGCAATGGGTAATGGGTTTAAGTCTCAATGAACACACCATTACTCACTAGGCATCAGGTGAACATAGAGAAAACAGAGGTGATGAAGATTCCTGGACAACACCAACAGCGACAATAATAACAGACAACAATCAGCATAAATGGCAGGAACCTGAAAGAAACAACCTCTTTAACCTACCCAACTACCTGAGAAGCATCGTTTCAACTACAGGCAAACGGAACTGACGAGGATATCAAAGCCAGAATCGGAACAGCAAGACAAGCTTTCATTAGTCTCAAGTCTGTGTGGAGGTTAATAGCACTCAGCATGAAAATGAAAATGAGATCAGGATTTTCAACTCCAATGTGAAGTCAGTGCTACTCGTTATACGGATCAGAGATTTGGCTAGCGCGTCATAAAGAGCATACCAAACCTTCATTAACAGCTAACTGTCTTCGCTCAATACTCAAGATCAGATGGCCTGCCAGAAGAGATCAGCAACAGGGGTCTCTGGGAGCGAATCAACCAGGAACTGATTGTGCAACAAATAAGCAGGAAGAAATGTAGATGGATTGGCTGCCATACTCTGAGGAAACAAACCATCAAGTGACATCACTAGACAAGCCATTGCTCGAGTGGAACCCGAAAGCGAAGCGGCGAGTTGGTCGTCAGTGTGAGTGTGACATGGAAGAGGTCATGTGAAGAGGAAATCAAAGCATTTGTGCAGACTTGGAGCCAGGTGAAAACTCTAGCAGAGAACCGAACTCAGTGGAGAAATGCGGCTGAAGTCCTATGTTCCTCTAGGAATTAAAGGAAATCATAACAATCATATAATAATTCTGAGCTGAAGAGTCTTGAAATAAGACGAAACTCATGCCATGAATTGCACTAACGCTCAGCACAAAATGAATAACTTTGAGTTGTTTTTACTATTACATACATTTGTCGGAATTATTTTGAACCGATTAACATCTTTCTAAGTCTTATTTTGTACACTGTAGTTTACTGACTGCCCACTTCTGAAACGTCGAAAAACCAAGGTGTATCACCTATTCAGTACTTCATAGTTTTCAGTGGTTCTGAGTATCAGTAGAGCAATGGTGAAAAGTTAGCCATTCTACGTTTTACTGAACCTCGCCTAACCTGTAGTGGGTTAGATAAAGAAAGGGAAGGAGGATGGAAGTGAGATTAGTAACCACATCCAACAACAAACAATAACACTATCACCAAAACTTCCTAAATTTAGAAGTCCTGTGTGTCACTTAAAATGCACAGAATAAGATTTAATATACTTTTGCTCTTGGTGATATTATATGGTTGGAGGAAATCGGCAGGAAATCTCGCCTAGGCCTAGGTTTCGTGCTAGTTGGCACTCGTCAGCAAGGTGTATCTGCAAACTTGAAGGAATTCATGTCCCTTTTGTGAGATTCGAACCCAAGTCACCCAATGCTGAAGTCACAGACACCTACCACGAAGCCGTGCGGGTAGACTGCGGAAAAATTGACTGAGGGAATTTGGCTTCACCAAACAAAGGGCTAGACACATTATACTATATACTAGCTAGTGTCTAATCAGAGTAGTCTTCTAGTGTTTTATATATCTGAAGTTAATTTATTATCGGTGGCACAGCGGTTAAGACTCTCGCCGGTCGTGTACATAGTCCGGGGTTTGATCCGCTGCCGACACACAACTGATAACAATGGTCGGCCTGCAAAATCTGGACTACTGATATCACATACTGAAAATTCCAAACTTGTATGGTGTGGAATCAATCTATAATCAAAATGAAAAATTACTTTTATTCCTACTTACGTAGGATATCAATTTTACGTATAAATTTGTAAATTATTTCATTCGTTCCACGGTTTACAAGCAGGCATTCGACTTGAATTTGTCCACTTCTATTGTAAGTTTTACTCTCTGAAGGTGGTTGTATATAAACTTGATTATCTTTATAAGATAATGATACTAACTGAGTATTTTTAGTTAGTATTTTAGCTTTCCATGAACCATTAAGTTGAGATTCTAATTCTGATGGGATAAGACCACATTTTAGAGATTTATTAGTAGCGAATGGGATTATTACATCCATAGTATTTATACCATTAATTGTACCTTCTAAAGGACAATCTAGAAAAAGAAATATTTAGAATAAAAAGGAGGAGATATGCTTTATAATATTGACATTTAGACTAATATAGAACGTTTGTTGCCTGTAGGATGTTCATAATCTTGGATGAAGTGATTATGGTCAATCTGGTAAATAATCAGTTGAAGTCAACAGCGCAAAGTTTTCAAATGTTTAAGAGATATGTAGATAACATATTTATCATTTGTGATGATGATTCTGATTTGAATAATGTACATTGAATGGGCTTAATAGTTTCCATCCAGGGGTAAAATTCACAGTCGAATTGGAGAGCGAGTCTGGTATTCATTTTCTGGAATTGACCTTATCAAGGAGGACTGACGGAACTTTGGAGAGATCAATTTATAGAAAGCTATCATGGAATAGTCAACCGACAAATTTCTACATCTGGATATCCATTGATGGTAAACGAAATCTGATCCAGTCCCTTGCATTTCGCATTCGGCGTATAAGGTAATCCTGAAGCTAAGTCTTCTGAGAAAAGTTCTAATGGAAAGTGAATTTCTGCCATGTTTTATAGACATAAAATATACAGTTGAAACCTATGAAATATGACAACGTCCATAACCAAGAAAATGATCCACATGAACTTGGAATTTATAGGTGACTTAACTTCCGATATCATTGAGAGAAGGATCTCATAGTCTGTCAAAAAATATTCCCTACTACATCTTTGAGAATAGCCTTTACCAGTCGACAATTACTGTTCAATAATCTGAAGTACAAGATCTCGCATTTGCCCAGCTTTATGTGTGTTTATCAATTCACCTGCTCGTGTGAAACTCGGCATATCGGTCGTTCGACTCGAGCTTTGTCCAATAGGGTGCAAGGACACAATCGTGCATGGTTACGAAGAAGTGGAAGTGGAGCAATAAGAAGCGCGATCATTGAACATCTGGTAGATAATGATCACCCTATCTACAAGGCGAAAAGTATTTTGCCCAAATCACTACGTATCCGACTCATCTGTATTGATGAAGCTTTGTCCATTGTGATAGAAAAGCCAGATCTCTGTTTGTAAAAGGAATTGGTCATCCCCTTCAACTCTCATGGTCTTAATTCCTCTGTGCTAAAGTATGATAATTCATATTCATATTCTGGCTGTGTTTATTTTCCATTTTCTTTATTCAATTTGCATACTTTTCCCTCACTCCATCAATTGTTACTAACATTATTGCCCTGTTCAACTGTCCGTGGTATTATTTCACTTCTCCTACTTGTCATTCTAAATCAAATTTTGTTCTACAAAGTTAGATTCCCTGTTACGCTTCGTTTTATTTGTATACTAGTCCTATAATTTTACACCCCTTCCAATGCATATAAATTCAATGAATTATTCTATAAATAGCATTATTTTTTTACCACTTGACATTTAACTACGATTATAATCATAAATGTATTAATTGAATTTCGTACTATTACTGTTTTATGTATTTACACCCTTGTTTCAATCTCTTCACGGGGTATAATTTCTTAATATAAAAAACCATATATATGCGATTGTGTAGCTTGATATTAAATTGGTTGAGAAGAGCCTCTTCGCCGAATCACATATTTTGACTTCACATAGTGATTAGAGTTGAAAAAAGTCTGCTAATAAGCGTCGCCTCAATGAATTTATTAACTGTTAGGTTGGTATGATGTCGCGACCTTGTTATTTTACAGTAACAATCAGATTGAAGTAGAATAAGAACGCCAATACTGGACACAGACGCTCTGTTCATGAATACGTTTTGACTACGCTAACAACAACATTATACGTCAGCTATCTATTTCTCATCCTCCTAGCCTGCTCTGCTTAGAAGAAAACACACAACAACGCGAAGTGGAAAGTGTATCTTCACCAGTATCCGTATAAGAAGCAAGCTTACCAAAGAAAATAATGTCAGACTTTTGTTAAAGGTGATTATAAGACTTCCTGTTTTTCAGCTTCTCTGCTTGAGTACCCAATATCATTTGCAAAATCTCACTCAAAAGGAATGTCTCGTGATAACAATTCAATCTCCGAGATATCAATACTTTTGGAAATAAATAAGCTAAGGATGGTGGTACGCAGCTTTTCTGACAGACAGCATTGGCTGTTGTCACTTCAGCTGATAACTCTCCAATATGCTTGGTAAGGTTCTATCCTTAAAGATAAAGTGTTTAACCTTACTTCTCACGAAATATTGTTAGAGCCTCCAGAAATACATTTTGAAGTTAAGTTTATGGGAATTTTATTGGTTTAGATCTATTCCTGGTGAAAATGGAAGCATACACGTTCTAAACTAAAATGAAATAGTTTTCCATTACTCCACTGTTTTAAGTAGCTCTTCAGTATATACAGATTATGAAGAATTCCAGCTTCAAATCAAACAAATTTTCAAAATTTCAATACTTTAAGCTAGGGAAAGAATGATTACATGGATAATAATGAAAGTTTTAATTTTATACAATAATAAAGATAGCTATAGAAGGGAAAACTTCCCAGTACCTACCTTCTAAAAATGAAGCAAGAGGTAATAATGCAATAAGTAATGTCAGCGTGCATTGGCGTGACATTGAAGTTATTATCCCTTTTAGATTTGCATTTCGTAGAATTTTAAATATAATTAGTAAATATGGAACATGATGAATTTCCAAAGCTTTCTAGAATGTTTGTCTTTTAATTTCTACGCAATTTCGGAATAGTATATAACTTACCATGCATATCCATTGCAACAAATTAGAACAAATATTATGGTTAAGATTCATATATGCCCATACAAGCTAAAAAAATTTAACTTTCCAATAACAGAACTTAAAATAAATAAAAAATAAATAAAATAAGGTTTATGATTGAGCAAAAAGAATTTTCTATAATTTCTACTGAATAAATTAGGTTAACTGTTTACGGAAAAGGATTCAGATGGTGAGAAAACCGAATATTTATGTGTTAGTAATATCCTTAGAACAAAAGCAACCATAAGTTAGTGTTCAGTTGTTAGATACTTTTTTCTGACACACAACATTGTTTTTTGAAAGGAGTGGCTTCATTTTAATAATACAGACCATTTAAATGAGTCATGGAGTATTTGCTACTGCTGCCTAGATGCCACTGATGGCATCAGGAAAACATTGTAATATGAATGGTTTTAAGTTTTTTAGGGAAGTGGTGGTAAAGGAATTTCAACTCAAACTGTTTAAGTTAGAGGTGATTTAGTTCTGGCTCACTGAGAACAAATTAAATGTGCTCGTACAGTCTGAAACCAATACTATTCATTCTGGACTAATGGCTAATTCTGTAATGGTAAGTCAAATAGGCCTCTTCAAACACAAGCCATCCTCATCACACGAAAATTACTAATCAACTGAAGAACACCTAGTAAAATTAGGTTGTCGTTAATCATTGTAAATATGCTAGGTTTCGCCACATGCGACAGATTTGATAGCTAATGTAATTAGTAAATATCCTAAAATCCATTGACTGACTTGTGCTTGACTCCTAATTTACACATAAAATATCATAATTTGGCGATTGCTGAAAGTTAAACATTCGGCATCATGAAGTTATCATTTCTGTCAAGACGTCTGCTTTTTTGAAATATTTATTTGCTTGAATTCCCTTACACATATTCGTTTAAATAACCTTGTATCTATGATAAGTCGCCGAAAGTCTACCTTTAAAAGATTTTGATCAACCGTCAAGCCTTCAGGAATTGAAAATACAGTTAACACAACATAACAAAGAAAGTCCTTGATATCTACTCGTTCAGTAAAACAGCCAACCAGATATATATTCATTTCTGAATTTAAAGTCAGAAACGTTTACAATCCGTGACATAAGGTTAGAGATCGCTTAATATGACTGCAAGAAGGAAAAGGCAGATGCTCTTTAAATACTTTGATGTACTGCGGGTTAATTTACAACCTAATTCTCCGCAGCACTAAGACCTGATTCCTCAACTGTGATATTTAATTAAGTTACAACTTAAGTGATTTTGTTATAAAAGCATAATGGAATAAAAAGCCAAAGCAGTCCGTATATATTAGTTGAAACATTAAAAATTTAAATAATTCATCAAAACACTATGGTCGGTCTGATGCTGTGTTGAAACAGGCCGATTTGCAGCAACATAAAATTCTTATTCTGATTATCAAACTTGTCTTAAACTAAGATAATGAAAGCATTAAAACAAGAACAATATACTAAAATATACCTAATACATATTCAGTCAACAAAAAGACACGAGCTGAAAGTATACTGTGTGATTTTACTGTGGTGCAGCACGGAAACACATTTGACATTTGAAAGTAGAGCAAACACTAAGCATTTAAACAAAGATTGGCATTCTATCGACTATTTTAATGAGGCCTGTTCTGATCCAAGAAATCATACCAAAATAGCCGTGAAATTCTGATATAAGTAATAGATCTATACATTCCGTATTTTCTTATTAGACTAGACAATACACAATTCAATACTAATAATACAATTAGAGTAACTACTGCCGTAAGTTTTGTTGCTATACTATTTGAAAAACAAAGTCTATGGGGTAAATTATCTGGTTTGGGGGATAAAATGACTTAAATGTGAAGACAGTGGATTCACTGTTGTACTCCAGAGGGTAACAATCTCTAGGAAAGCGTTACTAATCAAACAAACGTTTCCGGCTTTGACAACTTTATTATGATATTCACACATAAGAAGTTGTCTATAGAGACGCTTGTGGGTGAAAGTAATATCATGTAGTGTAATCTAGGGTCACCGAAATGCAATTAGGGATAGATATTATGATTCCTGTTAGTAGTGTTTTTTTGGGCACATGCACAGTTCATTCTCTTCTCTAAATTTCATTCTGGATGGTTCCACGATTGTATATAGCCCCTAAAACCTTCCTCATATTATTTCCTCTATGCCACTCTTGAACGCTCAATTTGTCGTTTTGCATTCTGGTTCCATTCGAGAGCGTCCGACGATTTCCTAGGCATGTATCCACTCCATCGCCATTCTCTCCAGCGTATTTGCAAGTTAAGTAAAAAGATATTGGTTTGCTCATCAACACAGCTTCTTGTGCCTGACAGGTATCTGTTCTTCAGCATGGATCCAAGACAGCTGCTGATAAGAGTCTGCAGCCCGATGGAAATTCTTTTGATGACACGCTAGGTCTCTAGACCATGCAGAAGAATTTGTTTCACATTAGTGCTAAAGACCCCAATCATATCCTTCATGTTGGCTGTAGCAGATTTCCGCACTAGTCCGGATTAATGAATGTGTGGCTCGCCTCTCTCACCCTGGTCTCGATATCATTATCTTTGGCACCAGTAGGTGAGTCGACTTTCTTCAAATTTCTTCCGCTGTTAGCAACTAGTGTTTGTTGCTGTTTTTGGTTACATAACTTCCTTGGCTGTGTCATCTTTATATTCACCTGAAACCTTGTTATCGTTGTTTCTTCTGCTAATGCATTGATTTTGCTCCAATTGGCGAATATGTGTACATCAAATATGACCACCAATGATTTCAAGATACCTTATCTTCCGACCGAAACAATAATAATAATAGGAACGTGGAGCATACGTACAATGCATTAGGCTGGTAAAGCTGCCCAGGTAGCCTAAGAAATAAAATTTTATGCGATAAGAGTGCTCGGACACCACGAAAGCAGGTGGAATGGTTGTGGACTAGCCAAGCTATCATTTGAAGAGCCAATGATTTACTACGGCCACATGGGCGACAATCACAAGCACAATGGGGGCCTAGCTATCATGATACCACCAACAGCAGCTAAAGCTTTTATGCGGTAGGTAACAATTTCACAACAAGGTCCGACCTGAAAGGTAGGAAGGAAGCCACCATTTATTCAATGCAACGCGCAGTGCCATAAGCATCTCAGAACAAGAGAAAGATTTCTATAGGCAACTACGAATTGTAATAGATAACATTCCAAACAGGAAGATAAAAGTCCTAAAGGGAAATACGAATGCTAGACTGAAAGCAGACAATGAAATCAGAGAACTCATCATGGATATAGGGACCTTTCGTGAAATGGATAGGAGCGGCGAACTCTTCGCGGACTTCTGCGCCATCAATAATCTGGTAATTGAAAAGGCTTGCACAAACAAGCGTATATACACAAGGCCGCATGAATTTCACCTGATGGGCAGAAAAAGACCAGATAGACTTCATCTTATGTCTGCTTAAAAGGGAGAAACGCCACCTAATGGACACAAAATCAAGAAGCGGAACAGATGTGGGCCCAAACCATTATCTAGTCGAAGGGGTCTTCAAGGTGAAGTTGAAGGCCTTCGAATAAGCTGGAGTTACACCCGGAAACTGAAGGACAAAACTAAAAGAGACACACACGCATGTGGCCATCAGAGAGAGGCAGAAAACACTATACAGGATCACCTAAAAATCTTTTGTGGAAGAACGTTAGTACTACCTAAGTGTGATTTTCAAGGAAACCTGCTTATCAGTCTTAGGACAGAGGAAGATGCGATGCAAAGAATGGTTTTCTGCAGACACCCGAAACTTATACACGAGATGTGGATGGTGAAACAGAAGATGAACTACTGCAGCGACAGACAAAACAAGAGGCTGGATTCATTGTACAGGGTACGTAATAAAGAGGTAAAGGAGGAGACATAAAGTACAAGAAACAATTCTGCGCCGCACTAGCAGTTGAAGCTTAGCAGGCTCCAAGTAAGACAGGCCTCAGAACATAGTGTCAAATAAACAGGTTACCATCCAGCAAAAGGGAAAAATGGTGAAATCAATAAAGAGCGTCAAACAAACCTAATTACAAAGGAGGAGAGGCAGACAAATGAAACAAAGTGCTGATCACTTCAAAGAACTCTTGGGTTGACAACCACTTGCAAATCGTCCAGGAAAGCCGCCAACAACACGCGCACAGCTACCAGTGTTGAATGCAGCCAAGCTAGTGAATTCCCGAAAGGCAGGAAGTCCAGACGCCACTCCCACTGAAAAATTGTAAGTGGACCCAGACACTGCGGTGGATATCCATGCGCCACTGCTGCAGAGGATAAAGAAAGAAGACAAGGCATCCCTCGTTTACTAGAATGGAAACATAAGCCATTGAGAGAACTAGCGTGTCACATGTAAAATGTATTTATTTACGTCATTATCATCAGACTGAAAGGTGCTCCGGATTCAAAACTCCAGCCGAAACAAGCTGAATTCAGGGTAGGCCAATTACGTTCAGATCAGATTGCAATTGTGCACATCGCCATTGAATAAACGATAAAATCGCGTTTGAAACTTTGCCTCAGCTCCCTTGACTTTAGAAAGGCCATCGACATCGTTGACTGAGAAATAACTTAGAGACTACTTTAAAACTATGGAGTTCGTCGAATTATCATTAACTAAACTTAACAACAATCTGACGATGCCATGCGTCAGGTGACCCTTAACAGAAAACTTGGGTGTACGAAGTGAATACAGGAATATAACAAAGACCGCCTATTTTTTATTTATTTTTTATCACAGCTTGATTCCACACTGTATTTTTGGTACAAGTATGGAATTCTCAGCATGGATATCGGTAGCCCGAATTTTGCAGGCCGACCATAGATATCAGGTGTGCGCCGGCAGGGGATCGAACCTCGGAACATGTGCATGGTCGGCGAGAGTCCTAACCACTGTGCCACCGATGCACCCATGATATTCCTGATTGTAGAAGCTGGAATAAAGGAAAGAACGCGCGCCGGAATTTGGAAAACAGGAGTGCGTTGGGCCATCAGAAATAAGACTCTAGAGGATCCGGATGTCGCGGATAATTTATGTTTAATGTCACAAAAACTCCAAGACCTGCAGCCGAGAACCAGCAAACTTGGAGAACAGGCAGACAGAGAACACTTGACTTCAAGTGAACATGGACAAGACAGAGCTGATGAAGATAACCAACTAACTGGCACCAATCCTCATCACTGGAAAACAATTGAAAGAGGTAAATTTCCACACTTATCTGGGCAGCGTCTTTCCAACCTCAGCTAGTTGGATGGATGAAGATGTCAAAGCAAGAATCAGAAAGGCAGGGTACACCTTCATCACTCTGAAACCAGTTTAGGATTCTTTTGAAGTCCAGCGCAAAGAAACAAATCAGAAGCGGTGTCAAACCAGTCACTTTTTCTTTATGGGTTGGAAACTTGCACTGGACGCTATGAAAAGCTCTCCCAACAGGTTGCATAATTTTATCAACGGTAGACTCCAGTGTCTTCATATTAAAGATCGAATGGCAAGAGAAGATTAGCAACAAGAAACTAAGGGAGTAAACTAACCAAGAAACTTTCGCACCTCAAATACTTACGGGAAAATGGAGATGAATAGGGCGAATGCTACTGAGGAGCCCAGCGAATGACATCGCCCATAAGGCCATCACTCCATCTAAACCCGAGTAGGAAACTACGAGTTCAGCATCCGAAGGTGGAGCACGAACGAAGAGAAGACGAAAGATCATTGGAAACAACGGGGTCAGCTCAAGAAGATAATAGGGAGTCGCAGAAAAGTGTAATCTTGGTGACTAAACCCCATTTTACACTCAGAACATTGGGAAAAATAACGAAAGTGTCAGTCACGTCTCGTAAACCGTTAATGCCCAGCTCTTGCTACGCTCGGGCCCACGCTGTTCATTGAAGTTTTCAGAAACGCTTAGTAATAACGGACGAAAAAACCAAAACACCGATTGGCCGCTTGAGAATTCTTTATTGTAACACCAACATATAAAAATAATGTTTTTACTAGGGTCTGTGAACAAATATTACAATAATAAATCACAAGATTACTTCTGACGGTTTATTGCTGACTCCTTTCTGAACAGCGACCGATGAGACGATGACTGTCGTATTGATGCCTCCGCGAAAATTGGGGAAGTTGATTTTGAGCAAACAACCAAGAATTGATCGTTCAATCTTCAACTACATTGACAGTATTATATACTGGATTACGTTATAACTAAGCGTTTCTGAAAACTTCAATGAACAGCGTGGGCCCGAGCGTAGCAAGAGCTGGGCATTAACGGTTTACGAGACGTGGCTGACAGTTTTTGACGGTAGAAACAGATTCTGGCGGATTCAGATAGCTGGTAACAGTTTGAATAGTCACCGTTCATCTTTCCTGGTGCCGGTCAAGTCCTATTTGAACAAGCAATATCTGGAACATTTTTGGAATTGGGTCAAGTTCAACAATGCCTGGGTCAAAGAAGGGACAGAGTGTCTTGGATGCAAACAGGAAAGTAAATCATGGTGACTTGTCTGTTACTTGTAACGATGTGTCTGATGTTAAGCATGACATGGTTGATGTTACTGTTTCGCCGTTCAGGGATTATAGGAACATCAAACTCCCTAAATTTGAACCACGATGTTTTGATGGAAACCCGGCTGATTATTTACAATTTGTGAAGGAGTTTGAGGTCATGCTGAGTGGTGTTTTATTAACTGATGAAATGAAATTGATGTATTTGATGAGGTATTGCACTGGAGATGCTGCAAGAGCTATACAGTGCTGTAAGCTCATGCCCCCTAATGAGGGATACGCTGAGGCTATGAGCATATTACGTCAAAGGTTTGGAAGACCTTCGATGATTGTAAGGAACGTATACGAAGCTGTCAAAGGTAACGGCAGTCAACTTCAAGATGACTCCAAGGCACTTACTGAGTTTTTAGATAATCTTATGACTTATAAGAATACCTTGATTTCTATGAATTGCATGAGTGACCTCAACTCGAGTTTTATACTAGAAGTAATAGCAAGAAGCCTACCTACTCGACTGCAAAGGAAGTGGGTGAAGATAAGCTCCCGTATGGAGGATGAGGGTATCGAGCCAAAGTTTGATGATATCCTGAAACTAGTAAAAGATAGTGTCAATCAATCTATGAGCAAGTTTGCCAGTATATTGAATCTCACCCCTAGAATAGAGCAGTCTGAGAGCAAAATGCAATCATTGATGACGAGTAGGCCTCAGAGAGGTGGATATCGAGAAGGCTCCATGATGTCTAGTAATGCATATAGACCTAGTGAGTGTAACAGGTTTCGTAGTACATCCTCAACAGATAAGTTACAAGATGCAAGACAAACACGGTTGTGTTTTACACGTTTGCAAGAGGTGCATACAAAGGTGAACTGTGAACCAGTAAGCAAGTTCAGTGATAAGCTAAATGTAAACTCCAGGCCTGACTCCGAATTGTGTGACGATAACGGTGCGGTCAAGAAGTCTGTAGTTGCAACTGGTAAGCCATTGTTGAATAGAGTGTCACGGAAGAGAGTTACAGCTTCAGAGGATAGTTCTGACTCCGTAAGTTTACAAGGTATTACTAGTCAGAGTGAAGATATAAAACCTTTAAGGATTTGTGAGGAGGAACCAAAATTGTCTACTTCTGTTATTAAAGAGTTTGAAAATGATGAAATTGACGGTAAAGTGAATATTCGTGATAATGATCATGATAGTGCACATTTGTCTTTGGTTGATCATGATGAGATGAGGGATATGCCTACTACTGCTAAGTTGAACAAAGTTTCTGTACAACTTGAACGTGAAGTAGAAATAAATGCAGGTGCAGTTGCAGAAGGCATGCATACTTGTGAGACCGTCAGTGTGATTGATCAGCATGTAGCCCACCTATCATCAGATGCTAGTGCTAAACCTGAGCTGATAGTAAAAGACAGCAGTGGTGGTGGTCTTGCAGGTAGACAAATTTCTGAAAGCCGAGCAACAACAGCTTTTGATCCACCGCTAACTTCATCAACTGATATCAATCAGTCGTCGTTGGTGCTGTCATCCACAATGAAACAGACGCCCATCAACTCAAGTATCTTGTGCAATGACTATGCTAGTATCAGTCCGTTTGAAGAGACGAAAGATACTGGTCAGTTTAGTGAGGATAAGCCAAGTGTAAACGAGAGAGTAATTGTTAAATTGACTTGCATGAATAAAGGCATTTCTAGTTTCAAGTTACTATTTGAATGTTATTATCTTTGGTGTAAATTACTCTGTGCCTTCGCTTGGTTGACCAGATACGTCGTGTATTTGTTCGTCATCTATATTCTACGATACAATGACATGAGCGTGTTACCGTTCAGATTTGAGGATATAGCTGATAGGAGGAAGTCAGCAAATGAACTCTGCGATGATTTTCCAACCTAGAGCGTCAACCTGAGAAGGGTTGTAGGCGTACTGCTGTAAGTCCTACAATTCTTCAAAGGGTAGCGCATCAATGAGCAGTCCAATGTGCTGGTGTGTGATTTTGTACATATGTTCATTTGTATATACTGAATTGATATCATCTGTCATCTAGCTGTTGGTAATTCTGTTTGTGTCCGGACGACTTCCACTTGGATCATCAACCTGAGAAGGAATGTAGGCGTACTGCTGTAAGTCCTACAGTTCTTCAAGGGTAGTTTGTCGTGCCAGAATCCACAACATTTGATGTGTGATTGTACATATGTTTGTGTTAAATAATTGTGTGAGTTCCAATTATTGTAATTGTTGGTTAATCTTGTTTGTGTCCGGACATTCCACAACTTACAATCGTCAACCTGTGAAGGGTTGTAGGCGTACTGGTGTAAGTCCTGCAGTCCTTCAAAGGAATTCCATCAAGACATGAACTGCGAGTTTGTGTGTACTGTTTGTATATACGTGTGGTGTGTCATATCAATTGGTGTTTTTGGATTCATTGTGTTTACTCGTTGTTTTCGTACCTTGTTTTTATTGCATAATTTTGTTAAAATTTTCGTCGTGATTACTTCTGAAGTTGTGTCCACTCTTCTACATCCATGAATGAATTGATTGATGTTAAGGACAGCAGATGGGTCGTATACGCCGGGGAGGCTAGGCTATTGCTGAGAATGAAATGCACACGGAGATAATTGTTAGCTGTGGTCTCACACGCCGGGGAGAAAGAGTGTAAACGACTGAGGCTTGCATGCGTCACCGCTACTAGAACTGAGGCAGAATGAGTGACAAGCGATTTCAGTGGTAATTGGTGGTGAGTAGATAAGAGGATGAGCGTAGAGTATCATGAGTTGGTGCTATGGTCACGTTGCATTCTGCAAGAGTCATTCTAGCAAGTGGCGATTTTGTTGCAAGATGTCAATAGGATGTCTCTGTCTGGAGGCACAGGTCGTCAGCGATGTGTGAGATTGTGCTGTGAGTATGCGTGCTGTATGTTGGCTTTTCTGTTTGTTTTCCATTTCAGCTCTGTCCGTGTGACCCAGGTTCTCGCAATGGCATCCAAGTCAACGTGTATTTGTCGTGAAGAAAAAAGGGTTGGATCCGTATTTTGCCGGGGAGTGTCAATGGAGTTGAAGATTGAACGATCAATTCTTGGTTGTTTGCTCAAAATCAACTTCCCCAATTTTCGCGGAGGCATCAATACGACAGTCATCGTCTCATCGGTCGCTGTTCAGAAAGGAGTCAGCAATAAACCGTCAGAAGTAATCTTGTGATTTATTATTGTAATATTTGTTCACAGACCCTAGTAAAAACATTATTTTTATATGTTGGTGTTACAATAAAGAATTCTCAAGCGGCCAATCGGTGTTTTGGTTTTTTCGTCCGTTATTACTAAGCGTTTCTGAAAACTTCAATGAACAGCGTGGGCCCGAGCGTAGCAAGAGCTGGGCATTAACGGTTTACGGGACGTGGCTGACAAACACTGTTTCTCTGTGTCATACATCTAATAAACATTCTAATAGGTTATTACAGGCATTTCTTTACGCACTTGGCTAATATTATGACTGCACCAGCGGGTCTTCGTTAAGGTGATCGCAAAACTTTGAAAGTGACTTCTGAAGCTCCTCAACACTAGCTTCCTGCAAATGCTGACATGAAGAAAGTTACGGAAATTCAAAGTCTTGATAAGAATGTGTATTGTAGCTTATCTTTACCATACAGAGTGTCATATAAATAATATGGTCACTCACTAAACGATCAAATATTAAGCAGTAAGAAAGTGAGTGGAGAGTAGCTAAATAGGGATTATTGTTTTATGTCTATCATATAGCATTTTCCCTTTTTGAAGCGACGCCACCTGCTTGATTCATTCATTAAATGGGCCAAATATACTATACTATTCTTCTATCAAAATAACTACCCAAATCGCCGACCCACTACTCATAATATTGTAGAAGATTAATGGTGTTCATGAAGCTTTATTTTCCAGAGCACGTCAGAAGGCAAGTGAAGCGAGGAAAACCTGGTCAAACAAATGGAATGGCGTTCACCACTCAAAAGATAAAGAAACCACACTTGGTCACTCATGTCGTCTTTTTGAACCCCTCAGTTATTTGCTACATCTGAGTGACCACAGCATATCCTGTTGCAGAGGCCCTACAGTAGGAAGTTTTCCCTGGCAGTTGGAATCTACTTTAATAGCGATTGATAAATGTCAGATGAACTGAGTCTCTGTAGTTAGCCATCCTAAGCATTCTCCCCACCCCAAAGTATGTACACAATGAACTGCGACAGGATTCGTTTAGCCGATGAGTAAGATGCTTCGGAGGTTTGTGAGCTTATTACTCCAGAGTCTGCACAGATGCATTTTATCTCACACACTGTATGCATCAACTGCTCGTACTTATAGCAGAAGTCTACCATTGGATATGAAGTTTCAGGATTCCACGCACGTCTTCATACATCGTGATTATGTTTGAAAGTGCCTAGAAACTCCCTATGGTAGTTCATTCAGAGTTATCAGCAGGAAGGCGAATGTTTACGTTATAGGTCGTGCAGGATAGCAAGGTACAATGAACATTGATTGCTAGTCCGACAGTTACACAACTGCCACTATACGTGTGCCGCGTCGTGGTCTGAAACTCTCAAGTGATGTGTATAAAGCAGAAAAACCGGGCTTGATGATGTTGTCAGGTTTCTAGACAACCACATTCCCACACACAATAATCAGCTTGAATTTCACCCAGGTTGTCAATCAGCCATATTTCAGTTTGAAATTGTACCCTGAATAGTGAACTACAATTGAATCTAAACTCAACTATATTTTGGGAAGGTATAATACCATTCCAAACATGACACGTCATCTCAAAAGACAGTTTAAAACGGGTGAATTCAAAAGATTTGGCTTTCTGAGCTGAGCAGAAACATCGTTCATGAACTTCATCCCAAAGGGATGTGAAATGGGCAAGTTATTTTTCATCCAATTAAATTTAGTTGTTCAACAATAAACTTAAAAGTATTACTTACGGGGTGCATTCCGAATAGCTCAGTTATCCTCACGGTGACTCTAAACTATAGCAGCGCGGGATGAAACTGCCTAATGAACGGATTAATGACCTTGAGCAACCAGTCGTCTACGTCCATAGTATATAGGCGGAATTATCGATGCTGTAGACGAACCACGTAGCAAATTTCTAGTAATAAAATGCTCCTTAGAAAACAGGCTAATTGAAAGACAGGAAAACTGTAGCCAACTGTCATCCATGGGCTGTATTAACAACTTAATCAATGATGAGGATGATTTTGTTGATCTTTCTGATGCGACTCCCACAAATTCCATCGACAGTCTCTGGATTCGCCGAAAGAACAGAATCAGAACGGTAAATAGGTCAAAAAAGCGATGATTTAACGTCATCTCGACGAATTTATGTACAGGAAGTGGTTCAACCTAATTACTATGAGAAAGTGGGTTTTTCAAGTATTGGTTTGTAAGGTTTTGGTTGATTGGTCACATTGTGATGAGAGCAGGCTGCTAACCAACTGGTAGACATTAATCTACGTCAATGTCTAGGTCACTAATATTGGCCGTGAGAAAATATGAACAAGGCTAATTCAACAACCAATCACAGCAGACTCAAACGTGGGCAAATATGATTCGCAGATAGATGGCTCCACTTTCCGAGAAACTGGAAAACAACCAATCAGAAGACTGCGTTCGTCTACTCGAATAAGCTATGATAATGTACATGAAATATGTATAAATACGTGCTGATTTCTATAGTAAAATGAGCTGTTGCCGGCCCTTGTCTTCTGCTGTTACAACAGGATTTTATCATCAGCTGACATTGGTTAGGGAACCATTAGAAAACCTGGGAGTACTGCACAGCCGTCTCGCCCTAGTTTGGGACTCTTCATCCGTACGCACCTACCTGGAGTTCTAGTGGCAAGTCGTGACCAGTGGGGTGCAGCATGTCGGGTGCGAGGACAAATGCTCACCGAAGACATTGACTAGCGTTTGCGCTATATCGTGAATAGGCATAAGTTAGAATTCATGGGTTGGCCATTGGATCGGGTCCCAGTGGCTTAATGGTTTACGAGCTCGCCTTGTAACCAGAAGGTCCTGGGTTCGAACCCTGGTGGGTGCGTGCTGATGAAGAGTCCCATACTAGGACGAAACAGCTGTCCAGTACTCCCAGATGGCTTTCCAATGGTCCTCTATCCAATGTAAGCGCTCATGATGAAATCCTGTAACCAAATTGAGTTTTCCCTAGAGCATACACAAGAAAGTTATCCTAAGTAACTGCTTTTTAACATCACTTTTATACAAACAAATTTTCAAATTACGCACTTATATTCTGGACACATCTGATTGGTCAACGGAGATTTGTCAAGGTTTTCGTTAGTAAGTTTCATTTTGGGTTGCTGTACTTTAGAATAACCATTCTGATTTAATTGATTTATTTGTCAGATACTCGAATATTATACAAGGAAAAGAAATATGAAGGAAAGCATACGGACAATTGAAACATTTATTTGTTTACAAGATCATAATTATTCTACGCTTCTTTTACTGTATTCCACATTCTCGCTATCCATCAAAAGCGCTCAGTCATTCCTCATATCAATCAAACAGAAAAATAAATAATTTGGAATTCAATGTTCAATAAGTCAAATTGTACATTGAACAATGTCGGTCAATAAAAGATTATTTCAAAAAAAGTCATTATATCACAGAAAGAGAGAAAGTAAACGGTCTTTGATATCGTTTAAAATATGTGTACATTTAAAAAAAGGAGCCAAACTTGTTTTATTGTTTAACAGGTAGTTTAAACGATGATATATGCACTGGTTCCCCGGGTAATTTAATTAACTTTTTCAGTAAATTCAACTTTTTCATTAATGCAGAATCTGATTCAACTTCATATAATACAGTTAAATTTGATATCATCACATCGTGTAGACAAAATCGACGAGATTGTGTATTATCTATAGAAGGCATTAATGGTAGACTTTGGTTAGTTAATCCAATTGTTGTTAACTTTTCTAAGGCTTCAATTGATTCAGTTAATTGTCCAAGATATAAACCACAAATGGCTAAATTATTAGCAGCCTAAAAATTGTAAGATAAGAAGAAAAGGCATTCAGCAAGGATGAAAGTATTACATATATACACACGATACATATATAAGTAGGCATAAAGTAAATGTGCTACACAACACAATACAATAAGATGGTATGTACTTCAAATTGTTATGAGTTAATCCAATACTAGAGTTTGTTGGCGCCGGATGGAGAAAGTCACCTAAACACTACAAACAGCCATTTCACTCATTTTGGACCATATTCATAAGTAGTGGTATGCGAGCTCCAGTTACACACCGTTAGTTAATATTTTGAAATCTCTTAACAGTGTGTTCCTATAGGCCAACCGAACAACTGTAATGTGAGTGAATCAATTACAATTTATATATCATGTGTTAATTTGCAGAGAGTTGATTGGTTACAGGGTTTCATCAGGGGCTAGCATCAAATAGGGAACCCTTGGAAACGAGCACTGGAGTACTGAACAGCATCTTCATCAGACTAGTTTGAGACTCATCACAACCAGTACGCACCCATCCCACTGCCGCGGTTCAAACCAAGGATCTCCCAGTTACAAAGCCAACTCGTAGACTATTCCAGACACTGAGATTAATCTGACGCCCACTAGTGACTGGCTATAGGGTGGAGTTCTTTTCTGAGAAGTAGTGACCAGTGTGGTTCGCGCTAAAACCACTAACTGGTAGAAGTTCCAGCCACTGGCTGGCCATGCAGCCATGAAGCAGATGTATTGCATCCACTCTCTGTAATCTTCTAGATCCACTAAGTCCTGATGATTCTCCGTGTAATTATTCTTTATCCCATACATTTTAGTCCACTATACATCTTTTACTCTATGTTCATGTATTATATACAGTCTCATAATTTGAATTCTTGAACTTCTGTCCAAAGTTCTACACGAAAACTCATTCTGTTAGTAAGAAACAATATCAAACTGAAAACTAGTGAAAGACAAGTAGAATAGGTCAACCATCTTCTGATATTATGCACTTACACAGAAATCAATTAACAATTCTATGCAATGTTAAGCACACAATGAGTACTGCCAATTTTTGCAAACAACCAGATTACTACTCTTAATCAACTAATTAAAATTCAAAGGGGGAGAAGTTAAAGTGTCAAGACCTTGACCTTCACAAGAACCAATCAAATTTAGCGAACGCTATGAAAGGTGATTCCATAATCAAAATCATACCTGTCTTTTTGGATTCCGCAGGAGTACATACAGTATTCCACTTATTCCCTAGGTACTCTTTTTTTGTAAATCTATATATTGTTAGATAGGGTTATAGTTTCTAAGATTAGGGTTAAGGCTAGGATAGGGATAGGTTAAAGAAAAGTGTCGAAAATATTAATAGATCTGATCTACAGTCATCTGGATGGATATATCTATTGCACATAGTATGACTTCTTCATCGGTTAACCGTGTATTGACTAAGGGACATTCTTACAACACATTAACGATAATTATCCAGAGGAATACCATGTTTGCCAAGTTTTCCAATGCATTTTTTTTAACAATTATGAGACTTTTATTCATCTGAGTTCTGATTGGTTACAGGATCTCATCACAAGCTGATATCGGATCGGTTACAGAACCACTGGAAAACCAGCACTCAAGTAGTGGATAGTCAGCTGTTTCATCAGCCTAGTTTCAGACTCTTCAGCAGTACGCACTCACCCCACCGCGGACTTTCTGGCCCCTGACCTTCAAGTTACAAGGTGAGTTAAGCTAGGTGAATATTCAGCCACTGGGACCCACCAATCAAATGGTCAGTCCATGAATTCCAACTTCTACAAGTTCCCCAAACAGCGCGACTGGTACTAGCCACTGTCGTCACTAGGGTGTACCCCCTTGATCATGGTCATGACTGTTGTCCAGTACTCTCAGGCTTTCTAATGCTTCACTAACCGATGTCAGCTCATGATGAAATTCTGTAATTACGGGAATCCCTACAAACTAACTCTTGAATTCTGATTGGTTGCCCAAGGTCACTGTGATTTTTCACCACGATAGATTAACTTCGCTGTCAATGGAATACATTCCCTAGATATTGGGATACAGTACAACCATTATTTGATATTATCAGTGAATAACTGTCATTACATCTAATATGAATAACACTAACAGACAAAAAAAGTCATTACAATTTGAGAACACCTCGTCAATGTTTCTTGATTTCAAATTGATCTTTACTTAATCTGAAATCATCAAAAAAGATTAATCAGGACGAAAGTTATTTGTTCGACTTACAGCCACATTTGTAGGATCTAAGCGTAAAACTTCCACAAAGAGTTTTTTAGCTTCTTGATATTCACCTTTAGCAATGCATAGCAAACCACTGAGAGAAAAAAATAATAACAAAGTTAAATATTAGTCGCATAGAATTTGTATTCAGACTTATTTCTATAGAAGACAAATGAAGATCTACAATTTGCAGTATTCAAGAGTCTGCTTGGACAGCTACTTAAAACTTGGGTTGCTGAAGACCTCCATCAATGTATTGCAAATAATTTCCCTTATTCAGTTTCTTTAACTCTAGTAAAATATAATCTCTAATGGTGTTGTTTACTATGGCGAGTATTTAAAACCTGAGGTTCGCAAGTCTACTATACTAAACATGGAGAAAAGCATTATCCTTGATGACAGGATATCCCAGTACATGATATGACCATTCCTGAGTGGTGTCCTCGGTTCACAAAATGTACTTCTGGACAATTTATAATTGGCATTCAACAAAATGTCATAAATTGATGATATTAGATGGTTGGAGGCAATCCGCCACAGGAAGACTCACTTGACCTAAGTTTTGTGCTAGTTGGCACTGACCAGTTAGCAAGGCGTATCGGCAACCACCTTGAAGGAACTCACGTCCCTTCTGAGATTCGAACCCACGTCACCCAGTGCTGCCAAAGAGAGGACTAGACACATTACACTAGTTACTAGTGTCAAATCAAAATGTCGTCATGTATTTTTTGAAGGAGGCAAGGAAAAGATGTCATAATGGATTGGTTTGCGCTTCAGGTTAGATAGAATTGTTCGTGGAAAGTACCCATATGGATATTAGAAAGAAGAGAACAAGAAGTTCAGCAAAGATGGCGATCGTTTCGGGCGATTTCATTCTCAAAAGCAGCTGAACAATCGCATTTATATAGATTATTTTACATGGATACAATTATTATTTGTCTAATTTCACATAGTAACGAAGGTGAATCGCATTAGAAAAATCTGCAGCAGCGATTGCATGGAAGAGGAGCTCCTATTCCTCAAAAATATCCTGGCTCAAAATGGCTACCCGACATGTTTTGTCGAAAAGAGCATGAAACTTAAACCTAAAAAAGAAGAATGCGATTCAGCACCAAAGAAAACGCTGTATCTAAATCTGAATTTCAAGGGAGATTTGGCAGCTGATATCCTGAAGAGGAGAATATCCAGCTCTTTAAAGAAGACCTTCCCTGCAGCAACACTAAGAGTGACATTCTCTAGCCGTCCAATACTTCTAAACAACACGAAGGACAAACTCTCGCATATGACCAATTCAATGTGCATATACCAGTTCACTTGCTCGTGCGGAGCCAGGTACATAGGTCGTTGTATGCGCGTCCTTTCAAAACGTGTTACAGAACACTACCCAGCGTGGCTGCAAAGAGGAGGCACTGGTTCAATCAGAAGTGCCATTATTGAACATCTGGTCAACACCTCCCACAACATCTCAACTGATTCTTTCAAAGTGATTTACAAAGTCAACAGAAACCTACCAAGAGCACTATGTTTCCGGCTTCTTTGTACTGCAGAAGCCGTCGCAATATGTATCGAGAAGCCGGAGCTGTGTGTTTAAAAGAAATTAGTCCAACCTCTACAACTACCATGGACCTAGTTTGATATGTTCCCTTGCTTCCGTCTTTTTTTTCTCTTCTTCGTCTGTTTTGTTCTCGCTTTTTCCTTTAGAGCATTTTCGTTCGCTGTATGTCTGATCCTTAGTCCCTCAGTCTTCATTAGATCCACCTAATTTTTTTCAGTTATAAAATCAGTTATTTTAAGTTTGTTTCCATGCTCCTCCTGATCACACTGGTAATCCGTTTAGAATAACCATTTTACAATTATATTCTAATCCTGTGTAATTTTTTTGTTTCTCTGCCTCTTGTAATCTATATTCACACCTCCTAACTAACATTTCAAGTTGAAAAAATTTTGATTTCAATTTGTTTCCATGCTCATTTTGTTCACACCTGTAATTTTTGTCTCTAAGCCTCTTGTAATTCATATCAAGTTGAAAATAATTATCACCTTTTATTCGACTTGAAATTATTTCTCCAGTTATCAAATATTAATTTTTTTGCATACGTTGTAACTATTTTCTAATCCTATGAAATCTTGTCTTTCTAAACCCCTTGTAATCTTTGTTCGTACCTTTAAACTTTCATAAGAAGTTGAAAATTATTATCCCCTTTGTTACTATGTGGAATTAAACAAATAATAACAATTGTATCCATGTTAACTAATCTATATAAATAAATGCGATTGTACAGCTGCTTTTGAGAATGAAATCGCCCGAAAAGATAGAATTGTGTCACACAATCTACTATCGGTCAGTTAATCTTCTGATTGAAGGTCCTGGACGAAGAGGAAATATCATGTAATAAACTCAGATTAAAATCCTTTACTTTATATAAACATTGTTCAGAATAAAGCTATTTGATATTTGTAAAAAAAACAGCTTTCTACTTTATTAACGCCTTCTTAGATGACGTCATTCTGCAATGAGAAAAAACTCCTTAAAGATGCTTTTTTAATACGAGAAATCCCACTAATTTATGAAATCTTTTAGCGTATTAGCTTGAACCACACAGGGAGTTGCAGACTGTTATTATAGTGGGGGCAGGGGGCAGATTGTTGACGATGACATGGTTTTTGCAATCATTTTGAATAGCACATATTCAGATCCAAAAGTCCCCACTACTCTTTATCTTAATTATTCATTCTCCTATTAAAATTTCTGCCAATTTTACTATCTTATTCCTTTATTCTCTTGTAGTGTAAACTCAGTAAAGAGCGAAAAGGTTCAGCAGCAACTTCATCCTGTTAAAAACAAATACCGTCGCTACTGACACTTCAAAGCTCAACGTTTGAAACCCCTTATGTCCCACTTGGAACACAGACGCTTATTGATTTGGGTGGTCGACTTCCAACCACTAAGTAGTACTGACTCTTTCGAAACCTGCTCCACCTACCGAGGCTTGGGAAATCAGGTAGTTGTGGTTGTCCGAATAACATTTCATGTTAATTTTTTCGGATGAATGACAGAAATAAACTGAACTTTGAACAAAAAATGGTGGTGTTTCAAGTTGACACACTTTGGGGAGGCATATATATTTTTTTATTTATTTAATTTTTTTGATTACGGCTTGATTCCACACAGTATTTTTGGTACAGGTATGGAATTTTCAGCATGTGATATCGGTAGCCCAAATTTTGCAGGCCGACCATAGATATCAGGTGTGCGTCGGCGTGGGCTCAAACCCCGGACCATGTGCATGGTCGGCGAGAGTCCTAACCACTGTGCCACCGACGCACATATATATATATGCCTCCCCAAAGTGTGTCAACTTGAAACACCACCATTTTTTGTTCAAAGTTCAGTTTATTTCTGTCATTCATCCGAAAAAATTAACACGAAATGTTACCTGGACAACCACAACTACCTGGTTTCCCAAGCCTCGGTAGGTGGAGCAGGTTTCGAAAGAGTCAGTACTACTTAGTGGTTGGAAGTCGACCACCCAAATCAATAAGCGTCTGTGTTCCAAGTGGGACATAAGGGGTTTCAAACGTTGAGCTTTGAAGTGTCAGTAGCGACGGTATTTTGTTTTTAACAGGATGAAGTTGCTGCTGAACCTTTTCGCTCTTTACTGAGTTTACACCTACCACCAGCTAAGCGAGATTTATGGGTTCATCAGTTGGGGGGTCGAACCCTGACCATCAACACACACCAATGACCGGTGAGACACAGCCTCACAAATAATAACATAAATAAATATCAGTCCTTATGAAGCATCATTCAACCTTTTGAAATCCTGTGGAAATATCTTTGGAATTTTTTTCTTACAATCACATCATCATAGAGTATTTTGCAATTCATTTAGCCAAGTTATAAGTTGATACAATAGTCAATGAATAATAATACTTCTTGTATGGACACCCTAGTTAGTGATACTGCTTATATGCTTGGACATAATTCAAAACTACTGTATTATATATGTTTATATATATATATATATATATATATATATATATATATATATATATATATATATATATGAATAAAATATGAATACGTGTTAAAAACAACAATCACCTACTTTTGAAAACTTTTCCTTATTAACAGTTGAGTTGAATCATTATTGCACGATGAATCTGTACTACAACAACTACTACTACTACCATTAACAATACCCGATATCGATTTATCAAAATATGCCTTTGCAGTCTCTAAATCACCAAACTAAAGAAAAAGGAAAAAACAAGCATAGAAGGAAATTAACACAACATTATTATTTAAATCAATTTGGATTAGACCGAAGTGCTCGACATCAGGTATCTCAAGTTCTAGGCTCAATAAGTGGTGATCGGGAGGCAGAAAAACACAAGAGAACCAGACAGGCTTTAGAACAGGAAGAGAGGGTACATTAATCATATCTTCACCCTTCAACAGATTATCGACCATAGGCATACCTACTGTCGGCGTCCAGCAATCGTTATATTTTGATAGCACACTAGTAACTAGTGTGACGTGTCTAGTCCTTCTTTGATGCAGACTGAATCCTATCAGTTAGGTTTTGCAATGTGGCCATCATTCTAGGTAGCTCGCCATCACGGTGCCAGAGGAGGTCAGTGGCTATCCCGAATAGCTCAATGGTAACGTCTCTGACTGCAGCACTGGGGTGACGTGAGTTCGAATCTCAGAAGGGATATGAGTTCCTTCAAGGTGGCTGCGGATACGCCTTGCTGATGAGTGCCAACTAGCACGAAACCTAGGTCCAAAGCTTCTTGTGGCTGACTGCCTCCAACTATCTAAAATCGTTGTATTTCTTGACTTAAAGGTGGCATTCGATTCTGTCGACCAAGAGGTGCTATGGAGATGGCCGGCTGTAAAAAGAATGCTGAGAAAATGCATTGCACTGATCAAGGCATCTACTCGAACTCATGCAGCCAATAAAAGCCTACAGAGAGTTGTTACCTGAAGTGATGACAACCACTGGTACTTGTCAGGGATGCCCAATGTTCACATTTCTGTTTAGTTTCATTATAGATGTACTAATGGAATTAATCCTAACTTCTAACTTCAGCGACTCGTGGATTGACTTGCTACCAGGGAATAATTTCGTTGACTTAGAATATGCAGATGATATAGTCTGCTAGGTGAAGACGCTGACAAATCCAGCAGAGTCTTCTGAACACCTTGACCTGCAATCTACGAATGTTTGGCATGCGATTCGCTCCAGCCAATGTAAGATGAAGCTAGAGGACTGGACTATAATGACTCCTAGTTTACAAATACGGAGTGAAGTGGTAGACTACGTTGACCGCCTCACTTATTTGGGAAGTTGCATCAGCCAACCCCAACGAAATCTCAGCACCGATACAGGAGGCAAATTTTGCGCCGTCTCTGGCGTAAACGTGATATCTGGCTACTGACCAAAGGGCGGGTGTGCTGCTCATCAGTCCGCTCCATCCTCCTTTACGGCTGACTGTGAGACCTGGTCATTGAGAGTGGAAGATATGAAAAGCTTGGCTAGCTGTCTTTGATCATAGGTGCCTGAGTTCCATCTCCCGTGTGAAATGGTATAATAGGGTGAGCAATATTGAGGTCAGGCGACGAGTACTAGGTGGGTGGGAGCGAAAATCGATAGACGAGGCTGTGAAGTTACATCGGTTGAGAGAGATGGTTAGAACATGTGTTACGTATGCCTAGCCATAGCCTTCCTCGACAACAGACAATGTTATCCACTTACACAGGATGGACTAGGTTGGGAAAGATTGGCTAGTGGTGGTCAAGACAAACCATGGCTACATCAGTCAGTCAATAAAATCCATAACAGTTAGTTTAAGGCAGTGACGTAGGAAGGTGTAGACTTCCTGGTTGGGGTCCTCGGGACGGTAAACACCATTGACTGGAAACAATTGGTGATATGGCTCAAAATCGTTCTCAATGGCTGGCGCAGACGCATCCACTCCTTGTGACTTATAACTTCCAATGAAACTTTATTGTTCTTCGTTATTAGTATTCCTTGTCTCACACCTCTGTTTACTGTCTCTATTATGCATTTCTTGTGCTTTCTTCTCTTGTTTTGTGTGCTACATGGAGAGTGGAGACTTGAACTGTTGCACATCGGTGCAAAGTTCTATATCGAAAACAGACAAACATAAAAGATCATAGGATTTATACTAATAAACGCCCACTCAAATAACACATTCATTATAACCCCAAATAGGCAAACATAAACACTAATGAACTCAACACTCTTACAAATCACTACTCCCATTAATATTACACTAAAATACACAATAGGGTAGTCAGTAGGCTGTTTTTATTCTAAATGCCTTCAAAATGTGACATCCATTAGGGATGTTTACTGTCTGAATTCATATATCTAATCTTCTATATACATTTATCTTCTACAAGATTTCATCGTGAACTGAAGTCAGTTACAGAACCACTGGAAAACTAGCACTCAAGTACTGGACAGCTGTTTTGCCAGACTAGTTTCGGATTCATCATCAGTACACGACCAACCGACTGACAGGGTTCAAATCTAAGACCTTACTGTTACAAGGCGAGTTCGTAGACCATTAAGAGACTGGGACCCACCAATCCAATACCCAAGAAATAACGCGACTGTCACTAATCAATGTCATTGCTGGCGAGTATTTGTCCTCACACCCGACCTGCTGTACCCTACTGGTTCATAATAGATCTTATAAATTTCTCTGGAAAGTCGTTAGTCAGTTGGAAATCAAAGAAATACGATATCAATGTGCATTTTCAAGCAAATTAAAGATTAAAACAAAACCTACCTGTAAATAAATACGTCCGAGTAGACTACAAAATCCTCTAAGTGCAGCTTGATTATCTCTGTGTAAACAAGAAATTTGATGGACAACTTGAATGGCTGATTGATAGTCGAATTTTTGTAGAAAAATTGATAAACAACTAGACAGCAGGCGAATTTCACGACTTTTCCATAAATTCATTGAAGCTGAATTATGATTCATTTATCGTGGATGTCAGATTCGAGTAGGTGCGGGGGGGTAGGGATGAGAAGACAGAATGAAGATAAGAAGAAGACTATTCATTATTCACAGATAAATTATGAATTCTGTTAGGGAGTAAACTATGATATAGTCAAACTAAATGCTGGTTTTCCACTGTGTAACATTCATATTGTCCCTCTTTTCTCTCTCTCTCTCACACACATACCACTGACCACAACTTACCCCTTGAAATCTACACTTTCGCTTCAGCTGTTAGATTTCGTCACGAACCACAGTTATTGTGGTGAGAACTATCTGCTAGTCAAAATTGTAGACACCAATATTTACGTCAATGCTATTTACGTCCCGAATAGGGGTCATGAGAAAAAACAATAACAAAACCTAACCTTGAGGAACTCAACAACCAATCACAGCAGACTTAACGTGTGCAAATATAGTCCGCAGAAATATGACTTAACTTTCTGAGGAACGGTCACAAGTAGTACAGAAAAACCTCCAGCAAGAAAACGACCAATTAGGAAACTTTGCTTCTCTGCTAACAATAACGCTAATAATAATGTACATAAAAATCTATAAATATCTCTTGATTTTCTGAATAGACGATCTGTTGCCTGGCCGTTGTCTTCTGTCGTTATACTATCAGTCAAAAAGATTATTGAAAACCTAGAAGGGAACACTGGACATGGCTGTTTCCTTCTATTTTGGAACTCCTCAAAACACCTTCAGCACCCACGGCTCCGCTAGGGATCCACAGTCTAGGCGGGATCTTTAGGTTACGAGGATGAACTAGCTCGGCAACCATTCACCAGCCACTTCGGTTGGAAGTCAATGACTCGTAAATCCTAACTTGGTCAATTTGTGGCATGGTGCCACCCTAAAATTAATACCTCCATTGAGCATTCACTCCAAATCCCAACATATCGTATAATCGGAATACCAATCTCCAGTTCATTGATGCTTACTGAATGGATATTCTGACGCTGTTGTAGTTAGAAATCGTGGTCAGAGAGTTCCACTATTTCAACGTGAAGTGAGTTATAAATACATAAACATACACATCGCTGAGTTAGTCAATTAGGTTCAGGTTAACCTAAATAGAGAAATCCCTTAAAAATTATTTAAATTAATCCCAGCGTGTTAAGAAAATCAAAACAAGATTTTTCTGAACGTTTCGCTACGTAAGTCACAGCTTCTTTAGCAGATTTATTCGGATTTTTATTAATCCGAATATATCTGCTGAAGAAGCTGTGGCTTACACATTGGAACGTTGTTTTGATTTTCTTAACACGCTGGGATTAATTTAAATAATTTATAATGAATCAATCTGACTCGCTCAAATTATTCCAGGAAGTTCGTAACACCTACGGTCTGGAAAACCTATAATCTAATTAGAGAAATATTCGGGTTATTTAAGGATAGGTCCATGCGATGGTGGTTCAGTGGTTGAACGTTAACCTCACGTGTTCCGGGATGCGATCCCCAGCCGACGCATTCTTAAACCTTACCAAGCCGTAAACAAGGGTGGTTGGGCGTGAGGCCAGCAAACCCACTCCGTAAAAATAAACATCACTACTACCGAAATAATAAATAAGGACAGATTCGGGTTAGGATTGAGCTAGAAGCCTAAACTGCTGTTCTGTGGTGAGAGCTGGCTGTTAGCCAAATTGATAGACAGTAATTTACGTCAATGTTTATGTCCCAAATATTGGTCATGTGAAAACAAGAAAAAAGACTGACTCAACAACCAACCACAGCAGACCTTGCGTAGGCGGATAAAATTACCAAGAGATTATCTGACATTCAAGAAACAGTCACAGAGATGAAAGATTAACTTTCAGTGAGAAGAAACCAATCAGAAGACTGTGTCTTTTTGCCAAAAATAATCGATAATAATGTACAAGAAAATCTATAAATATGTGTTGATTTCGTGAATAAACGATCTGTTGCCTGGCACTTGTCTTCTGTTGCTACAGCTCTAGTGCAACTGCTGATGGATTCGAGTATCTTGGGTGTGTGTGTGTGTGTGTACGTGTCTAAGGTTGAACTCTAATCCATACTAGTACGAAACAGATGTCATATGGTCACTGGTATTCACAAACTCTTCGAGTTGATATACGGTGCTAGTAGCGAAAATAAAGTTAAATCTACACAACTTATGTACACAGAATAATAGCATTAAAAATATACGAATGAATTTAAAAAGACGGGGAGAGGAAATAATAAAATAAAAATCAGTGAACATTTACACTCTCTGTGGCAGGAGGCAACTGATGGTCGCAATCTCCCGCTCTTCGAGTCCATAGTGCCAACTGAATCCTATCAGTCAAGCTTCCGATGTGTCACCAACACCAACCTAGGTGACTCATCATCATGATGCATTTTGAACTGATATGACAGCTCACACTGGGATCTAGGCGGCTTCTTTTTGAGTGACTCAAACATCCAACATTTACCACATCGTAATCGTAATTGGCTGTAAAGGGAATACCGAGAAAATATATTGCACTGATTAAGGCACTCTACTCGTACTCATACAGCCAGGTGAGGGCTTACGGCGAGTTGTCATCTGGACTGGTGACGACTAGTGGTGTCCGTCAAGGATGCCCATTATCCCCTTTTCTATTCAATTTTATCATAGATATACTGATGGACTTAACCCTAAGTGACTTCAGTGACTCAGGGATTGACTTGCTACCTGGGAATAATCTCGTTGACTTAGAATACGCAGACGATATAGTCCTCCTAGGCGACGATTCTGACAAAATGCAGAGTCCTCTACACACCTTGAGCCGCAATCTACGAATGTTTGGCATGCGATTCGCTCCCGCCAAATGCAAGATGATGTTACAGGACTGGACTACATCGACGCCTAGTTTAAAAATAGAAAGTGAAGTGGTAGAGCACGTTGACCGCTTCACTTATTTAGGAAGTACCATCAGCCAGTGCCAACGGGTTGATCTCTGACGAAATCTCAGCACGAATACAGAGGGCTAGTTTCGCATATGCCAGTTTTCGCCGACTCTGGCGTAGACGTGATATCCGACTATCGACCAAAGGGCGAGTGTACTGCTCATCAGCCCTCTCCGTCCTCTTTTGTGGTTGTAAGACTTGGCCATTGAGAGAGGAAGACATGAAAGATTAGCTGTCTTTGATCATAGGTGCCTGCGCTCTATTTCCCGTGTAAAGTGGCATAATAAGGTGAGCAACATTGAGGTTAGGCGTCGAGTTCTAGGTAAACAGGGGAAATCAATCGACGAAGTCGTGAAGCTAGGGGTCAGGCTGAAAAAAGGCTAGCGGAGGTCAAACAAAAACTTGGCTTCACCAGTCAATGAAATCCACAACAGTTGGTCTAAGCCACGTAGGAAGGTGTAGACTTCCAGGCTGGGGTCCTCGGGACGGTAAAAATCTATGGTTGGAAACAATTGGTGACATGGCTCAAAATCGTTCTCAGTGGCGCAGATGCATGCACTCCTTGTGACTTATGATTTCCAATGAAACTGTTTTGTTCTTCGTTATTACCTTCCTTTGTCTCACACCTCTGCTTACTGTCTCTATTATGCTTTTCTTGTACTTTGTTCTCTTGCTTCGCGTGCTACACAGAGTGTGGCGACTTGAACTTCCGCACATATGTGCAAAGTTCTATGTCGAAAACAGACAGACAGACAATCGAATACAAACAAAGTTACAGTAAACCTCTAACCCCACACGATAATCTCCTGCGTCACCTTGGTGTGAATAAGCTGGATTTCAAATCCCTGTTATTTCATAGTATAGTAACATTTCAAGCAGCCAATCAGAGCTGCCTATTACACTGGTGACTTGGCTATATTTTTTTTGGTATGTGTGGAATACGTATTCCCTGAAGTGTGTATTACTGACACAAATTATCAGTAGTATACAAAGAGACGTTCAACGGTACAGATTTGACTCGTGAAAGAGAGCAAGTGAAACAGTTTTGCGGAAAAAAAACATGAAAACAAAGACAAAGAAGCTCAATACGAAAGAAATGGAAGAAGTAAGTAGCATAACACGGAAGACCTGTCTGTGCAAATGATTTCCACATAAGGTGTGCATACTTCCCCTATATATGTGTATATCAAATTGCAAGTTAACATTCCGTTACCAAGTCTCTTGTCTTCTACCGTTACACTCCCACCAAAAAGAAATTGACTAAATTACTCTACAAGCTAAGTGAGTCTTGAAACAAAGTATTTCATTTACTTCGTTGGATCCTCTTCAGCTGCTTCCAAACTTAAAAGCTGACTGTGTAAATATACACAGAATTCTGTCATACTTGTAAGGTTCAGCATGAATTTCGTTAACATAAGCACACACGCTAATACACAGTGTTCAGAAGTTCCACCTGTTTGAGTTATGAAGGAGGTCAAGGTTCAAACAAAATGCAAGCATGCAAAATTAATGGTCAGATATATATATATATATATATTGGAAATTGAGCTGCTGCATTGTCAAGACAAGAGGAGAGAAGTTGATGATGAGTATGGTGAGTTTAACTTAAGTCATAGTAACAAAAATAGTGAATTACATCAAAGCAAACAAAATGGGTGTTAGGGATAAAACTAAAGGATTATGTAATCGATTAGACGTTGAGTCACCAAGGCAAAGAAAGATTAATTAAGCGAATCTTTTTAATCACAGAGTCACTTTAAAATCACAAAGTCAGATTTTAAACGTTTGATAGAGATGGCTTCGGCAAATTTGAGGAGAGTTGAGTTGTACTGTCTATTAATAATCTTGAAGGATTTCCCGCTGCCCACCTGATGACCCATATCAACAAGATGTCTGCTGTAGCACTGCTTAAACCACTGGTTCCCTTGAGAGGTAAACCTTTTGGTACATGTTAAGAGGATCTGAGATACGCCCTCCCTTCTGTTCTGCCGAAGCTGTAACTGCTCCCGCAGATACATATAAATTTGGGTTAACATGGGAAGGATATTTTGATGGACACTAGTAACTAGTGTGATGTGTCAAGTCCTTTCTTTGATGCAGACTCAATTCTATCAGTCAGATTTTGCAATGTGGCCAACATTCTAGGTAGGTAGATAGGTAGGTAGTTGGAGGCAATCGGCAGGAAGCTCACCTGACCTACGTTTCGTGCTAGTTGGCACTCATCAGCAAAGGCGGATCTGCAACCTTGAAGGAACTCATGTCCCTTCTGAGATTCGAATCCGCATCACCCAGTGAGTTCCTTCAAGGTTGTAGATACGCCTCGCTGATGAGTGCCAACTAGCACGAAACCTAGGTCAGGTGGGCTTCCTGTGGCCGATTGCCTTCTACTCTCTAATATGGGAAGGATATCTCTATCAACCTTTGACTGTACCAAAGAATTTGTTGTTCAATGAACGAGAACCAATTTGGTTGCAGGATAGGTTTTAGTTAGACCCACTTTCAATCTTTGGTTGATTATTCCCGGCATGCATGCATTAACACACAACCACACAATATGGTAGGACAGGGTCATAATTCTAAAAAGTAACATAGGTAGGTGGAGAGAGAGGTTGATTACTGAATCTTTGTTCATCGAGTCTACACTCATACCCGAAATATGGAAAATACTACTACCAATCAAATCAAGAGATGGAAAATAATGGAGTTATATAAAAGAATTTAGAAAGTTGTGTGAATACCTTGATATGATTATGAGTGGCAATAAATTGTGCTCGAAACGTGGGGTTATCAGTAAATATTACTGTATAACACTGTGAGACTTTATCAAAATAAATTTTACCACAATGCATAAGTTTTATTCTTATATGCATGGATTATACTTTGAAGGCAACATATTGAACCTACTAAGCAGGTGGTTCTAGGAATTGTGTACTACAAACAAAGGCAAATTTATATTTTCCTCCATTCCTTGCTTTGTTACGAATACAACATAGGGGGCTGCATGCATTTTGAATTTTCTGTAGTCACGTGATATTGATTGTACAGTCATTTAGCTTCAAGCTCAATTTTCCACCTTTTCCGGGCAGCTGAATACCCCACCCCACCCCAGCTAGGCGAGGTTTAAGAGTGCATTGCTGGGGAATCGAACCCTGACCTTCCGCATATTCATGCTGCTGTTACAAAAACCTATCCAACCACCTCCTTGTTGAATAGGTCATACCACGGATAACAGAACCTATAAATAATGATGACATGTGTATGGGACTACAAGCATAGGTAAAAATAAGACTTACTTTGTCGATACACAGGATCTGATTCACTTGTCAAACCGTCTTCTTTAAAACCTTTCTCAAGATTACTTCGAATCTACATAACAAAAATTAAAAGAAGCAAATATGAGAAAGAAAGAATCCTGAGTAAAAATAAGAATTAAACTAACGGGGTATCGATCACAAACAATTAAAGCAAACTGACAACCAGACGAAATCCACTCAGCAAACCTTTGTATGTCATTCTCTAGCCGACGAATGATATAGACACAAACCAAGGATAAGCTAGATGGTTTTGCCACATTTATGTATTGTATTTATCCATTCAACTGCTCCTGCGGTGACAGTTATATTGAGCTTACTAACAGCCAGCCTCTTAGCCAACTTATTACTGAACATCTTCCATTGTAATTTGACAAAGGACTGACAAGAAACTATCCATAGCTGCGTTTCATCACATCTACTTGATAGCGGCCATTTAGTGAAGAAGACGATGGTATTCAAGGTGATCCAACAGAAATCCTGCATACATAGTTTGCTGATAAATGCTAATAAAAAGTTAATTTAGACCAAATTGTGTTTCATTTATTAATTTACTTATGAAGGAAATAAAAGACAAATTCAGCGAAGAAAATAATTCTTTATCAATGAAATCACCTTTCAGAGGCTGTACAGTCGTATTTATACTTTACATTTTTGGTAAATACAAACACAACTGTTCAGCCTCTGAAGATGATTTCGTCAATAAAGAACATTTTCTCCGCTGAATTCGTCTTTTATTTCCTTAATTTAATTTTTTGATTTTTTTAATTATTTTATTTTATTTCTTTTTAATTTTGATTATAGGTTGATGCCACACTGTATTTTTGGTACAGGTATGGAATTTTCAGCATGTGATATCGGTAGCCCAAATTTTGCAGGCCAACCATAGATATCAGGTGTGCGTCGGCAAGGAAATGAAACCTGGACCATGTGCATGGTCGGCGAGAGTCTTAACCACTGTGCCACCGACGCACATGACTCAATGGGTATTTTTGGTAATTTACTTCTAATAAATATTTAACCAGAAGAGCATTTTCTCTTCTCATGAGTTGATTTGTTTTTCGAGTTTGACCACGGATTGATATCAGTTGGAAAACGATTGGAAACCACAGAGTAATGCATAGCTCTTTCACCCCCACTTAAGGGATCATCAGCAGTACGCATCCACTGGAGTTTGAACCCTGGACCTTACCGTTACAGGGCAAGCTAGCTCGTCTCCCTACCATATATAAAAGATATCTCAGAAACCACTGAAAGACTCTTCAAACCTTTAGGTATTGACGTCGCACACAAACCAACAAAATCACTTCACTAAGCCAGTCCTATGTCAACCAAAAGACTCAACAGCGAAGGAAGATAAAACTAACATCATCTACAAAATGAATTGTAACAACTGCTAAAAACACTACAGTGGCCAAAGTGGACGTCCCATTAGTCTTTGTATCCGCGAACATAAGCTAGCCGTCAGAAGACATGATATCCACTTCCTCATATCACTACATACAGAAAACCACGGATATCAATTCGACTAGGGCAACGTTCAAATATTAGACAGAGGAAACACCAAGAATGCTAGAGAATTTTTAGAAGCTTGGCACTCCAATGAATCATCAGTCAATAGACACATCGATAAGAAAGAAACCTCATACACAAAGGGTCAAAGTTTAAGTCAAAGAAGCAATCAGTTCCAATAAAAGTAACCTAGAAGGTGTGAAAACACACAAAAACAACCAATCACGTCCAAGGTCACCCACCAGGAGAGATGATTAATAAACTCGTGGAGAAATCTAAAAGCTCACTTCAACAGATTGAAGTATGCACTGAAGATGTCGCCTAGTAGGGTGATGAAAGCTTTGCAAATCAACTAACTCAGAGAACACAACCACATCAAAATCATCCACCTGAGCTACAAATCTCCTCTATCATATCTAAGCTGGCTGGTATACCATTCAGCCACTGGGACGCGACTCCTCAACAGCCAGCCCAAGAATTTTAACTTCTACCGATTTGTGATGCATTTAGCGCGACGACGAACCAATATCATCGGTGAGAAATTCATCCTCACGCTTGATTTGGTTGGGCCTCACTGGTCACGACTTCTAACTAGAACTCCAGGAAACTCCTTCCTACAGCAAGTCACTAGCGAGCATCAGATTAAATTTCAAGAGCTGGTTTGTAAGGACTACATTTTTTACGAGCTAGACCACGGATTGATAACAGTTAGAGAACCAGAAAGTACCGGAAAGCTGTTTCATCCTGGGTGTTTTGTGAATTATGACCTATTTTGCATACAAAATACACGATTACTAGTTGCAGTTATTATTATACATAAATATGGCATTCAGTTGATTTGAACTGATTCCCTATTTGAGCTGAGACTGACGACCACCAGGTATACTCCCTGACGAGGTTACCACCAACCCCTCCAAATGGATAAAATGACCCTCTCGCGTATATATCATTTCCAGCCGGTCAGCAATTATTCAAGTCAACCAAAAGCATACACACCATCATGACACTTCGTTCGCTCTTTCTTGATTGCCATTTGTGCTATCATACATTATGATGTAACATACATTCCTCGACTTCCACCGAAATTTGTGATGAGCTGCTCACCTCGAACCGTGTAATTTACAAATGACAAATTTAAGTCAGTTCTACTTATAGGCGTATGTTGAAAACCTCAGTTAATTAGACCTGAATTGACTGAAATATGAGCCGGATAGTTATTGTATGAAAGCTGATCGGTCATACACCACCACCACCACCCAGCTGCTCAAGGTGAATCGGGATTCAAAGTCGGGGCCTTTACTGGTTGAGAGTCAAGTAAATGATTGTAAGTTCACATGAATGATGCTCGGGGAGGCTTCGTGTACTATTGAAAGTGTGTGGTCAGTTGCTACTTCCCGGCTGCCCACACCACAGAAGTTGATTGATTCTTCGGGTACACGGAACAGAAAGAGGATTAGTGTTGCTTGACCGCAGAGCCCAGGGGACAACTGTTTGAGGCCAGTCACACACACACACACTGATTTCTTCGTTTGGTTCCGTATTAGTAAACTTACCCCCCGTTACGGACCACCGTAGGGTAAGTCGGGATGTACAGTTTTGGGGTCGACCTTTTCTAACCCCCTCTCTCCAGTGTAGAGAGACAGCATAGCTGGCATCCTGGTCATCTGAGGGAAACACCTCACTGCTGTTACACATCCCTGTTCCCTAGCAGTACAACTTCGCCCACAGACCCCAGCATAGTGTAAAAAAGAAAAAAAAATCTTACACAATGCCGGTAACTGTTTTTAGTCTAATCACAATCCTAACAACCTTCCTGGCATGGTAGGACCTGCAGGAACAATAGTTCCAGTCAGTATAGCTTGTTGGCTCATTGCAATGTGGAAGCCCGACCACCAGGTCAATGTGGCAGCTATCGGCCAGGGTAAGTTCACATAGTCATCATGTACACATATAGGTAGGGAAGATTCACACACGAAAGTATACAAACAGTATTTTAAGAGATATTACAGTTAAATCAAAGTAAATATTGATAATCAATACATACCCGAACAATTATAGCGTGTAAATAATACAAACGATCTAATGCTTCAGTAGGACGATTTAAATGAAACGGTAATTCAGCATGAAGTAATCTTAAGGAGAATGGAATAATAGAACCTAAAGTCAAAAGAAAGTTAACAAATAAAAGTCATATTATACATGAAGTGATTAGCTTAGCATACATTTTATGAAATTCAGTAGAGATGTGGCATAACCTGTAAAACACTTTCAATATAGATGTTTTCTGAAGGAGTTCATTTGATATCATGCGAATACAGCCAGTCGATTTGGAGTACATAGACGATATTGCCATGTAGGGAGGTGTAGACTGGTTGGTTGGTTGGCTAGTTGAGGTCCTCGAGGTGACGGTAAGAACCAATGAAGGTGACTAAAGACAATTGGTGATCATATGGCTCAAAATCCTCGTTGTCAATGACAGTGTAGATGCATCCAATCTATGTCATTTGTCAGTCAAATTCAAGGAAACTCTAGTGTCCTTCCAAATTACCTACTATTCTTTTTCCTTCATACTTCTGTTTATTATCTTTCTCTCCCTTTTGAATCTCTACTCTCTTCTCTTGCTTTGAGTGCTACATGGAACGAGAGTGGCAACTGTAACTGATATACATCTGTGCAAAGTTCCATGTTTAATCCAGTCAGTCAGTTGGTATTATCAAACGGGGCGAGCAAATACGTGAAACAGTGAGGTTATGCATTTTCAATGACTAAAGTAACTGGGACAGGTGTTTAATTCCTACCAAGATATGCACATACAGGCTGCGAGTACCTCAGTTAACGCTGATGTTCACCATACTTTATGTACATCTATCCGTCCGCTTAACTCTTTTTTTTTACTTTCCAACGGGAAATAAAGCTTCACACTAGAGCTTGAGATTTTTGGTAACACTGATGTTTACTTTTACGAGGTGGAGTTGCCGGGACTTCTCTCTTCACCGTTTTTATTACCGGCTAAGAGAGGCTTAGTAGTGAGCGTCCGTCGGCCAAGGATCGAACCTCGAACCACATGCGGGATTGGCAAGTATTCTACTGCGGTACCGCCGACGTACCCACCCGCTTAACTCTGGTCAGTCACAAAGATTCAAGAGTTTGAAAATTCTGACAGTCTACTCCAAAAGGACGATTTGGAGTGAAAACAAAATATTTGATCAAAATAACCTATTCAGTATCCATAATTGAAACAGTTGTACTGTTGTCTCAGATTTTTATTCACATAATAGTACTTAGTTTTCAAGTTAACAACATTTTGTGCCACTACAGTTTAATTCAGAAATAACCCTCATCCAGGCATTAATGAAAACAAAACACGTAGTTCAACGAAGTGTCTCTTTTCGGCGGCGAATTCATTTCCTTAGCTGTACACTCGCAATTATATACAGGTTATTTTGTATGCATGTGTACATTCATGTTGTACAAACAAAAATACAATTGATTATGATTATTTTAACAAAAGGGGGGGGGGAGTGAGAATTAGTAAGTTTTACGTGGAATTAAGTAATACAAAAATGGTCAAGAAAATTGGGTGTTAATGAAACTAGGGTAGTAATAAAGGTGGTGGGTTGTGAGAAACAGTTGTTAAAAAGGACGGACGTAATAATATATCTGAGAGTGAAAAGCCAAGAAAATGAATCCGCTAACAAAAAGAGACTATTCGCTGAATTACGTGTTTTGTTTTCATTAATACCTGGATGGGGACTATATTCATGAGTTAAAACGTAGCAAGGACCCCTGGACAGTCAAGGAACTCAATGAGTTTCTGAGGTACTCTGTGAAACTTGCTGTGGAGAATGCGAAAGTTGGTTTTTCGGAGGATTGAGTCACAAATCATCAGTATCCAAAATGGTTCTGGAAAGTATTGCGACGCAATCAACTGTATATCCAAATATGAAGTCCCTTCGATGTCATGCAATGAATTGTGATGATTCTAACAGATCACGCATCCCTGAACTGTAGTGGAATATTTATCAAACATCCTGAGTAAACGTCAATCATCAAATTATTCATATTATTACGTAACTCCTTTTTAACATCTGTTTGTGACAACTCATCACCTTTATTGTTACCCTAGTTTCATTAACACCCAATTTCTTGGCCGTTTTTGTACTACGTCACTCCACCCTAAACTTACTAATTCTCACTCCCGGCCTCCTTTAGTTAAAATAACCAAACCAACACTTGAATACCAATGAGATGCTCACTGGCGACTGGCCCTATTCAGGTAGGTAGTTACCTGGGTTCCAGTGGGAAGTCGTGACCAGTAGGTCGCAGCTGGTCGGGTGTGAGGACAAATACTCGCCGAAGACATTGGCTAGCGGTCACGCTATGTCGCGAATTGGCAGAAGTTGAATTCAAGGACCATTGGATCGGGTCCCAGTGACTCAACGGTCTACAAGCTGGCTCGCCTTCTAACCAGAAGGTCCTGGGTTCGAATCCCGGTGGGTGCGTACTGATGAAGAGTCCCAAACTAGTTTGACGAAACAGCTGTCCAGTACTCCCAGGTTTTCCAATGGTTCTCTAACTAATGTCAGCTCATGATGAAATCCTGAAACCAATCAAATCCCTACAAACCAACACTTGAATTGTATTTTTGTTTGACAAACTTAATGTACACATACGTACAACATGAACATTAACCAACAAATAAATCATTGATACACTGGTGTCATTTTTCGACAAAGATGTCACGCAAAACTGGGACAAATGCATACATGCAAGGAAATCAGAATCGGTGGTAAAGATAAGTTAAGTTAATGTCTATATAATCGACCAATGAATCCCTAACTAGCAAAACCAGAAGATTGAAATAATAAAATTTAAAAAAATATAAAGGAAATATTACTACCAGAATTTATTCACAAATGTGTGAAGAACCATAGAAAAAATTAGACTAGTAATGAAAGTTACAAAAATAATATAGAATTCAAAGTCCCTGTGATACTGCCGTATTTAGAAGGAACGTCAGAAACCTTACTCAGGATTCTCAATAAGGGCTGGAATTAGGGTGGCAATTAGTTAGAATGATTGACCCTGATAAGTTAATCAACCCAGAAGAAAGCTCAGCCATTGCACTGCATTCATCAGCATATAATTAATTACAAAACAGAGTGGGACAAGATGAAAGTATTAAAAAGTAGTACAGTTAGGTGGAGAGACAGAGAGGTTAATCAGTGAATCTTTGTTTATCGATTCAACACAATACACGTGCAATCGGGATGACACAGCGCCTATACCGAAGATATGGAAATTGGCAAGAAACCACAAGGGGAAGTTGAAGAGACAGACAGAGAGAAAATATACATATGAGAAATTGTGAAGCCATGTGACTAAATTGGTGTGATATGAGTGGCAATAATTTACGCTCGAAACATCATTCAACTATTAACACTGTGAAACTGTGTGTGACCATTAGATCGGGTCCCAGTGACTCAACGGTCTACAAGCTGGCTCGCCTTCTAACCAGAAGGTCCTGTGTTCAAATGCCGATGGATGCCTACCGATGAAAAGTCCCCAACTAGGACGAAACAGCTGTCCAGCACTCCCAGGTTTTCCGGTGGTTCTCTAACTGATGTCAACAACTCATGATGAAATCCTCCATGCAATCAAGCAAAAATCCCTACAAAAACAATACTTGAATATTTGAAAGAAACTTATCTAATATGGAATTTTACATTCGACCACAGTGTCAGATCCTTCGTTTCTAATACTGACGGTTGATTTACTACATCTGAAGAAGTCACAGACTCCTGAAAAGTCAACAAAGTGAGTCATATTCACACGCCATATCAGCTGGCTCGTAATCTAATGTTGATCAAGCTTAAGGGGTTTTCTCGACATTAGATTTACTTGAGACTACAGGAGCAAGAAAATGAAGAAAACACCGCATGTGTTCAAATTCCTACGGGTATGCAGATACTGCTCAATTATCTATGTATGTTGCCAGCAGAGGTATTTTTAAACTGCCAACTTTAACTTGCGCTTTAGACGTTTATGCTTACGACAACAACCAATAACACAGCCAGGAATGTAACTCGGCCGACGGTATCCGAGTGTTCTGTGAAGCCTTTCAAATAATACACTTGGATAATTATACCTCAAGTCTGAATTAGACACATTGGATAAGCTAGAAAATGACTTTAAATTCAATATCTCATGGTCACACATTGACTAGGAATCTCACCGGACCGTGAAGTAGTACTGCAGCGATAGAAGAAAGAGCCAGGCAACAGATCGTTTATTGAGAAAATCAAGAGATATTTATAGATTTGTAAGTGCATTTTTATTAGTGTTATTGCTAGCAGAGAAGCAACCTCTTCTGATTGGTTGTTTTTTTTGCTGTAGGTTATTCTGTCATCTCTTTGTGACCGTTTCTTTGAAGGTCAGGTTATATATCTACTAATGGTATCCGCCCACGCTAAGTCTTCTGTGATTGGTTGTTGAGTTCCTCAAGGTTAGACTGTTATTGTTTAATTTCGTGACACCGATTCAGACGTAAATATTGACGTAAATCAGTGTCTACAATTTCGGCTAGCAGACAGCTCTCACCACAAAACTATGATTGTGAGTACCATGCTCACTGTATCTTCCTTTGTGCTTTAAACAGAAAAGTGGATTTTGTGTAATTAGTTTAATATCGTCAGGGATGATGTACAATAATGGTCATCCATTTGTCAAATTAACACTAACCACCCTAACTTTATTCGCTAAAGTATAAGAACACAGTCGAAGCTAATAAATATAGGCTGACAGTCACATATACATACATATACAAAACCATTCTCTCTCGACTAATTGACTAAAACTAACCTGTTCGTCCAGGATACAATTCAGGTGTATATTCAAAATAAACATTTGGTGCATCTAAATTTTGAAAGGTGGCTAGTTCACGTTCAGCCAGTTCATAATTCCGTGTACGTACTAATAAGGCTAGTCGAGTAAGCCAAATCTAAGAGGAGAAGATAAAGAAAAAACTGAACAAGGAAATATAGGAGAGAGGAAAACACTACTGAATACAATGTATGCGATGTGAAGTAGTCATTTACAGCTTAGTATACCTCTTAGTTTACAGCATTTCATCGTCAGCTGACATTGTTTAAAGAAACAATGGAAAACCAGCATTGAAGTACTGGACAGCCAGCTATTTCACCAGCCTGATCTGGGGCTCTTCGGCAGTACGCACCCACCCCACTGCCATGATTCGAACCTACAACCTTCCGGTTATGAGATGAGCTCATAGATCATTAAGCCATTAGGACCCGTCAATCCAATGTCCAGCCCAAGAATTAAACTTCTGCTAATCCACGCACGATACAGAGCAGTTGGCACTGGCCAATGTCATCGCTGGCGAGCATTCCTCGTCATACGCGACCTGCTGTACCCAACTAGTGACGACTTCATATTAGAACCCAGGTAAATTGGCAGCAGTTGGAATTCATGGGCTGGCGGTAATTCAAGAGTCTTTGATCATAGATGCCTGTGTTCTATCTCCCGTGTGAAGCTGTATAATAGGGTGAGCAATATTGAGGTTACGCGTCGAGTTCTAGGCAAGCAGGGGAAATCAATCGACGAGGCTGTGAAGTTACATCGATTGATATGGTTAGGACATGTGTCACGCATGCCTAGCCATCGCCTCCCTTGACAATCGGCAATGTTAGCTGACATAAGGTCAGGTTGGAAAAGAGCCAGTGGTGGTCAAACCAAAACATGGCTTCATCAGTCAATGAAATTCACAACAGTAAGTTTAAGCCAGCCACGTAGGAAGATAGAGACTTCCTGGTTGGGGTTCTCAGGACGGTAAACACCAATGGCTGGATACAATCGTGTGATATGGCTCAAAATCGTTCTCAATGGCGTAGATGCATCTACTCCTTGTGACTTCTAATGCCCGATGAAACTATTTTGTTCCTTATCATTACTATTCGTTTTGTCTCATATCTCTTTTTACAATCTCTATTTTGAATTTCCTTTTTACTTTCTTTCTCTGGCTTTGTATGCTGAATGAAGTGTGGCGACTCAAACTGCTGCAACATCGGTGCAAAGTTCTGTGTTGAAACAAGTCAGTCGGTCTACAAACTCGCCTTGGAACCGGATGGTCTTGAGTACCCCCCTGGGTGAGTACTGAAGAGCGTCTTAAACTGGACTGACAAAACCGCTCTCCAGTATTCGAGTGCTAGCTTCCAATAGTTCTGTAGCCGATATCAGCTCATGATGAAATCCTGTGACCAATTAAATCTAATCCGTGAAAACCAACAAACACTTGAATATTCACCTTAGTTTACTGATTCTGATATACAAAGAATACCAAATTAAGTCATTTTCCCATCGATATCTAAATATTTTGTTCCACCTGAGGCTTATCATAGACAAAAGGTAACAAAATGACGTTAGGTCAGTAACTCAGGGGATAACGATTTGACATTCGAATGTCAGTGAAGAACACAATCCATGCAAAGATGTACAGTTGATGAGTCTTAGACTGGATGAATTGTCCATCGTGGATTCCTCCAAGTGGAATATCAGGCTTCAACCTCAAGTTTTGAAGTTTCAGTGGCAGTAATGGTGGGTTTTTTCTACAGGTGGAGTTGTTAGTCATACACCCAACATTTTCCCTCTTTATCCGGTTTACTACCGGCTATAAACGAGGTTTAGGAGACAGCCCATCAGTCGGGAATCGAACCCGAACCCTGGGTGTGTGTGGACAGCATTCTCCACTGAACCATCAACTTATTGTAACCTATCATAGTCGTTCATAACTTACAATATAAATAAAAACAAAATGTTTACTTTGAAATAACTACCAACATATATATTTGAAGTACCTTCTCTGACACAAACCAAGTCTTCGGCTGTCAACTGGTCACATTTTTATTTCTCTAACCAAGTGAAGTATACTGTGGTATGAAGGAAAATCTTCCTCTTTCTTATTTATGTCCAAACCAAGTTCACTTTTAACAGACTGATAAACTTTGGGCATTAGGTATATGATATTCATTATAATAAAGGTTTTCTTGTATTTCCCAATGAATGGATGAAAAAGAAAACGATATTGTCGTTGTTGTTTTTACTGACGTTTCGCTATTTAATGCTGCTGCTGCTGCTAATAGCCTTATCAAAGTAGTATTATTAAACCAGAATTCACAAAATCCACTCAGCTTATATACATATAACAACTCAACTTAATCATCGTTCCTAAGAATGGCGCCATTTTTACGTTGTTGTCAAACTGGCCAATTGGTAAAGATAACAAAACCAGGTGTAGATTGATGGATTTGATAAGTGTGTAAACTTGTAAAAGCAGTGTGTGTTTACATAATGAAATTCCTTATGACATTCGAGTTGATTTTGTATTTTTATGCGGGAGGGGAATGTTGTAACCAGGTCAAATTCTGCTTCAGTCCATCACTCCTATTCAGACAACTTGAATTCCATATGATATGAAGGACTTCGGATGTTGTACATTCTTTGTGATTTCTGAAATTTTTCGGGGCTATTTCAATATTGTCAAAATGAGTTTTGTGGCTTGATTCTACAGCGTGTAGACATATGGCTGATGATTTTTCAAGTTTTTCCAGTTCAACTGGGTTTCTGGGTGGTCGACGAGATGCTCCGCGGTGTTCATTTCTTCTGATTTCGATTTCTCGAGATGTTTGTCTGAAGCATATCGCATCTGATTCCAAGTATTTTATTTTATAGACACAATTAGATAGATAATCCTTAGGGATTTGGTCTTTTATGTGGACAAGGTTGCCTTACAGTTTGTCTGATGTTTTGAAGAAAACTCTGATGTTGTGCTTATTGAGTACTCTTCTGATATCATCTGACGTCTCTACTCTATATGGAATGACAACTATTGAGGTCCATATCCTGCAGAATACGTTTTCAACCATACTTAATGTCAGTGTTGATTTTGTTGATGAAGTTCGTTGAGTGGTTGTTTTGCTTGAGAGTGTCAGTAATGTTTGATATTTCTTCTTCTTTTTCTTTCTCATCCGTTGTCATCAAAGATTGTGCTTATCTAAGAAGACTTGAAACAACGACATTGAAATAGCCCTGAAAAATTTCAGAAATCACAAAGAATGTCCAACATCCGAAGTCCTTCATATCATATGGAATTCAAGTTGTCTGAATAGGAGTGATGGACTGAAGCAGAATTTGACCTGGTTGTGACACACCCCTCCCCATCCATGAAGTGACAAAATCAACTTGAATGTCATAAGGAATTTCATTATGTAAACACGCACTGCTTTAACAAGTTTACACACTTATCAAATCCATCAATCTACACCTGGTTTTGTTATCTTTACAATTGGCCAGTTTGACAACAACGTAAAAATGTCGCCATTCTTAGGAACGATGATTAAGTTAAGTTGTTATATATATATAAGCTGAGTGGATTTTGTGAATTCTGGTTTAATAATACTACTTTGATAAGGCTATTAGCAGCAGCAGCATTAAATAGCGAAACGTCAGTAAAAACAACGACAATATCGTTTTCTTTTTCATCCATTCATTGGGAAATACAAAAAATCTTCCTCTTCCCTAATTGCTGAAGTTGGAATCCCTCAAAGTGGGCGGTGTTCTCTCTCTCTCTCTGCTTTTCATTCTTCTTACATGGCTTACCTCTTCCGAATGAAATTGATTTCAGTAAATATGTTGATGATCTGGTTGTTGTAAACTGAATAGCCTAATGCAAAATGTCGACCAATGGTCTACGCTAAACGGTTTTACCTTAAATTCCTTTAAACGTCAAACAGTTAACTTCACCTTCGGGTAGAAATGTGATCACAAGATGCTTGTAACATAGAGGGCTTGGAATAGTTTTATCCCCTGGAATCACTCAACTTCTACTTTTACCATTTTACTAACTCTTGCATCTTACCTACTTTACTTTACTGCTCTCCCCCTTAGTCTTTCCTGGGCTCATCAAAATAGACCATGTCATATGGTGAAGGGTATTAAAGGTTGTCAGCAGGGCAGGGCAGGGCAGGTAAATGGTATACCACCAAGTCAGCCAGCTTATTACTATTGTAGTCGACAGACACCTGAACTCTTGTGATAAATGATCTAAATCCATGTAGTCTGACTCTGAACACATCAACCTCGCTACTCACAACTACCCCATTATAGGAGATTATATGCTCGTACAGGCAAGTATAAAACTCCTATTTGGCCCGACCATGTTCTATGTGATAGAGCTAATATTAAGCGCGAAACATACGAGTTACTATGTTATTAGCAAAATAACTGGCCCTTTCATTCTCTCCTATTTGTAATCAATTTTTGTTAATTATACCCTGTGTAACAAATTCTTCGGTTTTATTTTTGCTGTTGTCGAGTAAATTTAGAGAATCGCACACACTATAAGTACTGTTTTGGAATAAAGCATATTATTATCATTATTTAAAAATATAAATCAGACTTGAAAGAAGGTTTTAAAAGAAAGAAAGAAAGAAAGATGATGGTTACCACCTACCTGAGCAGTGTACGGAGTCAACACCGACCCACCTTTGCCCTCTTCAAATCCCATATTTGATAGAATACGATAGGTAAGACTTAAAGCGCAGGTATACCATCCATTAGCCTGGAAAACAAGAAGATCACTGGGAAGTGAAATGTAAATAACACCTTTTGAAAACTGATCAACCACAACTATGTAGTGCGTTGGACAGTTTTCTATTATAGTACTAAATCTCTGTTGGTATAAACAATCGTATGACATTAGAGGGTTGTCTATGCCAAGGTAACCAACCAAAATGCAGATGAGTCGGTGACTGAATGGCTCGCAGTGTAGTGAGTGACTGAATCGATTATGAGTCGGTGGCACAGCGGTTATAACTCTCGTCGATCATGCACATGGTGCAGGGTTCGATCCCCTGCCGACGAAGCACACCTGATGTCTATCGTCGGCCTGTGAAATTTGGGCTACCGATATCACATGCTGAAAATTCCATACTTGTACCAAAAATACAGTGTGGAATCAAGCTGTAATCAAAAAAATAAATAAATTTTCTGTTGTAATTAACCTCTATTCTCTGTAATTAAATATTTTCAAGAGTTGGTTTGTACGGATTAGATCTGCTTTTACGAGTTGATTACAGATTGATGTAAGTTAGGGAACCATTCAAAACCAGCGCTGGAGTACAGGACAGCTGTTTCATCAGTCTCGTTTGGGAATTATCGGCAGTACGCACCCACAACCAGGGTTCGAACCCAGGACCTTCCGGTTACAAGACAAGCTGGCTAGTATACCATTGAGCCACCGGGACCCGATTCAATGGCTAGCCCATGAATTCTAACTTCTACCAATTCGTGATTTAGCGCGACCACCAACCAATGTCATCGGTGGGAAATCCATCCTCGCACACTTGACAGGATGGACCTCATTGGTCACAACTTCTCACTAGAACTGACTTCAGGAAACTCCGTCCTGTAGCAAGTCACTAGAACAGTTTCATTATTTCTGATAACAAATATGACCTAAATAAATATCCATCAAGTTTTTAACAGCTGCCACCCACCCAGCCATCAAATTTACAATTGAAGTGGAAACCGAACACTCTCCTTTCTCGATATCCAACTATCATAGAAAACCGATGGGACTTTGAACAGACCAGCATATAAGAAGCCTACGTGGAATGGTCAGTTGCCATAACATCTCTTGCGGCTAGAATCCCAAGAGTTGGGAGCCCCGAATCAGCAGAAGAATACATCAGTCTGTTGACGACGACACTACTTCCGAATGGCTATCTTATTCTTTATAGATAAACACGCAAAGCTCAAAACCAACAAAGAACATTCCATCTCCATGCCGAAGATTTGACACATGAGTATGGCGTTTAAAGGCGACCTTCTGGCCGATATCGTAAAGAAAAGAACACTTAACGCCCTGAAAAGAACATGTTCTGCTGCTACATTATGACTGGTATTCTCATGCCACTTATTGTTCTTCAACAACTCTAAAGATAGACTACCGTGCGTGACCACATCTGTAGAACGAGCGAGATATATAAGTCGTTCGAGCCAAAGAACATTATTCCTCTTCGTTACGTCAGGGTAACAGTGGGTCAATAAGGAGTGCTATAACTGAACATATATTCAACACTGGTCACTCAATATGTAGGAAGAATTCATTTAAAGTCATCTAAAAAGTCAAAAGAAGTCTCCCGAAAGCATCCGTATACATTGCAACGCTGAGGTCTTAGCCATTCGGATGGTAAATCCTGATTTATGTACACAAATGAAACTTCTCATCCCCTTCTTGTTTCTACCTTCGGTATAATTCCAAGTTCAACTTTTTTGTTATTAATACTATTTTGTGCATTTTTTGTATAACATTTTAGTGACACCTTTTTCTTGACCACCCCTCCATTCACTCCTTTTACTTACTACATAATTTATTTTGGAAACTTGTCTCCATGCCCTATTTTACTGGAGATTTTTCATATTACACAACCCTAGTTTACACACGCTAATCTTAGCTGTCTTCGTTCATAGGTACCTGCGTTCTATCTCCTTTGTGAGGTGATATAATAAGGTGAGCGATAATGAGGTTAGGCGTCGGTAGAGTGCTCGGTAAGGAGGGGAAATCAATCGACAAGGATATGAAATTACATCGACTGAGATGGTTAGGACACGTGTTACGTATACCTAGTCATCGCCTTCCTCGACAATGGGCAATTTTAGCTGACATAGGGTCAGACTGGGAAAGAGCTAGCGGCAGTCAAACCAAAACATGGCTTCACCAGTCAATGAAATCCACAACAGTTAGTTTATGCCATCCAGTCACGTAGGAAGGTGTAGACTGGCTTCCTGACTGGTTGGGGTCCTCAGGACGGTAAAAACCAATGAAGGCTGGAAACAATTGGTGATGTGGCTCAAAGTGATCGTTCTCAATGGCTAGCGCAGATGCATCCGCTCCTTGTGACTTATGATTTCCAGTGAAACTATACTGTTTTTCGTTATTACTATTCCTTTGTCTGACGCCTCTGTTTACTATCTCTATTATGCATTTCTTCTACTTTCTTCTGTTGCTTTGTGTGCTACATGGAGGGAGTGTGGCGACTTGAACTTCTGCACATTAGTGCAAAGCTCTATGTTAAAAACAGACAGACAGACAGACTCGTTAATCTTCACTTATCCCCCATTGTTACAGCTTGATTATTCATCGCACTTTTCGAAATATTCTGAGGAAGTAAACAACAGCCCTAACTAAATTCAATTCTCGTTTGACAGACGTAATGTACACACACACAAATAGGTATATATAATTGCAATATCACAGCTAAGTGAATGAATTCACCGGCGAAAAGAGACTCCTCGCTGAACTGTTTGTTCTTATGATCCATGTCTTGATGGGCGTTTTTCATGGAGAATTCATGATGTCGATGGTCGGGGGTGGGTGCCTTGCGCTGCGGGTTGGCCACCCCTCCGCACACCTCTTGAAATGCTCCCATATGACCGGGCGTCTTACATAGCCTCTCCTGAGGAAGTCCTACTCACTGCCTTCACGTGGCGGAGGTGTTTCTCACCAAAGTGAGAGGGCGAAAGCGGATGCCCGGCGCTCTCCACCGGGTTGACTGTCCATTGGATGACGGTCTAGGGGAGATGGCTAAACCCTGATTCCAAACCTCCAACGACTGGCGTATGAAGCTCACTGGAGCTCACCGGCAGACGTATGGACAAAGGGCTTGTTGGATGTCCTGGATGTCTGGCCCCATTCAAAAAGGCGTATGAACCGAACTCCGGTCACCGGCTGCCAATGGATAGTGGACTCCTTACTCCACTCCTACTGCCTTGTAGGTCACACTTGGCTGTGTAAAGGCTAGAGCTGCACTCTCAAACAAAAGGCCGAGCGATGCTGGGGACATTACTCGTACCAAATTCCCATGAAACTTCATGAACTCTCTTACAAATTGCCGCGCCTGGGCAGCGATGATTCGAGACGTTCATGAAGCCGGCTCATCCTCCCGTAGGAGATAGCCGAAGTAAAGTAAAGTAAGTAAGTAATAGACTTACTATATATCTATCCACTTTGAGATATCATCAATAAACCGGAAGGGTGGAAGATAAAAACACGTTTTGTGTAGGTGTGGCTCACTGATTGGGAAGCCCACTCTTTGAACCTCCTAATGACTTCTAGAATAGAATCCGGCCCAGTTTACTTGGGACTAGGCAACTGAAGAGTTTCACACAATAAGTGCGATGAAATAGTTTCTCAGTCGAGTTTTTTTTTTCATCGTGAACACGGGTAAAAGTGGGTAAAAAAACATGAGTGGCATTCTGTTTAAAAATTAGGTGAAGTGCCAGGGGGGGGAGGGTATTTCTGGAAATGACATGAGAAAAAGTAGGCAATTTCTCCATTAAAAACGTGGAAAACATGGGTAAAAGTGGGTAGGTATCTCTTGTTTTGAAAAAAAATGCGGAAAGAGGAAAAAAGTGGGGCCCACGCGTCTCAATCCATCAAAACTGCCCATTTTTTCACCTTACCCATATACACATCCTCCAAATGGGTTGGGTACATAGAAAATCTATCCCGCATAACTGTGAGTATCACGCATACAACAGCAGCTTAAAGTGTGAGCATAAAATGACGCTGAACAAAATATCATTATCTACTATTACTGCTTTCGCTCGGTGCTGAAGGTCAAATGACTGACTGGAAAGGATAAACGTTAAAGAACCCACCAAACGAATCGAGAACCTATTGCCCAATAAGTAACACAAAAGGAAGTGAAGATGCATTGGCCAAACATTGAGGAGACCTTCAAGTTATGTATGACACGTCAACCATGCCCTCAAGTGGAACCTAAATGGGAAGTGACAGGATGTATATTGCACATCCGAGGATGATATGGAGAGGTCATATGAAGAGAGGGAATGAAAGCTTGTAGTCAGTCATGAAGCCAGTTGGAAGTGATGACAGAAAACCAAGTGTGATGAAGATGTTCTCTGTTTCACTCACAACGCATAGAATGAACAATAATAATAATGATAACTATTTAATTAATTCCACCAAAACAACAAGTAACTTACAATCAATTCTTTTAAACCATCAACATTCTGATTCACTTGTTCAATAGACGGTGCTCGTCGTATCGCATTCACTCCTGGTTCATCACCCATAAATTGAACCAGCAGATAATGAAATGGATCAGCGAATGTGCTGAGGCTACCACCACCACCACCACTATTGTTGCTATTGACAATTTCATAATCCTTTCCCATAAGAACAGGTTTTATTTCAGCAGGCTTTGTAGGTGTATTTCGATTCAGCAGAGCATTTCTAGTCGATTCTGATGGTAGCCAAGCATCTCGTTGCCGCAGACGATTTAAACTAGCCGTGTCTTGTTTAACTTCTGGTTGAATATTTTTCAATGAAACGGACTTCTCAGTTGATTCTGACTGAATTATAGAAGAAAAAATGGAGGAGAGGGGGAGCAGACAGATGACAATAAAGAAGGGACATGATTAATTAATTATTTCTTCATTCGTCTACATACAATCACGAGTACAACAAATGCTAATAAAATACCTGTCGAACAAGAGATGACCAGGTGAACAGATGTACTTGAATACAATTGGCTAGTCTCAATCACGACTAAATATACCTGATTTCTACTATCACTAATCACTACTGTTTTTTTTTAATTCTTTTACGTTCCCAGTGGAACATAGGGGGCTTAAGCTAGAGGCTTGAAGTTTCTGTAGCAGTGATGATTATTTTTACAAGATGGGGTTGATAGCCTCATGTTCAACCTTGCCTCTTTACCAGTATTATTACTGGCTTAGCGAGGTAAAGGAGTGCGTCCGGTGGCCGGGGATCGAATCACAGACCACATGTATGGTTGGTGAGCATTGTGCCGGTGTGCCACCGACGCACACTAATCACTACTACTGTCTGGCTATTTTATGCATGTTTAACATAGCCATCGTCTTCCTCGACAACGGGAAATGTTGACCGCTGACATAGGATGGAAAAGAGTTGGCTAGTGATGGTCAAACCAAAGCACAGCTACATCAGTCAATCAAATCTACGACAGTTAGCTTAAGCCAGCCATGTAGGGAAGTGTAAACTGCCTGACTGGCTGGTTGCGGTCCTCAGGATGACAGTAAGAACCAATGACAGCTAAAGAAAACTGTTGATATGTCTCAAAATCGTTCTCGACGATGATGACGCAGATACATTCACTCTTTGTCATTTGTCATATCCAGTAAAATCCAGTTGTTTTTCCATATTACTATTCTTCCCCCTCACTCACACTTCTGTTTGTCATCTCTCTTATGATGAATCTATATTTACTCTCTTCACTTGCTTTGTGTGGTGAATGGAGATTGGCAAGTGTAACTGCTTCACATCTGTGCAAAGTTGTGTTGAAATCAGTCAGTCAGCACTACTGATATAAGAATAAAACTTGTGCACTGTGTTAGAGTATAATTCCATTATGGGTAAAATTTATTTTGATAAAGTCTCACAGAGTGTTATACAGTAATATTTACTGATGACCACGTCTCGAGCACAATTTATTGCCACTCATAATCATATCACTACTCACACAACTTTCTAACTTCGTTTATATAATTCCATTATTTTCCATCTCTTGATTTGATTGGTAGTAGTATTTTCCATATTTCCGGTAAGAGTGATGAGTCATTGCATCCTATTGCATGTGTTTCGGTGTAGACTCGATGAACAAAGATTCAGTAATTAACCTCTCTCTCCACCTACCTATGTTACTTTTTAGAATTATGACCCTGTCGTACCATATTGTGTGGTTGTGTGTTAATGCACCCAGTGCAATAGCTAAGCTTTTTTCTAAATTACTTATCTTCTCGGGGTCAACCGTTCTTACCTTAGCTAAATTCTAATGTTCCGACGATCTAACTAATCTCAACCTACTAGTTTGACCTATGTAGTTGACCTAACTCACAGTCATTGCAGGGTATTCTGTAAATTATATTATTTTGTTTAATTGGGTCAACTGGGTCTTTCAACCTACACAGCTTCTCCCTGATTGAGTTTGTATGTTTAAATGCCACTCTAATTCCTGCTCAATTAAGAATCCTACGTAGAGAGGGTCTCAGATGTCCCCTCCTTATATGGCATAATAGTAGATGCCTTATATTCTCTTTTATTTATGTTATCATTACTAGTTTCACAATTATTTTTATTTTGCTTTTGGTCTTTACTGATCTTCTTAATGAATTTTAAGGATAGTTATTTGATATCAACGCTTCTTCTATGTGTTTTATTTCATCATTTAGGTCTTTTCTTGTGGCACTTAGTAATACTGCTCGGTTTGTTAGACACTTAACTAAGCCTGCCTTAACAGCATTACTCTCTGCCTTAACACATAGACCAAAGTTCTGTTCCTCATAACAATCACTCGTAAACAAGACAGAATGAGGTTCACTTATATATGAGGCTTTCTTTCTTACAAAGTTGTAAATTTATCTTACCTACACCAACAACTACAGCCGGTTAGTTAAACTACTCAACACACAAAAAAAGGGGCGGGGGTAAGTAGGAAGTCAGTCATTTGTTATTTATGTTTAGCGAATTCTCACCACTAATAATCACTCAGGATCTGGACTTCGCCGATGATATATGTCCGATTTCTCACAAACTGGAAGATATGCAATTGAAAAGCAACAAGTTGGCAGAAGAAGCATCAAAGGTAGGACTTCAGATGAACATAGAGAAAACAGAAGTGATGAAGATTCCTGGCCAACACCAACAGCAACAACAACAATCAGCATAAATACGAGGAACCTGAAAGAAACAACCTTGTTTACCTATCTGGAAGCATCGTTTCAACTACACGCGGAACTGACGAGGATATCAAAGCGAGAATCCGAAAAGCAAGACAAGCTTTCATTATTCACATCAAGTCTGTGTGGAGGTCAACAGCACTCTGCATCAAAAATAAGATCCGATTTTCAACTCCAATGTGAAGTCAGTGCTACTACACGGATCAGAGATTTGGCGCGTCATAAAGAGCATCTCAAACAAACTACAGACCTTCATTAACAGCTGCCTTTGCTCAATACTACTCAAAATCGGATGGCTGGCCAGAAAAGATCAGCAACAGGAAGGGATCTCTAGCAATGAGCGAACCAACCCAACAGGAACCGATTGTGCAACAAATAGGCAGGAAGGAATGGAGGTGCATTGGATTAGCCATACTCTGAGGAAACAAACCATCAAGCGACATTACTAGACAAGCCATTGCTCGAATGGAACCCGAAAGGGAAGCGACGAGTTAGTTGTCAGTGCAAGGGTGACTTGGAGGAGGTCGTGTGAAGAGGAGATGAAAACATGTGGGCAGACTTAGAGCCAGGTGAAAACTCTAGCAGAGAACCGAACGCAATGGAGACGGGAGGCTGAAGCCCTCTCTAGGAATTAAGGGATATAATAATAATAATAATAACCACTCACCTCTTTTATCAATCCATCAGTAGTGTTTGATTCGCACACAGACTCAAATGGATCTTCATCAGCTGTAATTTCTTTTGTAAAATAACTACTTAGAATGCTAGTAGTACCAGGAACTTGAGAATCTACACACACACGCACACACAAAATGGGAGTAATGCATTAGAAAAAACAAAACTAAGACGGGGCATACTTTTATGAACCTCTTCTTCTCCTTTTTTAACTTGTACAGCCGTATTTCTTGGATTAACATCACCTGATTTATTAGTGTTTCCTACAACTTCCCCATAGCTTAAATCTTTTTCCATTTTTGTTCTCACTAAAAATACAACAAAAAAACGAAGACAAAAAACTGAAGTGATCAATGTAACTTTGAACTTTACAAAAAATGTAGCACGACCTCACACCTTCGTGAGAGTGAATTTAGCTGCCTGTGATTCTTCAGAGGATCAATAGTTTTCATTTAGTGAAGGCTGGCTAAATAAAGAGTCTTATAAGTATTTTCAACAGTGTGCTTGCGAGGATTTTATTTCTTTCAGGTTTGACCACAGATTAATATCACAGTTAGAGAACGGTTGAAAGAACCACCACTGGAGTACAGGACAGCTATTTCATCGGAATTTAATTTGTGGATGGTGACTAGCAGTGGAATGCAGGGTGCGCATTTCGTCCTATTTGGGACTCGTCATCTGGATGTGCCTGCATTTCCCAGTGAGTCATGATGTTCCCATTGAGACTCGAATTATGCGCACTGGGTTCAAGCCTCGGTGGGAACATTATCACTCACTGAGAAATGCAGGCACATCCGGCCGACAAGTCCCAAATGGGACGAAATGCGGATCCTGCATTCCATTGCTAGTCACCATCCACAAATTAAATTCTAATTAAATGCCCAGACATCGTCGAAGCATCTGCACAAGAAGCGGACATGTTAGCCTGAGACCGACCACTTCGGTCCAATCAATCGACGGGAAAATCTATAAAGAAAATTCAATTAAGCTATTTCATCAGCCTAGTTTGGACTCATCGCCGACGGTACGTACCCATCCCACTGCCAGGGTTTGAACCCAGGATCTTCCGGTTACAAGGCAAGCTAGCACGTATACCATTCCATACACTGGTACTCGACTCATTGACCAATCCATGAATTCAAAATTCTAACAAATTGTAATTTTAGCGTGATCACTAGCAATTAAGTATAGTTAAAAGCAAAAGTGAGGATGGTTGAAGTTCACTAGCCGAATACTTCTGGACTAATTTACATCAAATATACCTTATGGTAGTGTGCTCTATCGCTGATTTTGTTTTCTGGTTTCTTCAGTGCTTCTAAAGAAAACAGAAAACAAATCAGTGATTGTACTTTACTTAATAGAAATAGGACAAAGGATTGATTTTCAGAGGGCCAATGTTATACAGACATGTTTTGGTGCTTTCGTCCATCACGTGTCTAACGCCCTTAAACATGAGTTTCCCAGAGACCTACGCCTTAGTGCCAGCTACATAATACTAATTTTATCAATGAACCTCAAATGTCATCGTTTTATACAAAGTATAAATCATAATCCTCCACCTACTCATATTCCCCAAAGCGTGAACTTCAATCCCACTTCAGGTTTCACAACACTAGGCTTGACAACTTCCTCTGACAACTTTGAAGGCAGACAACTGTTTTGACTGTTTCTAGATCACCATAATTAACTACGCGAACTCACAAATACCCCTCTCCCTTATATTTGTCGTCTGTTAATGATGTCACTAGCATCTCTAAGTGATTCTCATTGTCAATTAGAAAGTCCAGTGTGTAGTCATTGTTGGCTGAAGGGTTTGTCTGCCAGCGAGATTTACTGTTACCACTCACAGTGAATAAGACTTTCGTCATCATATCTTGAAAGTAATGCTTACTTTAAGTACTTACCGACCAGTTTCTTGACAAGACTCAGTAATTCCTTGATGCCTTTCATTTCAAGTAAAAGGTCGCTTTAAACCTTATTGAAGTCATTGGATTTCCTTAATGCACCATGTATCCCCATTAAAAGCCTCACCGATATATGAATTTGTGACTTAAGTGAGTCTTCAAGCAACCTTTCACTTGAAATGAAAGGTATTCGTACCAATCACTTATATCTAAGCGCGTTGCGTAAGACTGTTATTGTTCACTTAATAGCATTCGTATGCAACTCGCCAGTTTGTTTGAATGTTAAACAAATTACAGGTCACAATAGAAGAACAGGTTGTGGTAAACATTGTCACCAGTAGTCACGTGGGCTGTGGGATGACGTTTTCTGATGGGAAGGATGCACAGAGAAGTGATAGCACATTCGGTAGTAAGATGCAAGTAAGTCGCAATCGTGGCTGATCTTGCCTTGCGAAATTGCCACTTGATGTAATAAAGTCATTCCCTCTGGAGCCTATGTACCTGATGTACCTATGAGTTGTTAGGGAATTGGTGTCCCTTTGGCAGATATCCCAGCTCGTCGAGAAAAAGACTGGGTAGAAGAATGCACACATATATGAATGACGGCCTAGAACTAACAAGGGACAAGATTATGTCTGATTTTCAGAGGAATCGTCAGTTGTTAGCTGAGGTTAGTCAATGGAAGGAAGCGGAATGTTCCTGTAATGTCTGGGTTCCATCACACTCACAAAAAATCTACCGTTGCCTATGAACTTAAATTTTAAGAGACTATCCCTGGCAGTTTACTTATTATTGAGATCCAAATACTGCCGTTAATGTGTGGATGCCGCTTGAACGGATATAAGTGATTTCTTGCTGGAATATGAGGATTGTTTCGAAAGCCAAGATATTGTTTATAATGTGTATTCTTCGAAACAATAGCTGATGACGTCAAGCAGCAAAGGCCCATGGGAGGATTTAGTACATTTTCATTTAAATCCTACATGCATGAGAATAGGGAATCTGTTCACTATGAGTACGCTGCGGCCAGGTAGGCAGTTCAGCGTTATGTTGAGCAAGCGTGCCACTTGAGAAGTAGGGGTGTGAAATATGTGCTTAAGCAAGTTGAAACTAAAACCGTCGAGTTTACCGAAGGAAAGATGACGTATCTATATACAATACTTGCGTATTATTCACCGGATAATGTCATCTTGGCTGTAGGTAGACAGGATGTCAATATAGAAATGGAAAATGAAGGAAGGATTCGTGTTTGATCATCCTGTGGTTGTAATGACGATTTCATGTCACTAGTCAGTCACAAAACCATCTGGATATCCTATTGGGATTTCAGTTCCAATATGTAATTACGAAGTAGTCATCCCCGTGCTTCATCCTTTAGTATAAAGATACCGTAGACTAGCTTACCCGTTTGCTGATGATATTGCATGGACGTTCGAATCGTCTTTTCTTCCCAACGTCTACGTATTTTCAGATCTGCATTTCTCCTTCTACTTAATCAATGCTGTTGGTCTTACTGGAGTTCATTTGATAGTTTGTTCAGAATTTTTGAAGTCTAGGTTTACGTATGCTACTAATTTTGGAAAACAGACCTCTTACATATGAAGTGAACATCACCGTATTTGGAATAAGACAACAGCGCGATGACAATCCCAAGCACTAAGATTATGTGCAGTGGGCTATGTACATAACAGCACTACACACCCTTAACCTGACCCCAACACAAGAATACCAAGGCAAAAGTGAAGAACAGACACCAAAGTCAAATGACCGAGAATATACCAACCGTATTCTTCTAGGTGAAAAGTAGCATTTATTTACAAAAAAGTGTATTTCTAAGGCATATGTGTACTAAATTATGCAATGTATATATATATATATATATAAATTATCCCACTAAAATAGCCGTAATCTAACTCGAACCTACACTAATTAGATCTCCCTTATTAGATTTACTCGACCGTGACCGGTCCCCATAATAAACTGTTACCTAAACTTTCCCCTAGTTAGCCTACAGCTTACCAGATATCCCGTATAATGTCCTAACATTTCATTAGGCTTATTTTATTCGTCATTATGCGGCTACTTGCCTGGTTTCACTAATTTCGGCCTTAAGTTTAGGTTTGCTGCATTTTTATAGGGATGCACAATTTAGTAACTTTGTAAGAAATGCGAAGAAAAAACAAAAAACGTCACATACCATTAACTGTACGTTTCAACCTTGAAAGGTCATACGTTTGAATTTCCAGCTATTCAATTATTCAATATACAATATCCTGATTACGAGCTAGTATAAACCAGTGGTTTCTTTGAGCTCGCTTCTTGATTGTAAGGTAGAGGTTCCAGATCTTCGGTGAACTTCTGCGTAGTAAGTCCCGCCACTCGACTGCTTTAGCTCTGGTAGACTCCAAGAGGAGTGGTGGGGGATTGGTCAAGATGTGGTTTGTAGTATGCGGTATGTTGGGGCTGTGTTGCTGCCGTGAATGGAGTTTGACCTAAATCCCGTTGGTCATTCGGTGTAGTCATAAAAGCGGAACAGTAATAATAATAGGTTGTAGTGTAGATAATATAGGTTGAGAGAAGTGAAATAATAAAGGTGACCTAAGGAAAAGATAGAGTAGTCAGAGAAGGCAAAACAGGTCGTGGGGATTTAGTTTGTATGCTTATCCATTGACAGTGTGGTTTTAAGTTATATGAGGATAAGCCATTGATACACAAACCTTGCATTTCTTCATGATTGTCCAGCTTCCGCTTAAAAATCTCCACAGATGGCGCTGTAGTCACGCCCGCCGATAAAGCGTTCCAAAGACGGCAAACTCGAAGCAAAAGAAGTTTGAACGCACTCGAGTCTTTGGTCTCTGGTGTGCTATCCTTAGCGGGTTACCTTGTGGAATCCTATGATCACTTAATGGCAGGATGCTTTTATTTGGGTGGGTCTGGTCATTTAAGATCTTGTAGACGGTGATGAGGTCTCCCTGTGACTACGGTAACTAAGCGTGAAAAGACTTAATTTCTTCAGCCTTTCCTCGTATGATTTGTTGCGGATGCCGATCACCCTTTTTGTCGCTCGTCTCTGGACACCTTCTAGAATGTTGGTATCCCTTTTGGGTAGCGGAGGAGCAATAATATTATGCACCTCAAGGTGTGGCCTCACACATGTCTTATATAACCTTAAGAACAGTTCGGGAGTAAGAGCTCCCAGCTGCCTTTGCATAAAGTGTAAAGTTGCGTAGGGTTTGGCGACGTCCTTCGTGTAATTTACACTGGTGTCTAGCTTTTCTGATAGAATAAGACCTAGATCGCCCTCTGATGGAACACAACTCAAGTTCTTGCCACCAAGGGTGTAATTTACACTCTGTGACCTGTCGGAGTGAAGTTGCACTACTTTGCGCTTCTTTAGGTTGAAAGGTATTCCGTCAGCCAGAGCCCAGTCTCCCAGAGTTCGCAGGTCAACCTGCAATCTGTCTGAGTCTTCCGATGAGTTTATTGCTCTCCAAATCTTTACGTCGTCAGCGTAAAGAAGCGCAGAGCAGTTTAGTAGGGAGGGCAGGTCGTTGATAAAAATCAAAAACGTCAACGACCCTAAGATAGAACTCTGAGGAACCCCTGATGCCGAGATGTGCCAGGATGATCAGATGCGGTTGACTTTGGTGCGGAATTCTCTCTCGCTTAAGTAATCCTTCAGTCATGCGAGAAGTGCTCCAGAAACATCAGCCTTGCTTATTTTTTGAAGGAGCAGATCATGGTGAACTTTGTCGGATGCTTTCGCAAAGCCGAGAAAGATCACATGGACTGGTACTTTTTCGTCCCAGGATAGTGTCCAATCGTTCCAAGCTAGTAGAAGATTCGTCACGCAGGATCTTCCCCTCCTGAAACTGTGCTGTACTTCATGAAGTAGGTTAGTCCCATCGAAGTATTTTCTCATGTGGTCGTCAATGAGACTTTCCAATATCTTCGATATCACTGGAAGCAGAGCAACTGGTCTGTAACTGGCCGCATTCTTCCGGTCACCACCCTTGAAGATAGGGGATAAGATTGCTCGTTTCCATTCACATGGGAGTTTCCCTACATCAAAGGAGTGTTGAAACAGGTCACTTTCTGAACACTGCTTCAGGACGATGGTCTGATGTCACGACGACCTGAAGACAGGTTTTGAACTGTTGCGCTACAGGTGTTCAGTTTCTGCGTGAATCATTTTTCCCTAATATTTTGGAAATTAGCCGCTTTCCTCACATTATCCAGTTATCCATAGTCAACAAGGATTGTATTGTATCAACTGGAACAACATATAGCATTCACTCGTGAAATCTACATCAAGAATCTTCGGATACTCTATCTAACCACGTGGAACTCAAAACTTCATCCACAGCAAACTCTGTAAAGGAAAGTCTGACTTTTTATTTTTGCAATATACATCTGTTTATCGTTGTTGTTTTGACACTTCGATAATACAGCTATCTCATTTTTATATCCTCAAGACTTTCTTTCCGGAAATTGTGAAGTTTCTTATTTCTGTAATGGTTAAGTCTATCAAACGTGTAAGTAAGACTGAGATCTAATACTAGTCATCCATCTGAAGGCCCCAGCTCCGTTGACGATTCTACACTTTTTACACCAGCCACACCCAGATTTATGGTATCTGATATCATGGAGGAATTGACAGAGAATGCGGCTTGTAGCGAAAATGATCTACTGACACTTCAGAAGTCAATAGCAGAACTACAGAGCAAGTTTGACAGCATTATGCCTCTCACGCAACTGTGTGACCCCACACAAAACATCTGCCTTGAATCACTAATCAAATCCGAACGCATAATTGACTATTTGGCTGAAGAAGCTGTTAAGAGGATTATGTCTTCACATAACGTCTTGGCCTATAACATTCCAGACAGAGAGCCGATTGCCAAACTTAAGAATTCGTGTCTAAAGGCTTGTAATATGTCGTCGACAGAATGTCAGGTTTTGCGTCTTCGTAAGAAATCTGCAAACCACCCGTGTCCTGTGCTTTTCAAGTTTAGGTCTACTGAAGAAGCCAGGAATTTTCTGAAATCGGGTAAGACAATAAGCTCTTCAACACCATACACTAACATTAGGGTTGCACCTGATTTAACACCATGCCAAAGGCGATGCCGTTCAGGAACAGTGAACCCTGATAACTCTAATAGGATACATGTAGATGATGTTCCGTGCGTTATTCCGTCTATTGAAATATCTGATCACGGCATGCAACAGACATTTTCGCAGGCACTGGCTAATGTTAGCCAAGCATTATACAACGATATTGATGCTGACACTGAAATGGTGGACATAGATGAGTCAACGGGAAATAATGTTGAAATACATCGTTTTCACACTGACGCAAAAGTCAAGACACCGAAACCATCAAAACCCATCCCACTGGTGTTCCAACCATCGCCTTATAAGTCAGTTACTCCTCAGTCTGACAATCCACACCCTGTGAAGCGCCAGTCGAATGTAGCTACCCAAGTTGGCAAGTTTTCTAGGCGTTCTGATAAACGTCCCATTTCCATTAGGAAAACTAGAGCTCATGAGGTGTCCAAGCCACAAAAACCCTGCATAGCATGTGCTGGCTGCCCTGTTAGCCATCATCAGCCAGCTGATCATAAGATAAGGGAAAAAGAAGTAAATAAATTAAACACTAGACCCGGAGCAAGAAAGCCCTTTGGTATGACAGAGACGAAAGCACCTCTAGGCCTTCTTTCTAAGAGAAAGTCAAATATGGTAGACGAAGCTCCTAGGGGTAGGCCTAATTGGTGTCAGGTGGAAAGCCAAATTTATCCAATCCTTAATTCTAGACAAACAGCACAGCATGGTAGTAGGCATTTTTCTGCGCATCTACTATGTAAACCCCTTGTAAACCAGCCCACTTCCAATATCCAATATCGTTTTTACGAGCTAGTATAAACCAATTTGATTTCTTTGTGCTCGCTTCTTGATTGTGAGGTATAGGTTCTTGATCTTCGGTAAACTTCTGCGTAGCTTGTCCCGCCACTCGACTGTCGTAGCTTTGGTTGACTCCAAAGGGAGTAGTGCTGGGATTAATTATATGTGGTTTGTAGTATGAGGTATGTTAAGACTGTTACTACTGTGATTGGAGTTGATCCTTTCGCCAGTTAGTCCTTCGGTATTGTCGACAAGAGAAAAGAGATAGTAATAATAATAATAATAATAGATATAATTAGTGAAGCTATTCAGACTAAGAGACAGAAACGAAAATAGGAAACGTAACAACAGTCAGCTCATTAAGTTTGAAGAATAATATATATATCGGTAATAGTAATAATAATAATAATAGTAATTATAATATTAATAAGTTGTCAGGAGAGTAAGACGGGAGAGAATGTAAAGAAGTAAAATGACGAGTTTAATTATCTACCCTGATTGGTAAATGCGATTTTAAGGAGATAGGCCATTTGGATGCAGTCCTTGTATCGCTGCATGGTTGTCCAGCCTTCGCTTAAAGGCGTCCAAAGACGGTGCCATAGCTACATCTGCCGGTAAGGAATTCCAGGGACGACAAACCCGCAGTGAAAAGAAGTGGGAGCGCACCCGGGTCCTTGCCCTCTGGTGAGCTATCCTTCTGGGATTTCCACGTGGAAGCCTATACCTACTCAATGGCAGAACACCTTTGTTTGGGTGATTCTGGTCATTTGTTATTTTGTAGGCAGTAATCAAATCCCCCCTAAGCCGACGGTAACTAAGTGTGAACAGGCCTAATTTCTTCAGCCTTTCATCATATGGTTTGTTTCGGAGACCAACCACTCCTTTTGTTGCCCGTCGTTGGACTCTTTCCAAGAGGTTGGCATCTCTTCTCAGCATTGGGGGTGCAATAATATTATGCACCTCAAGGTGTGGCCTGACGTATGTTTTGTACAACATTAGAAAGAGCTCAGGAGTGAGTGCACCTAACTGTCTATGCGTAAAGTGTATGACCGCATATGCCCTCGCTACATCCCCTGTGTAATTTACGCTTGTGTCCATTTTTTCCGTTAGAACTAGACCTAAGTCGCGTTCCGACGTTGTGCAGGACAAGCTTTCATTGCACAGGGTGTAACTTGCATTCTGCAGTCTACAGGTGCGCAACTTCACTACTTTGCACTTTTTCAAGTTGAAAGTCATGCCACTGGCCACCGCCCAGTCTTCCAGAAGGTTTAGGTCTTCCTGTAGCCTATCTGAGTCCTCCGGACACTTTATCGCCCTCCATATTTTTACGTCGTCAGCGTACAGGAGAGTCGGGCAGCTCAGACGGCGTGGTAGATCATTGATGAAAATCAAAAACATCAGTGGTCCTAGGATAGAACCCTGCGACACTCCTGATGACGATCTGTGCCAAGATGATCGGACTCGGTTAACCTTAGTGCAAAATTGCCTGTCGGCTAGGTAGTCCTTCAACCATGACAGAAGTGGCTCACCTATGCCTGCCTGGCTTATTTTATGTAGGAGAAGGTCATGGTGAACAGTGTCAAATGCCTTCTCAAAGTCTAGGAAGACCACATGGACTGGTACGTTCAAGTCCCAGCATGATGTCCAGTCGTCCCAAGCTGACAGTAGGTTAGTGACGCAGGATCTGCCTTTTCTGAAACCATGTTGGGCTTCATGCAGTATATTAGTCCTATCGAAATATTCCCTGATGTGGTCGTCAATAATACTTTCCAGTACTTTTGATACCACTGGGAGTAGAGCTACTGGTCTATAGCTAGCAGCGTTTTGCCTGTCCCCACCCTTGAAGATTGGAGAAAGGATGGCTCTTTTCCACTCCCTTGGCAGGGTCCCCGAATCCATTGAGTGTTGGAACAAGTCGCACAGGGGTCTACAGAGAGCCTCGGCGCACTGTTTCAGAACAGATGGCCTGATGTCATCACAACCTGGGGACTTCCCAGGTATGAGTCGCTGTAGCTTCCTTAGTACTATTGCGGGGTTTATTTGGGGAGTAGTCGCTAGGTCTTCCTCCTCTGAAATAGTGGTGCCACCATTTTGGTCCGTAACTGTAATATCCACATTGCTGTTTAGCTGTTTAGCGAAGGCTGAACTGAATGTTTCAGCCATCTCCAGACTAGTGAGATATTGACCGTTTGGGCCTACTAAGGCGCATGCCCCTTGGTTTGTCGGTTTTCTTTCCGACATGAATCGGTACAAGTTTTTAGGGTTTGATAGGAGTTTTTTAGCAAGGTTAGCCTGGAATGACCTTCTGTCCCTCCTAACTCTTGCATTACACCGGTTCCTGAGTTCGAGGTATGCATCATGGTCGGTCTGACTCTTAGATACACGCCACGTAAACCAAGCCTTCCGCTTTGCTTGCAGAATACGTTGCGTGCCTCTCTTCAACCATGACGTCTTTCTCTTAGGCTGTGTTGTGACTAAAGGGACGGTATCCGAGATTGCTGTATGGATAATCTTTTTTACCACTTCCCAGTGTTCATCCACAGATAGGTCGTCCCATGCTAAGGGCCAGTCTGCGTCGGACAAGAGCCTCCGCATTTCAGCATAGTCAGCCTTGCTGTAGCACAGACATGGTCGCGTAACATCCCATTGCAAACGCTCACGGAGGACAAGATCGAAACCTATGACTGCATGGTCACTGCTTCCCAGAGGAGTCATGATCTGGACCTTTTCGACGAGTAGCTGGTCACTAGTTAGAATATAATCTAGTTTTGATGACTTTCCACTAGGGCCCCACCTAGTGTCGTCTCCAACATTCTCAGTCAGTCCCGTGTTTCGAATAGTTTGCAGTAGGTTTCGGCCAAATTTTCCCTTAGCACACCCGGAGCCGAGGTTCAGTGATGGAGCATTGAAATCTCCAGCTATGGTGATTTGGTCGTAGCCCAAATCTCGTATTCCTGTGATAGTGCTGAGCAGTAGCTGATTGTGCTCTGCCCCACAGGTGGGAGATCGGTAGATGCCACCCAGTAAGTGCTTGGTGTGGCCTACGGTGAAATGACACCATATGGAGTCTGGGAGTTCGATAAGTGGTGGGTCCGTTGCGCGCACACATTTAAGTTGCCTATCAAAGTATATAGCAACTCCCCCTCCTTCCTTATTATCCCTGTCTCTTCTGACCAGTACCATATCACCTATACTGATTTCATTGTCGGCGATAGTGGGGTTTAGCCACGTTTCAGTAAGAATGATTATTTTCAGTTGAAGGTGTGCTTGGAGATTTCGGAGTTCACCTACTTTCCCTCTCAGCCCCCTCACATTGCTATATAGGCAACTGACAGTGAGTCTAACAACCTCAGAGTGTTGTGGGGTAGTTGACGTGAAACCGTCTGCTGGTGGGGGACTTGATGTTGGAACTAGTTGGCCGATTCCGATAGAACCGGCCCGTTGTAGTTTTTTTCAATGGATTTAGGCAGGACACTTGGGAGACACAGACTATTATTCTCAGAGCTGCATCGCTCTAGTGTCACCGAAGCTTGGGGTCGTATTAAAGCCTCAGTTTGCTGCCTCCTTATATTTCTGGGTCTGCTTTCACAGCATCGGATGTGTCCTCCAATTTTTCCCTTGGTCTCATACCACCGTTGAAGTGATATGGACAACTGCTCCGGGGAGTTGAATGTGACACACAGCAGCTTTGGAGAGTTAATCAATGTTAGATGAGCGGGACGAGGTAGTCGGAAAATGGAGATGGCTCCAGAAGCGCCAGGGGCCATCTGAGATGACAGCCATCTCCATTGTTGTACGTCGTGCATGTGTTTTTCACAAGCAGTGCCGGTTTCCAGCTCCGGAACACCGTGTACCACCATAGAGGTGGAAGGCATCAGTTCCGGTGACTCCCTCGCCATATTTCTGACGGCCCATGGTCTATCTTGCCGCGCTCTTATGTTAGAACTTCTGTCCAGGGCTAGTACCTGAGCCATTAACAGTACTTTTTCGGCCTCTTCGGCAGAGTCCAGTGTAACCCGTAATGGGGGTGGCTTACCCTGAGGCGTGTGGACACCCCTGTACAGTCTGCACAGTTTTGCTGAACTAATGTTCAGACCTAGTTTGCCGCACAGGTTGGACCACTGTTCCTGATCAAACAGGGCCCGTTGTTCGAGCAAGCTATCCGTGCTCACAGGTACGTTAAAGAGGATGAGAGAGTTAGACCGACTACCCTCAGACTTAGGTTTTGCCTTCGGCTTCTTGCAGTCCTTTGCATCATTAGCAACATTAGGCTTCGTCGGTACCTGGACAGCCTTTTTTGTGTTGCCAGGCTTGCTAGTGGATGCAAGTGGTGCCTTTGTAATTTTGCCCTCCCCTGATGTGGATGGAACCTTGCTAATCTTCACCTTGTGAGAATTGGCATTTCCAGTCAGTAGGGCTGGTGTGTCCTTCTTTAAGTCTTTGACCAGTTTCGGCAGTGCGAGTTTAGCAGGGGGGAGCTGCATGATACTGTGTTGGGGCACAAGAGCGTGTTATTTCTGCTATCCGCAGACACGCTTTGTGGGACTATGCCAGGGCGACAAAGTGGACACACGTACCAAAACCATGGGCATGGGTTATTTCTCATAAACTCATAGTATGCTTTCGGTACTTCTTTGTCACAACGGCAGTGCACCCATCGTTTGCAAAAATTACATTCAAACGCTGAATCAGTTTTAGAAACTGTGATGCTGCACGCCTGGCATTCATCCCCTTTCCTTGATGACGCCTTCGAGGTCTTATGACGTCTTGAACGTTTCCTTTTAGGCTTGATGTGTTTCACACACTGGCCTACAGTTGATGCAGGTGTAGAATTCTGTCCTTCTGGTATTGCCTGTGCCGTTTCAGTACTAGACTGTGGCAATGCAGGCGTTGTATCAGGGCAGACTAAAGCTACACGAGTCTTTAGGATCGGTATGCGGGAAGGGGTTGAAATCCCTGGATTTTTTCCTTCCCTGGCTGAAGCCCTTGTGACTACAGAGTACGGTATTCTAGTGGCTTTTTTAAGGCTGCTTTCAACAACCATATTAACAATCACTATAAATTATGCTATGTACGTCTAAGAGAGCAACAGTTTCTAACCAAAAGAGCAAGAATAAGACTGAAAAAGTGTAAGGCAAGGAAAAGAAAAGGTTTTCGACTTTACCTAGTACTTTCTGAATGATCGGCTTCACGGCAATCACGTGGTAGACCAACAAGTCTTGTTTCTCTGAACGAGTGAGGAAGATGCTGCTACAAAAGTAGCACCTGAAGCTTTGGCAGTAGTTCGAGACAGCTGGACTTACCACACAGAGATTTACTATGTAAGTAATGGTTGAATTAAATTCACCGGCTAGGAAGATCAGGTTTCCCAAACGGATAATTCACAGAATTGGTATTTTCCGGTTGGAGAGGAAAAAGCACGTCGTATTCAAGGAGCGCGCGCAATATTCTAATATTCTGTCGACTGAAAGTTATAGAAAATACCCCAAACATCGGCCACAGACCACAGTTAGCCAGCCAACAGAACCCATCCATACATCTTACGTATCTAGTGGGGAGCATGTGCCGATTTCTACACAAAACTTGCCATGGTCTGATGAATACCAGAAACAGATACCAACACTTCATTCTTATACTGGCAACAAATTACCGAATACACATATCGGTTATACCTTAGGGCAGGATTTTCACCAGCATCAGTTAACAGAAACACCTGGCACCTTGCATATAGCACGCATGATATCGGATCAATTCCTTGCTGGCATAGCGAACAGTCTACAGCTAGGGCAAGGCATATTTCCCGGGAGATAGCTGACACAGTGTCGACACCAAACGCGGATACTAATATCTCTAAAATATTAATGTCTGATTATCACACAGGTGTCTCTCACTGCATACCATATCCAAACGTAAGCCCATCCCTGACTACCACCTCAAAAATCTACCTGAAGTCTTCCTACGATCCAAAGATATTGGTAAATGAGTCTGATAACATGTATATAGAGGATACTCACGGATTATTTTACCAAGATGTTGTCTGCTCACTGAAACCACATAGCCAGTGTTTATCTATTATCCTATTAAATACGAGATCAGTTCTAAACAAACACTTAGCACTAAGTACATTAGCTTCTATACGCAGACCGTCATTGATTATGATCACCGAAGCCTGATGCACAAGTGAAATCTCCAATGACAGCCTAAGGATTGATAAATACAACCTTTTTCGAGGGACAGACGGAAAGGTCGTGGGGGTGGAACACTAATTTACTGTGAACAATCCATGCGTGCAACCCAGTTTAGTAACCCAATTCTGTCACAACTCAACGACTCGATCTGGGTCGAAATAAAAGTTGTCAGAAGTAAACCTATACTTGTGGGTTGTGTGTACCGGCCCCCTTCATCCAGCAGGGAATATGATAATATGCTTAGCAATATCTTTATTGTTACAGCCAATCTTCCTTTCAGTTATAAAATTATCGGAGGCGATTTCAACATTCCAGAAGTATCATGGTCTTCACTCCGAAGACCCCAAAGGTATGATAATCTCATGAATTCCATCGTCACAGGAGGGTGGACACAACACATAAATTCACCCACTAGATCCGCAAATATCCTAGACCTTATTTTCACGAACAACATAACGCCATCTACAGTACATGTGGGACATGAATTTCCAGGTAGTGACCATAGAATAGTAGTTTGTTCTTTTGACATCTTTCCTGAAACAAAACGCAGAGATGAAGCTGGCCAGGTACATATGAGATTGTACACACATGCTGATTGGGACTTGTATCAGCACCTAATTAGATGTTCTAATTGGGACTGGTACTTTTCGAACCAGTCCTTAGATGCAATTCTTAACAACTTCTATCAGAATATTAACTCAATTCACGACGTCATTGCACCCGAGTAGATTCTTAGCTTCAGATTCCCCCAAAGAGATTATATTCCGACATCGTTTAGAAGAAGTTTACGAAAGCACTCAATAAAATACTACAAATATCATGACTCATCGTCATTAATTGCCATTACGTCCCTTCTCAATAGAATTGAAGAGTTGAGAAATATAGGCCTCAGAAACAAAGAAATGCAGGCCATTCATGCACCGCATAACTCAGGAGAAATAGCCAAACTTTTTAAAAGTAGGTTGACGAACTCCGAAACACCCTGTCCGAAAATAATATACTTAGACGGCATTGCTTACGAAAATAATGAGGCGATATGTGAACTGTTTAGCAAGCACTTTGCTAGATTATACACCTTAAAAAACGATGAGGTCGTGGATTTCCCACGTAAAACAGACGAATGTTTAAGTGACATAATATTCACCACACATGAGATCGATAAAGCTGTCGCAAATCTTAAGCTTAGTAACACCACTGGTGTCAATGCAGTTGAAGATTGATCGGTCAATTCATGGTTGTTTGCTCAAACCCAACTTCCCCATAATTTTCACGGGTCATCAATCTGCCAGTAGTTGTCTCATCGGTCGCTGTTCAGAAAGAAGTCAGCAGTACACCTTCAGAAGTAATATTGTGATTTTTTATTGTAATATTTGTTCACAGACCTTAGTGGAAACATTTGTTATATGTTGGTGTTACAATAAATAATCCTCGAGTGGCCAATTGGTGTTTTGGTTTTTGCATCCGTTATTTCTAAGCGTTTCTGAGAAACTTCAAGGAACAGCGTGAGCCTGAGTGCAGCAAGAGCTGGGCATTAACGGTTTATGAGACGTGGCTGACACATGATCTGTCAAGGCGTTCGTTATTATCTTTTTCAAGACTAAGATCTATGCCCTCATAAAAATCAGAAATATCTCGAGCATTCAAATTCCATATTGCTGTTCCTGCAGAATGGGGTGATTCACCTTAGTGACCACCACCATATCTACTGATCAGCTAGCACCACCCTCCCTCCTTTTTTGATGTTAGGTTCTGAGACTATGATTATTATGGCTACCGCAAATATATTGCTTGGTACCAGACATGTTCGTACCCCATATTCCATCTCCCTAGCTTTCTTAATGAGTGATTCCAATAGGTATCCCGGTACATCTTTATGAACATATTTAATTTATGTGTGCATGCATCCTAATGAACAGATTACTTTATAAGAAGTTAAAACCTTAAAGAATAAAAAGAATAGGTTTTGTGAATAATGGAGCAAGATTCAGCAGAACACTATTGACAATTTAGTTGAAGATTGAACGATCAATTCACAGTTGTTTGCTCAAAACCAACTTCCCCAATTTTCGCGGAGGCATCAATACGACAGTCATCGTCTCATCGGTCACTGGTCAGAAAGAAGTCAGCAGTAAACAGTCAGAAGTAATATTGTGATTTATTATTGTAATATTTGTTCACAGACCTTAGTGGAAGTATTTTTTATATGTTGGTGTTACAATAAAGAATTCTCGAGCGGCCAATTGGTGTTTTGGTTTTCGCGTCCGTTATTACTAAGCGTTTCTGAGAAACTTCAAGGAACAGTGTGAGCCTGAGTGCAGCAAGAGCTGGGCATTGACGGTTTACGAGACGTGACTGACAACTGGTCTAGACGGTATATCTTCTGCTCTGCTGAAGAAGGTGGTAATGACATGAGTTTACTCTTACTCAAGTTATACTCAATTTCATTAAGCGATGGGACATACTCTAACTGCTGGAAGAAGTCTTATATTGTACCTATCCATAAATACGGGCCTGTAGCTGATATCAACAACTACCGCCCCATCAACATCAAGTCTGTAGTTTCACGTGTAATGGAAAAAAGATAGTTAAGACTCAAATCATCCAGTACTTGCTGTCAAATGATCTACTATCCCCATCCCAATACGGTTTCTTAAGTAGAAGGTCGCGCATTACTTGCCACTTAGATTATTTTGACTACATTACACAAAGCATTGATAATGGGCGTTCGGCAACAACATTGTTTCTCGACGTTAGCAAGGCCTTCGATAAAGTCCCACATATCAGACTCCTAACAAAACTGCAATCCTACGGAATAACCGGAAAACTTCTCAAATGGATAAGTTCTTTTCTCACAGAAAGACAGCAATTAGTCAAAATCAACCACCAGCTGTCTTCCTCAAAGCCGATAACCAGTGGTGTAATACAAGGTTGTTCTTGGCCCTGTTCTATTCCTCTCATTTATAAATGACATAGTCTCTGTAATCAAGTATGGCAAGACATACCTTTTTGCAGATGATCTCAAGATAGTATATGATTATGGGTACGGTGATATGAGCGTCGAAAGCAAGATAATAATAATAATATATATTTCTTCCTGTTTATGCAGGAACATACCAATTGTACAGGCATGGATAAGTTATTATATAAATTACACAAAATTTGATGTATAATGGATTTACAGTTTGGTTGTTCTTTCTGACATCAAAGTCAGTCGGAACAGTCTGCTATAAAGTTTGTTTGTGTAGCACATAAAGAGATATAGAAATATTGTCTTCGCATTAACAAAAAACCCAGACATCAGATGAATGTAATATAAATATCTGGGAAAAATAAAGCTTGAAGTCAATTCTCCTATATAACTTTGTTGTGAACAGCACCCTTGGCTTAAAGATTATTGATGTATTATGTTGAGATCAGTGATATATTTATTCCAGTTTTTCAGTAGTCTTATCGCAGTTTTATAACAGGAAAGAAATTTGATCGTGGATACGAAAACTAGAATAGGTCATGGTGGGTTGTTTTACTGCATCAAGTGGTGCCATGGTCGATTCCAGAATTCTCCATTTGCTCCATTTGTGTCTGCATGGCGGACTGTATTCGTAAGTTGAGTAAAATGTTGAAAACTATTTGAAGACCAGTTGCTTCTTCATTTCAGATCATGAATTCTCATTTACAGCATGTTCGCCAGCGTCTTCAAATGGTAGAATTGGATCGTTCATGAAATTTGAGTGGTTATGAGATAGACGGTTTGGAATTAATCCTCATTTCAGTTTAGATGCAGTATTGTTCGACCTCGACCAGACGATGAATAGGAGCAGCAAAATACCAGAAAGAGAAAGTATGTGAACATGAAAAGGACATTTATATATTATGCATTTATAAATGTTTATCTTAAGTGTATATCATACTTAAGTAAACATTTTTCTATATTGTATTTGTTTTCACGTATTTATGCGAAGTCTTAGAGTTTATTTAATGTCATAATGTGTATTAATGAGTCTGAGCGTTTTAGTGTTCTAATGACTGATGCGTTTTAGAAATAAGTGATGGGTTCTGGTAGGGATAGTCATTTGGACAAAACAGTTTATATAGCAAGCGTTTGAAGGTTACAATGAGGGATAGGTCCTATTTCTAAGGGTAAACTAATCCTGTATGTTCCGTACTATGTCTTTATGCATCCATGCTGCTAGTTTATTTATAGTTTAAAGATTGCTAAGGGTGTTGAAGTGCGTCTTTTAGGTGCTGTAGTAGATTAGTGCTTGATTCGTTCTAGGAGTAAATAGTTTATTAATATAATCAGTAGAGTGAAACAGTCTGTATAGAGAGCGTTTGAAGCTTGTAACCGAAGAGCAAGTTCTGACATCTAGGGGTAGGCTATTCCATATTTTAGAATACATGACTGTGAAGAAGTTTTCACGGAGTGTTGACTTAAAAGAATGAGTTGTCACTGTGGAAGTTTGGTTACGCAGATCGTAAGAACCTTCCTGTGCGAATTGTATGTCCCTGTTACCTGAGAAAGATATTTTGTGAAGGACCTTAAAGAAGAATATTAGGTTTATAATAAGTCGCCTTGTCCAAAGTGGGTCAAGTTTTAGGATCATGCACCGTGAGATGTAGTCTTTCTTACAATCGTAGCCAAGCAGTTTTGAGGTAAAATATCGTTGGATACTTTCCATCCTTAGCTTGTCACGTGTGCGAGTGCTGCTTATAATAAATGGACAGTATTCTAGTAGTGGTCTGACACATGTTTTGTACAGAATTAGCTTGGCTTCATTGTCGTGAAAGTTCCTGAGTATGCATCCTAAGAGCATCCTCGATTTTCTAGTCTGTGATGCTACTTGCTCTGAGAATGTCAAGTCACTAGAGTACCTCAAGCCTAGGTCAACGACACTTCGGAGTCTTGTTAGGTTAGCAGATTGGAGCGTTAATTTCAGGTCAATTGAGGGTGCACCGAAGCAGATCCAGCCACATTTGTTCAGATTAAATTGGAGATTCCATAGGGACGACCAAGCAGCCATTTTATCTAATTCCTTCTGTACTACATTCTCGAAGTTCCCTAAGTCATCACGTTGGAATGTATAAGCTACTTTTAGGTCATCTGCAAAGATGAATGGTTTCCCGTGCGTGAAGCAAGCGCATATGTCATTGATGTATAGTGTAAATAGGAGGGGTCCAATGACACTACCTTGTACTACACCAGAAGTGATAGGGCTAGGTTTGGAGGTTGCAGACCCGAGTTTAACTATTTGGGACCTATTGTTAAGGAATGATTTAAGCCATCCTAATAATGGGTCACGTATTCCTAAGGAGTTCAGTTTATTTGTTAGCAGTAAATGGTCAACACGGTCAAATGCCTTAGAAATGTCAAAGTAGATGACAAGTACTAGTTGCCGTCTGTCACGACTGCTGGTTACAAAATTGAAGAAGTCTAGGTGACATGTTAAACATGATCTGGATTTCAGGAATCCATGTTGGTTCGGACTTATGATGTTGCAGCTAAGCATATGTTTGATTAAGTTATCTTTGACTAGTCTCTCCATGATTCTAGATGCTATAGGTGTGATATTGATTGGCCGGTAGTTACTGACTTCAGTTTTCGAGCCAGATTTGTGTTTAGGCATAATGAATGTTGTCTTCCATATGTCAGGGTAAGTTTGGGTTTCTAGGGACATTGTGAATATTTTAAGCAGCAGTAGAGGAATGTCAGGACCACCATATTTTTTTTTTTTTTTTTTTTTACCGTCGGTACCGAAACCTTTTGAACTTTTGAGGGTTCTTATAGTTTGGTTAATATCAGCGTAAGTGAATTGAACAGTGCTAATTTGGTTTGGTGTGAGTGGAGTTGGAGTTTGTGCCATTTTAGTAATAGGGTGTATATCGAGTAGCTGGACTGAGGGCTTAAGGTAGTTACCTGCAAACGTTTTGTTGAATAGTTCACATATGTCTGCAGAGTTAGTGCATAGCCTGCCTTTGTCTATGAGGAGAGAAATGCTGTGATTTTTGCGATTCATTCGCTTCCTTAAGATTTCTGTGAGTGCATACACTCTAGCAGGACTGGCTACTGCGATGCGTTCTTCCTTTCTCATACGGAAATCTTGAGCTTGTGTGATGGAGCTAAGGGTTTTAAGTATTAGACCTAGAGTGCCAAAGTCGTGGTGTTTGAAGTAACTTGTTGAGAGTTTCTTCAGTTTCTTACGATCCTTTGGTTTTATGAATGACTTTCTGTGTGGGGAAACCTTTAGTGTTTGGAGTGGAATGACAGCATCTAAGCATATGTTTGAGTTATGGTAGAAGATGGTTAGGGCTCTCGATAGGTCATCAGTAGTGAAGTATTCATCCCATTTGGAGGATCTTAGCATCGATTCAACTAAGGCCCAGTTTGCCTTACTATAGTTCCTATATATTACTTGTTGTGAAGTGGAGGTATGAGATGCATTGCTACTCAGCGGAATTGGCAGTGCACACATCACTGTTTTGTGGTCGCTCCCTGGGAACTCAGAACCTACTAGCGTTGAAAGGGGGCTTATATTGTGGCAGAAGATTAAGTCTAGTACGTTGTTACCTCTTGTGGGAGTAGTGACAGTTTGTTTCCAGCCAAGTATATCCAGTGTGCCTAAGAACTTATCAAATTTAGTTGGACCTGTGGGTATATCCCAGTTGATTTCAGGTAAGTTAAAGTCCCCACATAGGATCTTATGATCGTATTGTAAGTCGGTTAATTGCTCCAGAGTATTAATAAGTTGGGTCTCGTAATTACTAAAGGTGCCAGGTGCTCTGTAGGAGCATCCAATTAATGCTGTTACGTTATTTAAGTGTACATTAACCCATAGAGTCTCAGGCATGTTAAGTGTACTACTTTCTAGCTGTGATACAGTAAGTGCATTCAGAAAGTACATGAGACAACCCCCTCCCTTACCACCTTCCCTGTCACACCGAAAGTGTGTGTAGTTATCTAAGCTTATTTCTTCATCCAGGATGTTCGAATGACACCAAGATTCAGTGATGACAATTACAGGGGGTTTGTATATTACTGTGAGTGCTCTGAGCATCGGCAATTTATTTAGAACAGATCTAGCATTTATGAGGATTACGTAAAGATGAGAGTTGAAGTAGCATTTGAAGTATTTAAGTTCGTTAGTCAGCCCCGAATATGGTTCAGCACCCAGTAGTTCTGCTGGACATGACGATCCTATGTTAAGAGGAGTTCCAGCATCATGCTCACCTATGTCTATCGAGTTATTGTGTGCTGTTTTCGGTGGAGAATTAGGAGTTGGAGTACTGGATTTGCTATAGACTAAGGAACTTTTATTTTTAGTTAGGTTACAGAAGTGGGTAGGGTTCTTTATTTGGCCTATACTTGTGCAAGTGTCAAGTGTGTCCAATGGATACGGGTGCACTAGACCGTTCCTGTTTTCATGCAAGGAGGGAGCCAGCACTAGTGGTTTAGGAGTGTTAACATCCCTACCAGCTGTTTTTTCAACGCTGACAGGGACGCGGGGGATAAAAAATGATTGGATCCTTGTGATGACCATGGCTTATTATTCCACCTATTGTTTGATGCTAGTTGTGTCCTTGTGTGGGTTTCGTGTGTACTGCATTTTGGGTTAGTTCCCAGCAGACTTGTACCATATATCCGGTCGAAATTTGTTTGTGTGCCATACTCTGAAGACCCTGAGTTGTTGGTAGCCGAGTTCTGACTATTACCACTTGTACTATTTATCCAACAAGACTTAAACGATCCAAGCGATTGAAGCGAAAGGTGGCAACTGACTTTCAACCTAGACAAGTGCGGTATAACCCACTTTGGACGCTGGAAACCAATAATGTGCCTGTATATGTACGGTAAGCTCCTCTCAAAACTGAACACAGTCACAGATCTCGGGATCCAATATCCAATATGGTTTTTACGAGCTAGTATAAACCAATTTGATTTCTTTGTGCTCGCTTCTTGATTGTAAGGTATAGGCTCCTGATCTTCGGTAAACTTCTGCGTAGCTTGTTCCGCCACTCACCTGTCGTAGCTTTGGTTGACTCCAAAGGGAGTAGTGGTGGGATTAATTATATGTGGTTTGTAGTATGAGGTATGTTAAGACTGTTACTACCGTGATTGGAGTTGATCCTTTCGCCAGTTAGTCCTTCAGTATCGTCGACAAGAGAAAAGAGATAGTAATAATAATAATACTAGTAATAATAATAATAGATATAATTAGTGAAGTTATTCAGACTAAGAGACAGAAACGAAAATAGGAAACGTAACAACAGTCAGCTCATTAAGTTTGAAGAATAATATATATATCGGTAATAGTAATAATAATAATAATAGTAATTATAATATTAATAAGTTGTCAGGAGAGTAAGACGGGAGAGAATGTAAAGAAGTAAAACGACGATAACATACTCAGATTTATCCTTTTCCAATCATGCAAATAAGGTTGTTTCTGACTGTAAACGACTTACTGGCTTTGTACTGCGTAACTTCTACACCCAAGGAGCAAGATTAGCTATATATAGGACATTTATCCGTCCCAAACTTGAATATTGTGCTCTCCTATTTAGTAACCTCAGGTCTGTTGACAGAAAAAAATCGAAAGTGTCCAGAGATTCCTCACGAAACGCATAATAGGGTTCGACCAACAAGTGGAATATGTTGACAGGTGTGTACGTCTGAAATTAGAGCCTCTGTGGTTAAGGAGAGTGAAATGCAACTTGTTTCTACTCTTCAAAGTCATTAGGAAACATTGCTACAGCAACTCATCCATAACGTGGGAAAATATTAAATCATATCAGCTGCGAAACCACGACTACCTTGTCAAGGTGGCTACCCACAGAAAATCCATTAGGGCAAACTTTTTCACCATAAAATATTGCACTCTTTGGAACCAACTACCACCTGAAATAAGATGTTGTGAAAACCCTGATGGGTTCAAACGGAGCCTAGAAAGACACTTTAACATGTCCACTCTAGCTCGTCTAAAAGACCACAACTGTTGGCAGAACGGAAATTGAAGGCCAGTCCAGTCTTCAGTATAGTCACATACGTATACCTCGACTCTAATACTCACGCAGAGAACGTTAACTAATTTACTGATTTCTATTCCCTATAATTTTCACTAAGTTGTATTGGTAAAAGTATCACTAGAAATAATTATAATAGCATCCACACCTTTTAACATTTTACATATGTATATACTAATATAATTATACTTATTAATCATGCATGTTCAATTGTTAAATTAGATTGTTATTAAAATACTTAAAATGATTAAAATATTTATGCATCAAATGTTCTCTTCCTTTACCACGCTTGTTTCCATTATAACACTCAATTATTGAGCCTAGTGTATTATTTGATATACGAATTATATTATTGACTATACTTTTATCATACATGGTTTGATTTACTCTACGGCTCCCTGTCAATGTAGTTGAAGATTGAACGATCAATTCACAGTTGTTTGCTCAAAACCAACTTCCCCAATTTTCGCGGAGGCATCAATACGACAGTCATCGTCTCATCGGTCGCTGGTCAGAAAGAAGTCAGCAGTAAACCGTCAAAAGTAGTACTGTGATTTATTATTTTTGTTCAGCAGTTGCATATACCTCTGACAACAAGTCGGGAACAATGACTTCGGGGACATTGTTGGGGCTACGCGGAACGCACAGTGATGTACGTATCTTCTTAGCTGAGTGACCCAAACTATTCTTACGTATGGAAAGTACTCGTTTATTACGTTGTGCCATTGCTGAAAACTAATCAATATGGTTTAAAGTTAAAGCCAAGCTAAATTGAAAACGGGTATATGGAAAAATAGTATATCGAGTGGATATACAGATTAAGTACTACTATGGATACCGTATGGAATTTTATTACTTATAAATAAACAATAAATTTACAAAGTACTAAAAAGTAAAATACAGAGTATATAGAAACCAATTATCCTGCAAATTGATCCTGGTATGTAAACCAAAAAATGATAACTTCTCTACAGTTTTCTTTTCTGTGACGTTGTTCTAAAGTTACAATAAGGAGGATGAGCCCTGCGAAAGAGTGGATCCAAACTTGATAACTGGCGGTGATATATAGTTGAGCAGTGGTATAATATCCACTACAATATTCCAGAAATCGACAAAAATATATCCACGTTATGGGGAAAGATTGTAACGTCCGATCAGAATCGCGCGCGGTTGTAATATTTGTTCACAGAACTTAGTCGTACTTGATTTATATGTTGGTGTAACAATAAAGAATTCTCGAGTGGCCAATTGGTGTTTTGGTTTTCGCGTCCGTTATTACTAAGCGTTTCGGAAAAACTTCAAGGAACAGCGTGAGCCCCAGCGCAGCAAGAGCTGGGCATTAACGGTTTACGAAACGTGACTGATAGTTTCTGACGGTAGAAACAGATCTGGCGGATTCAGACAGTTGGTGAAAGTTTGGATAGTCGCCGTCCATTTTTCCTGGTGCCGGTCAAGTCCTCTTTGAACAAGCAATATCTGGAACGTTTTGGAATTGGGTCAAGTTCAACAATGCCTGGGTCAAAGAAGGGACAGAGTGTCTTGGATGCAAACAGGAAAGTAAGTCATGGTGACTTGTCTGTTAATTGTAACGATGTGTCTGATGTTAAGCATGACATGGTTGATGTTACTGTTTCGCCGTTCAGGGATAATAGGAACATCAAACTCCCTAAATTTGAACCACGATGTTTTGATGGAAACCCGGCTGATTATTTACAATTTGTAAAGGAGTTTGAGATCATGCTGAGTGGTTTTTCATTAACTGATGAAATGAAGTTAATGTATTTGATGAGGTATTGCACTGGAATTGCTTCAAGAGCTATACAGTGTTGTAAGTTTATGAAGCCGAAAGAGGGCTACGATGAGGCTATGAGCATATTACGTCAAAGGTTTGGAAGACCTTCAATGATTGTAAGGAACGTATACGAAGCTGTCAAAGGTAACGGCAGTCAACTTCAAGATGACTCCAAGGCACTTACTGAGTTTTTAGATAATCTTATGACTTATAAGAATACCTTGATTTCGATGAATTGCATTAGTGACCTCAACTCGAGTTTTATACTAGAAGTAATAGCAAGACGTCTACCTACTCGACTGCAAAGGAAGTGGGTGAAGATAAGCTCCCGTATGGAGGATGAGGGTATCGAGCCAAAGTTTGATGATATCCTGAAACTAGTAAAAGATAGTGTCAATCAATCTATGAGCAAGTTTGCCAGTATATTGAATCTCACCCCTAGAATAGAGCAGTCTGAGGGTAAAACGCAATCATTGATGACGAAAGGGCCTCAGAGAGGTGGATATCGAGAAGGCTCCATGATGTCTAGTAATGCATATAGACCTAGTGAGTGTAACAGGTTTCGTAGTACATCCTCAACAGATAAGTTACAAGATGCAAGACAAACACGGTTGTGTTTTACACGTTTTCAAGAGGTGCATACAGAAGTGAACTGTGAACCAGTGAGCAAGTTCAGTGATAAGCTAAATGTAAACTCCAGGCCTGACTCCGAATTGTGTGACGATAACGGTGCGGTGAAGAAGTCTGTAGTTACAACTGGTAAGCCATTGTTGAATAGAGTGTCACAGAATAGAGTTATTGCTTCAGAGTGCAGTTCTGACCCTACAAGTTTACAAGGTATTACTAGTCAGAGTGAAGTTATAAAACCTTTAATGATTTGTGAGGAGGAACCAAAATTGTCTACTTCTGTTATTAAAGAGTTTGAAAATGATGAAGTTGACGGTAAAGTGAATATTCGTGATAATGATCATGATACTTCACAGTTGTCTTTGGTTGATCATGATGAGATGAGGGATATGCCTACTACTGCTAAGTTGAACAAAGGTTCTGTACAACTTGAACGTGAAGTAGAAATAAATGCAGGTGCAGTTGCAGAAGGCATGCATACTTGTGAGACCGTCAGTGTGAGTGATCAGCATGTAGCCCACCTATCATCAGATGCTAGTGCTAAACCTGAGCTGATAGTAAAAGACAGCAGTGGTGGTGGTCTTGCAGGTAGACAACTTTCTGAAAGTCGAGCAACAACAGCTTTTGATCCACCGCTAACTTCATCAACTGATATCAATCAGTCGTCGTTGGTGCTGTCATCCACAATGAGAAAGACGCCCATCAACTCAAGTATCTTGTGCAATGACTATGCTAGTATCAGTTCGTTTGAAAGGACGAATATCAATGGTCAGTTTAGTGAGGATAAGCCAAGTGTAAACGAGAGAGTAATTGTTAAATTGACGTGCACGAATAAAGGCATTTCTAGTTTCAAGTTACTATTTGAATGCTATTATCTTTGGTGTAAATTACTCTGTGCCTACGCTTGGTTGACCAGATACTTCGTGTGTTTGTTCGTCATCTATATTCTACGATACAATGACATGGGCGTGTTGCCGTTCAGATTTGAGGATATAGCTGATAGAAGGAAGTCAGCAAATGAACTCTGCGACGATTTTCCAACCTAGAGCGTCAACCTGAGAAGGGTTGTAGGCGTACTGCTGTAAGTCCTACAATTCTTCAAAGGGTAGCGCATCAATGAGCAGTCCAATGTGCTTGGTGTGTGATTTTGTACATATGTTCATATTGTATATACTGAATTGATATCATCTGTCATCTAGCTGTTGGTAATTCTGTTTGTGTCCGGACGACTTCCACTTGGATCGTCAACCTGAGAAGGAATGTAGGCGTACTGCTGTAAGTCCTACAGTTCTTCAAGGGTAGTTTGTTGTACCAGAATCCACAACATTTGATGTGTTGATTGTACATATGTTTGTGTTAAATAATTGTGTGAGTTCCAATTATTGTAATTGTTGAATAATCTTGTTTGTGTCCGGACATTCCACAACTTACAATGGTCAACCTGTGAAGGTTTGTAGGCGTACTGGTGTTAGCCCTGCGATTCTTCAAAGGAATTCCATCAAGACATGAACTGCGAGTTTGTGTGTACTGTTTGTATATATGTGTGGTGTGTCATATCAATTGGTGTTTTTTGGATTCATTGTGTTTACTCGTTGTTTTCGTACCTTGTTTTTATTGCATAATTTTGTTAAAATTTTCGTCGTGATTACTTCTGAAGTTGTTTCCAGTCTTCTACATCCGTGAATGAATTGATTGATGTTAAGGACAGCAGATGGGTCGTATACGCCGGGGAGGCTAGGCTATTGCTGAGAATGAAATGCACACGAAGATAATTGTTAGCTGCGGTCCGACACGCCGGGGAGAAAGAGTGTAAACGACTGAGGCTCGCATGCGTCACCGCTACTAGAACTGAGGCAGAATGAGTGACAAGCGATTGCAGTGGTAATTGGTAGTGAGTAGATAAGAGGATGTGCGTAGAGTATCATGAGGTGGTGCTATGGTCACGTTGCATTCTGCAAGAGTCATTCTAGCAAGTGGCGATTGTGTTGCAAGAGGAGGTGTCAAGAGGATGCCTTTAACTGGAAGGCGCAGGTCGTCATTGATGTGTGAGATTGTGCTGTGGGTATGCTTGTGGTGTGTTGGCTTTTCTGTTTGTTTTCCATTTCAGCTCTGTCCGTGTGACCCAGGTTCTCGCAATGGCATCCAAGTCAACGTGTATTGGTCGTGAAGGAAAAAAGGGTTGGATCCCTTTTTTCCGGGGAGTGTCAATGCAGTTGAAGATTGAACGATCAATTCTTGGTTGTTTGCTCAAAATCAACTTCCCCAATTTTCGCGGAGGCATCAATACGACAGTCATCGTCTCATCGGTCGCTGGTCAGAAAGAAGTCAGCAGTAAACCGTCAGAAACCCTAGTGAAACATTATTTTTATATATTGGTGTAACAATAAAGAATTCTCGAGTGGCCTATCTGTCCTTTGGTTTTTTCGTCCGTTATTACTAAGCGTTTCTGAGAAACTTCAAGGAACAGCGTGGGCCCGAGCGTAGCGAGAGCTGGACATTAACGGTTTATGAGACGTGGCTGACAAACTGCAACATATAACAAATGTTTCCACTAAGGTCTTTGAACAAATATTACAATAATAAATCACAATATTACTTCTGACTGTTTACTGCTGACTTCTTTCTGACCAGCGACCGATGAGACGATGACTGTCGTATTGATGCCTCCGCGAAAATTGGGGAAGTTGGTTTTGAGCAAACAACTGTGAATTGATCGTTCAATCTTCAACTAAATTGTCAATAGTGTTCTGCTGAATCTTGCTCCATTATTCACAAAACCTATTCTTTTTATTCTTTAAGGTTTTAACTTCTTATAAAGTAATCTGTTCATTAGGATGCATGCACACATAAATTAATATGTTCATAAAGATGTACCGGGATACCTATTGGAATCACTCATTAAGAAAGCTAGGGAGATGGAATATGGGGTACGAACATGTCTGGTACCAAGCAATATATTTGCGGTAGCCATAATAATCATAGTCTCAGAACCTAACATCAAAAAAGGAGGGAGGGTGGTGCTAGCTGATCAGTAGATATGGTGGTGGTCACTAAGGTGAATCACCCCATTCTGCAGGAACAGCAATATGGAATTTGAATGCTCGAGATATTTCTGATTTTTATGAGGGCATAGATCTTAGTCTTGAAAAAGATAATAACGAACGCCTTGACAGATCATGTGTCAGCCACGTCTCATAAACCGTTAATGCCCAGCTCTTGCTGCACTCAGGCTCACGCTGTTCCTTGAAGTTTCTCAGAAACGCTTAGAAATAACGGATGCAAAAACCAAAACACCAATTGGCCACTCGAGGATTATTTATTGTAACACCAACATATAACAAATGTTTCCACTAAGGTCTGTGAACAAATATTACAATAAAAAATCACAATATTACTTCTGAAGGTGTACTGCTGACTTCTTTCTGAACAGCGACCAATGAGACGATGACTGTCGCATTCATGCCTCCGCAAAAATTGGGGAAGTTGGTTTTGAGCAAACAACTGTGAATTGATCGTTCAATCTTCAACTACATTGACACCATGCTTCTACCTTTAAATATATACCATTCGCTCAGCCTTCTGTTGAGATGCGGCCCCGTGGGCTCTGCACAGATTTATGGGGCATCTTATAAATTAACTTGCTATCCATTGTCAGACCTTTGAATACCACTTCACAATGTCTCATCTCATTCATTTTCTACTTGATCCTCATTACATTCTATTAAACCTAACATTTTATAGCTCTTATGAATTTGATTCGACTTGTTCTATTCCTATTCTCTGTAGGGTACGGTTGTGCATCAAATAGACAAAAAGGCATGAAATAAAAAAACTGGCTTGAAAATAATTGTATTAAAGCCAAAAGTGGACATCATGATAGTACGAAGAATATTGGTATCATTATACATTGCAAATGAACGTTGTCCGCCTAAGGATTAATTACTTCCCTATCCTGTCCTCTATATAAATGTATTTATTGATGATATATTGCACTTGCTTAATCTATTACACTTTAATGTTTCACCTTAGCATTTTAACTTTTCTAAAACAGCTTCTAATCCCTGGTAAACGTTGTACTTACCTCAATATTGGTTGGTTATCGTATGCCTACAACCACGGGATGAAAACGAAACAGTCAGTTTTCCCGTGCAACCTGGAGGACAACTGTACAATTCAATAACCCTACGCCTGGTTCAGACAATGAGTGCAATTATATATATCAAATGTTTAACTGTTGAAACATTATTAACTTGTAGACAATCTACGATTTGATATTATACCATACTTGATTGTGCCTGTAAAAATGGCATGCATTTTCATGTTAATTTATGCTTATATGAAAATAAAAATTATTACATAATTATTACTATAACTTTCCCGAAGTCAACTTTCCCAATTTTACAAGTACCATAGCCGGGGACATTTGAAATGTACCCAGCAAGTTTTCGCGCGTTGACTTTGCATTGTAATCTTGATGTTTTGTGGGGCAATATCCTCGTTACTATTTAGTTGCCTGTGAAAGGCTAGGCTGAATGTCTCTGCCATTTCAAGACTAGTAAGAGATTTCCCATCAGAACCCGCTAGAGTGCATGCTCCCTGGTTGGTCGGTTTTCCTTCAGACATAAACCTGTATAGGCTTTTGGGGTTCACGAGAAGCTTATTGGCGAGGTTTCCCTGAAATGTCCTTCTATCACTCCGGACTCGTATGTTACATCGATTCCTGAGTTCAAGGTACACTTCATGTTCGGGTTGACTCTTCGATCGTCACCACGCAAACCAGGCTTTTCGCTTCGCCTGCGGAAGGCGTTGTGTCCCCCTTTTTAGCCACGAACGTTGCTTTCTAGCTTTTGGTGCGACTAAAGGAAGAGTGTCTGAGACCGCCTGGTGAATGATCTCCTTTACTGCTCTCCAGTGTTCTTCTACTGTTAGCTCTGTCCATTTTTTAGGCCAATTTGCTTCAGACAGAAGTCTTCGCATTTTGGTGTAGTTGGCTTTGTTATAACACAGATAGGGCTGTGTATTGTCCCACTGTAAGCGCTCGCGGAGGACTATGTCGAATACTATGACCGCGTGGTCACTACTACCTATGGGAGTCGTGATCTGAACGTTTTCCACTAGTAGCTGGTCACTAGTGAGCACGTAATCCAGTCTAGAAGACTTCCCATCTGGGCCCCATCTAGTATCCATCTTGACATTTTCAGTGAATCCAGCCTTCCTGATGGTATGCAGCAGATTTCGATCAAATCTATCATGGGCTTACACCAAGTTAAGAGATGGGGCATTGAAGTCACCAGCTATGACAATTTGATCATAACCCATGTCTTGTGTTGCTGAAATTGTATTTAGCAGTACCTGGTTGTGGTCTGCTCCACATGAAGGTGATCGATAAATGCTGCCCACTAGATATTTGCAGTACCCAACGGTGAAGTGGCACCATATGGAGTCAGGGAGCTCTGTGAGGGGAGGGTCCATCGCGTGAACACATCTGAGCTGTTTGTCGACGTATATGGCGACTCCACCTCCTTCTTTCAGGTCCCTATCTCGCCTGACTAATACCATATCATTTACACTGACTTCGCTGTCTGCCACCGTAAGGGTTAGCCAGGTTTCCGTCAGTATTATGATTTTGGAATTCAGTTGTGATTGTAGGTGTCTAAGTTCAGCTATTTTGCCTCTTAGCCCTCTCACATTACTGTACAGGCAACTGGTAGTCAGTCTCACCACTTCCCCGTATTGGGGGTAGTTGACTTGATATTGGCTATCGGTTGAGGAGTTATCCTACGAACTACCTGGCCGATTCCCCAGGAACCGGCCTGTTGGCGTTTTTTCTTCTAGTTCAATCGGAGCACTTGGATGACACTGGCTGTCATCGTCCGTGCTGCACCACTGTATTGTGACTAAGGGTTGAGGATTTTCTTTGACAACGCTTTGTTCTCTCCTTTGGGTACGAGGCCAGCTCTCGCAACAGCGAATGTGTCTGCTGACCTTGTCCTTGGTCTCGTACCATCTCTGGAGAGCAGTAGTCAACTGGTATCGGGAGCTGAACTTGACAGCTTACAGAAGTGGCGTGTTAATTGACATAAGGTGAGTAGGTCGAGGCAGTCTATAAACAGAGACAGCCCCTGAACTCCCCAGAGTCATCTGGGATGCCAACCATTTCTATTGCTGTATATCGTGACAATGCTTCTCGCAAGCGTTCCCAGTTCCCAGTTCGGGAATGCCGTGAACAACCATGGAGGCAGAAGGAATAAGCTCTGGCGACTCCCTCGCCATCTGTCTTTCCTTTTATGGCCTGTCTGGCTTAACACGTATTTTGCAGGCCCTCCCTATAGAAAGGACGTGAGAAGTCAGTAAAACTTTTTTGACATCCTCGGTCGAGTTGGGGATGGGGATGGTTTGCCTTGGGTGCAGCAGTGCCCGTATACAATCTGCATGGTTTTACTGGTTGGATGTCCAGACCCAGTGTACTACACAAGTTGGACCACTGTTCTTGATCAAGCAGCAGACTACTACTACAGTCTGGTACATTAAAGAGGATTACACAATTTGATCTAATAACCGTGGACTTAGGCTCAGTCCTCGCACATTTGTCATCCCCTTTAAGACCGTTTAGTTTTGTCTGGTGCGACTGGATATTATTGTGTGTCTCAGTGCCGTGGCCGCTATTACTGGCAGACGATAAGGGTCCTTTTCCAGCGACAGATACCCGTGATGCCTCAGCCTCTGTGTCTTGAGCGGTTATGGCAAGAATTACAAGTTTAACTGGTGTGGAATTTGGTATCTTCGATTTACGTGCAATTGTGCTATTTTCCCAGTTGGTGGGAGTAGAACGTTTTACGCTTTTCCCTGATACTTCTACGCCATCTTTAGCTTTCAAAGAACTACACGAGGCTGCATCAGGACGGCAACTTGGGCATATGTACCAGAACCATGGGCATGGGTTCTTACGCATAAAATCGTAATATACTTTTGGTATCCCGGTGTCGCATCTATAATGTACCCATCGCTTGCAAAAGTTGCATTGGAAGGCAGAGTCTGCTTGTTCGACAACAAAATCGCAGACTTTGCAATCGTCTTCCTTCTTGGGGAACGGTTTTGTCGTCTCACGACGTCGTGAACGTTTCTTTTCAGCATTCCTGTTTGTTTCATGGCCTACTATGGAGATGGGTGTTATACATTTCTCACTTCGTGCACTTTTCCCACTCGGCTCTGTTAACCTAGCCATGTTAACAGGGATGGAGCCACATCCACTTGGTTGACTTCGCACAGTTTCACTGTAGGACTGTGGCGACATGAGCAATCGGTACGAGCAGGTAATATTTGCCCTGGTCTTAAAGACCGGTATGCGAGAGTCCATCACCTTCACTTGTTTGCTTAATTTGGCTGAAGTCCTGGTGACTACGGAGTATGGTGTCTCAATACTTATCTCAGGGTGAGAATCTATCGTCATATTACTCCTAAATTAATACTGATGATTAAATAATAAGAGACAGTGGAGTTATTTTGTCCAATAAACTGACAGTAAAAGACAATAGAAAGCACAGAACAGAAGGATAAAGTATATAAGTAAAAGCTTTTGACTTTAGCCGTAACTTTCGGGTTATTCGGCTTCACAGCAATCACGTAACAGACCAACAAGTCCTGTACATTTGAAAGAGTGTGGAGGATGTTGCTACAGAAGTAGCACCTGAAGCTTTGGCAGTAGTTCGAGACAGCGGGAAGTACCACACACAAACTCGGTGAGGAAGAAATGGTTGAATAAAATTCGCCGGATGGGAAGATCAGGTTTCCCAAACGAATAATTCACAAAAGTGGATATTTCCGGTAGAGGAAAAAGCACGTCGTATTCAAGGAGCGCGCCTGGTCGTTTTTACGAGCTAGTATAAACCAGTTTGACTTCTTTGTGCTCGCCTCTTGATTGTGAGGCATAGGATCCTGATCTTCGGTAAACTTCTGCGTAGCTCGTCCCGCCAATCGACTGTCGAAGCTCTGGTTGACTCCAAAAGGAGTAGTGCTGGGATTAATTATATGTGGTTTGTATTATGAGGTGTGTTAAGGCTGTTATTAATGTGAATGGAGTTGATCTTTTCACCAGTTAGTCGTCGTCAAAAGAAAAGAGATAATAATAATAGGTATAATTAGTGAAGTTAATCAGACTATCAATGTTTCCCGCAGGACAGAATGTATATACTGACCTTCTGTTACTAGTTTCACTTCCTTGAGAGGTTTTATGTCTTATTTCTGCTGAATTCGTATGATTATACAGTTTTCGTTGATAAAAAAGTGTCAATGTAGTTGAGGATTGAACGATCAATTCATGGTTGTTTGCTCAAAACCCAACTCTATATTTTTCGCGGGAGTCATCAATCCAGTAGTCATCGTCTCATTGTTCGCTGTTCAGTGGAAGATAGAAAACTATCAGAAGTATTACCGTGATATATTGTTATAACATTTATTCTTAGACCTTGTGCGTAACAACCTTATTGATGGCTGTATATTGGGGTAACAATAAAGGATTCTTGAGTCGTCAATCAATGTTCTGGTTTTCGCGTTGGTTATTACAAATTGTTTCTGAAAGTCTTCGAGGAACAGCGTGAGGTCCAGCGTAGTAAGAGCTGGACATTAACAGTTAATGAGAGTTGGCTGACAAGAAGATTTGAGAAAAACATTAAAAGGTAATAAGAAAGTGAGGAGTAACTGGTGCCTTAAATAGATTTATAAATTAGAATAAAAAGTGGGTGAAATAGAGTAGGAAATTTGCAACATGAAACACTGAATATTTGCATACTAGCAGCACAGAGCTCTACTTCCAGCTTTTACAGAAAGTTCGCTGTTTACTATTTCCACCCTATTTCTCTAGTACCAGCATTAAAATCCGATAACGTTTGCAATTTTGCATCGCCTGCATGACGATTTTTTCCGAGAAATCTGATTTTTCAGGCGCTGTTTTATCACTTTTTCATTAATTACACGATGAAGTAAAATGGCACTTTAGTAGATGAGAGTGCTGACGTTCACACACATTAGGATGCATACCCACAGCGTCTGCAGTATTCGTTCTGCGTAGACCGATGACAAAGCGAAACTCCAAAATGACCATCTGAAATATGAGGAATGTTTTAGGACCAAAATCGGAGTGCGAGGGGGATGGCCTAACTAGCTAGGCATCGTGCAGGAACATCCGAACGTAACACGATGGCGTGTCAAATGACGTGAATCCTTGACCACAAGGCTTCAGCTAAATAAGTCGACTTAAACAGAGACAGCCACCACCCAGTATTGAACGATGGATGCCGTAACTAACAGTTTCGAAGAATTACCTGCGGCTACAAAAATAATTGGTCACTGACGGATTATTCCGTCCCAAAAAATAATTTACCATCCTTTGCGACGCCATTTTCCTGATGTATTAAAACTGACCGTTGCGTTTTTATTGATGTGTTATCTTCTTTGTCATTCGAACCTGAATCTACTCTAAAGAAATATGGAATCCTTTTTTCCAATGTCTTGTCATCTTGTAAATAATTCCGAAATACTGGGCGGCCGAATTCCCATGCCACTAGTAGTGACTTGTTAAGTTCAAACAATCATGGTGATCCCAATAATCCGTTCGTACAATGCTAGCTGGTCCATTATGTGTGAAAAGCCTGTGCTTACTTCCGGCATCATGCAGTTCATCCCGTTTACCACCTCAATTTTCGTCCTACGGATACCCTAAGAGATTGTCTTTGTCGTCCTATTTTTACCAGGCATTTCTTACTGAACTGCTATCTATTGGCTTTCAGGTTACCTGTTAATAATAATTACCTGGAATAACAGACGAAAATTCTTCAATTGCAAGTTTTTCCCTATTCCACTCGAACTGATCATCACATGTTGCCTTTCTGGAGCATGTATAGTGCAGCTCATACCTCGGGAATATAAAAAGCCGCATCACGGTTCTTCGTGTTGGGTTGAACATGGATTGGACTAAAACAAATAGTTGTACTTAGTAAACTGTCAAAATGTCTATGCGGCTATTGGACTGTGTCTTTTTTTCCTTTACGTTCCCCAGTGGAACATAGGGCTTCAAGCTAGTGGCTTGAAGTTTTTGTAGCAGTGTTTATTTTACAGGATGGGGTTGCTGTCCTCATGCCCAACCTTTCCTCTTTACCAGTATTTTTTCTGGCTTAGCGAGGTGAAGGAGTGCGTCGGCCGGGTGTCGAACCTCGGACCATGTTCATGGTCGGCGAGCGTCCTAACCACTAGACCACCGACGCAAACGACTGTGTCTGCTTTCTAAATATGAGAGATAATCTTTCATTCGAGAACAAAGTTGGGTTTCGGAGTTGACCTATTCTCGTAGTAAAGATCAGACTCCTGTTTCAAAACAGTCTTATATTGATATGCATAATCTGTCAGTCTACCCATCCAATTTCTGACATTGCATCCCTATGGCTCATACTTACTGAGATTCTCTGAATATTCACGGAGACCATAAATATAGGCCTTCAGGTGTCAACCTTTTGCAAGATCTTCGCGCAAGTTTTAATTGATAGCCGTACTCAGATGTTCATGAAATTCGTTACTTCAAGGATCTCTCGTAGTGTGCTTCACTTTTCCGTTAATGCTGAGTAATAATCTCCTGGTTCAAGGACTACTGGTGTATGGATTAACTTAAACAGCACCTCAACTTGTTTCGTCAATATCATATCCTGGGGTAACACAGAGATTTGGAATATTATGGCGGATTTTCATCACGACTATACTACGACTATCTTACTTGAAATGGCAGGCGGATGTTGTCCAGAAGTTTGTGCTAAGATTGTTTACATTAAAATACTGCCTCTATGAATTTCCTCGATCCACGTTATAAAGAATGAACACAAGCTTTCGGTCTGTTGGTGACATGGGTGGTCTCAGCTCACTATATGTATCTCGTAAATGCATCTTTAACAACATACTTATCGAAAATTATGCGCGCGTGTACCAACCTAATCGGTATCCGGAGTAACATGCAGCTAGAGATATGGGAATCAAGTGACACAAATCAGATGGCTGATTTATTTGGAAGTATACCTGCATGGGGTGTAAGAGTGGTATATGACTGATGAGTTTCCGAATTTCACTTTAGAGAAAAATATGTGGTATTTTGTGATTGGTTACCACCTACTTGTAAGAGTTCTACTACGGCTTAGAGTGGACCTATACTAACCTAATTTAAAGTTAAAAAAAGAAATACTTCCGGACCGAGAGCCGTGCGTGATAACAAGCACAAACGGAGATTACGAAAAGATTCTGAGCCTCCCTGGACATGTATTTGTTAAACTTAAGACCTTAAACACCTTAAACACACAGGTGTTAATCACGTCTCATAAACCATTAATGCCCAGCTCTTGCTACGCTGGGCCTCACGCTGTCCCTCGAAGGTTTTAAGAAACGCTTAGTGTTACCGGACGCAAAAACCAGAACACAGATTGGCGACTCGAGAATTCTTTATTCTAACGCCAACCTATAACCAGCATTACTGGCATTACAGACCAAGGTCTAAGAACAAACATTACAACAATAGATCACGATATTACTTCTGACAGTTTTTCTATCTTCTTTCTGAACAGCGACCGATGAGACGATGACTGACAGATTGATGACCGGTGAAAATTATGGGGAAGCTGGGTTTGAGCAAACAACCATGAATTGTTCGTTCAACCTTCAACTACACTGAAATCAGTTAACAAGCAGTTAAAGTTTATTAGCGAACTGATATGAGTTAGAGAACCGCTGAAAACCAGGAGTATTGAACAGCTGTTTCGTACTAGTATGCAACGGCTGTTCAGTACTCTCTTGTTTTCAATGTGTCTCTAACCCATATCAATCCACTGTCAGAGTTGAGGCACATCAGATCCCTACGAATAAGCTACTGTCACATATAGTCATTTAACATTAGTCCGCTGATTAATCTTATATTTTAGTGCCTGGGTGGTACGGCATGCGTCATTAGGTGGCTTCATGAACCGCCATCATCAAGAGCGACTGTAGGTTTCCTGCCTATGAATTCGGTTCCTTTCTACAACTCCCGTCTTAGATCAAGGCACTGAAACACCAATGCTGTCTGCTATATTAATATTAACTCTGAAGATCGCAATTTGTAGACATTTGTTATATTGTATATTGACTGTCCACAAAACAGAATGACTTCCACCATGGAATTTGTTCAATAATTCGAAACTGAACTCTTATGTACTTCTAAAGTAACATTATAAAAGATGAACAAAGTTGGTGGATATCCAAGATACACTTGTAGGCTTTGCTTATAGTAAATGAAATTAGGAATGAGAAATTGAGCAGGCCGAGTTGGTAGACTAATGTAAGGTAGGGGGTTCAAAATCGCCCTTCTAGGTGTTCTAGTGAACAGTGTAAGTGTGTTTTGAGGTCTAGCCTCTGACAAACGATTGCGCTTTTCAGTGGCTTAACAATAGGACTGTCGGCAACCACATCGGTGTCCTGGGTTTGATTTCTCATCTGTACGGCCGAAAATCATCCAGTTAACTAACCAGTAGGAAACTTAGCGATGGGGGAGGGTTGGACGTTAGTCCAACAACCTCAGTTAGTTAAAGCAGCATCACCGTTAATAACGGTTTTACCAATAAAACTTGTTCCACTTGAAACGTAGCATATGAAACAGAATAAAAACACGGAAGATTCCAATAACAAAACTTAGGTCGAGAGATTTAAAGGAACAACATTCTTTCCAGCTAGATGGCGTCGGCCTTTATTCCACCTTACAAACTTTACAAATTAACACCAGGTATAAACCAATGATTATGGTTCATTAATATGACAATAAGACTGAGCGATTAGTTATAAGGATAGTAATTATGTTGACAACAAGGACGGGAAAGTGGAATGGTCTTTCATAACATGCGTGATCAAACAAACAAGTGATCAGACAGACATAGTGGATGAAGGCTAGTCGAAAAGAAAGAGGCTACAGTCAGTTTCTAGGTCATGATGAGTTCCTGCGTCGGCTATTTATATGTTTTCGTGTATTCGTTTTCCATTGAATTTTAAAGGCTTTTCTGGATTTTTGGCTCATTTTGCAGTGTGTAGGTCAGTTTTTGCCACTGAAAGCTACTAGTTAACTTATTTTTAGCCTGAAGTTCCCAGTTATTATGTTGGTAGTCAAGGATTATGGTAAACCTGCAATCACTGAGCTAATTAACGTTTACTATGCTAATATAGTAACATATACTATGCTAATAATAGTAACAGTAAACTCCCTAACTGTTTTGCGATTGTTTGACAGTGAAACTGTGCGCTGGTTTTTCAGCTTGAGTGGCACTAAATCGAACCTACTAGGTTTGCTTATAAACGTTGTTCCAGCCCTCGCAGGACATATTAAGCATGGACTAGCGTTACTCCAGGGCGGAAAGTTTTGATTCAGCACGCAGCTGTCTTTTTAAGCACAACCTGTGTCATTTCAGAACATAGTGGGTAAATAAGATCTTCAGTTACCATAAAAAGGCATTATCGAGGAATAGCTTAGAATAAGTTTAGAATTTTTGTAAGCTTGGTGGTGCTGCGGTCTAAGTGATAAATTGTATTAATCACCGTTATTCAGGATATTCTATGAACCGGAAATGCTCAGCTGAAAAACGTATGAATAAGACACAGATCGGTGTAATTTATAACGGACTCCAAATCGCTCTCATCAGGAAACAATCAACCAAAGTATGTTTTAAACTGTCTCTCTCAGCCATTTGAAGGGAAATTTACTTGATTTATGCTGACCTAGTATGCACAAATCCCACAGGTCATTGAATTGACAACTTAAAAAAGTAGATTAGTTAATACATACATTTATCTATATGTACTAATTAAGGATACATTAAATTTTTAGAAATTGTAGTTAAATTATATTCTCCTAGTTATCAAAAATGCATACATCCTATTTTGGATTTAAAATAAACTCATCAAAATTATTGTTGATTTATATTCAGTTACTAGACATTCTCATACATCTCAATATACTTTGAACATCAACAATGCATCTAAATAGCGTGTGACTGTCACACTACAATCACACCAAAAAATTAACACGCCATTATATTATAGTGAGGTAAGCCCTAAATCGTACTGACTGTAAATTTCCGTGTCAAAATAAAAAGATTACCGCTTTAACTTATATTTTAGACCAATAGGAAGCCAGCTAACCAACAGCCAATCAAAATCTGCCTATATCGACTTTCTTATTCACAGGGCACTACGCGCACTTCCTTGGTTATGAGCTCATTAAATATAAAAGAAAGATTTGTTAAGTATCTTGCAGGCACAGTGTGAGGGATTCGTGTAGGAAGTACCATAAAAAGGTAGTGGATTCACTGACGTAAATGAGCTATCCAGGCACAAAGAAACATCATAGTGAACCTGAAATGATGGTAGAGCGGAAGAAACTATTATTTGTTAATCTGAAGTTTAGTGGAAACTTTACGAATGAGAGGCTTGTAAGAGTAGTACTGACTTAGTGTAGACCTCAGTAATGAACACCCTTACAAAAACTTCACCTTTTTATGCCCGTAGTTGTACTCCACCGAACGTGTAAGTATCGACGAACGAAATCAGAGTAAAAAGACTTGATATGAATGGTGTGTCTAGACAGAGTGTGGTGATTGACTATTTCTATCTCTGTATTGTTTAAATACTTACTGTTGATTGTTAATATTTCTTATATGAATTGAAATATAATTCCGCTAAATACAAATTCCTGAATTCCGCCTCTCTGTGTTTTGTTTGGATTCTTGTAATTCGGTCATCTCGAAATACTAATACTACGATTACAATAAATTACTACAAATTGGCGTCGCGATGGAACTAAATAACCTGGGAAAATTTCCTCTAAATGGTTCTCCGCGGGAGATTGCTGATTATTTTGAATGCTTCGATGCGTGGTGCATTTCAAAGAATGTTCGGGATGACAAAATACCAGCACATTTCATCACTGCTATTGGGCTAGATGCGTATAGCCTAGTGAAGACTCTGTCGTTTCCAGATAAACCAATTTCTCTGCCATATTATAAACTCCGTGAACTTCTGATAGATCACTTCCATATAACTACTTTTGAGACCAGAGAGAGGGCTCAATTCAACAAACTGGTTCGTGCTCCCAACCAGAAGATTAGAGACTTCATTCTTCAACTTCAAATTCAAGCTTCAAAGTGTAACTTTGGAGATCAGCTGCATACTCAACTACGTGATCGTCTAATTGCTGGAATCAATATTCCTAAGTTAGAGAAAGAGTTAATTCAGATTCCTTCTTGTACCTTTCAAACTGCTAAAGATTTATGTATTACATATGAAGATGTCAATAATGAATACTCTGCTCCCACTACGTCAGTATCTGATGTCATGCTTTCTAAAGTCGAAAATACAAGTGGTCATGGAAAGCAATCCAAACTGCCGTCCACAGGTAATAGAATGCAGCCAGAGATCAAAAACATTAAACCGTGTTTATCCTGTGGAAAGTTACATCTACGAAGCACTTGCCGTTTTCGGGGTGCTAAGTGTCACAAATGTGGTAAAGTTGGACACATCAAGACTGTTTGCAGAAGTTCGAATACTTATGTTACTCAGAATCCTGATAATTCTTCCAATTTATCTGGTAAAATGCAGTCGATGTCTCTTTCAACTTTTCCCAATACTCAATCTCATCTAATGAGAACCTTCACTACAAGTTCAGGCAAGTCCCATTGTTTTATAATTGATACTGGGAGTACTGAATCTATAATTTCTAAGAAAGATTTACAATCGATTTGTAAGAATGTCCAGATAGACCCTACTACTAGTTCAATTACAGGCATAACTGGTCATAAATTACCTCTTATCGGTGCTACTAACATTTCTTTGAAATCAGACAGTGGTAATTTTGTAAATATTCCCTTTCTTGTTAGTGAATATGGTCCATCTTTATTGGGATTAAAAGCCCTTAGATTGTTAAATGTCGAAATCTCACTTTGTACTGAGTTGTTTGATGAATCTTTGTTCAGAGAATTACTTCTCCAATGTTCAAAGAGTGTAGGTGGTATGAAGATTCAGCCCATCCATCTTGAAATAGAGGGTGATCCTATCTTCCTGAAACGCCGATTAATTCCATATGGATTGCGAGATGCAGTTAAGAAAGAGTTAGACAAGTTGGTTGAGCAAGGCATACTTATGCCAGTTGAGTCTTCAAATTGGGCTACTCCTATTGTTACGCCACTAAAGGCTGATGGAAAAACACCTAGAATTTGTGGTGACTACCGCCTTACACTCAATAGTCGTCTACTACAGCAAAGTTGCACTACTCTAGAAACTGAAGACATTCTCTACAAGCTACATGGCTCAAGATACTTTTCCAAAATAGATCTAAAAGATGCCTATTTGCAAATTCCTCTTGATGAGGCGTCTAGTGCATTAACAACCATTAATACTCCATTTGGATTGTTCAAGTATAAGTTCTTGCCTTTTGGTTTAAAGGTTTCACCCGCAATATTTCAAAATGTAATAAATCAGATGATAGATGGATTAGATGGTGTTGAGTCATACCAAGACGACATTATAGTTCATGGTCCTAATATCGAATTGCATAATGAACGTCTTTTAAAACTGTTCAGGCGTTTATGTGAGAATAATGTTCTTGTTAATCCATCTAAATGTCATTTCACTTTGTCGTCTGTATCATGCTTGGGATACACAGTAGACTCCGAAGGTTTCAGACCTGATGCTAGTCGTTTGGCACCTCTAATTCAAGCACCGTCACCTAATAATATGTCATCGTTGAGATCATGGATAGGTACTCTTCAGTTTTACTCCAGATTCATTCCCAACTTCACTCAACGGTTATCTCCACTTTTTGAGATTGTCTCCAGTAAACAGTTTAAGTGGGAACAACAACATGAGAATATCTTGCGAAAAACTTTGGAGTTTCTTAATAAACAAGCTTTCCTAAGACCTTTTTCATCGAAAGATAAGTCTGTTCTCACTACAGATGCTTCTCCTATGGGTATAGCTGCAGTACTTGAGCAAAATGGACAACCTGTTATTTGTATTTCAAGACGTCTAAGTAAGAGTGAACAAGGGTACTCACAAACCCAGAAAGAAGCTCTAGCAGTTGTATGGGCAATAAGACGCTTGCACAAGTATCTCTTTGGTACTAAGTTTCACATAGTTACTGATCATCAAGCTTTGAAATTCATTTACAATCCAGAAAAATCTTTGAATAAATCATCTGCTGCTATGGTTCAAAGATGGAGTTTAGAACTAAGTGCATATGATTACACTATTGAACATAGATCGGCAAAGGATATACCTCATGCAGACTTCTTATCTCGTTATTCATTATTTGAAAATGCTGCTAATGATACTGATTGCTTATTAGTCCAGCCGTTACCGGTGGATCGAGTTCGACTTATAAATGATACTCGGAAATATTACGGATGCGTTATAAATGCAACAAAAAGAGGTTGGAATGTTCAGTGTAAGCGAAGATTTCCAGACTTTTATAAGCGAAGAGATGAGATTTCAGTCCATCCTGAAGGATTTCTATGTCTGAATGACAGAATTATTATTCCTCCAACATTAAGATCTGCGATTTTGGATGATCTACATTCTGCTCATCTAGGAGCTGATAAGATGAAATCATTAGCACGCCTAACATGCTGGTGGCCGGAAATTGATGCTGACATTAACAAAAGATCAAAGAGCTGTTCTAGCTGTTTACATAAAATGTCCTATGGGAAGTCATCGTGGACACCGTGGCCTGCATCTTGTGAGGTTTGGCAGCGTATTCATGCAGATTACTGTGGTCCATTCTTAAATTCATATTATGCTTTAGTTATTGTGGATTCTTATTCTAGATGGCCAGAAGTCATCATTACAGATAGTCCTAATGCCAAATTCACTCACAGAGCGTTGAGAAAGATTTTTAGTCGAGAAGGAATTCCAGATGTCTTAGTTACTGACAATGGTACTCATTTTACGGAGAAGAACTTCAATGATTGGCTCAAACATATAGGTTGTCGTCATTTGTACACAGCACCACGTCATCCTCAGTCAAACGGGTTGGCAGAAAATTTTGTACGAACATTAAAGAGTGCTATAGCATCAATGAGTCCTCAAAATTTTGATGAGCTAGAGAGATGTGTGGATAACTTCTTACTTCAATATCGCAATGCGGAGCATACAAGTACTCATGAAAGTCCTGCAAAACTATTCAAATCTCGAATTCTCAGAAAGCATCTGATGTCCACGACTTCTGATGTACATTATTACAGAGGGAATGATTATAGACCTTCTATTGGTATCATACTACAAAGAATGGGAAATCGAATGGTGAAGATATTAGACATCGAAGATAATTCAGTTCATAACAGACACTTGGATCAAGTGAGAAAATGAGGTAGGTCGTTCCGATTATGATTATAATGACTCCGCTACTAATCCTGACTTTGTAGATAATTCAGAAATAAGTCTAGATGATACTGATGGAAATGATATCACAGAATCAGTTAGAAGATCGCAGAGACTGGCAAGCAAACCGCGATATCATTATAAATACGCAAGGAGACATTCGACGTGTGGCGGATGTGGTGATTGACAATTTCTATCTCTGTATTGTTTAAATACTTACTGTTGATTGTTAATATTTCTTATATGAATTGAAATATAATTCCGCTAAATACAAATTCCTGAATTCCGTCCTCTGTGTTTTGTTTGGATTCTTGTAATTCGGTCATCTCGAAATACTAATACTACGATTACAATTAATTACAACACAAGTTATATTTTATACAAATGAGATATGAAACTTGATAAATAAGGAGTTTATACAACTTATCTGGTGCCTTGGTTGGCAGTAGGCTGGGAGAGTGCACTGAATGAAAGCACAACAGGAGAGCGAACCAGATGTGTCCATCAGAGTTAAAACTCAAAAGATGCAGAAGTGCCAAACGCGTGGGTGAGTGAGTTCAAACAAAAGTTCAAGGATTCAATGTGCACTACAGGCTAATCAGTAGTATACGGAGAACATTTTAGGCAGCAACACTTTGCGTAATTTTTTAGTCAGTGAACGACCGGTACTCAAGCCAGAGATAGGCTAGGTGGCCTCACCATACGTATGTGTATTTATCATTTCAGCTGCTCCCATGGAGACAGTAATGTCCGACTTACTACTAGACAGCTTAGCTAACATGTTACTGAATATCACTTAAAGAGGTTTAGTAAAGTATAAACATCATCCGGAGCTCCAGTTTGTCACGCTAAGTCGATAGTGGTAATTTTGTAGATATAAACTAAAGTATTCAAGGTGATTTATCGCATCCCACAGAATCTTCCGAATCGACTCCATATCCGTCTACTGTACATAGCTGGGGTGACTAACATCCGAACTATTAGGCCTAAACTATACATTCAAAAGAAGTTCGTACAACAATTATCCCTCCTTTGGCCTATTAAGACCTATTAAGAGACCAGATGTCACTACTATCGCTTACTTATGTTTTTCAATCCCTCTCTTATCTTCCATTAATCTTATCAAATCTTCATTAAAACAGCTTATTCACTTCTCTTACACCCTAGTATAACTCATTCGGACTATTTATTTTTCTTAGCCTTTATCGACTACCATGTCTGCCTGTGCATTTGTTTGATTAATCATGCTATTTTTCATTACTCTTTTTATGACACAGATCGTTACACTTTTTCATCCATTTTGTGTTAATAGAATTATTTTGATTGGACACTAGTAACTAGTGTAACGTTTCTAGTCCTTTCTTTGCTGCAGACTGAATTTTATCAGTTCAAGGCTTCCTGCCGATTGCCTCCAACCATCTAATATCATCAAATCAATGTGCACCGTGATGTCCAGCTACCTAGAATGGCGGCCATATTGCAAACCTGACTGATAAAATTCAGTTTGCACCAAGAAAAGAACTAGAAGCGTCACACTAGTTACTAGTGTCCAACCAAGATACCCACTACAGTCCTACAGGAGGTCAATCACGAGCCCGAATAGCTCAGTGGTAACGTCTCTGACTGCAGCACTGGGTATAGCGGTAAATGATTCCCCAAAATTATTGACCATAAGAATCATCAGTGAAGATTGGATGCTGACTCTTAGAGTTTAAGTCGACTTGTTTAGCTGAAGGCTTTCCGTCAAGCATCCCCGCCATTTGGTACTCCGTCGTGTCACTGTTGTGCACGATAACTAGCTAGCCTAGCTTCCGCTTTAATCCGCGATTTGGTTCCGAAATATATATCGTGATTCAGACAACGGATTATAGTCTTTTGCTTTGCCTTTGGTACGCGAGATTCAAATACGTTAGTTGTTGGGATAAGAGCTTGCGTTAATATACCCAGTACTGTTCTCGAACGTCTATACCGTCAACCTTTAAACGCGAGTTCGAATCTCAGAAGGGACATCAGTTTCTTCAAGGTTGCAGATACGCCTTGCTGACGAGTGCCAACTAGCACGAAACCTAGGTCCAAGGCTTCCTGTGGCCGATAGCCTCCAACCATCTAATAGAATTATTACCATTGTGACTAACTGCTCAATCTTGCTATCATATTGATAAATCACAATTATTGGTTTATATTTGATATTCATTTGTAAAGTTGTGCAAGTAGGAGTAAGGCAATATTGTTCCTTCACAACTGTCTTTCTAAAAATGAGAGTAGACAAAGGTTCAGATAACCTGTTTATATATTTTTAAATCTCGCCGATTTATATTTATTATTTACACTTGACAATCATCACAATATATGACAATAAAAACTGTAATCACAGAAAATTTAATTACTGACAGAAAGACTAAATGTTTTCCTATTTAAACAGGATCAAATACTAATAATTTGAAGTCATAAGTTAAATTTTGAAGAATTTTATTAATAATTGTTACCGTATGCCAGATCTAATAGCATTTACATCTAGAAAAGTCTGCATTTCTAATCCTTATTTTGTTTGAGTTTTCATTTTTATAATGCATTTTGATAATCATCGGTTTTCGTGGATATTTTTGTGTAAAAATAACGACTACTTACAAGTAGTCAAAAGATAAATTAAAAAAATCAAAAATGAATTTTTCGATCATTTTCAGCGTTATTTATGATTATCATAAATGAATCATCTGTCAACTTATAATACCTCCGTAAGTACCAGTTCCGTTTAAGAAGTCATATGGGGACTTGCTTTTTTGTCAGTAATGACTATCACAATGAGATCTAGATCAAAATGGAAGACAATAAACACAGCGATAAAGATAAGACGTACTCTGTGAATAAAGCAATATCTTTTGTAAACAGTTTTATTGTCATTCACCTTTGGTGACCTGTGGAGGAAATGCTGGTGCTTCTGGCTACTATATGATATCCATACATTTCCTATAATATTTTTCAAGTATTGTTTTGCAGGGATTTAGTTTAATGGGTTGGAGGATTTTATCTCAAGCTAACATCGGTTAGAAAACCCTTGGAAACCTGCGAGTACTGGACAGCTGTTTTACTGCATAGTTTGGGACTCTTAATCAGTACGCACCGACCAAAGTTCTAACCCAAGACCTTCTGATTGCAAGGTGAGTTCGTAGACCATTTAGCCATTGGAAACCGATCCAATCAACCAATCAAACAAAATCTCTACAAAACCAATACTTCAGAATTGATGTGATGCTCACCTGCGACTGGCCTAATCCAAGCACTTACCTGGGGTTCTAGTGGAAACCATGATCACCAGTGTACACTAAGTCAAGGGTACGTACAGTTACTCATTGAAGACACTGAGAAGTGGTTGTGCTATGTCGTAAATTGGCAGAAGTTAGAATTCACGGGATGGCCATTAGATCGCGTCTCAGTGGCTTAGTGGTCTACTAGCTCGCTAGCCTTGTAACCAGAAGGTCCTGGGTTCGAACCCTGGTGCTTACTGATGAAGAACCCCAGATTAGGACGAAACAGCTATTCAGTATTCTCAAGATTCCCCATTATAGACGAAAACATTTCTTCTAAACTTCAGTAAGTATATAAGTTTTATCTTATGCAAAATAGGAGACTGTTTTTAATGTACTAGTGACAATATTTTTGATGAGTTGAAAGCATTCAAGCTGTAGATGAGGGTATTCTATGAAAGGCTACTATTTTGATTTATTTGTGTTCTCTGAGCTGGCTGATTTAATTGAGAAGCATAAATTCTGTGATATATATGTTCAGGAGTTTTAATTATTTCTAATTTTGTAACGACAGAAAACAAAGACCAGGCAACGGATCGTTTATTGAGGAAATCAAGAGGTATTTATAGATTTATATGTGCATTATTTTCAGTGAAGAAAAAACGTCTCCTAATTGGTTGTTTTCTTGCTGAAGGTTATTCTGTTATTGCTTTTGCGGCCGTTTTTTCAGAAAATCAAGCCATGTATCTGTGAATCATATTTCCACACTTTAACTCCACTGTGATTAGCGGATGATTTTCTCAAGGTCGTGGTTTCTTATTGTTTTCCTCATGACCTTGACTACAGACGTGAACATTGACGTAAGTTGTTGTCTACAATTTTCGGCCAGCAGCCAGCTCACACCACAATTTAATCAAAGGCGACTAACAAAGCTCTGGGGATGCACATATTTTCCTATGTGAGAGATCGTTAGTTTGGTGTTGTACCTACATCCACAATCGGGCAGGATACCTTCATCAATTGTACAAAACAATAACGCTCGGCTTTTCAAATTCTATTGAGTTAAGTTATCTACTAGGTCACTAAGTCATAACAATCATCTCACTACACAACGAACATCATTCGTTAATTGGTTGAAAAGCAATTTTAAATTTCTCAGTTACTGATTTATACCAGACCAGAATGCTGAGTTGCAAAATAATGCTAGTGACCAACTATACTACCTGTTACTCTTCCTTCCGACAGAAAGGCTTAAAAATGGTTTGTTTTTCGAGTATGGCCATGGATTCATATCACCTAGACAACCACTATGGAAAACTAGGGAGCACTGGACAGCTGTTTCATCTGCCTATTTCGGGAATCATAGGCAGTTAGCACCCACTGAGGTCCTAGCCGAGGACTGGAGTCAGTTCCAGTGAGAAGTCGTGACCAGTTATGTCTATCCAGTCGGGAGTGAAGATGGATTTACCACCGGTGAAATTGGTTGGTGGTTGCGCTAAAATCCCGAATCGTTAGAAGCTGGATTTCAGCAGCCATTGAATCGGGTCCCAGTGGCTGAATAGTATACTGGCTAACTTGCCTTGTAGCCGGAAGGTCTTGAGTAAAAATCAATAAATCTTCATTTAAAAATCGATATGCGTTCAAATAACAATCGAAATGAAGTAATTATCCTACAAATACAAAGTAAACTTACTACTCATATATACACATGAATTTATCTGAAAAATGATTGCACAAATTCTAATTAAAAATCAGTATATTTCTGTCTAACTTCATAAAGGTAGTCTTATTCCTCGCTATTATGTTCAGCTTCTAAAATAGATAAGGTATGAGAGTAAGAGATCATTATTTGAAAGAAAAGCCATAGGCCTTAAAAACTCGACATATTTAAAAATAATACTAATATGATAGAGAAGATTTGTAGCTCAGGGGATAGTTTTGATGTGGTTTTGTTCTCTGAGCTGGATAGTTAGTTTGCGAAGCTTTCATCACCTTACTGGGTGACATCTTCAGCGCATACTTCAATTTGAAGTATGCGCTAAAGATGTCACCCAGTAAGGTGATGAAAGCTTCGCAAACTAACTATCCAGCTCAGAGAACAAAACCACATCAAAATTAAAAATAATACTATTTGAGGTTATATTTTACTGGATTAAAAAAAATCGAACGAGAAAAATTATACGCAATACAGTGGTGGAATTTTTCAGTAGCCCAAGTTTAAAGCAGGCAGCCTTATTTTGGACACTTGTTTCCATGCTCTTTCATATTAACATACTATTTCTCTATACATCTTTCATCTTACGTAATCCTAAGGAAGACTTACTAATCTTCACTCATCCCGCATTGTTACAATTTAGTTATTCGTCAAAATTTCTGAAATATTTTGATGACGTAAATAACGATAGCCGCAACTAGTTTTTATTCTTGTCTGACAGACCTACATTGGCCAAAGTGAACGTCCCCTTCGTCTTCGTATCCACACGAACATAAGCTAGCCGTCAAAAGACATGATATCTACTCCCTCATATCACTTCACTGCATACAGACGACCACGGACATCAATTCGACTGGGACAATCAGCGTTAAAATATTAGACAGAGGAAACAACAAGAATGCTAGAGAATTTTCAGAAACTTGACATTCCAGTAAATCATCAATCAATAAACACATCGAGATAGACAAAAGTTATCAACCGATAATAAAGAAACCTCACACACAATGAGTTAAAGTTCAAGTCAAAGAAACAATCAGTTCCAATAAAAGTAACCTAGAAGGTGTGAAAACACACATAAACAACCAATCACGTCCAAGATCACCAGGAGGAATGATTAATAAACTCGTGGAGAAATCTAAACACTCACTTCAACAGATTGAAGTATGCGCTGAAGATGTCGCCTAGTAGGACGATGAAAGCTTCGCAAATTAACTATCCAGCTCAGAGAACACAACCACCTCGAAATCATCCACCTGCGCTACAAATCTTCTCTATCGTATATATATATATATGCAGAAAAATGATTATTTGTGATTTCGACTGTACAGAAAAGTGAACGAATTCGGCGGCAAAAATAGACTCGTTTCTGGATTGTTTGTGGTATTCTTAGATGTAGGCGTGTACTAAGTTCAATTAATAGATCACAGTGTTCACTGGTATAATAGACACGAAGGGCAATAGATCACAGAGATTCTACAATAACAATAAGATGCTGATTTAGTCTCGTGAATAGACGGAAGTCATTTTCTATCTTCTGTTTTCCCAGAAAAAGGATCATCTTTGACGATAGAATACAAAGTTACTTATTTTTACATATAATTTCAGTTAAATACTGCATTTTCAACACCATTGTGAAATCAGTCACTTCTTCTATACGGATTAGAAACTTGACCAGCGTGTCACGAAAAGGATTTCCAACAGCCAGTTGCAGACTTTAATCAACAGCTGCCCACTCCACTGGCTCCATACTGAGGATCAAATGGCCAGCGAGAAGGAATAAGCTACAAGGAAGTCTGGCAAAGAACAAACTAACTAAGAGTCGATCGCTCAACAGATATATAGGAGAAGGTGGAGGTGGATCAGGTATACACTGAGGAGGCCGCCGAATGACATCGCACGCTGGGTTATCGCTCGACTGGAATCCAAATGGGAAGCGATGAGGGGGACGTCCTAGGGCGACATGGAGGAGATCGTCTGAGGAAGAGATGAAAGAGTTTAGTCAGTCGTGTGCTTAGTCATCTGAAGAGGACGGCAGAAAACAGAAGAAAGTGGAGATGTGTTGTTGAAGCCATCCCTATGTTCCACTCGGAACGCAAGGGAATAATAATAATAATAATGTAATCATGTTTGATAGTACCTGTGTTGGTATAATTTTGGAGTCATTGCGGGGGGGGGGAGAGGGCGTTTCATCCTAGTCACAATGGAATACATCATTCATCTTATCAAACATTAAGAAGTTCTTCGTTGGACTGAGGAACCTATAAACTATACGTATCCTAGATATCTCTTGGACTGTAAACTGGTACAGCCAACAAAGTAAGTTATGCCATAAATTTCAAATACTTATAAGTTACTTACAGGATGTTTCCGGTATTTCTTCAGTCCATTTATCTATCTATCTGTCATCATACACTTTTAAGTAATTACTAAGGGGTATGACAGGTGCTCAATACTCTTAAGTCGATTTGGAAATCCACAACAGTCAGTACACAGAACAAGATCGGAATTCTGTTTAACAGTTATATAAAGTTATCAGTGCTTGTAGACACTACAAAGAGTTTGTATACACGAGTTATTGAAAGCAATATCCAGTAGAGTACCCCAGAAAACTTTCATGAACACACCTATCTTTTCTGAATAGACACTGAAGAACAGGTGACCAGAAAGGTTGAGTAAAAAGGGACTGTGTATATCAACTTGAGTGTGTTTGTGGAAGCATATACATAGGTCGTACAGAAAGGCAACTGTCTACTCCCATGATGGAGCATTTGCCAAAATGGTTGAAAACAGCTAAGAGTGAAGTGCCAAAATCCTCAATGACAAAACATCTTGTGGATTATGGACATGATATCGATGCGGTCAAGTCATTCACCATTGTCAGCAGACAAAGAAACAAGAAGATGCTTGCAATTACAGAGGTTTGTGCAATTCAAGTTTATAAATCAGGTCTCTGTATACAAAAGGAGATCGTCGTGACTCTGGATCTACTATGGTAATACGTTTCACTTATTATTCTACCTCTTATTATTATTCTTGGTTCAGTTAAAACTATCCCTAATGACTAATTGTTTATCTAAGTGATGTAATTTAAGGGTGATGCATTTTATCTTAATGTTGATCTCTCATACTCTCTCTCTCTCCCAATTATCTATTTGAACATGACCTGGAAAACATTCGCACCTGTCTTTCTGCATGACTAATTCAATGTAGTTTGTTTGCTTATCAGTCTTATATCTCCCAATGTAATTTCAAAAGTATATATATATCCGTGTATGTAGAGTATTCAGCTGACGAGTTCTACCGAAATTTGATGAATTCATTAAATATCCTGCTTTATTAACCTGTTTGTTGCTTGTTTTAAAAAGGGACTGTGTCAACGGACCAGTCAGCAATCTATTGCTCAAAAATATATGCAGAAGGACAAGGAAGTGGATTATACACATACAGTGAGGTATTTAAATGAGGTCATCTCTTACACCAGATCCTGTAGAGTGAAATTAGGATAAGAAATGACCGACGGCCTGTGTGTGTGTCCGATGGTGACACGGAGGAGGTCATATAGGAAGGAAATGACTGTCTGTAGTCAATCGTGAAGTTGTCGATTACTGGTGTCAGAGATGTGCTTCTGAAGTTCTACGGCATAATCAATATTTAGCAAATGTAAGAGAAATAAAGAAAAAATGGTGAAGTTCACTAACCAGAGATTTGAACACGCAGCTGCTTTCTCAGTGTATATCCTTTATAATTTGTAAAGATACACTGGATGCGGAATTCACCTGACTTATCATAGACTGAAGGGACTTTCTTCCGTGGTTTGATTACTGGATGTATATCAGTATTGTCTATTTCAATGAGTGAATCATCTCCAGATAATAACTGCACATGTAGTGATCCTTCTTCATAGATTATAGAGCCTTGTTTTGTTACTATGGCACAAGTAATCTCATCTTTATCCCCAATGTATATAATTTGATTCTTTGGGAAAAATTCTATCCCATAATCTGGAATAAACAATTTAATGCAAGCAGGAATAACACTAGATTTAAAGTGTTGGTCCCCATTGGGATATAATTAATTTCAAAGTGAATTTTACGATGAAATGACACTAATTTTTAAGGTAGGAAAAATAATCCACATTTAAACATTTAGAAGACAAAAGGATTGAGCAAGCGCGTTTCTTTTCTTTCTTCTTACCGATAATCTGATTCACATAGTCCAGAAATGCTGTATTATTATTTAATTCCTAGAGGAACATAAGGCTTCAGCCACGCGTCTCCATTGCCTTCGGTTTTCTGCCAACTTTTTCACCTAGCTCCAAGTCTGTCCACATACTTTCATCTCCTCTTCACATGACCTCCTCCAAGTCACCCTCGCACCGACGACCAATTCGCCGCTTCCCTTTCGGGTTCCACTCGATCCACGGCTTGTCTAATGATGTCACTTGATGGCTTGTTTCCTCAGAGTATGGCCAATCCAATGCACCTCCATTTCTTCCTGCCTATTTGTTGCACAATCAATTCTTGCTGGGCTGGTTCGCTCCCAGAGATCCCTGTTGCTGATCTCTTCTGGTCATCTGATCTTGAGTAGTACTGAACGAAGACAGCTGTTGATGAGGGTCTGTAGTTTATTTGAGGTGCTCTTTATGACGCGCCAAGTCTCTGATCCGTATAGTAAGTAGTACTGACTTCACATTGGAGTTGAAAATCGGACCTTATTTTTGATGTGAGTGCTGTTGACCTGCACACAGACTTGAGAGTAATGAAAGCTTGTCTTGCTCTTCCGATTCTTGCTTTGACATCCTCGTTCGAGTTCGTCTACAGAACATATCCTTTGCATAATGTTCTTTGATAATTTGTAATTAGTTGTATTCCCTTGAGCTGGTTGGTTTAATGGCGAAGCTTTCACCGTCCTACTGGAAAACATCTTCAATGCAAGTTTTAGCACAAAATGAAAGCTTCCTAATCGAAGTAACCAGCTGACTGAACACAACTAATTGCAAATCATCCCCCTGAGCTAAAAATCTTCTCTATTATTCTTTGTTAATTCTGTGATACATGATTTAATCGAGTCAAATTAATTCAGTGTCTGGCGCCTGAGTGTTCTAACATTTGCTGGAACTCTGCCACGACGTAAGGACTTCTAATAAGATTCGGGATACCAGTTAATTTTACTGCAGTATAGAATGAAGTCCAAAGAATTTCTCGTTTTACTGAACCTTGAGGTGTACTTCAGATAATAATTGAGCACATTTAACGCACAGTGCTGCTCCAAAGATTTCAATATAGAAAAATCCCCACTTAGACATTCAGAAGGCAAAGGGATTCACCATAGTATTAGCTTGAAGTGTTGGTTTGCAGGGATTTCATTGATTTGAAAATTGATCAGTAAATAAATTCAGTCGCAGAAACACTGAAAACCAGGTAACGTTGAAGACATAGTCACAAAGTCAGGTTTTAGGATAAATGCTGATGGTGATACCTACTGGCGGCTGTGCGATAAATCGCATGTTTTCGGAAGTTATACTTTATGGCATGACTACTGGACTTGGCCTCAGTGGTTGAATGATCAATGAGCTAGCCTGGCAACCCGAGAATCCTAGGTTCGATCCCCAATGAAGTCATGGGCTCGTATTGATGAAGACTCCCGAAGTGGGGCGGAGCATCTATCCAGTACTCCATATTTTTCAATAGTTCATTTCGCGATCGGACTTAGAACCGGTATGATTTAGAGGAATAAGTGAAGACTAGCGAGTACTGAACGCCTGTTTCGTCCTAATTTGGAATCATTCAGATGTAAGCAAATAAGGATCTTCATATTCGTTAAATTGTCCAGTGTGTGAACGCACAACTTGATAAGAAATCTGTTGAAAAGACCATCTCTTCAGTGAATATTTTGTTTTTTAGTGTTGCAATTAGAATATTAGTTCTGATAGCTTCCTTGCGCTCTGATTTAAACATAGAGCTTCAAATTTTGGAGTTACATTAGCGCTGATGTTTCTTTTCTACTGGTAGCCTCAAGACCCACCTTACCTCTTTCCCAGGCTCGGTACTGACTAGCTGAGGTCTAGGAATGAGCTGGTTGAGAATCGAAAAATGGACATCCTACGCGACTGGCTAGTATTCTACCATAGATTGAATGAATGAACTAATTATTAAAGTGTTGGTTTGCAGAGATTTTACTTGATTTGACTGATCATAGGATTTCATCATGAGCTGCCATTGGTTAGGGAACCATTAGAAAACCAACAGGGATCACCGGATGACTGTTCCTTTGGCCCACTTTGGGACTCTTCAGCAGTACGCGCCAATCCCACCGCCAGGGTTCGAACCTAGGACCTCCCAGGTACACGGCGAGCTCTCTGGAGTGTATGGACTGGCTATTGCATAGGGTCGCAGCGACTTAATGGTCCACAAGCTCATCTTGTAATCAGAAGGTGCTAGGTTCGAACCCTGGCATTGAGTGAGCACTGTTGAAGAATCCCAATTCAGGTAGACGAAACAGCTGTTCCGTGCTGGATTTCATTTGTCCCCTAACCATTAACAACTCATGATGAGATCCTGTAACTAATCTAGTATTATTTTAAGAATGTGTTTCACGTTCAACTTACTTTCAATTGTCAAGTTTTTAATAAAACTGAACATTTTATTATCATTATCTTGATTGATAAAAATGCATTCAATTGTAACTTCCCCGTATGCATTGTAATATTTACTTCCATGTGGAGGTTCAATCAATACTTGACCATTTATTACATTCAGTGAAACTATATTCTTTAATCCATTGATGATATTCGCCTTCCAATAACCTTTAAGCCATGCATCAATGCCATAAAGTAAACCACATTGGAATTTATCACTTGAATCTATTGAGACAATTATATTTGAACTGTCGTATCCATTTAATGTTCCCGCCTTATCATGGGCTATAATTAAAATAAGTTTGATTATCGATTGAAAATAAAGGCATAGTTGACTGCTCATTAAAGTGAAATTTATTTTAAAAATGTTTACTTTATCGATTATATTACTTTAAATGATTACTTATTTGAAATTATTATTTATTGGTGTTTGTAACTTCCTAAAATAAATAATTTCAAATCATACTCACTGCACAAAGGGGTGGTTGTTGTAGGCCCAGTGGTCTGATAGACAAGACTTTGATATTTGAAGCATTGGGAAGTCGATTCCAGTTTCATTGGGAACAGGTAGATTCAACTTACTTGTTCTGGAATTCCATTGAAAGCCTGTAAAAAACCTGCTGACCTGGCGATATTCATTTGACTTTGAGACTGGCTTGAATAGCTTATTACTATCTTCATCATTAATTCGTTCCTCTGCATTCCGAGTGGAACATAGAGTATCAAGATAGAGTTTTGAATTTCCATAAGTAGTAGTGGTTTTTATTCTTATGGGGTTAGGTTGCTAGTCTCATGCTAGTCTCAAGCCCAACTTCCGTTTGTCGGGATTATGAGGGAGGTAAAGGTGTGTGCATCAGCTGAGAATCGAACCCCGGACGATGCGAGGCGTAGATGGCGAGCATTCTTCCACTGAACTACGGCCGCACAGCCAGGATAACTTAGTACTGTTAAAATACTACAGAATTAGTCGGCAACGGCTCATTAGTGTGAAGTGGCAATTTGGGGGACTACAGGACTCCCATAGAGAGTGGTCTCAAGCTTATCTACTTCCAAAATTTATCATCTAAAGTGAGTAGTTTCTTATTCCATTTTCAAACTGTCACTTTTATATTTCTCCATCTTGTTATTTTTGTTAGTTCTCAGAATTATTAAATTAACTGAACTGATTCTATTTTGGAACAAAATAGTTAGAGTGTACAATTGTGGTTTCAATAAATTCTTCCTTCTTCAGGCTCTACAATGATTAATCCATTAATTTAAGCATACAATACTCAGCCAGCTAGCCAGTTAAAGCAAATTAGAATCACACCAGAAATGTGTATTGTGGAACAAGTATAAGATGAGACGGGATGGAACAATAGTCAGTTAGTCTTGAATATGCATGATCAATGAGAACATGGGGCAAAATGAGATGAAGTAATTTAATTTAATTCTGTTTGTATATATATATATATATATATATATATAGTCAACAGAAAGGTACAGAATTCGAGAGTGAGTATAATCAGGGTGTGTGTGAGACAATATGAAAATAAATCAACGAATGGAGTGGTCTAGACATAAGTTCAAGGTTTAAAGGTAACAACTATAAGAATGAACTATAAGAATGATTATGAAATAATAACGATGATATGGTGTAAAATTAAAAGCACTATTGGTGAATGATTGTCAAATAATAATAATAATGAATATAATGAAGTGGAATGAACAGGATTTTGTAAATACGATAGCAAGTTAGAAAAGCACTACTTAAACCTAAGGTAATAAAATCATAAGAAAGGTCATGAAATCATAAAAGTCGAAAATGAACATTTGTCAATGAAACAGAGGAATAGAAGAAGGAAAAGAAAATTGTGAAAGGAATTTATAGCGTTAATGGAGGATTTGTTGGCTTTATTGTAGGCCAAGGTAAACATAGAGGTTGAACATACTTCTTCTGTATGCAGAGGGATGGTCTTCTGATATTAAATGCAACTGCTTCAGCTACTGATAGAAGGCGTAGTCGAGCTCCTCTAGATAAATTACTGGGAACACGGTAAATAACTGAGAATGCCTGGTCAAGTTTTATTGGGTGTCCAGTATCTACCAAGTGGGCTAAGACTGCACTATTTATGCCTTTGGTTACTCCTTTACTCAACCATACAGATACATGTTCACGTGCGCGCATGGATAAAGCCCTCTGAGTACGGCCAATTTAACTAGCTCCACATAAGTAGTTGAATTCGTAGATACACAATGATGAAGGCAACTTTTGGTAATTTATCTTTGACTTGCTGTTTGAGTATTGGTTTAGTTGAGAAACTGAGTACCAGTTCAGCTGCAGGAAATTTTCTCTCTCTACCGCTCTACGAAGTCTACATTTTAGAATGTCAGCTGCAATTTCCCCTTTGTAACTTAACTTAAGATACAAAGTTTTCTTGTTTACGGTATCCACCTTTACCCTGTCTCTAGGTATTGACATATACTTTTTTAGGAAGTTCTTTGGATGTCCATTTTTTTTCGCAGTGTAAGTTTCAGTTTACACAGTTCTTCCTGAATGCATTCCTCTGAGCATATTCGTTTTATTCTATAGCTAAGATACTTAACTAAGTTTCTTTTATGCTGAATCGGTGTGAAACTATGAAAATGGGTGTACTGACCCGTCCAAGTTTTCTTTCTAAATAATTTCCTTTGTAGATATCCGTCTGTCTTCATGGTAAGTAGGACGTCTAGGAAAGGTAAACTGTTATTGTCTTCTTCGTCTTCATATGTAAAATGAATAGTTTGGTGAACACCATTAACAGCATTCAGAAGCTCTTGTTTGTTAAGAATTCTATTACAAACAATAAAGGTATCACCTACGTATCAGTAATAATAATCAAGCCCTTTAATCGTGTCTCTGAGTGGACCTTTTCCCAGCTTACTCAGTAATAATAATATTGAAAATAATATCAATCACCATTAAATAATTGAATATATTCTGCAGGCCTGCTTCGATCACTAGACTACTTTCATATGCATCCAGCCCAATGAATTGACACTTCTCCGTTTTTTGTCCTTAGCTCACAACATCAACTTACACGAATTTTTGGTTAGTCTCCATCCTGCCAATGTTTACTTCACCAGAAGAAAACAAAGAAAGAATATTCCAAAAGGATTTAGTTATGTTTTAAAACAGAATGATGATGCATAGCACTACATACTGTAGAATAAATACTTTATGTGAAGACTGTATTCGTATAATATATATTTTGCATAATATTACACAGCTATGTCTAACTGACGATTCAGACTTTGAGTACTAGGTGAGTCGGAGGGAAAATCAATCGATGAGGTTGTAAAGTTACATCAATTGAGACAGATCATTAGGACATGTGTTACGCATGCCCAGTCATCGTATTCCTCGATGGCCAACGTTAGCTGACTGATGTGGGATCGATCCGGTTGGAAAAGTGCTAGTGGTTGTGGTCAAACGAAAACAATGACTTCATCAGTCAATCAAATCTATAACAGTTAGTTTAATCCAATCAATCAGCCAGACACGTAGGAAGGTATAGACTGGCTGGCTAGTTGGAGTCCTTGGGATGGCTGAAGACAGTTAGTGATCATGTAGACCAAAATCCTCGTTATCAATGACAGAGTAGATACATTTACCCTTTGTCACCTGCAATATCCAATAAAACTCCATTCTTCTTCTCTCACACTTCTGTTCATTATCTCTCTTTTGAACGTCTCTTCACTGTCTTCTCTTGCTTTGTGTGACACATGTACGGAGGGTAGGAACTGGATTTGGTGCACAATTGTGCATAGTTCTACGTTGGGACAAATCAGTCAGTCGATTGATGACTCTCAAGTAGGACGAAAAATAAGTGCTGGATTTCATCAACTAAATACAATTTGTTTATAGTTTCGATCGATTTTATCTTTCGTAATTTGTAAGATAAACTATAAAGAAGCTTGAACGCTAATATACATTTGTAGTAGTTATATTCTCCCTCATGTAGCCGTGTTAGTTAGGATAAGTTTGTTTTGGAGAGAATAAGATTGGGTTTGATCATATCAAAACCTAGTACCAATCTATCACATATCTGACTGTTCGTTTGACCTTTACTGGGTTCCTTGAGATGTTAAACAACCAATGACTAGAGACTATTGTTGGTGACATAGATACATTCGCTCTTTGTGATCTTCGCGATCCATTCAGCTGTCACTATTCTTCATGTAATTATTCTTTCTCCTTTAAATCTCTGTGTTTTTAAAGTTAATTTGTATTTCTCTTCTTTTTTCCACCGTTATATGTGTCATATGAAGTAAGATAACTTGACCTGATTCATTTTTGTATAGTGTTCTATGTTGAAATAATAGAGAAGATTTGTAACTCAGGTGGATGATTTGCAATTAATAGTGTTCTCTGAGCTGGTTGGTTTAGTTGCAGAACTTTCGTCGTCTTTCTGGACGAAATCTTCAGCGCACAAAGATCAAATACTCAATATTATACTAGCAATAATCCAATTACTCACTCACAAAAGAAACTGTGTGCAGACATTGTTTAGAAGAGTTCAAACACATTGTAGCACTCCAGAGTTGAAAAGAATGGAAGAAAAATACTTAAAAACGGTATTCAAGAAGAATGGTTATCCAAAAAATTTAATTAAAAAGTGTTTAATGTCGAATCAAAACACCAACAAAGAACCATCATCAAAGACCAAAAAGAAATTCATCCTACCATACACCAGAAATATCTCTGAAATAACAGCTAGAATACTGAAACCGTGTGATATAGATGTAGCACACAAACCAGTTTAATCGCTTAATTCGATATTATGCAAACCGAAAGACCCATCCAAGAGAAAAAGGAGATAAAATTAACACCATTTACAAAATAAATTACATGTATGAACTGTAACAGACATTACATCGGCTAAAGTGGGTATCCCCTTCGAATAGGAATCCAGGAACACAAATTAGCCGTAAAAAGACATGATATAAATTCTTTAGTATCAATGCATACAGACAATTATGGACATCAATTTGATTGGGATAATGTCAAAATCTTAGACAGAGGAAACACCAAAAATGCAGTCAGGGAATTCCTAGAAGCCTGGTACTCAAACGAAAATGCAATTAACAAACACGTTAATATAGACGAAATATACCAACTAATAAAAAGTGAATCATGTGACCAGAAAGTTTAAAATCCAAGTCAATAGAAAATGGTCAATACATATGTAAAGATGGTTACCGGGAGACGCAATTATATCACTCATGAAGAAATTTAAATCATTTCACTTTATCCTAAATACTGCGCTAAAGATTTCGTCCAGAAGGGGTGGACGACGAAAGCTCCACAACTTAACCAACCAGCTCAGAGAACACTAATAATTGCAAAAGTGTTCTATGTTCTTGATCAGTGGAGTCCACATGGTTGCGTGTCAGAAGTTAGAACTCATGGACTGGCCACTGAATCGGGTCCCAGTTGCTTGATGGTCAATGAGCTCGCTCATCTTGTAACCATGAGGTCTTGGGTTCGACCCCTGTCAGTGGGGTGTGTGTGTGTACCGTTGAAGAGTCCCAAACCTAGGCTGACAAAACCGCTGTCAAGTAGTGGTGTGTAAATTTTCTAACTGTTCTCTAAGCGATGCTAAGCTCATGATGAGATCCTGTATCCAGTAAAATTCGAGTTGCGGTAATTTTAAACATCATTTAGATGCTTCGCAATTTCTAGGGTCGTTTTATCAAGTCGGTTGCATAACTGACAACACATACTATTACAGCTGAGGATAGAAATGATATACCAGTGGATTTTTCTGCTGAGTTCAATGTATTCATCCCATGTCAAGATCTAAAGACTTCTCACGGAGTGTCAAGAATGCAAACGTTTGCATAGTACAATGTTCCGAAGAGGTGATAGCTTCACAAAAAACTTCAATTATCGCTTGACTATTATTTTCAGAGATCTCTAAATAACTATGAAATACACAGCATTCTGGCTAATCATGATAAAAACGGCATGGTTGGTGCAGCACATTCGTATACTTATGTATTCTGTATCTACGTCGGTGGCACAGTGGTTAGGACTCTCGCCAACCATGCACATTGTCCGAGGTTCGATCCCCTGCCTACGCACACCTGATATCTATAGTCGGCCTGCAAATTTGGGCTACCGATATCCATGCTGAAAATTCCATACTTGTACCAAAAATACAGTGTGGAATCAAGCTGTAATCAAAAAATAAAAATAAAATAGAATCCCCGTAAGCCAGTACTTAAATAATAATAATAACATCAACTATATACATACAAACTCACTTATTACACTGAATGACTTTACAAATGAAAATATAGTCTGATTACTCTCACTATGATTCAGTGTAAAACTACATTCGATCAGTACTTGACCAATAGTTGAATAAGTTGATAATCCACTCGGTGGTGTAATCTCTAGTTGATTATGACATTTTGTTATAGAGACTAGATTAGGTGTTCCACCGTCTAAAAGTTTAGCATTCCACTGGCCATTATATATTCCTGATTTCATATAATTAATTGGCAAGAAACCACATTGATATGTTTTAGATGTATTCAGTAGTACAGTTATATTTGACTCATTAATACCATTCAATGTACCAATTAAGATAGGATCTGTAGAAAGATATTTTTTGAAGAAGTGAAGGCGAATTAGGAACATTTAAAGTGGAAAAGAAAATTATGGTAGTAATTTATATTTTAAAATAATATATCTCCATTATGGATAAGATTTTATTACCTAGCCTGTCATGTGCTCTGATGGTGTTCTCGTGACTTTTGTTGCCAGATCTGCCAAGGGCGATGGGATAGTACGCGATCTAATGGTTGTGCACAAGGTTTGAAGAAGGCTGTGTGCTATATGCATGCGCCTCGCCCTGATAATGCTTTTCTGCGTCGGTGGTATAGTGGTTAGCACGCTCGCCGACCATGCACATGGTCCGGGGATCGATTCCCGGCCGGCGCACTCCTTTACCTCGCTAAGCCAGAAATAATCCTGGTAAAGAGGAAAGGTTGGGCATGAGGCTGGTTAGCAACCTCATCCTGTAAAATAAACACTGCTACAGAAACTTCAAGCCACTAGCTTGAAGCCCTATGTTCCACAGGGGAACGTGAAGGAAAAATTATTATTATTATTATTGATTAGTCACACAGTGTTGTTATGCAGCACTGTTAACTGATGACCACATTTCGAGCACAAACTATTGCTGCTCATAATCGGATCAAGGCACTACTCACACAACATTTTCCCTCATTTATATACATGTGTGGAATCGATATTGGATATTGGAATAAAGATCACTATTTGATAATGTACATTCAGAAATAAGAATATGAGTGCTACTCATCAATTACAATCAGATGGGAAATAAGCCGAGCGTTCTTATGGTCATAATAGGTAACTTCCTACAATGTTATAATTTATTGAATTGAAATAGAATTTGGAGATTATTTATTATTCAAATGTCTAATCATCAATTCCACACATGTATATAACTGAGGGAAAAGGTTGTGTGAGTAGTGCCTTTATATGACTATGAGTGGCAGTAATTTGTGCTCGAAACGTGGTCATCAGTTAATATTACTGTATAACAACACTGTGTGATTCATCAAAATAAAATCTTATCCATAATGGAGTTATACTCTACTCTACCACAGTGCCCAAGTTTTATACTTATATCAATAAAAGAATATATATTTAATATTGTGTTATTCATTCAGGCTTTTAGTTCCTAGTTGATATATATTATTACTATTGCTTCAAGGGGGTTCGCAAGGGGAAGTAGGGCCACGACAGCACATCTCCACACCGTCCTATTCCCCCCTCTCTCTCTGTGGTCCTCCTTACATGGATCAACGACTTCCATAATGTCTCATCTCCTCTTTGCATGATCACTGCTCTTTCACTCTCCGACTCACACCCAACTCGTCGTTTCCCATTCAAGTTCCACTCGAGAGATGGTCTTCATTGAGCGTGATGTCATTCGACAGTCTCTTCAATGACGTGTGTCTGATCCACCTGCATATTCCTCACCATATTTGTTGAGTAATAGGTTCTTGTCTGTTGGTTTGTTCCTAGAGTTCCTTGTTCAATGCTAATTCCTCCTGACCAGCCAGCCAGCCAGCTAGCCAGTCGTTTTGATCTTCAACATGGAACCACCAAAGATGGAAGCTGTTAATGAAGTTTTACACTTGCCTGAGGGAAATACCTTATGTGACGCGGAGTGCAAGTTTCTGACCCATACTGAACAACTGACTGACTGACTTAATATTGATGTTGAAAACGCGAATCGTGTTCTTTATACTTGCTGAGAGGAGAAGATTTTCAAGCCGATTTCAGAGTGATAAAGGTGTGTTTTGCCTTTCCGAATCTGATTTTGACATCTTCATCCGTCCCGCCTGTAGTTAGAACTACACTTTGTAGATAAGTGAAGGATGTGACCTCTTTCAAATTTCTCTCGTTGATAGGGACTGTTGCTGGTCGATATATCTACTTGAATTGACCAATTTCACCTGGAGTTGACGTATTTCTTAAGAGGTGTGTGGTTGCAATGCTAACATCAAATTCAATATTCCCCTTTAACTAGTCTTACTACCGGCTAAATGAGGTTAGGAATGCACTCAGATCATAAACAGAACTCGTTCCATATTCGTCAATGGCTAGCATTTCACCATTGAATCATCAATTTACAGCTTCACATAGGTAAAGTGTATATAGCTGATCATTTCGATGATTAACCCAATAGGAGATACCTTATAATATCACTGAAGAGGGCCAAATGAAATGCTTTTAGTTGAAATGGGTTATCGACAACAGACTTTCTCTTAAAACGACATATAATTGTCTCTGAACCATCTAATAAGTTGTCGGTATTAGGTAGTTGGAGGAAATCGGCTGGAAGACCAGTCTGACACTGGGTTTCATGGTTGTTGGCACTCATCAGTCAATCAGCAAGAAGTATCTGCAATCTTGATAGAAATTATGTCCATCCTGAGATTGAGACACTGATATTTATCCACATGATGTGTGTTTTGTTTTTGACAGTCTATTATATTTTGCTATGTGTATATGGATCGATATTCCATCATAACTGACATTATGCTTTTGTCTGTCCACTAACTAAATAAACAATGTATGACCTTGTTATCACATGACATTACAACCAATCATGTTAAGACTGGCTATTTATTGGTTCATGTGTATTAGCCATTTTCATATATACTTTTGTACTGTACACTTATTCATTCTTGTTCACACACGTTTCGTACATCTAAGTACCCTTCCACTCACACTCTTGTGTGACATTTATTTTCCTTGTCTGGAAAATACAAGTATCATCGTAAACCTGGTGGTCTTCTGATTTCCCTCTTTCCGCATCAGGACTATTAACTACTCGACGCGTACATAACATAATTGGCGACGGGGAAAACTCAAATAACTCACTCAGTAAATGTACATAACAAACACACATCAGTCGGTGCTGTAGTCAGAGACGTTACTAGTGAGCTATATAAGCTTGCTACTGACTTTCTGTAGGACTGGACTGGTTCCTGTGATTGGACATTAGTTAGTAACTAGTGCAATGCGACTAGTCCGTTCTTTGGTACAGACTGAATTATGTCAGTCAACAACGTTTACAACGTGGCCACCATGTCACTAGGTGACCCGTCATCACGATGTACTGTGAATTGTTGATATTAGATGGTTGGAAGCAATTGGCACGAGACTGTGGACCTTGTATGGATCACTTAGTGTGGTTGCCAAAATGCAATCTTAAATGATAGAATTTAGTCTGTACCAAACAAAGGACTAGACGCATGACACCAGTTAACTAGTGTGCAGACAAATTCATCTGAAGAATTGTAGACAGATAAATCAACGCCTTAGAAGCTCTTTCCAGCTGGGTGAATATCCTTCTATATTTGTAAAAATATATGAAAGCAACTGTAGATCTAAAGAAAATGAAATCACCAGAAATAACCCCTTCCCTGAATTACTTATATCGTTTTTCTCATGAATGCTTGACTGAGGATTAATCATGAATTGATGCATGTATGAAGACCCACAAGATTCATATTTTCTAAACTTATGTCATGTTAGTGTCTCCACAGCGTTTAGAGACACGGTGTACACTTCCTTGGAAGTAATCCCAACAGGTTACCATAGATTTTCATCAAAACTTGCATTCACCGCTCAATACTGAAGATCAGATGGTTGGCAAGATAAGAGGAGCTACAAAACAAAAACTCTAGCAGCAACCAACCTACCAGTAAATATGCAGTAAGAAATGGAGCCAAACTGGACACACAGAATACGCCAGTCATACCTTCGAGTGGGACCTGAATGAAGGGGTGAGTAATAAGTTTGGTATGGTGATAAAAGTATAAAACTTGGGCACTGTGGTAGAGTAGAGTATAACTCCATTATGGATAAGATTTTATTTTGATAAATCACACAGTGTTGTTATACAGTAGTATTAAATGATGACCACGTTTCGAGCACAAACTATTGCCACTCATAAACATATCAAGGCACTGCTCATACAACGTTTTCCTTCATCTATATAATACATGAGTGGAATCGACGATTAGACATTTGAATAAAACTCAATATGAGATAATGTACTTTCAGAAATAGTAATATGAGTGTTATTGATCAATTACAATCAGATGGGAAATAAGACGAGTGCTTTCACAGTCATAATAAGCTACTTGTTAGAATGTTTTGATGTACTTGAATCGAAATAGAATTTTAGGATTATTTATTATCCTCCTCTGATTTGACTAACTGATGGTAATAATATCTTCCATATCTCTGGTATTTGCATTGTGTCATTTCTGTTGCATGGGTTGGGTGTCGACTCGATGAACCAGGGAGGATTCAGTAATCAATCCCTCTCCCTCTCACCACCTACCTAGATTACTTTTTAGAATTTTAACCCTCTTCCACTCTTTTGTGTGGTTGTGTGTTAATATTTGAAGCGCAGTTGCTGAGCCTTTTTCTAAATTACTTATCTTCTCGGGGTCAACCATTTTTATCTTAGCTAAATTCTTATGTTCCGACAATCTGACTATCCCCGGCCCACTAGTTTGATCTATGTAGTTAACCTCATTCACAGTCATTGCAAGGTATTTTGTAAATTATGTTATTTTGTCTAATTGAGTCGACAGGGTCCTTTAACCTACAAAGCTTGTCGTACCTGAGTGAGTTAGTAGGTTTAAGTGCCACTCTAATTCCTACTCAATTAAGAATCCTACGTAGAGAAGGTCTCAAATTTCCCCTGCTTATATGGTATAACTTTAAATGCTTTATATTCACTCTTGTTTATGTTATCATTATTAGTTTCACCATTAATTTTATTTGGCTTTTGGCCTTTTCTGATCTTCCTATGGAATTTTTGGGATAGTTATTTAACATCCACGCCTCTTCTTCTATCTGTTTTTATTTCATCATTTAGGTCTTTTCTTGTGCTACTTAGTGCTACTGCTCGGTTTGTTAGACAGGCCTTAACTAAGCCTGCCATTACAGACAGATAACGGATGAGATGAGTTGAAGGGGTCTAAATATCTATTAGAATGAGTTGGTTTTCTGTACACACTAGTGTGCAGTTTGCCTTCTTCTATTCGTTTTATTTTACAATCTAACGTAGCTAATTCTCTTTGTTCATTTTCCGATTCATTTGTGAATTTTATTCCCTCTACTAGTAAGTTTATATGTGTCAAAAAGCTGAAAGAGATATGTTCCGTTTTTAACTCTGTAGTAAAAGTGTCATCCCCATATCTCCACCATATTTTTGGAGCAGGATTAAATGTATTAAGAGCACTATTCTCCCAGATGTCCATAAATATATCCGACACGATAAGGGATATTGTATATATATATATATTTGCCTTGGAATTTAAAGATAGTAGATGTCAGGCAGCATAACTGAATCCCTAAAATAATTTTTTCTTCAATAGACAGCTTTGTCCTATGATTGAGTTCAGGATCCGCAGTTACTACTACTGTACAACACTGTGTGATTTCTCAAAATGAAATCTTATCCATAATTGGGTATGGTGAGGTTTCTAGGGTGATATAAAGAAGGTCATTTAATAGGGTAATGAAAGAATCCGGACTGTTTTGAACCTGGCTAAATGGTAATTTCAAGGAACCACTCAGCGAATTTAGAATGTCCCAATCACATTCTGTTCTTTAATCCAAGTACAAGGAACAAACAATAACAACAAAAAAAACACTTTCCTTTATCACCAAAAAGAAACTTACCAGTTATACGTACTGTTTTTATAAATTTCATTTTTATTTCATGTAATTGATTGATTAAAGTACATTCAATTGTTGCATAACCTTTCATTGTATAAAATGGTGAACATTTTGGTGGTTTAATAATTACACGATCATTAGATAAATCTAATGATAAAATATTTTCTATATTTGATGAATTATTTATTATTTTCCCCCGCCAATAATAACATTGATAACCAAGGGGTCGTTTTAATTGACGACCACGATGTTGACTACATAACTCTAATGACGATGATAATGAAGAAGGAGGTGTGGAAGCCGATGAACGTAAAGAACTATCACATGGAATCTCTTCATTTGATCCAATCGGTACGGATATATTTGACTGTTGGACATCATAAACGAAGATACTTTCTACATTTGTATTATATTCTGAATAAACAATACAATATAAAAAGTCGAGATTATTTCAGGTTACGATTATATATATATATATATATATATATATATATATATATATATATTAAAACAATTAGTCCCTTTGCTAAATTTGACATGTCAAATTCTCCTTCCCGTAAAATCACCAAATGGATTACAGAGGTCCTTACGCCTGTAAGAGACTCATTATCAAATCATTCTGTAAAAAGTTCATTTGATCTTACAGAAATGCTAGACACCTTGAACATTAAGGAAAAGGTTATGTGTTCAATTGACATAGAATCTTTATTCACCAATGTTCCCCTTCATGAAACTGTTGATTTCATTTGCGATTACATCACAAGCAACGGCATAAACTTACCCATTCCCGTAACTTACATCAAAGACATAATCTTAATGTGTACAGAAAATATTAGATTCACATTCCAAGAAAAGGCATACAAACAAATCGATGGTGTTGCGATGGGGAGCCCTCTGGGGCCCCTGTTAGCAGATATATTTATGTCGAAATTAGAGAAACAAATGCAAGGTATGCTTGGAGGATTTATGCTGTATAAACGTTATGTAGATGATACTCTTATTATTGGTAATAATAGTAAATCTATTGAAAACTTCATTACTCTATTTAATCATATTCATCCAAATATTCGAGTGACTTCCGAACTAGAATCGAATAACAAACTCGGTTTCCTGGATATTACTATGACTAGGAGAAATGATGGAACGATTCAGCGCTCTATTTTTCGTAAACAAACATGGACTGGACAATATCTTCATTTTACCAGTTTTGTTCCTATCCAGTATAAACGTTCCCTAGTGAAATGTTTGTTCTCAAGGGCCCGAAAAATATGCACGAGTGACACACTGATGGATGAGCTTCGACATGTACATTCAGTTTTATTAGCTAATGGTTATCCGGAGAACTTTATCACTTGTCACAGTAAAGAAAAGCCACATCTCGAAAAGACCGCTTTTGTACCAAAGAAAGCCATCTTTATTAATCTACCATTCAAGGGCGACCAGATTATGCAGTTGACAGCTCAAAGACTTCGGTCAGCCATCAAACGCACATTCTACGCCGCATCTCTTTTTCTCACTTGCCGAACATTTTCGATCCCTGTTCCTACGATTAAAGGACGAAATTCTGTGGACTCTACTTCAAACTGTATCTACAAGTTCACCTGCAGCTGCGGTGACACCTATATAGGTAGAACCAACATAATGTTCCAATGTCGTCGAAAAGAACATATTCCAAAATGGCTAGTAAATCATATCGAAAATTCCAACGCGATTAATCTGAATAGAAATCCAGCATCATCCATTGCAAAACACTTATTAATGTCTGGTCACAAAATCAATATTAATGACTGTTTCACAATTATTTCACATAACTCTAATTCAAGGTTATTGAAGGTGATGGAAGCACTTTGGATTAATCACATACAGCCTAAACTGTGTGTACAAAAATCAATAGACTTCAATCTTCGCCTACCCTGGACTACATGACCTGTCTAAATATGATTGGTCATTAGTATGTACTTTTGTTTTTATTTAACTGAGTAATTGTCATGAACTTTATTTTATCATTGTTAACCATGTTAGTTGTAAAGCGGTTGTAAAGAAACTACGACATGATATCATCTCGCGAAATTTGTCTTCTTAATGCCTTATTCAAATATATATTTCGATAAAGAAAGGAAGACGAAATTTGCAGTATAAAATGATATCGTCATTCTATTTCACAGGTTCTCATCAGCTGCAGACTACCTGAAATTACAATGGTTTTATACATGATAATAACATACTTTAATGTTCGAGTGGTGGTAGAAAAGAGATACTATAAAATTGACGCATCTAAATGAAAGCATTACAATGTTTTTAGTTTAAGTTTTCATCATCAATTTATACGCTTTCAAAGTTGAAAAGAGGGGGAGGGGTAAAACAGAAAACAGAAAAAAATGATTAACAGAACAGTGTTAGCTTGTAGGTTCACATAGCAACTCAAGAAACAAAAGCGGTTACAGTTTATGGGATTAAGTTTTGTTCAGTGAGTTGAGATCACTGAATTAGATGGTTAATCAAAATCAAAATTCTGTTACCAAGGGAGTGAGAGGTTAATCACACTCTCTTTCTGTATGCATAAGTCTGGTTTAAGTCATTTGATTGCGATTGCTTCGGCAAATCGTAGTAAATTTGCTGTCCTTTGTCTTTTTAATATTTTGAAGGATTTAGAAATCTCTACGAGATGTTCGGTATCAACAATGTGTCTGGTAATTGCACTCTGGGAATATCTGCTTCCTTTCAGACACAAGTTTTTGGGAATATGTTCAGAAAACCGGATAGAAGCCCTTCTTTCCGTCCTTCCAATGTATATATATATTATATATATATATTATATATATATATATATATATATATATATCTGGATACTGAACGAGGAGTACTCTTTTCGATAACATCATCATCAGGCTCTACACTTATATATACATTATAGTGAATGAATGAACAACATTAATGTTGTTTAAATAACATCAAATCAATAATATCGATAGATTACAGTTCAACAGCATCAACATAACAATAAACTAAATGTCAGAAAAATTAGGAAAGATAATATTACAAATTCATGAATTTGTAGTTTCTACTGAAGGCCAGGGCAGTAGTGGTGGCTGGACTTGCTTATTTTGAACACAAAGTACTAGTTGTTTTACGAGTCCCCGCTGTTTGGAGCATGCGGTGCTTCGATGATTTTGGCAATTTATTTGGTACCTAGCAGATGATAGAGAAGGATTCTTCAATGCTGGCTGGCTTTGTAGCCGGTTTGCACTTGATGGTCTAATATCGAACTGTTGATAGTTTCTACTATACCTTTACTTAGTCATAATAGTAGATATTCCCGAGTACAAATAACCAAGTTCCTCGAGCAACGGCCAATATACCTCACTCTCTCCATTACAAGCATACATGAACTGGTAGATACAATTGGAGGTGGCTAGTTTGTCTAGAAACTTTATCTTTCAATCGAGGAATCACCATCGGCCGTGTGGAGAATAAGACGTTTAGTTCACCGGCAATAAAAGTTCCTCGAACTGATTTTCTCAACTTCTTCGTAATTACTTCAACTGATATATATATATATATATATATATATATATATATATAAATTGCAATCGTGTATATAAAGGTTTCTTGTTTACAGATAGTGAGTAGTCCTTTTCCGCTTTTTTTGTCATGTGTTTCTTGATAAATTTTTCGGGATAGCTATTTTCGATCAAAGTATCATCTACAATGCCTAATTCATCTTGAATTACTTCTTCTGAGAATAAAGCTCGAACTCTGTGGCTGAGGGTCTTTACTAAATTTCTTTTGTACTCGATGGGAATGAAGCTGTAAAAATGTGTATATTGTCCTGTCCAAATACTTTTACTATGCAAATTTCTTTTCATGCGTATATATATATATATATATATATATATATATATATATATATATATACTGGAAAACAGGAGCTTGTACTTCCAGGAAAACCGAAATACGTTAGAAACGCAAAGAAAGCTATTGTAACGACAGAAGACAGGGGGCTGACAACAGATGGTTTGTTGAGGAAATCAACAGATATTTATAGATTTTTATGTAGATTATTATTCATTATTATTAGCAGAGAAACAGCGTCTTCTGATTGGTCGTTTTCTCTCTTTGTGGCCGTTTTTTTAAAGGTAACACCCACGCAAAGTCCTTGTGCTTGTTTTCCTCATAACCAAGGTTTGGGAGGCAAAAATTGACGTAAATTGCTGTCTACCAATTTCGGCTAGCAGACAGGTCTCACCATACTAGTACTTCGTGCGGTACAATGACTCATTTTTGCATTATCACTTTTAGCTCAACACAGTTATGAGTAAAAAATTAGGGGAAGGGTGGGGTGGAAGATTTGTGTGTCAAATGTTAAGGCGAAATTCTAAAATTTCACTTCATTCTGAAACTACAAGATTACATTATATTCCCCAGAATGATAATAAAAGCCTTCTAATTAAACCACCCAGCTCAGAGAACGCAGCTACGCCGACAGATTACTGAATGCCTAATCTCCAAATCTAATATCTTATACATGACTTTAGTCGATTGAATATAAATACAGATTACGTAATCCATGAGGTGACGTATCGTTTCTTCTCCACAACTTCCTCATTGGATAACTTCAGTCTTACTACATTGCTTAGAAAGTCACCGAGTAAGCTTCATAACTAAACCGTCCAGTTCAGGGGAAACAGATACACTGAAATCATCCATCTGAGCCACAAATCCTTTTCATCATTTCTAGCAAATTTACCAACTTATTCTTCATAATTATCAGTATCTTACAAACTGCTGATTATGACATAATTTGTTGTTAACTTCTAAAATTTAGCCAGAGCTTTGCTGTTTCCCAAGCAGTGATGTTTATTTTATGGGGTATAGAGTTTCTAGGCTTATACCCGAATTTCCCTCTTTACCGGTCTTATAACCGCCATAGCGAGGTTTAGGAGTGCGTTCGTCGGCCGGAGATCGAACTCTAAACCAAATCCGACGTAGTTGGCAATCATTCTACCTCTGTACCACCAAAACATTCACATATCATAATATATTTGCTATGCTATTGAGGGTGGTACTTATTAAAAGCTATGCACAGATGTGCAGATATTCATAAAGAATTGATTTAAAAAATGGTGTATATTTCTTGCCGCTATAGGTTACTTGTCCAGTGACGCGCCATTTTTGCTGACATTCACGACGACATCTTTCATCACTGCTGATTATAGTGATAAGCAACTTCATAAAAACAGCATGTTTAAGTAGAATGATTGTCAAATTTATATGAACTTGATAACGAAATGTTACTTCCAACTGTGTATTCCAATACACATATACCTGTGGGAGCATTTATATTGAAAGAACAGAAATGAGGGCCTAGGTCAGGTTCTTCTAACTTTTTTCAAGGAGCTCGAGGTTAAGTTGGATACATAGTTCGAGCTCTGCAATCAGTAAAAACCTAATAGATACATGATACCGAGTACACGCCCTGAGATCATTCAAAACAATTAACAGACAAAACAACTCAAGTCTTCTTCGGTTTGCTGCCATAAAACGGCTGACTTCTGTTCGAAAAGGATATGTCGTCGGACTCCAGTTACCACGGTGATTCATTCTTCAGTAACTGTTTGGTTACTAATCTCATTAACTCATCTTTTCAACCCTTTTCATCCCGTTTGACTCCCATAAAAGATAATTCTTCTTGGCCTTATGGGTTCTAATTACCGTAATACATCACTATCGTTTCATTTGACCTCTTATATACCAAATTTTAATCCTTTATTATACAATTTTTGTTACCACCCTAGCAACAAATTTGCCAATTAATTTTTGAGAAACTTCTTTCTAACAAGACAAATATTCACAGTGTAATACTTGAGGTACTTCATCGTCCCAATGTTTTATCTAACCATGACGCTCTTACCACAAGCCTGTTTATTGATAGACAAAAGTATGCTAAAACTTTACACTGACTTATTGTGTGAAAGAGTGAGTGTAGGTTGTACGCAGGTGATGAGAAATCAAATACATCCATATTATTCTGCGCCAATGTTTGTTCTTTCTCCTTCTCAAATTTATGAAAGGGAATTTTTGCATGAAACAGTTTAATGTGTGATCAAGTTGTCAAAGAGTTAACTTCGACCAGTTTAAATATGATATCTATACATGGCTAGAGTCCCCAAGGTACTGCCAACCAACTGCTGAGGATTGTCAGTATTAATTATTCTTCCCTTGTGTTTCGAGTGAAACATAGGTTATTTAACAGCCTGTCTCCAATTTGTTCTATTTGGTGCCGGCCTTTTCAGTCGGGTCCACCATTGACCATAACCTATTGTCTACTCCTCTCACGATCTCCTCCACTTCACCCTTGGGCGACACAATTCAGCGCTTCACTTTGTGATTCCAATCGAGTGGTGGCCTGTTGAGTGATGTCATTCGACAGCCTCCTCCTCCTCCTCCTCAATGTATGCCCAATCCATTGCCATTTTTGCTCCTACATATTTACCGAGCGATCAGCTCTTGGTTCATCGCCAGAGTTTATAGTTGGTAATTGTTTATGATCAACCAACCATGTGATCTTCAGTATGTAGCCAACGAAGGCAGCTGATAATAAAAGTCTCTAACTTGTTGGAAACGGCTTTTTGGGACGCTCTGGCCAAGTTTCTGACCCGTATAGAAGAAGTGACTGACTCAGCTTTAGTGCTGAACAGAGTGCGAATTTTACTCTTTATGTTGAGTGCAGAAGATTTCCAAACTGGTTTCAAATTGGTGAAGGCGTATCTTGCCTTTCTGATTCTGGCTGGCTGGATGGCTCTGACATCTTCATCCATTCTGCTCTCCTGTAGTTGAAACCAATGCTTCCTAGATAAGTGAAGGAATTAACCCCTGGTAAATCTCTCCCACTGATGGTGATTGGTGCTGGTTGTTGTTGTTGGTGGTGGTGGTGGTTGGTTATCTTCGTCACCTCCATCTTATCTATGTTCACCATCTGGAGTCCTGTCTTCGCTGCTTCTTCAGCCAGTTTTTTTGGTTTTCACCTATAAGTCTTTGAGTTTGTGTGACATCAGAAGTATATCTGTGGTGAGAGCAGCCTGCTAGCCAATTGGTTGACATTAATCTACGTCAATGTCTAGGTCACTAATATGGGTCGTGAGAAAATATGAACAAGGCTGTTTCAACAACCAATCACAGCAAACTTAAACGTGGGCAAATGTGATTCGCAGATAGATGGCTCCACATTCCGAGGAACTCGAAAACAACCAATCAGAAGACTGCGTTTGTCTACTTGACTAGGCTATAATAATGTATGTGAAATTTATATAAATACGTGTTGATTTCCGTAATAAAACGATCTGTTGCCTGGCCCTTGTCTTCTGTTGTTATATATCATCTGAGAAATTCAGGTCTCCTAGAGTCTTCTCATTGGTCTAGCGTATTCCTGTCTTGTCACTCCTCACAGGCTGACTCATAATCCAGTCCACCACCACTAAAAGTATCATTGGTGATAATAGACAGCTCTGTATTAATCTTGTATTCACTTCAAAGTCTTCGTTAGTCTTTCCGTTTTGGATCACCTGACACTTGACATTGTCATAAAGCAAACTGTTGAATGAGGTTGATAAAGACTTGGGCACTAAACTCCACAATGTTGAAGCAGTTTCCAAATTACTTCTTGGTCAATGCTGTCAACGTAGAAGGTCTTTTTGAAGTCGATGAAGTTAAGGTACAGTTTTCACTGCTATTCTATGATTTATTCTGTAATGATGATGGTGATGATGATGCATAGGGTTGCAATTTGACCAGTACATAATTCGTCTTTCCTGAATCCAATCTGATTCATCGCTAACGTCTCAGACGCATTAGATTCTCATTGTTCTTTCGCACATTTCCATTTAGTACAGTTCCTTAGGATTCTCTTCTCTCTCTCACTAACCTTATCTATGAGTTTATCAGATGTGTCAGATTGAGCGTTTATACTTTTGTGCAAATCCTTTTTAGGTTGAAAATGGCAGTCAGTCGCTTTGAGTAGTATAATCAAATAAGTCAAATTCACAATATGCAAACTGGTTAACGGATTGCAATCTACACACAGAGTTCTAGTGGTAAAATTTCACCGTAGTTTCCTTAAGAAAGCAAGTTATTCAGATCACTACAAAATGTGATCGCCTTGACACCACTAAGTGGTAATCAGAAAAGCAAGCATATTCCTGTAAAACCATAGACTACTGATTGGTTGTTATGAGTAGTCTCGTACCACTCTAATACTATGGTGAGAGCTATCTGCCAGCCAAAATTGTAGACAACAATTTACGTCACCCTTTACTTCACGAATTGGGGTCATGAGAGAAAACGATAACAAAGCTTAATCTTAAGGAACTCACCCACCAATCACAGCAGAACTAACGTGTGCAAATATGATTTGCAGACATATGGCTTAATTTTCTGAGGAATGATCACAAGTAGTACAGAATAACCTTAAGTAAGAAAACAACCAATCAGAAGAGGTTGCTTCCTCGCTGACAATAATGTACATAAAAATCTATAAATATCTCTTGATTTTCTCAGTAAACGATTGTTGCCTGACCTTTATCATCTGTCGTCATAATACCAACCAGTAGTACTTGCTGGCAGGCCATATCGAGATAAACTAAACACTTGGGGCCAAGCTCATCTTTAGTAATGTAACCAGGTTGACTCAGCCTACAAAGCTGAATCAGTTCAAACACCAGATTTGTGGCCAGCTACTTATTCATTAATCAGTAGTATATAGTTTTATGCATAATTTATTTTACTCCATTATGTTCCCAGTTGAACATAGGTCTAGAAGCTAGAGGTTCGAAGTTTCGGTAGTAGTGGCGTTTGATTTTACGAGATTGGGTTGTCAGCTTCATGTCCAGCCCTCCCACTTTACCAGTCTGTTATCTGGCTTAGTGAGGCAAAGAAGGGCGTCGGCCGGGGACCGAATCCTGAACCACATCCGGCGTGATTGGCAAGTATTCTACCTTAGTGCACAAATTTATGCATAGAATCAAGTAAACTGAATCTGTTGAGGCTAGACAAACTGATTCAAACAAATGAAGTTACAACCTACCAGTAATATTAATAATTTTTGTATGTGAATGTAAATACTCTCCATCAGGTGAATTTCGCAGAATGCATAATACACGTATTTGACCTGGTAGTGAAAAGCTTCCTTTACCACGTTTTGGTGGAATAATAATTTGATTATTATCATGAGTTAAATTTACCGCAATGATATCACGTTTACCACCAGTAATATTAACTGCCCAAAATATTTTCAGCTCATTTAATTCTTCAAAACTTAATCCACCACACATTATTGGTCTTTTTGAATTAAGAAATACAGTAAAACTTTCATTTTCATTCATATTCATAAAAATTGGTGTATCATCACCTAGATGGGAGAAAAAAATGAAGAAATAAATGAAGTGTTAAGTTGAATAAACTCGTTTTCATGGAATGCTCCAAGTTAGGTCATGAATTCACATCTCTTAAAGAGATGATATATTCCTCACCCTCCTAGGTGAAGACACCGAAAAAATAAAGCAGAGTCTTCTCAACACCTTGATCAGCAATCTCTGAAAGTGTGGCAAGCGATTCGCCCCTGTCAAATGTAAGATTATGCTACAGGACAGCCTAGACAATATCGATCCCTAGCTTAAAGATAGGCAGGAGTTAAGTCGTATAGCGTGTTGACCACTTCACAGTTATTTGGGAAGTTGTATCAGCCAGCGCCAGCTGGTTGATTGCTGACAGAATCTCAGTACGGATATAGAAGGCTAATTTGGAATTCGCTATCGCTGGTGACTTGGTAGACGTGATATCCGGTTGGCTAGCTGTCTTTCATCATAGGTGTCTGCATTCTATCTCCCATGTTAGACGGTAGTTTAATAAGGTGAGTAATATTGAGGTTGGGTTTCGGTCGACTGCTAGGTAAGCAGGAGAGAAAGCTAGTCGATGAGGTTGTGAAGTCACATCAATGCTTAAGACATGTGTTACGCATGCCTAGTCTAGCTGTCGCCTTCCCCAACGGGAAATGTTGGCCACTGACAGAGAACCACTCAGGTCGGAAAAGAGCTAATGGTGGTCAGAGTAAAACATGGCTTCATCAGTCACTCAAATCCACAACAGTTAGATTAATCCAGCCATGTAGGATGTTGTAGACTGGCAGTCTGGATTCCTGCCAGACTGGTTGGAGTCCTTGGGATGGTAAGAATCAATGACAGATGGAAACTGCTGGTGATCATATGGCTCAAAATAGTTGTTGTCAGTGTTATCAAAGATGCATTCACTCTTTGTGATTTATCAGACATAGCCAATAGGACTGTAGTGTTCTTCCATATTAGTGTTCTTTTTCCCCCACACTTCTATTTATTATGTCTGTTTATTCTCTTTTCTTGCTAGTGTGCTACAAACAGGGAGGGCGGGAACTGGAACTGGTGTACATCTGTGCAAAAATCTACGATGAAACCAGTCAGTCAGTGCTACCGTCAGTAAATGTCATCATTGAGTATTTGTCCTTACATCCGACTTCGTGGAACTCACAAATTATCACTAGAACCGCAGACTACTTCATCCAGGTTAATATATTCAATATTTCAGGATCTGAAAACCTGTAGGAAAATAATTAATTAAATCAGAATTTCTTTAAGTGTTCCGGTAGTTCATCGACTCAGAATCAGTTGTTCAGTGTTCTAGCCCTAGTGGAATCATAAATACTGATTGCTGAATAATAGCTTCGGGCTAGGATTGAAGATCCAACTGAATAATCACCAACAAATTATATACTATGTGGTGAGAGCAGCCTGCTAGCCAATTGGTTGACATTAATCTACGTCAATGTCTAGGTCACTAATATGGGTCGTGAGAAAATATGAACAAGGCTGTTTCAACAACCAATCACAGCAAACTTAAACGTGGGCAAATATGATTCGCAGATAGATGGCTCCACTTTCCGAGGAACTCGAAAACAACCAATCAGAAGACTGCGTTTGTCTACTTGACTAGGCTATAATAATGTATGTGAAATTTATATAAATACGTGTTGATTTCCGTAATAAAACGATCTGTTGCCTAGCCCTTGTCTTCTGTTGTTACATCTACATAAGATTAACTATTAGTTGATTAGTCATATCATCAATGAATCTTTTGATAATTTGATCATAAGGTCAAACCACAGTGAAATTATCTGTACCGCTTACGCCTGTTTCACCCTATTTAGTTAGAAGAGTAAATATATATGTGTAAAATTTGGGCACTGTGGTAGTAAGTAATTCCATATTAGTTTGTTTATTAGATGTATCACACAGTGATTGAAACAGTACTATTCACTTTATGACAAGGTTTCGAACAAAATTTATTACTGTTCATAATCATTTCATCAATTATAATCACACAACTTCGAAACCTGAGTTTTATAGTTTTCTTTGTCCTCTCTTATATGTCGTAGGGGTAGTAGAATTTTCCACATATCTGGGACAGGTGTTGAATCATTCCTATTACATGTACTCTGTTCTCAGTTGATTCGATAAACAAAGCTTCCGTTATCAATCTCTCCCTCGACTCTGTGACATTAGATTTTAAAACTGTCACCTCATTCCATCCTCCTATTGTATGGTTGTGTGTAACTGCATGTATTGAGTGGTATAGCTGAACAATTTTCTAGATTTCTTATCTTATTCGGGTCAACCAATCTAGATTTTGCTAGGTTTTTGTGCTCGGCTAGTCTGGCTACCCCTGTTCTACTAGTTTGACCTATGTATTTTACCTGACAGGGTATTAGATAAACTAAATTGTTTTGTTTTAATGGTTCCACAGGAATGATCTTTTAACCGACAAAGCTTGTTTCTAATTGAGTTTGTGGGTTTGAATAAAAGTGCCATTCAGACTGTCCATAAACTGTCTAGCCTCTACCAGTGCATGATTCAAGCAACACCAACCAATGTCATCGTTGGCGAGTGTTTGTTCTCACGTCCGACCCAGTGGAACCCACTGGTCATTCCTTCTTATTAGAACTCCAGGCAATTTCATCCTCCTGAAACCAGCCAGTCACTAATGAGCATCAAATTGATTTTCAAGAGTTAATTTGTAAGGATTTTGATTCAAACTCAAGTTTGATCACGGATCGATATGAGTTAGAGAACCAACCAATAAAATATAACTCAATAACATTTGGACAGTGTTATTAGAAGACGGAGATTATGTGAAAAGGTATGTGATATATTTACGCTATACATTTCGAACAATCTGACCACTTATTTACTTGTCAAGTCAATATATGTGGAAAATTAAGTGCAGTTTAATTAAACAAAGTGACAACAACAAAAAAGGATTTAAGAATGATTAACACAACGTTTGGTAACCGAATCAAATGAGGATTACAAAGGTAGGTTAAGTGTAATAATAAATTGTTTTTGAATACACAAGGGGGGATTAAGTTTATGAATAGCTATAGCCTCGGTGTATTTCAATAAGTGCCCTTGACCGTCTTTATAGATGACCTTAAAGGCTGAGTTAACATCAGCCTTATGGTTCATCTCCATCAGATGGTGTTTAGCTATAGACGAAGTTGGTAGTCTGACACCTGTATCTATTGGTTTTTCACAATTTATTTGTTTTTCTAACCATTTCGGAATACGTTCTCCCGCCCTCACATGCAAAGCAAGATTACCTTTCCCTATATATGTTTGTCCACACGCACACGAAAATTGCCAAATAATGTGGGATGTGACATAATCAATTGTGCAGTTTTAAGGTTTGCAGTGGAGCATATTTTTGGATTTTTCAATAATTACAAGCCGGGCTGCATAATAGGTCTTACGGATGATCGAATTCAACCTTTGTCTCAAAATCCTACTATTTATTTCCCCGTTATACGATAATTTGATGAAGACATTTTTCTTAGGGGTGGTATGGATTGTAGGTTTAAAGACTAATTGACTTCTACACCTGTTTAAAATTTTTAAAGGATATCGGTTTTCAACAATATTTCACTTTCTTTCTCTATTACATCAGCTGTGCAAATAGATTATCTAAATTGAAGAGATGATGGTTCAATAAGACGATCAATCTACAGAAAGACTACTTGAACAGGGCAATACCTAAATTTTCACAACTTCTGTCCATTACAGTATAAATGAGGCTTGGTACAGAGCTTATGCTATAGAGAAAGAAAGTGAAATATTGATGGATACTCTCTTGTTGAAAACGGATATCCTTTAAAAATTTTAAAAAGGTGTAGAAGTCAGTTAGTCTCTAAACCTAGAATCTATACTACTGGCTTTGTGTATTCAAAAACAGTTGATTATTACTCTTAACCTACCTTAGTAATCCTTATTTGATTGGATTACCAAACGTTTGTGTTAATCGTTCTTAAATCTTTTATTTCACTTTGTTTAACTTAATTGCCCTTAATTTTCAATATATATCGACTTTAAAAGTAAATGTGTAAGGCATCAGACTGTTCGAAATGTACAGTGCAAATACATCACATACCTTTTCAGATCATCGCCGTCTTCTATTAACAATACTATCCAAATTTATGAAAGGGACTAATTGTTTCAATAACATTCAACACTAATTTCAGGAAAAACACAATGTAAACTTACGGAATACATTGATATATTTACTGAATTTATAAAATTCCCTGTTACTTTTAAACTCCTTATATATACATTCAACTTCAACAAAACCAGTGAGTAAATAGGTTTTATATCCCCTAGGCGGTGTAATTATTACACTATGATTAACTGTTTTCAATGCTATAATTTCTTTTCGACCATTGATAATTCGACCTGTCCAGTAACCATTAATTAATTTTTCAATATGCTTTGGTAATATACCACAGGCAAATTGTTCATTAGAATAAAAATGTAAATCAATATTTGAATTATCTATCCCATTCAATGTACCATCAATTTCACAATCTAAAAGATGATTAAAAGTGAATTAAATCAATTCATACTACTGAAACAGTATGAGTAGTTAAAACACATTAATATCAGTAAAAAGTTTGAGCATTGTGGATAAGATCAAAATAAAGTATAATTGTATTTTAATAGTTTACACACAATTCCAACAGTGGTGTGAACACGGGCAGTAATTTTGCTCGAAATATTACCAATAACAAAACTTATCATTGTGTGTAAACTATTAAAATATAATTATACTTTATTTGAGTTAAAACACATTTCATAAAGTTGAACTAAAGATCCAAAATTCTCTTTATCTAAAGTAATTCACTTGTTATGTGTAAACAGCATCACAGACTGTCCCTACCAGTTGCTTTACTTAACCTTCGATAATTTTGAGAAATTATTAGAATTATCGTCAACGTAACTTAATTCGTTCGCTAATTGTCCACCGAAGTAACTGAATTTCTCCCACCATCTAACATCAGCGTGATAATTCTTTAATTCAATGGTGCAAACACTTTTGATAGTCTTCGGAAAAATGACATTACCATTGAGTTAATAGGTGACTGATGACTGAATGTCACTTCAGCACTTCTGTCCAGATTAACTTTAAGCTGCAAAGATATAATCATAATTAAAGCTTTATTTCAGATAGTATGTGAGTATATAATACAGAAATTCTCAGAGTTTTTAGTTCAAAAATATTTCCTTCTCACACAGGATTTACGTTATGGTGAGCGCTACTGTTAAGGATTATCAGTAGTATATAAAGACACGTTCAGTGACATAAAAACATCAAATATCAGGGAGATACAGTCGATTTCAGAGAAAGCAAGTGGTACAGCGTTATGGAAATACATTGGAGACGTGAAAGGAACACAAAGAAATACAACATGAAATCCAGAAATACCACACCGTGAAGATCTGTGTAAATACTGCGTTGAAGATAAGGTGTACATTATTTGGCTATGTGAAGTAATAATCTGAAGTACATCATGTGTAGCGTAATAATTTCGCAAATGTGATGAAAGAGCCAGTTCTGTATGTCTATCAATCATCTCCTTCAAGAATTCCACAGCTTTTAGTTGGAAGCTAATTAAATATTCGCGCCAGTTCATGTAGTCATCTTTTAATATAATTACATGATTTAAACAATAAGAGACGCTAAAGAGTTTAGGCAGCATTTCGATGCATGGAAATCCCAGTAGCCCAGAAGTTAAAGCAGGTTACCCGGCCATGGATATTCGGAGAACGGGATAAACTAGAAAGTATTTGTGTTTATTTCAGTGGTGAAAACTATCCATAACAAGAAAGAATATCGATTAAGAAAGAAAAGAAGCACTTGTGTAAAGCACAGACATAATTAGTTGGGATTTCATTTCAAAATGAATAATAATAATAATAATAGTGAAATAATGATAATAATAACAGTACCAGTAAAATGAAGGACACCATTTGGTGTTAATATCAAGTCACATAGTCTTTCTGAATGAAGTTACACAACATTCTAGCGGCTCAAGTTGTCATACCTCGAAAAAGTGAACACATAAAAGAAAAGAAAATGAAAATAAATGAAATTATAATGTTTTACGAGTTGATCACGGATTGATATTAGTTAGAGAACCATTGAAAACTAGGGAGTACTGGACAGCTGCTGTTTCATCCTAGTTTGGGAGTCATCGGAAGTACACACCCACTGGGATTCGAACCCAGGACCTTCCGGTTACAAGGCAAGCTGGCTCGTATACCATTCAGCCACTGGGATCCGATTCAATGACCGGCCCATGAATTCTAATTTCTACCAATTCGTGATTTAGTGCGATCCCAACCATTGTCGTTGGTGGGACATCCATCCACACACGTGACATCTAACTGGACCTCACTGGTCACGACTTCTCACTAGAACTCAGGAAACTCCAACCTGTAGCAAGTCACTAGCGAGCATCAGATTAATTTTCTAAAGTTTGGTTTATAAGGGTTAGTTATGTTTTTACGAGTTGATCACGGACTGATATCATAAAAAATAAAACTAATCCTTACAAACCAAACTATAGAAAATTAATCTGATGCTTGCCAATGACTTGCTACAGGTTGGAGTTTCCTGAGTTCTAGTGAGAAGTCGTGACCAGTGAGGTCCAATTAGATGTCACGTGTGTGGATGGATGTCCCACCAACGACAATGGTTGGGATGGCACTAAATCACGAATTGGTAGAAATTAGAATTCATGAGCCGGTCATTGAATCGGATCCCAGTGGCTGAATGGTATACGAGCCAGCTTGCCTTGTAACCGGAAGGTCCTGGGTTCGAATCCCAGTGGGTGCGTACTTCCGATGATTCCCAAACTAGGATGAAACAGCGGCTATCCAGTACTCCCTAGTTTCCAAAGGTTCTCTAACTGATATCTATCCGTGATCAACTCGTGAAATTATAATGGTCAAAATACGTCCAGGAAAAGAGAATAATTAAGTAAAGAACAATGAGGATTTTCAAAATATATAAAGTGATAAGAGATAAATAAATCGGGATAATTGAAAATAATAATTAATTATGAGCTGCATCATCGAAATTCGCTCAACAACATTGCTTCTCAGAATGCAAAGCACACCATTAGATATACACCCTTTTCAGATGTCTGACACACACACACACAGTGAAAGAATCTGTGCATTGTTGCAGTGTTGGAGGCCTCTTAACTTGGTAAAGCCTGCGTTACACAACTCCTAGACATCAATCAATCAACCAATCAACGAAGACTATCAACCTTATCAATTGTCTTTACCTCTGTAGCTGAAACTTCTCCGCCATTATATCATAAATATACATATATAAGCATACATATTCAAATACAATATAACTTACCAGTTATTGTCACCTTCTTTGTAAACTCAAAGATTATACGTTTATCCTCAAAATTCCTTAGGATACATCTGACTTCAATTCTGCCAGTGTTATAATATACTTGATGATCTTTTGGTGGTGTTATAATTGTTCTATTTTCGTGAGTGCTTAAACTGATTAAATCATTTAAACCTGTTAGTATTTCTACCTCCCAATAACCATTTAACTGTTTCACTAACCGATTAGGTAATAATCCACATTCTGCTGTTTTATTTGTACCAACAGACCAATACAGATCTAGTGTATTCACTCCATTGAGTGTTCCATCCATACCACAGGCTAAAATGTTTAGACAAAAAAACAAAACATTGATTTCTATATATATATATATATATGTTTGATGATGGTTAAACGTGAAATGAGAATTTCGATATTCAAGGGAGATGCCTTGCGAAGATTTGACTGATTGGATACAGGATTTCATTATGAGCTGGCTGATATCGTTTAAAGAACCACTGTAGAAGCATCATTCAACTATCGGATAGCTAACTTTTTCATCAGGCTTGTTTGAGACTCTTCAGCAATGTGTACCCACCGCACTGCCAGGGTTTTAACCACTGGCACCCGACTCCTCAATGGCCAGTGCATGAATTTTAACTTCTCTCAATTCACAAGGTAGCGCGACAACTAGACAGTGTTCACGGTGAGGTGAGTGTTTGTCCTCAAGATAGGATTCGAACCGGTGACTTCTGAACTACTCGTAAAACAGTCTACTAGCTGACCAAGGAGACTCGACTGTTAACAAAGATGGCCATTCCACCGTAATGAGTACTGGGAATCACCATATGAGAAAAACTTAATATAAACAGTATTAGATGGTTGGAGGCAATCGGCCACAGAAAGCCTTGGACCTGGGTTTCGTGCCAGTTGGCACTCATCAGTCAGCAAGGCGTATCTGCAACCTTGAAGGGTTCGTGAGCCCAAAAAGCTCAGTGATAACGTCTCTGACTGCAGGAGGCACTAAGTGATGCGAGTTCGAATCTCAGAAGGGACATGAGTTCCTTCACAGTTGCAGGTATGCCTTGCTGACGAGTGCCAACTAGCACGAAACCTAGGTGGTGTAGCCGATTGCCTGCGACCATCTTATATCATCAAATCAATGTGCATTGTGATGACAAGCTACCTAGAATGGTGGCCACATTACAAACCTGACTGATAGTATTCAGTCTGCGCCAAAGATAGCCGGACTAGACACATCACGCTAGTTACTAGTGTTCAATCAAAATGATATAAACAGTGTTTTGAATTATATTAGGGTAATTTTTGCATTAGATTTTTTTGAATGTCTCTAGTGATACAATCAAAAGAATCTAGTTGGCACAATAGTTCCAGATCATCCTTAACCCCAACAGCAAGAGGGAGGAGGCGGGTTTATTCATGATTGTATCCACTTTGAAGAGTTTTAAACTAGGAGGGAAGCGCTGTCCAGTACTCTGGGTTTCGTAGTGGTTGAAAAAACGATGTCAGTCAACGAAATCAATCAGATTAGTAAAAATAACACAGCACTGGAATATTAATTAAGTAGTTGCTCAGATGTTGGAGAACACTAACCGGTGGCTTCTAATTCATCGGTTGAATAACCATCAGATTTGACAGTCTATAACTAACTTTTTTAAGATTTACTAAAAGTAAAGTTAGGTAGTCTGGGAATCAATAAAGTGGTTACCGACTGGATTCAAGACTTTCTAAAGGACAGAAGACAAAGAGTACGAGTTAACGGGGTTTTATCAACATGGGAATCGGTTAAGAGTGGCGTTCCTCAGGGTACAATTCTAGGCCAACTTCTTTTCCTGATTTATGTTAATGAGATTCCATCGGTAGTTAAGTCATCCTGCTTACTGTTTGCTGATGACATCAAGATATGGAGGGCTTTGCACGATGACAGTGATCAACTTGCTTTGCAGGAAGATTTAAACTTGTTAAGTGATTGGTGTAAGCACTGGGCCTTGGAGATTAACTTAAGCAAGAGTGTAGTTATGCATGTATCCCATAGTCACGTGCACAATTACTCAATGAATGGCATTACTCTCCCAGTGGTCACTGAGTACAAGGGCTTGGGAGTGGTTGTGCAGCATGACTTGAAAACAGCAACAAACTGTAGAACTGCAGCCACTAAGGGTTTTAGAATGTTATGGGCCATGCGCAAGGCTTTTGCGAACTTTGACGCTGATATATTTTGTATATTATATCCGACTTATATCAGACCTCATTTGGAATATGGGATCCAGGCAGCGAGCCCGTGTTTCAAATACAAAATAGACTTATTAGAAAGGGTGCAAAGAGTAGGAACTAAGCTAATAAAGGGTTTCTCAACCCTGTCATATGAGGAGAGGTTAAGTCGACTGGGTTTATTTCCACTGTCATACGGACGACTTAGGGGTGACCTAATACTAGCATACCGTATCCTAAGAAATGATTTTGGAGCTAATTTATCTGAATTATTTCTTCCTTCTAGCACCAACCAATTGCGAGGACATCACCTCAGGGTTCAAAACCACGGTCGAATCGTCTGCATCTGGAAATCCGTTTTTCGCATCGAATTGTGAACCATTGGAACTCCCTACCGGAACACGTCGTATCAGCGCCATCCGTTGATTTATTCAAGGCGAGATTGGGCCTCCTGTATGCAATAAATCGAAAGGATTAACACAGGCATATAGCCTACTATCCTAAATAAATTGTAAACTGTAAACTGTAAAATAAAGTATTCACTAAGATATACAGGCTGTATATATGTGGAGCAAGCAGATAATACTAAAATTATCGTTTAAAGTAATTTTCGAACTGAGACAACTGACGTACATTATTGTCACCACGAAGAGCTGGTCCGTTTACATGATGCTTGTAGCATAGATGGCACTGATGCTGTAACTAAGTCAAGTACAAAATCCCTTAGAATAATTTTATCCTCTTATCTTTCTTATCCAGTCATCCCAAATGACTGTCAGGTTTTTAAGAAAATGTTGTGTCCAACCACCTTCTACATTAGGAACTTAAGACAGTCAAGAATCACTCAGCTTCTGCTTTCACACTTCATTCACTCTTTCATTTTACGTATTAAACTTTACTGCTTCTCACCCCCCCCGCCGGCCTTATTCTTTTCTGGGCTACTCAAATAGGACTATGTCATATTGTGAGGGTAACAGAGGTTGTCAGTAGGAGAAGTGGTATGGTGTTTAATTAGTTTTTTACTTCTGTATTCGAAAGACACCTGGACTCATATGAGAATTGGTCTAAATCCATAGTGTCTATCTCTAAACATTTTCTCTGTACTAATCTCTCGCCGCCTTGCATCTTATCAGGTAGAAGCACTAGAAGCCATTACGCTAGATTATATGCTTGTACAACCAAGTATGGAAACTCAACCATATTCTATTTGCTCCGTTTCCTATTTGATATGGATAATGTTAAGTTGATTGCATGGAGGATTTCATCATGAGCTGACATCATTTAGAGAACCGATGAAAAAAACATCCTGAAAGTACTAGACAGCTATTTCGTTCTATTTTTAGGACTCTTCAGCAGCACGCACTCACCAACAGGGTTCGAACCCAGGACCTTCTGGTTACAAGGCGAGCTCGTGGACCATTGAGCTACTGGGACCCGATCCATTGGCCAGTCCATGAATTCTAAATTCTGCCAATCCACGACATAACGCGACCATTTCTCAATGTCTTCTTCGATGAGTTACAGCCTCATCTTCAACCTGCTCTACCCTATTGGTCACGGCTTACTAATAGAACCCCAAGTTAACTAACTGCCTGAATAGAACCAGTCACTAGTGAGCATCAGGTTAATTATCAAGTGGTTCTCTAACTGATGTCACCTCATGATGAAATCCTCCATGCAATCAAACCTACGAATTACTGTTTTATTAGCAAAGTTATCGACTCTTTTATTCTCTCCTATGTGTGATCTACGGTGACCCTATTTCAATTATTGTGTTACAATTTTAGTCATTAACATTGTTCTCATCATCATGATTTTATACTTTTTCTAATACATTTTCGACTTGTTTGTCACCGCTCATACTGAAAAAGCTGATATTATCAATTCTGGTTATGCAGACCTTTATCAACCAACAACTGTCTTCACTGGCTCTATACTGAAGATCAGATGGCCAGGCCTGAAAGAATCACCAACAAGAAACTATGGCTGCGAACAAACAAGACAAGAACCAATCGCCAGCCAACAAATATGCATTTGGAGAAAGTGGAGATGGATTGGACACTCGTGGCTGATGAGGCCGGTTGGTGACATCGGGCGTCAGCCCATTGCTCGAGTGGAACCAGGCCTAAAGGGAAGCGGCGAGTGGGACGTCAGTGCAAGGGTGACATTGAGGAGATCGTGTGAAGAGGAGTTGAAACAGTATGGACTAAACAGCATGGATGGAGGTGGAAAGTACAGCAGAAGGAAGACAGAAGTGGCAAGTGGAGACGTGCAGTTGAAGCCCTATGTTCCACTAGGAACCCAAGGGAACAACAATAATAATAATACCCTGTAAAGTAAATTCTTAGGTTTTGCTTTTGCTGTTGTCGAGTAAATCAGGTGGAATATATTTTAGCGAATGCTGACAATTTCACTCTGTTTCATCATAAGTACTGTTTTGGGATAAAACAAACTGTGAGATCTGTCTGCTAGCCAAAGTTGGTAGACACCAACTTACGTCAATGTTTGCGTCCAAAATTTTGGTCATCAGAAAAAATAATAGCAAAGCCTAACCTTGAGGAACTCAATAACCAATCACAGCAGACTTAGCGTGGGCGGATACGATTCGCAGATATATCACCGAACTGTCTAAGAAACGGCAACAAAGCGATGACAGAATAACCTTCAGCAAGGAAGACAACCAATCAGAAAACTTTGCCTCTCTGCTAACAATAACGAATAATCATGTATATAAAAATCTATAAATATCTGTTGGTTTTTTCAATAAACGATCTGTTACCTGGACCTTGTCTTCTGTCGTTACATTGTTATTATTATTATAATCTGTCAAAGGCAAGATCATGCTATACTAGTGGATGGTCAGAAAATATAAGCAATAATACTTTTCATCAGTGAATCAGATGGTGAGGACATATTTCCTACCAAAAATGTGCAGAAGGAAATGGGAGTGAACTAGACACTCACTGAACAGATACCTCCAAGTGACATTAGACCTGAACAAGGAGCGATAAAATCATCGAATGCTTGGGAGGGGTGAATAGCAGTCGCATAGTTAGTTGAAATTCGATAGCAGGAAACCGAATGCAAGATGCTTATGTAAAACCACATATCTCACTAGGAATCCCAAGAAAGAAGAATAATGATAAAAGTGAGCATTTCATATATTTGGTTCCTTTGATAAATTTCGATAGAGAAGGAAAGAAAGAAAGACCAGATTCGTAGGATGAAATGATATCATCATTCTATTTCACAGGTACTCATCAGCTAACTGCAAGCTACCTGAAATTACAATGGTTATAAATAATAACATTTCATACTTCAGTGTTTGAAAGGTAATATAGAAGATATTATAAGATGAACGTATCCGGAATATAAGTATTACAATTTATAGTTTAATTTACCATCAAACAATGAAAAAAGGGAGTTGAGGGAAGACAGAAAACATGAAAATCTAATAAACAGTGTTAGCTTGCATGTCAACATGGCAACTCGAGAAGATTAAAGTTCATCAAATTGAAAACTTGCTTACTGAGCTGAGCTCACTAGGGTCTATGACTGATTAATGTAATGAAAGTGATATGGTTACCAAGGGAGTGAAAGATTGACTACACTCTCTTTCTATGTGCATAAGTTTGGTCTGAAACACATGACTGCAATTGCTTCAGCAGTAAATCGTAATAGATTCGTTGTCCTTTGTATGTTTAATATTTCAAAGGATTTTGAAATGTCGACAAAATGATCCAAGGTATCCACAAGGTGTCTGGTAACTGCACTTTGTAAATATATCTGTTTCCTTTTAAGCAAACATTTCTTGGAATATGCTATGAAAACCGGATAGAAGCCCTTCTTTCTCTACTTCCAATGTACTTGCTGCCACAGGTGCACGTAAATTTATAAATGCAGTTGGAGGAAACATCAGCAGGGTACTTATCCACTTCGATTGGCTTATAGAGCATGTAGTACTGCTTAGTGTCACCAGATTGGCTGCAAGGAAGCATCTCTTTATTCCTCCTTTCATCCTCTTTTTTGAATCTTTTGCGATACTATCTCTCCTTTGTATGGCAGGCGAATGAGTCCTTTCTTCTTTTCAACTGTTGGATACTTCTCTTTCTCATCTCTTTCTTTGATGTACTTCAGGATAAATCCTTTTGGATACCCATTTTCCCATAAGGCATTTTTCAACAAAACTTAATTCTTCGTCCACCTTGTTAGGCGAACATAATTCCTGGATCTGTCGTACAGTATCCTTACGAATCCCCGCTTATAGCTTATAAGACAGGAGCTGTTTTATACTTAAACTAAAGCTAATTGTAACACTTATAATCCAGTGCCTTCATCTTATAATGCTTTCTCTATATTACCTTTCAAACAATGAAGTATGAAATGTTATTATTTATAACCATTATAATTTCAGGTAGTTTGCATTCAGCTGATGAGAATCTGTGAAATAGAATGATGATATCATTTTATCCTGCATATCAGGTCTTCCTTTCGCTATCAAAACAATGACCATTATTATTATAGTAGTGTGGTGAGGGTAGGCTGCTAGCCAATCGGTAGACATTAATTTACGTCAATGTTTATGTCCCCAATATTGGTCATGAGAAAATATGAACAAAGACTGATTCAACATCCAATCACAGCAGACTTTGCGTAGGTGGATACGATTAACATATTGATGACCTGACATTCAAGAAACAGTCACAAAGAGATGCAAGGTCAACTTTCTGTAAGAAACAACCAATCAGAAGACTGTGTATGTCTGCTTACAATAATCTATAATAATGTACATGAAAATATATAAATACGTGTTGATTTCCTTAATAAACGATCTGTTGCCTGGCCGTTGTCTTCTGTTATTACAGTATGATAACTTACCAATGATCTCTAAAGTTCTAGTAAATGAAAGAATTACTCTTTGGCTACTTCTTTCTATCAATGTGCATTCAATTGTCACGTGACCAGCTTCATGATAACCATAACTAGCATATTTTGGTTGAATATTAACTGTTTGACTGCATGAACTTAAAAATATCAGGATTCTGCATTATCTCTACCGTCAACCACCTTTGCTATCCAATAAGCATCATAATTACGGTCAGCATTTGTTGGTAAAGCACCACATTTAAATGTATCGTGTGAACCGATTGAAGTTGTAACATTGAATTCATCAATACCATTAAGAGTTCCTTTTATATTCATATCTAAAAGAAAAGGCATTATTCATATATACATATGTTTATTTATGAATACTTTCTTTGAGACAAAACAACAAGGAATAGAGGAATCTTGAGAAGAATTACCGTTATAAATTCCAGTGTCGAAATACTACCACGTCTGGAGTTAGAAGTGTTGTGTATTGCTGATCCGACCGATTGCTGCTACCTTGACATGGTGGTTGGGCTTGCACATCTCAATGAACCAACAAGCTACACTGGCTGGAACTAGTGTCCCTGTAGGTCCTACCATGCCAGGAAGGTTGTTAGGATAGCGATTAGACTAAAAGCAGTTACCGGCTTATGTAAGCTTTTTTTACACTATGCTGGGGCCTGTGGGTAAATTCGTACTGCTGAGGAACAGGGATGCAACAGCAATAAGGTGTTTCCCTAAGATGACCAGCATGCTAACTATGCTGTCTCCCTACTCTGGAGAGAAAGGGTTAGAAAAAATCGACCCCATTCGACTTATCCCACAGTGTTCCGTAACCGGCAGTAAGTTCACTAATACGGAACTAAACCAAGAAACCAGTTCATACAGGCCGTGTGTGACCGGCCAGCCTCAAGCAGTTGTCCCCTGGGCTTTGCGGTCACACAACACTAACTCTTTCTGTTTCTTGTTACGAAGAATCAATCAACTTCTACGGTGTGGGCAGACGGAAAGTAACAGCTGCCCACACACTTCCAAAAGCACACGAAGCCTTCTTGTATGTTGTTGGTAGTGGTCAGAAACGGGCTAACAACATTTCCTCCTGCTTGAAGTTCGTCAAATGCATTGCTGGTGAGTGGTGATATTCCTAATGAAACCTTCACTCATTACTATCATTTCAAACATGAGGGTACTGTGGCCACGACAGTCACTTTTCATGGAACGCGTATTAGTAGATATTTGTTGAATTTATTATTATTTTGAATTTCTTGTTGGCCAACTATACGAGGCAGAAATATCCCGTCTAAAAATTGTACTCAGTGTCAGTAGCTCACTATGGATGCAATAATTCTCACTGTAGAAATGCTAATTGTCATAAATTTGATAAGACTAGGCACATAAAGCCCGTCTCTAGATGTCCAAATACTTATACTACCTAGATTACCATGATTCTTCAGATCTGTTTTTTTAACAATAATAATAAAGCTTTATTTCAGATAGCATGTGAGTATAGAGTACATTCTCAGCGTATTTAGTTCAAGAATATTTCCTCTTGATACAGGACTTACATTGTGACGAGTGCTACTGATTAGATTTATCAGTAGTATGTAAACAAAGTTCATTAGCATAAAAACATCAATAGCAGAGATACATTTGATATCAGAGAAGACAAATGATACAGAGTTATGGAAATACATTGGAGATGTGAAAGCAACACAAAGAAACACAACATGAAGTCCGAAGTACCATAACACGAAGATCTGTGCAAATGGTGCAGTGAAGATAAGGTGTACATAATTTGGCTATATGCAGATACCTTGTCAAGTCTTCGCCATTCCCTGTTCCAACATGTAAAGCAATAATTTGAGGTACATCGTGTCACCCATTTTGTCGTATGTGAAGAAAGAATCAGTCTTTTACATTTTCCCTTCATTTCCTTCAAGAATCACATACTGTTTAGTTGGAAGTTAATTTAAATATTCGCGCCAGTTCATTTAATATAATTACACCATTTAAACAATAAGAAACGTATAAAAGTTTAGGCAGCATTTTGATGTATGGAAATTCCGGTAGCCCAGTGATTTAAGATGGTGTCTGTCTGGCAACATGCAGTCATTGTGGCATTTAACATTTCACCTTATACGAATCTTGACTACAAATTAAGGCAAGATGATGTCTTCTAATTTGATGATGGAAGTAGTGCTCTTATTATCGGTTTAGCAAGGTTAAGGTGTACAGCGGCTAGAGATCGAACCGCAAACCACATGAGGCGTGATTAACAAGCATTCTACTGCTGTACGACCGAAGCATTTAGAGACAGAGTGAAGAACAAAAATAAATAGAAAACTGAACTTCTGCTTAAAGATAAACAAATAGCGTACTATACAAAAATAAATCACCAGTGAATCATTCAACCAATAATGGGAAGGATCAAAGGATGAACGAAATAGAAGTCTTCTAGGCAGTCCTAGAGGAAGTCAAAAATGATAGCAGTAAACCGAATGGAATGGAATGCCTGCCTTCCTCATGGATGGCAAGAAATCAATAATAATAATGACAACAATTCACATTAAATTTCCTCCCCGAAATACAATGTTAAATGGCGACCTGCTTAAAACTTGGGCTAATGTAAACAATCCCAGTCAATATATTGTGTATAATTTCTCTTATCCAGTTTGTTTAAATCTAATAAAATATGACCTCTAATTGTATTGTTTACTTTGGAGGGTTTTCAAAACATTAACAATCTGCTGATTTGAATGTCTTCTGGATGACAACTTATCTCAATACATGAAATAACTGTTCCTTAGCTGCGTGATTGTGTCTCGAAATGTACTCGTGAACTCTTTATAATTGGCATTCAACAAAATGTCGTGTATTCCTCGAAGGAGACAAAGAAGAGATATCATAATGATGAATTGGTTTGCGCTTCGAGTTAGATGACACTGTGTCACACAATCAACGTTCGATTAGTCTTCTATTTGGAGATTCTGGACGAAGAGGAAATATTGTGCATTTATTGTATCAATGAAAATAAAACACGTAGTGTTCAGCGAAGAGTCTCTTTTCAGCGGAGGCGAATTCATTTTCATAGCTGTACAATCACAAATATGTATGTGTTATTTTGTATGTATGTGTACATTAAGTTTGTCAAACAAAAATAGACAATTGGTTATGGTTATTTTAACTAGACAGGTGAAGATTGGTTGTTGGAGTTATGTAATGTAGAATCAGCCAAGAAAATTAGGTGTTAATGAAATTAGGGTAGTGACAAAGATAATGAGTTGTCACAAACAATCGTTAAAAGAAGTTATGTAATAATTGAATAGTTTCATGAGTGACTTTTACTCAGGATGCACATAAGAACAAAGCAGATAATACGAAATTACGTAAGACTTCTAAATAAATACAAGAATTATAAGCAATTAAAGAACAGGCGAACCAACAAAATTAAGTCATCAAAAATCAAAAAATCTTGTCACTATGATAGTAGAAGTGGTTGAGTAATCTTCTTTTGTATGCACATCTCCGGTTTCTCTATGTGAATGGACGGCCAGAGCTTCAGCGATACAAAGAAGACGAAACCGTATTGTCTTTTGTAGGTTATTCTTGACTCTATGGATTACTTTGAAGCAGGAGGCATTTGACGAGATGGAATGATCAGTGTTAACCAGGTGTTTAATTATCACAATTATTATAGTGGTGCAACAATGTGTGCGATAACTGAACACCTGGTTAGCACTGATCATTCCATCTCAACAAACGCCTCCTGCTTCAAAGTAATCTACAGAGTCAAGAATTCGCCTTTGAAAAGAGACTCTTCGCTGAACACTATGTGTTTTGTTTTCATTAATGCCTGGATGGGGATTATCCATCAATATTGTATCAACATTGTTCAGAATAAAAGTATTTTACATTTATATATATATATATATATATATATATATATATATATATATATATATATATATATATATGTATATGTATATACTCACCGATAACACTGAATGTTTTGTTGAATCCAAATTCAATTTCATTTAATGTATACTTCATAAGGCATTCAATCACAACTTGACCTGTTTTCCTGTAGGTATCTTGTTGTTTTGGCGGTCTAATAATCACTTTCCCTGTACTCATATCTAAGTGTACAATATCTTTAGTAGTGCTGGTGACTATTCTACCACGCCAATATTGTTGTAGTGTTGAATTATTATCCTCTTTAGGTAGAATTCCACATTCAAATATTTTATTTGAGTTGACTTCTACAGTGATGTTTGATTCATCAATACCATTCAGTGTACCTTTTCTATGGGTAGCTGTAGTTTTTTTGTGAAGAGAGAGAAAGAGAGAGAGAGAGGGAGGGGGAGAAAAGAAATTAAAGCAAATCCAACGAATATACACATTTAACATAAACTCTATTTTTATTATTATTATTGTTGTTCCCTTGGGTTCCTAGTGGAATATAGGGCTTCAACTACACGTCTCCACTTGCCACTTCTCTCTTCCTTCTGCAGTACTTTTCACCTCCATCCATGCTGTTTAGTCCATACTGTTTCAACTCCTCTTCACACGATCTCCTCAATGTCACCCTTGCACTGACGTCCCACTCGCCGCTTCCCTTTCGGCCTGGTTCCACTCGAGCAATGGCCTGACGCTCGAACGATGTCACCCAGCGGCCTCCTCCTCAGCCGCGAGTGTCCAATCCATCTCCACTTTCTCCAACTGCATATTTGTTGGCTGGCGACTGGTTCTTGTTTTGTTATTGTTTGTTCCCATAATTGATTGTTGGTGATTCTTTCCGATCCGGCCATCTGATCTGCAGCATAGATCCAGAGAAGACAGTTGTTGGTTGATGAAGGTCTGCAACAGGCTGTTGGAAATATTCTTTGTGACCCACCCGCCAAGTTTCTGATCTGTATAGAAGAAGTGACTGACTTGACGTTTGTATTGAAAATCCTACTGAATTTTGTTGTTGATGCTGAGTGACGTGATGCTGATTTCCAGATTGGTTTCAGGTTGATGAATGTGATTCTCGTCTTCCCGATTCTCGCTCGATTTGACATCCTCGTTTGTTCCGACTGCGTGTAGTTGAGACGATGCTCCCTAGATGATAAGTGAATGAAGTAACCTCTATTGAATCCCTCCCGTCGATGGTGACTGGCGCTGGATGTTGCTGTTGTTGTTGGCTGGTTATTTTCTTAACCTCCGTCCTGTCCATGTTCATTTGGAGTCGTGTCTTCGCTGGCTGCTTCTTCGACCAGTTTATCGGTTTCGGCTCTGATTGATAATAATTTCCTAGAGAAATTTATAAGGTGATCTAAAGTGGTTAGAACACAGAGATTCAACCATTCTCCAACCCTCCGTTGAGAAAGACGTTTATATCGATCGACCTATCCTACATAGGTGATCATAGCAGCTTCGCAACTAGACAAAGGTTTTGAAGCTAAAGTCAAGAGGACTTTTTATGCAGATCACATTAGATCAGCATAGTTGAGAATATGAAGCCCATATATGCACCTAAGCAATCAGTAGGTACGAAAAATTATATCACAGCCCAGATTTTCTACCAATTTGAATGTACGCGTGGCCAGACACGCACACACACACAAGGAGAACTCACAGACCTTCTCAAGTAAGCGCTGGCTTCAAAGCATATTCCTAAATGGCCTCAAAAGTTAATGAAATCACCTGTGCCCATTAGTAGTGAGGGCAGACGACTTAGTTATTTTATCGCAAAACACATCATAGTGATTGGATATAAAATGGGTATTAGAACCTATCTGTAAAACGTGTTCGGTGCGTATACTAAAGTTTTTGGAACGCCTAACTGGCAATTAGGAAGTTTAAACCACTTCTATACGTTGAAATCAACAATTTCTTATTATAATGAATCTTCTTTGGCAAACTTTGTTTTGATACTAACCATGGTAGATGAACTGTTACCTTCCTTCTTCGGTTTTGCGATCTCCAATGTTATTTTGACCTTCAGTATGTCCTTTTAACTTGACTTAAGTCTGTTTTCTCACCCCTTCGCAACTTTTTATTATTTTCATTTGAATGTACGAGTGTTATCAGATTGTTGGAAATGTTCTGTACATACTACACAGTCCAGGTTAATTTCATTTTATTGTTTCACCAAAGTTTACTAAATTGTTGTTGTTAGATGTTTGGACACCTAACCTAGGTTTCTTTCTTTCTTATCCACACCTCTGCGTCATCTCCTACTCAATTATTTGTTATCTTCACTTGTACACCATCTGACCTGTATTGTATTGATTCATGCCTTGTTAACTTCTATAAGAACTGTGTATGACAAGTACTGGTGCTTGTGTGTATGTTTGTGTGATCAGAATGTCCGAAATGTGTTGTGCACGTATTTCAGATAAACTACGTCTTCCATCATGAGCTGACATTAGTTGGAGAACCATTGGAAATCCTGGGAGTACTGGACAGCTGTTTCGTACTAATTTGAGATTCTTCATCAGTACGCACTTGCCGACAGGGTCCGAACCTAGGACCTTCTGGTTACAAGGCGAGCCAGCTAGTCTACCATTCAGCCACTAGGACCTGATCGAACAGCCTATGAATTCTAACCCCTGCCAATTCATGACATAGCACGACCCCTAGAGTGTGAGGACAAATACTCACCGAAGACATTGGCTAGGGGTTACGCTATGTCGTGAATTGGCAGAATTTAGAATTCATGGGCCATTGGATCGGGTCCCAGTGGCTGAATGGTTCACGAGCTGGCTCGCCTTGTAACCGGGAGGTCCTGGGTTCGGACCCTGTCGGTAAGTGCGTACTGATGAAGAATCTCAAACTAGGACGAAACAGCTGTCTAGTACTCCCAGGTTTTCCAGTGGTTCTGTAACTGATGTCAGCTCGTAATGAAATCCTGTAACTAATTAAATCCCTACAAACCAACACTTGAAACCTACATCTTCTTGTTGTCTTGTCGAAATTCATCAAAGGGAACTAAATTGCTTTAAAAAAAAGTTATATCCCTATAAGCAAACTCTAGGGGAAAAACACACGTTTAACAAAAAATATATCCTACCTATAATATAAATATTTTTTATAGCAGAATGAACCAAAGTATTATTTGTTTTATTGTATAGTGTACACTGAACTTCAACATGACCCACATTCTCATAAACTGCTTTATCAAATGGTGGTCTAAATCGGGGTTTAGTATAATTATTATCATCAATAGCAATTATATCACTATCTCCGTTGATTATATCCACCTTCCAATAGGTATCATCGGTGTATAATTCATCAGCTGGAAGAAAATCACAACTACCTCGTGTAGATGAACCAGTATAAAAATACGTATCCTCTTTATTGTATACATTCAATAGAACTGGATTGTCTTTAACTGCAAAAATTAGAAATAAATTTGAAAAAACAAAATTAATAATCATAATAGTATAAAATGTCCAAGTTAAACTTTATTATTATCATTATTGCTTCCTTTAGTTCGTAGAGGAATATAAGGCTGCAGCCGCACGTCTCTATTGGTGTCGGTCCTCCGCCAACGTTTTCACATGGCTCCACGTTTGTTCACAGGCTTTAATCTCCTCTTCACATGACCTCCTCCATGTCACCCTTGCACTGACGACCAATTCGCCGTCGGGCTCCACTCGAGGGCTTGTCTAGTGATGTCATTCACTTGATGGTTTCTTAGAGTATGGCCAATCCACCTCCATTTCTTCCTGTCTATTTGTTTCACAATCGGTTCCTGGTTGGTTCGCTCCCAGAGATTTTTGTTGCTGATCTTTTCTGGCCGGCCATCTGATCTTGAGTATTGAGCGAAGACAACTGTTGATGAAGGTTTGTAGTTTGTTTGAGATGCTCTTTATGACGCGCTGGCCAAGTTTCTGATCCGTATAGTGAGTAGCACTAAATCACTTCACATTGGAGTTGAAAATCCGGATCTTATTTTCATGTTGAGTGATGTTGACCTCCACACAGACTCGAGAGAAATGAAAGTTTGCCTTGTTTTCCCGACCTTCGCATTCATATCCTAATCAGTTCCGTCCACGTGAAATTGAAACGATGCTTCTCAGGTAGGTAAAGGAGGTTGTTTCTTTCAGGTTCCTCCCATTTATGCTGATTGTTGTCTGTTGTTGTTGCTGTTGGCCAGGAACCTTCATCACCTACCTCTATTTTCTCTATGTTCACTTAGAGGCCTATCTTCTCTAGATGCTTCTTCTGCCAACTTGTCGATTTTCACTTGCATATCTTCCAGTTTGTGGGAAATCAGACATATATCATCGGCGAAGTCAAGATCCTCAAAGCCTTTTGCGAGTCCATTTTTATGCCTGTTTCCTCGTTGCACGCTGTCCGTCGCATTATCCAATCTACTGCAATCAGGAAGATCATTGGCGATAGTAAGCAGCCAGCCAGCCTTGTCTTACTCCCATCTTCACTTCGAAGGATTCCGTGAGTTTCCCGTTGTGGGTGATTACTTGGCATGCAGCATTGTCGTATAACTGTTGGATGACATGTATAATTATCGATGGCACACCGTAGTAGCGAAGTAGTTACCAAATCACCTCTCGATCACCGATGTCGTAGGCTTTTTCAAAGTCGATGCATTTGAGATGGAAAGGTGACTGTCATTCCAAGCTCTGTTCAATGATGATTCGTAGTGTCGCAATTTGATCGATACATGTCTTGTTTCTCCTGAATCCAGCTTGTTCCAGTCGAAGTTTTTCATCCACGTCGGCGTGTTTGATTCTCTCCAGGATGATGCGGTTTAGTATTTTGCTTGGGATGGACATGAGCATAATGCCATGCCAGTTCTTTGGCAGTTTGAAAAATTAGCCTTTCTTCCAATCCGCGGGTAACTTGCCCTCTTTTTACAACTTCTCCAGTAGTGGCATCATCAAGTCCGCTGTTGTCTCTGGTTGCATGATGCTGTGAGGATGTGTTTAAGTTTTCGAAAGATTTACTTACATGCACACAAACACGCACACACACACAAACATGCATACAATCATGCATCTATGAAGGTAGAAAAATTTACACAAAAAAAGTAAATGATTGAATACTTACGTATAACATTTATGAATCTATAATAGATTAATAGTGTTTTCCAAGGTTTTCGCTGAATTAAATAACACTGAACTCGTACCGATCCTAAATAATAAAAGCCGTTTGAATGTGGTGGAAGAAAGTATGTTTCGTTTTCATTTCTTGTTACTTTGACTACAGATGTTATACCGTCAATAGCTCTACCATACCAATAAGCATTCGCCTGCTTGGCTATGCCTGGATATAAATAACCGCATTTAATTTTATCTTTGGACAGGTAAAGGACATCTACGTCACCGGTAGTTTTATCATCTAATGAACCGTAATCACCATCTGATTTTTAAAAAAAGAAATAGAATGGGGGTAATTCACTCTAATGAAAGAGGTAGAAGTCAGATATAACTAAAAATAAATCCTGATGATATATTAGGTAGTTGGAAGGCAATTGGCCACAGGAAGCCTTGGACACCGTCTAGGTGTCGTGCTAGTTGGCACTCGCCAGTAGTCAGCAAGGCGTATCTGTAACTGCTTAGAAGGAACTCATGTCCCTTCTGAGATTCGAACCCGCGTCACCCAATGGATGCTGCAGTCAGAGACGTTACCACTGAGCAATTCAGATTCGCCATTGACCTCCTGTAGGACTGTAATCGATATTTTGACTGAACTAAATTCTATCTGTAAGTCTGCACCAAAGAAAAGACTAGATACGTCACACTAGTTACTAGTGTCTGATTAGAAAAACCCTATTTAGATGTTTAGTGGATAAAAGGATTGGGCGAAGGAATATTTTACTTTTCAACTGGATCCTTGACTATGGCTCTGATACATATATATATATATATATATATATATATATATATAAGAGATAGCTTCCTTATGTAGCGTAAAGGAACCAGTTGTGTAACAAATATGTACGCAGAGATAGAGATGGATTGGTTGGCCATACTTTGAGAAAACAAACCCTTAAGTGAGTGACATCAAACGGCAGGCCATCGCTCGAGTGGAACGCGAGTGAGAAACAGCCAGTTAGTCGGTCGTCAGTGCGAGGGTGACATGGAGTTGAAGGAAGTCACGTGAATAGGGGAGATAAAAGTATGTGGGCAGAAGTGGAGCCAGGTGAAAACATAGGTGTAGAACCGAACGTCGCAATGAAGACGTGCGACTGAAGCCTTGTGTTCTTCTAGGAATTAAAGGAGATAATAATGACAATAATAGAAGCTATGGCTTCCGTAAAATTTACGATACACCCTAAACACACCTTTAATAAACCAGTTGATACTACACCTAACTCAGGTCCAAAAAAGTCGAAAAATTTAAAAATTTCAAAAACGCTACTAAATGATAGAGGAATGCGTGAAACGTGTTTTGGTATATGTGACCATGGGATTTTGAGCTTGTTTATGCCTAAAAGTGCCCAGCCAGGCTGTCATGCTTATAACCCTAAAAGCCTATAGTAAACAAAGCATAGGCTATATAGGCGATATGAGCGTGGGTTAAACGGTTCTCATGACTCACTTATATGACTAAGTATAGTTTTCTGTAGTCTTGGTAGACGTATAGAGGCTATTTACATGCTAAATTGGTTGGCAGGGATAACGATTTCATTGAATTTGATGGCTCCTAGCTTCGTTAAAGGGGTCTATTTTCCCTATAGCGTCGCTATGCTTGCTATTTTGCATATAATAATACGTTTGGCTAGTCTTGTATGCGAGATGAGTTCTATTAGGCTTGTCTATGCAGTGCGCAACTGATTGACTCGATCAATGATCGGCGTAATAGTGCTTTCCTATTCATTACTATGTATAATAACGATGCGAATGGTCCATCGAGGGAGAGGGCTCTCGAGTGGTTGCACCACAGGATGATCCTGAATGCCGGTCTCGTCTCGCAAGAGGCAAGGATGGATGCAAACCAATACCTAGTCAATAGGTGTATCACTGTGTGAATAAACTGGCTGATTTTGCCAATAGTCATACGCTTGTCTCAGAGATTAAGCCATGCATGTCCAAGTACATACCTTAAAAATCAATGTTTACATTGATTTTTTGCCCTGTATCTACAATATATTTCACAGGGTAAGTATTAGTCCGTCTGTCTTCACTCTTAAAGGGGTTAAGTGATTTGCTGCACTTTTGAAGCGATTTAATCGAGAAGACAGACAATCTGCCCCTTCTATTGCGAAATATATTAGTAGTGGCTTTATTCTGAAGTGTTTGCATAACGTACACAATTTTCAGCGGAGTTTATTCCATGATATTTTCTCTTTGTCCTGGATCTCCAAATAAAAGACTAACCGACCAACAGTAGATCGTGTGACACAGTTCTATCTTACCCGAAAAGTGAACCGATCCATTATTATAATATCTCTTCTCGCCTCCTTCGAGAAATATACGACAACATACTGTTGAATGCCAATTACGAAAAGTTCAGAAGTAAATTTTGCGAATTAAGGACACCACTGAGGAACTGTCATCTCATGTATTAGGATAAGCTGCCATTCACCTGGATTATGTTTCTTCTCATTGTTTAGTAGAAGTTTGAGTACCAGCAGATTGTAAATGTTTTAAATACTCCCCAGTGTAGACAATAATACTAGACATCACATTCTACTAGATTTAAGCTGACTGAATAGAAGAAATTGTATGAAATTTGCTTCGATGGTACAGCGGTAGCACAATCGCCAACCACGCTTCATGCATTTCGGGGTTCGATCTCCGACCGATACACTCTTAAACCTCGCTAAGCCAGTAATAAGACTGGTAAAGAGAGAAGGTTGGACATGATGAGGCTAGAGACCCCTTCGAGTAAAAATAAATACCAATGCTATCGAAACTTCAAGCCACTAGCTTAAAGAAGACCTATGTTCCTCTGGAAACGTAAAAGATAAAAAAAGCAATAGGTTGATAGAGGCTTCCAGTAACCCAAGGGTTTTAGTAGGCCACCTTATTTTAGACACTTGTGTCTGAATGTTCATTCATATTAACATCCTATTTATCCGGACGTCTTTCATATTACGTAACTCTAGTTTAGGCTTACTAATGCTCACCTCCACCACCCGTTACAATTTTTTCGATCTCCCTTGAAGAAAAATTTCTTTTCGACGACGTCACCATCAACTAGGAGGCTATAATACATTCGTGTGTCTATAAGAAATCGATAGGAAAGTTCCAGAATAATTTCCAGTCAAGGGTCAGATTAATAAGAATTAAAATTAGGAATTACAGTGCCATAATAAACAGGTGGGGGGGGTGGACGGATAAAACTCAAACAAAGTAGCATCATAATTACTGAGGAGATTGACATTGATTGTGCAATTGGGGGTTAGAAATGTAGAAATAACAAAAATAGACAGGATGTTTGGATAACAAAATCTAGTGGGATCATAACTAATGTGACGAATAATTCTATTATGGATAAGATTTTATTTTGATAAATCAGACAGTGTTGTACAGTAATATTAACTGATGACGTTTCGAGCACAAACTGTTGTTCATAATCATATCATATGACAGCTTACTAACTTTCACAGTTGGCTACCCCTATACCCCCAAGCGAAACCTGATCCGTTCACTCAGCTACAGAGTTCGCAGAATTTGCACCCCGGACACCATAGAAGATGAAATGGACAATCTCAAGAGAATCCTCGTAGAGAATTGTTATTCAGAAGGATTTCTTGCAAAATCTATGAATCTAGACCACAAAAGCCGCCCATGCTTAGAGTCCCGAAGAAACTATTCTACATGAACCTTCAATTCAATGGAGATTTATCTGCGGAAACACAAAAAATCGACTGTCCCGCCCACTTAAGAAGACCTTCTTCGCAGCTGAACTGCGATTAACCTTCTCCACAAAACCTATGATTCATGTGAACGTGAAGGATAAGCTACCACTGCTGGCCTCATCAGTGTGTATTCATCAATTCACCTGTTCGTGTGAAGCCAGGTATGCCGGCCTTACCAGCGTTTGCTATCCGAACGTATCACCAAACACTCACCAACATGGTTTCATAAAGGAGAAAAACGATGTCCCCTCAGCTTCATCTTAGAACATCTGATAGAATCTGGACAACAAGCTAAACGGTACAAACAAACTTCAAAGAAGTCTATAGAGTGAGAAGGGTCTTTGTAAAGGTGTACGAATCAGACTTCTTCAAACTATAGAAGCAATGAAAATTCACTCGCTAAGCTCTGAACTCTGAATACAGAAGAAGTTCGTTCAATCACTACACTTGCAATGGACGTAATTGATCTTATTACCGGACACGTAAATTCCACCTAATCTTTTTTTCTCTCTCTTCACTAGCATTATTTTGTCTTCTCAACTGTAATATTTTACATTTTCAACCTTCTTGTTCTTTACCCTCACCCGATTTCATTTCTACAGCTCACTACCACTGTCACTGACTTGACCAACGCTCAATTTCTAGTCATTCATTTATGTTACGTCATCCAATTTATTTCCTCAATTTCAGTTCTAATTTAAATGGCATTATTCTCTACCCCACCTCTACTTAGTATCTACCTGTAATTACCTCTGTGTTGTTTTCCTGACCTAAGTTGAAACATTTTAGTCAATTATATTGCGTCGTCATCTAACTTACTAACTCAATCTTACTTTAGTTGCTGACGAATTAACCTTGTTTTATATTAGATCATTCTTGTAATACTTGATCAACTATCTAAACTTGACAAACCTCATGTACATGCACACAAATAATTATATATAAATGCGATTGTACAGCTATGTGAATGAAATCGTCAAAAAGAGTCTCTTTACTGGACGTCTTCTCTTTCTCGGTATCAGTCAAAACTCTTAGTAGCTACTGGATGTGTATTCCGAATCTGTAATGAGATTGCACCACGTCGTTGTGAAGTAGCTGTTTATCTATGACACTAGTTGACTGACGCCAATCGATAGGATTTAGAATTCGCGAAATATTGAATTCACAGCCAATAGCTGATTGGTCAACAGGATGGCCAAGTAACCTGAAAGGTCTGGGTTCCATACCCAGAGGTGGAGTGATGTTGTGTACTGCTAAATAGCTTCAAAGTAGGATGAAACAATCTCATGCAGTAATCTGTGGCTTTCAGTGACCTCTCTAGCTGGGCTTTTTGATTCGTTTAAGTTCCCAGCGCCTATCACCATCAACAGAGGGATTCGATAGAGGTTACTTCATTCACTTATCATCTAGGGAGCATTGTCTCAACTACACGCAGTCGGAACAAACGAGGATGTCAAATCGAGCGAGAATCGGGAAGACGAGAATCACATTCATCAACCTGAAACCAATCTGGAAATCAGCATCACGTCACTCAGCATCAACAACAAAATTCAGTAGGATTTTCAATACAAACGTCAAGTCAGTCAGCTCTTCTATACAGATCAGAAACTTGGCGGGTGGGTCACAAACAATATTTTTAACAGCCTGTTGCAGACGTTCATCAACCAACAACTGTCTTCGCTGGCTCTATACTGAAGATCAGATGGCCGGATCGGAAAGAATCACCAACAAAAACTATGGGAACAAACAATAACAAAACAAGAACCAATCGCCAGCCAACAAATATGCAGTTGGAGAAAGTGGAGATGGATTGGACACTCACTGAGGAGGAGGCCACTGGATGAATCGTGCGCGCGTCAGGCCATTAACCGATTGGAATCAGGCCGAAAGGGAAACGGTGAGTGGGACGTCAGTGCGAAGGTGACATGGGGGAGATCGTATGAAGAGGAATTGATCAGTATAGACTATCTCATGGATGCAGGTGGAAAGTACAGCAGAAGACAGAAGTGGCAAGTGGAGACGTGTAGTTGAAGCCCTATGTTCCACTAGGAACCTGAGGGAACAATAATAATGATAAGTTCCTATTGGTGGAACATAATGCTTCGGGGCTAGGACTATGAATTTTCGGTAGTGTTAGGGTATATTATGCCTAACCTTCACTCTTTACCAGTCTTAATACTGACTTAGTGAGATTTAAGTGTGCGTCTGCTGAGGACTGAACCCGTAATCATATTAGGCATGGTTGGCGAGCATTTTACCGTTGGGCTACGACGCACCCCTCAAACTGGTGTTAAGTGTTCTTGGAAGCGGAAAACCTCATGAATCTTATAATAAGAGAAAAAATAATTTCCTCATCAACTTACATGTTACATGTATCATTTTCTTGAATGTATACATCAATCGATTATTGTAAGTAAAGCTACATTCCACTTCAACACTGGATTTTCCATCTTTTTTTGTTTCGATGACAGCATCAATGATTGGAGAAATTTTTGTCTTTGAATCAATTGATAAGATGTTTTTATTACCTTTGGTTATTTTTGCTTTCCATTTACCTTTTAGTTGAGTATTAAGATGTGTTGGTAGGAAACCGCATTGTAAAGTGTTCTTGGATAACCAGAATATATAAACATCTGTATAACTGTCTATGCCATTCAGTGTACCTGTAATATTGCAGCCTGTTTTTCACCCGCACATTAATTAATTAATTAATTAATTATGGATGAACAAGACAAGAAAAGTAAAATATGAGAATAAAAGTTTATTCATATTATGAACTGTGATCAAGATTTGATCATATTAGTTACACAATAAATCTGGCGTCTAGTAAGGAGTGAATTTCACGATCATATATATAACTGAAGATGAAAAAACTATTATTTGTATAAAATTTGAACTTTTTTATTGATTGGTAAGACCCAAATGCTCAGACGTTGTTGACATGTTGGCTTTATGTCCAAATTCTACGATGAGTTTTGAGGATTTAACTTGAAGTAAATTAATAAATGGTGATAAATCGTCTCAACTACAGGCGGATAGAACTGACGAGGATATCAAAGCAAGAATCGGAAAAGCAAGACAAGCTTGCATTACTCACGTCAAGTCTGTGTGGAGGTCAACAGCACTACTCAGCATGAAAATGAAAATAAGATCCGAACTTTCAACTCCAATGTGAAGTCAGTCAGTGCTACTTACTATACGGATCAGAGACTTGGCCAGCGCGTCATGAAGAGCACCTCAAACAAACTACACACCTTCATCAACAGCTGTCTTCGTTCAATACTACTCAAGGTGAGATGGCCGGCCAGAAAATATCAGCAGCATATATCTCTGGAAGTAAACCAACCCAGCAGGAACCTATTGTGAAACAAATAAGCAGGAAGAAATAGAGGTGGATTGGCCATACTCTGAGAAAACCATCAAGTGATTGGAACTCGAAAGGGAAACGGCCAATCGGTCGTCAGTGCGAGGGTGACATGGAGTGGAGAAGCTCATGTGAAGAGGAGATGGAAGCATGTGGACAGACCTGGAGCTAGGTGAAAAGTCTAACAGAGAACCAAACGCAATGGAGACGCGCAGTTGAAGGCCTATGTTTTTTCTAAGAATTAAAAGAAATAATAAAAATCAATACAATCCAAGATAATTCGGGTTTTGTCCTACTTGATACTGAATCGTCATCCGGATGTATCTGCATTCCCCAGAGTTGAGGGCTTGAACCCAGTACCCACCTTTTCAAACACAAGACAATGTGTGTGTCCCCCTGGTGCCCATTTCAGGGTGATTAAAAGTACACCGACACCGGGTGGAGGCTCACCATTGCACCTCGGTGGCTTGAATCTCGCGAAAATGATGGCTGTTGCGGCCTAAATAGTATAGTGGATACTGTTATGGCGTTTTAAATCATAGGCACTGACTTTGGGCCTCAGTGGGAACACCGCCAATGACTCACTGACGGCGGGGTTGGTGCAGCCACATCCAGCTGATGAATCAGTCTCAAGTAGGACCAAACGTGCGTTATCCTGGATTCCACTGCCAGTCACCATCCACAAAAATTACTTAACGTGAAATATGTATATGTGCAATATTGAATATACGTGTTCATAAGGGAACATTGGCAAATCATACGTTAGCCTTTATGCAGGAAGATTTGGACAGTCGGGAAATTAGATTATATATTATTATTATATCCTTTAATTCCTAGAGGAACATAGGGCTTCAGCTGCACGTCTCCTTTGCCTTCGGTTTTCTGCCAACTTTTTCACCTAGCTCCAAGTCTGCCCACACGCTTTCATCTCCTCTTCACATGACCTCCTCCAAGTCACCCTTGCACTGACGACCAACTGGCCGCTCCCTTTCGGGTTCCGCTCAAGCATTGGCTTGTCTAGTAATGTCATTTGGTGATTTCCTCAGAGTATGGCCAATCCACCTCTATTTCTTCTCGCATATTTGCTGCACAATCGGTTCCTGCTGGGTTGGTTTACTTCCAGAGATATCTGCTGCTGATATTTTCTGGCCGGCCATCTCACCTTGAGTAGTATTGAACGAAGACAGCTGTTGATGAAGGTGTGTAGTTTGTTTGAGGTGCTCTTCATGACGCGCTGGCCAAGTCTCTGATCCGTATAGTAAGTAGCACTGACTGACTTCACATTGGAGTTGAAAGTTCGGATCTTATTTTCATTTTCATGCTGAGTAGTGCTGTTGACCTCCACACAGACTTGACTGAGTAATGCAAGCTTGTCTTGCTTTTCCGATTCTTGTTTTGATATCCTCGTCAGTTCTATCCGCGTGTAGTTGAAACGATGCTTCCCAGGTAGGTAAACGAGGTTGTTTCTTTCAGGTTCCTCGTATTTATGCTGATTGTTGTCTGTTGTTGTTGTTGTTGTTGCTGTTGGTGTTGGCCAGGCATTTTCATCACCTCTGTTTTCTCTATGTTCACCTGGAATCTTATCTTCGCTGGATGCTTCTTCTGCCAACTTGTTGCTTTTCACTTGCATATCTTCCAGTTTGTGGGAAATCAGGCATATATCATTGGCGAAGTCCAGATCCTCCAACTTTTTGTGCCAGTGCCTGTTTCCTCATAGATTATATATGATAAATGTTTTTATTACTTTTATTCCCTAGCGTTCCGAATGAAAGGTAGGGCTTCAAGTAACAGCTTCGAAGCCGCAATAGCAGTGATGTTTATTACTACGGGGTGGGGTTGTTATTCAATTGCTCAACCTTCTCTTTTCACCGGATTAACTACCGGCAGGTCTAGGAGTGCGTCATTTGGGGAATATGATACGTTAGTGATCCATAGCCATTTTTTTACTTAATAATCAGGACTTGCCATGCATCGGTTAACATCACACCTTCACGCCTGTTTAAGCTTCTGGGTATCACCCATATATGTAGGGATTCTGCAATCGACTTTTCTTTATACGAACCAGAATCTTTCTGTAGAACTTTGGTCCTTTCAAAGTCACTTTCTATTGATTGCAGTGCAATCACCGATTTTTTGTTTTCTACATTTATTACCTCTGTAGAGGTCGTTAGAAGACAATTAGACGTTTTTAATGCTCGTTTACTCTTCTTTTTAACCTGTCTGGAAGTTTCTCCTACATATACATCAGTGTTACAGTTCTCAGAACTTATCTGGTAGATGCGCTTTTGTTGGTTGTTTTCTCCACTTTATCTTTAACCTTCACTAATGATCGGTTATATGTTACTGAAAGCTTACTCTCATGTTCACATGTCAGCTCCTTACAGCGACGCTTTGATGATGCCTAAGGATTAACATAATGTTGTTTAGTGAATGGTAGTCCTCGAGGCCGTAAAAACCAATGGTTGGAAACAATCGGTGATATTGCTCAAAATCGTTCTCAATGGCTGGCGCAGATGCATCCACTCCTTGTGAACTATGATTTCGAATGAAACTATATCGTTCTTCGTTATTACTATTCCATTGTCTCACACCTATGTTTACGGTCCCTATTATGCATTTCTTCTACTTTCTTCTCTTGCTTTGTGTGCTACATGGAGGGAGTGTGGCGACTTGAACTGCCGCACATTTGTGCAAATTTCTATGTCAAAAACAGACAGACAGACATTAGTGAATGGTTGGGATCAGCAATGGAATCCAAGATGCACACATAGTCTCAAGTTACTAGAGGTGGCCCCACGGCCCAAGTCTCTTGGTGTGTAACGTTTAGGATTCTTGGGAAGAACACTACCACTCACTGATAATCATAGGTGCATCTAGATGACAAGTCCTGAATATGGACGAAACGTGATCTCTGGATTTCACTAGTAGTTAGAGTACATCAAATAACAGAATCCTATCGTGCTGGTTATACTGTATGAATGCACTAAAAAAAATAAACACTGAAGTGAATGAATCAAACTTGCATTTCGCATACTGGTTAGCCATGTGCAATCGACACAGTTCAGTAGTGAAACAATCCACCGTAGTTTCTTTTGGAAACCAAGTTATTCAGATCACCACAATATATGTGTGATTTGCCTTCTTGAAACAACATATGGTGATCAAGAAAGCAGGAGTATCCGTTTTGAGTTAGACGTTTTTCTGTACGTGTATATATATCGAGGTGACTAAAGATGAGTTTTTTTTGCCTTTTCCTGTTTTTGCACTCTTTCTCCCTCAAAAGACCACAATTAAACTAGTATGGCTTCCAAAAAGGCGGGCGGTCAACGATTATCTACTAGAAAATTGCAGATAATAATAATAATAAATAAAACATCCTAACCCTAATAAGCTATTGCACCATTTTGCAAACGGTACTTAAAGACGAGGTCATGATCAAAATTTGCACCCCACTATCTGAACAGTATTCATAATAGCTCTTCGCTGAGACTAGGGCCCATTATCCAACGAATAGTATGCTTTCAGGGTCACTGATGTACCAATACTCCTGCATCGTGCTTATTGTTTTTAGCCCTTCCAATCTAACTTCGTTATCGGTAGCTATTTCTGTGAAATCCAGTCTTATAATCACTATTAATATTATTATTACTGTCACGCATTACTTGTGTTCCCAGTGGAACACAGGTCTGTCTGTCTGCTTTCGACATAGAAATTTGCACCGACGTTCAGCAGTTCAATTCGCCACACTCTCTCCATGTAGCATACAAAGCAAGAGAAGAAAGTAGAAGAAATGCATAATAGGGACCGTAAACATAGGTGTGAGACAATGGAATAGTAATAACGAAGAACGATATAGTTTCATTGGAAATCATAGTTTACAAGGAGTGGATGTATCTGCACCAGTCATGGAGAACGATTTTGAGCCATGTCACCGATTGTTTCCAACCATTGGTTTTTACCGTCCAGCAGACCCCAACCAGCCTACAGGTCTACATCTTATTACGTGGCTGGCTTAAACTAACTGTTGTGGATTTCATCGACTGGTGTATCCATGTTTTGGTTTGGCTCCCGCTAGCTCTTTTCCAGCCTGACCCTATGTCAGCTAACATTTCCCGTCGGGGAAGGCGATGACTAGGCCACGCATGTGTAGCACATGTCCTAACCATCTCAGTCGATGTAATTTCCCAACCTCGTCGATTCGTTTTCCCTGCTTACCTAGCACTCGACCTATGCCTAACCTCAATATTGCTCACCTTATTATACCATTCTACACAGGAGATTGAACACAGGCACCTATGATCAAAGACAACTAGCCAGGCTCTTCATGTCCTCCACTCTCAATGGCCACATCTCACAGCCGTAAAGGAGGACGGAGCGGACTGCTGAGCAGTATACCCGCTCTTTAGTCGACAGCCAGATATCACGTCTGAGCCAGAGACGGCGTAAGCTGGCATATGCGAAACTAGCCCTCTGTATCCGTGCTGAGATTTCGTCAGAGATCAACCCGTTGGGACTGGCTGATGGTACTTCTCAAATAAGTGAAGAGGTCAACGCGCTCTACCAATTCACTCCCTATTTCTAAACTAGGAGTCACAGGTACATCCTCATTGCACCTGGCTCGATACTATTGGTTTCATCCGGCCTCATCAGTGGCTTACACGCTTTCTTCTCATCCTCCTCGCATGATCTTCTCTACGTCAGCCTCAGACCAGCGCCTAACTCTTTTGCTCCTAATTTATAAAATTGAGTAACTTCTTTAGTCTATAGAAAGCACAGTTAACACTACATAGGAAAACTATACATGTATGCGAGAATCAATCCTCTTTAACTTACCATTCACCTCGAAAGTTTTATTAAAAGCAAATATCACCTGATTATTATCATATCGTTTAAGAATACATTCAATTTCTACTACACCTTCAACATAAAACACATCACTATTATTTGTTGGTTGAATTAAAGCTTGTCCATTGCATAATTTGATAGATATCATTTCTTTTTACCATTCACAACACGTGCATACCAATAACCAATAGTTAAGAATTCATTAGTATTAGTATTTGGTAATATACCACATTTAATTATATCACTGGAACCGACTGGTACAGTAACATCAGAGTCGGTAAGACCGTTCAACGAACCAGTATAACCAGCATCTATGAAAAACAATAAAAGGCAAAATGGAAAGGGGAATTTAATATTACTACTTTTTCAAACTTCTATTATTAAGTAGTATACCGATGAAGTTGGAAAAAAATATAGAAAAATTGGGAACTATCCACGAAACTGCATCACCTGAAAATAACAGCTCTGATAGAAGCAGAGAGTGGATAGTCTATAATCCGACACAATGGTTGGGGTCGCGCTAAAATCACAAACTGGTAGAAGTTAGAATTCATGAGCCATATAATTGGGTCCAGTGGCTGAATGGTATACGAGCCAGCTTGCCTTCTAACCGGAAGGTCCTGGGTTCGAACCGTGGTGGTGTATGCGTACTGCCGATGATTCTTAAACTAGTTGGGATGAAACAGCTGTCCAGTACTCCCTGGCTGGTTTTCAATGGTTCTCTAGCTGATATCAATTCGTGATCAACTCGTAAAAAAATGAAATAAAATAAAGGACGGAAATAACAAGAGAATAGTTAAAAGAAGGCCACTAAAAGTATTTGGAACTCTGAGGATGGTAGATAGTGACAGATATTACCACCCTACTATGATAAATTTTGACTAATTTCAACGGATTTCCGGAGGTTGGTGATTAAGGAGGTAATTTGAGAATTAGACGCTTACTGAGATCAAACTGACAACAAAGATCGTTAAATATATATATAATTCAGACTATGTAACAAACTGTGTCATACCTTAGATAACTGAAAGATAATTGAAATTTGCATTTTGAAACTCTAAGGTGAACTTATATCATTGTGTCGTGCTCAGTGAATAGGTAAAGAGACTTCGTCTCTATCGATATGTCATCTCCTAGTACGGAGTCATCGACAGCGTCAAAGGCTTTGCCTTAATTTTCAAGAGTTAGTTTGTGGGGATCTTTTTTTAATAATAATTTGCTTTATTCCAAAACAGTACTTGTGATACAAAATGGAATTCTTAGCATTTTACTACAGTATTGCATCCAGTTTGTACATTATCAATAAATAAAATTCTACACAGATTAAGGAAATCTCAATTGATTATGACATCAACATATTGCGCATGTCGGTAGTAAAGCCGAAAATTGAACAAAGTGTTTGAAGGTGTTAGAAAAGTAGATGGTAGCATATTTACTGGCGTAAGCAGAAGAAAGAAACAAAGCTGCACATAACAGAGAAAAAAAGAGAGAAAGAAAAGGAAAAGAAAGAAAGAAAACGTTGTACCTAAAATGATACGAGTTGGGAAGACGAGATCCAGTTGTTCTACTGACTATTAAATAAATTATAAGTTTCACGCCCAATGCTTTCTTTATCGCACAGAACACGAGCTAAGTAGGATATAGTTGAGATTTTGTACTTGCTAGTGCGAGCATATAGTTTTCTATATAGGCGTCTGGTTTTGCCCGATGAGATACAAGGGGAGAGTTGTGAATAAAGAGGGTGGTGTGAGTTAGATAGAATGGATTTAGCCCATTTTTCACACGAGTGCATGTGCCTGTCAACCAGAATATCAACAAGCTAGTTAAGTGCCACGTAGCTTACCCTGCTGACAACCTTTACCATCCTGCATAATAAGGTATAGTCCTTCTTCAGTAGCCCAGGGAAAACTAAGGGGGAATAATAGAGAATAATAGGCAGAATGCGAGAGTTAACGAATCGTAGGAGGAAGGGTTGGGTTGAGTTATACCAGAATGTCTTAACTTCTTGATGTAGAAGGTAAGACTGAATATTTTCTTCAAAATCATCAAGATATGAGACAACCAGGGAGGAAAGATCAGCAGATAGAATGACGCCTAGGTATTTAATTTCCAACTTGGTTTCTATTTCAGTGCCATCTATGTTGCACACCTCGTGAGTGCTAACCACCAGTTTGTTTAGGTCAGATTTGATTTGTTTAGAGGTAAACCACAGACTGACATCAGTTAGAGAACTACTGAAAACCAGGGAGTACTACTAGACAGTTGTTTCGTTAGCTTAGTTTTAGAATCATCGTAATTACCAACCAACTGGAGTTCGAACCTAGGACCTTTGGGTTACAAGTCAAGGTCGTAGACCATTCAGCCACAGGCATCCAACTCAATGGCTAACACATGAATTTGAACATCTACTAATTTGTGATTTTAGCGTGACTGGCACTAGCCAATGTGTCATCGCTGGCGAGTATCTATCCTCACTTCCGATTGATTGGTTACCACTGGTCACACGACTTCTCATTAGAACTCCAGTCAACTTCATGCTGTAGTCAGTCACTAGCCTGCGTCAGACTAATTTTCAGAAGTTGGTTTTTAGGGATTTATCTTGTCATAAGTTTGTCCACAGATTGATGTCAGTTAGGGAACCCCTGGAAACCACGGAGTACTAGGCGTCCTGACTTGTAACCGGAGTGTTTCGGGTTTGAACTCCAGAAGGTACCAATGAGTCCGAAACCAGGCTGATGAAACAGGTGTCCAGTATTCCATGTTTATCAAATGTCCTTAACTGATATCAATCCGTGGTCATGCTCTGCTTTGTATTCTATTGGCCTGCTTGAATCACTGTACTGCTTGAATTTTCATCCGCCATCATGCATCACTTTTACTTCACTTCTTGTTACTTTCGGAAGTGAATTGACCCATGCAACAATCTATGTAGTCATAAGTATTTAAAGCTTGCTCTCAATCAGTTGCTGTACAGAGCCTAAAGGGAATACAAGAAAAACTGAAAAAAGAGAAGAATAAACTTCAGTACCAAAGAAAACGAAGTATGTAAATCTGGACTTCAGAGTAGAATGAACGGCAGATATCCTAAAGGGGAGATGGAGAATCTCTGGTAACTTAAAGAAAACCTTCCCTGCAGCAACAATAAGAGTAATATTCTCCGGCCGTTCGCCACTATGAAGCACTGTGAAGGACAAACTTCTGTATATAACCAATTCAATGTGCATATGTCAATTCACCTACTCCTGAGGAGATTTGTACATAGATCATTCTATGCTGATCCTTTAAGAGCGTGTTAGAGAACATTACTCAGAATGGTTGCAAAGAGAAGGCACTGATTTAATCATGGGTACAACATTTGAGCACCTCGTCAACACCTGTCACAGCATCTCAACTAACTTACCACTCAAAATCATTTACAAAGTAAACAAAAATCTACTAACGTCGGTGTATTTCTAACCTCTTTGTACCGCAGAGGTCCTCGCCATGTGCATCGGAGAACCGGAACTATCCGTCCAAAAGAAACTAACCATTTCTCATGAATCTAGTTATATTCGACTGCTCAGTTTTCGTTGTTTCTTTTTTTTGCTTTTTTCATTTCAATTCGCTTCCATGCTCATCTCATTCATAAATGTATTCGTTATTACTTTGTTTCTTCACCTTCCCAGGGAAATATATAGGACTTAAAGCAAGGGCTTTGAATTCTCGGTAGCAGGGGTATTTACTTTATACGGGATGGCGTTGCTAGCCTCATGCCCTCTTTACCAATCTTATTACTGACTTAGTGAGGTTTAGGGATGTGTCTTCCGTGAATCGAATCCCAGACAACATAAGGCCTGGTTGGCGAGTGTTCCAACGCTGTGCCAACGACGCACCACACATGTATTGATTAAATACTCTTTTCTTATCCTATATAATTTTGTTTCTAAGCTCCTTGTTATCTACATTCACACCTTTGTACTTGGAATTAAGTGACAATCGTATCTATGTAAACACTTATGTATTTATAAGTGTGATTGTACAGTTGCTTTTGTGAAAGGAATTGCCAAAAAGATAGTCGTCTTCGCTGAACTTCTTGTACTTTTTTCATGTTAATCAGTTGTCAAAAACCACTAGGAAATATATTTCCCATTCCTGTGAGTTCCCTTGTGTAGAGCACAAGGCTTCAAGTCTTTTTTAAAGATTTTTCTTTTCCTTTCCTGGCTTACAGCCGGCTAGCGAAGACGGTAAGATTTAGGTGTATCGGCTAGTAACTGAGCATAGACAATGTGTTGTGACTGGCAAGCGTGTGTTCTATCATTAAACCATTGGAGCAAAAATGGATAATTAACCATGTGCGTCGGTGGCACAGCTGTTAGGACGCTCACCAAGCACTCATATGGTCCGGGGTTCGATCCCCCACCAACGCACACTTTATATCAATTGTCTACATGCTAAATTTAGGCTAACGATATCACATGCTGTAAATGCCATAGTTGTACAGAAAATACGGTGTGGAATCAAGCTATAATCAAAATAAAATAAGATGCGTTATTCAACTTACCAACAATATGTATAGTTTTTGTAAACATAAATTGTATATCATGTTTCATATTCACAAATGTACACTTCACGTCAACACTACCTTTAATATCATAGACTGAACTACATTTTCTTGGTTTAATTTTCACCTTATCATTATTATTATTATTATCATGAATTAATGATACTGCATCGATTTGTCCATGCACTAAAGAACCTGTCCAATAACCTTGAATATTTTGATCATTCATTAAAATACCACATTGAAATGTTTTACTTGTGCCTAACTTTACAGTCACATCTTTGTTGTCTATACCGTTTAGTGTGCCTTTCAGTTGAGTTTCTGTAAAAGAAGAATCGGGAGAGAAAAAAAAAGAGGGTAATGTGATAAAATTATCTATGAATATGTAATTAATATGCGTTAAGTCACTCAAGTGGTTTCAATTGCAGAATAACTGAAAACTAGGGAGTACTAGACGAAGGGTTTTGTCCGAGTTTGGCACTCATCAGTAGTATGCACTCATGACACCAATGTGAAATAAACACAAAATCTTCAGGTTACAGGTTACAAATTGTCCGATGACTCAACCAGTGAGACGACTTTTGTTAACGCATGAATTTTAACTTCTGTCAATTTGGGAGTCATCTGATGCTCGCTAGTAACCTGCTACAGGACAGAGTTTCCTAGAGTTCTAGTGAGACGTTGTGACCAGTGAGGTCCATCCAGTCAGGTGTGAGGGTGGAGTTCCCACGGATGACATTAGTAGGTGGTCGCGCTAAAATCACAAATGAGTAGAAGTTAGAATTCATGGGCTGGCCATTGGATCGGGTCCAGTGGTTCAGTGGTATACGAGCTCGCCCTGTAACCGGAAGGTCCTGGGTTCGAACCCTGGTTGTCGGAGCGTACTACCGATGATTCCAAAACTAGGATGAAGCAGCTGCCCAGGACCCCTAGTTTTCCATGGTTCTCTAACTATAACCAGTCGCTGGTAAGAATTTTAGACCCGGGTGGGATCTGATAAGTTGGGTGTGAGGAGAGATACTTGCCGATAGCAAACAATCTGGTGGTGGCCCAATATATACGTGTATCACAAATAAAGAGAAGTCAGAATTCATGAGCTATTAGATTTTGTCCCAGTGACATAATAGTTAACGCGGTCACTCTACAACTGGAGATTCTAAGAGTGTTCCACGGTGAATTCATGGCTGCATACTGCTGAAGAGACTCGAGCTAGAGGTGACAGCTATCTAGTGCCAGTGGAATGAAATAATTTATTTTGGAAGAAAATCAAAGAACCTATACTTTGAGAATATTTTCTCATGGCTCAGAGATGAAACCAACATTCAGCAGAGTCCATGGTAGAGTAAGAGCGGACTCCGCTAAACTATCACAAATATGACTGTTAGACAGGCTTATCTGTATAAATGGCTAACCGTAAAACGTCGGTAGTAATATTTTTACTGATGCTGTGTATCCTCAGAAGAATAAAACAGGCCTCTGTAAAACACTTAAATATGCTAAATTTGTCTATCTCAAAGGCTGAATGGTCTATGAGCTTGCCTTGCAACCGGAAGTTCCTTCTTTCGAACCTCGGTGGTGAAGTGGGTGCGTAGTGCTGTAGAATCTCAGGCTAGGCTGGTGAAACAGCTGTCCAGTACTCCAGTGTTGGCTTTCAATGATTCCCTAATTGATATCTGATATGTATCCATATATATATATATATATGTGTATGGTGGTCTCTCTTTCTGTTTGCTCACTTAGTCTGTGACCATTTCACTTTGATGAACCTGTCTCCTTTAACAATGTATATTCCCCTTATATTATATATAATATGAGTGTTTGTTGACAGTCCGTTGCTTGGTGACATATATCCATATTATATGTGTGGTCGTTGACATGTCTGCTATATTTTGCTATGTATATATGGATCGATACTCCATTATAATTAGCCATTCATGTTAAGACTGTCTATTGATTTTTTCACACACTTGTCTGGACATTCATATATATTTCGCTCTCACAATCTTGTGTGACACTTTGGTGTGATACCACTTATTGCTTCTCCTTGTGTTTGGAAAATAGAAGTATCATCGCAAACCTAGTGGTCTTCTGATTTCCGCCTTTCTTGCGTCAGGACTATTAAATTCTCGACCAGTACATAGCAATAATTTAGCGACGAGTACATAACAATATCCATACGTGATCAAACTTGAGAAACAAATCAAATCCCTGCAATACTTAAGTCTCCTAAATTTGTCTGTTCCAGAAACAATAAATTCTAAATTTTATGCAGGAAGACGAATCGGTTCAATCATCGCTTCCACCTACTTATCAGTTGAGGTAAAAGCAATATGATTGTCTTCTTCAAAAATATTTGTCAAGTGGTAGTATCAAAATACCAGATGACCATTTTAGCAGTTTAGTCGGAGTCTTTTGCAAAGCAGAAATGATCTGAAGTAAAACATAGTGAAAAACAAAATTCTGATAGTTATCTCTAGATGGTTAGAGGCAGTCGGAAGGAAGCCATGCCTCACCTACATTTCGTGTTTCTTGGCACTCAGCAGTTAGTCACCAAAGGCGTTGAAGGAACTGATGTTCCTCCTGAGATTAGAATCCGCACTCAAGAGAGGGAGAGTCCTCTTTGGTTGAACACTAGTTAGTAACTACTGTAATGTATCTAGTCTTTTGTTTTTAGTGCAGACTGAATTCTATCAATCAGTCAAGTTTACAATGTTGCCACGGTGCCAGTAGGTAGCTTACTGCCATAGTGCACTCAGAATTCTTGATATTACATAGTTGGAGGTAGTCGACAGGAGGCTTTGGACCTAGTTTTGATGCTTGTCAAAAAGATTTTAATCAAACGAGTAAGCGAGCGAATCTTTTTTGTTCCTTGACGTTTCCAGTGGAGCATAGGGCTTCAAGCTATATCTTTGAAGTTTCTGTAGCAATGGTGTTTTATTTTGCGAGATGAGAATGATAGCTTCATGCTTAGCCTTCCCGCTTTACCAGTATTACTACTAGCCTAGCGGGGTAAAGAAGTGCACCGGTCGGGGATCTAACCTCATGCCACATGAGGCGTGGTTCGCGAGCATTCTACCGCTGTAACACTGACGTGAATCAATACGTCATATTTAGTTGCTATACCCAATTAAACAATCTGTTAGAAATCCACGTATCATCTAACGGATCCTTATCCTTGATTTACTGTTTAATTTATGTGAGGTATAAATTACATTGTGAATTTGATGTAACCAACATAGAATGTGGTCAATACACGAATTTTCATAGTTTGGTCCTTTTGAGAAGAAATAGAAACTTGATCCACTTTTTATCCCGTGGAGCTGGTTATATTGACCGCACAAAGCACACACTTTCAAACGCATCTCTGAACATTTTCCGGCATAGTTAGCGAAATGGCAATGCGAGACATTTGCTAGCTCAATTCTCGAGCACTTGGTGAACTAAAGCCACGTAGCTGCACCAGAATCGCCTTTCAAGATTGTCTACAAGGTGAGGCCAAATGGTAAATGGAGGTTCATGTTTTGGCGTTTGTGCATGGTGGAAGCGTTCTCAGTTCGTCAATACAACCTCGAACTGTGTATACATAAAAATATTTTTCAGTCTCTTATTCCAGCATGGTCTTAACCTCTTAATTAGTCGTTCCCTGTGAATTTTTGTTTTTATTTACTGTGATTAATTTGCTTTTATTTTAATATTCAATTCATATGTTCCTTTTATACGTTTTCTCGCCATCTTCACACGTGTTAAATGGGCACTTAAGCACCTTTCTTTTCATTCAATAGCAATTTTAACCTTATCAAATTTTTAACGCTTTTTTCCTTTATTCCGTTGAGTATTACGTAATTTAAAACCTTTATTTTTACTTTTGAGTAATTATATCAGATATATCAAACCCTGTTACTCAGTAATGAACCACTTTACCCTTTTATTATTATTGCTCCCTTGGGTTCCTAGTGGAACATAGGGCTTCAACTGCACGTCTCCATTTTTTCTGTCTTCTGCTATACTTTTCGCCTGCATCCATGTTAATCCATATTCTTTCAACTCCTCTTCACGCGATCTCCTCCATGTCACACTTGGACGTCCCACACGCCGCTTCCCTTTCGGGTTCCACTCGAGGGCTTGGCGCGATGTCACCCAGCGGTCTCCTCAGCGAGTGTCCGATCCATCTCACTTTCTCCTGCATATTTGTTGGGCGATTGGTTCTTGTTTGTTGTTCCCATATTTCTTGTTGGTGATTCTTTCCGGCCATCTGATTGATCTTCAGTATTGAGCGAAGACAGTTGTTAATAAACCTTTTGAAATATTCTTTGTGACCCCAAGTTTCTGATCCGTATAGAAGAACTGACTGACTTACGTTTGTATTGAAAATCCGACTGAATTTGTTGCTGATGCTGGCTGAGTGACGAAGATTTCCAGATTGATTTCAGGTTGATGAATGTGTTTCTCGCCTTCCGATTCTCGATTTGACATCCTCGTCCGCTCCTCCTGTAGTTGAGACAATGCTCCCTAGATAAGTGAATGAAGTAACCTCTTTCAAATCTCCGTTGATGGTGATTGGTGGATGTTGTTGCTTGTTGGTTGGTTATTTTCAAACTTCCGTCTTGTCTATGTTCACTTGGAGTCCTGTCTTCGCCGGCTGCTTCTTCCACCAGTTTTTCGGTTTTCGCTTGTAAGTCTTCGATTTTGTGTGACATCAAACATAAATCATCCACGCGCGAAATCCAGGTCTTCTAGGTTTTCCGGTCCGAATTCCTGTCTTCTCGTTTTTTCTGACGCATAATCCAGTCAGTCTACCACAATTAGGAATATCATTGGTGATAGTGAGCACCTTGTCTGACTCCTGTTTTTACTCCAAATGTCTCGCTGAGTTTCATTGGGATCACTTGACATGTGCCGTTGTCGTAGAGCTGTTGAATAATTGATGAATATTTGGGGTACGCCGTAGTGCTCGACTAATTTCCAAATTACTTCACGATCAACGCTGTCGAAGGCCTTCTCAAAGTCTATAAAGTTACCCTTTGGGTAAATATAAATACGACTGTGTACAGCCTATGAAGATGATTTCGTCGATAAAGAAAATTTTCTTCTCTTGATATCTATTCAAACTGGTGCTTCGAATACTCCATCTATACATAGCTGAATAATTGGCTACTTGGAATCTGAAACTGGATCTCTGTGTTTGTAAAGCACTACATAGATTCACTCGCCCTACCGTGACCAGAGTAATGTTCTAACTATAATTTTGCTTCATTTTGTTATGTAAGTTTACTATACTTATTATCATCCTCCTTATTTCATTATCACTCCATCTCTTTTTATTCCTTCGCGTTCCCAGTGGAACATAGGGCTTCAAGCTAGAGGTTTGAAGTTTCTGTAGTAGTGATGGTGTTTAATTTTACGGAATGAGGTTGATAGCCTCATGCTCAACCTTCCCACTCTGCCAGTATTATTACTGACTTGGCGAGGTAAAGGAGTTCATCGGCTGGGGATCGAACCTCAGTCTACATGTGTGGTGGGCGAGCGTCCTAACCGCTATGCTGCCGACGCACATTACCACTCTATTATCTTTTACTAATAAAATCTCATTTCCGTACAGATTTCATAAAGACACTTTTTCATCTTTCGACTAGTTCTTGTCCACTCTACACACTTATCACATCATCCCGAATTCTGTCCCCTATTTCCAATTCCCAATAGGTCATCTCCTTCTAGATTACACCTAACACTATGTAATATATTTTCTAAGAAAAATTTTACCAGTATCCGACTGAGTCTTTGTATTCTTTATTAGGTATAATAGGATATCAATCTGATGCACACTGACGACTGACCTTATTCAAGTAGGTCATTACCTGGGTTCTATTGAGACGTCGTGGCCAATGGGGTTCACCCGGTCGGATAATCAGACAAATACTTGTCAGTAATGAAACTGGCTAATGGCGGTCATGCTATATCGTGCGATATTTGACAAAAGTTGAAAGACGTGGGCTGCTTGCCATCAAGGAGTCGGGTCCCAGTGGCTGAATAGTCCATGAGACCGCCTTGCAACCAAAACGTCCTTGGTTCTAACCCCAGGGTGGGTGGGTACACACTCCTAAAGAGCCCCAAACTAGGCTGACTAGAAAGCTGTCCAGTACTTCAATGTGTGGAGGCCGAAAAATATCAAATTATATACTCATTATAAAATAGCGAAAATAATGAATTCGCTGTGCATCAAGGACTTGACCTAGTTAAGCGTGCAGTACAGACAATACAATTTCCTTTCTCCAGCTTCTTGTTTTTCACTATTGCCAATCATCTCCGGATTGTACCTGATCCGTACATTCACATTCGAATCCTTTGCTTCAATCGCCTTTTCTCTCAGCAAGTACCCTTGTGCTGTTGGCATACTGTTAGGTGGATTGCGGAACTACATACCAAAAATGACTATTTCATTACGACAATTCTGTTCGTCTTTATTTGAACATTTTCGGGGCAGTTATAACTCACCAAGTAACTGTATTTTATATGTATATTAATTTGTGTGAACTGAATTCCTCTCTACATACATGCACACATGTTTGAATTTTTTTTTGAATGAATCGTCACTATTTATGTCTTCGTTTTCTTATGACTCAATATGGGAACCATACCGTTCATTATAATATCTGTCTGTCTGTTTTCCACATAGAACTTTACACCGATGTTCAGCAGCTCGAGTCGCCACACTCCCTCCATGTAGCACACAAAGCAAGAGAAGAAAGTACAAGAAATGCATATTAGAGACAGCAAACAGAGGTGTGAGACAAAGGAATAGTAATATCGAAAAACGATATAGTTTCATTTGAAATCATAAGTCCCAAGGAGTGGATGTATCTGCACCAGTCATGGAGAACGATTTTAAGCCATATCATCAATTGTTTCCAGCCATTGATTTTTAACGTTCCGAGGACCTCAGCCAGGATGTCTTCACCTTCCTACGTCACTGGCTTGAACTAGCTGTTGTGGATTTCACTAACTGGTGCCATGTTTTGGTTTGACCGCCGCTAGCTCTTTTCCTACCTGACCCTATGTCAGCTTACATTGCCCGTCGAGGAAGGCGATGACTAGGCATTCATACGTAGCAAATGTCCTAACCATCTGAATCGGTGTAACTTCACAGCCTCGTCGATTGATTTCCCCTCCCACCCACCTAGCACTCAACTGATGCCTCACCTCAATACTGTTCACCTTATTATACCACTTCACACGGGAGATAGACCTCAGGCACCTATGATCAAAGACAGCTAGCCAGGCTTTTCATGTCTTTCACTCACAATGGCCACATCTCACAGCCATACAGGAAGACGGAGCGGACTGCTGAGCAGTATACCCACCCTTTGGTCGATACCCAGATATCACGTCTGCGCCAGAGACGGCGTAATCTGGTATATGCGAGACTAGCCCTCTGTATCCGCGCTGAGATTTCGTCGGAGGTGAACTCGTTGGGGCTGATGGTACTTCCCAAATAAATGAGGCGGTCAACGTGCTCCATATTTCTAAACTAGTCCAGCCTTGTAACATCATTTCATTATAATGAAACTTGAATAATTAAAAAGAGAAAAAAAAATAACCGCTTAATTTCAACTCTGAAATAAATTGAAACTTACTTAAAATACTGATAGTCTTAACACTGGATAAAACAACTCTCCCATTATCAATAGCATCGATAAATTTACAATCGATAAACACTTTACCAGATTTTGTATATATACGACTTCCAGATGGTGGTTGAATAATCTGATCATTATGCAGGCGATCAGTATTCCCATTCGCCTCAATGTCTTCCTCAACCACTGAGATAATATCTTTATCTCCATCGACTATTTTAGCTATCCAATAGCCATTATAATAAGTTTTAAGAAAATTGTCTAATTTATAATAACATTTAAATTTTGTACTAGAACCAATGTAGGCAGTCATTTCATTTGTATATTCTATATCCAACTTTTCATAATGCATTTCTGGATAAAGACGAATAGAATGTGAACATCAATGTGTATGTGAAGTGCAATTATGAATTAATGTTAGTAAAAATACTGTTTAGCGTCGGTGGTACAGAGGTTAGGACGCTCAACGACCATGCACCTGGTCAAGGGTTCGATCATCGGCCACAACGCACTCCTTAACCTCGCTGAGCCAGAAATAATGCTGGCAAAGAGGAAAGGTTGGGCATAAGGCTAGCAACCCCATCCTGTGAAATAAACACTGCTAGAGAAACTTCAAGCCACTACTTTGAAACCCTATGTTCCACTGGGGAACGTGAAGGGAAAAAAAGATTGTTTTGAGTATTGTGTAATAGATCAAATGAATTATAATTATCACTGGCAAATGGCCCTATTCACGCAGTTATGGGAGGTATCAGTGGGAAGCCGTGACCACTAAGGTACAGCAGGTCGAAGGTGACGGCAGTTACTCATCGAAGAAGGCAGTGCTAAGTGGCCTCGCTATTTCATGAATTGGCAGAATTTAGAATTCATGGTCCATTGAACTAGGCCGCAGTGTCTGAACGGTCCACGAGCTCGCCTTGTGCCGATGAAGAGTCCCAAACTAGGACGAAACACCTTTCCAGTACTTCAGTGTTGGTCTTCCAATGGTTCTCTAACCTATGTCAGCTCATGATGAAATCTTGCAACCAATTATAATTATATTTCAATGCTTTACGCACAATGATAAGTTTTTTTGTTTTTGGTGATATTTCGAGCAAAATTACTGTCCATGATAACACACCATCTGTTGCAGTCGTTTTTTTTAATTCACACATTTTTGAATTGTACTCACAGACACGTATAGATCTCTTTTTTGTGTAGCGAGAATTGAAATCCATGATGAATCACCCTTCTTACATGTATTCGGCGTGAACGTAATGAACAGTAGATTCTATAGTTTTGGTTTGTAAGGGTTAGTTATGTTTTTACGAGTTGATCATTGATCACTGATATCAATCCGTGATCAACTCGTAAAAGCATAACTAACCCTTATAAACCAAAACTCTGAAAATTAATCTGATGTTCGCTAATGACTTGCTACAGCATGGAGTTTCCTGAATTCTAGTGAGAAGTCGTGACCAGTGAGGTCCAATTAGGCGTCATGTGTGTGGGTGAATGTCCCATCAACGACAGTGGAAGGGGTCACGCTAAATCACGAATTGGTAGAAGTTAGAATTCATGCGCACTGACCATTGAATCGCGTCCCAGTGGCTGAATGGTGCGTACTGACGATGATTCCCAAACTGGGATGAAAAAGCAGCTGTCCAGTACTCCCTGGCTGGTTTTCAATGATTCTCTAACTGATATCAATCCGTGATCAACTCGTAAAAACAGTAGATTCTATTATAAGTCTCTCTTTCCATTTGTTCAGATTAGATTTCAGAGCCGAAGTGTTGTGTCAATCAATAATATGGTTTATGTCCTATGCATGTGTAGCTATAGAGGAATTTTTTGCTAAATTGTTGTCAGCTTGTATTCCTTCCTGTTGGATGACTTTCAGTTAGGGTGTTTATGTTCATTCACTCTTATTTTGAGTGATTTGGATGTTTGACCCACACATTTAGTCGGACGCTCGGCAGAAGATATTTTGTAAATCATATTATTTTTATCCATCATTTTTATTGGATGTTTCAGTTGATTCATTTTTATTAGCATTCAATTGGTGGATGGTGGCTAGCATTGGAATCCAGGATGCGCATTTCGTCCTATTTGGGACTCTTCAGCTGGATGTACCTGTAATTTTCAGTGAGTGATGATGTTCCCACGAGGCTGGAACCCAGTAACCATAGTTTCGAACGCCAAAGCGTTATCCACTAGACCACTTGGGCCACGATTCATTTTTATTTCTAATAAGATCCCAATATTTGTGAGGTCTCTTTGAAGTGGCTCGGATATACCTTTTTTCCGTGGCACTGTTGTAACAAGAGAAGACAAGGGCCAGGAAACAGATCCTTTATAAAGGAAATCAACATGTATTTATATATTTTCATGTACATTATTATAGATTATTCAAGTAGACAAGCACACTCTTCTGAGTGGTTGTTTCTCACAGTAAGTTGACCTTGCATTTCTTTGTGACTGTTTCTTGAATGTCAGGTCATCTATATGCTAATTGTATCCGCCTACGCGAAGTCTGTTGTGATTGGTTGTTGAATCAGTCTTTTTCATATTTTTCTCACGACCAATATTGGGGACATAAACATTGACGTAAATTAATGTCTACCAATTTGGCTAGCAGCCTGCTCTCACCACACTGTTACCGTTTTTTTGTAGTCCTCTTTCTTCTCATTCTCTGTTTTTACTCTCTTTCTCTTCTTCTTTATACTATCTATGATAAATTTTTTTGGGTAGTCATCGTCGAGTAACATTTTGAATAAGACGTTTATTTCTTTTCGTTGGTCATCATCTGGTGTTGTTGTAAGTCGCCTGCGTATTCTGTCTGCAAGACCTTGTAATGACCCGCGTTTTACCGTGAGCGGATGGGCTGAATGAAGAATGATGAGCGAAGAATCTCCCAGAATGTGTAGTTTTTTCTATATAGTGTCGTTTTTTAAATTTTTATTATATTTGTAATTATTAATATCATTATTTAGTATATATAGTAATTGTTCATTATGTAAAAAATTAGAACAATCACCCTTATTCCTTACAACCGGTTCTCTTTATTAGTTTGAACAAAGAGAGAATGAACATATTTGTAGGCCCCCTTTTATTTCGTGAATTTTCTTCAACTACCTGCATCCTAAACAATATCAATATATAAGTTTCAAAATCTTCCAACATACCTATCTCACAGTCACATCAAATTATAGATAGAAAGTATAGACAAAGTAATTTCAAGAATGAATTAAATAGACAAATTATTCAGTGTTGAAAGACTAACTATTGATGATTTAATTAGACAAGGGAGAAGGGTAGATTTCTCTTGAAATCTTCATTAACCTAATCCAACAGCTGGCTATATGACACTGCCACGTGTCAGATGATCCACAGCGGTCTGGCTGCCTACTATAACCGATTATGGATATTCCCAAATGTGGTCGACTGGATTATGTGGAAGACCATATTTGTAGAGTGAGAAAACAGGAAAACGTCGGAGCGGGAATAAAACTGTTGAAGATCTGGATGTTGGGGATGATTTATGTCTAGTGTCACACAAACTCGAAGACCTACGGGTGAATACCAACAAACTGGCAGAAGAGGCTGGCAATGAAGACAAGACTCAAGGTGAGCATGCAGCAGACAAATATGATGAAGATAGCCAGTCTACAACACTAATAACAACAACAACAACAAGCACTAACCACTATCAAGAGGATAAATTTGAGAAAGGTTACTTCCTGCACCTATCACCTAGAGAGTATCGTTTGGACTGCAGGCGGAAGGGATGAAGATGCCAAAGCCAGCCATGATCGATGTGGCAAGGTAGCCCTCATCACTCTGAAATCGGTTTGGAAATCTTCTGCATTCAGCTAGCATGTAGAACAAGATTCGGGTTTTTTAACACAATTTTGAAGTTATTTTTGCTGTATGGGTCGGATACTTGGTGGAAGCGTCAAGAAAAGCATCTCCAATAGGCTGCAGAATTTTTTTCAACAACTGCCCTTGATCGATATTGAACATCAAATGGACAGAATTAATTAGCACCCAGAAACTCTGGTAATGAAAGAATCAGCCAGGAATCTAATGTCCAACAAATGCAGATGGATTGGGCACACGCCACTGAGGCGACAGTCAGAATATATCGCTTGCCAAGCTATTGGTAGATTGGAACCCGAATGGAAAACGACGTGTTGGACGTCGGTTCGAGAGATTACATGGAGATAGTTTGAAGAGGAGCTGAAAGCTAATATGCAATCGTGGGATCAGCTGAAGATACTTACAGAGAATGGGGCAAAGTGTAGATGTGATGATAAAGTCCCTTGTTCCACTCAGAACTTAGAGGAATAATGATAAAAACGGTGCTAAGAAAATATGAACCAAGCTGGAAAAAGTAACACCAATTAGTGAAGTCCTTAACTATTGGTTCAACCTCGCCTAGATTACTAGCTCTCTAGTTTTATAGCCGTTCCGAAGCTCGTGTGAGAATAAACCCCCACCTCAACTTTATAGACTTCGAGAAGGCCTTCGACAGCGTTGACCGCGAAGTAATTTGGAAATTAGTCGAGCACTACGGCGTACCCCAAATATTCATCAAGCTTATTCAACAGCTCTACGACAACGGCGGCACATGTCAAGTGATCAACAACGGAAAACTCAGCGAGACATTTGGAGTAAAAACAGGAGTCAGACAAGGGTGCTTACTATCACCAATGATATTCCTAATTGTGGTAGACTGACTGGATTATGCGTCAGAAAGTGGGAAACGAGAAGACAGGAATATCCTGGACCGACGTGAAGAACCTAGAAGACCTGGATTTCGCGCGTGGATGATTTATGTTTGATGTCACACAAAATCGAAGACTTACAAGCGAAAACCGAAAAACTGGTCGAAGAAGCAGCCGGCGAAGACAGGACTCCAAGTGAACATAGACACGACGGAGGTCATGAAAATAACCAACCAACAGCAACAACAACAACAGCAACATCCACCGCCAATCACCATCAACGGGAAGGATTTGAAAGAGGTTACTTCATTCACTTATCTAGGGAGAATTGTCTCAACTACAGGAAGTCGGAGTGGACGAGGATGCCAAATCAAGAATCTGGAGGGCGAAAAGCACATTCATCATCAAACCTGAAACCAATCTAGAAATCTGCGTCACCCAGCATCAAAAACAAATTCGGTCGGATTTTCAATACAAACAACGTCAAGTCAGTCACTTCTTCTATACGGATCAGAAACTTGGCGGGTGGGTCACAAAGAATATTTCCAATAGCCTGTTGCAGACCTTCATCAACCAGCAACTGTCTTCACTCTATACTGAAAACCAGATGGCCAGGCCGGAAAGAATCACCAACAAGAAACTATGGGAAGGAACAAACAAAACAAGAACCAGTCAATCGCCAACCAACAAATATGCAGGAGAAGGTGGAGATGGATCGGACACTCGCTGATGAGACCGCTGGGTGACATCGCGCGTCAAGCCCTCGAGTGGAACCCGAAAGGGAAGCGGCGAGTGGGTCACCAGTGCAAGGGTGACATGGACGAGATCGTGTGAAGAGGAGTTGAAACAGTATGGACTAACATGGATGCGGGTGAAAAGTACAGCAGAAGGAAGACAGAAGTAGCAAGTGGAGACGTGCAGTTGAAGCCCTATGTTCGACTAGGAACCCAAGGGAATAATAATAATAATTAACTATTGGTTTAGAATCTGCCTGATCTGTGTGTCTCTAACACCTTACTTAGTGTCTGACACTTAACGAGAAATTCTGACATTCAGAAAGCTGAATAATTATGTAATAAATGACAAGACTTCCAGAGATCATAAAGTTAAACAAAACAAACCAGATGCGTCGGTGGCACAGTGGTTAGGACTCTCGCCGACCATGCACATGGTTTGAGGTTCAAGCCCCCGCCGACGCACACCTGATATGTATGGTCGGCCTGCAAAATTTGGGCTACCGATATCCATGCTGAAAATTCCATACTTGTACCAAAAATACAGTGTGGAATCAAGCTGTAAATCAAAAATTAAAATTAATTAAAATTATGCATAATAAAACGGTAGAGCACTTACTATAAACTGTTAAAAACTTTCTAAAACTGTAGATGCTGTGATTACGACTTGTACTCCTCAATGAACATTCCAGTTGTATTGTCCCTGTAACAGTGTATGCATTACTGAATAATGGTGGTTTTATATAAGTTTGATTATTTTCTCTCACTATGGATATAGTATCATTTGACCCACTGATTATTTCAGCTATCCAATAACCATTGAATTTCTCTTCAATATTTGGTAGTATACCACATTTATATGTTCTACTTGAACCATATCGAATAACTAAATTTGAATCATCAATACCATTCAATGTTCCACGTATATTACAAGCTATCGTGTAATCATTACAAGAATGTAAATTTGAACGATATATGTATATATATACGTAAAAATATACATTAACTTAGGTAAAATGTAAAAGAAAGAGGGATCATTCAGCCTGTTATTGCAGAAATGGCTGATTAATATAAGCACTTCCCTTCCAGTCAGTAGGTCCTCGGTTCGAATCCTGCTACTTGATTTGCTTCACCCTGAGTAACTGGGTAGAACCATTGACCATAACACAATAAATTCAACTCCTAGTCTAGAAGATGGAAGATCTTTTCCCGGAGCTGAGTTTAAAAACAATTAAAGTGTCAAATATATGAAATGTTGTCTATGATAAAGGTTTGATACCATACAATGTGAAAACCTCTCCGGTCATTAGTGAAACCACATAATCTTCGTGACTGAAACCTTTGTGACTACGTTTAATCCAATAGGATCGATGTCATTATACCGACTGATTACGTAAAAGAACTGTTTCTACGATGCATCTTCAACGTAAGTAGATGGAGTAGCAATGGGTTCTTGCCTAGGACCTCTCCAGGCCTAATTCTTCATGGCTAGCCTAGAAAGTAAATTACTTATCGTCAACTATCGACAACTTCCATCTCCACGACAGATACATCGATGATACTTTTATCATTCGCGATAATTGTGATATAACGCCCACCCAAACATCGACTTCACTCTGGAAGTTGAGTCTAACTCAATGTTTCATTTCCTCGACGTTCAACTACGAAGAAATGCAGATAACTTGCTAAGAAGATCCATCTACAAAAAGCCCACATGGAACAGACAGTTTATTAACTTTCAAAGTTGTCCAAGCAGAAAGAGAAACCTAATCTTCTCTGTTTCCTCGAGGGTCTGGATGATATTGCATTGAAGAGTCAAAAGACGAAGAATTACAAATTCTCCGAGGGACCTTCATAGAAAATTGATTCTCATCCAGATTCATCTACAAGAATCTGAAACCAAGGAAAATACCTGAAAAGGCCTAAGTTGCCCTCAAAAAGATGCAGATATTGAACCTCGAATTTAAAAGTGATACTGAAGCAGACATTCTCCGCAGACAGCATTTGAAGACTCTCAGTAAAACATACTTCACCGCCAGCCAACGAATGACATTCTCCTCTGATCTAACCTACCAAAAGGAGTGAAATCAAGACATCGAGGAATAGCTGAGGCACTGGCGATCCAAAAACTCAAGTCTACTCAATGTGTCCAAAATAAATACGTTCAACCATTATCCCTACCGTGGCCATCATAAAAAGTCAGTCTCACCAATAATGGTTATCCTATTACCATTCTTGTCCAAGCTTCCCGTTTATTTCTCGTATATTTACCTTTAAAATCCCTACCTGCATTATTAGTATTAGTTACTGTTTTTATTTTTAAATGTCCGAACCTCCAACCTATTTCATCAATACTACATCTCTAACCCATAATTATACAAAATGAATAGCTTTCTAGTAATTATAATCCTATTTTTGTGCTTTTCTACCCGGTCTTCCTGATTACTACACTTTGTAATTTTATGAATTTGACCTTTGGCCGGAAACAATTCTGGAACTTTCTCACACATGTAATATGAATACATGAATGTACAGCCTGGTTGACGATGGCTTCATCGAAAAGAAAATTTTCTTCGCTGCAACCATCTTTTTAATAATTCCGTAATCTGAAGTTACAAAGAGATATACATTCAGTTGTAACTAGTACCACTCAAACTATTTATCCCTACGACTTTAAAATAAAGCCAATAAAATCGGAAAGCATAAGTAGAATAGAAGACAAATTATCCATAGACGTTTCCATATAGATGCAGAACGTAGGACCTAGGCTATATGCTTACTGACACTTGTCAAAAAGCCTCCTGTTTGTCACCTCTAACCACCTAACAACCATGATGGCCAGCCACATAGCATGGTGTCCATATTGCAAACTTGACTGATGGAGTTCAGTATGTATCAGTGAAAAGACTAAACACATGACACTTTAACCCAGTTATAGTTCATATACATATTATGTACAATGTACTTACTATATGCTACAATTCTATACTATATACTGTAACGACAGAAGAAAAGGGTCAGGCAATAAATCGTTTATTGAGAAAATCAAGGGGTATTTATAGATTTTTATGTGTATTATTATTAACGTTGTTGCTGTCAGATAAGCACCATCTTCTGATTGGTTGTTTTCTTGTTGGAGGTTATTCTCTACTGCTTGTGACCGGTTCTTAGAAAGTTAAGCCATATATCGGCGAATCGTATTTCCACACTTTAACTCCGCTGTGATTGGCGGGTGATTTTCTCAAACTTAAGCTTTGTTATTGCTTTTTCCCACTACCCTGATTTGGGACGTGAACATTGATGTAAACTGTTGTCTACAATTTTGGCTAGCAGACAGCTCTAACCACAATACAACTATTCTATGTACTAATAAGTAGCAATACATTTTCATCTGTACGACCGGAGGGATTCTATTGATTTCCAGATAGATTTTTTAGCAAACAAACATCACTTGAAGTGGCGTTGAAGACCAGGAAGTACTCAACACCTGTTTCACTCTAGTTTTATACTCTTCAGTAGCACACATCCATAGTCATGTCATCAATCACATCCAGAGACTGAATGACCTACATCCTAGCCTTATAAGCTAAAGGCTTTAAGTGTAATTCCCTGTGAAATCATCAGTACTCACTGCCTAATAGTTCCGAAACCCGAAAAAAACAGGTGTTTTTTGGGGGGGGTATTTCAGTAGCTTTGTAAGTAACTCGTGGAGAAATCTAAAAGCCCACTTTAGTAAATTGAAGTATGCACTGAAGATGTCACCTAGTAGGATGATGAAAGCTTCGTAAATCAACTATCCAGGTCCGAGAACACAACCACATCAAAATCATCCACCTGAGCTACAAATCTTCTCTATCATATCTAAGGCGATGTTGTGTACAATTTAAAACTATTAATTAATGTAGAAATTACTAAGTTTACATACGTTGGTGGTTTAGCGGTATATTTCTCGCCAACCACGCATCAGGTGGCTCAGGGTTCGATTCCCTGATGACATAATCCAAAATCTTTCTAAGCCAATAAAGAGGGGATACTGGGTGTGAAGCTAGCATCCCCACCCCGTAAAAATAAAAATCACTGCTGTTAGGACTTGAGAGCTCTACTCTAAAGCCCTTATGGAACGTAAAGTAATAAAGCAAAGCAAAAGTAAAGTTACTAAATTTACAGAAGAAGTCAATTAATGAAGACAAATTAATCACTCAATAAAATGAAACTTACATGATACACTGATATCAGTAATCATTTTAAAAATTACATAATTATTTGATTTAGCTATAAAGGAACAAGTTAATCGAACATGGCCTTGATTATCATAAACTTTACTACCATTTGGTGGATTAATGAATACTTGTCCATTTTGACGACTTAAAGAAAGAATTTTATTCGACCGATCGGTTATAGAACCATTCCAGTAACCGTTTACTTGGGTATCAACACTTCCAGGTAGTAGAGAACAATTTAATCGTGTATTTGATCCCAAAGGAAGAAGAATATGTGATGAATCATCTATGCCATTCAATGTTCCCTTATAATCACAACCTGTAATAAATAAGAGATTAAAACGAAGGAAAGATTTGTTGTTTATTTTACGGTTATTTATATTTCAAGTTCATATACATAATAAAATTATATTTCTAAAATTTCAGAGAAATTGAATTGATTAATTCCAACGTTTTGTTTGGTAAACTGGACCGGACTTCTTCAGGGAAATTAATAGAAATTAGCTTAACAGAGGTTTATATGTATAAAAGGTACATCTCTTGTTTTGAAACTTTGTCCAATCAAAAAAAGAGATGTTCTTTTTATATAGAAACCTCTGTAATGTTAATTTCGATTAATTTCCCTGAAGAAGTCAGGACCAGATTGCCGAACGAAAAACTGGAATTAATAATTTCGATCGCACTGAGATTTCACAAATATAATTTTATAAATGTCTACTTCTCACTCATCGCTTAATTATTTTGCAACTATCCCGTCAAATTTGATGTGGCTTCGTTCTCTGAGCTGGTTGGTTAATTTGCGAAGCTTTCATCACCCTGCTGGGTGACATCTTCAGCGCATACCTCAATTTGAAGTGGGCTTTTGGATTTCTCCACGAGTTTATTAATCATCTCTCCTGGTGGGTGACCTTGGACGTGACTGGTTGTTTTTGTGTGTTTTCACACCTTCTAGGTTCCTTGTATTGGAACTGACTGTTTCTTTGACTTGAACTTTGACCCTTTGTGTGTGAAGTTTCCTTCTTATTGGTTGATAAATTTAGTCTATCTCTATGTGTCTATTGATTGATGATTCACTGGAATGTCAAGCTTCTAAAAATTCTCTAGAATTCTTGTTGTTTCCTCTGTCTAGTATTTGAACGTTGGTTGTCCCAGTCGAATTGATGTCCGTGGTTGTCTGTGTGTATTGATATGAGGGAGTGGATATCATGTCTTTTGACGGCTAGCTTATGTTCGTGGATACGAAGACGAAGGGGGCGTCCACTTTGGCCGATGTAGTGTTTTTCGCAGTTGTTACAATTTGTTTTGTAGATGGTGTTGGTTTTATCTTCTTTCGCTGTTGAGTCTTCTGGTTGACATAGAATTGAGTGCAGCGACTTTGTTGGTTTGTGTACGACGTCAATTCCTAAAGGTTCGAAGAGTCTTGTAGTGATTTCTGAGATATCCTTTATGTATGGTTAGGCGATTTTCTTTGTGCTTTCCTCGGTGGCTTTTGCTTTGGTAGGTTGGCTTGTAGGTATATGTTTTTTGATGAAATTCCGTGGATATCCATTCTTTTGGAAGACATCCATGAGATACTTTTCTTCAATTTTCCTTAAGGTGGGAGTGCTGCAGTGAGTCCTTGCTCTCTTGAATAGTGTTTGTGTGCAATTCCTTTTGTGTGTTATTGGGTTGTTGCTGTTGTAATTTAGGATTTGGTCTGTGTGAGTTGATTTCCTATAAACTTGAGTTTCTAACTCCCCTGTGGTTATTCGCTTGACTAAGACGTCAAAAAATGGTATTTTGTTCTCGGATTCCTCTTCTCTTGTGAATTTGATGTTGTTGAAGACGTTGTTTATTAAGTTGTGAGTTTTATCTAACTCGTTTCTTTTGATTATTACAAATGTGTCGTCGACGTAGCATATCTGAATCTTGGGTTTGATCTTTGATAGAATTATGTTTTCGAGTCTTTGCATCACTGCTTCTGCAATCAAACATGATATTGGAGATCCCATGGACGTGACTTGTTACAACATGGAGTTTTCTGAAGTTCTAGTGGGAAATCGTGATCACTGATGTCCATCCAGTCGAGAGTGAGGAGTGAACTTTCCGCTGATGACATTAGTTGGTGGTCACGCCAAATGCATCACGAATTGATAGAAGTTAGAATTCATGGTCAGATCATGGAATCGGTTCCCAGTGGCTGAATAGTTTACGAGCTAACTTACCTTTGAAACCGGAAGCTTCTGGATCCGAAACCTATCATTGGGATGGATGCGTACTGCAGATGACTCCCAAACTAGGATGAAACACCTTTCCAGTACTCCCTGGTTTCCAATAGTTCCCTTTATTATTTATTGTTATTATATCCTTTATTTCCGAGAGGAACAAAGGGCTTCACCTGCGCATCTCCATTGCCTTCGGTTTTCTGCAAAATTTTTCACCCCACTCCAAGTCTGCCCACATGCTCTCATCTCCTCTTCACATGACCTCCTCCAAGTCATCCTTGCACTGACGACCAACTCGCCACTTTCCTTTCGGGTTCCACTCGAGCGATGACGTGGCGTTTGCTGTCACTTGATGGTTTCCTCAGTGTATGGCCAATCCACCTCCATTTCCTCCTACCTATTTGTTTCACAATCGGTTCCTGATTGGTTCACTCCCGGAGATCCCTGTTGCTGATCATTTCTGGCCAGCAATCTGACCTTGAGTATTGAGCAAAGACAGCTGTTGATGAAGGTGTGTAGTTTGTTTGAGGTGCTCTTCATGACGCGCTGGCCAAGTCTCTGATCCGTATAGTAGCACTGACTTCACATTGGAGTTGAAAGTTCGGATCTTATTTTTCATGCTGAGTGCTGTTGACCTCCACACAGACTTGAGAGTAATGCAAGCTTGTCTTGCTTTTCCGATTCTTGCTTTGATATCCTCGTCAGTTCCACCTGTAGTTGAAACGATGCTTCCCAGGTAGGTAGGTGAAGGAGGTTGTTTCTTTCAGGTTCCTCACATTTATGCTGATTGTTGTCTGTTGTTGTTGTTGCTGTTGGTGTTGGCCAGGAATCTTCATCACCACTGTTTTATCTTTGTTCACTTGAAGTCCTGTCTTTGATGCTTCTTCTGCCAGCTTGTTGATTTCCACTTGCATATCTTCTAGTTTGTGGGAGATCAGACATATATCATCGGCGAAATCCAGATCCTCCAAGTCTTTTGTGTCAGTCCATTTTATGCCTGTTCCCTCGTTGGTTGCCGTTGTCTGTCGCATTATCCAATCGATTGCAATCAGGAAGATCATTGGCGACAGTAGACAGGCTTGCCTCACTACCGTCCTCACTTCAAAGGCTTTCGTAAGTTTCCCGTTGTGGGTTACTCGGCATGCAGCATTGTCGTATAACTGTTGGATGACATGTATAATTATCGATGGGACCCTGTAGTAGCGAATTAGTTGCCAAATCACCTCTCGATCGACGCTGTCGAAGGCCTTTTTAAAGTCGATGAAGTTGAGATAGAGATGTCACTGCCATTCCAAACTTTGTTCAATGATGATCCATAGAGTGGCGATTTGATCAATACATGACTTGTTTCTCCTGAATCCAGCTTGTTCCGGTCTGAGTTTTTCATCCAAGTTGGCTTGTTTGATTCTCTCCAGGATGATGCGCCTTATATATTTTGCTTGGAATGGACATGGATAGTTCCCTTTCTAATATCAATCCGTGGTCAAACTAGTATAAACAAATCACACCCTTACAAATCAAACTCTTGAAAATGTCTACTTCTCACTTGGCGGCCAATTATTTTTGCGAACTCTATTGAGTTAAATCTTGATCACAGCACATATGAATCATAACCTCTTTAAAAGATAATCTAGCATATTTTACCTTAATCGCAAACGTTAAAACGAAAGGCAAAACAAAAACAAGAATACAACTTCTATTGGCTTACTTGTAATAGTTACAGTCCGATTAAACTCATAAATGTTATAATTCTTCTTTCTAGCATGTTGTAGGATGCATTGAAATATAAATTCGCCTTCTTTTAAATAGACTCCGTGCTTAGCTAGCGGTTGAATATAAGTTTGTCCATTTTTCTGTATATTGACTGCAACTAAATCTTTTGATCCACTGATAATTTTTCCTGTCCATTTAGCTACCAGACGTGATTCAAAACTAGCCGGTAGTAGACCACATCTCAGCGTTTTATTTGTACCAATGATTAATTTCACATCCTTATCATCAATACCATTCAGGGTACCTTTAATGCTACCTAATTAATGTAGATTGAAGTTTTAGAGAAATTATTTCTAGTTATAATTAGATAATAAATAATTCAAATTATTAAAAGAAGGAGTGCTTGAATAAACCTTTTATGTATACGTATATATATATATATATATATAAAACAAACAAAGTCCGTTGATATAAGTATTAAACTTGGGCACTGTGCTAGTAGAGTATAACTCCGTTATAGATAAGATTTTATTTTAATAAATCACACAGTGTTGTACAGTTGTATTAACTGATGACGTTTCGAGCACAAACTATTGCCACTCATAATCATATCAAGTTACTCACTCACACAACTTTCCTTCATTTATATACATGTGTAGAATCGATTAGATATTGGATTAAAAATCAATGTGAGATAATGTTCATTCAGAAATAATAGTACGAGTGTTGTTGATCAATTGCAATTAGATGGTAAAAACGGACGAGTGTTTCTTACAGTCATAATAAGCTACTTGTTAGAATGTTGTGCTGTGTTTGAATTGAAATAGAATTTTAAGATTATTTATTATCCTCTTCTGATTTGACTGATGGCAATAATACGAGTGTTATTGATCAACTATAATCAGATGGGAAATACAACGAGTCTGAACGCAAGAAACCAAACTTTGCCTTCTTCTATATTATAGCCAACAAAACCTCCTTGAGACACGCTCCAACACGAGTCCTAACACTGTGCCACCGACGCCACACAGCAAGTGGTAAGAATAATATGTGGTGGCTTGTGTTGCGCTACCGACTACCAACCACTAGGGATGACGGTTTTCAATCCTGTTCTACTTATTAATGTTCGGACAACCAAGCAGCATTATTAGCAGCTTTCATTGATATAAGTATTAAACTTGGGCACTGTGCTAGTAGAGTATAACTCCGTTATAGATAAGATTTTATTTTAATAAATCACACAGTGTTGTACAGTTGTATTAACTGATGACGTTTCGAGCACAAACTATTGCCACTCATAATCATATCAAGTTACTCACTCACACAACTTTCCTTCATTTATATACATGTGTAGAATCGATTAGATATTGGATTAAAAATCAATGTGAGATAATGTTCATTCAGAAATAATAGTACGAGTGTTGTTGATCAATTGCAATTAGATGGTAAAAACGGACGAGTGTTTCTTACAGTCATAATAAGCTACTTGTTAGAATGTTGTGCTGTGTTTGAATTGAAATAGAATTTTAAGATTATTTATTATCCTCTTCTGATTTGACTGACTGGTGGTAATAATATCTTCCATATCTCTGGTATTTGCATTCAGTTATTTCTGTTGCATGTGTTGGGTGTAGACTCGATAAATAAGGATTCCATAGTCAACCTCTCTCTCCAATTAGCTATATTACTTTTTAGAATCTTAACTCTCTCCCACCCAATTGTGTGGTTGTATGTTAATGCATGCAGTGCCATTGCTGAGCTGTTTTTTTCTAAATTACTTATCTTGTAGGGGTCAACCATCCTTACCTTAACTGAATTCTTATGTTCTGACAATCTGACTACCCATGACCTACTAGTTTGAAACTAGTAATGATAAATAAGAGAGAATATAAGTCATCCACTGTTATGCCATATAAGGAAAGGACATCTGAGGCCCTACGTAGGATTCTCAATAAAGCAGGAATTAGGGTGGCATTCAAACCTACAAACTCACTCAGAGACAAGCTCTGCAGGCTAGAAGACCCGGGGGATCCAATTAAACAAAATAATATAATTTACAGAATACCCTGCAATGACTGTGAGGTCAACTACATAGGTCAAACTAGTAGATCGGGGATAGTCAGATTGTTGGAGCATAAGAATTTAGCTAAGGTAAGAATGATTGACTCCGAGAGGATAAATAATTTAGAAAATAACCCACGCAATAGGGTGGGAGAAGGTTAAGATTCTAAGAAGTAATCTGTGTAGGTGGAGAGAGAGATTGATTACTGAAACCTGGTTCATTGAGTCACACCCAACACATGCAACAGAAATGACTGAATGCAAATACCAGAGATATGGAAGATATTATTACCGCCAGTCAGTCAAATCAGAAGAGAATAATAAATAATCTCAAAATTCTATTTGAGTTCAGGTACATCACAACATTCTAAAAAGTTACTTATTTATTTTACTGTAAAAGCACTCGTCTTATTTCCCATCTGATTGTATTTCATCAATAACACTCATATTATTATTATTTCTGAATGTACATTATCTCATATTGATTTTTATTCCAATATCTAGTCAATTCGACACGTGTATATAAATGAAGGGAAAATGTTGTGTGAGTAGTGCCTTGATATGATTATGAGTAGCAATAATTTGTGCTGAAAACGTGGTTATCAGTTAATATTACTGTACAACAACACTGTGTGATTTATCAAAATGAAAATCTTATCCATAATGGAATTATACTCTACGCAAACACAGTGCCCAAGTTTTATACTTATATTCCTACAAAAATCAATACTTGAAAATTAATCTGATGCTCACTAGCGACTGGCCTTTTTCAGGCAGTTACCTAGGGATCTAGTAAGAAACCGTGACTAGTAGAGTACAGCAAGTTGAAAGCGAGGAAGTAACTCATCGAAGAGGATATTGCGAAGTGGTCGCAGTATGTCGTGAATTGGCAGAAGTTAGAATACATGGGCTGGCTGACCATTGGATTGGATCCCAGTGAGTGACTTGTTGGTCTACAAGCTCGCTCGCCTCATAACCAGAAGGCTTTGGGTTCAAACCTCAGCGTGGTGGGTGCGTACTGATGAGGAGTCCCAAATTAGACTGATGAAACAGTTGTCCAATACTCCAGTGGTGGCTTTCCAATGTTCCTCTAACTAATGTCGGCTCATGATAAAATCCTCCAACTAATATATACAAAAATCTGGTTTTCCTATTTCGACGATCAAAGGCAGTTGACCAACTATGTTTGTTTTAACCAGTTCACCTGCTCCCTTGGCACTCAGTATATATTCGTCGTTCAACGTGCGTTTTAGTCTAAGAGTGTTCAAAAACACTATTCTGCGTGACTACGAACAGTTGGAAGTGAGACTGCAAGGAGTCCAATAAGTGTACATTTGGTCGAGACTGACCACTTTATCTCTATAACTTCCTCCTTTAAAATTATCCATAGGGAGAAAAATGACCTAACCGACTCATCTATATTGTTGAAGCTCGAATCATCGAAATAGAAAACCTAGTCCTTTGTTTACAAAGAAAAATTATTCAACCAATTCTTCTTCAAACATGGTCTTAATCAGTCCTACTCATTTTTCGTTTTGTTTTATTCAGTTTGTATACCCTTCCCTTATTATTTCAGTTGTTATTGTTAATCTCACTTTAAACAATTTTTGGTATCCTCTCAATGGTTACCTTGGTGTTGGTGGTGAAAATCCGAATTTTTGTGTTTATGTCAGTAGAGTTCAAAAGATTTCCCAAGTGATTTCAGAGTAACAGAGGTCTGACTGTCTTGACTTTCTGACCCTGACTAATTTTGACATTCCCATTCGTGACGACTGTCTGTAGTTGAGACGAAGCTTCCTAGGTAGATAGAAGAAGTAGCATCTTTCAAACTTCTCGCATTGATAGTGACTGGTGTTGGTTGTTATTGTTGGTAGTAGTTGGTTCACTTTATTACCTTCTTCTTCTTCTTCTGAATGTTCCCTTGAAGTCCTGTCTTTTCTGGTAGCCTCTTCTGCCAGTTTGTTGGTTTTTGCCTAGAAGTCTTCCACTTTGTGTGACATTAAAAGTAAATCATCCACGAAATCCAGAGCTTTTGAGTTTTCTCTTCAATACAGCCTATTTTTCGTCTGCTTTCCCCTAAAGTTCCCAAAATAATCCCTTCCACCACAACTAAGAATGTCATTGATAATAATAATCAGCTTTGTCTTATTCCTGTATTCACCTCAAAAGCTTCTTTGAGTTTACTGGAGCCTGGTATCGTCCTATAGTTGTTGAGTTGGACTGATAAAGCTTTAGGTTACTACACGCTGTAGTGTTGATTTAATTCCCAAATAACTTCTTGGTCAGCACTATCGAAGATCTGATCAAATTCGATGAAATCGAGGTAGCCGTTTTAACTGCCATTCTATTCTTTGTTCGATGATAATGCGTAGAATCTCAATTTGATCCGCACATGATTTGTCTTTCCTGAATCCACATTGTTCTGATTGGAGTACTGTACTTGGTGTATCGTTTATTCTCTCCAGGATGACGTAAGTTATTATCATATTTGGCATTGATAAGAGCATGATTCTTGAATTTATTTAATTCAATATAATTCTTTTGAAATGTTGTCTTCTCACAGTTGTCCCTCAGTTGCGTAATGCTTTAATCCCCTATCAGTCGCATTACTTATTCACCCAACCCTTTTGAGAGTAAACATTTCATGAACTATTTCACAGGGTACACAACCAATTTTAATATATGTGTAAAATTTGGGCACCGTGGTAGTATATAATTCCATATTAATTTGTTTATTAGATGGAAACATGAGACAATAAAACAGTATTATTATTTACCGGATGACGACGTCTTTCGAACACAATTTATTACTGTTCATAATCATATCGCCAATTATAACCACACAACTCCGAAACTTTCGTTTTATAGTCTTCTTCGTTCTCTCTTATTTCTCGTCGTAGGTGTAGTAGAATTTTCCAGATATCTGGGTGACAGGTGTTGAATCATTCCTATTACATGTATTGACTCCCAGTTGATTCGATAAACAAAGCTTCCGTTGTTATCAATCTCTCTGTCCACCCTGTTATGTTGGATTTTGAAACTGTCATCTTATCCTGTCATCCTATATTGTATGGTTGTGTGTAATTGCATGCAGTGCTATAGCTGAACTATTTTCTAGATTTTTTATCTTGTCAAAGTTGACTAAGCTAGATTTTGCTGGGTTTTTATGCTCTGCTAATCTGACTGATCCCATTCTACTACGTTGATTTGACAGTCACATGAACAAGTAACATGAAGTTACTTGTCTCATGATGACGTGTTTTAACTCTACTCGGGAATGTCGATTTGGAGACACCTTCATTTAAAAAAGAGAGGACGTTCAGCGAAGAGACTCTTTTTTCGGAAAATTTATTCACATGGTTGTACAATCGCATTTACATATAAATATTTGTGTGTGTGTGTACATAAGTTCTGTCAAGTTTAGATAATTGATCAGGTAATACAAGAATGATCTAATATAGAAACAAGGTTAATTAGACAACAACTGGTGTAAGATTGAGTTTGTAAGTTAGATGACGTCATGTAATTGACTAAAGTGTTTCGACTTAGGTCAGGATAACAACAGAGGTAATTGCAGGCAGAGACTAAGTAGAAGTGGGGTATATAGTAATGCCATTTAAATTAAGACTAAAATTGAGCAATTAAGTTGGATGCCGTGACATAAATGACTAGAAATTCAACGTTGGTCAAGTCAGTAACAGTAGTAATGAGGTGTAGAAATGAAATCGGGTTGGGGTAGAGAACAGGAAGGTTGAAAGTGTAAAATATCACAATTGAAAAGACAAAATAATACTAATGTCAGGTATCAAGGTAGATTACGTCCATTGCAAGTGTAGTGATTGAACGAACTTCTTCTGTATGCAGAGTACAGGGCTTAGCAAGTGAATTATCATTGCTTCTATAGTTTGAAGTAGTTTGACTCGTACACTTTTAGGAAGACTGCTTCGTATTCTGTAGACGACTTTGAAGCTTGTTTGCGCTGTTGAGCTTGGTGTCAGGAATCTGTCAGATGTTCTAAGATAGAGCTGTCGGGGGGGATCGTTTTTTCCTTTGTAAAACCATGCTGGTAAGTGTTCAGTGATACATTTGGATAGAGAATGCTGGGCACGGCATTTGTATGAATAATAATGGTAATGACAATCTAAACTGCTATGCATTAGGCTACTAAGCCATTCATTATTATTATAATTATTGTTCCCTTGGGTTCCTAGTGGAACATAGGCCTTCAACTACACGTCTCCACTTCCTTCTGCTGTACTTTCCACCTGCATCCATGCTGGTTAGTCCATACTGTTTCAACTCCTCTTCACACGATGTCCCCCATGTCACCCCTGCATTGACGATCCACTCGTCGCTTCCCTTTCGGCCTGGTTCCACTCGAGCAATGGCCTGACGCGCGATGTCACCCAGCGGCGGCCTCCTCAGCCGCGAGTGTCCAATCCATCTTCACTTTCTCCAACTGCATATTTGTTGGCTGGCGATTGGTTCTTGTTTTGTTTCTTCCCATAGTTTTTTGTTGGTGATTATTTCCGGCCCGGCCATCTGATCTTCAGTATAGATACAGCAAAGAGAGTACAGTTGTTGATAAAGGTTTACAACAGGCTGTTGGAAATATTCTTTTTGACCCGCCAAGTTTCACCTTGAGTCCTATCTTTGCCGGCTGCTTCTTCGACCAGTTTAAAGGTTTTCGCTTGTAAGTCTTCGATTTCGTGTGACATCAAACATAAATCATCTACGCGCGAAATCCATGTCTTCCAGGTTCTTTACGTTGTCCCAGGATATCCCTGTCTGCTCGTTTCCCATCGTCTGATGCATAATCCAGTCCACCACAATTAGGAATATCATTGGTGATAATAGGCAGACAGCTTTGTCTGACTACTGTGTTTACTCCAAACGCCTAGCTGAGTTTTCCGTTGTGGATTACTTGACATGTGGCGTTGTCGTACAGCTGTTGAATAATGTTGATGAATATTTGGAGTACGCCGTAGTACTCAAGTAGTTTCCAAATTACTTCGCGATCAACGCTGTCTGTCGAAGGCCTTCTCAGTCTATAAAGTTGAGGTATAGGTTTGATTGCCATTCCATGCTTTGTTCTGTGATGATGATGCGTAGAGTTGCGATTTGGTCAGTACATGATTTGCCTTTCCTGAATCCAGCTTGTTCTGGTGGGGTGGAATCCTGTATCCGGTGCGTCCTTTATTCTCTCCAGGATGATGCGACTCAGGATTTTACTTGGCGTCGACAGGAGCATGATTCTTCGCCAGTTCTTGCGGAGTCCTAAGTCACCCTTCTTTAGTAATTTCACGAGGTAACCTTTCCTCCAGTCAGTAAGCACCTTTCCCTCCTTCCAGACCTTTTGCAATAATGGAGTCAGCATATCTGCTGTAGTGTCTGGGTCCGGTTTTAGTGCTTCAGGAGGTAATCCATCTGGTTCAGCTGCTTTTACAGTTTTCAGAGGCTTGATTGCATTCAAGACTTCAGCTCTCGTTGGAGGATTGGTTTCAACTTGCAGTTGTGTACGTGCTGTTGTTGGTATTTCTGGACGGGTTGCAGGTGATGGTCGGTTCAAGAGTCCTTTGAAGTGATCCGCCCATTGTTTAATCTGTCTTTCTTCTTTGGTGGTCGGGTTCCCTTGGCTGTCTTTTAAAGCCATTCATAGCCAAACTTATTTATGATTATACCTTGGCGCATAATGTCTGTATTATATATGTATATATAGTCCAACCTTTAGCCTCAGATTCTCATTGAATACACCCAACAAGTTAATTCCAGTAAAATACCATGTTCTTAAAACACACACACACACAAATAGAACAAAACTAAGTGAAAAAACAAATAACTTACTAACCTGTAATTGTTATAGTTTTATTAAATTCAAAAACTATCTGTTTATTACTTGTATACCTATAAATACATTCAATCTTAGCATATCCATTAAACATATAGAATGGTTGTCGAACTGGTGGCTTTATTAGCATATGCTTTGAAACTTTCTCCAAATATATGAAATCTTCAATGTCACCATCAACTATACGTGCTGTCCAATAGCCTTTTATAGCATCTTCACTTTGATATGGTAACATACCACAACTGAATGTCTCATTTGAACCAACTGATATGATAATTTCTTTATCATCAAGTCCATTCAATGTCCCAATTGCATTATCTATGAATAAAATTTTAAAACAAAACAATATTGAATTACTAAGTTGGGTAAAGTTAAACTTTAAGCACCATTAACTACAACCAATCAGCGAATGACTTCGAACGCACCAATCACGTGAAGGAGGCATTTTTGTGTATGGAATACACATATATATGAAATAATTCATAAAAAATGTAGAAAAGTGTTACAGAGGATACTTGAACTAACCTTAATGTCGCCTTTATTAGCTTTACCTAACCCTAACTTGTCCTTGGCTTAAAAGCGTAACTTAATCTTTCCAAAACCTAACCTGGAATTTGCCAAATATCCCATTTAATAACATAACACTTCGATGAGCATATTTTATACATGATGACAACATTATTTGCCAGGTTTCACTACCTTGCTCAGTGATTGTTTCAGAGTCATTGCTGCGGTCGCACTTCATTGGTAGTTAGCGGTGTTTAAAGTTTAACTTCACCCTTGGTCAAATGGGAAAAAAACAACTAAAGAAGTAACAAAATTTCTGCATAAAGTTTCTTATAGATATTGTGCTACTGACAATATTTATCAGTAGTATATTAAGAAACATTCATCGTGACACACGAAGCATATCAAATAGCGAAGAAATGGATTTGATGTCATTGCGAGAGGAAATGAACTAGCCAGTATTGCTGCAAAACATGGGAGACACTGAAAGAAGCCAAAGGAACACAGTATGAAGGAGCAGCAGAATAAGCTCAGCACCAAAGGTCTGTGCCACTTTGTGTGATCTAGTAGATAGTGGACACCACATCGAAATAGATGAGTCATTTACGGTTGTATATTGAGTGAATACCAAACAATCTGCCTAAAGGCACAAGATTACATCTCTTAGCTTTAACGGAAGCTATAGAGATTAATAAGAGAAAACCTGACCTATGTGTGCAAAAGAAGCACATTGATCCTCATTGTTTACCCTGGCTCACATAATTGTCCATATTTTCATGTCATATTATGCCTTCTTATTCCCTTTCACCTAGTTAATTTTACTCCATCATTATTACCTCTATTATGTGTCAACTTTTTGCAATTTACACTAAGCAGCTTTGTATGTCTCTAGTATTTTATTACAGTTCACAATTTAACCTCTTTATTTTATCACTACACACTCTTGATATATCTCAACCCTTGCTTGAACTTACATCCAGTATGCTTCGTTTTTTCGGCAATTGTTTGTATGTAATTTGTGCTAATCATATTTCCCTCACACCACTGAATATAACTCATGCCCTCCCCCCCCCACCATCCTCAACGGGACTTACATTCTGTTGACTATAACTACATTAGTATGTCACCCATTTGTCTCTTCATACTTTATCTTATGTTCTGAATGACTGCCCATTTTTTTTAATCTGAATTAGTTGGATAATATTTAATGACGAACTATCACTCCGTATTATACATGTACCACAGTACAAACAGTTTCCGATATACTTTTCACATGTCTTTAATGGCTAGTTGTATTATAGTATTTATGGATTTATAACTGTAGTAGTGCCTGAGGAGGAATTTATCGGAAATAATTCTTCGCTCACTTAGTCATAATAGTAGATATTCTCGGGTATGAAAAACCAAGATCGTAGAGAAACGGTAAATATACCTCGCTCCACTACAAACGCAGTTGAACTGGTAGATACATTTTGAAGTGGCTAGTCTTGGTACTTCATCCTTCAGTCTAGGAATCGCTGTCGGTCGTGAGAATAAGACGTGTAGTTCACCAGTTCTCTGAACTGATTTTCCTAATTTCTTCTTAATTATTTCATCTGGTATATCGCCCTCGAATTGCAGTTGTATATATAAAGCCCTCTTGTTTACGGAAAGTGAATAGTCCTTTTCTACTTTCTTACTGATATATTTTCTGATGAATTTGTCAGGATAACTGTTTTCAACCAATGTATCATATACAATCCTTAATTCATCTTCAGTTACCTCTTCTAAGCATATAACTTTTAGCCTGGTGCTGAGGGTCTTTACTAAATTTTTGTACTGGATAGGAGTGAAGCTATGAAAATGTGTATATTGTTCTGTCCATGTACTTTTTCTATACAAATTTCTCTTAATACTAACTACCATCTGGTTTTCTTGTGAGGAGGACATCCAGGAAGGCAATTCTGTTTTGGGGATTCCTCTTCACAAGTGAATTTTATAGCCGAATGTAATTCATTGAACTCACTAGTTTTTTTTACTCCTATCCGAATCATTATCACAAAGAATGAAGGTGTCATCCATAAGTTGGCAATTGAATGAGAACTTTCTGATAAGGTTGTTCAGAGGTCCATTTTCTAGTTTACTTGGAAAGAAATCTGCCAAAATAGGACTTAATCGGGAGCCTACCTCTACTCCGTCTACTTGTGTGTAAAGTGTGCCATCAAATTTAAAATTTATATTCATGGTACATTTCAATTACAATTCTTTAAGGATTTCCTTTTGGATGTTAGTATTTATCGACTGGTGATACACTTGTTCATAGATTTAGTTAACCATTTAGTTAACCATTTTTACTGGAGGTACATTTGTGAATGAAGGTGTTATGTCCAAAGATATCTCAGTTTTATCCTGGATATTAATATCTTTGATTTTGTCTACGAATTCAAGTATATCCTAGACGCTATGCTTCATTATCTGTCCTTGAAAAGGTTTGACAATATTTATTAACCATTTAGCTAGAACATGGTAGGGAGAATTTTGCAAATAAAGTATTGGTCATAACTGTACCCCCACTTTATGTACTTTAAGCAGGCCATTAAATCTTGGCTTGTAAATGCCCACTGGGCTGATTTCTCTATATAAACTTTTAGGAAATATCTGTTCCTCTCTTAGTTTCTTCAAACGTCTGGTTAGTTCGTTTTCTGTTTTGTTATCGAAATCTTTCTTTTTCTCAAGTTTTTAAAATTTCAGTGTGTCTTTCAGGATGTCATTCGTCTTTTTAATATAGCCACTTGTATCGTGGCGGACTACTCCTGATCATTCACCAGGCTTTTCAATAATCAGTCTTTCGCTATTTATCAGTTTCTGTAGTTCTTCTATGTGCTCCGTTGTCGAGATGTTTCTGTACTAACAACAGCAATCCACTAGACTGGATTTGAAGTGTTCTAGTTCCAGGGTGGATGATGGAACTAGATCACTTTGTTTGACTAAATAGAATTTTAAATTTCGTATCAGTATCTAAGTGGTTTACTCGTTTCTGTCTATCACAAAATCTAAGGCAAAGAGAAAGAACTGATAGAAAACACATCTACAACATAATACACTTGACAGGGACGAATTACACGTCAACATACTCAGAGTTTTACTCCCAGTGTTCAGGAAACTCAAATGGGATATTATAATGACCAGCGGAGATAACAAATTTCTGACTGCTCAGCATTATTAATGACTGATGGATGAGATGTAGGTCCCTACGATTGTATATCATAAAGGCCGTCTACAAACTAACTCACTATCATGGTTCACTTTTCAAATAACCGTTAAATAGTTGAGAGTAGTCGACAGCACGCCTTCAACTAAAGGTTCAGGCTTTTAACCACTTCATACATTTATTCCCCTTAATGAATTTGAACAATGCAAGAACTACAGTTTTAGCAGAATAAAATGGTACCATCTTTTATTTCGTTTCCTTCTCGTCAGCTGCTTACATGGCAAAGACATTATTAAATATATCTACAACAACAATTTTAACATACTTGCACAGAGTTCAGTTTAAACAAAAATCAATCGATCAATATACGCATACACTAAAAATATATACATATATAAATATGCAATATTAACCACTATTCCGAACAATAATAATCAAACACAATGGAAACTTTTAGCATTTCACATTCGGAGGAAAGAGAGGTGAAATTATCCAGTTACCAGGGCAAAGAAAGGCTGATAACCGCTTCTTTCTGGACGCATAAATCAGGTTTCATGCGCTTGATGGAAATGGCTTCAGCAAACTTAAGGAGAATGGAGCTATTTTGCTTATTGATAATTTTGAACGATTTTTCAACGTCCACCTCATGACCCGTGTCGAGAAGATGCCTGGTGATGGTGAACAAAGCGATTCTGCAATCGCTAAGCGATTAGTGCTCTCTTTCAGAAGTCCGAACTCGTGTCGCCCAGTGATACAGTTAAAACACGTTAACACTGAGTCATTAGGACCCTTTACTTTAATGACACCACATATTAGCTTATAGACTGATTTCGTAAAACACTTAGAACTTACCAACGCTCATTTTTAACCTGTTCTGAACTCAACAAATTCAAATACTTACCTAAGATAGAAAAAGTTTTATTGAATGAAAAAATTTTTTGACCACTAACAGGATCAGTAAAAGTACATTCAATGATAATTTTTCCACCAGTTATATAAACCGGATATTTTGTTGGAGGTTTAATAAATACTTCTGTTCTTTTGCCTTGTTTATTTGTTTCAAATTTTACAAGATCTCTTCGACCACTAAGAATTTTAGCACTCCATACACCTGGAAAATCTGATGGTGGTAGATAACCACAACGGAAAGTTTTATCCGAGCCAGCAAATACTTCAATATCTTCACCATCATTCCCATTCAATGTTCCAATGGTATCAACTGAAATGAAAAAGTAAAACAAAAAGACAAAAAATGCATTGAAACCATTGAAAGTTGATTCAGTGAGGTGGAATGTAGAAATGCACTTGAGCCTTGATTTATGTTAAATAATGTAACTTTTTATTTCATCTAATGTGAAAGGAGATAGTGTGGTCTGATTTCGTTGTTGTAACTGTGAAGATACATAATAACTCCTTGTAAAACTTTCGACACCACTAATAACCAATCAGCAAACGACTTTGAACGGACCAATCACATTAAAGAAGCACTTACGATTAATGGAGACGTATATTTATAGAAAAAAGCATAAAACTGTTACAGAGGATACCTTTCCCTAACATATGAGAGAAACATCTCCCAGTTAAGCATCGGACTGTCAATAGAAATGTTACACCGCATTCTGTACATATATACATCTAAATGACTATAAATGAGATTCTTCTAAGATCCATTTATAGCCCTTATCCTATTTTTCAACCTGCCCCAAAATCCTTCAATAGAATTGGTATGTGTCCTCGTAACGGGATCCACAAAATCACTTGAATGGTTAACTCTATGATGAGTATATCGCAGAGATGACAGGGAATTGTAACCGTTCCATTTGTCCGTGTGTATTATTGATCCCCGTTTTACAAGTCTCGTTATAATAGGTATGAAAGTGGTTGCTTTTCTGTCTGCTATCCTTTCGAAAAATCCCTTTTGGAGGGAGGTGTCATACAAACCTATTACCCAAATATTGTTCGCTCACTGGCGAACATGGCTGCACTTCTTTTTCACCAACACAGTTTCATCGACGTGCGCAACAACGTCTTCTCCACCCAACAGAGGATTGATTTTCTCCATTTTCCAAGAAGCAAATCTCTGCAATGCTGATACCATTGAGCTGTTGAGACGAGGTTATTCTTCGTCTCGGCAGCTGCGGCTCTCACTGGCTTCAAGATCCAGTAGTTGCAGATATACAAAATTTGCGTCAAAGAGAGGTGTGACCTTGCAAAAAAAGTTCCTACGAAATATTAAAACTATCAGCTTACCCTCTCTAGTGTTAACTCACTTCAAGCATAATGCACAGCGATGGACAAATCCATCGTTTGACCTACTATAGCTTTTAAATGTCATGACACCACCACATGAACAAGTTCTCTCCTTCTGGAGCAACCCTAAATCCAGGCAATACTGGAAAACACTGTCCTCCTCGAATTGCAACTGTAACCTTGTTAGGGCACATACTTGAACGTTTGTGAATCTCATTGGATAATTCGACGTCGTTCGCTGATTGGTAGTTAGTGGTGCTTAAAGGTTAAATTGGCCATTTATACATATGTCAACCAGATACCTGTTGTGTTTAGATTTGAAAGTGTTGTTTCAGTTATTTCGGATGCTCTACCACTCTTCGGATACACATAGACGCTGCTAGATTGAATCAATTTGTGATTCAATCAATCTCTAATGTTCTGAGTGCAATATAGGGCTTCAGCAACATGTCTACAATTTGTTCCATTTTCTGCAATTCGCTTCGTCTGAACCCACGATTGCCCATATTCTCTCACCCCTCCTCATTCGATCTCCTCAATGTCAGCCTTGGACGACCCACTCGTCACTTCCCAATCCAGTTTCACTCGAGTGATGACATGGATTAAGCTGTACCATCTCATGGCGTAGAGACTGAGGTATTACCGCCAACCAACTTCCATCGTTCTCTCTCCAAGTCAGAGTTCCATAGGCGTTCACTCGAAATCCATATTTCCGTTTGAGTAGAGCGTAGTCAGCTCCTTAACCGCCGTAGGTTGATTCAAGTTGGTTCCGTTAGTGATCACCTGTATAATTGTATTCAGGGTAAGGTCTCATTTCTGACTGCGGAGAAGTCTCAGTGGTTCTTGTTCCAGTGCATGCAATCCGTAAATAATCTTCGGCAACTCAGCTTAGTGTTTCTGGTCTAGATAAAAACATCGGCTAGTATAATTTCTTTGCCAAGGACGTGTGAGATCATGGAGTCATACTCCTGCAAGTGAGACATCCACCGCAAGAGTTTTCGTCATGGGTGTCTCGCGGTCCTCAGAAACTGTGACGGCTTGCGATCAGTTTCGATGTGGAACCGTTGGTCGAGTATATATGATCTTCATTTGTCCACCGCCTATACCATTGCCAAACATTCTTCTTCTATCGCAGAATACTTCTGTTCTGTATTTGTTAAAACGCAGGTGGCATATTCGACAACGCCTTCACCCTGTCTAAGTACTGCTTCTATGCCACAGTCACTCGCACCTGTACACATTGTGAAGTGTTTACTGGGTACAGGCAGTCTTAGCGTCCTCTTCTTGTGATCTAAAAGCCGTTTAATACTGTCTAATATCTTCTGGGAATTTCGCGATCAAACAAACTTTGACTGCTGCCATCTCGTTGAAGGTTTTCATGAATCGATTATAAAATGCTGCTCTCCCCAGGAACTGCCTGAGATTCCTGTTGGAATTCGGGGCCGTAATGGTCTTTGTCAACAATTTTTTTCCGGAAGTTGTTTTATTTCACCATTGTCTGCTTTATGACCCAACAGCCTAACACTCCGTCTGGTTACTGAGATTTGGTTTTGTTATTACACAGTTCAAGCTCTTTGATGTGTTTTAACACGGCTTCGACATGCTTCACGTGTTTGCTTTCGTTTTAACTGTAGATGACAAGATCATAACCGTACACTTCTACATTCTTCAGATTTCGAAGTAACGGCATCATCAGTGGTCTCAAAGTAAACGGTGCACCTACTAGTCCTAATGGTATGCGTATGAACCAATATTGCCTCTGTCTTACAATGAACGCCGTCTTAACTCTGTCACTCTGTTTTATTGTTATCTGCAAATATCTTGACCGGAGATAAAGCACTTCAGACGAATTCGCGTTTTGTAGACGATCCAGGGTCTCTACGAAAGTTTGCATGGCACACGGTCTGAGCTCTTCCATGTTGTTTCACTGTTAAAATCAACCCAGAATCTGTACTTCCCGTTTGCTTTCTTCATTAAAACGACTGCAGAGTTACATGAGCTGTCTGCTTCTTCACCAATTTGATCCTGTAACATCTCCTTCACTTGTTGCTCGACTTCGCCTTCTAGTTGACATGGGACGCGTCCTGTTGTGGATGGTGCAATTTTTGCGACCGATCAGGGCGATTTCATGCTCAACCTTTTCACAGTAAGCGTAGGCATCCCCATCTGCAACGAACAGATGATCGTATTCTTCAGTCATATTCTGTGCTTTTGAGGCAGTAACGCCTGCTGTCTCGCTTTTCTCATACATGCTGATAGGTCCGTACTTCGTTACCACTGCCTTTTTTATCGTGTTAACCAACGCACCAACCTATGGCAGAAAACCAGCGCCAAGTATTGTTTGCCGTCACTCGGGCACAACAATGAATGGGGAAATAACTTCGTGATTGGTAATAAAAAAACTAAAATTTGACGTGCCAGTAATGCAGTAATGCTTGACACGTGTTCACCTACGGTTTTAACTGTTATTGAACACGGTATGACGCTCTGACGTAGCTTCCGATAAATTAGTGAGACTGCCCCTGTATCTATCAGACATAAAACTTCTTGGCTATTCACTCGCAACTTAGAATACATCGCTCCCATCTCAATATCCCCCACTACTTCTAGTCGGATGGAAGAAAAAGAACACACATTATACTGTCTGAAATTGCTTCCTCTCCTTATTTCTGGGCGGTGCCTCGTCAAGTGGCCTGCATTACTATATTCAAAACATCGGTCTTTCCGGGCACTCATTCGTATTGCCGCTATTTAACGCTGCAAATCTTCCACTTTCTGTTTCAATTCGCTCAATTTTGGTGGCTTTATTTCTGCTACTGTTGTGATCAACAGCTGCCTGGTCACCTTCGCCAGCTCACCGATGCTCAGTGTAAGCCAGTTTTAGTTGCTTAGAAATGTGATCTGGGACACTTTCGACTATCTGGAACACCAGTAACTGCAACTCCTACCCACTCAGTGTAGGGAGAGCACGACGTGGTAAATTCTTCAGCTTCACCACTAACTCTAGCGGCTTTCTATCCGGTCTCAGCTTCGGGGCACATGAATGCCGCATCGCCAAATGACGATCCGTCGAACTCCTACGACAATCTTCCAGCCACCAGCTCTAACGCCTCTGTCTTACCTATACACTCCACACTGTCATACGCTGCTTCACAGTGACGTCTCACAAGAAGCTCGAAATTTTCTTCCCTCGAAAGTAACAGGCCACGGGATCTCATTACCTGAAAGCAGCGACACCAATCGAAACCGTAGGTATCTCTGTATAGCCAAATTATTTCCCCTTATCTTCAAGTCACCATTTGCACAGATATTCGTGCTATAGTAAATCTGGACTCTGGACTTCACCTTGTGTTTCTTTGTGTTCCTGTCACTTTTCTCGTGTATCTCCACAACACTGTATCATTTACCTTCTCTGAAATCTAATGTATCTCTCTGCTATTTGATGTTTTTTATGTTAATAAAGTTGTTTATATATACTACTGATAAATCTTGTCAGTAGCACTCTCCACAATTAGACATAAATCATACGCAAAATAACGATATCTCTTAGGATCTTCTCATAGGTCCAATCTATTGCAGTCCCCCCAATCCCCAATCAAAAAAAAGAAGAATGGACGGGGAGTAGTGTGAATACGAACCCACCATCATCACAATTAAAACTCTAAATCTCAAGCTTGAAGCCTTATGCAGCAGTGGGACAGAAAAGAAATGCATAAAACAAATAAAAAAGATAAATAAATAACAGACTTACAGGTTGTTGTTAGCATATTGTCAGTGTATGGTGTTTTCACCTTCTTTCTCTTCTTATTCTTCATAAATCTGTCTGACAAAATTGAAGCTATTTTCTCTTGTTTTTCATTTATTTGTTTATTTATTTATTTTCGAAAGTATAAAAATAAAAAAAAAAAAAAAAATAAATTTATGGTAATTTCATCTAATTAATTAACTGAATAATAGATTGATAAGCCAGTAATCGATGATGTCGGAGATGTCGCATCTTAGTTTTCGACTAATGTTGCTGCTGTTGTTATGTAGAGGTGATAATTTGATTTGACAACCTTTAACACCCTATTGAGAGTGTAAGACATGAAAAGATTAGCTGTCTTCGATCATAGGTGCCTGCGTCCTATCTCACGTGTGAAGTTGTCAAATAAAGTGAGCAATATTGAGGTTAGGATTCGGTCGGATGCTAGGTAAGGAGAGGAAATCAATCGACGAAGCTATGAAATTACATCGACTGAGATGGTTAGGACATGTGTTACGGATGCCTAGTCATCGCCTTCCTCGACAATGGGCAATGTGAGGTGACATAGAGTCAGGCTGGAAAAGAGCTAGCAGTGGTCAAACTAAAACATGGTACCAGTCAATGAAGTCCACAATAGTTAGTTCAAGCCTGCCACGTAGGAAGATGTAGACTTCCCGACTGGTTGGGATCCTCGGGACGGTAAAAACCCGTGGAGGTTGGAGACAATTGATGATATGGATCGAAATCGTTCTCAATGGCTGGTGCAAATGCATCCACTCCTTGTGACTTATGATTTCCAATGAAACTATATTGTTCTTTGTTATTACTATTCCTTTGTCTCACACCTCTGTTTACTGTCTTTATTATGCATTTCCTCTACTTTCTTCTCTTGCTTTGTATGCTACAATGGAGTATGGCGACTCCAACTACTGCACATCGAAGCAAAATTCTATGTCGAAAACAGACAGACAGACAACACACAGCCAAACAAACACACATAACCACATCTTAAATGCCTTACAGCGCGATGTCCACCTTTGTAAACGCAATTAAATTAGTCTATTTGACCAATGAACTAACATAATATTGTGCGTTATAAGTGTGCATTTATATATATATGATGTATTTTCGAGCGATACATTTGTTTTTACTGCTACAGGCAACTCTGTCTTCGGCTTTTTTCCTAGCTCAGTGAAGCGGAAAGTATCTGTATTAGAACAGTTTTGTTTTCAGTGAGTATTCCCTGGGAAATTACCTAACAGTCTTCAATCTTCTTATTTTACTATACATTGGTTCAATTGATCACTACATTGACAGCCAAATATCAATTCTGCTGTAAATTGATACTGAAATAAATGATGAAGAGAAGATTTTGTATCAGACTTAGACGGATGTTTCTTGTGATCAAAGTTCATTGTAATAGACAAACGGTTTGGAAAACTCCTCCTCAACGATTGTTTCAACTAAATTTGTAAACACCATCGGCTGAAAGCACCAAACCACCTAAATATCTTGTTACTTGGCATTCAGCAGTCAGCAAGGCGTATCCGAAGCCTTGAAGGAACTCATGTCCCTTCTGAGATTTGAACTGACAGAATTTAGTCTATACCAAATAAAGGAATAAAAGACACACTACACTAGTTACTAATTAGTGTCCAATCGAAGTAACTCCTGTAAACCAAATATATGAATACACTTTAATAAGCAAAAATTATCTTGTCACTACTACTACATACATACCTAATACACGAAAGTGTACATTTTGTACAGTTTCAATAAATCCCTCCTTGTAAGCACTTTTGATCCATACTTGTAGCATTAATCTGCCTGGTTTACGATATTGTCTAAATAATGGTGTAATCATTAGTTGGCCATCAAAACCAATTTGATTAATGTACACGTCAAGATCAGGTGTTACTTGTAGGATTGTATATGACCAATTAACAGGTTTTACTGTTTCATTATTCCTAACATATAAATGATAAATGACTGATGTATTGGTTTCAAGTTGTACCATGTAGACTTTTGGTCGTATTTCAAGAGGAGCTGTAGATAAATTGAGAAAAAAAGAGTAGAAAAAAAACAGTGGACAACAATAAGCTCCAGGGAACAGGAGTGCTCCAAGATAATGTGCTCTCTCTCACTCACTCGTACATATATGGCCTACTTCTCTGCCTCATAACCCGAAGGTCTTGTGTCCAAACCCAAATGGATAAGGACCTCTGAAGACTCCCAAACTAGGCTGACGAAAGGGCTGTCTGGAAGTACATCACTTCTGATCTTCCAATCGTTCTGCAACTGGCATCACCTCGTAATCAATCCTGTCGGAAATCAAATCCCTGCAAACCAACACTCCAAGCAAATGTTTATTTAATCCTTTACATTCTAAGGCCTTCAAGTCTCCAGCTTTCAGGGTTCAGTAGCGATGAGGTTTTTTCTATGAGTAACGATCGTCAGACTGACTCTCAAACCTCCTTTTTCTTCCAGGTTTACTGTCAGCTAGTAACCAAAGCGAGATATGGGAATGCGTTGGTTGAAACTCAGTTCCAGACCACTTGATTGGCATGCAAACATTCTACTCTTGAACCATCAGTAATTTTAAAAAATTTTCCCTCTGTATTCTGATGTAAAGTGCATACTGGCAAGTTATTAGGGGCTAAGAACTCCTAATGAGGTCTAGTGCATGGAAGGTAGAAGGCTTACTTTTAATTAATTGGTTACTGAAACACTGGATATCATCACTGGGAATCCACGAACCTATTTTCAATTCTTTAGGACACACATCAACAAAGCGCATCTTAATCTTGAAAGGATTGATTTTCTTTTAGAAATTTCAACCTAACTTGTAATGTTCTGAAGACTAAGAGAGTTTACCCTTATGTGGCCTTCAGGTGGCAAGGACTGATTGTGTTCACTTCATACAGTAGGATATCTCACGTCTATGGATCAGAGGTAGAACGCTTGCTAATCACGCCTCACATAGTCAGTGGTTTGACCTTCAACCGACGCACTCCTATGCTCAGCTGAGCAGGAAGCAAGGTAGGCAAAGTGGGGAGGTTGGAATCGAGGCTAGCAATCCGACCGTATGAAAAAATGCAACCACTGCTGCTGAAACTTCAAAGCTCTAGCTTGAGGCTCAATGTTTCACTCAGAAAAAAACTGACTTCTTCACAAAATGAAGAATATAAATTTTTTCTTATTTAATTCATTTTACAATTGGCTTTTAATCTTTTGTCACCTAGTAACTATAAGTTCCTAGGTTCGATTCCTGATGATGAGGTGTTAACCCCCAAGTTGTTGGAAAATTTCTAACTCAGTGAGATATAATTCATCAGTTGTACAAATCAGACATTAACTATCTAATATCATCAAATCAATGTGCACCGTGATGGCGAGCCACCTAGAGTGGTGGCCATATTGCAAACCTGATTGACGGATAGAATTCAGTCTGCACCAAAGAAAGGACTAGACGCGTCAGACTAGTTACTAGTGTCCAATCAAAGTACCCACTACAGTCCTAGAGAAGGTCAATTGCGAGCCTGAATAGCTCAGTGGTAACGCCTCTGACTGCTGGTGGCACTGGGTGACGCGTGTTCGAATCTCAGAAGGGACATGAGTTCCATCAATGTTGCAGATACGCCTTGCTGATGAGTGCCAACTAGCACGAAACCCAGGTCCAAGGCTTCCTGCAGATGGCCTCCAGCTATCTGATATGCTTTCGTATGTGTTTAGCGACTCTCCAGCTGATGTTTATCTAATAAGGAACCTACCTTGCTATTGAATAATAAATACAACTGAGTGGACGAAATATTCAGTAGAATCCAACGAATATACACTAAAGACACACGTGATGAAGAAGAAAGAAAGTTGACACAAACTCTGGTTGATAACAATTATCCACACAAGTTCATCAGGAGATATAAAGTATTCATAACACCAAGACCCACTCTCCAACTCGCCCCTTAGAAAGACGTGTACATCAAGCTACCCTATATGGGACATCAAAACAGCTTGATAACTAGACAAAGACTGAATGCTGTTGTTAAAAAGACTTTCAATGCAGCTTATATCATAATAATAAAGAATTTAAAGCCAATATATCTATCTAAGCCCTTCGAACATGCGAAAAATGACGTAACATCCCACTGTATTTACCAATTTGAATGTACCTGTGGACAGACATAGGGAAAACTCATCGATCTCTGCAGGTAAGGATTTCAGAGCATATTTATAAATGGCTCCAGAAACAAACAGAATCTTCAGAACCCGTTAATGGTAAAAACAGAGACCTAGCTCCTTTATTGCGAGACATGTTATACAGACAGCACATTAAATTGACGTTAACACATCTTTTAAACCTATCTATAAAAGGTGTTTGGGGCGTATCCTAAAGTTTGTGGAAGCCCTAGCTGGCAATTAGAAAAATCAAGCCACCTTCATACGTTCAAAACAACAATTTGTCATCACAATAAACCACCTTCCTTGGTAAACTTTGTTTTGATACCAGTTAGAGGAGATGTACTATTACCTCTACTATTTGGTTTAGTGGTCTTCATTGTTATTTTGACCTTCAGTATGTCCTTTTAACTTGACCTAACTTGTCTATTTTCTCACTTCTCAACTCCTTATTAGTTTCATACATATTCCTATGATAAGTCCGTGTGTGATCAGATTGTTCGAAATGTGTTGCGCAAATACAACGTTACACGATTCAAACAAATTATGTCTGCTTATTGCTTTATATAAATTCATAAAGGGAACAAATTGTTTTAAATTATAAGAAAAAGAAGACGTAAGCAGCAAAGAAAATTTTCTTTTCGATGATTAATTTTAATAAGCTGCCGTACAATCATAATTATATATTTAACAAAGAAATCATAAGACGACCAATCAGGTACTGGTAAAATTTCTCCTCGAAAAACGTATAACGTAATGTAACATGTAACCAAGGTGGGGAGATCAACTGGACTCGCAGAGTCTTCAAGTGTTGGTTTTGTAGGGATTTTGTTTGATTGCATGGAGGATTTAATCATGAGCTGACATCAGTTAGAGAACCACTGGAAAACCACTGGGAGTACTGGACAGCTGTTTCGTCCTAGTTTGGGACTCTTCAGCAGTATGCACCCACCCATCAGGGTTCGAACCCAGGACCTTCTGGTTACAAGGTGAGCTCGCAGACCATTGAGCCACTGGGACCCAATCCAATGGTTCTTGAATCCTAACCTCTGCCAATTCACGACATAGCGCGACCACTTTGCAATGTCTTCTTCGATGAGTTACTGCCTCATGTAGAACCTGCTCTACCTTACCGGTCACAAGTCGAAGATGAGGCAGTAACTCATCGAAGAAGACATTGCGAAGTGGTCGCGCTATGTCGTGAATTGGCAGAGGTTAGGATTCAAGAACCATTGGATCGGGTCCCAGTGGCTCAATGGTCTACGAGCTCACCTTGTAACCAGAAGGTCCTGGGTTCGAACCCTGATGGGTGGGTGCGTACTGCTGATGAGTTCCAAACTAGCCTGACGAAACAGTTGTCCAGTACTCCCAGCTGGTTTTCCAATGGTTCTCTAACTGATGTCAGCTCATGATTAAATCCTCCATGCACTCACAGAGTCCTTCAGTATCGTACAAAGGGACCTCGAATATTCAATCTGTACATTGCTGAATCATTGAACATTCGGAATCTGAAACTGGACTTTACTACCATTCCGTGGCCAGAGTAACGGTCTGACTATAATTTTACTCCCTTTCATTATTGTATAAGTTTCCTATTATATTATTATTTATTATTATTATTAATGTTTATTAATACAGATTTTATCAAAACACCTTATCGTCCCTTCAATAGTTCTTATCAACACTACGCAACCGTATTGATTATCCCTTTTTCTACACTTATTACTTTCCATTTAGTCACCCTTTCCAGACTACACCTTACAATACGTAATATGATTTCAAAGACAAATCTTGCGAGTATCTGATTGGTCGTCTTATGATTTCCTTGTTAAATAATCATTGCAACTGTACGGCTTATGACAGCTGAGTGAATCAGTTGAAGGTTGAAGGATTTCATCATGAGCTGACATGGGTTAGAGAACCTAGGTTGGAAAACCTAGGAGTACTGAACAACTGTTCTGCCTGCCTAGTTTGGAACTCTCTTCACAGTACGCGTCCACCAGCGTCCGAACCCAGGACCTTCTGATTACAAGGAGAGCTAGCTCATAGACCATTAAACCACTGGGATCCAATCCAATTACTAGCCGATGAATTCCAACTTCAGCTAGTTCATGATATAGTGCAACTGACATTAGCCAATATCATCGCTGGCGAGTATCTGTTCTCAGGCCAGACTGGATAGAACCCATTGGTCACAAATTCCCAGTAGAACCCAGGTTGATTGATATTCAAGTGTTAGTTTGCAGGGATCCGATTTGTTTCAAGATTTCATCATGGACCACTGAAATGAGTCGCAGTGGATTCGTGATCTACTGGCTACCTCGCTTTGTAACTTGAAGGTGCTTTTTATGAAACGTGCCAGTGGGATGGTTGCGTATTGCTGAAGAGTCCCAAACTATACTGATGAAACAATTGACTGTTCAGGTTTCCCATTGGTTCTCTAACCGATGTCAGCTCATGATCAAATCCTCTAACCAATCACATAAAATCGATATTAAGGACTGAAAAATAATTTATTAGAAAGGCTATTTGCAATGACTTACACTCATAAATAAGATTTAATGATTCTCTGTACACCTGCTCATTGATTTCAAGGATACACTCATACAATATTGTATCTGTATTAGTAGACAAATTCTTTGGAATTAATTGATTCCCTTGAATATTGAATAATTTGTGCGTATCTTTAATACGAATAAAATAAATGCTGTAATTGTTGTTCACTGTTGAATACATCCAGTTATCTAGGATACACTGAAGTTTTGGTAATTGAATTGTATCTATCCTTCGTATATTAGGTATTATGCTAAGCTTGATATGAGGAGCTGAGAGAATAACAAACACAGTGGAAGAACATTGTTGAGAAAATTATAATCTCTTTATACATGTATAAAACATTATTTAATGCAGTTTATCTGCTCCTGTGGAGTGAACCAGTTAGTTGCATAGGCTGTACAATTAGGCGTGTGTTTCTCGTCGAATTTCCGAACATCACCCTGCATAGTGGTTGGTTGGTTGGTTAAGCAAAGGACAAACAAAATGTATTCACAAAGCGCTATTCTACCTCACTCATCTTGTGGATACAGAACACAAGATTAACGTTAAGCCATGCTTTCAGGGTCATTTACCACATACCACCGAATCCTAATTTTGCCTTAAGAATCTGTTTACTAAATATTGCTGAAACTGGCTGTTGGGATCCATATTAACAGGCGTAATTTTTGCATCCAAAAGAAGAAGTTATTATTATTATTATTGTATCCTTTAATTCCTAGAGGAACATAGGGCTTCAGCTACGCACCTCCATTGCCTTCTGTTTTCTGACAACTTTTTCACCCCGCTCCAGGTCTGTCTGCTTAGTTTAGACATTAGCCTTATCCTGCTGGCCATCTAGGTTTGAATGATCCCCAATTTTTGTAGAATTTTCCTAATTTTAGTTGATATTCTATTCGCTACTATATCTTTATTATTATTATTTAGGCATCTTTAATGAACTGTGGTAATTCCATTGTGACCTTAACTTTACAAATCGATATTATTTAAAAAACACACTAATATTGTTATTGACTACTAATCTAGAATATTCTATGTATATAAACATAGAGTTATATAATTGTATAGTCAGAAGAGGAGATCATGCGAGGAGGAGATGAAAGCATGTGGACAGACCTGGAGCATGGTGAAAAAGTTGTCAGAAAACCGAAGGCAATGGAGGTGCGCAGCTGAAGCCCTATGTTCCTCTAGGAACTAAAGGATACAATAATAATAATAATAGTCAGAAGAGGAACATATCGAAAGGGGGATATTCTTTGCTCAATTATTTTGTGTTTTCAAGTGATGGTTTGTAGGGATTTGATTGGTTTTGAGGATTTCATCATGAGCTGACATTAGTTAGAGAATCATTGGAAAACCAGCTAGGAGCACTGGACAGCTGTTTCGTCAGGCTAGTTTGGGACTCTTCATCAGTACACACCCACCGGGATTCGAACCCAGGACCTTTCGGTTACAAGGCGAGCTCGTATACCATTAAGCCACTGGGACCCGATCCAATGGTCCTTGAATTCTAACTTCTGCCAACTCACGACATAGCGCAAACGCTAGCCAATGTCTTCGGCGAGTATTTGTCCTCACACCTGACCGGCTGCACCCTACTGGTCACGACTTCCCACTGGAACCCAGGTAACTACCTACCTGAATAGGGCCAGTCGCCAGTGAGCATCTCATTGGTATTCAAGTGATGGTTTGTATTTTGTGTTTTATTATTCAAAATAATCAACGATAACGGAATTTAATGAAGTACATTCGACTATGGAATTCACGTGTGAAGAGGAATCCCCGAAAAAGGATTGCTTTTCTAGATGTCCTCCTTACAAGAAAACCAGATGTAGGTTTGTATAAAGAGAAATTTGCACAGAAAAAGTACATTTAAAGAACAATATATACATTTTCATAGCTTCGTTGCTCTCTCCAGTACAACATAAATTTAGTAAAGACCCTCAGCACCAGGCTAAAAGCCATATACTTAGAAGAGGTAACTGAAGATGAATTAACGATTGTATATGATACATTGGTTATCCAAATAAATTCATCAGAAAAGACTAAGAAAGTTGAAAAGGACTACTCACTATTCGTAAACAAGTAGCCTTTATGTATACGACTGCAATTCAACGGTGATATATCAGGTGAAATAATTACAAAGAAATTAAGAAAATCAGTTCAGAGAATTTTAAATGCTGTCAAACTACACATCTTATTCTCTACACGACCGATGGTGATTCCCCAATTGAAAGATGAAGTACCTAGACTGACTAGCTATTCCTGATTGAATCTACCGTTTCAATTGCACTTGTAGTGGAGCGACTTATATTAGCCATCGCTCTAGGAACTTGATTTTTCGTGCTCGCCCGTAAACATCTCCCAGTATGACTAAGTAAAAGTGTAGTGAAAACTATCAGCAATTCGATATTGGCCAGGTGGATAACGCTTATGTGTCTAAAATGATGGATGCCCGGTTCAACTCTCTGTGGAGACACTATCACTCACTCGGGATTGTGGATGCATCGAGCCGACAAACCTCATGCAGGATGAAGCGCGCGTCTTTCATTCTACTGCTAGTTACCATCTACCGAATAAAACAATCTCTATAGGTATTGTGTTTATCAATGAAACTACTGCTATTCTTACTTATTTTCGCTAGATTTTACTTTCTTCTATAATAACGTGTGCTATTTGTGGCATCCTTTTATACGCTTTTCCAAAGTGTAGGGACATACCTAACACACTTCTGGTGCAAATTCTTCATTATTTTTTTTCATGTATCGACTAAGATAGGCGTTTTTTTCTTCACAACGTAAAAGAATGTTTAAAAAATTTTTTAGAGGTTTAAATTTTATATTATTAATTTTTTTAATTTAAAAAAATTAATTGTGGTTGATATTAAAGTGGAACCAGGATGTAAAAAAAAAACGCGTGGATTGAAAGTTGGGGGGGGTTGATTAAACACTATCGCTCACTGGCAATGAAGCTACACCCAGATGATAAGTCTTAAACGGGACGAAGCGCTCACTGTCCTGGATTCCACTCTTCGTCAAAAACCCCTCAAATTAATTCGGGTTAATCACTCAAACATCGTTGAAGCACCCGCACAAGGAGGAGCAGACGTATCGACCTGAAGCTGAGCACTTCGCTCCGGTCATCAACCAAAGAGAAAGTCTAAACTGAATTAAAATTTCTAAAACATTGTTGAATAAGATCGGTTACTTTTTAACAAAACCATTAATCTTACCGTCGGAATTTTGTCGACTAAACTTAGCATGAAGTTTAGTTTCTTTGAAATGATGAACACACTGATATGTTCCTTTACTGCGTTCCATACTATATGGCCATGTAATTTGTTCAGAAAAAATGTCAGAGACATCATATCCATCGATTAAACTCACTGTAGACCAAGTATTTGGTGAAAATTGTTTTCCGATTGAACACTGTCCACTGGTAGGAAATAACATTTTTGGACGATCTATTTTTTTTTAATGATACGGGATAAATTTTGAAAAATACGTGTAAGATGGAACAGTGATTTATGTAGGTATAATAGAGAAAATTTGCAGTTGGATGATTTTGATGTAGTTGTGTACTCTGAGCTGGATGGTTTATTTGTGAAGCTTTCATTACCCTACTGATCTGTACCAATACAAGTAGCCTGGAGTATGTTAAAACACACAAAAGCAACCAATCACATTCAGGGTCAGCAGGAGAAATAACTTAAAAACTCGTGAAGTATGCGCTGAAGATGTTGCCTAGTAAGTAGGGCAATCAAAGCTTCGCAAATAAACCATCCATCAGCTCAGAGAACAAAATCACATCAAAAAGAGAAGTATGTGTAACTCTATAAAATGCATTTAATAGATCAATTCTCTTGAAGCGGATGTAGATAACTGCGCGTAAGTCAGTTTTCAATGTAAAAAGCTGCACAAAAGTGCAGTGGTTCAAGTTGTCAGAGCGAAATTCATAGAAACTATAACAAATTGAAATTTGTATGAAAGAAAAAAATAATTACATGAAGAATAGTGAGGACTTGGTGAATTTACGAGTCGATGGAGGTTGAATGCATCTGCACTACTGAGAAAGATTTTGAGCCCAGTCATTAACATTTTTAAGCCAAGGTTGATAGCTTCAAGCCATTCGTTACTATAGTCTTGGAGAGCTTACCTCACCAGTGGTTTAAACCAATAGTAAATAAATTCTTGTGGATTGATGTCATCTTTTGATCTGACCACACATAACTCATTTCCATTTCATTCCTGTGTGAGCTAACATTGCTCAATCAGGAATGCAGAGGCTCAGTATGCGTAACACCTGCTCTAGTCATCTCAATCGGTGAAGCTTCAGAGCCTCACCGACCCTTTAATACTACTCATCATATTACACCACTTAACGCTGCAGTTAGAACACAAAAACCTTTGGTCACATGGAGCTCGCCTGTCAGTATCTTAAACTTCTAGTAGCTACGCCTCACAGGCGTGAAGAAGGACGGATGGTACACACGTCCCTTGATCTATGGCCGGAAATTACACTTAAGACAGCAGTGATGTAAGTTGGCGAAGGCCACACGAGCAATTTGCATCTTTCCTGAGATTTTGACAGCAAACCGTTGATTTCGGCTGATGCAATTTCCTGAACTATTGAAGTAATCAACATCTTCAACCATTTCACTTCTTACCTTTTGACCACAGGCCTGTGCATATCTTACGTCCGACTGTTGGTGGGGATGGTAGCTGTATGCGGAACACAACAAGATTTACGATCAGAGCGTAGAGAAGACTGCACTTTGCCAGCGTCTTCAGCTAGAAGAACTTTATTTTCTGTATACTCTAAATGAACGAGATACTTACCTGGTAACTTTTCAATCCGCAAGTCACTAAATTTGATTTGAGTCTAATCCATTGATAAACCCTTGATGAAATTTTAAAAATTGGTGGAGAGCCTGCTGGTGTTGACTGATTTGCTTCTCCCGAGCAAAGAATGGTTTACGCATTTTACCTGAACCTAGTCAAGCTAACTTCCCTATAATTAGTACAGGAGGACTACCTTTATTCTTATAAATTGAGATCATCAATGATTTACACCGATCCAACGGGAGTTATCTCTGATTCCTTTACATTACCTGTAACAACAGAAGACAACGGCCGGCAACAGATCGTTTTATTACGGAAATCAGCACATATTTATATATACTTCATGTATATTATTATAGCTTATTCAAGCAGACAAACACAGTCTTCTGATTGGTTGTTTCTGGTTTCTCGGAAAATTAGGCCATATATTTGCGAATCTTATTTGCCCACGTTAAGTTTGCTGTGATTGGTTATCGAATCAGCCTTGTTCATATTTTCTCACGGCCAATATTAGTGACCTAGACATTGACGTAAATTAATGTCTACCAATTGGCTAGCAGCCTGCTCTCACCACATACCTATTGAATTAGTTAACCTAGTTATGAACTCATCGCTACGATACTTAAGCACCTCTAGAATTACTCTGTCAAACTTCGCTTTATTGTCTCTTCTCAGACTACAGAGAGCTCTTGCAACGTGAGTTATAGTTGAGTGATGCTGGATGCTAGGTAACTCTGGCGTGGCTATAAGCCATCTGAACCGCTCCTAAAAGTGTTTCCTTCAAAATTTCAGATGTCTACCCTGAGAGGTAATTAAAGTACCGTTCTTCACAGAAATAGTATCGCTTATTATTGCTTATTATAATCTGTTTCCATAATGATGTCACTTAATATAGCCGATATTTTTTCATCTACCCCGCTCTTATGCCCATCACTGATCACTTTTGTTGTGGATTCTTTTACTAAGCCAACATATGAGTAGCTTTCGCCTCTCATCATTTTCCAGAACCATCGGAATCAGTCGGCTTACGTCTATCAGTTTGGGTGGGACAGGGTAAAAAAGAACTGTGTCACACGATCTACCATTGGTCAATTATTCTCTTATTTGAAGATCCTGAATGAGAAAATATCATGCCATAAACTCCACTGAAACTTATGTACACTATATAAACGTTATTTAAGGATAAATCTATTACCATTACTTTATTATTATTTTTTTAATTTTTATTGCAGCTTGATTCCACACCGTATTTTTGGTACAAGTATGGAATTTTCAGCATGCGATATCCGTAGCCCAAATTTAGCAGGCCGACCACTGATATAAGGTGTGCGTCGGCAGGTGATCGAACTCCTAACCATGTGCATAATCGGTGAGAGTCATAACCGCTGTGCCACCGACGTACAATTATTATTACTATTAAAACTTGGATTTACCTAGTTAGGATGAATGCAAGGTTGGAGGAAATTGAAAAGTATACAAATCATGATGCGATATTAACCCAATGACTACTGGTCTCAGCCATTCATTGAAGTATAAATTACCTGGTTGTTATACACATTACCTCTGGAAATTGTGGTTAGCAAGTCAAAAATGCATAGTCATCTAGAAACGACTTCATTCTTTGCTTTTACTATATACTGCACTTCTACACTAAGTTTATCTTATCTCATTTGGTGTTGAGCCACTCTACTCTCATTAAGTACTTAATTGTACCTTTCCTTGTCTTCCCTTTAATTATTTTGAACATGCTTTGTGGAGATATAAAGTGCGATGATCTGAAAAGCTACTTAGTAATGCTAAATATTTTATCGTTAACGTCTATTTTTCAGTTTTTTTGACCGAATAAAATAAATGTTACTAATCATAACAGGCACCAGTCCTTGAACAAAAGCATAAATTTTGAATGCAATCAAGTTAATGAAGTCTGGGAAGGCATCAAGACTGGACGGAATTCCGCAGATATGTTCACGTCACGAATGTGAAAAGTTATGAAGGAAGGAAATATATCCTCTGATCAGAAAAAAGAGAAACTTAGGCCTCTTAAAGAAGTGCCGCTGAATCATGCTATTTTCCGCACCGATTAAAATACTAAGTCACGTCATTCCGGAGAGAATAAAACCTGCTCTAGATGTTGAACTCCACCAATCGGAACAAGCTAAAGTCAATAAAGGTAAATAGTGTGTTGGTCAAATCGCAAATCTACGCATCGTCATCGAACAAAGCATAAAATGGCATTCAAATCTCCCTCCACCTCAATTTCATCGACTGTACCGAGAGCGAAGTAATTTGGAAACTACTTCCACAATATGGCTTCCCTCCAAAATCTTTACTACCACTATTCAACATCTATGTGACATTTTCACATGTCAGGTGATCCACAATGGAAAACTAAGCGAAGACTTTGAAGTGGATGCAGGAGTAAGACAAGTCCGGCTGTCTACTATGACCGATGATGATATTCCTAATTGTGGTGGACTGAATTATGTGGGAGACCACATGTGGGAAGTGAGAAGACAGTAATACGACGGACCAATGAGAAGGCTCTAGAAGAACTGGATTTCGCGTGTGGACCATTTATATTTAATGACACACAAACTGAAAGACTTACTCGCGAAAACCAACAAACTGATGGAAGAAGCAGCAAAGACATGACTTCATGTGAACTACAGAAGATGAAGGCGATGAAGATAACCAACCAGCCAACAGCGACAACAAACGGTACAAATCACCACCACTGGAGGAATCTGAAAGAGGCCACTTCTTTTACTTATCTGACCAGGAAACGTCATTTCAACTACAGGCGGACAACACGGATGAAATTTCAAAGCCAGAATAGGTAAAGTATAATATGCCTTCAGCACACTGAAATCGGTTTGGAAATCTTCTTTACTCAGCCGGTATAAGGAACAAGAAGGGGGTTTTCAACACCAGTGTTTAATCAATCAGTCACCTCCTATATATATAGGTGAGAAACGTGGCCAGCGCGTCACGAAAAGCGTTTCCAGCAGCCTACTGGGGACTTTTATCAATAACTGCCCCTTCATTGGTTCCATATTTAGGATCATTCGGCCAGTTAGAAAGATTCGGCAAAAAAAAACTATGGAAAGGAACCAACCATGAAGCTACTGACCAACAAATACGCAGAAGGAGATGAAGATGGATCGGGTGCACGCCAATGGTGATACCGTTGAGTGACACCACCCTCAGTTCAAGCCATCTTTCCAGTGGAACCTGAATAGGAAATGACTGGTTGTGTGTTATTCTGAAGATCACATGAAGCAGATAGTGTGACAATGAGATCAGAAATTATGGGCGATCGTGAAGTCAGATGAAGAGGACCACAGAAAATAGAACAAAGGGGATATGCGCTGGTGAGGCCCTATGTTGAGCACGGAACCCAAGAGAACAATAATTATAATAATTGCCATAAGAGTAAAGGAAATGGTAAAACTTACAAATAGTTGCATATATATTATCTTCAGCACAACATCATTAACTTACCTATAATTCGTATTTCATGCTCTGTTGATGCAACATATGAAGATTCAAACAATTCCAAGTGTAGAACAATTTTCTGTATACTTTTATCCATTTGATTTCTGCTGGCTGATGAAGGTATAGTTAGCTTTATACTACTTATTTCAGTAGTCATACTACTATTATTCTCTGTGTTGCTATTCTTACCGTCCATGTATATCTGTTGATAAACCATATTACCATTATGTAATATAGTAATATTAGCATGACTCATGATAGCATAAATTAAATCATCAGATAGTTGATCACGTGGTTGTAAAATCACGTTCAAAGTGATAGATTCTCCAGTGAATAAAAATCGTCTCATAGGTTCAACAGACAAAGATATCCGGGGATGTATAGCTGCCCAGTTTGGTTCAAATAAAGAAATAAGAACAAAAATAACGAAAATATAAGCTAATCTTTCTGATTCCAGTGCATATTAGAAAAAAAAGTGAAATTTAAGAATGCACACACTTAAAAAAATGAAGCAAGATTTTCAGGAAAAGTTCACCGCTGTGGACCCAAACACAGTTGATCATTTCTGTGCTTGTTTGCCAGTTTATTTGCTTCTGTAAGATTTAGGTATATTGGTAGTTCAAAACCGCCCTTGTCCAAAAGAGTGTTAGAACACTATGTTTTGAGCCTACAAAAAGGTGGAAGTGGATCAACAATCCGGTTGATGGAGATCACATTATCTCTACAACCTCTTATTATTCTCAGATCATATCCCAGTGGCTTAATGATCTCCGAACTCGCCTTGTAACCAGAAGGTCCTGAGTCGTTCCCCTGTGGATGGTGCGTACTGATGGAGAGTCACAAGCTAGACGGACGAAGCAGCTGTCCATTACTCCCAAGTCTTCCAATCGTTCTCTAACCGATATCAGTTCATGATGAAGTCCCCTTCCTTTAAAGTTATCTATAATAATGTAAAAATGACCTTCTAAGACCAATGGTTGTCTAACCCATCTGTACTGTTGAAGCTCTAAACACCGAAATAGAAAAGCCGGACGTCTGTATGTAAAGTAATTTGTCCAACCACTGCTTTTTACACGGTCTTAATCAGTCTATACCGAACTATTATAATCCTCATATCAACCTCAGCCGTACTAATTTTCTGTTCTGTTTATTCACTCAGAATATCCATCGATTGTTATCACTATTTATACGTTTGAATACGACATGATATCAGTTAGAGAAACAAAGAAAGCAATAGATTACTGGACAGCTGTATCGTCTGAGTTTGTAACCCATCACTACCACGCATCTGATGGCTTTCGAATCCAGGAGCTTCTGGTTACAAGACCAGTCTTTAGATTATTCAGCCACCGGAGATCCGAGATTTCAGGTATTATCTCAGTTGTCACCTTCATCCATGTCTAAAAGCTAAAGGTAACTATTTTAAGGAGTTATCGCGCACTGGCATGAGCCCTTTGTTTTCGCCCCTGTTTGCGTTCCTGGGTTCTTACTGGCTGTTAATACTTTTAACGTATCACTGAATTACTGCATTTTAGGGCCATTCTAACTGAATATATTTAAGGTTTCTATCTAGCATTTGGAATGTTGTGTGAGACAGTAAAAGCTCTCTTATCTCTCTCTCTCCAGTCTTTACATGGTGGCGGTGTTATCATCGTTGTTGCCGTCGACGTATTATAAGGAGATATCAATCAGCCCATTAAATTAATTTTGCTCACAGCCTGCTAGGTCGTAGTTCCAGTCATAAGTAGTGCTATGCGTCTAGTCGTTTGTTTGATGCAGACTGAATTCTTCAGTCAATTTTACAAAGTGGCCACTATGCCACTAGGTGGCTTGTCATGACGTTGGACTGTGGATTGTTGGTATTAGATGCTTGGAGGTAATTGGAATGAAGCCCTCCTACCTGACCTAGGTTCCGTGCTTGTTGGCGATTACCATACAGTCGGTAAGGTGTATACGCAGTCCGTAAAGAACTCATGTCCCTTTTGAGACGTGAACCTGTGTCACTCAGTCCTACAGAAGGTCAATCATGAGCCCCAATAGCTCAGAAGTGAGTCTTTGATTGCAGCGATGGGTGGCACAAGTTCGAATCTCGGAAGGGTCATGAGTACCCTAAGGATTACAGATGCGCCTTGCTAAATGATGAGTGCTAACAATCACGAAACCTAGGTCAAGTGGGGTTCCCTGCCGACTGCCCCCAACCATCTAATATCAATCGAATGCCCTGAAAATATAATGTCGACCAGATATATCCACCAGTGAATCAGTTGAATATAAAATACTGGTCAAACATATTCAGCAGCCAGCCACACAGTCCAAATGAAATTACATAAATAAGTTGGTCATCTAATGAAAATCAATAAACATGTTTGCTGCTGGATATTACTTAAAATATTTTCAAATCATTATTTCAAGTTTGATCACAGATTCATGTCAGTTAGAAAACCTTTGAAAACTAGCATTCGAGTACTGGACACATAGCTGTTTAACCAACCTAGTTCCTGCAGTATTCATCCACTCTGCTGAAAGGGTTTGCAACCACAACCTTCTGGCTACAAGTCAAGCTCGCAGACCATGCAGTCACCTGGACTCGACTTCTTAATGGCCAGGCCATGAATTCTAGCTTCTACAAATTCATGATTTTAATGCAACTGGCATCAGCAAATTTCATCGCTGTCGAGTATTTGTCCTCACCCACGACTACCTGAAGGATCCCAGTGGTCACGACCTTTCACTAGAAATGGAGGCAATGTCGTTCTGTAGTCAGTCAGTGGCAAATATCAGAATCATTTTTTGATGAGTTGCCTGGAGTTATAGTGAGAAGTCATGACCAATGGGGTCCATCAGTCGGGAGTGACGAAGAATACCCGCTACAGATGACACATTGTCTGGCGCCAGTCGCTCCAAAAGTAGTTATAGGCTGGCTATTGAGGAGTTGGGTTCCAGTGGCTGGATGATCTATGAGCTAGCTTGACTTGCATCCGGAAGGTCTGAGTTTGAGCCCAGGTGGAGTAAATGCGTACTACGGATGAGTCCCAAATTAAGCTGAAGAAAGAGGTGTTCAGTACTCAAGTATTGGATTTCAATGGTTCTCAGGTTAACTACACAAACAGGATTAATATATGTGTAAAACTTGGCACTGTGGTAGTAGGTAGTTCCATATTAGTTTGTTTATTAGATGTATCACACAGTCAGTGAAACAGTATTATTTACTGAATGACAAGGTTTCGAAACAATTTATTGCTCATAATCACATCGCCAATTATAATCACACGACTTCGAAACTTGAATTTAATAGTTTTATTTGTTCTCTCCTAACTGTCATCGTAGGGGTATTAGAATTTTCCAAATATCTGATGGACAGGTGCTGAATCATTCATATTACATGTATTTGCAGTTCATTCGGTAAACAAAGCTTCTGTTATCAATCTCTCCTCCATCCTGTTACATTCGATTTTAAAATTGTCATCCTATCCCATCCTATCGTATGGTTGTGTGTAATTGCATGTTATGAGTGCTAAAGCTAAACTATTCTCTAGATTTCTTATCTAATTCGGGTCAAGCAATCTATATGTTGCTGGGTTTTTATGTTCGGCTAGTCTGACTGCCCCTGTTCTACTAGTTTGACCTATGTATTTGACCTGACAATCATTCAAGCAGGGCATTAGATAAACAAAATTGTTTTGTTTTAAAGGCTCTACAGGACTGATCCTTTAGCCGACAAAGCTTGTTTCTAATTGAGTTTGTGGTTGGTTTGAATGCCAGCCACTTTTATTCCTGCCTTGTTAAGAATTCTGCGTAAGGTGGCTTCCGAGGTACCTTCCTTGTATGGAATTACTACTGATGATTTAGATTCCTTATTGTTGGTGTCGTCATTAATAATATTATTATTATCACCACTATTATCATTATTAGAAGCAAGCTTTGTCAATTAAAGGATCATTCCTGTAGAGCCTTTAAAACAAAACAATTTTGTTTATCTAATGCCCTGCTTGAATGATTGTCAGGTCAAATACATAGATCGAACTAGTAGAACAGGGGCAGTCAGACTAGCCGAACATAAAAACCCAGCAACATATAGATTGCTTGACTCGAATTAGATAAGAAATCTAGAGAATAGTTCAGCTTTAGCACTCATAACATGCAATTACATACAACCACACAATAGGATGGGATAGGATGACAATTTTAAAATCGAATGTAACAGGATGGAGGGAGAGATTGGTAACAGAAGCTTTGTTTACCGAATGAACTGCAAATACATGTAATATGAATGATTCAGCACCTGTCTCAGATATCTGGAAAATTCTACTACCCCTACGACGACAATTAGGAGAGAACAAATAAAACTATTAAATTCAAGTTTCGAAGTCGTGTGATTACAATTGATATGAATAAACGAAATGAAAAGTGCCACAATAACAGTCTGTACTCATCTGCTTAAAATTTAAAGATGATAAATAGTTTGCGCTGAGATAACCAAAAGATAGATGACTTGTCATATAGAGAACTTACGTAATAGAATATTTTTATATTCTATATAAGATATTAATATATTTTCATAGAATGCATAACATCTAGCGAGTATAACACCATAACATTTATTCTGTGGTATGATTTTTAAGTGTCTACCAGTAGTATGAATACATTTCATTGGACCATGTAAGATATCCCAGTATAATAGAGGAGTAAAAGAATTACTTCCATTCAATGAACAAGTGATCTTTGTAGGTGTTGTCAAATAGGTGATTTTTGTATCACCTTTGAGTTGTAATACCATTGGATGAACTATGAAAAGAATGAATGAATAAATGAATGAATGAATAATTAAATAACAATAGTAATTAATTGATAAAATCAATAAAAGTATCAAATCTTGCTGTATTTTACTAGAAAATTTATGCTCAACCCCTTACAGATCAGTTCATGAACTTACTTATCCTGTAACAAAAGACAAGGGTCAGGCAACAGATCGTTTATTAAGGAAATCAACACATATTTATAGATTTTCATGTACATTATTATATCTTATTCAAGCAAACAAACACACACTTCTGATTGGTTGTTTCTCACAGAAAGTTGACCTTGCATCTCTTTGTGACTGTTTCTTGAATGTCAGGTCATCTATGTGTTAACTGTATCCGCCTACGCTGTCTGCTCTGACTGATTGTTGAATCAGTCTTGTTCATATTTTCTCACGACCAATATTTGCAACATGAACACTGACGTAAATTAATGTCTATCAACTTTGGCTAGCAGCCTGCTCTCACCACAATACCTCACTTGATTCTGTAGTGAAATTTTGAAACCGAGTTGGTTAGTATTATCATGGCATATAGACGTCTTGAACTGCCTGATGCTTGTGCATATTACCAAGATTTTAGAATTGAAGAATTACTTCCACTACTGCAACACAAAAACTACTCCCACTAGATAAATAGGAAAGAATTTAAGGCATCCACAGTAGTTTTACCTTATAAAGAGGGGACACCTGAGACCCTAACCCGCATAGGATTCTCACTAAAGCAGGAATTAGGGCGACATTCAAACCTACAAACTCACTCAGACAGGACAAGCTGTGTAGGCTAGAAGACCCGGTGTACCCAATTAAATAAAATAATATAAGTTTCAAAATACCTTGCAGTGACTATGACTGAGGTCAACTACATAGGTCAAACCAGTAGTAGATCAGGAGTAGTGAGATTATCAGAACATAAGAATTTAGTAGTTAAGGTTAGAATGATTGATCCCACTAAGATAAGGAATTTATAAAAACACTCAGCAATTGTACTGCATTCATTAATACACAACCACACAATAGGATGGGTGGGACAGAGTCAAAATTCTAAAGAGTAATATAGGTAAGTGTAGAGAACGAGAGAGATTGATTACTTACTGAATACTGGTTCATCGAGTTTACATCCAAAACATGCAATAGAAGTGCCTCAACGCAAATACCAGAGTTATGGAAGATAATATCATCAACAGTTAAATCAGAGGATAATAAATAATGTTAAAATGCATTCAATTCATGTTATGACATTATAACAAGTTACTTATTTTTACGATATAAACATTTTATTTCTCATCTCATTGTATTTGACTGATGACACTAATATTATTTCCGAATGTACTTTTGTTGTGAGAGCTGTCTGCTGGCCAAAATTAGTAGACACCAATTAATGCCAATGCTTGTGTCCCAAATCTTGGTCATGAGGAAAAACAATAACAAAACCTAACCTTGATGAACTCAACAACCAATCACAGTAGACTTAGCACATACGATTCGCAGATATATCAGCGGAATTTCGAATAAACTCAACAAAGACATTGCAGAATAACCTTGAGCAGGAAAACAACCAATCAGAAGACGTTACCTCTCTGCTAACCACAACGAATAATAATGTACATAAAAATCTATAAATATCTGTTGATATTCTCAATAAACGATCTGTTGCCTAGCCCTTATCTTGTGGCGTTACGCTTTATCTTATATTGATTTTATTCAAATGTCTAATCAATTTTTACTCATGTATATAAATGAAGCAAGAAAGTCCTATGAGTAGTGCCCTGATATGATTATGAGCAATGATGAATTAGGCTTGAAACGTTGTCATGAGTAAATATTACAGTGTAACACTGTAGCAAAATTTAAGATCGTCATTTTCCTTCTAATTAGCAGTCTTCATCCGGATAACATTTCACTGTTTGAAACGGCAAAATCCGTAGGTTCGAATCTCGCTGAGAACATCCACCCCCTTATAAGGGTGTAGGTACATCGATCTGACGACTATTAGATTCTACGAGAAACGCGGATCACGGATTCCAGTGTTAGCTGCTAGTAGTAAGCTAATAGCTAAGGGCAGAATGATTGACGCCACGAAGATAAATAGTTTGAGGAAATCTCACAGATTGCAATGTATGCATTCACAAGCAATCATACAATACAGTGGGAAAGACCTATAGTTCTCAAGAGTAATATAAGTAGATGGGAGGTGAAGAGATTGATCACTGAATCTTCCTTCATCGAATCTACACACACCAAACAGGAGCTGTAGGAATGAATCAATACCAATGCCATAGATATGGAAAATATTACTACCAATAAAATGAAATAATAAGGAATGATGCAGTTGTATCAACGAAATTTAAATGTTGTATATCTTGTTATTGACTATAAGCGGTAAACTGTACTTGAAACTTCATAAATAAATAATGCTGTATCTCAAGCAGCTTTTGTCAAACAATTTACTCTATGATAGAATTTTACTCTACTACACTGCCCAAGTTCTTCTTTTGCATGATTGTTGTAGTAATAATCACATTATTCCAAACAATAATAATCATAGATTTTTTTAAAAATTTTTTATTACAGCTTGATTCCACACCGTATTTTTGCTACAGGTATGGAATTTTCAGCATGTGATATCGGTAGGCCAAATTTTGCAGGTCGATCATAGATATCAGGTGTGCGTCGGCAGGGGATCGAACCCCGGAGAGATTCCTAACCACTGTACCACTGACGCACATAGAGAATGGAATTTTCAGCGTTTTTATACACATTGCTACAATTTGGCTCCTATCATAAATATTTAGATACATTATATTTAAAATAGTAATATTAATAATAGTGATAAAACCACAAAATCCTGAAGGTTGACAGAAACATAATGAATTATAAATAGATAACATCAAAGACAATACATGTATTGAATAATCTCTACTTATACTTTGCAGTCCAGTCACTGATTGAACTGTTTATGAATCCTTTTCTGATCTCTGACTCTCTTCACACAAAACCCGTGCTAAATATACTATGGTTGAATCCTTATATTTCGTAGTAGCGTAACAAAAGAAGATAAGGGCCATGCAACAGATCGTTTATTTGGGAAATCAACAGATATTTATAGATTTTCATGTACATTATTATAGATTATTGTTAGCATACAAACACAGTCTTCTGATTGGTTGTTTCTCGCAAAAAGTTAATCTTTCATCGCTTTGTGGCCGTTTATTGAAGTTCAGATCGTCTCGATGCAAATCGCATCCGCTACGCAAAGTCTGCTGTGATTGGTCATTGGATCAGTCTTGTTTTTATTTTTCTCACGACCAATATATTGGGGACGTAAACATTGACGTAAATTACTGTCTACCAATTTTTGGCTAACAGCCAGCTCTCATCACAGTAGTACGAGCATGCATTCCTATGAAGTTTCTTTAGTTCCACTCCCCGAAGAGATACAAGGAACTAGTTACCAATCGCAAAGAGGATATCTGGTATCAAACAAGATAACTTCAGCCAACTGCCTGCAGGAGTTGAAATGCCTATCAACCAACAATGTGCATCGGTGGCACAGCGGTAGAGTGCTCTCCAACCACGTACATGGTCCGGGGTCCGATCGCTGGCCATTGGATGCACTCCTTACCTCGTTAAGGCAGTAATAAGACTAGTAAAGACGGAAGGTGGGGCATGAGGCCGGCTGGCAACCCCATCCAGTAAAAATAAACACCACTGCCACCAAAACTTCAAGCCTCTATTTTGAACCCGCCCTGTGTTTCACTGGGAATGTAGAGGAATAAAAAACAAAAAAATCAACCAACAAGAATGTCAATTAGTTAAATGAAAGGCACACTACCAAGCCTACTTACAGCCTTCAGTGTTCTCCAAAATATTACATAGTCCCTTTTTGAGAAGTCTAGGGAAGAATGTTTCGTTACTTTTATTTATTTGTTATTTTTTGTATTATTATATTCCTTTGCGTTTCAAGTGTAACATAAGGATTCAAGCTTCATCTCTGAAGTTTCACTGGCAATCAGTCTAGTTTTCCGGGGGTGGGGTTATTAATGTCAAGTCCAACCTTCCTCTGTTAACCTGGCTTAATACTGGTTGAGCGAGATTTAAGGTTGCTTAGGCAGGGGATCGGACTTTGACCACATGTGTGGCTGACAAGCATCCTACCGCTGCACAACCACCGACGCATAAAGCCTGTCAGAAGCAGGAAATGAACCTGCGCGGGAAATTCTATTGGATTTACAGTCACTACTAAGTTTAGTAATTTGTAGCGGAAAGATGCCGTCATGATTCCTTACAAAAGTCCCTCACAATTAAAGTGTTAATGAGTAGAACACATCATATTTTTTCCACAAAAATTTTAACCTACCCGATACAATAGATTTAAACTGAGCATATCCTATTTGTATATTTGTTGTATTATCTAGCAATCGACAAGTGAATATCCAAATCTCTTGCCTTCGTATATTCAGCCGATGCAAATGAACATGTGCTTCATTACGTAGACCATAATGATGTTTATAATAGATTGGATAGATAGTGAAGTTATTTAATTCAATAATAAAAGTATAATTTGTAAATGTTTCAATAGCTGGTGCAATGCACCTTAGTATGGGTTGATCTCCTTTATAGATAACATTGTATTGAGGAGTAAATATCGGGGTAATATTTGCTAAAACAATAGAAGAAGATAGAAAGCTTTATGAAACTGATAAAGTAAAAGACACCAACTAAGATCATCTGAGTTAGTCTTGGGTTGATAGACTGATCTTGATGTTTGTAGGTAATGGCCGTAGGTGAGACAAAAATTTTGGCTGCGGTAGGATTCGAGCCAGAGGAAGGCAAATTACTAGTCCGGAGCTCTACAAGGTGAACCACGAGACCCAACCGAAAACCAACCAATAGTTACTGTGATCATTACGTGTGATATTCAGCTGAAAGTTAAATTAACGACACGTAACTGTCAGTTTGTCATCACCTCACTTGCAAAGTTAAACCTTCCGTTAGCAATCTTAATCATACCCCAACTTCAGTCCGCCAGTCTGAGACATTATCAGATAACAACTTCCTGGTGTCCTTACATTTCAGTATGATTAAGACTGATGGATGGATACTGAAATGGTCAGTTAGTGTAATGATAAACAGGCAATGACGTATCATTCATTCATATGATATCTGAGGATTACTCAGGAAGACTGCAGTGAAATAATGAACTGCTTATCAGTTGAGTCTTATTTGTCTCTTGGCAGAGCTCCGCACTGACTGTTTGGCTCCCGTTGGTTCTAACCTTCTTCGACCGAGGCTTTTAATTCACCTTCAGTCATCGCCAGTGCACAAATGAATATGTTATATGCTAACAGTTCATTAAACCGACTAAGTGAGGTTTAGGAGTTTGTCGGCTATGGGTCGAACATTGGACCAAGTGTCTGCTTAACAAGCACTCTCCTGCTGAACCACCGATGTACTTGGACATTGTCCACTAGGCCCATTTGAGGGTAATAAACTCCCTACTATACGTTTTTGTAATACTCCACGAATAGATAATCGAAGCAATTCATAAAATTAATCGAGCACAGAATGACTGATCCTCCAAGTTCAGTTTGTTTATTTTTATTTCTGTGATTCACACAAGATCCGCTCGAACAAGTGTGATCTGAAGGAACAACAACTGAGAGTAAGTAGAATACTAAATAACCTGCTTTTCATTTGAATTTGATTGGTCAAGTAGGTTAAACTGTGAAGGACTGCATTTTTGAAACGACAGAGGAAGCATGCTGGAAATGAGAGACCAGATAGTTTCTCTTCATATTCCAGCAAATAAACGAATTATGCTGTCAAGCATATAAAAGCACCTCACAGATACATCGTCATTGGTCTTCCAATTAAAGACGATCAGCCAGCCAACTAGACGTTTTCACTGATTTGACATTACCGTGTGTTGGTTTTGTATTGAACAGCTTTCTTTCATAGAACACTCTTTACTAGTGTCATGTGTCTAGTTCTTTATTTGCTGTGGACTGAATTCAACAAGTCAGGCTTGCAGTGTGGCCACCAACGCTAGGTGCTAATTTCTCTGACTGCAGCACTGGATAACACAGGCTCGAATTTCAGAAGGCATATCGATTCCCTCAAGATTGCAGTTACACCTTGCTGATTAACCCTAAAAATCATGAAACCTAGATCAGGCTGGGCTTTCGGTCGATTGCCTCCAACCATCTAATAAGAACTGCTTTATTAATACCTACTGCTTAAGAGTTAATCTAACTGGTTTATTATCAGTGATTGTGAACACCTGCATGTGCTATGTAAGCCACATGTAGCCCAAATTCAAGGTACTTTAACTGACTCCTGTTGTAAAGGTAGAAGACGAAGACTTGATAAAAAAATTGCCTATTATTTGTTTGGTATCTCTGTTTAGTGACATTATGTACACCCTATCTTCAACACTCCCTTTGCACATGTCTTCCATGTTGTGCTACTTCTGCGCTTCCTTCCTATTGTGTTTCTTTGTGTTCCTTTCACATCTCCCATGAATCTCCGCAACGCTGTATCATTTGCTTTCACTGACATCAAATCTATCTCCCCGCTGTTTAATGTTTTTATCCCGATGAATATCTCTTTTTATATATATACTACTAATAAACCGTATCAGTAGCACACACCACAAGCGTCCATCTATCAAATAGTTTTGAATGGAGCCGCTCTAATCTTCTTGCTTCTACCCCTTCCTGTTGTGCCTTGGTCCTGGCTTCCCTTCCAAACTGAATCCATTTCTGCAGTCGGCTGAAACTAACCCTTTTAGCACGGATGGCAGACAATTTGGTATCTTCGAAAAGACCAAACAAATTAGACATCACTGACTTTCTGCACAGCAGATACTGCTGAGCTGTAGAATTACAAGTCACTTTCGAAGTTCTGGGTAGACAAGACGTTGAAAAAGCAATTTACGGACCAACAGTTCATCGTTCTTCCGGTAAAAACAGATTTCAAGGAGAGCAACAGTTTGAGGCCTGTATCTGTACGGTTTCTTATAGCTGCTAGCAGCTGGTGCGCTTTTACATGGCTAACTGCTTTCATAGGGCCTTCACAACAGAAGATTTGTGAACAGTGTGCCTTGTACGACCCATAGCGAAACACTGAGAGACTATTGCCTAAAAGTAAATCTAACTGGTTTTTTCATCAGCGATTGTGAACATTCGTATATGCCATGTAAACCGTATGTAGCCCGAATTCAAGATACTTTAAATGACTGCTATTATATCGAAACCCACTTCTAAGCGGAACAACATCATCATTTCATACAAATACATCACTTAGAATGGTGAGACGTTGGATTAGCACTCCGTCTCACATTATTATGCTGACGTTCATTTTATCAAACATTCGACAGTCTTAGACAATCTCGTGTATCACAAATTCTAAAATCTTTCTTCACTTTGGAATATGAGTTGGAAACATAATTCCCACAGAAGATACTCATGTACTGATAAGAATTTTTCATTAGTTACAGTCAAGTACAATTTTTACGCCTCTTATTTCTTAAGCAACGTTTTCACACTCACGGTTTTAGCCGAAATTATATCACCCAGACAACCTACCTGAATTTGAATCCTTTTTCCTGTTTGTTTTTTCAATTTTCTAGTCATTGTAAAATAGTAAATGCTTCATTGCTGTCGTCTTCTTGACAGTGCAATGACTAGCTAAAACACACAGACCTAACTTTCTACATGTTATTTTTACATGTCTGTTTATACTTCTCTTACCCCACTTATTGATTTATGACCTGATTTCCTCTCACCCTAGTTATGACCTTTGGAATCCTATTGGTTGTTCACTGTCCTAATTCATTAATGACATTAGTGCTTCTCAAGGTCATTTTAAACGTATATATGTATACAAGCTCTGTCAACTATTTTTGGACTGTTGTTTTGAGACAGTATAAAGGTCTCTTACCAAAGTCCAGTAATTTTTTCTGTGTTTGCGCGTGAGCTATGTTACTCTCATTGTTGTCATTGACGAACAATTAGGAGATATTAGCCAGCATATTAAGTTAGTATTCGCTCAGAGACTACGGAGTCTGTGTTCTGGTCATAACACCAGCAGTCAATTCACTAAGTGACTGTAACATATTCATTTACAATGAATACTATCATTTGACTAGTATCTGATTTTCCTTTGAGTTTGTCCTCCATGTACTAAATATACCACGAAACAATAAGCTTCTCAAGAACCTTTAAAGCACAGATATTCACTCAGTTTACAGAAAAAATCAAAATTTTTAAAAATTTTTGGCAGGGACAGTAAGGTAGAATAACAATCCGATACGTGGCTCTAAATGAGCTTCAAATATTTCATCCCCAACGGAGAATATCCAATAATGGAATTAAGAAGAAATAAGAGATATCTGACAGTTGGGGATCTTACGATGAACAGTAGCTCGGCGGCTATACTGTGCAATAATCTCCTTGTCTAAATAAATCTATGAACACATGTAAGTCTGTTCTCTTCCACAGCCTGGGCAGTCTGGCCACAAGTTAAGAGTGAACCGGGCGTTTTCAAGAGGCCACTGCAGACTTTTCTCAACAGCTGACTTCTATAGTTCCATAATGGAGATCAAGCGGCTAGGCGGCTAGACAGAAGAAGCATCAAGAAGCTTTGGGAACAAACCAACAGGTGTGAACCTATTGATCAACAAATATTTCGAAGAAAATTGAGATGGATCTAACACACGTCACTGAGGAGATCGTCAAATGACATCGCTCAACACTTCATCTCTAGAGTGGAATCTGAATGAGAAGTAACGAGTTGGGCTAGGATCCGAGAATGACAAAGGGGAGATCATGTGGAGAGGAGGAGATTACATCATAAAATAATAATAATGATGATAAATAATTACTTACTCAGCAATGTTAACTCAACATTTAACATCAAATCACTTTGCGTATGTTTACAAAAGAATTTAGATTGATCTAAATGTTTTCCGAAAATTGTACAATTATGCTTGTGATCACATGTAAATATTGGAGAACGTAAATCTGTAGGATCTGGTAATAATTCCATAGAATTGCCATAATTATCAATACACTTTGGAAATAAATTATACGTTATATATCTAATATTTGGATGTAATATTAAATATGGATCATCTAAAGAAAATAAATAGAAACAGAATCAAGTTTTACGATAGAGAAATAAAGACCAGATTTGCAGTATAAAATGATCTCATCATTCAATTTCACAGGTTCTCATTAGCTGCAAACCACCTGAAAATGCAATGGTTATCAATAATAACATTTCATACTTCATTGTTTGAATAGTAATAGAGAAAACATTATAAGGTGAAGACATCATCAATTTATATACTATCAAACTATGAAAAAGAAAAAATGGGCTGTGAGAGAAGACAGAAAATAGAAAAATCTAATAAACAGTGTCAACATGGCAATTCAAGAAGGTCAAAGTTCATCAAATTGAAAACTTGCTTAGTGAGCCGAGCTCACTAGTGTGTATGACTAATCAGTGAAATGAAAGTATTACGGTTACCAAGGAAGCGAGTGAGAGATTAACTACACCCTCTTTCTGTGTGCATAAGTGTGATCTGAAACGTTTGATTGCAATTGCTTCAGCGGTAAATCGTAATAGATTCTCTATCCTTTGTATGTTTAATGTTTCGAAGGATTTGGAAATCACGACAAAATAACCTGTATCCACCAGGTGTCTGGTAATTGCATTTTGTAAATATATCTGCTTCCTTTTAAGCATGAGTTTCTCGAAATATGCTCTGGAAACCGGATTGAAGCCCTTCTTTCTGTCCTTCCGATGTACTTGCTGCCGCAGGTACACGTAAATTTTTGGGAAATACATACTTGAGAAGTATTAAAATGCTTATTTTAATAAATTACAAGTAAACCACCGAAAAACCATAGGAAGACTGGCCTGGGAGAGTAAGGAACTCACTACATCACTACTTATTTCGATGGTTGTATCAGCCCTGATAGACTAATTGCTAGCGAAATGGCAGCAGAGATACAAAACAAACTCGTTTGACATCTGTTAACTTCATTCATCTCCGCTGTTGATGTGATGGCCGTCTTTCCGTCGAACGACATTTTCTGATTCATTTAGAGCTATCTTTTACCATCATCATTGATTGTCTTGACTCGTTTTAACATTATTATTGTTCATATTATTAGCATTACTACTGTGGTGAGAGCTGTCTGTTAGCCAAAATTGGTGGGCAGTAATTTACGTCAATGTCTATATCCCCAATATTGGTCGTGAGAAAAATAGGAACAAAGGCTTTGAGTAGGCGGATACAGTTAACATATAGATGATTTGACATTCAAGAAACACTCACAAAGAGATGCAAGGCTAACTTTCTGTGAGAAATAACCAATCAGAAGACTATGTTTTTCTGCTAACAATAGTCTATAATAATCTACATGAAATATATAAATATGTGTTGATTTCCTCAATAAACGATCTGTTGCCTGGCCGTTGTCTCTTGTTGATTCACTACTACTATTATTATCAATATTATTGAATTCTTAATTCTTGATATATTCAAGTCCTTTCACTTACTGATAACTAATTGTTTTATTTAAGTGATGTAATGCATTTCATCTTAATTTTATGTCACTCCCTGTATGTAAAGTATCCAGCTGAGGAGAAGTTCCACCAAAATTCGATGAATTCATTCAGTCCTGCTCGATTAACAACACTTTTGTTACTTTTTAAGAATAGAGAGAGCTGACATTGGTTAGAGAATCATTGGAAAACCCACCAGGGAGTACTGGACATCCGTTTCGTCTCAGTTTAGGACTCTTCGGCAGTACTCACTCACCGGGGTTCGAACCAAGGACCTTCTGGTTACAAGGCGAGCGAGCTCATTTACCATTAAGCCACTGGGACCCTATCCAATGGCCAGTGCATGAATTCTAACTTCTGTTAATTCACGATATAGCGCGACCACTAGCCAATGTCTTCGGCGAGTATTTGTCCTCACACCCAACCTGCTGTAACTTACTGGTCGCAACTTCCCACTGGAACCCCAGGTAACTACCTACTTGAATAGGGCAAGTCGCTGGTGAGCATCTCATTGATTGGCTTGATTTGATTCGATCGGTTACAGGAATAGAGAGAGTCACATCAAAATATACCAGTCAATCCACTTACTTACCAACAAGACTTCTCTCAGTCACAACAATTATCTTCGAGTGTCTATCAGACAGTGTACATATATACTTAAAAAACCAGAGATTATCAGATTCTTTAGTCAAAGCAGAGTATATATAAATTGTATCTTTGATGATAGGATATTTAATACCAGATATATATTCTATGTGATAGTCATCAATAGGTATCAGATTTCGAAGTGTTTCATTTCTCATTTGACATTTTACTAAACCACTCCAATGCTTATAGAGTCGATTGTTATGCGGAGAATTTTCTTCATAAACAAATTCGAGAAGATCATCTCCTGAAATAAAGAAAATAAGAGGAGGATGATGAAGAGTTGAACAAAGATGGAAGACGAATAATCAATCAGTAGACACTGAAAAATGGTCTCTACGTAAAAATGCACTTACAAATGAAATGGAAATGAACATTGTGATAGTGATTCAATTGGAATAGGCGGTTATCAAATGACAAAGTTTGAATATCAGTGTCTATCACTGATTATTAAATAGAATGAAGTCGCGCGCCAGACCCTAGAGTGGAATCCCAATGAGAAGCGACGAGTAGGTCATCAGTGCGAGGGTGATATAGAGGAGATAGTGTCAGGAGGAGATGAGAGAGTTTGGGCAATCGTGGACCTAGCTGAATAGTTCGGTGGAAAATATAACAGAGTGGTGTTTTGTTGAGGCCCTGTATTTCACATGGAACCCAGGGGAATAGTAATATAAATCTTATATTCCTTTGAACTAATGTCTACTTCAGAGGACGATGCCTTCGTTTCCCAGTCGGACTCCAAATGAGGTTCTGTTTGGTGCTCTATATCACTCAACAGTCTTCCTCATATGTGTCAGATCCATCTACATTCCCTTCGGAATATCTAGCTATTGGGTAATAGGTTCTTGGTTGGTTGATTACCAGAGATCTCCGTTACTTATCATTTCTTGCCAACTGATCGTCACTATCGAACAAGAGAAGACAGTTGTTGATAAAAGTTCGAAGCCGGTTTGAAATCCATTTAGTGGCACGACAAGTGTCTGAATCATATATATATATATATATTAAAAGTCAATCTGAGCGAAGAATATTATTTTCAATAATCTCTCTTCAGGTTCTTACAATAATAAAATATAATATTTGTTGTCGTTACAATAAAGGCCAGTTATACGGTGTATACATTTTTAACGTAGAATAACAGATTAGTTAGGCGGTGTGAAAACAAATAGTCGTATTTGTGTGACAAACGTGCTCTGGGCCGAAATCGATTACAAAATATTGTATAATGTAGGACAATGGTAGTGGTGATTAGTCATAATAGATTTGTAGATTGTTGGGTAGGAAAATTGACAAGTCAGTTCAAGGTTATAAAAGGTGTCAAGCGGATAAGTGGCTAGTACAAAGTGACCTGTATTAAACAGGAGATAGTAAGACTGCAATGAGAGGTTCATTATGAAATAACGAATATGTCAAATCAAACAGGTGAAGGCATATATTAGGGAAAACAGATAATATGACTAATAATAAGTCCAGATAGTATAAATGAAAAATTTGATAGTATTGAGGGAATGTGCGTCGGTGGCACAGTGGTTAGGACTCTCGCCGATCATGCACATGGTCCGGGGTTCGAGCCCGCACCGACGCACACCTGATATCTATGGTCGGCCTGCAAAATTTGGGCTACCGATATCCATGCTGAAAATTCCATACTTGTACCGAAAATACAGTGTGGAATCAAGCTTTAAATCAAAAAAATAATAAAAAAAAATGTTTCCATGAAGGGCATAAATTATAACGAATAATAATAAAAACCGTAATAATAATTCATAATATGGGAATATTTCACGCCATTAAATCTTATATATGTATATATATACTCAATTACTGAAGGACACAACCACAAAAGACACCTTCACTTATCTAGGGAGCATTGTCTCAACTACAGGAAGTCGGAATAGACGAGGGTGCCAAATCGAGCGAGAATCGGGAAGGCGAAAAATACATTCATCAACCTGAAATCAATCTGGAAATCTTCGTCACTCAGCCAGCATCAACAACAAAATTCGGATTTTCAATACAAACGTCAATTCAGTCAGCTCTTTTATACGGTTCAGAAATTTGGCGGGTGGGTCACAAAGAATATTTCCAACAGCCTGTTGCAGACCTTTATTAACAACTGTCTTCGCTCAATACTGAAGATCAAATGGCCGGAAAGAATCACCAACAAGGAATTATGGGAACAAACAAAGCAAGAACCAATCGCCCAAGAAATATGCAGGAGAAAGTGGAGATGGATCGGACACTCGCTCGCTGAGGAGACCGCTGGGTGATATCGCGCGCCAAGCCCTCGAGTGAAACCCGAAAGTGAAGCGGCGTGTGGGACGTCCAAGGGTGACATGGAGGCGATCGTGTGAAGAGGAGTTGAAACAGCATGGACTAACATGGATGCAGGCGAAAAGTATAGCAGAAGACAGAAGAAAATGGAGACGTGCAGTTGAAGCCCTATGTTCCACTAGGAACCCAAGGGAGCAATAATAATAATAATAAAATAATATGTATATATATAAGAACTGATGTGACATCAGTGTTAAAAATCTGACTGTCGTTCAGTATGCTGAACGCAACAGATATGCAGACTGATTTCAGGTCTGTCTTGCCTTTCCCCTCCTCCTTCTTCTTTCCTCCTTCGATGCCGCTTGTAGGTGTCACCATGCTGTTCCAGACAAATGACTTCCTTTAAACCTTGCCTAGTTTATTAGTTCACTAGTCTATTAGCTGTTCCTAAGCCTAGAAAAACACAGAAATGTTTTGTCATTCGGCTAGCGCCCCTGCGTCCGGACATCAACTCTCAATCGTTATGGAAACTTGAGTGTACATATAAAAAAATAGAGTTACTGCTTACTTCGATTATGTCTAGATATCAAACATTAAAAAAAAAACATTTTCAATGTCTTATTACTAGTCTCTAGTAATCATTCGTTTGTTGAAAGCTAACAATGAAATCTGAGATGTATGTTTTATCTTATCCAGGACTCATCATCTGGCTGGACTCACTTGCACCAGAGCAAGGGTTAATTGGTTATTAGTTTGAGACCCAAATCAATATTAATAATTTAGTGAACATTTTCAATAAATCAAAATAAAAGAATAAATGCGTGTGATATTTATTCGGAGTAAAAAGTTCGTCTATAAAGAGAAAACGTCTACATCTCTTAAAACACCTTAATCCGAACATCTTACTACTTCTTTGATTATATCATAAACTGATCCAATCAACTTGAAACAACTTTAAATAAACCCCTGACGTTTTATCTTCTTATTTATAAATAAGAATTTAGTTTACACAAGCTCTCTTCGAGTATAATCCTACAGTTCAGATTGATGAGCTGTCATCAGCTGGAGAACCACCAACATCGGTTACATCTGATTCGTCTAATTTCGGTGAACAGTAAAGATAAGCATTCAAACTTGAAAGTTTTTCTTCACAAATATAAGCAATTTAAAACAATTAGCTCCCTTTATGAATTTAGATAAAGCAATAAGAAGACGTAATTTGTCTGAATCGTATGTGATGTGTATTTGCGCAACACATTTCGAACAATCTGGTCACACACACACACACGGACTTGTCATGTGGAATCAATAAAGAGGTAAGAGGTGAGAAAATAGACAAGTTAGATAAAGTTAAAAGGATATATTGATGGTGAAAATAACAATGAAGATCACTCATTAAACCAAATAACAGAGGTAATAGTACCTCTGTCCTAACTGGTTTCAAAATAAAGTTTACCAAAGAAGGTGGTTTACTGTGATGACGAATTGTTGCTTAGAATGCATTAAGGTGGTTTGAACTTCCTAATTGCCATCTAGCGTTTCCACAAACTTTAGGATACGCCCTAAACACTTTGTATAGATAGGTTTAAAAGACATTCAAACATCAATTTCATGTGCTCTCTGTATAATATGTTTCGCAATAGAGGAGGTAGGTCTCATGTTCTCATCAATAATGGGTTCTGAGGATTCTATTTGCTGTATTTACCACTTCTAATGTACGTGTGGTCTTACATTCATAGGGAGGATTCATTGATCTCTTCAAGTAAGGGCTGGCTTCAGAGGATATTCCTAAATGGATCCAGAAGCAAACAGAATCCACAGAACCCATTAATGAAGAGAACAGGAGACCTACGTCCTCTATTGCGAAACATATTATACAGAGAGCACATGAAATCGATGTTTGAATGTCTTTTAAACCTATCTATACAAAGTGTTTAGGGCGTATCCTAAAGTTTGTGGAAACGCTAGATGGCAATTAGGAAGTTCAAACCACCTTAATGCATTCTAAGCAACAATTCGTCATCACAGTAAACCACCTTCTTTGGTAAACTTTATTTTGAAACCAGTTAGGACAGAGGTACTATTACCTCTGTTATTTGGTTTAATGAGTGAGTTCCATTGTTATTTTCGCTTTCAATATATTCTTTTAACTTGATCTAACTTGTCTGTTTTCTCACCACTTAACTCTTTATAAATATCACAGAGATATATTCCTATGACACGTTCGTGGAGTATGATCAGATTGTTCGAAATGCTTTGAGTAAATACAGCATTACACAGATGATTCAGACAAATTACGTCTTTTTATTGCTTTGTCTAAATATGAGCAAATTTAAGCTGTAAAGTGGCATAATAAGGTGAGCAACATTGAAGTTAGGCGTCGAGTTCTAGGTAAACAGGGGAAATCAATCGACGAAGTCGTGAAGTTACAAAGACTGAGATGGTTAGGACATGTGTTACTTATGCGTAGCCAAGCCATCGCCTCCCTCGACGAGCAATGTTAGCGGATATAGGGTCAGGCTGGAAAACAGCTAGCGGCGGTCAAACAAAAACTTGGCTTCACCAGTCAATGAAATCCACAACAGTTGGTCTAAGCCACGTAGGAAGGTGTAGACTTCCAGGCTGGGGTCCTCGGGACGGTAAAAATCTATGGCTGGAAACAATTGGTGACATGGCTCAAAATCGTTCTCAGTGGCGCAGATGCATCCACTCCTTGTGATTTATGATCTCTAATGAAACTGTTTTGTTTTTCTTTATTACTCTTCTTTCGTCTCACACCTCTGCTCACTGTTTCTATTATGCTTTTCTTGTACTTTCTTCTCTTGCTTCGCATGCTACACGGAGTGTGTCGACTTGAACAGCCGCACATTTGTGCAAAGTTCTATGTTGAAAACAGACAGACAGACAGTACTACCAATGTTAGAATCAAAAATATTTTTAAATATCCTTGAGAATCACAAATGGAGAATTTTTGCGTGAAAATCGGTGATATGGAACAGAATGTGGGATAAAATGCATTCAAAAAGTGAAATATTTCTTGTACTGACACTGGGAACATGGGTAGAAAGTGAGCAAAAACTGCGTTAAGTATGAAAAACCAGGTAACTAGTTAGTTGAAAACGTGGGGAAAATGTTGATATACATAAGAGGAAAGTGGGAGTTTTATGTTGCATTTTACCTGCTATCTGCCCACGTCTCATCAGATCCAAAGTGGCCACTCTCCCCATCTTTTACTCACTTTCTTTATGTGCATTTTCCGATTAGAGGACACATGTAAAGAGTAGTTGGCTTATAGGATCATCACCAAAGTTATCTCATCAACCAATATTATGGTGATCGTCATTGAAACAGCTCATAATAACAGTAAACAATTTAAGTAGTTTTGTAGATAGTGACTGTCAGTGGAATCCAGGACAGTGTACATTTCATCCTATTTGAGACTCGTCAGCTAGTGGACGCACCTGTATTCCACGGTGATTCAATGATTGTGTTCCAAATGAGGCTACAACTCAGTACTCATCGTTTAAAACAGCAAAGCGTTATCCACTGCACTACTTGGGTCATTAGTATCAGTTATTATTTAATTCAATCTTGATTTTCCTGTAGATTGATTGGACCGGAGTGTTCAGCTTATTTTAACAAGCTGGCTCCCAGTGTGGATGCTTCGACGATGTCTGAGGATTTCATTTGAAGTAATTCAGTGGATAGTGACTAGCGGTGGGATACAGCCGAACGCTAAGATCCAAATTAAACTAAATAGTGAACCCTTTGTTCAAAACAATGGTTTTATAAAGAAAATAAACCCAGTCGGAGAAACCTCTCGTTTATATGAATATAATGGGGAAAAACTTGAGATGCGTTGAGTTTAAAAATTTTTAAAAATGGGGTATTTTTTCAAATACCGAAGGTGAAATGGGAAAAAGTGGGTATTTCCTGTTGTATTATATCCACTTTTTATTTCTATCTCGTCTGATCAAAATTGGCCATTTCATCTAAGTTTTCCCCACTTTATTTGTGTGTGTGTTCTGCGTGGAAATTTGCAGTATCAATATCTTGCACCATATAAAAAATATAAATAGGTCAGTTACTAAATCTACAATTCACGCTAAGATATTCATAGAAAGTCATACTATTTATGTTTTTATATCTCATTGCACATCATCAACCAACATGGTATCTTCTCTGGAATTTATGAGTGACATGAAAAGCTTCTCGGCTCTCTGAGCTAAGATGATGTGTAGTATCTGTTCTTTGCAGTGTAATTTCTGCAACGATCTCTAAACTGCGACCAATGAAATCATGGTCCGGGGTTCGAGCCCACGCCGACGCACACCTGATATCTATGGTCGGCCTGCAAATTTCGGGCTACCGATATCCACGCTGAAAATTCCACACTTGTACCAAAAATACAGTGTAGAATTAAGCTGTAATCAAAAATAAATAAAAAATAAATGAATAAAATAAATAACTGGAAACGTTTTCAAAAAATGTGCAGTCGAAAATAATAGCATTTGACGATATCTTAGATTATTGATATTAGGTGGTTGGAGGTAATGGGAAGGAAGCCCCCACTTGAACTAGGCTTCTTTCTAGTTGGTGTTATGTTGCTGCTGCTGAGTGGTTAATAGTAGTTTTCCCCGTCGCCAAATTGTTATGTACTTGTCGCTAAATTATTGCTATGTACTGGTCGAGAATTTAATAGTTCTGACGCAAGAAAGACGAAAATCAGAAGACCACTAGATTTGCGATGATACCTCTATTTTCCAAACACAAGGAGAATGTAAAAGTGGTATCACACCAAAGTAGTAAGTAAGTCACACAAATTGTGAGGAAAATATATAAATGTGAAAAAAAAAAAATTTTTAAAAAAGGAATTTAAAGGGATCCATTTAAAAAAAATAAAGAAATTTTCAACAACACAAATAATATTTGAATATTTCCACCAACAACGGCTCAAAAAACACTTTTTTATAAAAAAAAAAGGGGAATCATTTTTAAAGGAAAGGTTAAAAAAGAAATGGCAAAAAAAGGGAGCAAACAAAAAGAGAGACCAACATACACACACACAAAAAAAATATTTTGTGGATACAAATTGGCGATCACCAGTCAGCAAGACATATCTACAACCGTGAGGGAACTAATGCGTTTCATTAGATTCAAACCCGCGTCATCCAGTGCTGCAGTCAGAGACGTTACCACTGAGCTATTCAGGCTCACGAGTGACCTCCTGTAGGACTGTATTGTATATTTTTGATTCCACACTAGTCACTAACTAGTGTAATGTGTCTAGTCCTATCTTCGGTGCAGTCGCGAGATCAGTGGTAATGTCTCTGACCCACTGCAGCACTAGGTAACGTGGATTCGAATCTCAGAAGGCGCATAAGTTCCTTCAGGTTTTCAGATACGCCTTGCTGACTAGTGAGTGTCAACTAGCTCAAAACCTAGGTTAAGCAAGGCTTCCTGTCGATTGCCTTCAACCATCTAATACTAACAGTTCACAGTGCACCGTGGTGGTGAGCTACTACCTAGCATGGTGGCCCACATTGCAAGCATGACTGATAGAATTCAGGACTAGACACATTACCCTAGTTACTGACTAGTTTGCAATCAAAAGTGTAATGTTTCTATTCCTTTATTTGGTACAGACTGTTCTCCATCATTCTTTACATCCTATGAATTGTTCTATATATGACATTAGTTTTCTTTCCTACTTCATATTGAACTGTGACCATAACCATAAACAATTTAGTTGCATTTCATATTATTATTATTATTTGTTATATTCACACCCATGATTCAATTCCCTCACCGGATATAACTTCTTAAAATCCGTAAACATATGATTGTACAGCTTCATAATGAATTCGTTGAAAACAGTCTCCTCACTGAATCACTTGTTTCGGTTTTGTGAATTCTGTCAGTCAAGTTTGGTCAGTGTTAATCTCTGTGACGCACTACAGCAATCGGTGGCGTCACCAGTTTAAATCTAATAAGGGAAACATGAATTCCTTCAGTGGTTGTAGATACGAATTGCTGACCAACTAGTGAGTGCCAAACAGCACGAAACCTAAGTCAGGTAAGGCTTCCTACTGATTGCTTTCAACCATCTAATATCAACAATTCAAAGTGTACAGTGATGATGAGCCATGCCATCTAGTAGCATGGTAGCCACATTGCAACCTTGACTGATGAATAGAATTCAGTCTTTACTGAACAAAGGATTAGACACATTACACTACTTACGAACTAATATGCAATCAAAGACATCTTAGAAAAAATTAAAACAAAAGCGAAAGGCAGATGAGGTTTCTTTTCTGACTTGAAATTCAAACAGCTCTCAAAGATTGTCTTGCTTATTATGAATTGTTAACACACATAGAATGTAGTAGATTGTATCATACCTTCATAAATCATAATTATGAAGTACTTAGAAGTTAACTGGTCAATGATGACTAGCAGTGGAATCCAGGATAACGCGCATTTCGTCCTACTTGGGACTCGTCAGCTAGTGGATACACCTGCATTCCGCAATGAGTTATGATTTTCCTACCAAGGCTTGAACCTAGTGCCTACAGTTTCAAATGCAAAAGCGTTATCCACAAGAAGCCAATATGTCGATCTGAGACCGAGCATTTCAGTCCAATTGGTAGACGGGAAAATCTAAAATGGATTTAAGTATGAAGATAGGACCTCAGGTGAACATATAGAAAACAGAGTTGATGAAGATTCCTGGGCAACATCAACAGCAAAAACAACAACAGACAACAATCAGTGTAAATGGGAGGAACCTGAAAGAAACAACCTCCTTTACCTACCGACCTGGGGGAGCATCATTTCAACTACAGGCGGACGGAAGTGACGAGGATATCAAGGCAAGGATCCGTAAGGCAAGACAAGCTTTCATTAATCTCAAGTCTGTATGGAGGTCAACAGTACTCAGCATGAAAATGAAAATAAGATCCGGATTTTCAACTCCAATGTGTAGTCAGTGCTACTGTAACAAGAGAAGACAAGGGCCGGCAACAGATCGTTTTATTACGGGAATCAGCACGTATTTATATACATTTCTTGTACATTATTATGGCTTATTCAAGTAGACAAACGCAGTCTTCTGATTGGTTGTTTTCGGGTTTCTCGGAAAGTGAGGCCATCTATCTGCGAATTTTATTTACCCATGTTAAGTCTGCTGTGACTGGTTGTTGAATCAGCCTTGTTCATATTTTCTCACGGCCAATATTAGCGACATAGACATTGACGTAAATTAATGCTTACCAATCGGCTAGCAGCCTGCTCTCACCACACTGCTATACGGATCAGAGACTTAGCCAGTGCGTCATAAAGAGCATCTCAAACAAACTTCAAACCTTCATTAACAGTTGTCTTCGCTCAGTACTCAAGATCAGATGGCCGGCCAGAAGAGATCAGCAACAGGGGTTTCTGGGAGCGAATCAATCAGGAACCGATTGTGAAACAAATAGGCAGGAAGAAATGATGATGTATTGGCTGGTCACACTCTGAGGCAACCATCAGGTGGTGACATCACTAGACAAGCCATTACTCGAGTGGAACCCGAAAGAGGAACGGCGAGTTGGTCGTCAGTGCAAGGGTGACTTGGATTAGGTCGTGTGAAGAGCAGATGAAAGCGTGTGGGCAGACTTGGAGCGGGGTGAAAACGTTGGCAGAAAACCGAACGCAGTAAAGACATGTGGCTGAAGCCTATGTTCCTCTGGGAATTAAAGCAAATAATAATATACTTACCTGTAAACGAACATATCTGTTCAGCATCGGAGACAAAAGACATATCATTCGATAAAAATATACATACATATTGTGAACATTCATCATTTTCTCTTTTATATCTATGAATCAGTTGATTACTATTATACAGAGCAAATAATCTTCGCTTTCCTATTACAAAAGTACATTTGATTTGATATTGATGAAATACTGAAATGGGTAATACTTCCACTTTCATTGATTGATTATAGTTGTGTATTGATCCATAAGTGAATTTATTAGATATTTTAAATCCAGGAAAAGCTAAATAATAAGGCATTTTAAGAAAAAAAAACTACCATAGTACATTTTAATGAATTTGAAAATAGCTCAAGTGAAAGATAAGCTACCTAGCTGTGCCCCTTCCATGTGTATCTATAAATTTAGTTGCTTCTGTGGAGAAAGCCATATAGGCCGAACAACTAGACAGCTTAACAAACGCATTAATGAGCATCTTCCTTCATGGTTCGCAAAAGGTCAAATAAAATCCAGAAGTTCTATTTTGGCTCATTTGGTTGATAGCGGTCACCAAGTGGACAAAAATAGTGCCTTCAAAGTTATCTATCGCATTCCATCGAGTCTTTCGAACGGAATCAGAACCCGTCTTTTACACTTAGCTGAAGCTATGGGAATTTGAGAGAACAATCCTAGTCTTTGTATACAAAAGAAATTTGTTCTACCTTTGTCTCTCCCTTGGCCTAGGTGAATTCTATTCAAAACCCTCCCACCCTCTCTTATCATCCCTCTCCTTCGTATTTTTATGATATTTATTTAAACTCTGATTATCGTTCCATTTGATTTGACCTAATTTTATTATTTATTGAATTGTCTACATATATGCATATACTAACTTTGTTATTCTTATCACCTATATAAGCCTTATTAACAATATTTTGTTATTATTATAATCATCGCTATTAACTTCGTTCAAAACATTTACCACATTATTATTACTATTATTATTATGTTATTTATTTGATCCACAAAATCACCGTCATTGGTTAAAATTTATATATATAAGTCTATGTAAATTAGAGTAAAGCCTGAAGAAGATCTAATTGAAAACAATATTGAATTTGAAAATAATACAAGAAACAGAAATTAGGTGTGTCTTTGATTTCTTTATATTCTCTGATTTGAATGGTTCAATAGCCAAGCCTTCTTAGCTTTTCTCAACAAAATCATTAACTCCATGCTTATTTCATCCTGAAACAATAATTCATTTAAAAGTCATGTATTAAAAAAAACAGGGAATACTGGACAGGTGTTTCATCAGACTAGTTTCGAACTCTTCAACAGTACCAATCCACTAGATTTCGAACTCAAGAACTTCCGTTTAAAAGGCGGGCTCATAGACTATTGAATCATTGAGACCCAGTCCAATAACCTGTGAGAAGTCGTAACTAGCGGATGCATCAACTCAGTTAAGAGATCATTTACTCGCTTATAATATTATTTATTTTGTTTTTTATTACAGCTTGATTCCACACTGTATTTTTGGAACAAGTATAGAATTTTCAGCATGGATATCGGTAGCCCAAATTTGCAGGCCGACCATAGATATTTATACTCAAATTTCTAACCGTTTCTTCCTTTGTTCCATTGAGTACTACGTAATTTACAACTTATAAATTAGTGATGAATTGAGCTATTAATCGCGACCGAAAGCTGCTACCTTGACGCGGTGGTCGGGCTTGAACACCGCAATGACCTAATCAAGCTATACTGGCTGAGACTTATGTCTCTTGAGGTTCTACCATGCCAGGCAGGTTGTTTGGATAGCGGTTAAACAAAAAGCAGCTACCCCATCCAATACCATGATTCAAACAAATTCACAAAATTTCATGCCGGATAGGCCGTGGCTCGGATTAACAACGACCACGCTTCCTGCTGTCGTGTCACAGGGCAGGAGTGATAAGTATGCTACTGAGGCACACCAAACAAAAGAGAACGAACAAAAACCAGCCGCGTGTGACCGACCTCAAGCAGTTGTCCCCTGGGCTCTGCGGTCACGCAACCAACTTCCACGGTGTGGGCAGCCGGGAAGTAACAAACGCCCTCACAATCCGAAATTAATCGCGGTCTTCCATTTGTCAATACTGGCTAGCAGTTGCGATATATTTATGTATATATTTCAGCGCAATATAATCAGTTGACCAAAAAATACGAAATTAACTCTAATAATGAATAGGACATATGATAAAACCTTATTATATCCATTTGAACTAGTAAAGCTTGAAAAATCACAAGTCATAGTTCGTCTACACGCTAAATAATCAGGTAACAAAATTGATTTTGTTAAATGTTGAAATAATCCAGAAAAAGCATTTCAGAAATCATAAAGAACGTCTAATATCAGAAGCACTTCATATCAAGTGGAATCCAAATTTTCTGAATAAGAATGATGGACTTAAAAAGCATTTGACGTGGGTACAATAGCCATCACCACCATGAAATGACAAACTCAACACGAATGTGATAAGTGATTTCAATATAGTAAACACACACTGCTTTTATAATTTTATACGCTTATCAAATCCAGCAATCCACACATGATTTTGTCATCTTCATACGAGTTTGATCACGGATTGATATCAGTTAAAGAACCATTGAAAACCAGAGTTGGAGTACTGACAGGTGTTTTACCAGCCTAGTTTGGAAATCATCGGCAGTACGCACCCACCGCCAAATTTCGAACCAAACCTTCCGGTTACAAGGCAAGTTCGTATACCATTCAGCCACTTGGACCCGATTTAGTGGCCAATTTGACAACGCAAAAATTATCTCATACTGAGGAAGGATGATTAAGTTGTTATATATAAGCTGAGTGGATTTTGTAAATTCTGGTTTAATAATATTTTGATGAAGGTATTAGTAGTATCATCAGATAATGAAACGTCAGTAAAAACGATATATTTTTGCTTTTCATTCATATACCTAATGCCGAAATTTTTCAAACTTATAAAAACAACTTGCTTTGGACATACATAACCTTCTTATTTCTCTAATCTTTGAACAACAAATCTTGGTCACGGAATCCTTCTTAGTTATTTTGACCTTTATCACATGAAGTATATCTATAAAACCTGTAAATATATTCATTAGAGACCTGCAGAAAGTAATTCGCAGTGGGAATTGTTTGCCGTCGACGCCTCTGACTACAGAAAATGAGGAAGCCAGTTCAAATCTCCAAGTTAATATGAATTCCTACACGGTGGCATATACGCTCTGTTGAAGAGTCCCAATGAAAGCGCGAAATCTAGGGCCAAGGACTTCTTCTTAATTATTTTCAGCTATCTAACACACCTCATATTTCCTAATTTCATTAGAATACTTGTATTACTGCGTGAAATAAACGGGTTTTCTTTTCTACCCCTGTTACAAATTAGTAAATCAACACTAAACACCATACTGATGTGTGTCAATGTGTTTTGACGTACTTTTATAAAACGAAAGAGAGTATAAATAAACGTTGTACTACTAATACTATTCAGTAGTATACACCTTTGGCTGTACTAAAGATATTAGTTCATAATATCGTTTAGCTACAAGTGGTATAGGTTGCATCAAGATATGAAGTCTCCGTAGTAGTGTAGTTGTTACTTTTGGGTGGGTTGAGTTAGGACATTAGCCTCAAACCCAACATTCCCAGATAGGTGCTATGTATAGTACTGCATCAACCAGAAATCAGACTTGGATTGCCCTGATGCCTGATGGGTAATATACCAATGAAACACTGACTCACACACACACAACTGTAAATGAACTTTGACACCTTATTCAATCGAACAACCACAAGAAAATAAGAAACTCAAGTTTACAGAAAACCAACCCATACAGATCAAATACTCAGTGACCAACGGCAACAACCCAATAAAACACGAAATGGGTTGCATAAAAAATTATTCAACAGAGCTAGAACTCATTGCATCACTCTTACTTTAAGGAAAATTAAAGAAAAATATCTCGTGGATGTTTCCAAAATCATGGATATCCAAGAAACTTCATCAAAAGACATATACCCCCAAGCCAAACAACCATGTCAAAGGCCTCCAAGGAGAACACAAAGAGAAAGTCTCAGAAATCAATGCAACCCTCTGCAATCCTTTACGAATTGATGTTACACTTCGCTCAGCTGGCTCTGTGTCAAACCAAATACTCAGTAGCGAGAGAGGATAGAAAATTGAAACGACTGTGAAAAACACTAGATGTCCAAAGTGGACGCCTTCTTCGTTTTCGCATCCATGATCTTAAACTAACCGTCATAAGACATGATATCTATTCCTTCATACCACTGCACATAGACAACCGCGGATATCAATTCGATTGGGACAATGTTCACATATTATACAGAGGAGACACCAAGAACGTCAGAGAATTTTTAGAAGCCTGGTATTCCAGAGAATCGGTACATAAGCAAAAAAATGTAATGCACAAAAAGTCAAACTTCAGGTTAAGGAAACAATCAATACTAATACAGGTAGAGTAGTAGGTGTGAAAAAAAAGATAAAAGTAACCAATCACGTTCAAGGTTACCAACTGGAAGAGATGACTAAAAGACCCGTGGAGAAATTGAAGTATTCTATTGAAGATGTTGCCTAGTAATTAGGGCAATACAAAGCTTTACAAGTAGACCACCAGCTCACAGAACAAAACTACATCAAAATCATCCACCTGGACAAAAATACCTTGTAGTGAAAAGAAAATTTCAAACATGCAATAACCAGTTGGTAGGTAAAAATTTCTCTAAAGAAAATGTTACTATTTAGACGACGTAATATTTTTGCTTACCAATAGTTTTGATGACAAAGCACTTTTTTATTACACCGGATAATGTTTTCAGCATGCAACAGTATAAACCAATTGTACAAGGATTTGAAGTATTGACTTTTATTCCTTTGAGCTTTCCTCGAATTGGTTGAAATTGTTTTGTTCCACTGATATATTTCATCCATGTCTGAGTAGTTTTCGTAATTAGCCGGGTATTAGTAGTAGTAGTATTACTACTGTAATTATGTAGATGATTATTTAGACTAGCTGTACATGTATAAACTGTAGTCATCATTTCATTTGACCAAACAATCATACGACTCGGCGTAATCTTTAATTCTGTCATAGCTAAAAACATAAAATTGAAAAAAGAAATAAGTAAGTCATTTTATTCCTGTGTGATTCAAGGGTTTTTCAAGAGTTAGTGTTTGTATGGATTTGATTTGAGTTTCAAGTTTGATCAGGGATCGATATCAGTTAGAGAATCCCCACTGGAAAACCAGTAGAAATAATTTGGACGCGTAGTTTGACTCCTAGTTTAGAAATAGGGAGTGAAGCGGTACAGCACCTTGACTGCTTCACTTATTTGGGAAGATAAGTCGGTCAGCCCCAACGGGTTGATCTCTGACGAAATCTCACCACGGATAGAGAGGGCTAGTTTCGCATATGCTAGTTTACGCCGTCTCTGGTGTAGACGTGATATCCGGCTGGCTATCGACCAAAGGGCGTGTGTACTGCTCATCAGTCCGCTCCGTCCTCCTTTATGGCTGTGAGACCTGGCCATTGGACAGGAAGACGAAAGATTAACTGTTTTTGATCATAGGTGCCTAGTCTCTACCTCCCGTGTAAAGTGGTATAATAAGGTGAGCAATATTGAGGTAAGGCATAGGTCCAGTGCTAGGTAAGTGGGAGAGGAAATCAATCGACGAGGTTGCCAAGTTACATCAACTGAGATGGCTAGGACATGTGTTACGTATGGCTAGTCATCGCCTTCCTCGGCAATAGGCAATGTTAGCTGACTTAGGGTCAGGATGGAAAAGAGCCAGTGGTGGTCAAACCAAAACATGGCACCAGTCAATGAAATCTACAACAGTTAGTCAAAGCCACGTAGGAATATGTAGACTTCTAGGCTGGTTGGGGTCCTCGGGACTGGAAAAACCAGTGGTTGGGAACAGTTGGTGATATGGCTCAAAATCGTTCTCAATGGCTGGCGCAGATGTATCCACTCCTTGTGACTAATTATTTCCAATGAAACTTTGTTGTTCTTCGTTATTACTATTCCTTTGTCTCACACCTCTGTTTACTGTCTGTATTATGCATTTCTTCTACATTCTTCTCTTTTTTGTGTGCTACATGGAGGGAGTGTGGTGACTTGAACTGCCCCACATTGGTGCAAAGTTCTATGTCGAAAACAGACGGACAGGCAAAAGAAATAATTAAACAGTCAATACAGGATGAATGGACACTCAAAATGCAATCGGAAAGCCAAAATTTTCCTCATTCAATCACTTAAGTTCTTTCTGGGTATTTCCCTTGTGATTCGAACTTTAACAGAGCAATTCTGGAGTGAATCAACTACCCTGTACTTTATATAATTCGACTATGTACTCATCCAATGATTAGTATAATGACAATTAATAATGATATTAAGTAATACAGAATTGTAGTGAGAGCTGTCTGCTAACCAAAATTTTAGACAGCAATTTACGTCAATGTTTACGTCCCAAATCTTGGTCATCAGAAAAAAATAAAGAAGAACAAAGACTAACTCAACAACCAATCACAGCAGACTTTGCGTGGGTGGATATGATTCTTAGATTTATGGTCTGACCTTCAAAGAAAGGGGCAGAAAGAAGTGGTAGAATAACCTTTAGCAGGAAAACAACCAATCAGAAGACATTACCTCTAGGTTAACAATAACGCTAATAATAATGTGCATAAAAATCTATAAATACCACTTGATTTTCTGAATAAACCATCTGTTGCCTGGCCCTTCTCTTCTGTCGTTACTGCGTAATACTATGAGACTTTGTCAAATACATTTCTTTCGAAAGAAACGGTTGCCCACTTAAATCACTGAACTACCTAAACTTTCTATCCATCATAAATGCATCGTTTTCATACTCCAATTCAAATTATTTTAATTACCTGATTACCACAAAGAGTTTCAATTGCTACTGGTGCACAATTTCAAATAAGTTACTACCTAATGCCAGGAGTTTTCCAGTGTGCAGGAAAGTGAGAAGACGTTGTGCCGTGGCGATTGGAGCTTATACTTTGGAGAGATCAGCATTGCTTCAGAGGATGTATTCTCGGTTATTCTATTATTTAAAGATTCTACCCACAAGGGATGCAAGTAGGAGACGAAGGATTATGGGTAGTTGTGGACCCAGTCAAAGAGGAGAGCAAAAAATAGAACTAAGTGTTGTTGAAACCTTAAGTTTTAAGTGAAACCCAAATGTTAAATACCTTGCAATGGAACTCGCTGAAAAATATGTCATTATTTTGCAGAATAAAGCTATTATTATTATTAATAATCTGGGATTACTTTAACGTTCTTTGATAATACACTTATTGAACTTACGTAGAACAGTTATATTCACATATTTTGGCGCAATCTCTGCATGATTCAATACAAAACATTTTGCTGTATATTTACCCACAGATAGTTTTGTGATACTATTATTAGTATTATTAGTAGCATTATGATTGTCCCTCATTGAAATCAACCAATTATTATGTACAATGTATGAAAGAGATTGATCCTTGTCTTGTGATGTGATCTCCCAGATAGGCGTATAATCTACAACTTGGTGAACATCTTTCGGATTGAATAGACAACCAATCTTCCATAATTGATTCACTTCAAAGTAATATTCAGTTTCATTTGGTGTAATTGATAATTTAATGTCATCTGAAATAATAATAATAATAATGAAGTCAAATATAAACAAAAATAAATACAAAATGAGAGTTGATGATATTAGTTAGTTGGAGGCAATCTGCCACAGGAAGCCTTGGACACCGCCTAGGTTTCGTGCTAGTTGACATTCACCAGTCAGAAATGCGTATCTGTAACCATGAAGGAATTCATATCCCTTCTGAAATTCGAACCCGCGTCACCCAGTGCCGCCTGGAGTCAAAGACGTTACCACTGAGCTATTTGGGCTAGCGATCGACCTCCTGTAGGACTGTAGTGGGTATTTTGATTGGACACTAGTAATTAGTGTGACTAGTCCAGTCCTTTCAAGATTGCAGATACGCCATACTGACGAGTGCCAACTAGCACGAAACCTAGGTGGTGTCCAAGACTTCCTGCCGCCGATTGCCTCCAACCATCTTGTATCGTCAAATCAATGTACACCGTGATGGCGAACTACCTAGAATGGTGGCCACATTGCAAACCTGACTGACCGATAGAATTCAGTCTGCACCAAAGAAAGGACTAGACATGTCACACTAGTTACTAGTGTCCAAACAAAGCAGAATGGGAGTTTTAATAGTAGAAATAACTTAGATATCTTCGATTCATAGTCACACGGGATATTAGACAAATAGTAAGTGATAGCTTTTGTACAAGTGACCTAGTTGCCTAATGAATAAGACCCTTGGCGCTTGAGGTAAAAAGGTGCTGAATTTGATTCTTAGTGAAAACACCCCCCACCGCCCATTGTGAATGCGTAGTACCGATGAAGAGTCCCAAACTATGACGCATCGGTGGCACAGTGGTTAGGATGCTCGCCCACCGCGCACATGGTGCGGGGTTCGATTTCCTGCCAACGCATATCTGATATCAATGGTTGGCCTGCAAAATCTGGGCTACCGATGTCGCATGCTCAAAATTTCATACTTGTACCAAAAACAGTGTGGAATCAAGCTGTAATCAAAAAGAAGAATGTATAACCTCTTCATCTCAATTGATTACATAACATTGTCATGCAACGCCTAGAAGATGGTAGTCTCCAGAAGTCAATTAACAGAATGCCTACATGGAATGGATAATACATACATTTTTATAACTTCTCTCCAAAGAGCTTTAATAGAACACTAGTCAAAGCCCTGTACTATAGAGCTAGCAGAATATGTTCTACAGACAAATTCAGCGTAAATTTCTGATTCTCAAAAGAGTATTGAAGAACAGTGGTTACCCTCAGATGTTCATTAACAAGTATGGAAGATATCAAGGCTCAAACATCAAACAAATTACAGTCAATAAAATACCTGTCTTTATTCAACTCGATTTTAAAGGTGAAAATATTGCAGCGATGGTTAACAGAAGACTGAGTAACTCACTAGCCAGAGCCTATTCTGCAGCTAGGTGATTCGGTTCCCGTCTATCCGCCAACATGCTCTTTGGTCCAGTCCAAATCGACAAACACCTTATCACGTTAACTCGAACTGTGTATACAAATTTACGTGTATCTGAGAGAATAGTTATACTGGGAGAACGGAAAGAAAAGCACAGCTTCGATTTTCTGAACATGTACCGAAAAGCCTATCATCAACTTCTCTCCTTTTTTCCTGACTGTGCAACTCAATAGCTATTAATTTCGCATGTTTGTATTTTTGACCTCCTTCATAAGTTGTTATGCAAGTGAAACTGCTGAAGATTGTTTATTAACATGTGTTTCTCTGTTAACGAAACTCTTGTGGACCTTGCAAGTATGACAAAATTCTTTGTACATTTACATAATACACTTTTAGGTTGTAAGCAGCTGATGAGAATCTGACGACCAAAATAAATGATGACCTCATATTATTATTCTGCACAAACATTTGTTGTTTTTGCTTTGTTTAAATTCATAAACGGGAATAAATGTATGAAGTAACTTGCGAAAAAATAGCTTGATTTTCATTTACTGATGTTATGTACTGGTGAGTGATTAGTAGAGTTTTCCCCGTCGCCAATTATTTTATGTACTTGTCGAGTAGTTATTAGTCTTGACGCGGAAAGAGGGAAATCAGAAGACCACCAGGTTTACGATGACACTTGTATTTTCCAGACAAAGAATATAAATGTCACACAAGAGTGTCAGTGAAATGGTACGTAGTGTACGAAACGTGGGAACAAGTATACACTATGAAAGTATATATGAAAATGACTAGTACACATGAGCCAATAAGTAGACAGTCTTAACATGATTGGTTGTAATGTCATGTGACAACAAGGTCATACATGTTTATTTAGTTAGTGGACAGACAAAAGCATATTGTCAGTTATATAATGGAATATCGATCCATATACACATAGCAAAATATAATAGACTGTCAAAAACAAAACACACATCATGTGGATACATATCAACTGATATTGTCAATAATGTTATCAGCGGGGACTCTGGTATATATGCTTCCGTAAATGAATGTGTTTAGATAAGAAGACACATATTGCCAATATGGAATCAAAGATAAACTGGCTATTAACTCAAAGTGTTGCATTTGCTGTTCGCATATTAAACAGAAGTTAACAAGGAGGAAGATAAACAGTACACATGAAGGACTTACTTTTATTTAAAACGCGGATAAATCAGCTCTCCCTTGATAGACTGTTTGTCCCACAACCTAAATTTCTCTAACTATTTAGTATACATTTAAATTTTGCTAGTATTAGAAACTCTCTATAGTTGGTTTGTAAGGGTTAGTTTTGTTTTCACGAATTGATCACAGATTGATTTCAGTTAGAGAACCATCGAAAACCAGCCAAGGAGTACTGGAAATCGGCAGTATACACCTACTGGGATTCAAACCCAGCACCTATCAGATACAAGGCAAGCTTCTATGCCATTCAGCCATCTGGGACCCGATCCAATGACCAGCTCATGAATTGTAACTTCTACCATCTCGTGATTTAGCGCGATCCAACCAATGTCATCAGTGGGACATCCATCCTTACACGTGATATCTGGATGGACCTCACCGGTTAGAATTTCCTTTTTAGCATTGTTTTATCAATGCGACTAAAACTGATGATTTAGAGAAATCTGATTTAAGTGATGGTTTTGTAGCTGTTTCACGAAACAGCTGTCCAGTACTCCCAGCTGGTTTTCCAATGGTTCTCTAACTAATGTCAGCTCATGATGAAATCCTGAAAATCTGATTACTTTCAAGTTTGACCACGAACCAATAAACAGTTAGAGAATCACTGAAGACCAGTGAGTACTGGAAAGCTGTCTCATCAGCCTATTTTGGGACTCATCGCCAGTACACAACCCCCTCACCCAACTGCCAGGTTCCGAACCCACAACCTTCCGGTTACAAAGTGAGCTCATTGACCATTCAGTAAACTGGCACCCAACCCCTCAATCGCCAGCCCGTGAATTCCAATTTCTACCACTTCACGATGTAGCCCGACTGGCACTAGCCAATGTCATCGTTGGCGAGTATTTGTCCTCACACTCGACCTGCTGTACCCTACTGCTTTATGACTTCTCATTAGAACCCAGGTAACTTATTTCTAATGAAAGAGGAACTATCTTCATCTACTTAAGACATCCTACTTATTATAGTCACAAGTAACAAAACAAAAAAACTTGATGAATCGGAATTACGAATTCACTTACTAACAATAATTCCATAGATTATTTTAGAAATATGAAATGTAGACTGGATTGTCATTGAACATTGCATTCGTGTAATTTTATTCAATGGCCAAACACCAACAGCAGAATTGCTTTTCATAGTAAATTGATATGCTTCACCATCCATATAGCTCATTTTGATGTCCACGCCATGTGTACTAAAATTTCTAGACTGACAGTGAATTACAGCTGATTGCATATTTTTAGCATAGAATAAATTTTTCTCGTTTACCTCAATGCTGTATAAATCTGTACAAAATAGTACATATGATAATAATTAAGTTAGTAGTGCATCTATAAAAGCTGTCGTTGATGTAAAGGGCAAGAAAAGATCATACTAGTACGAGTGTAACGGTATAAGATCAGAGAACAACTTGCTCTTTGGTGAAATCAAAAATCGACGGATATCCTTCTCATGTTAACTCCAGTTGTGTATAAAAATTTTCATGTATCTGCGGGAGCAGTTATATTGGAAGAACAGAAGGTAGAAGAGCATATCTACGATCTTTCTGAATGTGTACCAAAAAGCTTATGTCTAAAGGGAACAAATGCTTTGAACAGTGCCATCACCAGGCATCTTCTTGACACGGGTCATAAGGTGGACGTTGCAAGATCGTTCAAAATTATCAATAGGCAAAAGAGTTCAATTCTCCTCAATTTAGTTTGCTGAAGCCATCTCCTTTAAGCGCCTGAAACCCGATTTATGCGTTCAGAAAGATGCGGTTATCAGTCCTTCCTTGCCCTGGTAACTGGATATTTTCACTTCTTTTTCATCTGATTACGTCATGTCAAAAGTTTCTATCGTGTATGATAATTATTGTTGGGGATAGTGTTCAATATTATATATATATATATTCTTCTTTCTTTTTTCTTCACGTTCCCAGTGGAACATAGGGTTTCAAGCTAGTGGCTTGAAGTTTCTGTAGCAGTGTTTATTTCATAGGATGGGGTTGCTAGCCTCATGCCCAACCCTTCCTCTTTACCAGCATTAATTCTGACTTAGCGAGGTAAAGGAGTGCGTCGGCCGGGATTGAACCCTGGACCATATGCATGGTCGGTGAGCGTCCTAACCGCTATGCCACCGACGCATATATATATATATATATATATATATATATAATGACTTTGGCCTGTAAGCAGCTGATAAGAAGCCAACGAAATAACGATGATGGTACCATTTATCCTGCAAAAGCTGTTGTTCTTGCTAATGCACCTTTATTAGAAGAAACACATCATATTGGAATCCGAATGGGAAACGACAATTCGGTTGGCCGATGGTGACATTGAGGAGATCGTGTGAAGAGAAGATGAGAGACTATGGGCAATCGCAGGCCCAGCTGAAGAGGACGGCAGAAAACAGAACAAAAAGGAAACGTGCTGTTGAAACCCTGTGTTCAACTCAGTACCCTTGGGAACAGTAATATACATAATAATACATCTTATTTATGCATTTTTAACCACATTAAAATTCGACCAATAGATTATTCTGACTGGTCGATGATTGGCTTAGGATTAAAAAACGAGACTCAACTATGTCCAAAGAGGTTACTTCATGTCTACTTCGTAAATTAGATTCAAATTTCAGGAACGCGCACTTCCACCTCTGCAGTCATTGACTTTAAGTGTTGATTTCAGTTTTGGCCGCTTCCTATGAATCGGTATCTTTATACTACTTACAAATCGTGCCAGTAGTACAGTTTAAGGATCTGAACAACTAGTTTAGTGACTATAAACAATAAGTCAGTTTTGATATTATTTGACTGATAATGACTAGCAATGGAATCTAGGATAACAATTCCGTCTTGTGTGTGACCTACTTGTGCCTGTGTGTATGTTCTATGCCTAATCCTCAGTAGTGGTACTGACTGAAATCAATTAGTTAAATTGACATGTGGTGGCCAGGTAAAGTGACTCGCCATTGTAGTGTACTTCGAATGGATATTAGGCCAGTGAGCGTGAAACCTAGGTCCAAGACCTTCTATGGATTGCCTCTAATCACTTAACGTGTTTTTTGGTAGCCTACAACTGATTTCACAAAGAAAACCTAAATTTATTCAATGGTTGGGTAACGTCTGTTAATTTATGAAGATAATTCAACTTCATTGACTCCATAGTTATTCTGAAAGACAAAAATCAAGTCTAAGTTATTGCTAAATTAGAACTGAAAACTCATATGAAGGGTTGGTCAGATGTATCAACTTCGGATATGACATGTAGAACTTCATCACTTTAAACTGTCATGTTCCCCACCATCACAAAAACAACCAGTGACTGATGCATCAAATATAATGACAAGATACAGATTATTTTTCAAGACTATCACTTTGAATTCCGCATCAGGTGATCTGATTTGACCAAAACATTTAGCCTCAAGAGATGGCTCTACTGATCTAGATGCTCAATGGATAACGTTTCGACGTTTGAAGGAATGGGTGCTGGGTTGTACTGGATATACGAACACTTGTTAAGTGTGCAATTACATCCTGCTATTGTATCCCAAATAGGAAGAAGCGCGCACCATTGGTTCAGCTATAAGCCATCATCAATCAAACTGCATCAGATTGGAGAGCATACTGTCAAGTGACTACTTGTCACATTTTCGTAGCTGTTAATTTTGATGAACATTGAGTCGTGTGTCTGCTCCAACTAGTCACTATTCGGCAGGAGACAAGAAGGGTAGAGTAGCTTAATCATGTACTGGTTGGCAGACGACTGGAGAAATACCAGCAGAAGCATTATTGTACATTATACTGACGTTTTTATATACAGACTTTGCTAACAGTAACTTGTAATTCTAGGCAAAGTTAAACTTCAGGACCACTAACTACAACCAGTCAGCGAATGACCTCGAACGCACCAATCACATGAAGAAGGCATTTTTGTGTATGGAATATATTTATGAACATATTTATGAAATAATGCACAAAAACTGTTTATTTTTATTTTTTTCCTTCACGTTCCCAGTGGAACATAGGGCTTCAAGCTAGTGGCTTGAAGTTTCTGTAGCAGTGTTTATTTTTTTTACAGGATGGGGTTGCTAGCCTCATGCCCAACCTTCCATCTTTGCCAGTCCTAATACTGGCTTAGCGAGGTAAAGAAGTGCGTCTGTTAGCTGTATATCGAACCCCGGACCATATGGATGGTCGGTGAGCGTCCTAATAGCTGTGCAATAGCATAAAAGCTGTAGAAAAGTGTTACAGAGGATACCTTCCTCTCACATGTGATAAAAATAACCCTCAGTTTTAGGTTGGAGTATCAATAGAGTATAATTCTATTGTGGGTAAATTTTATTTTATGAAGTCTCATAGTGTTATACAGTAATATTTACTGAGCAATAAACTGTGCTGGAAATGTCATCAGTAATTATTACTGTATAACACTATGTGACTTTATCAAAATAAATTTTACCCACAAATTCTTTTATCAACAAAGTAGTTTAACCACATTCTACGCATTGAAATATTTAGATTTTCTGACTCTAGTCTCTCCTGAACCTAACCCTAACGCGAAAATATCCCTAAACTAACTACAATCTAACTCGAACCAACCCTAATATCGCCTTTATTAGGTTAATCTAACCCTAACTTGTCCTTGGCTTAAAGTGCAACTTGCCAGAAATCCCATTTATTGGCATAACACTTCGATGAGCGTATTTTATTGATGATGATAACATTATTTGCCAGGTTTCACTAACTTGCCTAGTGAGCGTCTCAAGGTCATTGTTGCGTTCGCACTCCATTGATGGTTGTTATTGGTGGTTAAAGTTTAACTTGGTCTAATTCTGTTTCATTATGGTTGGAAGAATAAACAATCGCATTACCCTACGAAAGACTTCGAAGTGATGCAAGGCTGTCTACTATCGCCAATGATCTTCCTGATTGCAGTAGATTGGATAATGCGACAGACAACGGGCAATGAGGAAACAGGCATAAAATAGACCCACACGAAAAACCTGGAGAATCTGGACTTCGCCGATGATATATGTCTGATTTCCCACAAACTGGAAGATATGTAAGTGAAAAGCAACAAGCTGGGAGAAGAAGCATCTAAGGAAGACAGGACTTCAGGTGAACACAGATAAAACAGAGGTGATGAAGATCCCGGGCCAACACCAACAGCAACAGACAACAATCAGCATAAATGGGAGGAACCTGAAAGAAACAACCTCCTTCACCTACCTACTTGGGAAACATCGTTTCAACTACAGGCGGAGCTGACGAGGACATGAAAGCCAGAATCGGAAAACTCAGACAAGCTTTCATCACTCTTAAGGCTGTGTGGAAGTCGGCAGCACTCAGCATCAAAATGAAAATAAGATCCGGATTTTCAACTCCAATGTGAAGTCAGTCAGTACGACTATACGGATCAGAGACTTGGCCACCGCGTCATAAAGAGCATCTCAAACAAACTACAGACCTTCATTAACAGTTGTCTCCTCTCAATACTCAAGATCAGATGGCCGGTCAGAAAAGATCAACAACAGGGATCTCTGGCAATGAGCGAACCAACCCTGCAGGAACCAATTGTGAAACAAATAGGCAGGAAGAAATGGAGATGGATCGGTGGCCATACTCCGAGGAAACAAACCATCAAGTGACATCACACGACATGCCATCACTCGAGTGGAACCGAAAGGAAAATGGCGAGTTGGTCGTCAGTGCAAGTGTGACTTGGAGGAGGTCATGTGAAGAGGAGATGAAAGCATTTAGGCAAACGTGGAGCGGTGTGAAAAATTTTGCAGAATACCAAAGGCAATGGAGACCCGCAGCTTAAACCCTATGTTCCTCTAGGAATTAAAGGATATAACAATAATAATTACCTACTGTTTTCTGTTATTCCGCTTTGGTTACCTTATGCAAATTATTCTGCATGTTAAACATAGTCTTCTGAAGCCAATGATAGGTTCAGGATCTTTGAAATCTGGACAACTGACAGCAGTAAATAAAATCATTTAAACTTTTTCTGAAAAGATCCTTGTACTCACCTTCAACTTTTATCATTCTATAGGCGTATAATAATGATTCTGTCTTATTCACAGTGCATAATAAAGCATACTGACCAATACTGAAAAAGCTGATTTTGATCTGATTTGAATGAATTCTCTCGACGGTCAACTCCTTCTCACTTAAAACTGTTGGATTATATAAGAATGGTAATTTATAAATATTAATCGTTAAATGAAGATTGTTTTGAATGCTGGTAGAAGTGTTACTATTAATACTATTATTATTAATATTGTTACTATTGGAACATTGAAAATTGACATTTGAACTACCCAATGGAATGATATCATAATTTGGTTCAATGGTCAATGTGTTCATTAAATCTGAAATAATAGAATAATAAAAATGAAAACATTTAATATTCAAGTGTTGGTTTGCAGGGATTTGATTTGATTCGTTACAGGATTTCATCATGAGCTGACATCAGTTAGAGAACCATTGTAAGACCTAGGGTACTAGACAGTTATTTCGTCAGCTTAGTCTAGAGCTCTTCATCAGTACACACCCACTGCACTAGGGTTCGAACCAAGGGCTCTCGGGTTACAAGCCGACCTCACTAATGACTGGCCGTATTCAGGCAGGTAGTTACCTGGGTTCTAGTGGAAAGTCGTTACCAGTGGGTCGGACATGAGAAAAAATACTCACTAGCAATGACACTGGCTAGTGATCGCACTGTATCGTGAATTGGTAGAAGTTAGAATTTATGGACTGGTCAGTGGATTGGGTCCCAGTGGCTGAATGGTCAACGAGTTCATCATGTAACCAGGAGGTCCTGGATTCGAACATCAGTAGGGTGGGTGCTTGGTACTATAGAGTCCGAGACTAGACAAAACAGCTGTATTAGGCTTGTTGAAATCAGATTGAAGCAATGTATTCCAAAGAAACAATAGAAACTGAGGGATAATTGGAGATTATTTGTCCCTAACATAGGATATTTCATCTATGCTTTTACTCACAATTCTATGAAAGGTAAGGTTCATAAATGAATGGTAACAGGCTAACATCATTACAAGACTAGTCTGTGTTGAATATCTTATGGAGATTTAGTCTGTCTAGATTTGAAATAACAAGGAGAGAAGAAGAAAAAGAAGAATACCAACGGTTCGATTTTCCAGCATCTTGCCAACTTTGAGCATAGGACACCTTTGTGTGATTGCTTCACAATGACCCACAATGTTCCTTGATATTGTACAAAATAAATATGAATATTCCACTCAAACATTAGGGACTTTAAGTGTAATCTATGTATTCAAAAGCAATGTTTGATGTTTAGTTTTATTATAGTTATTATTTTTCAAGGGTAAGTTTGTGAGGACTAGATTTGTTTTTTACGAGTTTCACCACGGATTGATATCGGTTAGAGAACCACTGAAATCCAGCACTGGAGTACTGGACGGCTGTTTTATTTTGGTTTCGGGAGTCATCACCAGTACTCTCCCACCGCACTCCCAGGGTTCGAGTAGAAGACCTTTAAGTATACTATTCAGCCACTGGGACCCGAAACAATGATCAGCCCATGAATTCTAACTTCTACCAATTCGTGATTTTAGTGCGACCACCAACCAATGTCATCGGCTGGAAATCCATCCTCAAACTTGACTCGATGGACTTCTCTGGTCACAACATCTCACTAGAACTCAAGGAAACTCCGTCCTGTAGCAAGTTACTAGCGAGCATCAAATTAACTTTCAACTCTTAAAAGTTCAGTCGATCACATCAACTGTCAAAGAGATCATATCAATTGGCGACAAATCCATAACACACACGTCAGAACAAACAATGAAATTAAGATTTTCAAACCAATGTTAAGTCAGTAAGTTCTCCTATATGTGTCAGAAACTTCGCCATCTCATCATGAAAAGCATTTCCAACAAGCCACAGCAAACTTTTAGCAACAGCCTTCTTCTCTGGCTCCATACTGAAGATCAAATGACTGGCCTGAAATAATTAGCAACAAGAATCTGTAGCAGTGAACTAATCAACTAAGCACCTATTTCTCAACAAATTGCAGAAGTGGAGGTGGACCAGACTCATGCCAGTGAGGAGGAGATCATTGAATAACACTTGGCTCAAAGCTAACCCTCCTATGGGACTCCAAAGGGGAGCGAAGAGGTGTGTGGGTATGAGATTGACATAGAGGAGATCGTGTGGGGAGATGAGAGATCACTGCCGATCGTGGGCCCGGCTAAAGAAGAAATCAGAAAATAGGACGAAGTGGAGATGTTTTGTTGAAGCTCTATGTTCCATTCAGAACACTGGCGAACACTGATAACAATAATAATTGATATGTTTGACTGGAAGCCACTCAAGTTAACCCGGTAGATAATATTAGCTTGATCGAAGTGATCTAAATACTGGACTGCTGTGTGCCTACTTTGACTTAGCTCACACAGATGAATTAATTCAAATCACATTATCTAAGTAGCAGAGATTACTGTTTGATTAGAGTAGCTTCAAACTACTTATTCCGATAAGTAGTATATATACGTCGTATTATTTGTTCTTTATATGTATCGCACAGTGAAACAGTATCATTATTTACTGGATGACGACGTCCTTCGAACACAATTTATTATTGTTCATAGTCATATCCCAATTATAATCACATGACTTCGAAACTTCAGTTCCATAGTTTTCTCTGTCCTCTCCTATTTGTCTTCGTAGTGGTAGTAGAATTTTCCAGATATCAGGGACAGGTGATGAATCATTTCTATTACACGTAGTCTCTTCAGTTGGTTCGTTAAAGAAAGCTTCTTTATCAATCTCTCCATCCGCCTTCTGACATAAGAATTCAAAACTGTCATCCTATCCCATCCAATTGTATCGTTGTGTGTAATTGCATGTAGCGAGTGGTGTAGCTGACCTATTCTCTAGATTTCTTATCTTATTTGGGTCAACCAATCTAGATTTCGCTGCTAGGTTTTTAAGCTCCGCTAGTCTGACTGACTGCCCCTGTTCTACTAGTTTGACCTATGTATTTGACCTGACACACAATCATTCCATCAGGGTATTAAATAAACTAAATTGTTTTGCATTAAAGGCTCCACAGGACTGATCGCTTAACTGGCAAAGCTTGTTTCTAATTGAGTTTATGGTTGGTTTGAATGCCAGCCACTATTATTCCTGCCTTGTTAAGAATTCTGCTTAAGGTTTCCGAGGTTCTACTACTACTCGGTACTACTTAGTTACCAAGGAAAATCTAAGACTGGAAGTGATACATATAAGAGAAGCCTTGAAACTTAATAATTACCCTGACAAATTAGTCAGGAAATATGCAGGGAAATGTAAAAATAAAAATAAAATAAATAATGATAGAAGTAATAGTGATAATAATATTAATGACGACATGCAAGTCAAATGCGCGCAAGGCAACACCAAGAATAAGGAATCTAAATCATCAGTAGTAATTGCATACAAGAAAGGAACCTCGGAAGCCACCTTACGCAGAATTCTTAACAAGGCAGGAATAATAGTGGCTGGCATTCAAACCAACCATAAACTCAATTAGAAACAAGCTTTGCCAGTTAAGCGATCAGTCCTGTGGAGCCTTTAATGCAAAACAATTTAGTTTATTTAATACCCTGATGGGATGATTGTGTGTCAGGTCAAATACATAGGTCAAACTAGTAGAACAGGGGCAGTCAGTCAGACTAGCGGAGCTTAAAAACCTAGCAGCGAAATCTAGATTGGTTGACCCAAATAAGATAAGAAATCTAGAGAATAGGTCAGCTACACCACTCGCTACATGCAATTACACACAACGATACAATTGGATGGGATAGGATGACAGTTTTGAATTCTTATGTCAGAAGGCGGATGGAGAGATTGATAACAGAAGCTTTCTTTAACGAACCAACTGAAGAGACTACGTGTAATAGAAATGATTCATCACCTGTCCCTGATATCTGGAAAATTCTACTACCACTACGAAGACAAATAGGAGAGGACAGAGAAAACTATAAAACTCAAGTTTTGAAGTCATGTGATTATAATTGGGGATATGATTATGAACAATAAATTTTGTTCGAAACGTCCTCCAGTAAATAATGATACTGTTTCACTCTGTGATATATCTAATAAACAAACTAATATGGAATTTCAAATCTTTGAATATTCCCATTTATAATAATAATATAATTTAATGGGGACGTGGCTAGCGAAGTCTTACATCTGAGATTATCGAGAGCGATAAAACGGACTTATACTGCTGCCACCCTCTGTTTGTCATTTTCCAGCCGACCAATTTTGATTGCTCAAGTGAAAGATAAGCTACCTAGCTGTGCCACTTCCATGTGTATCTATAAATTTAGTTGCTCCTGTGGAGAAAGCTATATAGGGTGAACAACTAGACAGCTTAACAAACGCATTAATGAGCATCTTCCTTCATGGTTCGGAAAAGGTCAAATAAAATCCATACGAAGTTCTATTTTGGCTCATTTGATTGCTGATAGCGGTCACCAAGTGGACAAAAATAGTGCCTTCAAAGTTATCTATTGCATTCCATCTAGTCTTTCGAAAGGAATCAGAACCCGTCTTTTACACTTAGCCGAAGCTGAGAGAATAATCCTAATCTTTGCATACAAAAGAAGTTTGTTCTACCTTTGTCTCTCCCTTGCTTAGCCTAGGTGAATTCTATTCAAAACACTCCCATCCTTTCTTATTTTCCATCTCCTTAGTACTTTTATGATATTTATTTAAACTCTGATTATCTGTCCACTTCACCTTTTAAGATTTGACCTAATTTAGTATACGATTGGTGGATGGTGGCTAGCAGTGGAATCCTGGACATGTCAACCTGAGACCGAGCACTTCGGTCCAATCCATCGACGGGAAAATCAAAAATTCAATTCAATAATTGACCTAATTTACTTATTTATTTATTGAATTGTCTACATATACACATATATACATATACTATCTTTGTTATTTTGTTATCATTATGATCATCGTTATTAATTTCGTTCAAAACATTTACCACATTATTATTATTATTATTTGATCCACAAAATCACCATCATTGTTTAAAATTTTTTATATATAAATCTATGTAAATTAGAGTAAAGCCTGAAGAAGATCTAATTGAAAACAACAATGTTGTTCCCTTATATATCTTGTTCTAATATGGAATTACTTACTACCACAGTGCCAAAGTTTTACACATATATTTATATACACCATCCTGAATATATACTCCAAAGAAACGCCAGAAAGACTTCCTTTACTTGAACCAATAAATAAATAATCACACATATAACACATAGCAATTATAGGTACACAAAAATGAGCAAACGCTGGAAGAAACGAGTATATATTTATCGGTTTACCAGAATAAGAATAATCAATTCTCCAGTATTTAGTTGTTTGAAATAATCCTGTACTAATTGTACACTGATAGATAAATTCCCCTTGTATATCATTGTCGATATTAAGTTGTAATAATGCCCCAGAAATGTAGAAGATTTCCTCTTCCCCTTTAATTAATTCAATAGTAATTGTTTTATTTATTAAATAGTCTTCATTGGGTGTATAACATTTGTATAATTTTGGTTCATTTTCAATTGGTATAAATTCAGGTTGTTGAGGATAACCTAAAGTAATTGAATAAATAATTTAAATTCAAATGTAATTAATTATATTTTTATAAATCTTTGAGAAACTGAAATAAGTAATTCCAAAGCCTAGTTCGGTGAAAACTGATCCGCACTTCATCGGAGAGATATTCACTCATTAAGACATGAGATAAAGATAGTACGGCGGCCTGTCTGAATGTTGGCCAGCTAAACTTCTAAATGTCAGAGAATTAACTCCACCTTCAAACACAAACGTGATCTACAAGAAGTGCTGTCGTTCACAAAACCCTTATGGCATAGAGGGTACTAAAATATATAGAGAATAAGTCAAACGTAAAATACATTGGTGTAGATTTTTCCTCTGAACTTTCTTGGTTAGTCATTTCATATCTTGTCGATTTCTAAGAAAATGTCCCGTCTAACCACCTTCAATATTAGGAAGTTAAGATAATCCGGAATAACTCAACTATTACTTTAACAATTTGTTAACTTTTGCATCTTACCTATTAAACTTTACTGATCCCCCCCTTATTCTTTCCTGAACTATTTCATATTGTGAAGAGTATTGAAGGTTGTCAGGATGACAAGTGGTATGCTCGTTACTATTGTAGTTCACAGACACCTGAACTCATATGAGAAATGTTCCAAATCCATATTGTCTGGCTCGCAACAATTCACTCTCTCCCTTCACAACTGTGCCTCGCCGCTTTCATCTCATCATCAGGTAGGACTAGAAGTCATTATGAAAGAGGATATGCTCGTACAACCAAGTACAGACTCTTCATTATACCCTGATTAGTCCGCCCTTGTTCTGTATGATCGAGATAATGTTAAGCATAAAACCTACAAATTGCTGTGTCATTAGTAGAATAATTAGCTCCCTTATTCTCTCCTGTTTGTAATCTATGGCGACATTATTTCAATTAGCATCTTATGATTCTAGGTATTAGTGTCAATCTTCTGAAAGCTGGAAAAGCAGCTGGACCAGATGGAGTCAGACAAGAGTGATTATTATCATCAGTGATATTACTAATTGTGGTGGACTGGATTATGCGTCAGACAGTGGGAAACAGGAAGACAAGGATATCCTGGACCGACGTGAAAAACCTAGAAGACCTTGATTTCGCGCGTGGATGATTTATGTTTGATGACACACAAAATCGTAGACTTACAAGCAAAAACCGACAAACTGGTCGAAGAAGCAGCCGGCGAGGACAGGACTCCACGTGAACATAGGCAAGACGGAGGTTATGAAAATAACCACCACCAACAAACAACAACAGCAGCAGCAACATCCAGCGCTAATCACCATCAACGGGAGGGATTTGAAAGAGGTTACTTCAATCATTCACTTATCTAGGGAGCATTGTCTCAACTACAGGAAGTCGGAACGGACGAGGATGTCAAATCGAGAGAGAATCGGGGGGGGGCGAGAAACACATTCATCAACCAAACAAACCAATCTGGAAGTCTTAATCACTCAGCATCAACAACAAAATTCAGTCGTATTTTCAATACAAACCAAGTCAGTCAGCTCTTCTATACGGTTCAGAAATTTGGCGGGCGGGTCACAAAGAATATTTCCAACAGCCTGTCGCAGACCTTTATCACCAACTGTCTTCGCTGGCTATATACTGAAGATCAGATGGCCGGGCCGGAAAGAATCACCAACAAGAAACTATGGGAACAAACAAAACAAGAACCAATCGCCAACCAACAAATATGCAGGAGAGAGTGGGGATGGATTGGACACTCGTGGCTGAGGAGGCCGCTGGGTGACATCGCGCGCGCGTCAGTCCATCGCTCGAATGGAACCCGAAAGGGAAGCGGCGAGTGGGACGTGAGTGTGAGGTTGACATGGAGGAGATCGTGTGAATATGAGTTGAAACAGTATGGACTAACATGGATGCAAGTGAAAAGTACAGCAGAAGATAGAAGCAAGTGGAGACGTGCAGTTGAAGCCCTATGTTCCACTTGGAACCCAAGGGAACAATAATTAGTATTATTATTATCACCGTCATTATTTCACACCTCCTGTACATTTTGGACTTTAGTGTCACTGCAAATACCAGGTCTAAGGCTTGCTGTTGATTACCTGCAACCATCTAGTATTACCAATTAAGAGTTCACCGTGACGGTGAGTCACGTAGTTCGGTGGACACATTGCAAACTTCACTGATAGAATTCAGTCTTTACCAAACAAGGGATTAGACACATTACATTAGTCACTTACTACAGTCCAATCAAAGAAATAAGAATTACTACATATTATTATTATTATTTTCCTCTTGAGTTCTGAGTAAAACATATGAGATTTCAGTAACATATCTCCACTTTATCCTATTTTCTGTGGTCCTGTTTAACTGGCTGCATAATTGCCCGTAGTCTCCCATCTCCTCCTCATCCTCTCTTCAAAAGATCTCCTTCACGTCACTCTCGGACCAACGCCCAACTTGTCATTTTCACCGTCCGGGTTCCAATCGAGGGATATCACTCGACAGTCTCCTAAGCGTGTGCTCAATCCTTCTCTGTCTTCTTCTACATATTTGTTGAGCAACATGTTCTTGGTTATTATTTAAAAAATTACGAAGACTTAAAGCCAACAAAATTAGGAAACACAGAAAGATTTTTTAAGGGCTCGACTTGCATATTTTGTGGATATTTTTATCTGCCTTAGGCATATTCTCCTTTCCAACCGTGAGTTCACTTCCGTTCCCTGTCTGACTATGAGTCTACCTGGTATACTTCAAATGTCAAGATTTGACAGAATAATTCTAAAATATTTGGGCGCCGAGTGAGAAGTAGACATTTGTAAAAAATTATATTTGTAGAATCTCAGCGAGATTGAAATGAGTAATTCCAACGTTTTCTACATTCGCCAATCTGTCCTAACTTCTTCAGGGAAATTAATCGAAATTAAGGATTTCATCATGAGCTGACATTAGTTAGAGAACCATTGGAAAACCAGCTGGGAGTACTGGATAGCTGTTTCATCCTAGTTTGGGACTCTTCAGCAGTACGCACCCACCACAGGAGTTCGAACCCAGGACCTTCCGGTTACAAGGCGAGCTCGTATACCATTAAGCCACTGGGACCCGATCCAATGGTCCTTGAATTCTAACTTCTGCCAATTCACGACATAGCGCGACCGCTAGCCAATGTCTTCGGCGAGTATTTGTCCTCACACCTGACCCGCTGCACCCTACTGGCCATGACTTCCTATTCAGGTAGGTAGTTACCTGTGTTCCAGTGGGAAGTCGTGACCAGTAGGGTGCAGCGGTCGGGTGTGAGGACAAATACTCGCCGAAGACATTGGCTAGCGGTCGCGCTATGTCGTGAATTGGCAGAAGTTAGAATTCAAGGACCATTGGATCGGGTCCCAGTGGCTTAATGGTATACGAGCTCGCCTTGTAACCGGAAGGTCCTGGGTTCGAACATCCTGTGGTGGGTGCGTACTGCTGAAGAGTCCCAAACTAGGACGAAACAGCTGTCCAGTACTCCCAGCTGTTTTCCAATGGTTCTCTAACTAATGTCAGCTCATGATGAAATCCTGAAACCAATCAAATCCCTACAAACCAACACTTGAATAATCGAAATTAACATAACAGCAGAGGTTTATATATAAAAGGAACATCTCTCTCTTTTTAAAAACTTTGTCCAATCATGAGTAGTCATAAAACGAGTATTAACAAGTATAATAAACAAAATTGTATGAGCTGTGATCAAAATTTGATCAAAAAATACAATGATAATAATTAAATTTTTTTCCTTCACGTTCCCTAGTGAAACATAGGGCTCAAGCTAGTGGCTTGAACTTTCTGTAGCAGTGTTTAGTTTTTACAGGATGTGGTTGCTAGCCACCTCATGCCCAACCTTTCCTCTTTTTTACCAGCATTATTTCTGGCTTAGCGAGTAAAGGAGTGAGCTGGCACTTCATTATATTTTTGATTGCACTTAAAAGTGAATAACTAACTAACTAACCTTTAACAATTATACTTTTTGTTTCACTTCTCCATTTCCCCAACTGACAATATGCATTCCAACGTCCACCGATAGGAAATTCTTTTACAGCATATAATGAATCTGTAAGTCTATTGAATGCTTGATATACTGGGAAGATGCTTGACTCAAGGATAATTAATTTGCTAGAATCATCTGACGCTACATACTGACCATTCGACGTTAACTTGTACTGACACTTTACAGAATCACCTGGATAGAGAATCTCATTAGTATCAAACTCAATAATGATTTCATTTCGTTTTGATACTGAAATTACAAATGAAATGATGAAAGAAATAATGAAAATTTTATTCCACAGCTAACTTACTACTGAAAGTATGTATATAATATTTAATAGGCGGATGGTGACTAGCAGTGGAATCCGGGATGAGCATTTCGTCCCATTTGGGACTCGTCACCTGGATGTACCTGCATTTCTCAGTGAGTGATGATGTTCCCACCGAGGTTCCCGAATAGGACGAAATGCGCATCCTGGATTCCACTGCTAGTCACCATCCACCAATCCAATACTAATTAAATGCCCAGACATCGTCGAAGCATCTGCGCAAGAAGCCGACATGTCAACCTGAGACCGAGCACTTTGGTCCAATCAATCGACGGGAAAACCAAACATTCAATTAAATATATGTATATAATAATTGCTATATGCATCAAACACCGCTAATATGATGCGATTAAAACTGGGAGACTAATTCCTAATACATACTACATGTACAGACAAAGACCTATTGGTAAAAAATGGTCCTATCTCTACAGTTTTCCTAAGATTCATAACTACCTTGCAGAAATCAAAGTTTTCGTAGTGTTGTTCATAAACATTGTAACCTTTTAAAGTGTATTGATCTATGGGTTTTATGTAATGCTCATTCCTTGACTGAAAGATGGAGTACCTAGACTAGCTAGCCAGTTCAACTGCGCTTGTGGAGCCAGTTATACTGTCGTTGCTAGGTTTTTCGTGCTCGCTCAAGAACATCTCCCAGTATAGCTAAGTAAAGGTGTAGTGAAAACTATTAACAGCGTCAGTGGCACAGTGGTTAGGACTCTTGCCGACCATGCACATGGTCCGAGGTTCGATCCCCTACCAACGCACACCTGATATCTATGGTTGGCCTGCAAAATTTGAGCTACCGATATCGCATGCTGAAAATTCCATACTTGTACAGAAAATACGGTGTGGAATCAAGCTAAAATAAAAAAAAAAAAAAACATCTGGTGCAAACCGGCCACAAAGCCAGCCAACATTAAAGAATCCTTCTCTGTCATCTCCAGGTACCGAATAAAATGCCAAAAACATCGAAGCACGCATGCTCCAAACAGCAGAGGCTATCACAGTTCTCGTGAAACAATCAGTGCTTTGTGTGCAAACAAAGCAAGTCCAGCGACTACTACTACCTGGCCGGCCAACAGTAGAGACTATAAATTCATGAATTTGTATTATTATCTTCCTAATTTTTCTGACATTCAGTTTATTGTTATGTTGTCGATGTTATTTAAACAACATTAATGTTGTTCATAACACTAATTCATTCACTACTATAATGTATATATGACTGTAGAGCCTGACGATGAAGTTATCAAAAAGAGTATTCTTTCTTCAGTATCGATTTTTTGTAAAATAACATCCATCATTATATCAGTCAAAACCGAAGTAAACTAAAATGTCTCTTAGCCACTGGAGTTTCACTAAGTGACGACTGAAGAACACTACTCTTAGCGTACCTATGAAGAATTTTCTACTCAAAGATAATGGAATTCTTCTCTTAAAGATATTGTAGGTTAAGTCTCCCTTGAAACCAAGGTTCATCTGTAGAATCCCAAAGGATAACATATCACATCTGACTACATTCATTTCCAGCGCATATTCTATCTATCCGTGACCAGCGAAGTCTACCTGGTCGGGAGTGAGGAGATATACTCGCCAGTGATGGCACATCGGCTGATGTCAGTCGCGGTAAAATCACAAAATGGTAGAAGTTCAAATTCATAGGTTGGCCACTGAATCGGATCCCAGTAGCTGAATGGTCAACGAGCTTCCTTGTCTTGTAATCAGCAGGTTCTGGATTCGAACCCTGGCAGTGGGTTGGATAAGTAGTGGTGATGAGTCCGGAACTTGAACTGACGAAACAGCTGTCCAACACTCCGTGGCTGGTTTTCAACGTTCTCTAACTGATATCAATCTGTGATCAAATCTGGAGAAAATCAAATCCCTACGAAAAAAACTCTTGAAAAACAGAAAAAAATGTCATTTCTGTCAAAATGTTACCTGAATAAATTGGGATCTGATAATTGATTGATTTGTTGTTAATGTAAAAACATTCCACGTAATATGGATTTTGATTAGGTGGATTAAAAACCTGAGAGAGAAAAAAAGAAATTTTGCAGCAAAATTAAAATTTTTTACAGATATATCTTTTTTTATATACTTTTTCAAAGTCTCATTACATGGACAAAATTAAAACCAGATGAAATAAATGATGACCATTGGGAGAAATGAATCCCTGAGTTGTTACACAATCAGTATCAGTGACTTATGTAATGGACAGATATTATGGATAATTCCTCCTCGACGGTCTGTTTAGAATGTTTATACTTTTGCAATTAATAGTGTTCTCTGAGCTGTTGGTTTAGTTGCAGAGCTTTCGTCGTCCTTCTGGACAACATCCCCTTCAGCGCAATTTTTAGCATAAAGTGAAATGATTTAAATTTCTTCATGAGTGATATAATTGTGTCTCCCGGTAACCATCTTTACACATGTGTCGACTATTTTCTGTTGACTTGGATTTTAAACTTTCTGGTCATATGATTTACTTTATATTAGTTGTTAGATTTGGTCTATACAAACATGTTTGTTAATCGTCGGTTGATTCACTTGAGTACCAAGCTTCTAAGAGTTCCCTTACTGCCCTTTTGGTGTTTCCTCTGTCTAAGATTTCGACATATAGACAATTATGGACATCAATTTGATTGGGATAATGTCGAAATCTTAGACAGAGGAAACACCAAAAGTACTGCCAGGGAATTCCTAGAAGCCTGGTACTCAAACGAAAATGCAGATAACAAACACGTTAATATAGACGAAATATACAAACTAATAAAAAGTAAATCATGTGACCAGAAAATTTAAAATCCAAGTCAATAGAAAATGTTCAATACATATGTAAAGATGGTTACCGGGAGACGCGATTATATCACTCATGAAGAAATTTAAATCATTTCACTTTATGCTAAATATTGCGCTGAAGGGGAATGTTGTCCAGAAGGACAAGGAAAGCTCCGCAACTAGACCAACCAGCAAACAATCCACCTAAGCTACAAATCTTCTCTATTGTTTCAAAATTTTTATACTTATTTACATGTTCCAATTAAATTTTTAATTATAAAACATTTTCCACCCACCTGACTGTCTATCATTAATCCGACATTTGCATATTACATGTTGATTTTTGACCTCTATTATATGCCTTTGTGAGTCGTTGGTATAGCGGTTAGGACGCTCGCCGACCATTCACATGGTCAGGGGTTCAATCCTCGGCCACAGACGCACTCCTTTACCTCGCTAAGCTAGAAATAATGCTGGTAAAGAGGAAAGGTTGGACATGAGGCTAGCAACCCCATCCTATGAAATAAATACTCCTACAGAAACTTCAAGCCACTAGCTTGAAACCCTATGTTCCACTGGGAACGTGAAGGAAAAAAATTGCATTTATCTTGCCTTGTTTAGTCTTTAATTGTAAACCTTCTCTTCGTGGTTGTGTACACTGACAATGTGTTTGCTGTTTAAAGATATGGTTTGTTTGTTTGTCTGTCTGTCTGTTTTCGTCACAGAACTTTGCACATATGTGCGGCAGTACGAGTCGCCACACTCCCTACTTGTAGCACAAAAAGCAAGAGAAGAAAGTAGAAGAAATGCATATTAGAGGAAGTAATCACAAGTGCGAGACAAAGAATAGTAATAACGAAGAACAATATAGTTTCATTGGAAATCATTAGTCACAAGGAGTGGATGCATCTGCGCCAGCCATTGAGAACGATTTTGAGGCATATCACCAATTGTTTCCAACCACTGGTTTTTACCGTCCCGATGACCCCAACCGTGAAGTCTACACCTTCCTACGTGGCCTAAACTATCTGTTGTAGATTTCACTGACTGGTGCATGTTTTGGTTTGACCTCCGCTAGCTCTTTTCCAGCCTAACCCTATGTCAGCTAACATGCCTATTGTCGAGGAAGGCGATGACTAGGAATACGTAACACATGTACTTACCATCTCAGTCGATGTAATTTCACAGCCTCGTCGATTGATTTTCCCTCCCGCCTACTTGGCACTCGATGCCTTACCTCAATATTGCTCACCTTATTATACCACTTCACACAGGAGATTGAGCGCAGGCACCTATGATCAAAGATAGCTAATCTTTTCATGTCTTCCACTCTCAATGGCCAGGCCTCACAGTCATAAAGGAGGACGGAGCGGACTGCTGAGCAGTACACCACCCTATGGTCGATAGCCAGCTGGATATCGCGTCTACGCCGGAGACAGTGTAAGCTGGCATATGCGAAACTAGCCCTCTGTATCCGTGCTGAGATTTCATCAGAGATCAACCCGCTGGCGCTGGCTGATGATACTTCCCAAATAAGTGAAGAGGTCAACGTGCTCTACCACTTCACTTCCTCTTTTTAAACTAGGCGTCGGTGTTGTCCAGTCCTGTAACATCATCTTGCATTTGGCGGAAGCGAATCGCATGCCAAACATTCGTAGATTGCAACTCAAGGTGTTCAGAAGACTATGCATTTTTTCGGCGTCTCACCTAGAAGGACTATATCGTCTGCATATTCTAAGTCAACGAGATTATACCCCGGTAACAAGCCAATGCATGAGTCGGTGAAATCACTTGCAGTTAAGTTCATTAGTACATCTATGATGAAATTGAATAGAAATTGGATAATGGGCATCCCTGATGGAAAGCACTAGTTGTCACCACTTCAGATGACAACTCACCGTAATCCCTCACCTGGCTGACTGCATGAGTTTGAGTAGAGTGGCTTAATCAGTGCAATGTTTGAGTGAATGAAGGTGATTCTGACCCCAGGACTGTCTACGGGAAGCGTTGATGTGAGGTTCCTGTGGACAGAGCTTTTGATAGATCCCTTTTTCGCTGGGATTATTCTCCTTCTCCCCCTCCTGTATTCGAAGGTACCTTTTATAGTTCAACTTTGGTTAGTCAGTTTTGTCTTACAGTGCTTGGTTTAGAAACCCACACTGCCTATATAACAGCTGCCTTATGGCACTGTTGAGCAAATTTTGAGTTTTGATGTTATTACTTTTTCATAGAACCACTAAGATATTGAATAATAATCGTATTTCCCCTGCTTTGGAAGTATTTCGTGAAAGTGTGTGCCTGAAAGACGTTTTTTCAGCTACAATACAATAGAACACAGAAATCGGTTCCCTGCGTTCAGACCATAACCTAAAAAATTTGGTCATTACAGCTTATGCATTAAAATAGCTCGATGCTCTCTCAGCTGATCTATAAAAGACCTTAGGTCAACCCATCACGAAATATGCCTATCTGTTATGTGGACTAGCAGTATGTAATTTACTGCTTCACTTCAAATCCCCATACATTAGCTGCTCAGCTAGGTCAATTCCTATCCTTCCTAATCCATACTGAAATAGAAAGAGATGATAAGGTTGTGAATTAATAGTGAGAGTGTTTCAGGTAGTCTTGGACTGGTAGACTACCATCAAGAAGTTCAATTAGTCGTAAATTAGTCCATGTACAGTACAAAGTTTACATTTGGTTCTTTAACACTTAATATTCCCATAAAGCGAAGAAACTTCTTGTGCGACTACAACTTTTTGATGCATAAAACTATATACTACTCATTGACTGAAATAAGTAGTTGTATGCCACTCATGTCAACCTCCAGTACTTGCTGCCTAGTCGGATCGAGATGACCTAAACATCGGGCAGCCGTTTGGCTCATTCGGAGCCAAGCTAATCAGCGGTCTACCGAGTTTGACTTATCTGGGAAGGCAGAATCAATTCAAACCACAAACGGCTTCTGGCTAGCTACGTGGGCGAACTGGTCAAATCAAATGAGTGGTATGTAACTCCTCGTCTCAGTCAGTCAGTACTAAATGGCTGTGCGCAAATATGCTTACTTTCTCGATCATGAATTGTGGTATCAAGCAGATCACATATTAGTGGTGATCTCAATAACTTGGTTTCCAAAGGAACCTACAGTGGTGAAATTTCATTACAAATTTGAGCTAGTTCAGCCAGTCAACCAAAAATCAATCGAGTATTTCTATCTACTGAAAATCTGTCGATAGAAAGCACAAAATAATTTAAATAATGCATAATGAATACCATATACCCAATTCCCAAATTGTTTCAAACTGTTAAATGTGAATTTGGTTTGGAAGTATTTACTCCAAGCCTATACTGTTTGTGATCGCACACTTTGTGCACAATAGGTGGCTGTCGTAGCCTACTCGCCTGTTAAATTACCCTCTGGTGTCCGAAACGATGGTTAGGGCGTTTGATACTGGGTAAGTAAGTATACCACCACTCCCTTGAGAGTGGGTACATCCAGCTGAAGAGTCCTAAATAGGACGATATGTAGGTTTTGGCTCCTAATACTAGGTAGCCACTTCCAAATAAGCATCTTTGAGCTTATTGACATTGTTTAATGAACAGGCTTTTGGTAGAAAGATTAGCATTTTCATCCTGTTGAAAGCTGTCTACTAGTGTGTTTTAAACTTGACGAGATCATTGTCAGATGATCGGATCAAATCTGTGTTTGTATGTTATTGAAATGAAATATAATTAATTGCTCTGGGAACTTGATTTTTCGTGCTCGAGAACATATTCCACTATAGCTAAGTGAAGGCTTAGTTAAAACCATTAACAGTTCGATATTGAACCATCTGGTACAAACCGACCACAAAGCCAGCCAGCGTGGAAGAATCCTTCTCTATAATCTACCGGGTGCCTAATAAATTCCCAAAGTCATCGAAGCATGGCAGGCTTCAAATAGCAGAGGCTATTACAATTCGCCTCAAACAACCAGTGCTCTGTGTTCAAAAGAAGCAACTACACGCCCTACTACTGCTCTGGCTGGCCTTCAGTAGAAACTTTTAACTCATGAATTGGTAATATTATATTTCCTAATTTTTCTAACATTCGGCTTATTTTACGTTGATGCTGTTGAGCTGTAATCTATCAATATTATTGATTCGATGTTATTTAAACAACATTAATGTTGTTCATTACAGAAATTCATTCATTCACTGTAATGTATATATAACTGTAGAGCCTGACGATAAACTTATCGACAAGAGTACTCTTTGCTCAGTATTCATTCCTATGGAAAAATTTTAATGGGCACTTTTAATCAATTACAGGTGCATTTATAACTTACTTCAGCAATACCTGGATGCAGTTGACGTAACCATAATTCTGATTTAACTCGCAAATACGGTTTAATTGTTTTAGCCAGCATTGAATTATTTGTCTCCAAATCACAAATAACTAAATGAATACGTTTCATTCTAACTAGTAATTTCTTCTTGAATGGAATCAGTGCTATAAATTATTCAAAAATTTAAATAAACAGAAAATAATTTTAATTTGTGTTTTGAAGAAGAAAAAAGTGAGTATCCAGGGTGAAAAATTATTAATTACTCAATGACTACTTGTTTGGGTTGTAAATAGTAATATTAATAGCTTTAGATATAGTAGCAATAAGAAAACGTAATTCGTCTGAATCGTGAATCTGATTACACACGTAATTGTCATAGGAATATATATGTGTGAAATTAATAGAGAGTTAAGAGGTGAGAAAATAAATTCAGGTCAAGTTCAAAGGTCATATTCAAGGTCAAAATAACAATGAAGATCATCACTAAACCAAATAAGAGAGGTAATAGAGGGGTGAGACTGGCTGTTAGTCGAAATTGGTGGACAGTAACTTACGTCAATGTTTATGTCCCCAATATTGGTCGTGAGAAAAATGAGGACAAAGGCCTTGCGTAGGCGGATACAGTTAACATATAGATGATCTGACATTCAAGAAACAGCCACAAAGAGATGCAAGGTTAACTTCCTGTGATAAACAACCAATCAGAAGACTGTGTTTTTCTGCTAACAATGACGTATAATATGTACATGAAAATCTATAAATATGTGTTGATTTCCTAATAAACAATCTGTTGCCTGACTCTTGTCTTCTGTTGTTACAACAGTACATCTGCCCTGGCTGGTATCAAAACAAAGTTCACTAAGGAGGGTTTAGTGTGTTGACGAATCCCTGCTTTGAACGCATATAGGTGGTTTAAACTTTCTAATTGCCAGCTAGAGCTTCCACAAACTTTAGGATATACCCTCCCCTAAACACCTTCCATAGATAGGTTTAAGAAACGTGTGGAAAACATCATTTTAATGCCTTGTCTCTTTAATAAGTTTCTCAATAGAGGAGCTAGGTTGTTTGTTCTCACCATAATGGGTTCTAGGGATTCTATTTGGTTCTGTAGCCATTTCTAAAGTTGTCACAGTGTAGTTACTATAAAATGAAATGATGATATACACTAAAATGGGTCATTTTCTTAGAAAATATCCAGGTGAAGTAAACACCCCACACTTCTTACTGGTAATCACCTTTGATATGAATTCCCTAACATTCCTCTGAGGAACCATAATCACTGTGATAAGTGGTGTCAGATATGAGAACAACTGCTCACGTATAACACTGGAAGATTGTTACTTTGTATAATAAAATATGAGAAATTATAGAATGTCAGTTATCGTCGTACAACTGTGATAAGAGTTAATCCTTCCATTGCAATGCTAGCAGCTGCTTGGCTCATTACCATACGATGTCGTGGATTGACAATATTGACTAGTTCCATGATATGATGGACTAGTAGTCATTTAGCAATGACCACCTCATGAAATAAGGATGCATCAAACAGGTTAAAACTTTATTAAATCTTTTCCATCTTGACTAACTAAAAGAAAACTACAGAAAATGTTTACCTTAGGTAAACATGTGGCGTGTGCTACTGACAAAATGTATCAGTAGCATATGAAGAGGCCTTTATCGTAGCACAAAAATATCAAATAACGGAGAGATACATTTAACGCGTCAAAGGGAGGAAATGAACCGGTGTTGTGCAAAAACAGGAAAGACACGAAAAGAAGACCAAGAAACACAATACGGAGGGCTGAATTAGCTCAACATGGAAGATCTGTGCAAATGACGGTTTTCATATAAGGTGTACATTATTTCCCGATATGTGCCTGTCAAATTGCAAAAATACACTCCGTTACAAAGTCTCCTGTCTTTTCCTGCTACATGACAATTTCAAAAAGACGAGACCTGGTAACGGAATATTTCTTTGGAAGTCGTTAAACACACAGAAGTAACCATATACGAGATCTTGTCTGTTGGGCTTCTGCAGACGAGTATATTACAGAAGCCTGGTACTCAAGCGAATCAACCAGCGATTAACAAACATGTTAATATAGACTAAATCTACCAAATAATAAAAAGTAAATCATGTGACAAAAAAATTCAAAATCCAAGTCAATAAAAAAATGATCAATACAGACGTAAATCGACTACCAGTCACGAAGATGGTTGCTGCCATGAGACACGATTCTATCATTCATGGATAATTTAAATCAGTTCATTTTATGCTAAAACATGCGCTGAAAATGTTCTCCAGAAGGACGACGAAAGCCCCACATGTAAACCAATCAGCTCAGAGAACACAACTAATTGACTAGTATATTTGATGGTATTAGATGGTTGGAGGCAATCGGCCACAGGAAGCCTTGAACACCACCTAGGTTTCGTACTAGCTGGCACTCACCAGTCAGCAAGGCGTATCTGCAACCTTGAAGGAACTCATGTTAATAAATGTGATTGTACAAGTTGACAAAATAAATTTTCCAAAAAGAACTCCTGGCTGAACTACTACCTGTCCCAGTTTTGTAAATGTTAGCATGTGAACTTTTCATGAAATAGTACTACCGCTATCCAATCCCATCAGTGAGTTCCTTCATTTTCACCTGAATAATTTGTCCCTCCTGCTGGGAATTAACTTACCACTAGGACTCGAAGAAAATCCATCTACCTGGAAATCACCAATGAATACAATAGATTTAATCCGTTAACTGATAACAATCCCCTTAGTTAATTCTGTAATTTTTTTTTAACTAAGGGGATTGTTATCCCCTGGACCGACGTGAAGAACCTAGAAGACCTGGATTTCGCGCTTGGATGATTTATGTTTGATGTCACACACAATCGAAGACTTACAAGCGAAAACCGACAAACTGGTCGAAGAAGCAGCAAAGACAGGACTCCAGGTAAACATAGACAAGACGGAGGTTATGAAAATAACCAACCAACAACAACAGCAGCAACATCCAGTGCCAATCACCATCAACGGGAGGGATTTGAAAGAGGTTACTTCATTCACTCACTTATCTAGGGAGCATTGTCTCAACTACAGGAAGTCGGAACGGACGAGGATGTCAAATCGAGCGAGAATCGGGAAGGCGAGAAACACATTCATCAACCTGAAATCAATCTGGAAATCTTCGTCACTCAGCATCACCAACAAAATTCGGATTTTCAATACAAACGTCAAGTCAGTCAGTTCTTCTATACGGATCAGAAACTTGGCGGGGGGTCACAAAGAATATTTCCAACAGCTGTTGCAGACCTTTATCACACAACTGTCTTCGCTCTATACTGAAGATCAGATGGCCGGAAAGAATCACCAACAAGGAATTATGGGAACAAACAAAGCAAGAACCAATCGCCCAACAAATATGCAGGAGAAAGTGGAGATGGATTGGACACTCGCTGAGGAGACCGCTGGGTGACATCGCGCGTCAAGCTCTCGAGTGGGACCCGAAAGAGAAGCAGCGAGTGGGACGTCCAAGGGTGACATGGAGGAGATCGTGTGAAGAGGAGTTGAAACAGCATGGACTAACATGGATGCAGGCGAAAAGTACAGCAGAAGACAGAAGCAAATGGAGACGTGCAGTTGAAGCCCTATGTTCCACTAGGAACCCAAGGGAGCAATAATAATAATGGTTAATTCTGTATGTCTATAACAGAGACTTACGCTTCTCTTCACAAGGTAGCAAATTTCCAGTATAAATATGAGAAGTTGAACAGGGTGTACCATTTAAGCAAGATGTATAGCGTATACCATTGATAAAAACTGGAGATACACATTGGCCATTAACTAAGTGCAAAATACAAGAAAAAGATTTAGAAATTATTTGGATAAGGTAATCAGCAGTAATAATAATAATACTATCAATAATATTTCATTATTCCATCTCATGAATAATAATAATAATATTTCGCTTTTATTCCAGAAACAGTACTTGTGGTACAGTGTGGAATTTTCAGCACATATCTACAATATTGCATCTAATTTCATCGTACATTTAAAAAGGAGTATTACAAAAAATGCATATAAAAAAACCAAAAGGAAACACAAAAATAACAAAAAAATGCAAATAAAAATACCAAGTAGAAAGGAAGATAAACACCAATAATGAAAAAATATTTCAGTATTGGGCAGTGGAAGCTATGAAGCTATGTGTATGCGTGGTGAACAGTAACAGCTATAATCATACAAGAAGGTATGAAATGATATTTAAGAATGTTTATCGCCAAGATGATAAGTTAATTTGATTTAACTACACTAAACAATCATAAAATAAACATTACAGGGTTTTTTATTTTTTATTGTCAGCACTAATGCGGTGTTTGTTGTGGTAGTGTGAGTAATCACGCATAATACAAAAATTTTAGGATGGTGATAACGGCGTTCACAACCAAGACTGTCAGTTTAATATTGCCGAAACAAAACTAATATTACATGATGGTTAATGACAGGACAATTTTGTAATACTCATAGTGATAATATAGTCGGACCCAGTAGTTACACAAAAGAAGGAATAGAATAAAGAATAAAAAAGTAAGCCAATGATAATAATTTTAAGTAGCTAAGTATGTTTAAGACGGTTGTTCACTATAGAGTACAAATAAGAGAGTATAAGGGGAAATAACAAGGGTCAAAATTATGTTATTAACAACAAAGCAAGTCATAAGTTTCATGCCTAACATTGTCTCTGTCACTTAGAACACGGGCCAAATACGGTATCGTTGAGTTCCTATACTTGGTTGTACGAGCATATATTATTTTGTACTGATTTCTGGTTCTACCTGATGAGATGCAAGGAGAGAATTGGGAATAGAGGGGGTGTTGGGGGTCAGAGAGTATGGTTTTAGACCATTTCTCAGATGTATTCAGATGCTTATCCACTATTGAAGAGTTAGGACTTCAGGAAATAATCTTAATTAAATGGATACTAGAGACTTAGGAGTACTAAACAGTTTACTTTTGGATAGCGCCTATAAATTCAGTAACTAAGTAGTTTTGCAAAGTGTATTACTAACGATATTCTCAGAGGAGAAAGCAGTGGTTAATCTAGACGTTTAACTCTTGAACATGAAGACAAACTCACTAGTTATTAAAAGTGATATTGCCTCACTGCTTTATAGTACAACACAAGCCCATAGCTTGTGTTAAAACTTTCCATACCTCATACGTCTTTCTCAGTTTCATCAATTTATTTAGGCGGAATATTTAATTCAAAACTATTGAAAAGTGATTTCAATTGTTGGTTTACCGGCATTTGGCTGGCTGACTATAGGATTTCATCATGAGCTGACATCAGTATGGGAACCACTGGAATACTTGAGAGTATCGAACAGCCAGCTATTTCTTCAGCCTAGTTTGGGAATCATTGGAAGTACGCATCCACCCCACTGCCAAGGCTCGAAAGCTCAAACTTCCGGTTACAAGGCAAGCACGTGCACCATTCAGATACTGGAACCCCACTCCTCAATGACCAGACCATGTATTCCAATTTCTGTCAGTTTACAATACAGCGCGACTGGCACTAGCCATTGGCATCGCTGGCGAGTATTTTTCCTTACACTGACCTGCTGTACCCCACTGGTCACGAATTGCTAATAAAACCCAGTCACTAGTGAGCATCAGATTAATATTCAGTTTTTAGTTTGCAGTGATTTGATTGGCTGCAGGATTTCGTGACTTAATGGTCCACGATGTCTCCTGGCAGCTAGAAGATCCTGCATCTAAATCCTGACAATGGGTCGGGTGCGTACTGCTGAAAAGTCCACATTAAGCTGATAGAATAGATATTCACTGCCCTAGTGCTGGTTTTCCAATGGTTCTCTAATCAAAAGCAGCTAATGATGAAATCCTGAAAGATGGTAGTCTGTAAAGAATCACTCAGCTAAATTTGAATATTCCATAGGAAAAATCATCGTAAACTTCTAGTCTGGAGATATCGTGGATGAGTACCCCTCTGCGGAGACCTTAAATTCCAGATTGTAATCACAATTTGATTATTAATGGATGAAAATGCAAAGAGACAGCTGCAGAAAGGTTAAAAGGTACTTTTGCGAAATATAAAAACAGAGAAGAACAATTTCTTCATAAGAAACTTAGTTTATAACAAAGAACTACACACAGATGTACACTAAGAGAATAGATAAATTAGCAAAAGTATATGCAACACTTGAAAGCTAGTTGGGTTATAATGAAAATTACTTTGACATTCCGTTTTAAAAATGACTGTTGAATAAATAGATGTATGTAATTTGGTATTTATAGACAGTTTACTGCCTATTATCAAGAACAAGTGCTTTAAACCTACTCTGAATGGAAAAGTTCAACAATAGCCTCCCAGGAGCCCAAACGCACGTGTGACCTTCAGCCGACCAATCATAAAACTGAGGAATGTTTGCTCAAAAAATGGTGTATATCGACAAGAAAACGCTTGAAAATGCACTAAACAGGTTATCTTTCTCTGACATGGCTTAAGCATACGTCCTAGTTATACTGAAGAGTATCAGTTGTTAAGTTAGACTAGTTTGTACATGTATTCACCGAGATGACTACAGATAAACTGTTTTTGTGAATCATTTTTCTCTTTCATCCTGCTTGCAGTCTTCCAAGAAAGCCCTCGGTTGAAATGTTATGCTTTTCAGCAAGAGGATTGACGACTGCTTACCAGGAAAATGTGGATAATAAAACAAATTAAAATAAATGACATCAGCTATAAATCTATACCTAATCGTAACCACAAGCTTAATCTTGACCCTAATCATAACCCTTATCCAAACTGTAATTCTAACCCTAATGCTAATTATAACTCTGATCCTAACCCTAACCCCAATACTTACCTTAGCCCTAATCCTAACCCTAACGAGCTATTAAAACATTGTCCAAACAGTACTTAAAAACGTGATCTGGGTGAAATCTGCCTCTAAGTTGATGAATAGCGCTGATATTTCAGCTATGATAATGAAGATGTCGTTAGCCAACAACTAGCATGAGTTCAAGGTCATTGGAGCGTTCACACTCCTGGGACGCTATTGTTGAACTTCGCCCTCTGCATTATACTTTTAGTCGTTCTTTGCGCTCCGAGTGGGATATAGCGTTTCAAGCTTCAATCTGTCTGTCTCTCTATCTGTCTGTTTATCTGTCTGTCTGTCTATCTGTCTGGATTCAACGTAGAACTTGGCACCGAAGTACAGCAGTTCGAGTTGCCAAGTTTCAAATAGCACACAAAGGTAGGCAAGAAGATGAGTGAAGAGAATCGACAGAGTTTGACAAGTATAAAAGTGAAATAGAATGGGTAATGGTAGACAGAAATATGAAAGACCACAGAGACTGAATACATCTGCGCCTATGACAATGATTTTGAGTCATGTCCCCTATTGTCTCCAACTATTGATTCCTAGAGTCCCGAGGCGAGGGCCCCAACCCGGAAGTCTCCTTCTCCCTACCTGACTCAGTTTAGCTGTCAAGGATTTCATGGATTGATGCCATGATTTTGTTTGGCCACCACTTACTCTTTTCCAACCTGCACCTATATCAGCTAGTAATTCCCGTCGTCGGGGGAGGCGATGGTTAGGCATGCGCTGCACGTGACCTAGCCATCTCAATCTATGTAACTTTATAGCCTCGTTGATTGATTTTCCCTCTTTGCCTGTCCAACACTCTACGCTTAACGTCAACATTACTTACTTTATTATACCACCTAACGTGAGAAGGAGATCGCAGATATCTGTGATCAAAAACAGTCAGCCTTTTCATGTCTTCAACTCCCAATGGCCATGTTTCAGATCCATGGAGAAGAATGGAGCAAACTGCTGAGCAATACTTACGTTACTTGGTTGATAGCCAGATGTTACGCCTATGCCAGAGATAGTATAAGTTAGCGAAAGCAGCTCGAACCTTTTGAATCCGTGTTGAGATTTCGTCGCCAATCAGTCCGTTGTTAGTGGGACAACTTTCTAAATAGGTGAATTGGTCAACATTTTCTATCACTTCACTCCCTATCACTAAGCCAGGAGTTGACGTAGTCCAGTCCTGTGGCAGCATCTTACATTTTACAGGGGCGAATCGCATGCCAAACATACGAAGCTTCAATATTAGAAGTTTGTGTAATATTGGTGTTGTTTTGTACATTGGTGGAGTTGATAGCCTTATGCCTAACCTTCAATTTTTTCCATGCTTTTATCAGTACAAGCAGGTTGGCTGGTAATCGAATTAAGACCATATGACTACTAGTTGGCGACGGATGAATGTCAGAGGTACTAAGTTTCCATAAAAACATAAGCAAAGTTTTTTAACTATGACTTTATACACACTTGACGTAATGCTGCCTTTACGCTGTCCTTTCGCTAAATGAGGAGTAACAGTGAAGTTATTAATTCGCATTAGCCTATTTAACCTTTGCTGATGGCTTCATTGTTGCAAGCAACAAAGGTCATTTAATGAGTTAATAAGATTCAGAGGTGGTCTGTCTTTAATCATTTTATAATAAATCACAATTCATTTTACCCTAAAATGCATAAAAGTCATTGCAAACTTACTTTGATTAAAATTCAAATGAAATACAAGTAAACAGAATAGTACTTCAACCAGAATTAACATGAAGCTTTAGTTAATAGCATATTTCTTTGTTGGCAACAGTTGGAGCTTCATATTATGATTATTTGAAATAATCTAAACTTCAACAAAACATAATTAGAACCGATGAAAAATTACAACCGTAACTGCTGGTAAAAAAAATTAATTTTTAAGGATCTTCAGTAGTGTAAGTATAAAATGTTACCAAAAGTTTGCCAATGTGTCAGTAAACAAATAAAACATGAGAAGCAAATTCATGCCGAAGAAGAAGTACATGCTTAAACTAGAATTTTCACTGAACCCCTCGAATATACCGAATCATGAAGGCGTTTTTTGAATGAATACATAGTTTATATTAGTTCCAGTTCCAGCCCAGAAAGGCAACATAAACAGTAATATATAACAATAATGACCAGTCAGGCCGTAGCTATGATCAGTATGATGGAAACTCAAGCAACTAATATGACCTCCCATCTTTCGTTATAAAAATAAGCAATTTACCGTAAAATGTGGTCAGGTCAACGATAAACAAGGATATAAGGTTACAGTAGGATTCATTAACTCTTTCCATTTCAGCCTTGGAAACACATTGCACAAGCTTATTCAAACAAAATCTTTGTTCTGATCAAATTAACTCGACAGGCGTTTGTTCCATCTGAACAGTATTACCTATTAAATACACACATCTTTGCCCTCTTCCTGTTGCTGTGAAACGAAATCGACCCAGTCGTCTAACTGCCTTTTTTAGTTAATTTCATCTGTAATTTTTGCAGCCACTAGCGAAAGACTGTCCTCCTCTTACCTTGCTTGTTTGAATGATACAACTTTCTCAAAGTTTTCTTTAACCAGTTCAATACCTTTAATATTGTCAGGTGCTCCGTAGATTATCGCTGTCGAAGTTTATTCTCTCTCAGTACCTGCAAGTTAACAAAGGTATGTAGAGGTAAGTAATTCCCTCAAAATTACTAGCCTACAGCACTAATCACTCATCATAGGATGTTGACGTTAATTGTTTAAGTCGATTCTTTAATTTGGAGGTAGACAACTGGGCATCCACGCTGTTTGACATGTTATCGTGTTAATTATGTTTGTTCGTGCTCGATTCCCAGCTAGTTAATTAGCCATCCTCACACTACGATTTTGATCCGAAAATCTATTTTATATTTTGGATAATCAACTTGGTGTGTCGATTTGCCTTTCGTACACGCAGAACAAGTACTGTAGGGGTTATGAGTATTAAAACACGCTTTAGTATACGTCATGGTTTTCGTGAACGTCAGCACTCCCCCATCTACTAAAAGAATATCAGTTTATTTAAAACTTATTGTATATCTAAAAGCCCTAAAACACACAGCTACTTACGAAAGATTAGCTCGACATTTAAACTAAATGACTTTCTAAAAATGTAGAACTGCTATCAGTACATAAGTTCCAATTATTTTGATCGACCCAAACGAAATAAATAAATTTTAAGGTAGATTCATTCGACAGACGACATTGTACGCTGGGTAACACTTGACAAGTGTTTTGTTTTTATCTGTGTATTCTAGCATTGTTCATTCACACTCATGACCATTTTCTTACAAAACAAGCAACTAGTGCTGTGAAATGACCAATGCATGGATGAACGCCTAGTCCGTACCTGACTTCGTTTAATTTCAATTCTCGATAAGGCTATGGTTTCACAGTAATGACATGCACAAAGCTAAAAATAAGCGAATCCACAGTGATACTGCAACTAATGTTATCTGATGAGCAAATGTTCTCTGTAATTAATACAAACGCAACACTTAAACCCCTGTATTCATTGCAGGGAGATACAAAATGTAATTTATTCACAAATGAAATCTTGGCACATCAGTGTATTGCAGCTGTTCAAGAGACAAGATTCCTGATACTTGAACTTGTATTGTAGAAGACCAAAAGAGGCAAACCAGGTCTCCTCATCTCCTCCTGCAGGCAAAGAGAAAATTCAGGAACCGATTACGGGCCTGGTTTGTCTACTTTTCACACTCTAACCGCATCTCAATGATTCATAGGGAATAGGAGAACAAAAGTCAAAAGATGAATTAAACTGCCATAGAAAATTGATTCTGTTCTCAGTTACTTATTTCTTGGAGCCAACTATCCTAAGAAGAGGTTTTCACGCACCCTATAAACTTTTTCACGAGGGTCCTCATGAAAGAGATAATATGTATGGATAATTCTCTTTGACACCTGTCCCTTGACTTCAATCTTTGCAAAAGGTGAGACCTCAGGATCTTAATGTTTAATCATGAAAAAGTGGTAGACATCCGTAGGCTCAACTGCTTTCCTCGAGGAAATGATCACTTGGGGTTTTACTATTTAAAACTAAATAAAGATGCTTTTAACATTCTAAAAAATACTAAATACTTTTATTTAAGCTGAAGGAAGCTAAAAATTTACCGGTAAAATAGAGACTGCAGGCGTCACACAAAGCTTGTGTAATTAGGCCTGTAGTCACGATAACAACATAAGATTTTAAAATTGAGTAGCTTGATTCAATATCCAATATTGTTCTGGATCCAATATCCAATATCGTTTTTAGGAGCTAGTATAAACCAATTTGATTTCTTTGTGCTCGTGTCCTAATTGTAAGGTATAGGTTCCTGATCTTCGAATAGCCTGTATGAACGTTACTGTTCTTAAATGCTTGATTCTGGATGTTTCTAAGTGATTATAAGACGGCATTTGTTGTAGGAAGGTGTAAAACAAACATTTTGAATGAGTTGTGAGGTAAATAAACAAAACAGGTTGTTTCTCAATAATACCAATGTACTGACGACAAGAATGACTCCCGCATAATACTCTCAGACCTTTCGTTTTTACATTGCCGCCTAGCTTTCTCTTAAATCTACCAGCAGATGGAGAGATAGTCACACAGGCCCGGAAGAATCTCAATATGGAGGGAGTTGGACCCCATCCTTTTTCAAGGCGCTTGAGTATTCAACTCTGCTACAGTCATCCGGGTGAGGACCGTAGTATATTTTACATACTTTTCTATTTAGGTCGTGCACTGTTCTTTAGGCCATTATCAACGTCCACGGTGGATCAGAGTATATGAAAAGGTTTTGGTCTCGACCATCATTCGTTCTGTACATAAGCCAAATAAACAATGCATGAACTGTCCTGGTCTTAGTACACTGTTCATCGGCTCCGAGCTTCCAGCAGGTTGACAACGCCAGAAAAATGATTTCTCAGGCCACGTTTTCTTTCGCGCTGGATTCTGTTTTTATTCAGCTGTTTCCTTGTACGGTCGTTTAGAAGTTTCCCTGTCACTCTGGATACTTTAGGAACTAAATCCAAACGCCTAAGATACTATAGATGTAAGATAAAGGATAGCGCACTTCCACTTTTTTGGTACATTTTTCTTATTCAGTGAATGTTGAGATCGCTTGCTTAGTAGGATAAATAGGGTCACTAGTCACCACCGGAGAATGAGTGGTCCTTTGTTGCCACACCCTGTAAGTTTCCGTGGGTGATGTTTTATCAACTCGTGAATCATAATTAGATTTGTAAATTCATGGAAGAAGGGTTTATCTCACGACTTAAATCGTGTTGCTCTCAGCAATTTCGCAGGATCCAGAACTTTTAGAAACAAGCATCATATCACTAGCAGAAACTTCATTATTTCTGTATCTGTCAGTATTAATGAGTGGCGACTAAAATTATCCAGCATGCTTAAGGTCATTGACGGAGTGAGACGCTCAAAGATCATTTTCGTCCATGTTAGTCGGCCATGTTGGATTGCTTTTCCGTAGCCGTTCGTTTACACATCGGTTTTCCCGTTTATCTTGCATTTATTCACAACTCATCTTGATGCGCACTGTTAAGAAATGCTGCGTTTCACCTCATTTTTGTCTCCTTTGCTGTTAAAATGACTAATTTCGTATGTTTCGGAAGTTTTTACCACCAGGGCAGTGTATTCACTTGATTACAATTGTTTCACACGTTGTTTACATGCCTAGTTGTAATGTTTTAGTTGTTTTTCAGCTATTAATGAAGTAGTTCTGCGTAGAAGCCTTGGAAAACACGCACGCTAACGTGTTTAGCTGACAAAAGCTGTTGTTTTTAGTCCATTTGCAGGTTGCCGTTATTATTTCTTGCTCAGCTGATTAATTAGTATGTAGAAATCTGGAAAAAACAATGTCTTTCACATGCATGTTTACAGCTTGCAGCAATCTATGAGTCAATCTGGTGAGGAGAATACGATCAGGTTTGATATTGGCAAGGTTTACGAAGAGCATATTAAACCTGGAGATTTCAGAACGTGATCTGAAGTTGAAAAAGCTTTGAAGCTTTTCGAGAAGCTTAGTATACCACCAGTGTATATTATCAGTTAAAGAGTTGGATATATTGTCAGAGAATCTAAATCAAACAAGGTTGAGTCACATGAGAAGTGTGAATCTGTTGTGCCTGTGTGTAGTTTTGGAACTGAAGGGAACTTGAAAGCAATGAGGAACCCCTGAATGGTAAGTGTTACCTATGTTTATTAATGCCTAATGTACTAGATTCAAATACATGAACTAAGACCGCCTGTAGCAAAGCCAGCGTTAACAGCCATTCAGTGTGTTGTAAAACCACTTCAAAAGCGAATAATATGGTGGTCTGGTGAGTATACAAATTATCCCAGTTAAAGGTAAGACTTTAATTAGCAAGAATGACGTTCCGGGTTGTGGTTTACAACAAGCTGAAGAGCTGATTATTATTCGGGGTGAAAATATTGGCTGAATACAGATTGCTTGCTTCATTTCAAATAATGAAATTCCTATTTTGTGGATGTTTGTGATTTCTCCGTGACTTTAAATACGGGTTCCCATTATCTTTAAGAAAACTAAATAAATCTTCCTAAAACCATTGATTTTATTTTTCTTGGCGAAACATCTGTTAATACTATTGGAAGATTAGGTAGCAAAGTAGGATTTTCTGTCATTGAGAACCGTAGTCGTCGTGTTTCGGATTAATATCGCGCTTGTAACTGTTATAACCCTATGGGTATATGTTTTCCGTCATGGTACATTTTGATATCTAGAAGCCATAAGCACACTGTCTTCAGTAAACTTATCCTCACTTTTTAAGTGACCGCGAATAGTGAGTCATTTGAGGTGATATGATGAATACCTCTAAACGCTTTCGCGGAGATTAAGATATATTCATTTTTTCGATTAGGAGACGATCCCTTTACCAAGAAGGTTCCCAGGATGTCCGCTTTTACTTTGAACCTCAAAGATAACGTTAATTTGCTCACTAATGTAGTAGATATGGGAGATTACCCTCAGCGGAAACCACTTTAAGGTAACTACGCAGCTTTAGGTAATGCGTCATAGAAGGAAGCAGCGTAGGCTAATTGTGTCCAAATATATTAAAAGTTGTATAACTGGTCAAATCGTAACTCTTACACAATAGTTAATGTTATAAATAATGAATGCACCGTACAAACGTTTACTTTGATCTGCATACCTAGCTCATGAGCAATATATGTGCATGTGGTATACATTTAAGGCTAATACGCTGTGTAATGAGTTCTGCGAAACACGGTTGTGTCATGATTAAAGCAACAAAAACAGGTCAAGTATGGGTAAGATGCACGAACTGACAAACTATAAGAGGATGGAATGAGTTATGCTTGAGCGCCTTAACTTCTTAATTTGAACAGTCAGATGAAATATTATTCCATTATAGATAAGATTTTATTTTGATAAATCGCACAGTGTTTACAGTTATATGAACTGATTCATATAACTGTAAACACTGTGCGATTTATCAAAATAAAATCTTATCTATAATGGAATTATACTCTACCACAGTGCCCAAGTTTTATACTTATATCAATAAGACGAAATATTATTTTATAAATCGCTAAGACATGGGAAGAACAGGTGTCAGGATAGTTGAAGATTGAACGATCAATTCATGGTTGTTTGCTCAAAACCAACTTCCCCAAATTTTGCGGGGGCATCAATACACCAGTCATCGTCTCATCGGTCGCTGTTCAGAAAGAAGTCAGGAGAAAACCGTCAGAAACCTTAGTTTTAAAGTTGGTTATATGTTGGTGTTAGAATAAATAATTCTCGAGTCGCAAAACTGGGTTCTGGTTTCTGCGTCCGTTCGTACTAAGTGATATATATCCACATAATATGTGTGTTTGTTTGACAGTTTGTTATATTTTGCTATGTATATATGGATCCATATTCCATTATAATTAACAATCATGTTAAGACTGTCTATTGATTCGTTCATTTTTGAACATTCGCTCATACACTTGTGTTCACATACTTGTTCGGACATTCAGACTATTTCACTCACACACTTGTGTGACATTGATTTTTCCTTGTGTTTGGAAAATACAAGTATCATCGTGAACCTGGTGGTTTTCTGATTTCCGCCTTCTCGCGTCAGGACTACTAAACTCTCGACCAGTACATAACAATAATTTGGCGACGGGGAAAACTATGGATCCTTCTAAATTGGAATTATTGTTTGAACGACAAATGAAATTGATGGAAATGTTCGTCAACCAACAGACTGGTCCAGCTTCACGTTCAAGCAATCCCAATCATACCATGCTACCATCTGTCGACGGCATTGTGAACAGTATTTCACAGTTCAATTATGACCCAGAGGCTAATGTCACTTTTGACACATGGTATCAACGTTATGAGGATTCACTCACTGTTGATCTCGCCTCACAAGACGATGCCTGGAAGGTGCGAGTGTTGCTACGTAAATTGGGTCCGGCAGAATATGAACGGTACTGCAACCTAATTTTACCCAAGAAACCACGTGACAAGTGTTTCGATGATACAATAAAGCTGCTGCGTGAACATTTTGGAGACCACTTCTCATTATTCAGTATACGTTATCGTTACCTCAAGCTGGCAATGAATGAAAATGATGATTTTCTTACTCACGTTGGCACAGTCAACCGAGAATGTGAGAGATTTCGACTCAGGTCCTTAACAGATGATCAGTTCAAAGCCTTGATTCTCATATGCAGTCTTCAATCTCCTCGTTTCACAGATATCCGAACTCGACTGCTCAATCAGCTAGGGCAAAATCCTAAGTTAACTCTACATGACATAGCTGATGAATATCAACGGCTGATTAAATTGTAGAAAGACACACACCTGGTCGAATCAACACCTTCGAGAAGCTCTGATATTCATGCATTACGAAAGAGCAAAAATCTCTCTTCATCATCCACTCCTGACCCACCTACTTCTAATGTTCCGCGTAAGCCTACACATACTCGTCCAACTTCACAAAATACTGCAAAGAAGACCCCACCATCACCATGCTGGCATTGTGGTACGTGGCATTTTGTAAAGTCCTGTCCATACAAAAATCATTGTTGCAGCAAGTGCAAAATCATCGGTCATAAAAAATGGATTTTGTCAGCCACCCAAAACCCAGATATCAATATCCAGCGGAAGGTCGACCTACTGTTGGTCCTAAATTTCCAAAAACGTCAATGAGTCTAGTCGCAACCTGTCAAGTCACAAAACCAGGTATGCGGAAATATATTGACCTTCAGATGAATGGTCATGATGCACGTCTGCAGCTAGATACCGCCTCTGATATCACTGTTATATCAGAGAAACTTTGGAATGATATTGGCAGACCACCTATCACAAATACTTCCCAGACTCTTGTCAGCGCCTGTGGTTGGCGGCTCAAACTAATTGATGAACTCAAATGTTCTGTTGCCTTCCACAATATCGAATTCACAGGAATTTGCTACGTCACCAAGAGTGATTTAAATCTTTTGGGTGATGATATTCTGAAACTGGTGAAGGACAGTGTCAACCAGGCGATGGGCAAATTCGCCAGCATTTTGCATTCTAAGGCAGATACTAAGGAACCAGTGAATATAAGGAAGGCATTTGTGGTGAAGTCTCAAGACACAACGAGAAAGGATGAGTGTATTGTTTGCCATAACATGCATCAATTGAGTGATTGTAATCGCTTTATCGCTATGTCACCCGTAGAAAGGTTAAAAATGGCAAAGCAGAAGCGGCTGTGTTTCAGTTGTTTAAAGATTGGGCATACAAAGTGGAATTGTAAGGCGACAAACAAAGGAAGTAGTGGTTTAACGGATATGCACCCACTTCTGAGGACAGTGAACGAACCTGGGAATTCGGTTAATTGTAATAGTATCTCTAGACCCCTTGACACCCCACAAGTTTTCTTAGGGGTATTACCGAAATCTTCAGTAGAGACTTATGCATTGTTGGATAATGGTTCAGACGTTACATTGATAGATGCTGAACTGGCTGGTTGCTTGGGTATTAAAGGCCCAAAGCAACCCTTGGTTGTAAATACTTTCAATTCTGCGAAAACAGTAGTATGTGAGCGAGTGTCATTTCAGTTAGAATCCTTGGCTACTGGGGAAACCGTGGAAGTGGATACTGCTTACACTACCTCCAGTATGAAACTTGGCGAAGCTATAGTACCTAGTCGTGAAACGGTTGTCGGTAAGCCACACCTGTGTGACATACCTCTTCCAACACTGCAAGATGGAAGAGTGAGAGTACTCATTGGATGTAGTGTGCCAGAAGCTCACAAGGTATTAGAAGAGAGATTCGGAGGTAGAGATGATCTGTTTGCGACGAAAACACCACTGGGATGGACAGTGAGAGGACCTATACCCATAGTCCACATATCATCATTAGTTGCAAACGATGGGGACAAACTAGAAACTATGATTAAAAATATGTATGACAAGGAGTTTTGTGACTGCGGTGTCCCAGAGAAGGGTCGTTCTGTAGAAGACTTAAAAGCAGTTAAAATAGCCGAGGAGTCTTGTAAATACGAAAACGGGCGTTTCAGCGTTGGCCTACCATGGAGATTCAAAGATAGACAGTTGGTTTGTAATAGGAAAGTTGCTCTTAAGAGACTAATGGGTTTACAGAAGAAATTCTGTCAGATGCAGAACTCTGGTCCAAATATAAGGATGTCGTCGATAAACATATAATGAAGGGTTACGTTGAAAGACTAGTTGATCAGAGTGAGCCAGGGAAGTGGTATTTGCCCCATCATCCCGTCTTTAACCCGAGGAAGCCAGGTAAACTCCGTGTGGTGTTTGATTGTTCTGCGAAACATGAAGGAGTCTCTTTAAATGATAATCTGTATAGTGGCCCAGATTGCGTGAGCTCATTAGTGGGACTGCTATTAAGATTCAGAAAGTTTACAGTTGCTGTCGCGGCGGATATTGAGGAAATGTTCCTACAGGTGAAGGTGCCAGAGAGTGACAGAGATCACTTGAGGTTTTTGTGGTTTGATGACGGTCCTTGTGGTAAGGTGTCAGAATATAGGATGACAGTGCATCCATTTGGTGCCACGTCCTCCCCGTTTTGTGCTAATTTTGCTCTACGAAAGGCAGTGTCCACATTTGGTTCTAATGATTTGCTGGACGTCATAGATTGTTGCTTCTACGTGGATGATTGTTTAGCCTCCTTCGATGATGATAAGTCTGCAGTTAGATTTGCAACAAGCATTACTGAAGTGTTAGCTAAGGCCGGCTTTCGTCTAACTAAGTGGGTCTCGAACAGCCTAGACGTTTTGAAGCATATAGATCCAGAAGACAGAGCACCTACCGTACGAGATTTGCCTGTTGATACTCTACCAGTTGAACGCACATTAGGTATGCGATGGGATGTGAACTCTGATACCTTTGGATTTAGTGTTGGTGATATTGATAAGCCAGTTACTCGGAGAGGTGTGCTCTCTGTGTTGTCGTCCGTGTTTGACCCACTTGGATTAGTAGCACCTTATCTACTTCCGGCTAGGAGGTTATTTCAAGAGACATGCAGGAAAGGGTTACAGTGGGATGAACCATTAAGTGAGAGGCAGAGAGAAGAGTGGAAGGGGTGGGTTAACAGTTTAAGAATGCTGAATCTACATTCCGTCTCACGTCCACTTAAGCCGTCGAGAAATCATGATATAATTGACTTCCATGTTTTTTCTGATGCCTCTGAGGTTGGATTTGGTGCAGCCGTATACATCAGAACCACCTTAAGGAATGATATAGATGTTAGCCTGGTGATGGGTAAATCTAGAGTTGCACCTCTAAAGACGGTTTCGATTCCGAGATTAGAACTTAATGCAGCCTTACTAGCTGCGCAGTTATTCACAACGGTGTGTAAAGAGTTGGATTACCCCAAGCATCCCGTAACGTTTTGGACTGATTCGATGTCTGTGATATATTATATACGCAACGAGTCAGCAAGATATGCATGTTTTGTAGCTAACAGAGTATCTCAAATTCGTGAACTAACAACTGTTGAGCAGTGGAGGTACGTACCGTCTGGAAAAAATCCAGCTGATCTAGCCTCGCGAGGAGTTATTGATATGAATGTGGTTAAAAATAAGTGGTGGAAAGGTCCAGAGTTCTTGCTAAGGGCTGATAGTATGTGGCCTCGTAGAGAAGATGAACCACCGATAAACGAGTGTGCCTTGGAGTTGAAGACAAGTGTCAGTTTAACATCTACTCAAGAAAGACATTCAGGTTTACATCCACTTTTTAAATATTATTCTTCTTGGTACAAACTACTGAAAGCTGTTGCGTGGTTGACACGATATGTTACGTATTTAAAGGTCATGCATCTTGCGGGATACGAAAATATGAATGTGGGGCCTTTGAGAGTCGAAGATATTAGAAATGCAGAGTTAGCGATTTTGAGGGCTGCTCAGTGGGAAGCGTGGGGTGAGATTGCCAAGGAGGATAGTCCCGATTTCGCAGATTTCAAGGTGCGGTTAGATAGATTATCTCCGATAGTTTCCGAAGGGATCGCTAGAGTTGGTGGACGTCTACAAATGTTAGAATCGTCATATGAGACCCGTCATCCGGCTTTATTACCTTGCTACCATCCAGTCACTGATCTCATTATAAGACACTACCATGTTCTTGAAGGTCATTTGGGTACTTCGCAAGTACTATCAAGTATTCGATGTAAGTTCTGGATAGTGAAGGGAGGTACCGCTGTCCGTAAAATAATTGATAAGTGCATGGAATGTAAACTCCGAAATGCTCGTCCAGTACAGCAGATGATGGCACCACTCCCAGCGTGGCAAGTTTCTGAAGGAATGCACCCTCAACCATGATGTACAGGAAACATCAGTTTGAGAATACAGACGTTAGTCCAAAAACGCGTATAGTGCCCTGTCATAATTCTCATGCATTCAGTAGGGGTCACATGCCAATTTCAGCACAATGCTCATCATGGCCTAGGAAGTACTCTAATCAGACACAGGGATCTAAGTCATATGCACACAACAACACGCCGATCACACATTTCGGTTATAACTATGCAGATTACACGACACTAGCCAATCCATATGACCAAAATTTTCTCCAGCGACAACTGGCAGAAACGCCTGGGATCATGCACATAGCACGCATGATATCAGACCAATTCCTTGCTGGTATAGCGAACACCTTACAACAGGGAAACTGCTTCTTCCCCGAAAGATAGCAAACATCTTATACACACCTAATACCAATAGTAATACCATAGATTATCATACTAGTATCTCCCATAGCACGCAATATCTAAACGACCAACTACTCACGAGTGACATTTCACAACCCATCCCTAACTATCAAATTAAAGAAACCGTCTCTAGTGATCAAAATGTTGTAATTAATGAATCCAATAACGACTGCACATATTCAGTTGATAACCATAGAGTATTTTATTATGATATTGCCCATACACTAAAACCACTTCGTCAAAGTCTATCCGTCATCCTCATAAATGCTAGATCAGTTCTTAACAAACATTTAGCATTATGTACGTTAGCCTCTATATGCAATCCGTCTCTGATCATGATCACTGAAGCCTGGTGCTCAAGTGACATTGTGGATGGTAGCTTATCAATTGATAAGTACAATCTTTTTCGAGGGGATAGGGAAACAGGTCGTGGGGGTGGAACACTCATATATGTTAAACAACCCATTTGTGCAACGCATTTTAGTCACCCTATTCTGTCACAACTTAATGATTCGGTGTGGGTCGAAACAAAAGTTCTCAGAAGTAAACCTATCCTTATAGGGTGCGTATACCGACCGCCATCATCCAACCGCGAATACGATAACGTACTCAGCAACATATTTAGTGTTGCATCCAATCTCCCCTTCAGTTATAATATAATTGGAGGTGACTTCAATTTGCCTGATATATCATGGCGTACACTTCGTGGACCCTCGAGGTATGATAATCTTCTTAATTCCATCATTACTGGAGGATGGACGCAACACATAAATGTACCCACTAGGTCCAATAACATTCTTGATCTTATATTCACGATCAACGTAGCACCATCTACAATTCATGTGGGACATGAATTCCCAGGTAGCGATCATAAAATAGTTGCATGTTCGTTTAACATTTCCCCAGAAACTATACACAGAAACGAAGTTAGTCGGACACCTATAAGACCATACACGCGGGTTGATTGGGACTTGTATCAGGACTTGATTAGATACTCTAATTGGGATTCCTACTTTACCAATGACTCCTTAGAGGAAGTCCTTAAAAACTTCTATGACAATATACAGTCGGTTAATGATGTCATAGCGCCTGTGAAACTGATTAAATTCAAAATCCCTCAAGGTGATTTTATTCCAATATCATTAAGAAGAAGTTTGCGGAAGCATTCATTAAGTTACTATAGACATGACGACTTATCGTCGTTAATCGCTATCAAATCAATCCTCATTAGAATCCATGAGTTAAAAAATCTAAGTCTTAGGAATAAAGAAACGCGGGCAATTCAGTCGCCACATAACACTGGAGAAATAGCCAAACTCTTCAAAAGTAGGTTAACTAACTCCAAATCAACAAATCCAAAAATAATACACCTAGGTGGCATTACTCACGAAAGTGCTGAGGATATATGTGAGGTGTTTAGCACGCACTTTGCCAAACTGTATACTCTAGAAAATGACCAGGATATATATTTCCCTCGTAAAACAGAAAAGTGTCTAAGCGATGTAGTCTTAAACGCCCAAGAAATCGATAAAGCTATCACAACTCTTAAGCTTACTAATACTCCCGGCCCAGATGGAATGTCTTCCGTCCTCTTAAAAAATGGTGGAAATGACATGAATCTACTTCTTCTCAAGATATTTTCAACTTCGATAAGGAGTGGAACATATCCAAATAGCTGGAAGAAATCCTACGTTGTACCCATTCACAAAACCGGACCTACAGCGGACATAGATAATTACCGCCCCATCAACATTACTTCCGTAGTTTCACGTGTGATGGAAAAGATTGTAAAGAAGCAAATTGTTCAGTATTTGCTCTCGAATGACTTAATATCCCCTTTCCAATACGGTTTCCTAAATAGAAGATCGTGCATTACGTGCCAGTTAGATTATTTCGACCACATTACTGAATGTGTAGACAAAGGTCGTTCGGCAGCAACATTATTTCTAGATGTTAGGAAAGCTTTTGATAAAGTCCCACATAAAAGACTCATACTGAAACTCCTATCTTATGGAATAAGTGGAAGGCTTCTTGAGTGGATAACTTCCTTTCTTACAGGAAGAGAACAGTTAGTTAAAGTCAACCATCACTTATCAACATCCAAACCGATAACCAGCGGCGTGATACAAGGTAGTGTTCTTGGCCCTACCCTATTCATTGTATTCATAAATGATATTGTCTCTATGATCAAGTATGGCAAGCCATACCTCTTTGCAGATGACCTCAAAGTTGTCTATGATTTTGACTATAATGATATGAATATTGTTAGTAAAATCCAAGAAGACCTAAATAGTCTATGTAATTGGAGTGAAAAGTGGCAGTTAACGTTCAATCCAGCTAAATCTGGGATAACATACTTCGGACGTTGGAAACCTAGCATGTGTCTATACATGTACGGTGACCTTGTCTCAAACACAAACACAGTCACAGATCTCGGGATAACATACTCAGATCTTACCTTTACTGAACATGCAAATAAGGTGGTATCTGATTGTAAACGTCTAACCGGCTTTGTGCTACGCAACTTTTACACTCCAGAAGCCAGATTAGCCATATATAAGATATGCATTCGCCCCAAACTTGAATACTGTGCCCACTTATACAGTAGCTTCAAGTCGGCAGACAGAAAAAAGGTTGAAAGTGTCCAAAGATTCCTTACGAAACGCATATTAGGCTATGGTCAGCAAATAGAATACCTTGACAGATGTATTCGACTGGACTTAGAGCCCTTATGGTTAAGGAGAGTGAAGTGCAATTTATTTCTCTTATTCAAAGTTATAAGAAAGCACTGTAACAGTAACTCGTCCATAACCTGGGCTAATCCTAAATCGTATGGACTACGCAACCACAACTACCTTCTCAAGGTTAACACCCATAAACTCAACACTAGAGCTAACTTCTTCACCATTAAATATTGCAAACTTTGGAACCAACTACCCTCTGAGATAAGATCCTGTGAAAGGCCTGACAGTTTCAAAAGGAGCCTAGAAAAACATATAAACATGTCCACCCTAGCCCGCCTCAAAGATCTCAACTGCTGGTAGAGTGGAGAGACAATGGCTTTTCAATATTTAACTACGGAAAGTACACTAGTCCCAATACCAATATAATAACACTTAGTAATTATGTAGGTTCAATACTTGAAATTCGATTGTCATTAAAATACTTAAAATGATTAAAATAGCTATGCGGCAAGTGTTCTCTTGCTTTACCATGCTTGTTTCCCTTATAACACTCAGTTATTGAGCCTAATGTATTCTTTGATAATACGAATTATGACACTGACTATGCTCTTATTATACATAGATTGATTTACTTTACGACTACCTGTAGTACTAACTACCCTTCTGTAGTATTGTTAAACAAATGCTGAAATTTTGTTGGTTCTGTTAATATCTTTTTATAATATGTTTAGACACGTTACTTTGCAATGTCAGATGTCTACTATATACAAGACTGTCATGATAATTTAGTACACTAAGTCCTGCCAACCGACCTTACCTTCAGTTCATACTACCTATATTGATCCCTAACTATATTGTTCTGCTGAATCTTGCTTCACTATTCACAAAACCTATTCTTTTTATTCTTTAAGGTTCTAACTTCTTGTAAAGTAATCTGTTCATTAGGACGCATGCATACATATATAATGTTCATAAAGATGTACGCGGAGACCTATTGGAAGCACTCATTAAGAAAGCTAGGGAGATGGAATATGAGGTACGAACATGTCTGGTACCAAGCAATTTATTTGCGGTAGCCATAATAATCATAGTCTCAGAGCTTAACATCAAAAAAGGAGGGAGGGTGGCGTTAGCTGATCAGTAGATATGGTGGGGGTCACTAAGGTGAATCGCCCCATTCTGCAGGAACAGCAATACACAAATTAAAGGCTCGAGATATTTCTGATTTTTATGAGGGCTTAGATCTTTATCTTGAAAAAGATAATAATGAACGCCTTGACAGATCATGCTTCTACCTCTAAATATATACTATTCTCCCAGCCTATTGTTGAGATGCGACCATGTGGGATGTGCACAGTTTTATGGGGCATCTTATAAACTAACTTGCTGTCCATTGACTGATCTTTAAATACCACTTCACAATGTCTTATCTCATTCATTTTCCAATAACGTCTTTACTTGATCCTCATTATATTCCATTAAACCTAACATTTTACAGCTCTTTATGACTTATTATATTCCTACTCTCTGAAGGGTACGGTTGTACATTAAATGCACAAAAAGGTATAAAACAAAAACAACTGGCACAACTGAGGATAAATGTATTAAAACCAAAATTGGACATCATGATAGTACGAGGTATATGTGTAGCATTATACATTGCAAATGAACGTTGTCAGCCTAGGGAGTTTTCTTTTTTTAATGCATTTATTAATGATACTTGCACTTACCTATTTCATTACAATTTAATGATTCACCTCAGCACTTTTACTTTTCTAAAACAGCTTTCAATCCCTTGTAAACGTTGTACTTACCTCAATATTGGTTGGTTATCGTATGCCGACAACCACGGGATGAAAACGAAACGAAGTCGATTTTCCCGCTCAACCTGGAGGACAATTGTACAATTCAATAACTATACAGCCTAGTTCAGACAATGTGTATTTATATATATATCAAATATTTAACTGTTGAAACATTATTAACTTGTAGACAATCTACGATTTGATATTATATCATACTTGATCGTGCCTGTAAAAATGGCATGCATTTTCATGTAAATTTATATGTTTATATGAGAATATACATTATTATTATTATTATTATCCATTCGAGTGCGTCGGAGTGGATTTGTTCGGACCTTTAGTGGTAAAGAGAGGCAGAACCCTATGTAAAAGATATGGCTGTTTGTTCACCTGTTTGAAAATGAGAGCTGTGCACATTGAGATGGTTCATACGTTAACTACTGATTCATTCGTGCTAGCATTACATAGATTTATAAATCGCCGGGGTGCACCGAAGATGATGTTCAGCGACAGAGGGACTAATTTTGTTGGCTGTCACGCCGAGCTTAAAGAGTACTTCGAAGGTCCCCAAACGAGAGTTCATGAAGAGTTACTGAAAAGGAACATCGAGTGGCACTTCAACCCACCACATGCCAGCCATAGAGGTGGGCTATGGGAAAGACTTATAGGAATTATCAAGCGTATTTTAAGCTCCATAATTAAAAACCAGAGTTTGAATGACGAAACGCTGGAGACATTTTTTTGTGAAGCTGAACGAATATTAAATGACCGGCCGTTATCACCTGTGAGGGACGACGTCAAGGATTTTGATGTGTTAACCCCAAATAAATTATTGTTATTGAGAGGCAACCCTGGCATAGAGGACTCAAGCGGGGAAGGAATACCTACGATTAAAAAATGGAAACAAGCCAGGCACATGAAAGATATATTTTGGAAAAGATGGTTAAAGGAGTATGTTCTAACACTGCAAACCAGGGACAAGTGGAAAAAGTTGTGCCGAAACTTAAAGGTTGGTGACATAGTATTAGTAGCAGATAAATGTGCCACAGGTAGGTGGCCTTTGGGAGTGGTAGTAAGGCTGATCTGTAGTGGTGATGGATTGGTGAGGACGGTTGAGGTGAGAACAAGTTGTGGCATGTTGGTGCGAGATATCAGAAAACTGTGTCTACTGGAAGGTGCTGAGAGTAGAGAGTCGGAGGATGAAACACTAGACGATTTTCCAACCTAAGGCGTCAACCTGAGAAGGGTTGTAGGCGTACTGCTATAGGTCCTACAATTCTTCAAAGGGTAGCGCATCAATAAGCAGCCCAACGTGCTTGGTGTGTGATTTTGTATATATGTTCATGTTTTATATACTGAATTGGCATCATCTTTCATCTGTCTGCTGGTAATTTTGTTTGTGTCTAGACTTCTTCCACTTGTATCATCAACCTGAGAAGGAATGTAGGCGTGCTGCTGTAAGTCCTACAGTTCTTCAAGGGTAGTTCGTCAAGGCAGAATCCACCACATTTGATGTGTTGATTGTACACATGTTTGTGTTAAATAATTGCGTGAATTCCAATTATTGTAATTGTTGGTTAGTCTTGATTGTGTCCGGACATTCCACAACTTACAATCGTCAACGTGAGAAGGGTTGTGGGCGTACTGGTGTAAGTCCTGCAATTCTTCAAAGGAATTCCATCGAGACACTATCTACGAGTTTGTGTGCACTGTTTGTATATATGTAAGGTGTGTCATCAATTGGTGTTTTTTGGATTCATTGTGTTTACTCGTTGTTTTCATACCTTGTTGTTATTGCGTAATTTTGTTAAATTTTTCGTCGTGATTACTTCTGAAGTTGTTTCTTGTCTTCCATATCCGTGAATGAATTGATTAATGTTAAAGACAGCAGATGGGTCGCATACACCGAGGAGGCTACTGCTGAGAATGAAATACATACGGAGATAATTGTTAGCCGCGGTCCCACACGCCGGGGAGCAAAAGTGTAAACGACTGAGGCTCGCATACGTCATCGTTACTGGAACTGAGGCACAAGCGATTGCAGTGATAATTGGTAGTGAGTAGATAAGAGGATGTGCGTAGACTATCATGAGGTGCTGCTATGGTCACGTTGCATTCTGCAAGAGTCATTCTAGCAAGTGGCGATTGTGTTGCAAGATGTCAAGTGGATGCCTTTAACTGGAAGGAGCAGGTCGTCATTGATGTGTGAGATTGTGCTGTGAGTATGCTTGTGGTGTGTTGGCCTTTCTGTTTGTTTTCCATTTCAGCTCTGTCCGTGTGACCCAGGTTCTCTCAATGGCATCCAAGTCAAGTGTATTGGTCGTGATGGAAAGAAGGGATGGATCCCTATTTTGCCGGGGAGTGTCAATGTAGTTGAAGATTGAACGATCAATTCATGGTTGTTTGCTCAAAACCAACTTCCCCAAATTTTGCGGGGGCATCAATACACCAGTCATCGTCTCATTGGTCGCTGTTCAGAAAGAAGTCAGGAGAAAACCGTCAGAAACCTTAGTTTTAAAGTTGGTTATATGTTGGTGTTAGAATAAATAATTCTCGAGTCGCAAAACTGGGTTCTGGTTTCTGCGTCCGTTCTTACTAAGCGTTTCTGAGAAGCTTCGAGGAACAGCGTTGGTCCCAGCGTAGCAAGGGATGGGCATTAACGGTTTACGAGACCTGGCTGACACCAGGATTGGTCAGAAGAAAGAATTAATCCAGGATACCTAACGTCAGACTTGATTTCTCTATCCCTATCATCCATTATACAACGGTAATGGGAATTCACAGCTTCATTTAACTTTCTTTTACATCTAAAACTGAAATCAACAGTCTGACATTTGGAAGGATTTAGTTTAAGACCGTTAGACGAAGACCATTTTCTAATTCCTGATAGAAAGCTGTTCATTTTAGTACCATCTAGCTAATAGTTGACAGACACTGAAACAGTTAGATCATCGGCATAACTAACAAAGTAGATATTCAAACATTGCAGTTATTTATCATAGAAATGATGGATATTAGATGACATCACATGATTCAACAGCATATCAAAAATAAATCAGAATTGTTTCTTAGCTCATCGCCAAGTAGACAGTCTATTCGATGATGCGACTGCGTATTAACTGATTAATGAATTAGCTATCAACTCCAATTTACTTGTACTACATACTTGCCGTTTAGCAGTATACAGTCTTGCAATTGGCTAAATAAGGCGACTTCAGCGTAACGAACATTACAAAATTATTATTCAACTTGCTAAATACTACTTAGTTTTTACAATCTACTGTTGTATAGAAACAGACGCGAAATCCTATGAATGATTAAAGTAACAGTCTCATAATACTATAGTAAATTTCCATTCCACTAAGCTTAACATGCATTAATCAGAATTCACATATTACGAAACCTCATAGTATAGTGACGCACTTAAGACGTTCAGGAGAAGTAGAAATTAAGAGTATATTAAACATTTTCTTAGTTTACAAGAGAAAATTTCGATGAAGGGTATTGGGCGTTGATAAGGCATATCCCCTATTTGAAGTGGCGCCTCTGGCTTAACCTTGACGGCATTTGCGTGGCTTCGTTGATTCGAGTTGGAGCTAGTCGTCGGCAGCCTGTAGACGGCCGTAGGACATTTGATCAGCTGATGGATATTGGCGTTATTTTTGGAAATGACGTCAAGGTTAGGTCATTTTTCGTTGTTTTACACACTTTTTTGCCTATATTCCAGCTAAAAGTTGATGAAATACGGCGTATTTAGCAGAAATAGGTAATGGTGGTGTCCTTATCCGGCCGTAGCTTACAGGCAGTTTGCAGTTTGTTGGAAAAACGTACTTTTCCGTTCAGAATACGTCGAATTACTTGAAGAAACATGTTATAATGATCTTTTCGTGAATTTTTTTTGCATTTTAATGGATTCCACATGGACATGATGAGGTGGGATAGCTCGTTTCGGTAATTACATCATTTACTTCCTTGTTTAATTTTCGTAATGCTTACAAGGCTGCTCCATATGTATTTCTTTAAGAAAAATCTACAGAAATACTTAGAAATTATATACGCAAAGTAATTCTTTTTTTATGGCATAAACTTGATGTTTACAGGCAGATGCAATATGGATTTTAGATTATGAAAAGTGTTGACTTACATAATTATATACAATTCAAGTAATTATTTCGTCATATTAAACATATTCAATGGTTAGTTATTGTGTTAACACTGATAACAATGTCTATATCTGTATATATCTTATGTCCTTTTTCAGATAATATCTACTTTCGGGAATTTCATGGATTTCGTTGATAAAGAAAAAGATACCCGCATTGTTGTCGATTTCGTCTTACATGTTAATTCATTAATAAATGTATTCCTCGTTATTCGTTTGCTTATTCTGCTTAATAATACTAATTTCTAGCTTTTGCGTAAGTTGTAAGGTACGGAGTTTATGACGTTAACTTAGAAATGCCAAGTAAAATAAGATATTCGGAGATGCTTATTGATAAAACGATAATGTAGCAACGTAATGAATTTACTTCGTCCACAGTTAAAAGAAAACATTGAGATTATAAGCGCTTAGAGTTATATATCGTCTTAGTAGGAACCTACTAACGGACTTTGGATTCATAGTCACTCAAGGTGAAAAGTAAATTTAGCTAATATAGTATGCTTGCGATTTCTACTTATTGTAATAAACGAAGACGGTAGTAATTGTAACTATATTAATCGACATGTGTAACTGAGTGCATCTACGGTTACTGTAATAATACTAAAAGAATGCCAAGGTTTCACGGAGACAGAGGCTAGTACGTTGACATCTATTCGTTGAACCGTTTCAACAACAATTTCCGCAAGTCAGAATGAAGATTTTTTATGGGAAAATTTATTTACAGTTATCTTTAAAAATATGTACGTATATCAGTCCGAGGCTGACGATGTAGATGCCTGATCATCCAACTGTCCACCAGCTTCAAGCAGATAATTGTATACGTAAAGAAACGCACTTCTACATATCCGAGGATGCGTCTGTTTAAGGTTTCTCATTTGATATATGATTCCTTGTATGAGCATCTCCACGTCCAGTTCCACCGCTGTTGTCGCCTGAGATTGGATAAGAGTGTGGTTGTAATATCGTAACCACCTAGTACTATGTCTAAATACATCTTTTACAAAATAATTGCCGGCTTATATGAACTTACCCAGACGTGAATATAGATGACATTTGGTATGAACAAGATGACGGCATGGCAAAAGCATATTTTTGTTTTGGAAACATGTGCAGCTGCAGTCATGTTTGTCCACAACGAAGTACCTTTCACCTTCTTTGAATATCACGTATGCTTCTGTGCTATCATTTACTTTCATTTCCGGATGCCTCCTGATGCTTTTGTAAAGTGAGTATGCCGCATAGCTTGTAAGCTGCCTCAAAATGCTGGAAAGGCCTTCGTCCACCTGAAAAATTTTCAAGTTGCGACTATTGGACTTACGTTAAAATTAGTGTAGTAATGCAGGTTTCGATTTCCTTCAATAGCCTTTCTTCTCCATGACTCTATGGAACACTTCCATATCTCACGAATGCTCAATTCTATCGGAAAGCACTTGCTTAGGTGTGTCTTCAGGTGCTTATGGCAGCATTCAACTCTGTTATTCGTTTTGTTGCCAAGACTGACAACATCTTTCATATAACAGCCTGCCCACATATCACGACAACTCCATAAGTTGTTATTTATGTAAGATACGGCTGCAGGAAACTCCAACCCCATTAAATTCATTAACTCCCTAAACCTAGAGAAGTGTTAACATAATCACTTAGTTACCTGCCGTTACTCGTTGTGTACACCATCTCTTTAAACATCTTTTTACAATTAGGATCACGGAACTTAAGGACGTTAGGTAAGTAGTAATGTCGCTTACTTTGTTATTGAAGGCCCGGATGACATGAAATGCACATAATATGATGGAGCAGGCAGGGAACTCATTACGAATTGCACGTTGCTCTGCAGCACTGTTGTCAATTACAAACGTGACAGTCTGCGATGTATCGCCCATAATATTCTTAAAGGACCGTAATACTGCTTCAACGTCAACAAGTCTTTCACGATGAGTTGTACTGTACATGACTGGACAACTTCTATTCATACCATCTGTAACGACCAGTTGATATAGAGGATGACTGCAAGAGATTCGTTTAACATTAAAATATTACCCCTCCCTATTCGTATTGTAGGTTGAATCCATGCCCACAACCTCTGGAAATTTTTTATATAAACTTATCACTTCCCTGGTTGCGAAACTAAACTTTTCCACACGTCGTCGACTGTCCAGCACGCACCATACGGAACCTGTGTCACGAATTTCACCGATCAGTGTGTCAATGTCTCGCATTCCTGTAGAGACTGTTAACGCAAGATGATAACCTACTAGGTTAGACTTTTTCCCGGAAATTCCGATAATCATCGTAGGTCATCAGCTTTCCAAACTCAACATCAATCATATTTATAACTTGAGCAGGGGGGCGTTTCTCTCTACAAGAGGTAATATTTTAGATTTTTCTTCTAAACTTAGTCTCCGAACTGTCGGCTCAACAGACAATAGCAGTTCTCTTGACAACGCATGGTTGTGTCGAGTATTGACAGGTTCGACCACTTTATATAGTCCAAATTCCAGCTTAAATCTGAAACTTGATGGACACCCTATGTACTTAGATCTTAAATATAAAGCTGAGGTACTTTACAGCACTCACTGTGATGTTCTCAGGTGCCTGCTTTCTGATCGTCGACGTCGACCAACATGACATGAAAACGAAACATACAAGTACTTGTAATCTGGATCAACCTCGTCATTTTCATCACGACGAACCCGGCAGTCACGTATTTTATACAAGCTGCCGGTCCGCTACAATTAATAATGACAAGCAGTTATTACAACTTGCATAAACTAATTACCTCTTGAAAACGACGTATACATTCTTCACACTCCTTCCAAGTCCTTAGAATTTGGTAGCGAACTAATTCATTAAATTCAGTGGTTAAATCAACTGATATTTCATTAGTTCCCTCTACCATGACTATATTCATTACCAATAATTACAAAGAACAATTCAGATCAACTTAAAAAGTAGAAACAAAACAAAACAGCCAACAATGTTTGCACATACCGCCACTCAGTCTTGTTAGGTGATATCAAACAGACCAATCACAAGCTAGAAAATCAATTGTTTATCTCACTCGCGGGCACTCAAAATTACGGCCGTCTACATGCTGCCCTAGTCGTCCAGCACACGCAGTAGACGCGATTTCGGTGCTTATTTCGCTCTTGTTGGATGAATTTATATGAAAATTATTGTTCGATATTGTTCTTGAGCATTTACGTATTGCTTGTGTGACAGGACGCTTAAATACATGGTTCATGCAGTGATTTTTGGCATGCCGAGTAAGCTTCGCGTACATTTCAACGACTGTCATTCGATAAATTTCTTTGCAGATTGGCGGAAACTTGTACTCGGTCTCAAATTTCCCTATCAGCATTTGTGCAGTACCTATTACTGCTGCAGGAACCAAGGAATATGGTTGATATCAAATTTTGCATCCTTCCGCACTTTTGTGTGGTGTTTTGATAGCTGAAAGTCAATGGAATGCATAGATACAAGCGAAAATTAGTGTTCACAAATGGGAAGAAACTGTAATATGTTTTACGATCACTTACAACATTCAGTGTTTTCTGCCAAAATTTTTAAATGAGTTAAATGCACACTGCAACATTTTAGTAACTTGGTGGATTTCAATACCATCCTCGTGATCAGGTACGTAAAGACATCTGACGTGTGCGTCACTTTGTCCTATTAGTGAGTTTGGTTTCATAAACTTCCGATTTTTGTTATTGTCCTGACGCCACATTATTCGCGCTTGTTCGAAGTTAATTCACAAAATTATTTTAAAACCACGTAGAAGTAGTGTCCGACATCTCTTAAAGCTATGGACGTAAGGTTTAGAAGTGGTTGCTGTATCCATTTAGGGAAGGCTCATCGATTTCTGCAAGTAAGGGCTACGCATCATATTCCTAAATGCCTCCAGAAGCAACAGAATCTTCAGAAGTTATTAATGGGGTCCCAGCTCCTCTATTTCGAAACATATTATAGGGACAGGTCATAAAACTGACGTTTGCACATTTTTTAAACCTATCTGTAAAACGTGTTTGGATTGCATCCTAAAGTTTGTGGAAGCCGAAGTGTGATTAGGAAGTTTAAACCACTTTTGTGAATTCCAAGACTATTCGTCATCACACGAAACCTTCTTTGTTAAACTTCGTTTTGATACTAGTCAGGGTAGATGTACTAGTACCTCTGATATTTGGTTTAGTGATCTTCATTGTTATTTTGACCTCCAATATGTGGTTTTAATTCCACCTAAATTTATTTTCTAGACTTTTAACTGTATTAATCTCATATGTATTCCTATAACAAGTCCATGCGTGACCAGATTGTCCAAAATGTGTTGCACAAATACAACACTACACGACTCAGACAAATTACGTCTTCTTATTACTTCGTCTAAATATTCACTTGTGTCAAAAATAGTGACTGATGTAATCGCACATCGATATAAACTTTCATTAATTCTTACTGTGCTATCTCGTTAATATTATATTGGTAGTTATATTCATGTATACATCCTGTGAACCCTTGTTTTCTTTTTTAGATAATCTGTAGTTCCAGTGACCTCGTGGGATTCGTTGCTGAAGAAAGTGGTTTCCAGTACCGTTGATTTTGTATTTTGTGTCGAATCACTAATAAATGTATTCTCTATACCTCAAATAGACATTCTACTTGTTAATAGTCACTACTAACTTTATAGAATGTTGTGAGCTACAGAGTTATGGGGTTAGGGTCATGTGTTGTATTGAGTAGCGCGTTTAGAAGATACGTCCGCCCCTGAGGAATATTGTCGTCAATATGGAGTACATTCTCGTGATAAATCTGTTAGCAGTAATTATTATCAGTACCTATATTTCGTATGGATGGTATATAACGAAACGTACTAATTCAGTAGTCAAAGGTTAGAACTATCCGTTAAAATTGAAACAGGTGCTCATGTAAGGGAAAACTGATTAATCGAAATTTGAAACATCACGTAAGTGATAAAGTTTATAGCATCGTTTACATGCGAATAGTTAAGGTTATTTATTTAGAAATGATGGTAACTCGTTGATGGTTTAAGGGATGTTTTGTTTGATAGGAAATAGATGGGACATTGTAACTGAAAAACAGTGTAACTGGATAAGCAACATCAGCTGGCCAGTATACACATATTTTGAAGTAAAACACGATCGGGTAAAGTATTTCGAAGACAGGAGTAGAGCAGTCTTCTGGAACTATTAATTTAGTGAGCAATTAAATTTGTCTTTGAATTAAGACTGAAAGTAAGCGGCATATTGGTAAGCTAAACGATTATCATTATTCGGTTTCGTTAGAATAAGTATCCGAGTACTGTTTCACTCATCATTCTGTCTTTTGAATAACTTAGTAACATGGCGTTTACTTTCGGATCCAAATTACTAAGTAAAGGTTAATATCCCTAAGATTAAATTGTCGCCAAAGTAAGTAAATATGTTCATTTCTAGAAAATACTAAGGTTTGGAGTTGTTTTTTACTACCACAACACCAGGTGACTCACCAATTAGTCACAAAGTAAAACTAGATCTGTCAAAGAGAGTCCGCTCCTGACTTCTAGGTTTCGTGAAGGTAGAACTATATACATAGGTTAATAGGATTAGACGCATGATGTCAATTCGAAACTAGGTAATTACGTTTCGCAGCTACAGAAAACACCACGTTACAATCTATTCCTTTAATCGTGTCAATCAATGTGACATCAATTAAGACTAGAGAAGGAACACCACTGGTTTTCACAAAATCCATTTGTGTTCCCTAATATAATGTACATTCCGTAATTATAGGCAAACTAGGAAACGCACCAAGTCATCACATATACGAACAATAATTAATTTAAAGGAATGCCTACTCGATATGGTCCAGAGTTCATGTGAAGTGACACATGCCTACATCTGAAAGTGCGTGTGTAAGGTATCGCATTTCGTCAGCCTTTCGTCTAAGTGACTCAATGGGTCGCCTCCATATTTAACAAATGCTCAGTCCATGAATTCTACTTGTACCTGTAAAACACAAAAAATACCCTGCTGGGATATGGTGCTGTGTTACACTAGAGTCCCTCAGTTTACAGGTAAATCACACTTAATATCAGTATTGCGGCTTTTAGTTGAAAAAGTCATTCGACTGTGTCACAGATGCTTTTGGCTGGATTCCTCAGTACCAAGTATTATTCCCTATGAGAGTGCATTGAAGAAACCCTGCAGGGTGATATTGAAGCTTCGCCGAAAATTGAATAGAAGCATTTCACTCATACAAGATGTATGCAGTAAAGAATACATTATTAACTCATTGCGCTCACTCCTACATTACCCTATAAAATTCTCTAGTTTGGAAATGAAAAATCCACATATATATTGTGTCGTTAACTTCAGATACACACTAATATCTAAATTTCATACGCCTTCTGTCTCAATACTCCATGTAATAATAGTTTGATTGTTATTTCCGAATGCAGTAATAAGTATTTCATGGGCCACGAGTAGCACTTGGTATTCAGCAGAGGTATGGGCACTTAGTGATTGTAATTTAGAGAACTGATACGACAAGGTTAGCTTTTTTCTAATATATACGCAACTATCAACACAATGAAAAGATAATGACGAATTGTTATCACAAGCATTCTATTTACTATGGAGGGAATGTTATTACAAGCTAACTTCACAGTAACATGTACAAGTCTTGCATGTCATTGCATCAGTAATATTAGCACACTAATTGTATTACGGCCAAGTGTAAATGATTTAAAGGCATCGTAACAATAACTTTGCGGGAGGTAGATGTATTGAAAGACTGCTTGCAGACACTATGTATGACGACATCTAGTAGAATGTCTACGGAGACTGACAACCTGCAATGAGGAAGACAAAAAGGAAACAATTAGGAGACACATAAGATAAGTATTTTTGACATAAGCATAAAATTTGGGCACTGTGGTAGAGTATAACTCCATTATGGATACGATTTTATTTTGATAAATCACACAGTGTTGTACAGCAATATTACTTGGTGGCGTTTTGAGCACAAACTATTGCTCATGATCATATCAAGTCAGTCACACAACTTTTTGCCTCATTCATATACATGAGTATTTTAGTTAAGCGTACTACAGGGATAGAAGGTCACTCATCTCATTCACTTCTATTCACACCATTTCTTACGTCCGTGTTACTGACTTTTGGTTTATGTTTTCCTCTTCGGTGCACTTTATCTGGACAGTTTAAGGAATCGGGAAATGCATAGAGTACTTAGGAAACGGCATGAATAATTGTTTAAGCTAATTAACACTAGGTAGTTGTGACACTACGCATTTGCAGTGACAAAGCTGACTGACTGAGTTTTAACATGGAAATGAGCACAGAAGTGTAGCAGTTCGATTTGTGACGTTCCACACTTGAAAAATATTATATTTAGTTGGTAATAAGCAAAACATATTTCATCAGATGTGTTTCAACTTCGCATTTGGGCTACACGATAAAATTAACTAACTAATGAGATATAACGGGACAGAGTGTGAGAGTTATCTCGGGTAAGAGGAGAAATTATTGTAAGATCACTTTTTTCAGTTAGACAAGAACTAAATGAAAAAATACGATTACCATTTGTTGACATTTTGCCTATTTTTATCCACGTTTTAGCATTTCATTATACCTGGACTATAGATCATTCTGACAGACTGACTTTCAACATAGAAGCTTGCACACAAGTGCACCCGCTTAAGTTAGCACATTCCATGTAGCACACAAAGGTAGAAGAAAAAAGAAATTAAATGTCACTATAATGAGCATAAATGTGATGAAAAACAAACAGTCATATGGAAAAAATATAAGGGTTGCTCAGATATGTGAGATTACATAGAGTGAATGCATCTGTGTCATTAACAACGTTTGGAATCACATTTCTACTTAACACTAAGCTTAACCCCAATATTACTCACCATATTAGACTACTTAACACAGAAGAAAGGGTACAGACACTACGATCAAAAACCAGTAGTCTTTTCATATCTTCCAGTTTCAATGGTCACTTATCGCAGCCTAAGTGGACAATACCATCAGCATACACTAAGTTGACAAGACTGTTCCCTGGTAAGGGCCTAAAGTGAGTAACAGACAATTCGGTTAATACATTTATGATGAAATTGAACTAAAATAAGGACGACAGTTGTAGAAATGAGCCTTGTACTACATCCTTCTTTGAAATATCAGTTCCTTCATAGTTTAGTTTCAGTAATAAGTGAATGGAATGCAGTCTACAGATTCATGAAATTCGCATACTGACGTACTACTTTCCTAGAATCCTAGTTGATGTCTCCTCAGGAAAGTGGGAAATGAGCATTCCACTTGCGTAAACTCAATAGGCTGTGAACTGCTGACAATGAAAACGACAACAATTTTTGGTATTACTTAATTCCAAAAACGATCACATAATCTTTTATTCCGACTTCTGGTTCCATCAGATGAAATTAAAGGGAAGAGCTGAGAATAGAGGGGATGTTGAGGGTTAGACAGTATAGATTTAGACCATTTCTCACATGAGTTTAGATGTCTTTTAACTAATGCATTAACGAGTTGACTAAATGGTACACCACTTGCCCTAATGACAACCTTAATACCTTGCACAATACGACATAGTCGTTTTTGAGTAATTCAGGAAAGAATAAGGGGGAGCAGTAAAGACCAATGCAAGAGTTAACAAGTTGTAAAAAGAGAGGTTGAATGATTCCTGACTGTCTTGACTACATAACATGGTAAGCTAGACTGAAAGAAATCGACAAGATATAGAATGACCAAGAAAGACCAGAGGATAGATTTACTCCAAGGTATTTTATGTTAGACTTAGTTTCTGTTTCAGTGCCCTCTTTGATACAAGCATCTTGTGAACGACACAGTTCTCGCAGTTCACGCTTATGAGTGAAGGGAAAGTTAGCTGCCTGACATTTAGAGGGATTTAACGTAAGACCACGTACCTTAGACTACAGACAGGAAGCAGTTAAGTTTGCTGCAGTCACATTGTAACATGACAGGAAGTGAGACGGTCAGATCACCAGCGTATTTGACGAAGTTGCTCTCATTAGAAAGAGAAAAGTCATGTAAGACGAGAGAGAAAAAAGAAAGAGAGAGATAACAATACCCTGAGGAACACCAGCTTCAGCAAGCGAGGCGGAAGATTTACCCTAATATACAGTATGCTGCATTCCATTTGAGAAATGATAATGCAACCAATCAACTGCCCAGGACCCGTGTTTGCACGATCGAAACCTTATTCAACTAAAGTCATCTAGGCGCTGAGTCAACAACAACGGCGAATGCTGACTGACCAAGCTAAGCACAAAAGTGACAAAGCACAAATCCAGTTGCAAAGTAGGAGACGAGTCCCGGGTGGAAGAAGAGATTACTGAAAGGTATCTATTTTTCATTTGGCAAAGAACAAGATTAAGAACTACACTTATCATTTGTTGAAATTTTGGAGATCATTTATCAATGTTTCGCATTTAGTTATACCCAGACTGTGTCATTCTGACTAGCTTTCAGTATGAGTTTGCAGAGAAGTCCACCTGTTTAATTTACCACATTTCATGTAGCACACAAAGGTAGAGACATAAAACTAAATGGAAGTTTAACGAGCGAAAATGTGAGGGAGAATAAATAGTGACAAGGAAAAACATGAGTTGAATAGATACGTGAGATTACACAGAGTGAATGCACCTGTACCAGTACCAAAGATTTGCAGTCACATCTCCGGTAGTTCTTCCAGCTGACTGTCAACAATTTTATGAACCAATATCACTTTTTCATTTGACCGACCCAAACACGTTTTAAACCTTAACATGTGCTGGCTAGCATTGTCCCTGGAGAAAGGCGATGGCTTTGTATGCCATCACGTGTTCTAGCCATCTCAACCTATTCAGCTTCCCTACCTTGAAGACTAACCCTCCCCACCTAAACATTTATGCGTAACCTCAACAGCACTCGCCATATTATACTGCTTTACTCATGAGATAGAACGCGGACACCTATAATCAAACACCGGTATTATTTTCATATTTTACAGCATCAGAGGTTACTTCTCATAGTCTAGGTGGACAATATCATCAGCAAACCGTAAGTTGATGAGAATATTCCCTGATAAGTCTCTAAAGTCAATTACAGACTATCTTATTAATATATATGTGATTGAATTGAACTGATATAAGGATGACAGTTTAAGAATTCAGCCTTGTATTACATCCCACTCGGAAATGTGTTTTCTCGGATAATTCGCAAACAGTATTCAGTGAATAGAAAACATTCTGTAGGCTTAATGAAACTCGTAAACTGACGCACTACTTTTGCAGGCAACATAGTATTTCCTCAATAAAGTGAGAATTGAATATTTCGGCTGCATAAAACGAGTAAGTAGTATCCTGGGAATACCAATGACTACAACAAGTCTAGGAGTTATGCACTACAACTTTTACTTTACTGAATACACCAGCAGACTTTACATAAACACTTGACAGATCAAATTTACACAGGAAGTCAGTAAGATTTAGTAAACTAAAAGTACTTTCGGTTTCCACAGGAGTTCTCCGTGCCGAATTTATTCCTTCAAGGGCCTACAGAGATTAATTCTTCAATTAAATACCACTGACGTGGAAGAAATTCCATTCTTCATTACTACACTTAATGAAAAGAATCATGTTTTTTATTTTAAAAACAGGAGCATTCGTAATGTTTTACTTTATGTAAATGCAGTTACATACAGTTGCACTAAGAACTCAACACAACTCGATACACAATAGTATATATACAAATAAACTGAAAAATAATGTCCTCCTTACCTTCTGAACAACTTGTCCTTATTCCAGGATTATAATTTTTTCACCTATGAGCCTGAGTTATGTCTACGAAATCGCAATATTAGATCAGTTAAATCTTCCCCCAAAACCAAGGCCACTTGAAACCAATAGCAACATAGCAACAAGCGTCACTGAGGGGATATGCAATAAAGTCGCTCAAGGGTATTAGCGTTAGTTTGACAGATTGACATTTCCACTGATTTCACATTCCACAACCTCCATATACCTAAAATATGAAGCGCAACACGAATTTATGAAAGATAATTTTATATATTAGTATACACTGATCATATTATTACTGAGTGAAGTTCTCATACAATTAAAAGTATTTGTAGTCCACAGCTGGTCTTTATATTGACGCCGTGTGCATAAATAGACCTCATAAGTTGTCCAGCATTAGAGGATTACACGCAAATTTTAAGATAAACTCTGAAATACCCATACTGTTGAGACGTCATTCTCTCATCAATTTTACACTAAATACGTCTTAGTTAAATGAGGTATTGCAAATGTGTAGCCTAGAAATTGATCCACAATCTCAGTAATGTCCAGTGAGCATAGCTTTATGAATCCTACAGAAATTCTCATATTTAGGAATCTGTGGTCATCAAATATAAGCTCAACATGCCTCAACTCTAAGCAACTATGCACAATGTTAACGACATAGAAAAACACTTAAAATATTGTAAGATACGCAGACCTGTTTTGTTGATGAGGATAACAATGAAATATAATGCAACCTAGACATTTAATCGTGATACTGCATCTGTACTGTTTCAGGTGAATGGAAATTTCGGAAGAAATCCATCTCCATTATTGGTGATTAAAAACATTGCAGCATTACGTGCAGAATTTAGATTCTCTTGCAGAGTGGTCAACGACTAGAACTCCTTACCTGAATCAGTGGTATCAGCTCCATCGGTGAACGCTTTCAAAGAGAAGTTAGATCTCTGCAGAGATATATTTTGCAAGGATTAGCACCTTCTATCCTTATCATCTGAATCTAAATCTATTAAGTTTACAGTGTCAGACGGTAGATTCATAATAATAGAGCTAACTAGATTCAATTCTCGTAATCAGCACAAACCATGTGTATATTATTACTATACACTGGATAATTGCACTAAGTGAAACACTGAGGAAAATTAAACGGGTCATTGCCTTCTCAAATGCGCTGCACTCGCAAACAATCACGAGAACCACCTACATTTGTTAGCCTAGCAGTCAACTAAGCAAACAATGGCACAATATTAATAGAGGTTTCCTCTATACATTGAATTCCCATAACCCATATTATACTGCGCAAATCAGTGTAAATACATATTAAATCCACTTAGAGAAAACCTTTCAACTCACCATAATTCCTGTCCAAACACACATACAGTGAAAGGCACATCTACAAGATAACTGTTGTACCCGAAGAAGGTTCTGTCAGCATGTACAGGTGATTCCATGCACTGATAGCATTCTTTTGTCAAATAGTGCTGTTCTTCACACGAAAATAGCCAAATTTTGACGTGGTCTTCATTGAATGACACTATGTCGCAAGCTGCATCTTCTACAAGAAGTAAACTATTTGGGTAGATGACATTACCCTCCTACTACCCCATCTTCTTCATTATAGCGATGTTTTGACTCATTCCACACGAAACACTAATCACTGCGACCAATATGCTTAAGGTGTGTCGCAGTCAGATTGCAAGACGCGGAAACCAACACAACTAGCCAGGAAATGAGAATTTCTATCCACCCAGAAAACATATGACACAATTTTATTGAAAATTATTGACAAAAAAATTTACCGAGGGAAGATTCCACCAACATACCGGATAAGTGCAGCCGTGAGTGGCTATGCATCAAAGTAGTCAGTAGTATTGTGCGGCTCAAGTCCCACGGCAGAAACATGTGGATTAATCGCGACTGCTGTGGCTTCAATTTTGGCGTCCTATACAAGGGTCCAGTGTGATCCACCGGCCTAGAACTTCGTCTTGTTTGCAGAAATGTGAAACTAGAAGCCGAGAATTCTGTGATTTTCGAGTCAGCGGCCAAACCTCCTTGAATGTGGCTGCTTATGTATATTGCAACGCCCCGGGACTTTCTGCACAACTTTATGCAATAAACACACATTTAGTTATTTTCATGGCTCCTTGATAACCAGTTCACCATTAATATTAAGGAGGGAGGGTGGCGTTAGCTGATCAGTAGATATGGTGGTGGTCACTAAGGTGAATCGCCCCATTCTGCAGGAACAGCAATATACAAATTAAAGGCTCGAGATATTTCTGATTTTTATGAGGGCTTAGATCTTTATCTTGAAAAAGATAATAATGAACGCCTTGACAGATCATGCTTCTACCTTTAAATATACCATTCGCTCAGCCTATTGTTGAGACGCGACCACGCGGGATCTGCACAGATTTATGGGGCATCTTATAAACTAACTTGCTGTCCATTGTCGGATCTTTAAATACCACTTCTCAATGTCTTATCTCATTCATTTTCCAATAACGTCTTTACTTGATCCTCATTATATCCCATTAAACCTAACATTTTACAGCTCTTTATGACTTATTATATTCCTACTCTCTGAAGGGTACGGTTGTACACTAAATGCACAAAAAGGTATAAAACAAAAACAACTGGCACAACTGAGGATAAATGTATTGAAACCAAAATTTACATCATGATAGTACGAGATATACGTGTAGCATTATACATTGCAAATGAACGTTGTCAGCCTAGGGAGTTTTCTTTATTAATGCATTTATTAATGATATTTGGACTTACCTATTTCATTACAATTTAATGATTCACCTCAGCACTTTTACTTTTCTAAAACAGCTTTGAATCCCTTGTAGAAGTTGTACTTACCTCAGTATTGGTTGGTTATCGAATGCCGACAACCACGGGATGAAAACGAGACGAAGTCCATTTTCCCGCTCAACCTGGAGGACAATTGTAGAATTCAATAACTATACAGCCTAGTTCTGACAATGTGTATTTATATATATATCAAATATTTAAACGTTGAAACATTATTAACTTGTAGACAATCTACGATTTGATATTATATCATACTTGATCGTTCCTGTAAAAATGGCATGCATTTTCATGTAAATTTATATGTTTATATGAGAATATACATTATTATTATTATGATGATGATGATTCTGAGGCCTCTGATGTTACTGGGACTGCAACTGGCAATCTTCCTCAGTAGGTTTTATTGGGTGATGTTTTATAGTTTAGGGCAACATTTTACAGACCAGCCAGTGTCACTGGATACAATCCTGCGCTGCCCCATCAGCTGCCTGGCTGTCATCAAGAAGTACATTGTCAATGCCCAGGCCTTACTACACTGGACCTCACGCTGTCCCTGGAAGACTTTGAGAAACAATGTGTAATAACCAACCCCAAAAACCAGAATACAGACTGGCGACTCGAGAATCCCTTATTCTTACGCCAATGTGTAACCAACAATCAGGTTATCATACACAAGGTCTAAGAATAAATGTTATAAAAATAAATCACGATAATACTTCTGATAGTTTTCTGTCTTCCACCGAACAGCGTGAGATGAGACGATGACTGCTGGATTGATGACTCCCGCGAAAAATATGGAGGAGTTGGGTTTGAGCAAACAACCATGAATTGATCGTGCAATCTTCAACTACATTGACATACATATTCCTGCCTTGAGGACATGGATGTTTGGGTTTGCGTCGTCACTCTTCACTAGCATTTCTTGTTCTCGCAAAATCCCGTATTTGCATTCATCTTGCCCCCGATTAGTTCTGTGGAATATTTGGAGGTTATCCGCCCAAGATGTTCAGAAATAAGCATTTTGACTCATGTAGTATCAGACATGAATTTTGCACCGGCCATGATAGCCTAGATATGCTAGCTCCTGCTTTAGTGCTGTCATTATTGTGCATCATGAAGATGTTTATCATTCGTACTGTCGCTTGCCATAGCCTGCGTACACATTGCTTAATTTTTGAATTAGAGTTCATCGACTGCTCAGCTAGATTCCCCCTTATGAACCAACATCTTATAAGTACTTATGAGTTAGGCGATGAGTATGTCTGCGAAATGGCCCTAACATGTAAGATAAGCGTATGATTTGTGGGTCTCTTCAAACTCTGAAATTTAAAGATAAAAAAATTTAACTCTGACTGTTAGTCGAAAACACCGGCTTTTTTGTAGAAAAGTCACTTAGATTAGTTTTTAATGACAATGTAACCAAACTTCTGATATGTTATGCATCCCTTGTTCAACAGTTTGGATAAAGCAGACAGCAGACTTTATAAACATAAAACATGGCTGGCTCACTTAACGCAGACAAATGTATCAGAAAACGTTGCTAAACCTTCGAAAAATGGACACAAAAAGGATGAGATGGTAATATAATGAAACCAAAATGGGGAAAGATGAGGTGTGCAGTGGATAAATAAATAAAGATAGGTAAAGTTTGCAGACTGTGGATGGATCGGATGGAACTTGTCTCTATGACTGCCGTAATCTTTGTTTCTCCCCCTCACCATATCATGTAAAGAGAAAATTATATTCAATATTTTTAAACATGCTGGGATTGCTATACCGCATCGACAATATCGTATGAAACAAGCCCAAGGTGATTTTCACTTGTATTATTATTACCTTAGTTGTCATCATTATTGTTTCCATTTTATATGCTGCACATTTTTGACATTATCCCTATCGTAAATGTGGAAAATTTTCTGTGTGATTAATTTTTATTTATAATTTGAGGAAATTAGATGTTATATTGTGATTCATGCTGAAAACCCCGTCCTGTATCACAAGTACTGTTTTAGGAATGAAGTAAATCATCATTACCATTATTATCGCAAAAGAGGTGGTTCTGTGGTCCAAGTGGTCTAGTGGATAACGCTTTGATGTTTGAAACTATGGGTATTGGGTTTCAGTCTCAACAGGAATGCCATCAGTCACTGTGGAATACAAGTATACTCGCCAGCTGACGACTTCCAAACAGAATGAAATGTACATCCTGCATCCCACTGCTAGTCACTATGCATCAAATTACTTAAGGTCATTACAGCGGTCGCAAAGCGACTGCAGCTTACAATCTGTTGTTCAATTGTAACTCATTTTGGAAGTGGGTTTTCGACTGATGGATGTTTCAGTGTTATTCTTGATGTTTCTATCAGCCAGCAAGCAGAGATCACTGCAAAAGCATTGAAGCACACGCCGTACACACTACAGAAAGTGTTACAACGCTGTAGGTTAAGGTTCATGATCCAATGTAGACCCAGTGCTTTAGTTAGATGGCCGTTCGGTTCAAAATGTCCACTGGCAGTGTCTTCGTTTATACTGCTTGTTGACGTAATCTTAAATCAACGGGAAAGCATCGCCTTTATAGACGTTACAAATTTTATTTAGCATACGGCCTAAACGCAGGGCTACTTGTCAACTGCCGCAAACTATATAGCTTCATTTCAAAGTACATGACGGCCATGGGTCACCTAGCTCAAGATGTACCCGGAAGTCATATATTTAAGCATGAATCGTTTAAAATAAGAGTCATGTACGATGCCTCTAACTTCAACATCTAAAAAAGAAGTGTACAGTCATACTGTTACGTACTCCACACGGTCCCCCCTAGAGGTCCGGAGAGACTACCGGAGGTTGTTACTGTTAGTGAAGTAAACAACAATGGTAATAACCATTTTTAGGATCAAAATAAGGACGCACAACGACATGCATGTTTGCGGAAAGGTACTTGGATCGTGTAAAGTTTGAACGCATTTACAAACAGCTCAACAACAAAAATTGAAAAAGAAGATCATGTCAACTAAATGAGGTCGGTTTCTCCTTACATAAACCATGTGTAAACAAAGATCTATGTATACAGTCATTAGGCAGGGTAAAAAATTGGACTTAAAATTGATCAGTTCTGAAAAAAACAGTACCTGTTTGTGGCTGAGCTACATATAAATAAATAATTAATCGTAGTAGTAATCTTTTATAGTAACAGTGACATGAAAGTGTACGAAGAAATAGTAATTGTCACGATAATAATGTCTAAACGAAAAAAAATGTGACTGATTTATCGGTCCACTAAATGAATGTAGCGAGCCGGCTTACTGATTTGCCGACCACTACGTCTTTGATATAATATATATAATAATAATATATATTTTACATAAATTAAGCATTTACATGATTCACATACCGTTTGTACAGGTATGATCATATTAGACAAGTGCAGTCTGAAATTGAACACTGTTTTATGAAATTAAAAATTGGAAAATGACCTCTAGAAACTTTATAAGAATAGAATATAAGATTTTGGTTTAAGTCTAAATTATAATATTCAATATACTCATAGTGAGTCGGATTCATGTGGGAATTATGAAATTTTGCGATAATGGAACATCTCGTCGCGCGCTCCTTGAATACGACGTGCTCTCCAGCCGGAAAGTACCAATTCTGTGAATTATCCGTTTGGGAAACCTGATCTTCCTAGCCGGTGAATTTAATTCAACCATTACTTACATAGTAAATCTCTGTGTGGTAAGTCCAGCTGTCTCGAACTACTGCCAAAGCTTCAGGTGCTACTTTTGTAGCAGCATCTTCCTCACTCGTTCAGAGAAACAAGACTTGTTGGTCTACCACGTGATTCCCGTGAAGCCGATCATTCAGAAAGTACTAGGTAAAGTCGAAAACCTTTTCTTTTCCTTGCCTTATACCTTTTAAGTCTTATTCTTGCTCTTTTGGATAGAAACTGTTGCTCTCTTAGACGTATATAGCATAATTTATAGTGATTGTTAATATCGTTGTCGAAAGCAGCCTTAAAAAAGCCACTAGAATACCGTACTCTGTAGTCACAAGGGCTTCAGCCAGGGAAGGAAAAAATCCAGGGATTTCAACTCCTTCCCGCATACCTATCCTAAAGACTCGTGTAGCTTTAGTCTGCCCTGATACAACGCCTGCATTGCCACAGTCTAGTACTGAAACGGCACAGGCAATACCAGAAGGACAGAATTCTACACCTGCATCAACTGTAGGCCAGTGTGTGAAACACATCAAGCCTAAAAGGAAACGTTCAAGACGTCATAAGACCTCGAAGGCGTCATCAAGGAAAGGGGATGAATGCCGGGCGGGCAGCATCACAGTTTATAATAATAATAATAATGTATATCTCATATAAACATAAAAATTTACATGAAAATGCATGCCATTTTTACAGGAACGATCAAGTATGATATAATATCAAATCGTAGATTGTCTACAAGTTAATAATGTTTCAACGTTTAAATATTTGATATATATATATATAAATACACGTCAGAACTAAGTGTGAACAGGCCTAATTTCTTCAGCCTTTCATCATATGGTTTGTTTCGGAGACCAACCACTCCTTTTGTTGCCCGTCGTTGGACTCTTTCCAAGAGGTTGGCATCTCTTCTCAGCATTGGGGGTGCAATAATATTATGCACCTCAAGGTGTGGCCTGACGTATGTTTTGTACAACATTAGAAAGAGCTCAGGAGTGAGTGCACCTAACTGTCTATGCGTAAAGTGTATGACCGCATATGCCCTCGCTACATCCCCTGTGTAATTTACGCTTGTGTCCATTTTTTCCGTTAGAACTAGACCTAAGTCGTGTTCCGACGTTGTGCAGGACAAGCTTTCATTGCACAGGGTGTAACTTGCATTCTGCAGTCTACAGGTGAGCAACTTCACTACTTTGCACTTTATCAAGTTGAAAGTCATGCCACTGGCCACCGCCCAGTCTTCCAGAAGGTTTAGGTCTTCCTGTAGCCTATCTGAGTCCTCCGGACACTTTATCGCCCTCCATATTTTTACGTCGTCAGCGTACAGGAGAGTCGGGCACCTCAGACGGCGTGGTAGATCATTGATGAAAATCAAAAACATCAGTGGTCCTAGGATAGAACCCTGCGACACTGCTGATGACGATCTGTGCCAAGATGATCGGACTCGGTTAACCTTAGTGCAAAATTGCCTGTCGGCTAGGTAGTCCTTCAACCATGACAGAAGTGGCTCACCTATGCCTGCCTGGCTTATTTTATGTAGGAGAAGGTCATGGTGAACAGTGTCAAATGCCTTCTCAAAGTCTAGGAAGACCACATGGACTGGCACGTTCAAGTCCCAGCATGATGTCCAGTCGTCCCAAGCTGACAGTAGGTTAGTGACGCAGGATCTGCCTTTTCTGAAACCATGTTGGGCTTCATGTAGTATATTAGTCCTATCGAAATATTCCCTGATGTGGTCGTCAATAATACTTTCCAGTACTTTTGATACCACTGGGAGTAGAGCTACTGGTCTATAGCTAGCAGCGTTTTGGCTGTCCCCACCCTTGAAGATTGGAGAAAGGATGGCTCTTTTCCACTCCCTTGGCAGGGTCCCCGAATCCATTGAATGTTGGAACAAGTTGCACAGGGGTTTACAGAGAGCCTCGGCGCACTGTTTCAGAACAGATGGCCTGATGTCATCACAATCCGGGGACTTCCCAGGTATGAGTCGCTGTAGCTTCCTTAGTACTATTGCGGGGTTTATTTGGGGAGTAGTCGCTAGGTCTTCCTCCTCTGAAATAGTGGTGCCACCATTTTGGTCCGTAACTGTAATATCCACATTGCTGTTTAGCTGTTTAGCGAAGGCTGAACTGAATGTTTCAGCCATCTCCAGACTAGTGAGATATTGACCGTCTGGGCCTGCTAAGGCGCATGCCCCTTGGTTTGTCGGTTTTCTTTCCGACATGAATCGGTACAAGTTTTTAGGGTTTGATAGGAGTTTTTTAGCAAGGTTAGCCTGGAATGACCTTCTGTCCCTCCTGACTCTTGCATTACACCGGTTCCTGAGTTCGAGGTATGCATCATGGTCGGTCTGACTCTTAGATACACGCCACGTAAACCAATCCTTCCGCTTTGCTTGCAGAATACGTTGCGTGCCTCTCTTCAACCATGACGTCTTTCTCTTAGGCTGTGTTGTGACTAAAGGGACGGTATCCGAGATTGCTGTATGGATAATCTTTTTTACCACTTCCCAGTGTTCATCCACAGATAGGTCGTCCCATGCTAAGGGCCAGTCTGCGTCGGACAAGAGCCTCCGCATTTCAGCATAGTCAGCCTTGCTGTAGCACAGACATGGTCGCGTAACATCCCATTGCAAACGCTCACGGAGGACAAGATCGAAACCTATGACTGCATGGTCACTGCTTCCCAGAGGAGTCATGATCTGGACCTTTTCGACGAGTAGCTGGTCACTAGTTAGAATATAATCTAGTTTTGATGACTTTCCACTAGGGCCCCACCTAGTGTCGTCTCCAACATTCTCAGTCAGTCCCGTGTTTCGAATAGTTTGCAGTAGGTTTCGGCCAAATTTTCCCTTAGCACACCCGGAGCCGAGGTTCAGTGATGGAGCATTGAAATCTCCAGCTATGGTGATTTGGTCGTAGCCCAAATCTCGTATTCCTGTGATAGTGCTGAGCAGTAGCTGATTGTGCTCTGCCCCACAGGTGGGAGATCGGTAGATGCCACCCAGTAAGTGCTTGGTGTGGCCTACGGTGAAATGACACCATATGGAGTCTGGGAGTTCGATAAGTGGTGGGTCCGTTGTGCGCACACATTTAAGTTGCCTATCAAAGTATATAGCAACTCCCCCTCCTTCCTTATTATCCCTGTCTCTTCTGACCAGTACCATATCACCTATACTGATTTCATTGTCGGCGATAGTGGGGTTTAGCCACGTTTCAGTAAGAATGATTATTTTCAGTTGAAGGTGTGCTTGGAGATTTCGGAGTTCACCTACTTTTCCTCTCAGCCCCCTCACATTGCTATATAGGCAACTGACAGTGAGTCTAACAACCTCAGAGTGTTGTGGGGTAGTTGACGTGAAACCGTCTGCTGGTGGGGGGACCGGCCCGTTGTATTTTCAATGGATTTAGGCAGGACACTTGGGAGACACAGACTATTATTCTCAGAGCTGCATCGCTTTAGTGTCACCGAAGCTTTGGGTCGTATTAAAGCCTCAGTTTGCTGCCTCCTTATATTTCTGGGTCTGCTTTCACAGCATCGGATGTGTCCTCCAATTTTTCCCTTGGTCTCATACCACCGTTGAAGTGATATGGACAACTGCTCCGGGGAGTTGAATGTGACACACAGCAGCTTTGGAGAGTTAATCAATGTTAGATGAGCGGGACGAGGTAGTCGGAAAATGGAGATGGCTCCAGAAGCGCCAGGGGCCATCTGAGATGACAGCCATCTCCATTGTTGTACGTCGTGCATGTGTTTTTCACAAGCAGTGCCGGTCTCCAGCTCCGGAACACCGTGTACCACAATAGAGGTGGAAGGCATCAGTTCCGGTGACTCCCTCGCCATATTTCTGACAATTGTAGAATTCAATAACTATACAGCCTAGTTCTGACAATGTGTATTTATATATATATCAAATATTTAAACGTTGAAACATTATTAACTTGTAGACAATCTACGATTTGATATTATATCATACTTGATCGTTCCTGTAAAAATGGCATGCATTTTCATGTAAATTTATATGTTTATATGAGAATATACATTATTATTATTATGATGATGATGATTCTGAGGCCTCTGATGTTACTGGGACGCAACGGGCAATCTTCCTCAGTAGGTTTTATTGGGTGATGTTTTATAGTTTAGGGCAACATTTTACAGACCAGCCAGTGTCACTGGATACAATCCTGCGCTGCCCCATCAGCTGCCTGGCTGTCATCAAGAAGTACATTGTCAATGCCCAGGCCTTACTACACTGGACCTCACGCTGTCCCTGGAAGACTTTGAGTAACAATGTGTAATAACCAACCCCAAAAACCAGAATACAGACTGGCGACTCGAGAATCCCTTATTCTTACGCCAATGTGTAACCAACAATCAGGTTATCATACACAAGGTCTAAGAATAAATGTTATAAAAATAAATCACGATAATACTTCTGATAGTTTTCTGTCTTCCACCGAACAGCGTGAGATGAGACGATGACTGCTGGATTGATGACTCCCGCGAAAAATATGGAGGAGTTGGGTTTGAGCAAACAACCATGAATTGATCGTGCAATCTTCAACTACATTGACATACATATTCCTGCCTTGAGGACATGGATGTTTGGGTTTGCGTCGTCACTTTTCACTAGCATTTCTTGTTCTCGCAAAATCCCGTATTTGCATTCATCTTGCCCCCGATTAGTTCTGTGGAATATTTGGAGGTTATCCGCCCAAGATGTTCAGAAATAAGCATTTTGACTCATGTAGTATCAGACATGAATTTTGTACCGGCCATGATAGCCTAGATATGCTAGCTCCTGCTTTAGTGCTGTCATTATTGTGCATCATGAAGATGATTATCATTCGTACTGTCGCTTGCCATAGCCTGCGTACACATTGCTTAATTTTTGAATTTGAGTTCATCGACTGCTCAGCTAGATTCCCCCTTATGAACCAACATCTTATAAGTACTTATGAGTTAGGCGATGAGTATGTCTGCGAAATGGCCCTAACATGTAAGATAAGCGTATGATTTGTGGGTCTCTTCAAACTCTGAAATTTAAAGATAAAAAAATTTAACTCTGACTGTTAGTCGAAAACACCGGCTTTTTTGTAGAAAAGTCACTTAGATTAGTTTTTAATGACAATGTAACCAAACTTCTGATATGTTATGCATCCCTTGTTCAACAGTTTGGATAAAGCAGACAGCAGACTTTATAAACATAAAACATGGCTGGCTCACTTAACGCAGACAAATGTATCAGAAAACGTTGCTAAACCTTCGAAAAATGGACACAAAAAGGATGAGATGGTAATATAATGAAACCAAAATGGGGAAAGATGAGGTGTGCAGTGGATAAATAAATAAAGATAGGTAAAGTTTGCAGACTGTGGATGGATCGGATGGAACTTGTCTCTATGACTGCCGTAATCTTTGTTTCTCCCCCTCACCATATCATGTTAAGAGAAAATTATATTCAATATTTTTAAACATGCTGGGATTGCTATACCGCATCGACAATATCGTATGAAACAAGCCCAAGGTGATTTTCACTTGTATTATTATTACCTTAGTTGTCATCATTATTGTTTCCATTTTATATGCTGCACATTTTTGACATTATCCCTATCGTAAATGTGGAAAATTTTCTGTGTGATTAATTTTTATTTATAATTTGAGGAAATTAGATGTTATATTGTGATTCATGCTGAAAACCCCGTCCTGTATCACAAGTACTGTTTTAGGAATGAAGTAAATCATCATTACCATTATTATCGCAAAAGAGGTGGTTCTGTGGTCCAAGTGGTCTAGTGGATAACGCTTTGATGTTTGAAACTATGGGTATTGGGTTTCAGTCTCAACAGGAATGCCATCAGTCACTGTGGAATACAAGTATACTCGCCAGCTGACGACTTCCAAACAGAATGAAATGTACATCCTGCATCCCACTGCTAGTCACTATGCATCAAATTACTTAAGGTCATTACAGCGGTCGCAAAGCGACTGCAGCTTACAATCTGTTGTTCAATTGTAACTCATTTTGGAAGTGGGTTTTCGACTGATGGATGTTTCAGTGTTATTCTTGATGTTTCTATCAGCCAGCAAGCAGAGATCACTGCAAAAGCATTGAAGCACACGCCGTACACACTACAGAAAGTGTTAAAACGCTGTAGGTTAAGGTTCATGATCCAATGTAGACCCAGTGCTTTTGTTAGATGGCCGTTCGGTTCAAAATGTCCACTGGCAGTGTCTTCGTTTATACTGCTTGTTGACGTAATCTTAAATCAACCGGAAAGCATCGCCTTTATAGACGTTACAAATTTTATTTAGCATACGGCCTAAACGCAGGGCTACTTGTCAACTGCCGCAAACTATATAGCTTCATTTCAAAGTACATGACGGCCATGGGTCACCTAGCTCAAGATGTACCCGGAAGTCATATATTTAAGCATGAATCGTTTAAAATAAGAGTCATGTACGATGCCTCTAACTTCAACATCTAACAAGAAGTGTACAGTCATACTGTTACGTACTCCACACGGTCCCCCCTAGAGGTCCGGAGAGACTACCGGAGGTTGTTACTGTTAGTGAAGTAAACAACAATGGTAATAACCATTTTTAGGATCAAAATAAGGACGCACAACGACATGCATGTTTGCGGAAAGGTACTTGGATCGTGTAAAGTTTGAACGCATTTACAAACAGCTCAACAACAAAAATTGAAAAAGAAGATCATGTCAACTAAATGAGGTCGGTTTCTCCTTACATAAACCATGTGTAAACAAAGATCTATGTATACAGTCATTAGGCAGGGTAAAAAATTGGACTTAAAATTGATCAGTTCTGAAAAAAACAGTACCTGTTTGTGGCTGAGCTACATATAAATAAATAATTAATCGTAGTAGTAATCTTTTATAGTAACAGTGACATGAAAGTGTACGAAGAAATAGTAATTGTCACGATAATAATGTCTAAACGAAAAAAAATGTGACTGATTTATCGGTCCACTAAATGAATGTAGCGAGCCGGCTTACTGATTTGCCGACCACTACGTCTTTGATATAATATATATAATAATAAATATATATTTTACATAAATTAAGCATTTACATGATTCACATACCGTTTGTACAGGCATGATCATATTAGACAAGTGCAGTCTGAAATTGAACACTGTTTTATGAAATTAAAAATTGGAAAATGACCTCTAGAAACTTTATAAGAATAGAATATAAGATTTTGGTTTAAGTCTAAATTATAATATTCAATATACTCATAGTGAGTCGGATTCATGTGGGAATTATGAAATTTTGCGATAATGGAACATCTCGTCGCGCGCTCCTTGAATACGACGTGCTCTCCAACCGGAAAGTACCAATTCTGTGAATTATCCGTTTGGGAAACCTGATCTTCCTAGCCGGTGAATTTAATTCAACCATTACTTACATAGTAAATCTCTGTGTGGTAAGTCCAGCTGTCTCGAACTACTGCCAAAGCTTCAGGTGCTACTTTTGTAGCAGCATCTTCCTCACTCGTTCAGAGAAACAAGACTTGTTGGTCTACCACGTGATTGCCGTGAAGCCGATCATTCAGAAAGTACTAGGTAAAGTCGAAAACCTTTTCTTTTCCTTGCCTTATACCTTTTCAGTCTTATTCTTGCTCTTTTGGATAGAAACTGTTGCTCTCTTAGACGTATATAGCATAATTTATAGTGATTGTTAATATCGTTGTCGAAAGCAGCCTTAAAAAAGCCACTAGAATACCGTACTCTGTAGTCACAAGGGCTTCAGCCAGGGAAGGAAAAAATCCAGGGATTTCAACCCCTTCCCGCATACCGATCCTAAAGACTCGTGTGGCTTTAGTCTGCCCTGATACAACGCCTGCATTGCCACAGTCTAGTACTGAAACGGCACAGGCAATACCAGAAGGACAGAATTCTACACCTGCATCAACTGTAGGCCAGTGTGTGAAACACATCAAGCCTAAAAGGAAACGTTCAAGACGTCATAAGACCTCGAAGGCGTCATCAAGGAAAGGGGATGAATGCCGGGCGTGCAGCATCACAGTTTATAATAATAATAATAATGTATATCATATAAACATAAAAATTTACATGAAAATGCATGCCATTTTTACAGGAACGATCAAGTATGATATAATATCAAATCGTAGATTGTCTACAAGTTAATAATGTTTCAACGTTTAAATATTTGATATATATATATAAATACACGTCAGAACTAAGTGTGAACAGGCCTAATTTCTTCAGCCTTTCATCATATGGTTTGTTTCGGAGACCAACCACTCCTTTTGTTGCCCGTCGTTGGACTCTTTCCAAGAGGTTGGCATCTCTTCTCAGCATTGGGGGTGCAATAATATTATGCACCTCAAGGTGTGGCCTGACGTATGTTTTGTACAACATTAGAAAGAGCTCAGGAGTGAGTGCACCTAACTGTCTATGCGTAAAGTGTATGACCGCATATGCCCTCGCTACATCCCCTGTGTAATTTACGCTTGTGTCCATTTTTTCCGTTAGAACTAGACCTAAGTCGCGTTCCGACGTTGTGCAGGACAAGCTTTCATTGCACAGGGTGTAACTTGCATTCTGCAGTCTACAGGTGCGCAACTTCACTACTTTGCACTTTTTCAAGTTGAAAGTCATGCCACTGGCCACCGCCCAGTCTTCCAGAAGGTTTAGGTCTTCCTGTAGCCTATCTGAGTCCTCCGGACACTTTATCGCCCTCCATATTTTTACGTCGTCAGCGTACAGGAGAGTCGGGCAGCTCAGACGGCGTGGTAGATCATTGATGAAAATCAAAAACATCAGTGGTCCTAGGATAGAACCCTGCGACACTCCTGATGACGATCTGTGCCAAGATGATCGGACTCGGTTAACCTTAGTGCAAAATTGCCTGTCGGCTAGGTAGTCCTTCAACCATGACAGAAGTGGCTCACCTATGCCTGCCTGGCTTATTTTATGTAGGAGAAGGTCATGGTGAACAGTGTCAAATGCCTTCTCAAAGTCTAGGAAGACCACATGGACTGGTACGTTCAAGTCCCAGCATGATGTCCAGTCGTCCCAAGCTGACAGTAGGTTAGTGACGCAGGATCTGCCTTTTCTGAAACCATGTTGGGCTTCATGTAGTATATTAGTCCTATCGAAATATTCCCTGATGTGGTCGTCAATAATACTTTCCAGTACTTTTGATACCACTGGGAGTAGAGCTACTGGTCTATAGCTAGCAGCGTTTTGGCTGTCCCCACCCTTGAAGATTGGAGAAAGGATGGCTCTTTTCCACTCCCTTGGCAGGGTCCCCGAATCCATTGAATGTTGGAACAAGTTGCACAGGGGTTTACAGAGAGCCTCGGCGCACTGTTTCAGAACAGATGGCCTGATGTCATCACAACCCGGGGACTTCCCAGGTATGAGTCGCTGTAGCTTCCTTAGTACTATTGCGGGGTTTATTTGGGGAGTAGTCGCTAGGTCTTCCTCCTCTGAAATAGTGGTGCCACCATTTTGGTCCGTAACTGTAATATCCACATTGCTGTTTAGCTGTTTAGCGAAGGCTGAACTGAATGTTTCAGCCATCTCCAGACTAGTGAGATATTGACCGTCTGGGCCTGCTAAGGCGCATGCCCCTTGGTTTGTCGGTTTTCTTTCCGACATGAATCGGTACAAGTTTTTAGGGTTTGATAGGAGTTTTTTAGCAAGGTTAGCCTGGAATGACCTTCTGTCCCTCCTGACTCTTGCATTACACCGGTTCCTGAGTTCGAGGTATGCATCATGGTCGGTCTGACTCTTAGATACACGCCACGTAAACCAAGCCTTCCGCTTTGCTTGCAGAATACGTTGCGTGCCTCTCTTCAACCATGACGTCTTTCTCTTAGGCTGTGTTGTGACTAAAGGGACGGTATCCGAGATTGCTGTATGGATAATCTTTTTTACCACTTCCCAGTGTTCATCCACAGATAGGTCGTCCCATGCTAAGGGCCAGTCTGCGTCGGACAAGAGCCTCCGCATTTCAGCATAGTCAGCCTTGCTGTAGCACAGACATGGTCGCGTAACATCCCATTGCAAACGCTCACGGAGGACAAGATCGAAACCTATGACTGCATGGTCACTGCTTCCCAGAGGAGTCATGATCTGGACCTTTTCGACGAGTAGCTGGTCACTAGTTAGAATATAATCTAGTTTTGATGACTTTCCACTAGGGCCCCACCTAGTGTCGTCTCCAACATTCTCAGTCAGTCCCGTGTTTCGAATAGTTTGCAGTAGGTTTCGGCCAAATTTTCCCTTAGCACACCCGGAGCCGAGGTTCAGTGATGGAGCATTGAAATCTCCAGCTATGGTGATTTGGTCGTAGCCCAAATCTCGTATTCCTGTGATAGTGCTGAGCAGTAGCTGATTGTGCTCTGCCCCACAGGTGGGAGATCGGTAGATGCCACCCAGTAAGTGCTTGGTGTGGCCTACGGTGAAATGACACCATATGGAGTCTGGGAGTTCGATAAGTGGTGGGTCCGTTGTGCGCACACATTTAAGTTGCCTATCAAAGTATATAGCAACTCCCCCTCCTTCCTTATTATCCCTGTCTCTTCTGACCAGTACCATATCACCTATACTGATTTCATTGTCGGCGATAGTGGGGTTTAGCCACGTTTCAGTAAGAATGATTATTTTCAGTTGAAGGTGTGCTTGGAGATTTCGGAGTTCACCTACTTTTCCTCTCAGCCCCCTCACATTGCTATATAGGCAACTGACAGTGAGTCTAACAACCTCAGAGTGTTGTGGGGTAGTTGACGTGAAACCGTCTGCTGGTGGGGGGACCGGCCCGTTGTATTTTCAATGGATTTAGGCAGGACACTTGGGAGACACAGACTATTATTCTCAGAGCTGCATCGCTTTAGTGTCACCGAAGCTTGGGGTCGTATTAAAGCCTCAGTTTGCTGCCTCCTTATATTTCTGGGTCTGCTTTCACAGCATCGGATGTGTCCTCCAATTTTTCCCTTGGTCTCATACCACCGTTGAAGTGATATGGACAACTGCTCCGGGGAGTTGAATGTGACACACAGCAGCTTTGGAGAGTTAATCAATGTTAGATGAGCGGGACGAGGTAGTCGGAAAATGGAGATGGCTCCAGAAGCGCCAGGGGCCATCTGAGATGACAGCCATCTCCATTGTTGTACGTCGTGCATGTGTTTTTCACAAGCAGTGCCGGTCTCCAGCTCCGGAACACCGTGTACCACAATAGAGGTGGAAGGCATCAGTTCCGGTGACTCCCTCGCCATATTTCTGACAATTGTAGAATTCAATAACTATACAGCCTAGTTCTGACAATGTGTATTTATATATATATCAAATATTTAAACGTTGAAACATTATTAACTTGTAGACAATCTACGATTTGATATTATATCATACTTGATCGTTCCTGTAAAAATGGCATGCATTTTCATGTAAATTTATATGTTTATATGAGAATATACATTATTATTATTATGATGATGATGATTCTGAGGCCTCTGATGTTACTGGGACTGCAACTGGCAATCTTCCTCAGTAGGTTTTATTGGGTGATGTTTTATAGTTTAGGGCAACATTTTACAGACCAGCCAGTGTCACTGGATACAATCCTGCGCTGCCCCATCAGCTGCCTGGCTGTCATCAAGAAGTACATTGTCAATGCCCAGGCCTTACTACACTGGACCTCACGCTGTCCCTGGAAGACTTTGAGAAACAATGTGTAATAACCAACCCCAAAAACCAGAATACAGACTGGCGACTCGAGAATCCCTTATTCTTACGCCAATGTGTAACCAACAATCAGGTTATCATACACAAGGTCTAAGAATAAATGTTATAAAAATAAATCACGATAATACTTCTGATAGTTTTCTGTCTTCCACCGAACAGCGTGAGATGAGACGATGACTGCTGGATTGATGACTCCCGCGAAAAATATGGAGGAGTTGGGTTTGAGCAAACAACCATGAATTGATCGTGCAATCTTCAACTACATTGACATACATATTCCTGCCTTGAGGACATGGATGTTTGGGTTTGCGTCGTCACTCTTCACTAGCATTTCTTGTTCTCGCAAAATCCCGTATTTGCATTCATCTTGCCCCCGATTAGTTCTGTGGAATATTTGGAGGTTATCCGCCCAAGATGTTCAGAAATAAGCATTTTGACTCATGTAGTATCAGACATGAATTTTGTACCGGCCATGATAGCCTAGATATGCTAGCTCCTGCTTTAGTGCTGTCATTATTGTGCATCATGAAGATGTTTATCATTCGTACTGTCGCTTGCCATAGCCTGCGTACACATTGCTTAATTTTTGAATTAGAGTTCATCGACTGCTCAGCTAGATTCCCCCTTATGAACCAACATCTTATAAGTACTTATGAGTTAGGCGATGAGTATGTCTGCGAAATGGCCCTAACATGTAAGATAAGCGTATGATTTGTGGGTCTCTTCAAACTCTGAAATTTAAAGATAAAAAAATTTAACTCTGACTGTTAGTCGAAAACACCGGCTTTTTTGTAGAAAAGTCACTTAGATTAGTTTTTAATGACAATGTAACCAAACTTCTGATATGTTATGCATCCCTTGTTCAACAGTTTGGATAAAGCAGACAGCAGACTTTATAAACATAAAACATGGCTGGCTCACTTAACGCAGACAAATGTATCAGAAAACGTTGCTAAACCTTCGAAAAATGGACACAAAAAGGATGAGATGGTAATATAATGAAACCAAAATGGGGAAAGATGAGGTGTGCAGTGGATAAATAAATAAAGATAGGTAAAGTTTGCAGACTGTGGATGGATCGGATGGAACTTGTCTCTATGACTGCCGTAATCTTTGTTTCTCCCCCTCACCATATCATGTAAAGAGAAAATTATATTCAATATTTTTAAACATGCTGGGATTGCTATACCGCATCGACAATATCGTATGAAACAAGCCCAAGGTGATTTTCACTTGTATTATTATTACCTTAGTTGTCATCATTATTGTTTCCATTTTATATGCTGCACATTTTTGACATTATCCCTATCGTAAATGTGGAAAATTTTCTGTGTGATTAATTTTTATTTATAATTTGAGGAAATTAGATGTTATATTGTGATTCATGCTGAAAACCCCGTCCTGTATCACAAGTACTGTTTTAGGAATGAAGTAAATCATCATTACCATTATTATCGCAAAAGAGGTGGTTCTGTGGTCCAAGTGGTCTAGTGGATAACGCTTTGATGTTTGAAACTATGGGTATTGGGTTTCAGTCTCAACAGGAATGCCATCAGTCACTGTGGAATACAAGTATACTCGCCAGCTGACGACTTCCAAACAGAATGAAATGTACATCCTGCATCCCACTGCTAGTCACTATGCATCAAATTACTTAAGGTCATTACAGCGGTCGCAAAGCGACTGCAGCTTACAATCTGTTGTTCAATTGTAACTCATTTTGGAAGTGGGTTTTCGACTGATGGATGTTTCAGTGTTATTCTTGATGTTTCTATCAGCCAGCAAGCAGAGATCACTGCAAAAGCATTGAAGCACACGCCGTACACACTACAGAAAGTGTTACAACGCTGTAGGTTAAGGTTCATGATCCAATGTAGACCCAGTGCTTTTGTTAGATGGCCGTTCGGTTCAAAATGTCCACTGGCAGTGTCTTCGTTTATACTGCTTGTTGACGTAATCTTAAATCAACGGGAAAGCATCGCCTTTATAGACGTTACAAATTTTATTTAGCATACGGCCTAAACGCAGGGCTACTTGTCAACTGCCGCAAACTATATAGCTTCATTTCAAAGTACATGACGGCCATGGGTCACCTAGCTCAAGATGTACCCGGAAGTCATATATTTAAGCATGAATCGTTTAAAATAAGAGTCATGTACGATGCCTCTAACTTCAACATCTAACAAGAAGTGTACAGTCATACTGTTACGTACTCCACACGGTCCCCCCTAGAGGTCCGGAGAGACTACCGGAGGTTGTTACTGTTAGTGAAGTAAACAACAATGGTAATAACCATTTTTAGGATCAAAATAAGGACGCACAACGACATGCATGTTTGCGGAAAGGTACTTGGATCGTGTAAAGTTTGAACGCATTTACAAACAGCTCAACAACAAAAATTGAAAAAGAAGATCATGTCAACTAAATGAGGTCGGTTTCTCCTTACATAAACCATGTGTAAACAAAGATCTATGTATACAGTCATTAGGCAGGGTAAAAAATTGGACTTAAAATTGATCAGTTCTGAAAAAAACAGTACCTGTTTGTGGCTGAGCTACATATAAATAAATAATTAATCGTAGTAGTAATCTTTTATAGTAACAGTGACATGAAAGTGTACGAAGAAATAGTAATTGTCACGATAATAATGTCTAAACGAAAAAAAATGTGACTGATTTATCGGTCCACTAAATGAATGTAGCGAGCCGGCTTACTGATTTGCCGACCACTACGTCTTTGATATAATATATATAATAATAATATATATATTTTACATAAATTAAGCATTTACATGATTCACATACCGTTTGTACAGGCATGATCATATTAGACAAGTGCAGTCTGAAATTGAACACTGTTTTATGAAATTAAAAATTGGAAAATGACCTCTAGAAACTTTATAAGAATAGAATATAAGATTTTGGTTTAAGTCTAAATTATAATATTCAATATACTCATAGTGAGTCGGATTCATGTGGGAATTATGAAATTTTGCGATAATGGAACATCTCGTCGCGCGCTCCTTGAATACGACGTGCTCTCCAGCCGGAAAGTACCAATTCTGTGAATTATCCGTTTGGGAAACCTGATCTTCCTAGCCGGTGAATTTAATTCAACCATTACTTACATAGTAAATCTCTGTGTGGTAAGTCCAGCTGTCTCGAACTACTGCCAAAGCTTCAGGTGCTACTTTTGTAGCAGCATCTTCCTCACTCGTTCAGAGAAACAAGACTTGTTGGTCTACCACGTGATTGCCGTGAAGCCGATCATTCAGAAAGTACTAGGTAAAGTCGAAAACCTTTTCTTTTCCTTGCCTTATACCTTTTCAGTCTTATTCTTGCTCTTTTGGATAGAAACTGTTGCTCTCTTAGACGTATATAGCATAATTTATAGTGATTGTTAATATCGTTGTCGAAAGCAGCCTTAAAAAAGCCACTAGAATACCGTACTCTGTAGTCACAAGGGCTTCAGCCAGGGAAGGAAAAAATCCAGGGATTTCAACCCCTTCCCGCATACCGATCCTAAAGACTCGTGTGGCTTTAGTCTGCCCTGATACAACGCCTGCATTGCCACAGTCTAGTACTGAAACGGCACAGGCAATACCAGAAGGACAGAATTCTACACCTGCATCAACTGTAGGCCAGTGTGTGAAACACATCAAGCCTAAAAGGAAACGTTCAAGACGTCATAAGACCTCGAAGGCGTCATCAAGGAAAGGGGATGAATGCCGGGCGTGCAGCATCACAGTTTATAATAATAATAATAATGTATATCCTCATATAAACATAAAAATTTACATGAAAATGCATGCCATTTTTACAGGAACGATCAAGTATGATATAATATCAAATCGTAGATTGTCTACAAGTTAATAATGTTTCAACGTTTAAATATTTGATATATGTATATAAATACACGTCAGAACTAAGTGTGAACAGGCCTAATTTCTTCAGCCTTTCATCATATGGTTTGTTTCGGAGACCAACCACTCCTTTTGTTGCCCGTCGTTGGACTCTTTCCAAGAGGTTGGCATCTCTTCTCAGCATTGGGGGTGCAATAATATTATGCACCTCAAGGTGTGGCCTGACGTATGTTTTGTACAACATTAGAAAGAGCTCAGGAGTGAGTGCACCTAACTGTCTATGCGTAAAGTGTATGACCGCATATGCCCTCGCTACATCCCCTGTGTAATTTACGCTTGTGTCCATTTTTTCCGTTAGAACTAGACCTAAGTCGCGTTCCGACGTTGTGCAGGACAAGCTTTCATTGCACAGGGTGTAACTTGCATTCTGCAGTCTACAGGTGCGCAACTTCACTACTTTGCACTTTTTCAAGTTGAAAGTCATGCCACTGGCCACCGCCCAGTCTTCCAGAAGGTTTAGGTCTTCCTGTAGCCTATCTGAGTCCTCCGGACACTTTATCGCCCTCCATATTTTTACGTCGTCAGCGTACAGGAGAGTCGGGCACCTCAGACGGCGTGGTAGATCATTGATGAAAATCAAAAACATCAGTGGTCCTAGGATAGAACCCTGCGACACTGCTGATGACGATCTGTGCCAAGATGATCGGACTCGGTTAACCTTAGTGCAAAATTGCCTGTCGGCTAGGTAGTCCTTCAACCATGACAGAAGTGGCTCACCTATGCCTGCCTGGCTTATTTTATGTAGGAGAAGGTCATGGTGAACAGTGTCAAATGCCTTCTCAAAGTCTAGGAAGACCACATGGACTGGCACGTTCAAGTCCCAGCATGATGTCCAGTCGTCCCAAGCTGACAGTAGGTTAGTGACGCAGGATCTGCCTTTTCTGAAACCATGTTGGGCTTCATGTAGTATATTAGTCCTATCGAAATATTCCCTGATGTGGTCGTCAATAATACTTTCCAGTACTTTTGATACCACTGGGAGTAGAGCTACTGGTCTATAGCTAGCAGCGTTTTGGCTGTCCCCACCCTTGAAGATTGGAGAAAGGATGGCTCTTTTCCACTCCCTTGGCAGGGTCCCCGAATCCATTGAATGTTGGAACAAGTTGCACAGGGGTTTACAGAGAGCCTCGGCGCACTGTTTCAGAACAGATGGCCTGATGTCATCACAATCCGGGGACTTCCCAGGTATGAGTCGCTGTAGCTTCCTTAGTACTATTGCGGGGTTTATTTGGGGAGTAGTCGCTAGGTCTTCCTCCTCTGAAATAGTGGTGCCACCATTTTGGTCCGTAACTGTAATATCCACATTGCTGTTTAGCTGTTTAGCGAAGGCTGAACTGAATGTTTCAGCCATCTCCAGACTAGTGAGATATTGACCGTCTGGGCCTGCTAAGGCGCATGCCCCTTGGTTTGTCGGTTTTCTTTCCGACATGAATCGGTACAAGTTTTTAGGGTTTGATAGGAGTTTTTTTTAGCAAGGTTAGCCTGGAATGACCTTCTGTCCCTCCTGACTCTTGCACTACACCGGTTCCTGAGTTCGAGGTATGCATCATGGTCGGTCTGACTCTTAGATACACGCCACGTAAACCAATCCTTCCGCTTTGCTTGCAGAATACGTTGCGTGCCTCTCTTCAACCATGACGTCTTTCTCTTAGGCTGTGTTGTGACTAAAGGGACGGTATCCGAGATTGCTGTATGGATAATCTTTTTTACCACTTCCCAGTGTTCATCCACAGATAGGTCGTCCCATGCTGAGGGCCAGTCTGCATCGGACAAGAGCCTCCGCATTTCAGCATAGTCAGCCTTGCTGTAGCACAGACATGGTCGCGTAACATCCCATTGCAAACGCTCACGGAGGACAAGATCGAAACCTATGACTGCATGGTCACTGCTTCCCAGAGGAGTCATGATCTGGACCTTTTCGACGAGTAGCTGGTCACTAGTTAGAATATAATCTAGTTTTGATGACTTTCCACTAGGGCCCCACCTAGTGTCGTCTCCAACATTCTCAGTCAGTCCCGTGTTTCGAATAGTTTGCAGTAGGTTTCGGCCAAATCTTCCCTTAGCACACCCGGAGCCGAGGTTCAGTGATGGAGCATTGAAATCTCCAGCTATGGTGATTTGGTCGTAGCCCAAATCTCGTATTCCTGTGATAGTGCTGAGCAGTAGCTGATTGTACTCTGCCCCACAGGTGGGAGATCGGTAGATGCCACCCAGTAAGTGCTTGGTGTGGCCTACGGTGAAATGACACCATATGGAGTCTGGGAGTTCGATAAGTGGTGGGTCCGTTGTGCGCACACATTTAAGTTGCCTATCAAAGTATATAGCAACTCCCCCTCCTTCCTTATTATCCCTGTCTCTTCTGACCAGTACCATATCACCTATACTGATTTCATTGTCGGCGATAGTGGGGTTTAGCCACGTTTCAGTAAGAATGATTATTTTCAGTTGAAGGTGTGCTTGGAGATTTCGGAGTTCACCTACTTTTCCTCTCAGCCCCCTCACATTGCTATATAGGCAACTGACAGTGAGTCTAACAACCTCAGAGTGTTGTGGGGTAGTTGACGTGAAACCGTCTGCTGGTGGGGGGACCGGCCCGTTGTATTTTCAATGGATTTAGGCAGGACACTTGGGAGACACAGACTATTATTCTCAGAGCTGCATCGCTTTAGTGTCACCGAAGCTTGGGGTCGTATTAAAGCCTCAGTTTGCTGCCTCCTTATATTTCTGGGTCTGCTTTCACAGCATCGGATGTGTCCTCCAATTTTTCCCTTGGTCTCATACCACCGTTGAAGTGATATGGACAACTGCTCCGGGGAGTTGAATGTGACACACAGCAGCTTTGGAGAGTTAATCAATGTTAGATGAGCGGGACGAGGTAGTCGGAAAATGGAGATGGCTCCAGAAGCGCCAGGGGCCATCTGAGATGACAGCCATCTCCATTGTTGTACGTCGTGCATGTGTTTTTCACAAGCAGTGCCGGTCTCCAGCTCCGGAACACCGTGTACCACAATAGAGGTGGAAGGCATCAGTTCCGGTGACTCCCTCGCCATATTTCTGACAGCCCATGGTCTATCTTGCCGCGCTCTTATGTTAGAACTTCTGTCCAGGTGTGTCGCATCACAGTTTCTAAAACTGATTCAGCGTTTGAATGTAATTTTTGCAAACGATGGGTGCACTGCCGTTGTGACAAAGAAGTACCGAAAGCATACTATGAGTTTATGAGAAATAACCCATGCCCATGGTTTTGGTACGTGTGTCCACTTTGTCGCCCTGGCATAGTCCCACAAAGCGTGTCTGCGGATAGCAGAAATAACACGCTCTTGTGCCCCAACACAGTATCATGCAGCTCCCCCCTGCTAAACTCGCACTGCCGAAACTGGTCAAAGACTTGAGGAAGGACACACCAGCCCTACTGACTGGAAATGCCAATTCTCACAAGGTGAAGATTAGCAAGGTTCCATCCACATCAGGGGAAGGCAAAATTACAAAGGCACCCTTTTGCATCCACTAGCAAGCCTGGCAACACAAAAAAGGCTGTCCAGGTACCGATGAAGCCTAATGTTGCTAATGATGCAAAGGACTGCAAGAAGCCGAAGGCAAAACCTAAGTCTGAGGGTAGTCGGTCTAACTCTCTCATCCTCTGTAACGTACCTGTGAGCACGGATAGCTTGCTCGAACAACGGGCCCTGTTTGATCAGGAACAGTGGTCCAACCTGTGCGGCAAACTAGGTCTGAACATTAGTTCAGCAAAACTGTGCAGACTGTACAGGGGTGTCCACACGCCTCAGGGTAAGCCACCCCCATTACGGGTTACACTGGACTCTGCCGAAGAGGCCGAAAAAGTACTGTTAATGGCTCAGGTACTAGCCCTGGACAGAAGTTCTAACATAAGAGCGCGGCAAGATAGACCATGGGCTGTCAGAAATATGGCGAGGGAGTCACCGGAACTGATGCCTTCCACCTCTATTGTGGTACACGGTGTTCCGGAGCTGGAGACCGGCACTGCTTGTGAAAAACACATGCACGACGTACAACAATGGAGATGGCTGTCATCTCAGATGGCCCCTGGCGCTTCTGGAGCCATCTCCATTTTCCGACTACCTCGTCCCGCTCATCTAACATTGATTAACTCTCCAAAGCTGCTGTGTGTCACATTCAACTCCCCGGAGCAGTTGTCCATATCACTTCAACGGTGGTATGAGACCAAGGGAAAAATTGGAGGACACATCCGATGCTGTGAAAGCAGACCCAGAAATATAAGGAGGCAGCAAACTGAGGCTTTAATACGACCCCAAGCTTCGGTGACACTAAAGCGATGCAGCTCTGAGAATAATAGTCTGTGTCTCCCAAGTGTCCTGCCTAAATCCATTGAAAATACAACGGGCCGGTCCCCCCACCAGCAGACGGTTTCACGTCAACTACCCCACAACACTCTGAGGTTGTTAGACTCACTGTCAGTTGCCTATATAGCAATGTGAGGGGGCTGAGAGGAAAAGTAGGTGAACTCCGAAATCTCCAAGCACACCTTCAACTGAAAATAATCATTCTTACTGAAACGTGGCTAAACCCCACTATCGCCGACAATGAAATCAGTATAGGTGATATGGTACTGGTCAGAAGAGACAGGGATAATAAGGAAGGAGGGGGAGTTGCTATATACTTTGATAGGCAACTTAAATGTGTGCGCGCAACGGACCCACCACTTATCGAACTCCCAGACTCCATATGGTGTCATTTCACCGTAGGCCACACCAAGCACTTACTGGGTGGCATCTACCGATCTCCCACCTGTGGGGCAGAGCACAATCAGCTACTGCTCAGCACTATCACAGGAATACGAGATTTGGGCTACGACCAAATCACCATAGCTGGAGATTTCAATGCTCCATCACTGAACCTCGGCTCCGGGTGTGCTAAGGGAAAATTTGGCCGAAACCTACTGCAAACTATTCGAAACACGGGACTGACTGAGAATGTTGGAGACGACACTAGGTGGGGCCCTAGTGGAAAGTCATCAAAACTAGATTATATTCTAACTAGTGACCAGCTACTCGTCGAAAAGGTCCAGATCATGACTCCTCTGGGAAGCAGTGACCATGCAGTCATAGGTTTCGATCTTGTCCTCCGTGAGCGTTTGCAATGGGATGTTACGCGACCATGTCTGTGCTACAGCAAGGCTGACTATGCTGAAATGCGGAGGCTCTTGTCCGACGCAGACTGGCCCTTAGCATGGGACGACCTATCTGTGGATGAACACTGGGAAGTGGTAAAAAAGATTATCCATACAGCAATCTCGGATACCGTCCCTTTAGTCACAACACAGCCTAAGAGAAAGACGTCATGGTTGAAGAGAGGCACGCAACGTATTCTGCAAGCAAAGCGGAAGGCTTGGTTTACGTGGCGTGTATCTAAGAGTCAGACCGACCATGATGCATACCTCGAACTCAGGAACCGGTGTAATGCAAGAGTCAGGAGGGACAGAAGGTCATTCCAGGCTAACCTTGCTAAAAAACTCCTATCAAACCCTAAAAACTTGTACCGATTCATGTCGGAAAGAAAACCGACAAACCAAGGGGCATGCGCCTTAGTAGGCCCAAACGGTCAATATCTCACTAGTCTGGAGATGGCTGAAACATTCAGTTCAGCCTTCGCTAAACAGCTAAACAGCAATGTGGATATTACAGTTACGGACCAAAATGGTGGCACCACTATTTCAGAGGAGGAAGACCTAGCGACTACTCCCCAAATAAACCCCGCAATAGTACTAAGGAAGCTACAGCGACTCATACCTGGGAAGTCCCCAGGTTGTGATGACATCAGGCCATCTGTTCTGAAACAGTGCGCCGAGGCTCTCTGTAGACCCCTGTGCGACTTGTTCCAACACTCAATGGATTCGGGGACCCTGCCAAGGGAGTGGAAAAGAGCCATCCTTTCTCCAATCTTCAAGGGTGGGGACAGGCAAAACGCTGCTAGCTATAGACCAGTAGCTCTACTCCCAGTGGTATCAAAAGTACTGGAAAGTATTATTGACGACCACATCAGGGAATATTTCGATAGGACTAATATACTACATGAAGCCCAACATGGTTTCAGAAAAGGCAGATCCTGCGTCACTAACCTACTGTCAGCTTGGGACGACTGGACATCATGCTGGGACTTGAACGTACCAGTCCATGTGGTCTTCCTAGACTTTGAGAAGGCATTTGACACTGTTCACCATGACCTTCTCCTACATAAAATAAGCCAGGCAGGCATAGGTGAGCCACTTCTGTCATGGTTGAAGGACTACCTAGCCGACAGGCAATTTTGCACTAAGGTTAACCGAGTCCGATCATCTTGGCACAGATCGTCATCAGGAGTGTCGCAGGGTTCTATCCTAGGACCACTGATGTTTTTGATTTTCATCAATGATCTACCACGCCGTCTGAGCTGCCCGACTCTCCTGTACGCTGACGACGTAAAAATATGGAGGGCGATAAAGTGTCCGGAGGACTCAGATAGGCTACAGGAAGACCTAAACCTTCTGGAAGACTGGGCGGTGGCCAGTGGCATGACTTTCAACTTGAAAAAGTGCAAAGTAGTGAAGTTGCGCACCTGTAGACTGCAGAATGCAAGTTACACCCTGTGCAATGAAAGCTTGTCCTGCACAACGTCGGAACGCGACTTAGGTCTAGTTCTAACGGAAAAAATGGACACAAGCGTAAATTACACAGGGGATGTAGCGAGGGCATATGCGGTCATACACTTTACGCATAGACAGTTAGGTGCACTCACTCCTGAGCTCTTTCTAATGTTGTACAAAACATACGTCAGGCCACACCTTGAGGTGCATAATATTATTGCACCCCCAATGCTGAGAAGAGATGCCAACCTCTTGGAAAGAGTCCAACGACGGGCAACAAAAGGAGTGGTTGGTCTCCGAAACAAACCATATGATGAAAGGCTGAAGAAATTAGGCCTGTTCACACTTAGTTACCGTCGGCTTAGGGGGGATTTGATTACTGCCTACAAAATAACAAATGACCAGAATCACCCAAACAAAGGTGTTCTGCCATTGAGTAGGTATAGGCTTCCACGTGGAAATCCCAGAAGGATAGCTCACCAGAGGGCAAGGACCCGGGTGCGCTCCCACTTCTTTTCACTGCGGGTTTGTCGTCCCTGGAATTCCTTACCGGCAGATGTAGCTATGGCACCGTCTTTGGACGCCTTTAAGCGAAGGCTGGACAACCATGCAGCGATACAAGGACTGCATCCAAATGGCCTATCTCCTTAAAATCGCATTTACCAATCAGGGTAGATAATTAAACTCGTCATTTTACTTCTTTACATTCTCTCCCGTCTTACTCTCCTGACAACTTATTAATATTATAATTACTATTATTACTATTACCGATATATATATTATTCTTCAAACTTAATGAGCTGACTGTTGTTACGTTTCCTATTTTCGTTTCTGTCTCTTAGTCTGAATAGCTTCACTAATTATATCTATTATTATTATTACTATTATTATTATTATTACTATCTCTTTTCTCTTGTCGACAATACCGAAGGACTAACTGGCGAAAGGATCAACTCCAATCACAGTAGTAACAGTCTTAACATACCTCATACTACAAACCACATATAATTAATCCCAGCACTACTCCCTTTGGAGTCAACCAAAGCTACGACAGTCGAGTGGCGGGACAAGCTACGCAGAAGTTTACCGAAGATCAAGAACCTATACCTCACAATCAAGAAGCGAGCACAAAGAAATCAAATTGGTTTATACTAGCTCGTAAAAACGATATTGGCTATTGGAAGGTAAGAAGAGAGGTGATATACAGGTGCTAGAGTAAGCCACACTGGATCCAGACCGTTATTATTATCATTCTATCAACCATTAAGGGTTCGAAAGTTTATAAAAATCCACATTAGATGGTAAGTACAGCATTATATTGGTATTAGCAGATAAAAGGGACCAATTGGTCGCAAAGTTAACTTTGCGATGTTGAACAGAATTCAGAATGGAATTTGTTCCGTTGTTCATCGTAAGTGCTAACAATATTCTGGATACCGCTCAAGTAATACAAATGTAGAAAGCAGGATTACTGTCCTTTAGCAGTGCTTCAGTGCAATACCTTCGAGAAGTGAAGAAAACCGAAGCAGCCAGCAGATAATAATAATTTAAGTAAACAATGTGCGATAACCGCAGGGTTTATTCTCCTTTTTTATTACTAGGAATTTCTAGTCATTGAGTTTTATAGTGTTACATACTAACGGTTAGTTTAAGTTTATAGTAGTAAACAACAACTGAAGTATAGAATAACAATAAAAAAAAGTAAAAATTAGGGCGAAACGAATTATGGTTTTCACTCTTATATAGGGTAATGTTGGGAATAATAACTGAAGAAGTGAAATCCAAATGCCAAAGTACATAAGTTATTAAAATGAAAAGAGGAAGTATAGTAATACTGATTTATGCTGTTGTTCTGATTTATACAGTTAGATGTCCTCCTGAAGTAGAGAAATCGTACCATGAGCCATTTTTTCAAAGAGTTTGTACGCAAGCTGTGACATACAGGCAGCATTTATTTTTATTTTATTTATTTATTATTTTTTTGAAGTAATTCATCCTCAGGAGCCTTAGCAGTAGAGTGCATTCCCACAGATAAGGGTGGTTCTCTTAAGTCCCCACCATCATATCCGCTGAATAGCAGTCACCACCCTCTCACCTTTGAATCTGCTAGGCCCTGGCGAAATACTCCTTTTTTGTTTTTAGAAAAAAATCTTTTATTATTGCTACGTGTCATATGGACAGTTTTTGCATTCACAAGCTAACTCAACGATACTCATGGTATGAACGACTACTTTCAGTCAGCCATTTTGTATGCATCGTCACTAACAGCATTTTAAAAATGTTTACGTACAATAAAAAAGTAAGGGAATCAGAGATTTGCAGGCTACTTTCAAGATTTTAGTTATAAGCATAGCAACGAAGAGGCAATATGAAACGTTACGAAGGAGAAATATACATAAAGCTACATAGTTATGTATATATCTACATAAAAAGAGAGTAGTCAGTCATAAAAGATACTTCAGAAGAATACGACTACAGAGTGTTATAATAGAATAACAGTAAAATAAAATCCGTTGATACTTAGGACTCACAGTGTAGTTAAGAGACAGTAGTTAGTTATAATAGATAGTTCAGAAGAATACGACTACAGAGTGTTATGATAGCATAACAGTAAAATAAAATCCGTTAATACTTGAGACTCACAGTGTAGTTAAGCTGAATTTTTAGACGATCCTGTGTAGAGCTTGGATTTCTGTAGACGTATATGGTAATGTAATTATATATAATATAATATTTGATTAATTTGGCAGTCAGCCGCTGGGATTAAATGCATTTGAATGACTGAAGAGTTGTGAGGGTAGTTCATTTAGGTTCAGTGCAACTTTCATGGCGAGTATGACAGGCTGTGTATTCCACTCCAGGTTTGCTTGAAAGGATTGCGGATATTTCGTGATGATGCTTGCGCAAAAGAATAATTGGATCAACCAAAAAAAAGGAACTGAGAACAGAATTAGCTCAACGTAGAATATTTTAAATATGTCTGATAATACTGACCGTTTCTGTTAATGCTTTGAGTGAACAAAGCTGTTTAGGTACATAAGTCAGAGTGGGAAGAAACAATATCACGAATTTTCAGCATGTGGCAAACCGTGTCAAGACTATTTTCGGAGAAATATTTATGTAGTAGATGGGTGAATCGTTGTACTGTGGTGCTGTTTTTGATTTCATTTGGTAAGAAGTTCCATATTTGCCTATATTTGACTGTAAAGAAGTTGGAACGAGAATTCGTTCGACAAAGAATATGACTTAGAGAAGACCCGTTGCTGCGTAGTTCATACGTCGAAGAAGTAAAGTTAAGGTTATTATTGGGGAAGTATACTATTCCTTTGAGAATTTTAAATAGGAGAATGAGGTTAAGTCGGTGACGCCTGAACCAAAGGGGTTCGATCTTAAGAGTTGCGCAACGACTGTTGTAGGGGACTTTCAGATTTGTTCCTAAGATGCTACTTGTAAATCTCCTTTGAACACTTTCAATCTTTAGTTTGTCCTTAACAGAGGTGCTGTCTAGGATAAATGGACAGTACTCAAGGAGGGGCCGTATGTGTGTTCTATAAAGTAACATTTTAGATTCTTTGGTCTGAAAGTTGTGAAATATAAATCCAAGTAATCTCCTGGCTTTAGAGACTTGGTTGGTGACATAGAGAGAGAATTTAAAATCGGCAGAGTAACAGAGCCCGAGGTCAAGTACAGAAGGAAAGATAGTGATAGGCTTGTCGTATATAGTTATGTGTGGTGCGATACGTAAGCGAGTTGAGCATAACAGACCACACTTCTGCACGTTGATCTGCATCATCCACGACTTACACCAAGTCTCAATATTATCAATATCCGATTGGATTTTATAAGATAGATTTGTCAGTTCTTGGGTGGTACTGTAGTAGACTACTTTCAAGTCATCGGCATATAAGAAGGGTCTGCCATGCTTTATAACATTACAGACGTCATTTAGGTATATAAGAAAGAAGAGAGGTCCTAGTACACTACCTTGAATTACGCCACTTGATATAGGAGTGGTACTGGAAAAAGTGTCGTTAATCTTAACAGACTGGGACCGACCACGCATAAACGAATTACACCAGTCTAAGAGATTGCCAGATATACCATAAGCCTTAAGTTTTTTCAGGAGTAAATCATGACATACTTTGTCGAATGCCTTCTTAAGATCGATATACACAATGAGCACAAGGAATTTTTGATCAGTAAGTCCAGTTATAAAATCGAATAGTTCCAGGTGGCAAGTCATACATGACCTGGACTTTATAAAACCATGTTGAGAAGGTGTTATGAGGTTTTCAGTCAATAAGAAGTCAGTGATTTTGGTACTGACTATCTTCTCAAGTATCCTAGACAAGACAGACGTTATATTGATTGGCCTGTAATTTTTTACATCACATTTTGAGCCGGATTTAAATCTAGGGACAATATATGTCTGCTTCCATTTGGAAGGATAAACTCCGTTCATAAGGGACGTTGAGAATATTTTAAGCAAAAGGAGAGGTAGATCGGAGCCACCATGTTTTAGGAAGGATGACGGAATTGAGTCAGGTCCAGGAGTATTGGAAAATTTCAATGAACGCACTGCACTTTCTATAACATCAACAGTCAAGCATATATTTGACAGTGTTTTGCCTGTTAACGAGTCAAATTCTATGCATCCAGAAATATCATGCGTGTATGAGTCAGAAAAGTGCTTGTTAAAGAGTTCAGCTATGCCTGCATCATCCTTAACAACGACATTATTATGAAGAATGTAAGGAATGTTGCCTTGTTTTTGTTTCAGTCTTTTTTGGAAGAGTTTGCAAAGGGAGCTAATTTTGGAGTTACTTTTAAGGGCGATAAGTTCTTCTTTGTAAATTTTAACGGCATTATCTGATCTGATTTTATCATATACCTTAAGGATGCTAATGAGCGAGGAGAAGTCCATAGATTTATTATAGGTTCTACGGAGTCTTCTTAGCTTATTCCTGGTAGCATTCGGTATATATAGTTGATTTACACAGTTGCGTTTGGATGTATACCAAGGGATAGATTCGTTGAAGCAAACAGATATGTTGGAGTAGAAACTGTCAAGGACAGTATCAATGTCTGCCGAGGAGAAAAAGGTATCCCAGTCTTGGCAACGAATAAAAGACTGCGTTGTTTCCCAATTAGCCTTTGAAAAGTTTCTGACTTTTACTGTCCGACGACGGCCTTTGCCTGACCTACCTGCTGTTAGGTTAAAGGTGGAAATGACCGTGTTGTGGTCGCTGCCAGGGAATAAAGGCCCAACTCGAGTGCTGACGGGGAGAATGTTATGTGTGAAGATTAGATCTAAGATGTTGGATTTACGTGTGGGGTGAATAACATTTTGTGTCCATCCATAGAGTTCAACCGAATTTATAAAACGATCAGTGTATTTAGGAACCTTAAGGCTATTCCACTGGATACCAGGCATGTTAAAGTCGCCAGCTATAATTTTATAGTCAAAATTTAGAGAGGAGACGTGTTCGAAAATTTCACATAGACGGTTCGTTGTGTTAGAATCAGAATTGGGCGGGCGATATATACATCCCAATAAGAGTCTTGTATTTAAGTTGGTGTTGAGTGTAACCCATACTGCGTCTGTCAGTGAGCAACCCAAATCATCAACTTCTACAGCGTGGAATTTATTGCTAACAAAGATAAGACAACCACCACCACGTCCTTCTTCTCTGCCATGTCTAAAGTGTGTGTATCCTGGTGATTCTAGTAGTCTGTCATTGAAGTCAGATGGTAACCATGTCTCGGTAACTAACAGTACTGAGGGCTTACAAAGTGAAAGTAAGGAGTGAAGGTATGGAATTTTATTGCAGATAGAACGAGCGTTTATAAGGAAAAGAGTAAATGATCTTTGATTAGTGGTAAGGGACGAGGCAAAATGAAGGAGATGATGATGTGATTCGGCTGAGGTTAAATGAAAGTTAGATGATGGTCCGACCGGTATATCGAGTGTTCGGTGCTTAAAGCCTTCATCGTTTTCGTTAAGATCCTGTGAAAAGGAAGAGGATTTCCATAGTTGATCGCTTATCTCACGATCGCATGGAGATAGGCATACTGGGGTATGCTGGGTGTCTGAAGAGGGTACATTTGAGAGTAAGGAAACAGACTGTTTGGCATTAGGTTGATTGGTGGCATTACTGTTGGGTGTGGAAAGGAGAAAAAATGGTGAGGGGATTGATTAGTTGGACAGTTGTAAGGACGGTTTTGTTGTCGGGATAGTGTGTTTGTGGGGTAGTAGCATTGTCTGGGTGGATCTCCAAGCAGACTATGCTGAAAGTTTGGGCGACTGAATCCATGTGGCTGTGCACCAGGGATATGGGCATAGTTGAATTTAGTATTACGCAACCTCATAGTAGAGGTAGGGTAGCTATAAGTGGTTGTATTAGAATGGTGAGGAAAAGTGAATGAGGGAGGTTGACTAGTGTCTGTTAGATTTGATACCGTAGATGTCATTTTAGGAAATCTAAGCGCATGAGTAGTAGAGGATGCTGAAACAGGCTTGATAGAGTGTGTGCCACGCATAGGAATTCTATTTTTTACATTTTTTCTCATAATTTGAGAGCTAGACGTGAATGTGATACAAGGGTTTTCGGTATATTTAGCATGGCGGGTAGGATTTTCATTGGTACCTTTTGCAGACAGTGAGTGCTTTTCAGGTTGTTTAACAGCTGGAGAAGTACTGGATTTAGTATTGGTAACCCTACCAGGCTTCATTTCAGTGTAACTAGGTGGAGGGTTTCTTTTGGGGTTTGGGTGGTATTTTTTATTAACATCAATGGGGCTGGTAGTATCCTTTTGGTGACTTATTTCACCTGCTGAGACACTTTGCTTGGCACGACGCTGGATTGGTGTCCTGTCGTGAATAATACGTATATTCTTAAAGTTGCTTACTCTCTTAAAGAGATGTTGGTTGTTTACAAAGCGACTAGCATCCACAATGTTATTAAATTCGAACATTATTGGACAGGATGTATTAGCTGAAGATTTACGCAATCGTTTGCACCTACAATGGGAGTCTGGTATTTCACATGTCTTTAAAAGTGCATTTTTCAATGTTTTAATGTTAGTACTGTCGGGCACATTGAAGACGATTGCATTATACATGCACTGAACACGCTTAATCACTTCCGTGGAAATGTGATCTATAATTCTCTCACAAGACTGTAGTGTATCATAGTCAGGAAAGTCAGCAGGCTTCATAAGATACCTAAGGGGTAAGAGATCATGGACTAATGGAAGAATGTCTCTACTTTCCAGGTTATTGGTTTGGGTAGTTGTGTTCTGCGTAGATAATGAGCAGTTGGCGTTTTCCAATTTGGCATTAGGTTGACGTCCACGGGTCGCTGATGACCGATGGAAATTTTTGCGTTGAGGGGCTTTGTTGGTAATGGGAGCGGTGGTGCTACAATCTAACTTCTGAACTGGCACATTTGTAGCCTGCATAAAAGCATCCGGTTGAATAGAATTAGGTGATAGCAAATCTGCCTGTGTGTTGCAAGGATTATCGAGGTCGATGTCTAAGTTTACTAAGCATTTGGGGGAGTCAACATTTCTTTTGACACAACCTAAAGAATTGATATTAGCAGGTATAGAGGATAGTGAGGCCATATGTATGTTCGGACCTTCTGACTGACAGTTCTGAGCAGGGTATATGGGTGGTGTGGTTTCAACCACATCAGAAGAGCCTGTGTCAGATTTTCTACTAAGAGCCAGTGTGGCTAGGTAAGGATCCATACTACTTGTCTCACAACCTGTACTATTGTAAATATCCCTGATAAAATCATTTATTACACAAGAAGGTGAAGAAGTAGTGATTTCCGATCTTGTATCATTTAGCATATGTGTCAGATCAGGGGAAAGTGTGTTACCATGTTGTTTAGGCTTGCTAGATCTATGTCTTTTGCTGATTTTTTCAGCTGATAGTGAAGCATGACGCTTCGATAGTTTACCAGGCATTTTGTGTATAGCTAATACAGAACTGCAGAGGTATATGAGTCTTAGGTTGTTTGACGTTATGTCAAAACAAAAAACAAGCGTAATATGTGCACCGAAATTCAGATGCTCGAAGTGGTAATACCTTAATCAATAGCCTGAAACAGGAAAACCGGCAAGGATAATATCCAGTGACTAAGAAGGTGGGTTAAGATATGAAAAAAATATTGCTATTTCTATTAGTAGTCAGTGACACTAAGGATATATACTGAAAAGTGGGAATACAAGAAAGAATAGTAAAAACGAAAACCACGCGGAAAAAACGACCAACTTTGAACCCGGCGCGATTGTTGCTGTGCAGTTGTCGATGTAGTCACTTCTGTGTAGGCTGCTTTATCAACCGTTTTCCACTTTTGTTCACTGCAAAGTGTTTTCGTTGATAACTTGGAAGGAACTGAAAACATATTTGCCAATACGAATTTAAAACAAGCAATAAAGGTTAATCAAGCAGGATCTAATGAATTCATTACATTTCGGTAGAACTGGTCAGCTGAATATCCAACATACACGGATATTTTTTTCCGCGTGGTTTTCGTTTTTACTATTCTTTCTTGTATTCCCACTTTTCAGTATATATCCTTAGTGTCACTGACTACTAATAGAAATAGCAATATTTTTTTCATATCTTAACCCACCTTCTTAGTCACTGGATATTATCCTTGCCGGTTTTCCTGTTTCAGGCTATTGATTAAGGTATTACCACTTCGAGCATCTGAATTTCGGTGCACATATTACGCTTGTTTTTTGTTTTGACATAACGTCAAACAACCTAAGACTCATATACCTCTGCAGTTCTGTATTAGCTATACACAAAATGCCTGGTAAACTATCGAAGCGTCATGCTTCACTATCAGCTGAAAAAATCAGCAAAAGACATAGATCTAGCAAGCCTAAACAGCATGGTAACACACTTTCCCCTGATCTGACACATATGCTAAATGATACAAGATCGGAAATCACTGCTTCTTCACCTTCTTGTGTAATAAATGATTTTATCAGGGATATTTACAATAGTACAGGTTGTGAGACAAGTAGTATGGATTCTTACCTAGCCACACTGGCTCTTAGTAGAAAATCTGACACAGGCTCTTCTGATGTGGTTGAAACCACACCACCCATATACCCTGCTCAGAACTGTCAGTCAGAAGGTCCGAACATACATATGGCCTCACTATCCTCTATACCTGCTAATATCAATTCTTTTGGTTATGTCAAAAGAAATGTTGACTCACCCAAATGCTTAGTAAACTTAGACGTCGACCTCGATAATCCTTGCAATACACAGGCAGATTTGCTATCACCTAATTCTATTCAACCGGATGCTTTTAAGCAGGCTACAAATGTGCCAGTTCAGAAGTTAGATTGTAGCACCACCGCTCCCATTACCAACAAAGCCCCTCAACGCAAAAATTTCCATCGGTCATCAGCGACCCGAGGACGTCAACCTAATGCCAAATTGGAAAACGCCAACTGCTCATTATCTACGCAGAACACAACTACCCAAACCAATAACCTGGAAAGTAGAGACATTCTTCCATTAGTCCATGATCTCTTACCCCTTAGGTATCTTATGAAGCCTGCTGACTTTCCTGACTATGATACACTACAGTCTTGTGAGAGAATTATAGATCACATTTCCACGGAAGTGATTAAGCGTGTTCAGTGCATGTATAATGCAATCGTTTTCAATGTGCCCGACAGTACTAACATTAAAACATTGAAAAATGCACTTTTAAAGACATGTGAAATACCAGACTCCCATTGTAGGTGCAAACGATTGCGTAAATCTTCAGCTAATACATCCTGTCCAATAATGTTCGAATTTAATAACATTGTGGATGCTAGTCGCTTTGTAAACAACCAACATCTCTTTAAGAGAGTAAGCAACTTTAAGAATATACGTATTATTCACGACAGGACACCAATCCAGCGTCGTGCCAAGCAAAGTGTCTCAGCAGGTGAAATAAGTCACCAAAAGGATACTACCAGCCCCATTGATGTTAATAAAAAATACCACCCAAACCCCAAAAGAAACCCTCCACCTAGTTACCCTGAAATGAAGCCTGGTAGGGTTACCAATACTAAATCCAGTACTTCTCCAGCTGTTAAACAACCTGAAAAGCACTCAATTGCTGCAAAAGGTACCAATGAAAATCCTACCCGCCATGCTAAATATACCGAAAACCCTTGTATCACCTTCACGTCTAGCTCTCAAATTATGAGAAAAAATGTAAAAAATAGAATTCCTATGCGTGGCACACACTCTATCAAGCCTGTTTCAGCATCCTCTACTACTCATGCGCTTAGATTTCCTAAAATGACATCTACGGTATCAAATCTAACAGACACTAGTCAACCTTCCTCATTCACTTTTCCTCACCATTCTAATACAACCACTTATAGCTACCCTACCTCTACTATGAGGTTGCGTAATACTAAATTCAACTATGCCCATATCCCTGGTGCACAGCCACATGGATTCAGTCGCCCAAACTTTCAGCATAGTCTGCTTGGAGATCCACCCAGACAATGCTACTACCCCACAAACACACTATCCCGACAACAAAACCGTCCTTACAACTGTCCAACTAATCAATCCCCTCACCATTTTTTCTCCTTTCCACACCCAACAGTAATGCCACCAATCAACCTAATGCCAAACAGTCTGTTTCCTTACTCTCAAATGTACCCCTTCAGACACCCAGCATACCCCAGTCCGTATGCCTATCTCCATGCGATCGTGAGATAAGCGATCAACTATGGAAATCCTCTTCCTTTTCACAGGATCTTAACGAAAACGATGAAGGCTTTAAGCACCGAACACTCGATATACCGGTCAGACCATCATCTAACTTTCATTTAACCTCAGCCGAATCACATCATCATCTCCTTCATTTTGCCTCATCCCTTACCACTAATCAAAGATCATTTACTCTTTTCCTTATAAACGCTCGTTCTATCTGCAATAAAATTCCATACCTTCACTCCTTACTTTCACTTTGTAAGCCCTCAGTACTGTTAGTTACCGAGACATGGTTACCATCTGACTTCAATGACAGACTACTAGAATCACCAGGATACACACACTTTAGACATGGCAGAGAAGAAGGACGTGGTGGTGGTTGTCTTATCTTTGTTAGCAATAAATTCCACGCTGTAGAAGTTGATGATTTGGGTTGCTCACTGACAGACGCAGTATGGGTTACACTCAACACCAACTTAAATACAAGACTCTTATTGGGATGTATATATCGCCCGCCCAATTCTGATACTAACACAACGAACCGTCTATGTGAAATTTTCGAACACGTCTCCTCTCTAAATTTTGACTATAAAATTATAGCTGGCGACTTTAACATGCCTGGTATCCAGTGGAATAGCCTTAAGGTTCCTAAATACACTGATCGTTTTATAAATTCGGTTGAACTCTATGGATGGACACAAAATGTTATTCACCCCACACGTAAATCCAACATCTTAGATCTAATCTTCACACATAACATTCTCCCCGTCAGCACTCGAGTTGGGCCTTTATTCCCTGGCAGCGACCACAACACGGTCATTTCCACCTTTAACCTAACAGCAGGTAGGTCAGGCAAAGGGCGTCGTCGGACAGTAAAAGTCAGAAACTTTTCAAAGGCTAATTGGGAAACAACGCAGTCTTTTATTCGTTGCCAAGACTGGGATACCTTTTTCTCCTCGGCAGACATTGATACTGCCCTTGACAGTTTCTACTCCAACATATCTGTTTGCTTCAACGAATCTATCCCTTGGTATACATCCAAACGCAACTGTGTAAATCAACTATATATACCGAATGCTACCAGGAATAAGCTAAGAAGACTCCGTAGAACCTATAATAAATCTATGGACTTCTCCTCGCTCATTAGCATCCTTAAGGTATATGATAAAATCAGATCAGATAATGCCGTTAAAATTTACAAAGAAGAACTTATCGCCCTTAAAAGTAACTCCAAAATTAGCTCCCTTTGCAAACTCTTCCAAAAAAGACTGAAACAAAAACAAGGCAACATTCCTTACATTCTTCATAATAATGTCGTTGTTAAGGATGATGCAGGCATAGCTGAACTCTTTAACAAGCACTTTTCTGACTCATACACGCATGATATTTCTGGATGCATAGAATTTGACTCGTTAACAGGCAAAACACTGTCAAATATATGCTTGACTGTTGATGTTATAGAAAGTGCAGTGCGTTCATTGAAATTTTCCAATACTCCTGGACCTGACTCAATTCCGTCATCCTTCCTAAAACATGGTGGCTCCGATCTACCTCTCCTTTTGCTTAAAATATTCTCAACGTCCCTTATGAACGGAGTTTATCCTTCCAAATGGAAGCAGACATATATTGTCCCTAGATTTAAATCCGGCTCAAAATGTGATGTAAAAAATTACAGGCCAATCAATATAACGTCTGTCTTGTCTAGGATACTTGAGAAGATAATCAGTACCAAAATCACTGACTTCTTATTGACTGAAAACCTCATAACACCTTCTCAACATGGTTTTATAAAGTCCAGGTCATGTATGACTTGCCACCTGGAACTATTCGATTTTATAACTGGACTTACTGATCAAAAATTCCTTGTGCTCATTGTGTATATCGATCTTAAGAAGGCATTCGACAAAGTATGTCATGATTTACTCCTGAAAAAACTTAAGGCTTATGGTATATCTGGCAATCTATTAGACTGGTGTAATTCGTTTATGCGTGGTCGGTCCCAGTCTGTTAAGATTAACGACACTTTTTCCAGTACCACTCCTATATCAAGTGGCGTAATTCAAGGTAGTGTACTAGGACCTCTCTTCTTTCTTATATACCTAAATGACGTCTGTGATGTTATAAAGCATGGCAGACCCTTCTTATATGCCGATGACTTGAAAGTAGTCTACTACAGTACCACCCAAGAACTGACAAATCTTTCTTATAAAATCCAATCGGATATTGATAATATTGAAACTTGGTGTAAGTCGTGGATGATGCAGATCAACGTGCAGAAGTGTGGTCTGTTATGCTCAACTCGCTTACGTATCGCACCACACATAACTATATACGACAAGCCTATCACTATCTTTCCTTCTGTACTTGACCTCGGGCTCTGTTACTCTGCCGATTTTAAATTCTCTCTCTATGTCACCAACCAAGTCTCTAAAGCCAGGAGATTACTTGGATTTATATTTCACAACTTTCAGACCAAAGAATCTAAAATGTTACTTTATAGAACACACATACGGCCCCTCCTTGAGTACTGTCCATTTATCCTAGACAGCACCTCTGTTAAGGACAAACTAAAGATTGAAAGTGTTCAAAGGAGATTTACAAGTAGAATCTTAGGAACAAATCTGAAAGTCCCCTACAACAATCGTTGCGCAACTCTTAAGATCGAACCCCTTTGGTTCAGGCGTCACCGACTTAACCTCATTCTCCTATTTAAAATTCTCAAAGGAATAGTATACTTCCCCAATAATAACCTTAACTTTACTTCTTCGACGTATGAACTACGCAGCAACGGGTCTTCTCTAAGTCATATTCTTTGTCGAACGAATTCTCGTTCCAACTTCTTTACAGTCAAATATAGGCAAATATGGAACTTCTTACCAAATGAAATCAAAAACAGCACCACAGTACAACGATTCACCCATCTACTACATAAATATTTCTCCGAAAATAGTCTTGACACGGTTTGCCACATGCTGAAAATTCGTGATATTGTTTCTTCCCACTCTGACTTATGTACCTAAACAGCTTTGTTCACTCAAAGCATTAACAGAAACGGTCAGTATTATCAGACATATTTAAAATATTCTACGTTGAGCTAATTCTGTTCTCAGTTCCTTTTTTTAGTTGATCCAATTATTTTTTTGCGCAAGCATCATCACGAAATATCCGCAATCCTTTCAAGCAAACCTGGAGTGGAATACACAGCCTGTCATACTCGCCATGAAAGTTGCACTGAACCTAAATGAACTACCCTCACAACTCTTCAGTCATTCAAATGCATTTAATCCCAGCGGCTGACTGCCAAATTAATCAAATATTATATTATATATAATTACATTACCATATACGTCTACAGAAATCCAAGCTCTACACAGGATCGTCTAAAAATTCAGCTTAACTACACTGTGAGTCTCAAGTATTAACGGATTTTATTTTACTGTTATGCTATCATAACACTCTGTAGTCGTATTCTTCTGAACTATCTATTATAACTAACTACTGTCTCTTAACTACACTGTGAATCCTAAGTATCAACGGATTTTATTTTACTGTTATTCTATTATAACACTCTGTAGTCGTATTCTTCTGAAGTATCTTTTATGACTGACTACTCTCTTTTTATGTAGATATATACATAACTATGTAGCTTTATGTATATTTCTCCTTCGTAACATTTCATATTGCCTCTTCGTTGCTATGCTTATAACTAAAATCTTGAAAGTAGCCTGCAAATCTCTGATTCCCTTACTTTTTTATTGTACGTAAACATTTTTAAAATGCTGTTAGTGACGATGCATACAAAATGGCTGACTGAAAGTAGTCGTTCATACCATGAGTATCGTTGAGTTAGCTTGTGAATGCAAAAACTGTCCATATGACACGTAGCAATAATAAAAGATTTTTTTCTAAAAACAAAAAAGGAGTATTTCGCCAGGGCCTAGCAGATTCAAAGGTGAGAGGGTGGTGACTGCTATTCAGCGGATATGATGGTGGGGACTTAAGAGAACCACCCTTATCTGTGGGAATGCACTCTACTGCTAAGGCTCCTGAGGATGAATTACTTCAAAAAAATAATAAATAAATAAAATAAAAATAAATGCTGCCTGTATGTCACAGCTTGCGTACAAACTCTTTGAAAAAATGGCTCATGGTACGATTTCTCTACTTCAGGAGGACATCTAACTGTATAAATCAGAACAACAGCATAAATCAGTATTACTATACTTCCTCTTTTCATTTTAATAACTTATGTACTTTGGCATTTGGATTTCACTTCTTCAGTTATTATTCCCAACATTACCCTATATAAGAGTGAAAACCATAATTCGTTTCGCCCTAATTTTTACTTTTTTTATTGTTATTCTATACTTCAGTTGTTGTTTACTACTATAAACTTAAACTAACCGTTAGTATGTAACACTATAAAACTCAATGACTAGAAATTCCTAGTAATAAAAAAGGAGAATAAACCCTGCGGTTATCGCACATTGTTTACTTAAATTATTATTACCTGCTGGCTGCTTCGGTTTTCTTCACTTCTCGAAGGTATTGCACTGAAGCACTGCTAAAGGACAGTAATCCTGCTTTCTACATTTGTATTACTTGAGCGGTATCCAGAATATTGTTAGCACTTACGATGAACAACGGAACAAATTCCATTCTGAATTCTGTTCAACATCGCAAAGTTAACTTTGCGACCAATTGGTCCCTTTTATCTGCTAATACCAATATAATGCTGTACTTACCATCTAATGTGGATTTTTATAAACTTTCGAAGCCTTACTGATTGATAAAATGATAATAATAACGGTCTGGATGCAGTGTGGCTTACTCTAGCACCTGTATATCACCTCTCTTCTTACCTTCCATTGACGCAAAATTTCATAATTCCGCATGAATCTGACTCACTATGAGTATATTAAATATTATAATTTAGACTTAAACCAAAATCTTATATTCTATTCTTATAAAGTTTCTAGAGGTCATTTTCCAATTTTTAATTTCATAAAACAGTGTTCAATTTCAGACTGCACTTGTTTAATATGATCATGCCTGTACAAACGGTATGTGAATCATGTAAATGCTTATATATATGTATTGTATTATATTATATACTTTTGAAATTACATTGGGTGATATAAGACTGGAAAGTAAACGAACTACATTGAATTAGTCATGCAGAAAGACAGATGAGAATGTTCAGATCAGGTCATGCTCAAATAGATAGGGGGGGGAGAGTATGAGGGATCAAAATTATGATAAACTGCATTGCGTTTTAATTACACCACTTAGATAAACAATTAGTCATTATAGAATATAACTAGAATAACAAACGGACTAATATCAATAGTAATGGTTGTAATAATAATAATAGTGATGGCGTTGAAGTGAGTCAAGATAATCCTACTGATAAAGCAGAGTTTTAAATGAATCAAGAATAATAATGATAATAATAATAATAGCGGGAAGAAGAAGAGGTAGAGAAACAGTAATAAAAAGTGGAGAATAATAAGTAAAACGTATTATCATGGTAGATTCAGAGTCACAACCATCTCCTTTTGTATACAGAGAGCTGGTTTATAAATTCGAATTGGACATGCCTCTGCAATTGCAAGCATTGTCAGCCACGTCTCGTAAACCGTTAATGCCCAGCTCTTGCTGCACTCGGGCTCACGCTGTTCCTTGAAGTTTCTCAGAAACGCTTAGTACTAAACGGACGCAAAAACCAAAACACCAATTGGTGACTCGAGGACTCTTTATTGTAACACCAACATATAAACACTGTTACAACTAAGGTCTGTGAACAAATATTACAATAATAAATCACAATATTACTTCTGACGGTTTTCTGCTGACTTCTTTCTGAACAGCGACCGATGAGACGATGACTGGTGTATTGATGCCTCCGCAAAAATTGGGGAAGTTGGTTTTGAGCAACCATGATTGATCGTTCAATCTTCAACTACATTGACAAGCATCTTCTTGTTTTTTTGCTTGTTGACAATAGTGAATAACTTGACCGCGTCGATTACATGTCCGTAATCCACAAGCTGTTTTATTATTGAGGATTTTGGCACTTTGCACTCAGCTGTTTTCAATCATTTTGGCAAACGCTCCATCCAACTTGGAAGGGGCCTTCGTATGAGGGTTGCAATCCTTTTCTGTTGGCGTTGACCCGAACAAAGACAAATTAGCAAGTTTCCAGGCGTTTGTTGATCTGATCTCGTCGGAGAGATTGTTGAGGTGCTGTTGGTTGAAGTTGGAGCATTTGCCTAGTTAGTCGGTCGGTGAAGTCAGCAATGTTCACATTTGTCAAATCGGCTAAGGGAACTAGCTGTCCAGGCAAAGTTAAGTTGGTGCCATAAACGAGTTGAACCGGTGTACATCCCAAGTCTTCTTTGATAGTGGATTGAATACTTAGTAAAATCAAAGGTAAGCATTCACTCCACTTAGATGTATCATTCTGTGCCACCAGGGAGCTTTTCAGTTGTCTTTAGAATCTTTCCACTAGACCATTCGCTGTCGGATGATAGGCTGTTGTGGAAATATGTTTCACTCCGAGAAGTCTCATCAGTTCGCGACAGAGTGTCGATTGGAATTGAGGACCGCGGTAGGATGTAATACTAGTTGGTACACCGTAGTTTGACACCCAACGGTCGAGAAAAACCAAAGCAACATTTTCTGCAGATATATTGTTTAGGGGCATGCAATAGCCCAACGAGTAAATCTATCGTTGGCTGTCAGGATATCTGTATATCCTGTTGACGTTGGTAATGGTCCTACAATGTCTATGCGAACATGCTGAAATCTCTCGTCCGGTAAATCAATCGTCTTCGGCGTTGTAACAGTGTGGCAATGTACTTCGGAGCATTGGCATTGGAGACATTCCCGTGCCCATCTCCGAATGTCAGAGTTCATTCTAGGTCACACGAAGCGTTCGCTGATAAGTCCGACTGTGGTACGTACCTCGGGGTGAGAAAGCGAATGCAAGTGTTCAAACAACGCTTTTCGGCATCTGAGGAACAAATGGACGGTTAGTGCCGGTAGATACATCCCAAACTATAGTTGCATCTGACAAGGGGATGGGCGCCTGAACTGTAAGGAAGAGTTTCCGCGACAAGTTAGGAGTTCTGCGTCGCCTCTTTTTAAATGAGCCATAGGGTCGAGACTGATGTCTACTAAAGTTTTCAGATGGTTCATGTCACCTCTTGAAAGAGAATCAGCTACCATATTTGCATCCCCTTTGAGAATTGGGAGATATAGTCCAACTGTCTGGCTTCTCTGGGAGAGTCTTTATCCAATGAAGTAGTGAAAGCATAGCAAAGGAGCCTGTGGTCAGTAAAAATTGTGAAATGCCGACCCTGCAGTAAGTAATTGAAATGCTTGACCGCAAGATAGATAGCCAACAATTCTCTCTCAAAAGTGCTGTAACGTGTCTGAGCCGGTTCTAACTTCTTAGAAAAGAAAGCAAATGGTGTGACTTAACCATTCATCTTCTTTTGTAATACTGCCCCCACAGCTGCTTGGGAGGCATCTGTGCACAGGATAAGAGATGCTTCGGGGTTGATGTGAGACAGCATGGCGACTTTAGATAAAGCGTCTTTAGAGTTGCATAAAGATTCGTGTGCTTGCTCTTACCATTGAATCGTTTTAGGATCACTTTTAAAGAGATAGGCTAAAGGTTGGACGATGGAGGCACATGAAGGAATTAAACGTCGGTAGGAATTAAAGATCCCTTAAAATTCTCGGACTTTCTCCAATGAGTATGGTTGGGGGAAGTTTTTGATTGTATCTATCTTTTCCTCAGTAGGACTGATTCCATCGGCAGTTATGTAATGTCCAGAAATTAAATAGAAGAGGCACTTTTTAGATTTATAGCGACACCGTATTGTTCAAAATGCTGAAACAAAGTGCTGAGGTGATCCTTATGTTCCTCTTTAGACTTGCTAGCAATTAGTACATCATCGATATAAACGAACACAAAGTCAAGGCCCTGAGTGACTCGGTACACGAAGCGCTGGAAAGACTGTGCGGCGTTTTTCAGTCAGAATGGCACTCGTAAGAATTCAAATAAGACAAAAGTGTTATAATGGATGCCTTCTCAATGTCCTCAGGAGCGACTGGTATCTGGTGATAATCTCTGACTAAATCCGCCTTGGAGGAAATAGTCGTACCCTGCAGTGTTAGAGATAAATCATGCAAGTGGGAATGGGATAACGATCTGGGACAGTGGCGTTATTCAAGCGTCGGTAATCCCCACACGATCGCCAGTCATACTCAGCCTTTTGTACCATATGTAATGATGAAGACCAGGGACGGTTGGATGGTCGAATGGTGCCCAATTGCATCATGTGTCTAAATTCAGCTTTGGCAGCTGCTAACTTACCGGGTGGTAGTCGACGAGGACGTGCACTGACAGGTTAACCATTGTGACAGTTTTATGCGTGACAGAATGAGGGAAATATTCGATACTATAGGATGGCCGTAACAACAGAAGACAAGGGCCAGGCAACAGATGGTTTTATTACGGAAATCAGCGCGTATTTATATATATTTCGTGTGCATTATTATAGCTTATTCAAGCAGACAAACACAGTCTTCTGATTGGTTGTTTCTTGCTCAAGGTGACTGGTTTCTCGGAAAGTTGAGCCATATATCTGCGAATCTTATTCGCCCACGTTAAGTCTGCTGGATTTGTTGTTGAATCAGCCTTGTTCATATTTTCTCACGGCCAATATTAGTGACCTATACATTGACGTAAATTAATGTCTGCTGATTGGCTAGCAGCCTGCTCTCACCACATGACTTTAAAATTTTATGGAAGCATTGCAGTAATGTAGAAAACATGCAATCACGTGGCTTTTCGATGCACATGTCATAAACAGAGTAGTTTGAGATGATTTCGTGGGTTTGAAGTTGGGTGCAGTTATCAATCATCTTTCTCTTGTTGACATCAACCAACAGATTGAAAGTACTTAAAAAATCGGCACCCAGTGTGACATGACGAAAGCCAGCTACTATAAACATCCATGTAAATCGACGGCGTAAACCAAGATCCAAAATAAATGATTGTTCACTGTAAGTCCGTATGCTAGTTTGGCTAGCTCCTCGAAGTGAAAGTTAGCAGCTGTGCTAGGAGGCCTTCTGGAGAGTGAAGGGGTATTACACTAACTTCGGCTCCTGTATCGACCAAGAATAGTGTACCTGTAGTTTTTTCCCTCATGTAGAAAAGGCGACTTGAATGGTTGCCAGTAACAGCCATCGCCATCACTGTCTGGCTTGGGAGTTTCCCTGAGCCGAGTCTCTACTGCTGAAAGCACATGCTTTTAAACACCAGATAGCTTGGTTTCCAAACTTTCTATGATACAAGCAAATATTTTGAGTGTTAGACGTTGAGGTCCGCTGTCTTGAGAAAGACCATCGACATCGCCTAGACCTAGACGGTGATCTACTACCTCGTGCACGTAAGCTTGAAATATCAGTTTCTAGCTTTTCTATTTTATTCGCCAATGTCAAAATCACTGATAATATAGTTGTGTACGCAGAAGACGCCCCTTGAACTGGTAACCCCTGACTTGTTGACTCGTTGTATATACTGGTGTCAGGCATTACATAGAATTCTGTCCGCCAGCTCACTCAGTGCATTAGGTCGATGGATTTGGAGGATTAATGAGGAGGAGACAGTCAAAACCTGTTGGATATGTCGTGGCAGCGATTGCAACCACATCTGGCGTAAAATGACTTCGTCAACCTTGCGTGAATTGGGCAGTTGAAGCATGCGCCTGAGAAGCTGAGATGGAGACAGTGAGCCTAAATCTCATGCAGTGAGTGACTGCTGGATCCGCTTCTCATGAGAAACATTCCTTCTTTGGATCGAAACTGCTTTGAGTCTATCATATTGGTGGTCTGCAGGAGCGCTGTCGATTAAATCACTGAAGTCCTCGAGAACCTCTGTGGGCAGTGGGCTAAGACACATCCATACTTTGCAATCTGTGATTAAATACCTCGGCTAGCTAAAAGGGTTCGATGATGGCGAACCAAATCCACGACTCAGTGAAACCAGATGGGGGTAGACGCAGGTCGACTACTGCGTTGATTGTTGAGTCCTGTGCCTCATCAGTCTCAGGTGCAGCAAGTGAACGTGTAGATGAAGACATGAGTATTATGTGAATATACAGGTGCACGGATATATAAATATATAGAATGTGCAGTCAAAAATAAAAATGATAACAATGCAAATATAGAGATTATGAAACTAAGATGTTCAATCGGGTTCACCAATTAATCTGTAGGAGACTGTCTAGAGATCTCAACAACATAGCAAATATGATAATTAAAATCCAAGTCAATGAGATGACCGTGTAACAATATATTATCAAAAATGCAGTCATGAGTTATATTAATTAAAAGGTTATTTGGATATACTGTTAAAGTCCACCGCTACAAATTATTAATATAATCCACAGAAGCGTTCACTGTTGGAATCGTGTCTACTGGTATAAGCTGCGTGTCAGCTGTAGAGTTGTCTTCGGATAGGGATAATAGGTTCCTGCAATAAATCCAAAGTATACAACACGATATGGGTGGAGCAAGTAGACAGTAATGACCAGTGAGAAGGCGAAGCTACCAACAGTATAATGTATTTCGAACTGTACTCGGAAGTTATATGTACTTAAACTTGAATCGTTTTAAACAACAGTCATGTACAATGCCTCTAATTTCAACGTCTAACAAGAAGTGTACAATCATATTGTTACGTACTGCACAAATGAATTACACTTCAAGAGTTAATTTCTAACAATTCATTTACTTTCAAGCTAGAATTCAACGCAAAGAAACATTAGATAAAGAACCAATGAAAACTAGGAATTAGTGAACAGTTGTCTTATGCCAGTCTGACACTCTCTCAGTAAGCACCCACGACCATATTTGTGATCGAAATCAGGACCTTCAGATCACAAGACGAGCGCTCTGATATTCAGCCACCGAAATAGAATGTAGTGGCCCGCAAATTCTGAATTCTGTCACTACACAGTGAGTAGCTCCAATGCCAAATTTATCAGTGCCCTCGCAGTCAACTCCAGGAAATCAATTTCAGACAGTCCCTGATGTGTGGCAGACAAAATTCCGAAAGTTTGTTCTTCGCATTCAATTCCAAGAAGCCTTATCAGTGTAGAGTGCTACAGATTCAGAAACTACGGCAAAGTATCTATATATGATAAAGAAGATTTGTAGCTCAGGTAGATAATTTTGATGCGGTTGTGTTCTCTGATCTGGATAGTTGATTTGCGAAGATTTCATCACCCTACTAGGTGCATCTTCAGCGCATACTTCAATTTATTGAAGTGAGCTTTTAGATTTCTCCACGGGTTTATTAATCATCTCTCCTCGTGACCTTGGACGTGATTGGATGTTTTTGTGTGTTTTCACACCTTTTGGGTACTTGTGTTGGAACTGATTGTTTGTTTCTTTGACTTGAACTTTGACCCTTTGTGTGTGTGAGGTTTCTTTCTTATCGGTTGATAAATTTTGTCTATCTCGATGTGCCTATTGATTGATGATTCATTGGAATGTCAGGCAGGTTTCTAAAAATTCTCTAGTATTCTTGTTGTTTCCTCTGTCTAATATTTGAACGTTGTCCCAGTCGAATTGATGTCCGTGGTTGTCTGTATGCAGTGTGGCAATATGAGGAAGTGGATATCATGTCTTTTGACGGCTAGCTTATGTTCGTGGATACAAAAACGAAGGGGACGTCCACTTTGGCCAATGTAGCGTTTTTCGCAGTTGTTACAATTTATTTTGTAGATGATGTTGGTTTTATCTTCTTTCGCTGTTGAGTCTTTTGGTTGACATAGAATTGAGTGAAGTGACTTTGTTGGTTTGTGCACGACGTCAATTCCTAAAGGTTTGAAGAGTCTTGTTATGATTTCTGAGATATCCTTTTTATATGGTGAGGTGATTTTCTTTGTGCTTTCCTTGGGGGCTTTTGGTTTGATAGGTTGGCCTGAGGGTATATGTCATTCGATGAAATTCCGTGGAAATTCATTCTTTAGGAAGACGTCCATGAGATATACTTCTTCAATTTTCTTTAAGGTGGGAGTGCCGCAATGAGTCCTCGCCCTGTTGAATAGTGTTTGTATGCAATTCCTTTTGTGTGTTATTTGATTGTTGCTGTTGTATTCAGGACTTGGTCTGTGTGAGTTGATTTTCTATAAACTTGAGTTTCTAATTCCCCTATGGTTGTTCGCTTGACTAAGACCACAAAAAATGAAATCAATCTGAAATCTTCGTCACTCAACTCAGTGTCAACAACAAAATTCAGTCGGATTTTCAATACAAACGTCAAGTCAGTCAGTTCCTCTATACGGATCAGAAACTTGGCGGGTGGGTCACAAAGAATATTTCCAACAGCCCGTTGCAAACCTTCATCAACCAACAACTGTCTTTGCTGGCTCTATGCTGAAGATCAGATGGCTGGGCCGGGCCGGAAACAATCACCAACAAGAAACTATGTCTGGGAAGAAACAAACAAAAACCAATCACCGAAATATACAAATATGCAAGAGGAAGCGGAGATTGGTTGGATACTAGCTGAGGAGGCCGGTTGGTGACATCGCGCGTCAGGCCATTGCTCGAGTGGAACCAGGCCGAAAGGGAAGCGGCGATTGTCCCACTCGTCCAAGGGTGACATGGAGGAGATCGTGTGAAGAGTAGTTGAAACAGTATGGGCTAACATGGATGCAGGTGAAAAGTACAGCGGAAGGGAGGCAGAAGCAAATGGAGACGTGCAGTTGAAGCCCTATGTTCCACTAGGAACCCAAGGGAGCAATAATAATATATCATCGGGGTAACCTTAACAATATCGTTCACCATACACAGCAGTAAGAACAGTAAAGTTTAAGTTCACTTCCTTTAGAATTTATCAAGAACGAAATTCAATGTTCATGGACGTGCCAGACACTTCATCATTTGGTAAGTTCAAGAGAAGGTCAGACCATTAGTCGAAAACAGTTAGTTCATGCTCATCTATCTGGGAGTAGACAAATTATAAAAGGCTGGAATGACTCCAGAAATATCCCACTTATTCTTACATACTTCACTGTTTTGTTCTGATTCCTTTATTACTTTTATCCTTGTCAGTCTCTTTCTTATGCTCTCACGATCTTGTCTGTTTTACACCCAATCCTCATGTGCTACCTTCTATTATTCGGAGGGCGGGCACTCATTCTCTCAATTCTCTTTCAACTCAATTAGTGTCACTTTCTGTAGAATGTTTGTTGATCTAGCTAGAGGCTTAATCAACTGGACGAAAGTTTTAAGTCACAGCAGTGCCACTGTTCTGCTACAAACCATGTATCCCCCTTCCCTCGTATTGCAAGATGCCAGAAAACCTCGAATCGTTCTGAAACAACAAGACACGATAACGATCAAGAAATAAAAAGGGTTTTTACAAGCTAGTTAAAAAGTTATTAGATAATTAAACTTTTCTGCTGTGTTCATATTTCAAAAGATTTGGTCAGATCTTTCTACATCAATCACCATTAGTGCACCTTTAAAACGAAGTCAAATCTACCTTTATTCACAAGTTTTCGTGATCTAATTTGGTGCTATTCACACCAGTCTTTTTGAATAACCTATTTTTTGTAGGCTTCATCCTCAGATCATTTCACCGTTTGTATTTAAAGTTCATTTATTTCACCCAAGTCCTTCGTGTTGACGTATTGTCATACTGGTCATTACAGTTAGCATAAAACTCGTGTCTGTTTAGTTCTATTTGTTTATATATCTGTGATGAGAGCAGGCTGCTAGACAATTGGTAGACATTAATCTACGCCAATGTATAGGTCACTTATATGGCCGTGAGAAAATATGAGCAATGCTGATTCAACAACCAATCACAGCAAACTTAACGTGGGCAAATATGATTCGCAGATAGATGGCTCCACTTTTCGATGGTTACCCGAAACAACCAATCAGAAGCCTGCGTTTGTCTACTTGAATAAGCTATAATAATGCATGTGAAATATATACAAATACGTGTTGATTTCCGTAATAAAACGATCTGTTGCTGGCCCTTGTCTTCTGTTGTTACATATCTACTGTAACAACTTATCAGTGATGAGGCAGATGGAATAAGTGATTTATGTGGTTTGATAGACTGTGTAAACTACCTGCTCATAACTTTTCAAGTGAATAAACACCATATTTTACCTTTAAAGACAAACTGTACTGTCAAACAAATGGAGTTGCAATGGGTTCACCAGTGTGGTGAGAGCAGGCCGTGAGAAAATATGTACAAGGCTGATTCAACAACCAATCACAGCAAAGTTAACGTGGCAAAATAGGATTCACAGATAGAGAACTCTATTTGTCGAGGAATCCCGAAACAACCAATCAGAAGCCTGCGTTTGTCTGCCTAACTTCTGATAAACAACCAATCAGAAGACTACCTTGTCTGCTTGCATAAGCTATAATAATGTATGTGAAATATATATATATATACGTGTTGATTTCCGTAATAAAACGATCTGTTTGCCTGGCCCTTGTCTTCTATTGTTACACCAGCATCTCCAATTGTAGCAAACCTATATATGAAAGCCTTGGAAAAGAAAGCATTGACAAGTTTTAGTTGTCATCCTAAATTATATGGTACAGATATGCAGATGACACATTTATCATCATAAAAAAAGCTGAAAAAGAAAACTTTCTAACAGAAATTAACTTAATCTCAGAATATATTGATTGAGTTTACTAATGAAACAGAGTCTGTTGAGGAAACTCTAAACTTGTGGTGAGAGCAGGCCGTTAGAAAATATGAGCAAGGCTGATTCAACAGCCAATCACAGCAAAGTTAACGTGGCAAAATATGATTCGCAGATAGAGAACTCCATTTGTCGAGGAATCCCGAAACAGCCAATCAGAAGCCTGCGTTTGTCTGCCTAACTTCTGATAAACAACCTATCAGATGACTGCGCTTGTCTATAATAATGTATGTGAAATATGTATAAATACGTGTTGATTTTCATAATAAAACGATCTGTTGCCTGGCCCTTGTCTTCTGTTGTTACAAACTTTCTTGATCGTGTCGTAAGAAGACAAACTGACGAGAAACTAAAGTTTAGCATATACAGAAAGCCGACATATTCCAACAAGTATCTGAATTTCCAATCAGATCATCCAGTAGGAATGAAAGTCTCAGTAGCTTTAAATCTCGTTAACAGAGCTAGAAACATTATAACAACAGATAATGACGATATGGAGAACGAGATATCCAATATAAAACAGATTTGATTGGAAATGGTTATCCTGAAAAGCTACTAGATAATATTATCAATAGAAAGGAGCATAAAGAAAAACAAAATGTTGAAAAATCCTGGCTATCGACGATAGCCATTCCATATCGAAAAGACACAGCTGAACAACTTCAAAGACTATTTGCTTCATATAATATTAAAGTCAATGTCAAACCTTCTAGTTCTCTGGAGGAAGCTCTGGTACATGTCAAAGATATAGTTTCCAAAATGTCACAAAGTAATTGTGTCTACAAGATAAAGTGTTCAGAGTGTGAAGCATGCTACACATAGGGGAGAGCAGTAGACAGGTGAGAAGGTCAGAGTGAATGAACATAGACTATGCACGAAACATCCACCTAGAAATGAAGTAGAATTAAAAAGTCTAGAAAAAAGATCGGCTATAGCAATGCATGCGATAGACAGCGGACATAAGATTGATTTCGACAATGTCGAAATTCTTGGAAGAGGATTTCATTCAACACATGAAGAAAGGTTGACCTCTGAAGTCTTGCACATATCATCCACATCGAAAGCAGTGAATAGGAAAGAAGGGATAGACTTATCGCCTATAATATGGCAAACTCTTATGAATCAAGACAGATGAAAAAACAACAAACACTCTATGAGGCTCCATGACCTTTTAAAACATATGGTATCATGCTTAGCACATATGAATTCACGTATTTTCCATATGACAAATAACATACATACACACACACACACTCATACAAAACTAATCTTTACAAATCAGCTATAGAAGAGTGAACACAACAACAATTTGACATTAGTCATTACAAATATATGTGATGTCTGGTTACATATTTCTATTGGTAATAATGTCCATGGACAAATGACCTTCAAATAAACTGACTTCAATTTATGTAAAAAATTTTGACTACACATACTTTGATGATTAATAAAAATCCGAATAAATCTGCTGAAGAAGCTGTGGCTTACACAGTGAAACGTTCAGAATAAATCTTGTTTTGATTTTCTTAAATAATATATAATGGACTTTGCACATCTGTTAGCAAAATGAATAAATAATCATACACATAGTCAAACAGTGCCAGGTGCTGACAAATTTCATAGTGACGTTTTAAGGTATGGCCTGTAATAACCTTTATGGCCGATTTAGCAGTCACTGGGTCTGTTCATGCCACCGAAGGAAGCATAATGATGAAGACTTCTCAATATTCTACGGGGGATATACGCGTGGACAATGACATGTAAGTGAAAAGTATTTTAATGGTTTGTCTGGATGAAATACAATCATGAATAAGGAGGAGTGGTTCTATTGCGTAACCCCGCTAACTGTAGCGTCACAGTTAGTTGCTATAGTGGTTTAATGACGTGTCATATTTTCCGTATGCTTTTTAGGCAGCAGTAAAGAATGGACACCAACTTTAGATGACCTTGAAACAGCCAATCAGATTCCTCTAGGTGAAAAGTGGTACTTGATTTACAAAGAAGTGTATCTAAGATGTATGTCTTAAAAACGAATCATATAGGGTATTCGTCTCTAATAATTGAATTTTAGGTTTTCCCATCGATTTAATGATTGAACCGAAGTGCTCGGTCTCAGGTTGACATGTCCGCTTCTTGTGCAGATAATTGGACGATGTCTGGGCATATCACTGCAATTTAACTGGTGGATGGCGACTAGCAGTGTAATCCAGGATGCTCATTTCGTCCTATTTGGGACTCGTCAGTTGGATGTACCTGCACTCTCCACTGAGTGATGATGTTCCCACCGAGGCTCGTCCCAAATAAGACGAAATTTGCATCCTGGATTCCATTGCTAGTCGCCATCCATCAATTAAATTGGTCTAAATAACGTTTGAATAATGAGGAGGATATCAAAGGGAATCGAGGCAAGCTTTCATTACTCTCAAGTCTGTGTGGAGGTCAACAGCACTCAGTACTGAGCATGAATAATAAGATCCAGATTTTCAACTCCAATATGAAGTCAGTCAGTGCTACTTACTATACAGATTAGAGAGTTGGCGCCGAGTCATGAAGAGCACTTCGAACAAACTACAGACCTTTACCAACAGCTATATTCGCCCAACACTACTCAAGATCAGATAGCTGGCCGGGAAAGATCATCAACAAGGACTTCTGGGAGCGAACGAACCAACTAGGAACCGATTGGTCAACAAGTTTGCAGGAAGGAATAGAGGTGGATTGGCTATACTCTGAGGAAACCATCAGGTGACATCACTCGCCAGGTCATTGCTTGAATGGAACCCGAATGGGAAGTGTCGAGTAGGTCATCAGTGAGAGGATGACATGGAGGAGGTGGTGATGCGAAGAGGTGATGAAAGCATATGGGCATACATGGAACCAGGTGGAAACGCTGACAGAGAACCGAAAGCAATGAAGACGTGTGGCTGAAGCTCTGCATTCCTATAGGAATTAAAGGAAACAATAATAATAATAATAATGGTATGTGTCTATCATACAGAGGGATAAAACATCGAAAAGTAGCATATAATTCTTTTCTTTTTTGGATCCAAAGTTTACGGTAATCAAATAAATCTTTACTTATGTTTCGGGGATGCAATGAAAAAGATTTTATGTGCCTGAGACGAATTATAAATTGGGTGTTTGTCGTATCATCTTGTTATGTTAGATAAGTGTGAAGATGTTCCGATAATCTCACGGTCATCCCACTTCGCATTTTCCCCCAAAAAATATTTATCAGCCTACAAAATGTCAGGTAGTCAATTTCACTTTCAGACGTAAATGTGACCTACAGCAACTAGTTAGCTCACATGGCCCCACTCTCATTGACGACACAGAGGTTGAAAATACATCTTATGTCAAGTACCTTGGGCTGAGTTTTTCCACCGATCTTTCCTGGTCTTCCCACATCTTGCTAGTTACTAGAAAGATGTTTCGCTTAACGTTCTACATTAGGAAATTTAGGCAGTCTGGTATAAAGCAATCTTTACTTTCTCATTTTGTAAATTCTTGTATTCTACCCATCCTTCTTTACTGCTCCCCATTAGTCTTTCCTGGACTACTTAAGAAAGACTTTGCTTCGCTGAGAAGGGCACTAAAAGCTGTTAGTAGGGCAAGTGGGATATCGTTAAACCAACTGGTGAACACTATTGTAGATAGACATATTATGTCATGTAAGAAACTAGCGAATACAATATTGTCGGACCCCAAGCATCCTCTCTATACGCATCTATCTCCTTGCATTTCATCTGGAAGAACTAGAAGCAGCTACAGGAGGCTATATGCTAGGACTACCAAATACAAAAACTCCACAATACCATATCTGGCACAGCTGTTATGTGATGAGAAATCCGTTAGGTATGACACGATAAACTTACTGCAGCACTCTAACAAATAGTCTCATTAGTTTTTGTTTTCCTTTCCTCGTTACTACTACACTGTTGTTCTCATCTACTACCACACATCAACTTTATATTTCAAATCCTGTGGTGCATTTTTTGAAATGAAATACTCTACGCTGTTTTTTTTCTTAATTTTTAATATTTATTTATTTTATTTATTTATAACTTATTTATTTTATTTTTATTGATTTTTGATTTTTAAAAATCTTATATAATTAATGAGGTAATTAGATGCAATATACTGTAATGCACGCTGAAAATTCCATACCTGTACCACAAATACTGTTTGGAATAAAGCTGTTATTATTATTATTATTATTATTATAATTTAACTGGTGGATGGCGACTAGCAGTGTAATCCAGGATGCTCATTTCGTCCTATTTGGGACTCGTCAGTTGGATGTACCTGCACTCTCCACTGAGTGATGATGTTCCCACCGAGGCTCGTCCCAAATAAGACGAAATTTGCATCCTGGATTCCATTGCTAGTCGCCATCCATCAATTAAATTGGTCTAAATAACGTTTGAATAATGAGGAGGATATCAAAGGGAATCGAGGCAAGCTTTCATTACTCTCAAGTCTGTGTGGAGGTCAACAGCACTCAGTACTGAGCATGAATAATAAGATCCAGATTTTCAACTCCAATATGAAGTCAGTCAGTGCTACTTACTATACAGATTAGAGAGTTGGCGCCGAGTCATGAAGAGCACTTCGAACAAACTACAGACCTTTACCAACAGCTATATTCGCCCAACACTACTCAAGATCAGATAGCTGGCCGGGAAAGATCATCAACAAGGACTTCTGGGAGCGAACGAACCAACTAGGAACCGATTGGTCAACAAGTTTGCAGGAAGGAATAGAGGTGGATTGGCTATACTCTGAGGAAACCATCAGGTGACATCACTCGCCAGGTCATTGCTTGAATGGAACCCGAATGGGAAGTGTCGAGTAGGTCATCAGTGAGAGGATGACATGGAGGAGGTGGTGATGCGAAGAGGTGATGAAAGCATATGGGCATACATGGAACCAGGTGGAAACGCTGACAGAGAACCGAAAGCAATGAAGACGTGTGGCTGAAGCTCTGCATTCCTATAGGAATTAAAGGAAACAATAATAATAATAATAATGGTATGTGTCTATCATACAGAGAGATAAAACATCGAAAAGTAGCATATAATTCTTTTCTTTTTTGGATCCAAAGTTTACGGTAATCAAATAAATCTTTACTTATGTTTCGGGGATGCAATGAAAAAGATTTTATGTGCCTGAGACGAATTATAAATTGGGTGTTTGTCGTATCATCTTGTTATGTTAGATAAGTGTGAAGATGTTCCGATAATCTCACGGTCATCCCACTTCGCATTTTCCCCCAAAAAATATTTATCAGCCTACAAAACAAGTACCTTGAAATGTCCGCCAAAACAATATTTCGATCACTTGAAACAAATGTCAACATCCCATAAAGTAACAATTAGAAGATATCAGAAAATTAAAATGATTGGTCGAAATTGTAGCGAATAAAATGTAAGTAGTCTTGTTTTGCTTTACTTTGTTATTCAAGGATATAACTTTATAAAGTCTGAAGTATGAAAAACCTAATTTGGAGGATTTTTAGTAAGTTTAGTTATGATGAAATAAAAAACATCATGATTCATTAAAAATTCAATAGTTTCTGAGTATTACATTTTTCAGACACTGTTATACTGATACAATGAATTGACATAAAAAACCGTATAGTTACACCCAGTAAATTCACTTCTAGCATTTAGTAACTTGCATACACTGGGCAATTTGAAAACATCCATTGAAATATTAGATTGAAAAAAAAACAAGAAGTTCAGCGAAGATGGTGATCTTTTCGGCGATTTCATTCTCAAAAGCTGTACAATCGCATTTATTTATTATCGCCAATGATCTTCCTGATTGCAGTAGACCGGATAATGCGACAGACACACAGTAGGCAACGAGGAAACAGGCATAAAATGGGCTCACAAAAAAAACGTGGGGTATCTGGACTTCGCCGATGATATATGTCTGATTTCCCACAAACTGGAAGATATGCAAGTCAAAAGCAACAAGTTGGCACAAGAAGCATCAAAGATAGGACTTCAAGTGAACATAGATAAAATAGAGGTGATGAAGATTCCTGGCCAACACCAACAGCAACAACAAAAACAGACAACAATCAGTATAAAGGAGAGGAATCTGAAAGAAACAACCTCCTTTTCCTACCCACCTACCTGGGAAGCATCGTTTCAACTTCAGGCGAACGGAACTGACGAGGATATCAAAGGAAGAATCGGAAAAGCAACACAAGCTTCCATTACTCTCAAGTCTGTGTGGAGGTCAACAACACACTCAGTATGGAAAATAAGATCCGGATTTTCAACTCCAATGTGAAGTCAGTGCTACTATATGGATAAAAGACTTAGCCAGCGCGTCACAAAGAGCATCTCAAACAAAATTCAGACCTTCATTGACAGTTGTCTTCGCTCAATACTCAAGATGAGATGGTTGGACAGAAAAGATCAGCAACAAAGATCTCTGGGAGCGGATCAACCAGGAACCGATTGTGAAACAAATAGGCAGGAAGAAATGGATATGGATCGGCCATACACTGAGGAAACCATCAAATGACATCAGTAGAAAAGCCATCGCTCGAGTGGAACCCGAAAGGGAAGCGGCGAGTTGGTCGTCAGTGCAAGGGTGACTTGAAGAAGGTCATGTGAGGAGGAGATGAAAGCGTGTGGGCAAACTTGTAGCGGAGTGAAAAAGTTGTCAGAAAACCGAAGGAAATGGAGGTGCTCAGCTGAAGCCGTATGTTCCTCTAGGAATTAAAGGATATAATAATAATAATTTACATGGATACAATTGTTATTTGTTTAATTCCACATAGTAACGAAGGTGATAATAATTTTCAACTTGATATGAAAGTTTGAAGGTACGAATATAGATTACAAGGGGTTTAGAAAGACAAGATTTCATAGGATTAGAAAATAGTTACAACGTATGCACAATTAATATTTGATAACTGCAAAAATAAAAATCATAAAATAAAAGCATCCTGCTTCAAAATGGATACCCACCGCGTTTCGTGGAGAAGAACATAAAACCAAGACCAAAAAGAGAAGAACAAACTTCAGTGCAAAAGAAAACACTCTATTTGAATCTGGAATTCAGGGGAGATCTAGCAGCAGATATCCTTAAAATGAGAATCGCCAATTCCCTGAAGAAAACTTTTACGGCAGCAACTCTAAGAGTGATATTCTCTAGCCGCCCACTACTTCGGAGCAACGGGAAGGACAGACTTCCGCATATGACCACTTCAATGTGCATATATCAGTTCACCTGCTCTTGCGGAGCTAGGTACATAGGTCGTTCTATGCGGGTCTTATCAAAACGTGTTAGAGAACATCATCCAGCATGGCTGCAAAGAGGAGGCACTGGTTCAAATCAGAAGCGCAATAACTGAACATCTCATCAAAACCTGTCACAAAATCTCAACCGACTCATCATTTAGAGTCATTTACAAAGTAAACAAAGATCTACCAAAGGCAGCGTGTTCCCGACTTCTCCGTACTGCGGAAGCTCTCGCCATTTGCATCGAAAAGTCGGAGCTATGTGTTCAAAAGAAACTAGCCCAGCCTTTACAACTACCATGGACCTAGTTCGGTATGTTCCCTTATCCTTCAGTTTTTTTGTTTTGTTCTCTGTGTGTGTAATTTTCTCTCTTTGCCTTCATTCAATTCATCCTATTTTTCAGTTATAAAATCAGTTATTTTAAGTCTGTTTCCATGCTCCTCCTGATCACACTTGTAATCCGTTTAGAATAACCATTTTACAATTATACTCTAATCCTGTGTAAATTTTTGTTTCTATACCTCTTGTAATCTATATTCACACCTCCTAACTTACATTTCAAGTTGAAAATTTTGATTTCAATTTGTTTCCATGCTCACTTTGTTCACACCTGTAATTCGTTCTATCCCTGCGTAATTTTTATCTCTAAGCCTCTTGTAATTCATATCAAGTTGAAAATAATTATCACCTTTGATTCGCCTTTAAAATTAATTCTTCAGTTATCAAATATTAATTGTGCATACGTTGTAACTATTTTCTAATCCTATGAAATCTTGTTTCTAAGCCCCTTGTAATCTATATTCGTACCTTCAAACTTTCATATGAAGTTGAAAATTATTATCACCTTCTTTACTATGTGGAATTAAACATATAAATAACAAATGTATTCATGTAAATTAATCTATATAAATGCGATTGTACAGCTTTTGAGAATGAAATCACCGAAAAGATCGCCATCTTTGCTGAACTTCTTGTTCTTTTCAATTTGAAAACAGACAAGTATGAGAAAGGTTGTAAAGGAGACTGAGCTTTTTTCAAAGTCAACCGTATCACAAACTGTCATCAGTTTAAAAGCCACTGAAAGCCAGGTCGGAACTTTCCACTACCAGCCCCCCCCCCTTAATTGATTCAGCGAAGAACACTCTTGCCAGAATGTGACTGTGATATCACCTAGCCAATGGTTTGAAATCCAGTTGTGTATGATTTCCACTATCTTTTGATTTACTTCGCAGGAATGCCGACATTCATTGTCACTACTGGTGAGTTAGTGTCCTAACACCCGGCTTGATGGAATTCATTGGTTGTGACTTTGCATGAAATCCCAAGGAAAACTGTTTCAGAGATGACAATGGATTCCTTGAACATTATTCCTGTCGTCCTTCTTTCGAAGTACCAAGAAGAACAGAGAAATTGATGCATTACTGTTGTTAGAATTAAGTTACTTGGAACTGACTCCTCTTTGCCAGGCTATAAGACGTAATTATTTTCTGAGGATTAATGACACCATCTGGTTGACAAGGCTGAGGGAGTCAGGGAGGGATTCAAGCCTAGAACCTATTGGGTTGATGCAGTATCCATCCATCCATTTAGGTACTATATAATCTGGCAATCTTATTATTATTTATTATTATTGTCCCTTGGGTTCTTAGTGGAACATAGGGCTTCAACTGCACGTCTCCACTTGCTTCTGTCTTCCTTCCGCTGTACTTTTCACCTGCATCCATGTTATTCCATACTCTTTCAACTCCTCTTCACACGATCTCTCCATGTCACCCTTGCACTGACGTCCCACTCGCCGCTTCCCTTTCAACCTGGTTCCACTCGAGCAATGGTCTAACGCTCGCGCGAGATGTCACCCAGTGGCCTCCTCATCCGCGAGTGTCCAATCTATCTCCACTTTCTCCTGCATATTTGTTGGCTGGCGATTGGTTCTTGTTTTAAGTTTGTTCCCATGGTTGGTTGTTGGTGATTCTTTCCGGCCCGGTCCGGCCATCTAATCTTCAGTATAGAGCCAGCGAAGACAGTTGTTGGTTGATAAAGGTCTGCAACAGGCTGTTGGAAATATTCTTTGTGACCCATTCGCCGAGTCTCTGATCCGTATAACAGAACTGACTGACTTGACGTTTGTATTGAAAATCCGACCGAATTTTGTTGTTGACGCTGAGTTGAGTGACGGAGATTTCCAGATTGGTTTCAGGTTGATGAGTGAATGTGTTTCTCGCTGGCCCCCGATTCTCGCTCGATTTGACATCCTCGTCCGTTCCGACTTCCTGTAGTTGAGACAATGCTCCCTAGATAAGTGAGTGAATGAAGTAACCTCTTCCAAATCCCTCCCGTTGATGGTGATTGGCGCCGGATGTTTGCTGTTGTTGTCGTTGGCTGGTTATTTTCATAACCTCCATCTTGTCTATGTTCACCTGGAGTCCTGTCTTCGCTGGCTGCTTCTTCGACCAGTTTGTCGGTTTTTCGCTTGTAAGTCTTCGATTTTGTGTGACATCAAACATAAATCATCCACGCGCGAAATCAAGGTCTTCTAGGTTCTTCATATCGGTCCAGGATATCCCTGTCGTCTCGTTTCCCACTGTCTGATGCATAATTCAGCCAGTCCACCACAATTAGGAATGTCATTGGTGATAATAAGCAAGCACCCTTGTCTGACTCCTGTGTTTATTCCAAACGCCTTGCTGAGTTTTCCGTTGTGGATCACTTGACATGTGCGGTTGTCGTACAGCTAGCTGTTGAATAAGGTTGATGAATATTTGGGGTACGCCGTAGTACTCGAGTAATTTTCAAATTACTTCGCGGTCAACGCTGTCGAAGGCCTTCTTAAAGTCTATAAAGTTGAGGTAGAGGTTTGATTCTGGCAATCTTACTGAACTTATTTTGAACCTGATTTATGGTTGGAAGTTTTCCAGCTTTAAATATGCGAACTAAAACTCTGTGAAGCAGCCTTATTAGAAATTTCTGACTGCTATTTTCCCCTTGGTTGATGCTGGCTACTAGTGAAATCCAATATACTTCCTTTGTTCTATTTTAGAACTCTTCACCAAATGTAAAGTGCTTTTTCATTTGAAGCAAAGGGAACTGGATTCGAGTCCCACTAAGAATATCATCGATCTTTTATTGGGGAAGGAGGTACATCCTTCTACGAGTCTCCAGTAGGACGAAATACGCCTCCCCTAAGGTTCTACCACTAGTCTGTGTCAGTCAAACAAACAACATCACATTAATCCTCAGACATAGGCATAGTGTTGCTACTGGAAACTAACATGTCAACAATGACCGGGCATTTCCATCCACTATATTGTCAATCAAAAGGAAACACGAATTAATTTAAATAATTTTTCAAAATCTTTTTCGAATTCTGTGCATTTATGATTCTAGTTATAAAATATGCATGCATCTCGAACACTAACTGCGGCAGAGAAGAAATATGCACAAATTGAAAAAGAAGCCTTAGCTTTAGTCTTCGCCGTACGACGTTTCCATAAAATGATCTACGGCCGCCGATTTACCTTGCTGACAGATCATAAACCGTTACTTTCCATTTTCGGATCTAAATCAGGTATCCCTGTACATGCAGCTAACCGACTACAACGCTGGGCAATAATATTACTTGGATACGATTTCGATATTAAATACAACCGAACTAACGAATTTGGTCAAGCCAACGCTCTATCTCGGTTAATTAGCGACTATCCTGCATCAAGTGAAGATATGGTAATTGCATCGATCGCCACCAAAGACTATGCAGTTAACCTCATCGACAATGCTGTTCGATCTCTACCAGTAACGTTTGCAGAAATCCAGCGAACTACAAGCACCGATGCCACCTTACGACGTGCTACACAGTATGTATCCAGTAATTGGCCAAAGATTAAATACAGTGGAGACCTAAAACACCTGTTTGCCCGTCGTGATTCCTTATGTGTTGTAAAAGATTGCTTGATGTTTGGAGAACGCGTAGTGATACCTGAAGCATTACGAAATAAACTCCTGAAACAGTTTCACATGAGACATCCTGGTATTCAGCGGATGAAGAGTATTGCTCGCAGTTACGCATACTGGCCTAATATGGATAAGCATATTATCGATTTTGTTCAACGATATTCAAAATGTCAACAATCAGCAAAACTACCCCACCAGCTACCTCCCGTACCATGGCCACCAGCAGCCCATCCTTGGTCCAGAATTCATATTGATTGTGCTGGCCCTACAAATGGTGCATATTATTTAGTGGTGGTAGACGCTTTTTCTAAGTGGCCAGAAGTTATACCAATGGGTTCGCCGACAACGTCCCAGACTCTCAAAGCTCTCACTGACATATTCTCCAATCATGGTCTCCCAGAAACCATAGTTACAGACAATGGTTCGCAGTTTACCTCTCATCAGTTTCAGCAGTTCTGTCGTCAAAATGCTATCGAGCATATGTTCACACCGCCGTATCATCCTCAGTCAAACGGCCAAGCGGAACGTTTTGTCGACACTTTGAAGAGAGCTTTACTCAAAGCAGAGGGAGAGGGCACACCATTTGACATCATCCAAAAATTCTTGATGGTGTACCGTACAACGGCGAATGAGTCAACACAGAACAAGAAATCGCCGGCAGAAATTCTTTACGGACGCAAACTTAGAACGATTCACAACTCAATGTTACCACCGACATCCAAACGTGCCAACGCATCATATCGGAATGACTGACGAACTACTAGTAGAATCAGATTCGCTTTTTCTTAGCAAATTAGACAGTTTGAGAAGAAATTTCACCACATTTACTTTTATTTTATTTTATTGTTAGGAATTTTCAGCATGTGATACCAGTAGCCCAAATTTTGCAGGCCGATCATAGATATCAGATGTGCGTCGGCACGGGATCAAACCCCGGACCATGTGCATGGTCGGCGAGAGTCCTGACCACTTTGCCACCGAAGCACAGTTTTCAGGTCAAAATATGTCATCTGTTTGATGTCAGAATGACCCGTCAAGAGATCAAGCATGAATATGTGATGATGCTTATAAACAGAGATGAATAAGTGCATCGATGTTACGCATTAGGACGACTAATTTAATCAGTGAGTCGTGATCAGAATGTGAGCATAGCAATGAAGGAAAATACAGAATTATGTAAGAAGTTAGAATTCATGGGCTGGCCATTTGGATCGGGTCCCAGTGGCCTAATGGTCTACGAGGTCGCCTGGTAACCAGTAGGTCCTGGGTTCGAACTCCGATGGTTGCGTAGTACTGAAGAGTTCGAAACTAGGACGAAACAGCTGTCCAGTACTCCCTGGTGAGTGTTCCAATGATTCTCTAACTGATATCAGCTCACTGTGAAATCCTCCAACCAATTTTGTAAGAGTTCTGAAGAAAGACAAGACTTATAAGGAGTTAGAAAAACACGCAAACAAGCATCAAGTCATCAGAAATCAACGCTTTAGATACCATAATAATAGAAGTGATTGAATAACTTTCTATTACATACATGTCTCCAGTTTTTCTAACTGAATGGCTGAGGCTTCAACAACGCCCAGAAGAGACGAAAGCATATTGCCTTTGGTAGGTTATTCTTCACTTTGTAGATTACTTTGAAGGAAGAGGCGTTTGTTGAGATGTAATGACCAGTGTTGATGAGGTGTTCCATTATCTCACTTCTTGTGGAGAGAGCCACGACTGGCTTTCTGTATCCATGCTTCTGGATAGTATCCTTGAACGCTTTTAAACAGGCAGGATATGCGTCGAACGACCAATGTACCTAGCTGCACGCACAGGAGTGATCAGATGCGAGATCTTGTCCTTTAGGCTTCTGAAGACCAGTGGGCGACTGCAGAACACTACTTTCTTCCTATAGAAGCTGAATATCTTCTCTCATAGACACCACTAAGTAGGTCACCCTTCAAGTCAAGGTTCGTATAAATGGGATTGTACAGCTAAAGGGGAAAATGAATTCACTGAAAACAACCTGATTCGTTGAACTACTTGTCTTGTTTTTATTATTGATTGATATGTTTAGATATAAACTACTCACACAAACAAGTAGTTAGTAGATTGCAGTTCAAAATATTTGTGCTTATCGATAGCACTCATGAAAATAACACTAAACTGACTATTAGATATCACAGGGTTGATTTAACTCATTCAGAGCATTTTATATTCAGAATACAACTCCTACGAACGTATGTTGATCAATTTAGAAGATTATTATTATTGTTCCCTTGGGTTCTTAGTGGAACATAGGGCCTCAACTGCACGTCTCCACTTGCTTCTGTCTTCCTTCCGCTGTACTTTTCACCTGCATCCATGTTAGTCCATACTCTTTCAACTCCTCTTCACACGATCTTCTCCATGTCACCCTTGCACTGACGTCCCACTCGCCGCTTCCCTTTCGACCTGGTTCCACTCGAGAATGGCCTAACGCGCGCGCGATATCACTCAGCGGCCTCCTCAGCCGCGAGTGTCCAATCGATCTCCACTTTCTCCTGCATATTTGTTGGTTGGCGATTGCTTCTTGTTTTCAATATAGTTCCCATAGTTTCTTGTTGGTGATTCTTTTCGGCCATCTGATCTAAGTTGAACCTGGCTGTCATTATCCTGGTGGAGATTGGTTCCCACTGCATGAGAGCTTTGGTTGCTGTTGGTGACATCATGATGGCCACTCCCTTGGTGTGCTTATGGTTGTCCTCTGGGTGGCCGGAAAAGATTACTGTCTCTCCAGTAGGTAGTTGGCACCTTCAGTTCCGTTCCATCTGCTTTCGCAGATTCCCAACACTTCTATTCTGTATCTTCTCATTTCAGCGGCTATCTGGGCAGCCTTTCCAGTTTCGTACATTGTACGAACATTCCAGGTACCCATCCTTACTTTTGCTTTCATCGAAAGAAGACACATCGGCTGACTGGCTTCCCGAAAGGCTTTCACCAGCCTGCGTCGTTTCACTTTCCCGATTCCAGCGAAATATAAGGTGATTGTTTATATTTTTAAATTTTTAATATATTTGTATGTTGAAGTTTCTGTAGCGATTTGGTTAAGTTTATTTTTTTGCGGGGGGGGGTGAGTTGCTAGCATCACGCCCCAACTCTCCCCTCCCTCAACTAGCGAGCTAGTAATCTAGGCGAGGTTAATTTAGAAGATATACTTAATAAATAAAGCATTATAGCATATGTGCGAATGGGGAGAGGTTAGAATTAGAAAAGAAAGGAATGAATAACAGCACAGGCGCCAGAAAAACATTTCGGCATATAAAAGTCTGAGAATTCAAATATTTTGTTAGCTAGCTCTTCCATCACACACCATGTATATATAAACCCGCAAAAAAGTGTTTTCCGCATAAATTTGACATTTCTAACACAAAGAAAAAGTCAACAGTTCAATAAATCATGAAATTGTCTGAAAAAAATACAAACTAAGATAACATTTATATAAAGAACAACTAGGATAAAGTCAGCTGGGGAAAGCAACCTTCAATGTCTATTAAAACAAAAAATTTGGCGCCAAAAACCAACACATATGAATATTTTGTTAACACTAATTTTTAACTGGACCAATTTCATGCGTTTAGTCCTTTACTTGCTGTAGACTGAATTCTATCAGTCAAATTTGCAGTGTGGTCACCATACCACTAGGTGGCTTGCCATTATGATGCACTCTGAAATGCAGTTAATAAATGGTTGGGTGCAATTGGCAGGAAGCATTAAACCTAGGTTTCGTGCTTACTGGCACTCAACAGTTAGCAAGGCATATCTGCAATCTTGACGAAACTCATGCCCCCTTTAAGATTTGAACCCATATCACACAGTGCTGCAGACAGAGAAGTTACCTCTGAGCTATTCCGGCTCGCGGATCACCTCCTGTAGGACTGACTGTATTAGATACTTTAACTGGAAATTAGGCAGTGAGTAACTAGTGTCATGAGTCAAGTCCTTATTTTGTTGCTGCTGATGAGTGCCAACAACTACGAAACCTAAGTCAAAGACTTCCTACCGACTGCCTCCAACATTCTAATAAATAAGATTAATTTTGTCTACTATTTCTATTTGTTATTACATGTAATGATACATTATAATCGACTGGGAGACGTAGTTGAAAAACTGTAACCTAGACGACTAAGCACACAAATGACCTTGAAGAGGCCATTCATAGTCTGGGTAGGTAATCACACGGTTACAATGGAAAAACAAAGTTTATGATGAGTTAGTTATTCAGACATTTATAAAACACAAGATAATTGAGCAGCAAAGAATATCCTTTTCGATAATTCCCTCTTTTGGCCCTACAATTATATATGTATATGTTTATACACATAGAATATTCTAGAATAGTAGTCACTAACAATATTAGTGTGCTTTTTAAATAATATCGGTTTGTAAAGTAAGATCACAATGGAATTACCACAGTTCATTAAAGATGCTTAATTTATAATAATAAAGATGTAATAGCAAATAGAATATCAACTAAAATTATGAAAATTCTACAAAAATTGGGGATCATTCAAACCTGTATACGAAAGGAGATGGTCGTCACTCTGAATTTACCATGGTAATACGTTTTACTTATTATTCTCTACTTGTTATTACTACTATTCTACCTCTTCCTATTATTATTATTCTTGATCTATTTAAAACCATGCTTTATCCGTAAGATTATCTTAACTCACTTCAACACTATTAAAATTGTTATTATAACTATTACTATTGATATTAATCTGTTTACAATTCTGGTTATATTCCCTAATGACTAATTGTTTATCTAAGGGATGTAATTGAAGTGTAATGCAATTTATCTTAATTTTGATCTCTCATATTCTCTCTCCCCTTATCTATTTGAACATGACCTGTAAAACATTCGCACCTATCTTTCTGCATGACTAATTCAATGTAGTTTGTTTACTTATCAGTCTTATATCTCCCAATGTAATTTCAAAAGTATATATATATATCCGTGTATGTAGAGTATTCAGCAGCTGACGAGTTCTACCGAAATTTGATGAATTCATTAAATCATCCTGCTTTATTAACCTTTATTGCTTGTTTTAAATTCGTATCAGGAAATAAATGTTTTCAAACCTAGATGGCTGGAGGGATACGAACAATGTCTGAACTAACTTCTTTTGGATGCACAAATAAGGCTTCTTTATATGCATCCCAACAGCCAGCCTCAGCAATATATAGTAATCGAACTCTTTAGGCGAAATTGAGATTTGTTGGTATGCGGTAAATGACTTTGAAAGCGGCTTGGTTAACATCAATCTTGTGTTATGTATCCACAAGATGAGATAGAATAGCGCTGCGAATAGATTTCACTTGTCCTTCACGTAACCACTCAGTGTGATGTTTGGAAATCCGACAAGTAACACGCCTAATTGTACGGCCTATGTAACTGGCCCACTGCACAGGAGCAGTTGGTAGATACACATAGAAGAGGCGAAATTAGGCAGTTTATCTTTAACTACTCCCATATGCAAAAGAGGAGTGGTTTTGAAGACACTGCATAATTCGGCAGCAGGGAATGCTCTTTTTGCCGCCGTATTCCTTAGGTGTTGTGTTAATATCTCACTGATGTTATCATCACCGAGGAAGTGAAGTTGGAAAGAATAAGACCTTTTTAGGAACTGCTGGTACCTTAGTCTGGTTTGATTTTAGATTCATATTCTCATCAATCAACTTTTCGGGACAAATATTTTCACTCAGCAACCGTTTAATATTATTAGGTTCCTCATCAAGACATTCATCCGAGCAGATTGCTCTTGCTCTGTGTCGAACCAAGCACTTTATCAGATTGCCTTTGTATTTTAAGGGCAGAAAGCTGAAACTAGTGAGCATACTGACCCGTTCATGTAGGTTTCCTAATATACACTTCTTTCTTTTGTGCCATCCTCTTTTCTGGTGAAAAGGATGTGTCTAGAAATGAAATACCAGAGTCTTTTTCTTTCTCAGCAGTAGAATTTATTGCAGGATGAATCTCGTCAAATTTATCCAGGATGTTCTTTGCTTCCTTCTCATTTTTCATAATCTAGAATATTCTATGTATATAAACATACAGATATATAACTGTAGAGCCAGAAGAGGAAATTATCGAAAAGGATATTCTTTGCTCAATTATTTTGTGTTTTACGATTATTAACAAATGCTTCCTAGGCCTGAGGGAAAAGTGCTTAAGGCTAAAACCTAACTAGTAAAATTTAATTATAATTATATTTTAAAACTTTACATACAATGATAAGTTTTTTTGTTATTGGTAATATTTCGAGTAGAATTACTGCTCATGATCACACAATAACCAAATCCCTACAAACCAACACTTAAATACCAATGAGATGCTCACTGGCGACTGGCCCTATTCAAGTAGGTAGTTACCTGGGTTCCATTGGGAAGTCGTGACCAGTAGGGTGCAGCGGGTCGGGTGTGAGGACAAATATTCGCCGAAGATATTGGCTAGCGGTCGTGCTATGTCGTGAATTGGCAGAAGTTAGAATTCAAGGACCATTGGATCGGGTCCCAGTGGCTTAATGATCTACGAGCTGGCTCGTGTTCCTGGGTTCGAACCCTGATGGGTGGGTGCGTACTGCTGAAGAGTCCCAAACTAGGACGAAACTGCTGTCCAGTACTCCAAGCTAGTTTTCCAATGGTTCTCTAACTGATGTCAGCTCATGATGAAATCCTGTGAACCAACTAAATCCCTACAAACCAACACTTAAACTGTAGGAATTGTTTTGATTTTTGATTCACACACTTATCCTTTGTTATCATAGATGTATAGTTCATTATTTTTTTCGTTCATTTTTGTGTATCCAGCATCATATTGCAGGTTTGGGCAGAAAAGGCACTTAAGCCACATATTTCATCAACTAAATGTTAATAGAGATACGTAGATGACAGGTTAGTAATTTTTTTTCCTTCACGTTCCCCTGTGAAGCATAGGGCTTCAAGCTAATGGCTTCAAGTTACTGTAGAAGTGTTTGTTTTTAAAGGATGGGGTTGCTAGCCTCATGCCCAACCTTTCTTCTTTACCAGTATTATTTCTGGCTTAGAGAGGTAAAGGAGTGCGTCCGTTGGCCGGGTATCGAACCCCGGACCATGTTCACGGTTGGCAAGCGTACTAACCACTGTGCCACCGACGCACAACACGTTAGTAATAGTGAAAAACAATAATATTGGGAAATTCGTCTCACACATAGACAGTCAAGTAGTCTCGGTAAAATTTATACTATGGAAACAGAGAATGAATTTGGGGAACTACCTATGCTAGCTAGACTGTAGAGTAGAAAGAGTAACAACAGATGACAGACAGCATAACAACGACGATATGTAGAAAAAAACTGCACATTCCGGGAAATTCCTTGATCATCACTCAGCTAAACCCTCTCCCGGTAAAACGTGGGGTTAATACAAGGTCTTGCAGACAGAATAAATACACAGACGACTTACACAACACCAAATGATGACCAACGAAAAGAAGTAAATGTCTTATTCGAGCTATTAGTCGACAACAGTTACCCAGAAGAATTTGTCAGAGATAAGATAAAGATGAAAAGAAAAAGTGGTAGAATCAGAGAATGAAAAGAATGACGAAGGTAAAACAGACACGACCAGAATAACATACAAAATGGTACATCACAGGCGGAATTCGAAGAAACCTCAAAAAAATATTGGGATTCATGCCACGTTTAAACCAACGAATCTAATAAGAAATAAAACAAATCAATTCGTAGATCCGATAAAAATGATAGATGAAAGTAGTAATGCAATTTACACAATATCCTGTACTGAATGTCCGACTAAATATGAGGGTCAAAATTAGAGTGAATGTGCATCAACGCCTAACTAAAGGTCATCCCACAGGAACAAAAACTTACATTAATTTAGGAAAAAAATTCGTCTATAGCTACACATGCATAGGACAAAAACCATAATATTGATTGGAACAATGTTTGTATTCTGAAAACTCATATGAACAAATAGAAAGAGAGACTCATAACAGAATCTACTGTTCATTCAGGTCACTCTGGATACATGTAACAAGGGTGACTCAGCAGCACAACCATCAACAACCTGGAATATAATTCTGGATACACAAAAATGAATGGGCAAGAAAATAATGAACTATATATGAATGAGTACAAATCATAAAATGTGTGAACTGAAACAAACAAAAAAATTCAACAGTTTGTGTGTGAAGACCGGCAGTAATTTTCCTCGAACTGTTACCAAAACACAAAATCCTTATCATTGTGCGTCCACTATTGAAGATAGGATTTCAGGTGAACATAGATAAAACAGAGGTGACGAAGATTCCTGGCCAACACCAACAGCAACAACAAAAACAGACAACAATCAGCATAAAGGAGAGGAATCTGAAAGAAACAACCTCCTTTTCCTACCCACCTACCTGGGAAGCATCGTTTCAACTTCAGGCGAATGGAACTGACGAGGATATCAAAGGAAGAATCGGAAAAGCAACACAAGCTTCCATTACTCTCAAGTCTGTGTGGAGGTCATCAACACACTCAGTATGGAAAATAAGATCCGGATTTTCAACTCCAATGTGAAGTGATTTAGTGCTACTATACGGATCAGAGACTTGCACTGAGCGTCATAAAGACCATCTCAAACAAAATACAGACCTTCATTAACAGCTGCCTTAGGTCAGTACTCAAGATCAGATGGCTGGCCAGAAAAGATGAGCAACAGGGATCTCTGGCAATGAGCAAACCAACCAGGAAACGATTGTGAAACAAATAGGCAGGAAGAAATGGAGGTGGATTGGTTGGCCATACTCTGAGGAAACCATCAAGTGAGCGACTTCACTAGACAAGCCATTGCTCGAGTGGAACCCGACAGAAAGGGAAGCGGCGAGTTGGTCGTCAGTGCAAGGGTGACTTGGAGGAGGTCATGTGAAGAGGAGATGAAAACATGTGGGCAGACTTGGAGCCAGGTGAAAACTCTAGCAGAGAACCGAACGCAATGGAGACGCGCAGCTGAAGCCCTATGTTCCTCTAGGAATTAAAGGAAAGAATAAGAATAATATACTCTATTTTATCTATTCCACAATACACAAACTTTTTACTGAAGTTAATCCTAACCCATAATTTCTAACGCTAATCTTAACTTTATCTCCTGACACTGAACGATAGTCATTTAGATGAATAACTGGAAAAATGTTAATGTAGGGAACTCATCTATTTCACGTCAGTTAGAGAACCAGTAAAAGCCAGCACTGCAGTATTGGACGGCTGTTTAGTCAGCCTAGTGTGAGACTTATGGGTTTTAAACACAGGACCTTCCGGTTACAAGCGAGCTCGTAGACCATTAACCCCTGGGACTCAACTTCTCAATGGCCACCAGCCCATGAATTCTAACTTCTACCAATTCGTGATTTCAGCGCGGCCACAAACTGACGTTATCGGTGCGAACTCTATCCTCACTCTCTACTGGATGAAGTTACCTGGATTTCTTGTGGGAAATCATGACCGCTGAGATTCGTCCAGTCAAATGTGAAGATGGAGTTCCTGCCAAGGACAATGGTTATTGGTCGCGCTAAATCACGAATTGGTAGAAGTCGGAGTTCATGGGTCATTAGGTTGGATCTAAAAATGGTTGAATGGTATACAAGTTTGCTTGCCATGTAATCGGAAGGTCCTGCTTTTGAAACCCAGTGGGTGAGTACTGATGATGATTTCCAAACTAGGATGAAACAGCTGTCCAGTGCTCCCTGGTTTTCAATGGTTCTCAAACTGTTATCAATCCGTGGTCTAGGCTAAAACAAACAGAATCCCTGCAAATTAATTCTTGAAAACGCATCTATTGTTCTTTCACTTCTTTGAAAAAATTTTTTTATGAACATCCAGCTTTTTGTAATCTAAATTATCCTGATATGCTTTGATTGGTAGCTTCTAGGGTTATTCATGCACATATTCCCTTGGGGTCAGTATTCTTCAACTCTTATGCATAGGATTATAGTCAGGTGAAGTGAAATGAGTTGTTTATAAGGATTTCTACGACATCTAATTTACATTCGTGATCATCAAGTAAAAGAGTCACCTTCTAGAAATCAATATCGGTAGTCTTCATTGGGTTAACTACTACACTCGAGAAATCCAAATACATATCTGAAGTGAGATTTCATCTAAGCGTGTCAGGTGCAAAGTTTCACCGTTTCCTTTGGTTCCTGGTGGAAAATAGGTCTCCAACAGGGCATCTTCATTTCATCTTATTTTCTGTGGTCCTCTTTAACTGACCCCATAGTTCTCAATAGTCTCTCATCTTCTCCACGTCACACTCAGACACACAGGCAACTCGTCGCTTCCCATTCAGGTTCCGCTAGAGCGATGGCCTGGAGTTTGACGTCATCCAACGGTCTTCTAGGTGTGCACCCAATCTAAATCCATTTTCTCCTACATATCTGTGAGCAATCGGTTCTTGCCTGATGGTTTGTTCATTACCAGAGTTTTATGTTGTGAATTCTTTCTGGCCGGCCAGCCATTTGATCTCCAATACGGAGCCAACTACTGATAACAGTCTGCAGTAGTCTATTGATGGAAATGCTTTCCGTGACGCACTAGCCAAGTTTCTGGCCCATACAGTAACAGTGAAAAGGCGAAAGATTGATCCGCAAATGAAGGGACACCAGAGGTGATGAAGATTCCTGGCCAACACCAACAGCAACAACAAAAACAGACAACAATCAGCATAAAGGAGAGGAATCTGAAAGAAACAACCTCCTTTTCCTACCCACCTACCTGGGAAGCATCGTGAAAGTGTCAAAACCAGTCAGTCAGAATAGGAAAGGTGAGATATGCCCTCATCAACCTGAAACCAGTTTGGAAACCTTCTGCACTCCTCAATATATTTTTTTTTAAATTTTATTTTTTGATTACAGCTTGATTACGCACTACAAGTATGGAATTTTCAGCGTGGATATCGGTAGCCCGAATTTCGCAGGCCGACCATAGATATCAGGTGTGCGTCGGCGTGGGCTCGAACCCCGGACCATATGCATGGTCGGCGGAGTCCTAACCACTGTGCCACCGACGCACAAGAGAATAAGATTTAGATTTTCAACACCACTGTCAAGTTGGTCCTTCCACACAAGTCAGAAACTTGCACTGAGTGTCAAGAAAAAGATTTCCAACAGGTTGCAGACATTTATCAATAGCTGCCTTCTCTGACTGCATACTGAAGATCAAGTAACTGGCTGGCCAGGAAGAATTAGTAACAAAGTCTCTGGGAACAAACCAACCGAGTAAGAGCCGATCGCTCAACAAATATTTAGCAGAAAATGGAGATGCACTGATCGGGCATACGTTGAAGAAACCGTCGAATGACATCGTGAGCCAGGTCCTCGAGTGGGCCGTCCTAATGTGATATGGAGTAAATCATGTAAGAAAGAGATGAGAAGTTCGGGCAATCGTGGACCCAGCTGAAGAGGATGGCAGAAAATAGAAGAAAGTGGAGAATTGTTGTGGAAGCCCTATGTTCCGCTCAGAACCCAAGGAAACAATAATAATAATATAAAAATCTAAGGTATACTATAAATATGAAAACATTCTGCAGTTAAGCTGACTGCTTTGAATCCTACAATCAAGTGTTGTATCTAAAGACGACATCTTTCTCAGGTCAACTATGTTTTAATGTCACCATGAACAGCTACGCTGACTTATTTTGCATAGTCTATATGATGCAGAACATACTTCATTGAGAAAGTCCTTGAAAACCAAGCAGTATTGCATAACGAGTTCTCCTTAGTTTGTGTTTTTTTTTCAACAGGTATCACTCACGAAAAAACGGGCAGGGATCGAATCCACGAACTACAGGTTACAAGCCTAGAACGTTTGCCATGAAACCTAATGACCTGATAATTCCAATATTTGTTCATTAACGATATAGTGGATGGTGACTAGCTGTGGAATCCAGGAGAATATGTATTTCGTCCTATTTTGGCACTCATCATCTGGCTGTCATGATCCAAGTGGTCTAGCGTTTGGTTACTGAGTTCGAGCACCAGTGGGGGAGGGCATTATCACTGACTCAATACGGAATGCAGGTACATCCACTATCTGACGAGTTAGTCGCAAATAAGACGAAACGCACGTTATCGTAGATTCCACTGACAGCTTCCATCCTCCAAATTACTTTGTCTTAGGTTCAATCTCTAGTGAATTCATGGATGCACAGTGCTGGAGAATATCAAACTACGATAATAAAACAACTGTCTGATTTTTCTGGGAATTGATAGTATTTATCTAACAACTACAAAATATCCTCCATTTTACTTTCACGACTATCATCAAGTAATATTAAGCAGACAGTTACTTAGAATGAACAGGTTATCCAACGAAATACTTCGCTATAATACACACACACACACAAATACACATACACGTCTAGTAAAAAGTAGTCAGGCCTATTCATCATCAATTATATGAAAAATATAATAACAAACTAAGGCGCTAGATTGTAACTTTTTTTTCCTTCAATCTGACAAGTTAGTGTATATAGCAATGAAATGATTAGTAATCGAAAATGATTTATTTTTATGTTATTGAAATACCATTCATTTCCATCAATTTGAAATGAGTTTTCTGTCTGTGTGTGCGTGTGTGTGTATTTGTGCGCCTGTGCATGTGAGTGTGCATAAGTGTGTATTCATTTGTATGTCAAAACTTCCACTCATCAAGACCTTGAAATTTGATGATTTACGCGCGCTAGAAAAAAAATAATCAATTGAAAGATTGACACTTGACAGATGAATAAATATTTAAACAAAAACAACTTGCAATGTCCGAATAAATTATTTTTAAAAAAGATTACTGATCGATGATCACAAAATCATATATATATATATATATATATATATATATATATATATATAAATATAAATTCCTTTTAGTTTGAATACAATGCGTCCTTTTTTTCTCAAGTGTTGGCTTGCAGGGATTTGATTGGTTACAGGTGTGGTCACAAGTTGGCAGTAATGAGAAGTCATAACCAGCAGGGTCCACTAAGTATGGTTAGAGAACAGTCGCTCACCTTGTAAAGCGATTTTCCAATGTTTAAACTATGTTTGTCTAATCTCCGGTTGGCTACGTAGCGTGCAGAGGTTGGTTGCCCAACACGACGCACCTAATTGTATTGTGATTGGTTGTAAATACAGTTCTTGACCTTGAGTCTTCGTTCGTAGTAGCTCGTGGCATTTGTGTGATCACCCTGCTAACTTGAGCTTCGCCTCTACCCCATTAAGCAAAGAGGGAGTGATAGGTCCCACTCCCTAGGATTGTTTTGGTCTACAAATGCCTGTAGAAATGATTTAAGTGTCCGATTGGTACGTTCAACCAAAGCATTTCTTTGGGGATGGTATGCAGTAGTGCGTGTTTTCCGGATACCATTATGGGACAGAGTTCTGTAACTATGATATTTTCGAAGTTGGATCCTCGATCTAAGCATAGCTGAAGTGGAGCTCCCCAGCGGTCGAAAAATGATTCTGCGTCAGCATCAATTCGTGGAATCCCGATGGCCTCACGCCATTTAGTAAAATGGTCTACCATGACTTAAATGTAGCTATTATTTCTGGAGGTTACTGGGAGAGGCCCAACTAAGTCTATTTGCACTAAGTCATTTAGATGGCCAGTTATAATAGGTTCTAAGATTGCCTTATTATATTTGCGCTTAGCCTTAATAGTTTGGCAAACCTCTCACGAAACACAGAAATCTACGACATCCCTTCTCCGATGAGGTCACCAATAACGTTTTTTAGCTGCCTTTAACATTTTACCTGGGCAAGTAAATTACCTGAAGAGCTCAAACATCACTTAGAAACACCCTTTAAACGTTTGGCCGAATATAGGATTGTCATTAAGCCAAGTAAGTGTGAATTCGGTAAGAAAACTGTAAAATTTTAGGCATCAGGTAGACAATCAAGGCACGCAACCGATAGCAGAACAGCTTCAAGTCATAAAAGAATACCCCATCCCAGATTCTTTCAAAAAGTTACGTCAATTCCTTGGTCTCCTCAATTTTTATCACCGTTTCATTCCTCACTGTGCACAGCTAGCCCAACCTCTGACAGATTTACTAAAAGTTCACGCAAAATCACTGCACATGAATACTTCATCAGTCGTAGCATTCTAAAAGCTGAAACAAACTCTAAGCTCAGAAACTTTACTGGTACGTCACGACGTCAACGCTCCGATAGGTATTATGACAGATACATCAGACGTCGCCGTCGACGCAGTTTTTCAACAATTTTCTGATGGGAAATGGCAATCTCTATCCTTTTTCTCCAAATGTCTACAGACTACTCAATCAAGATATAGTGCATTCAGTAGAAATTACTAGCGGTCTATCTTACTATTAAACATTTTCGTCATATGGTCGAAGGAATACCGTTTACATCTACACAGACCACAAACCTTTAACCAAAGCCATGAATGAAAAGCACGATAGGTACTCACTCACCAAGAGAGCTCCGACCCCTCGAGTTCATTTCTCAATTCACTTCAGATATTAGATTCATCAAAGGACATAAAAACGAGGTAGGAGATGCGTTATCCCGCATCCATATAAATACCTTAGAAAAAGATCAGTTTGATCTTTAAAAGATAGCTAGATTACAAACTATGGACGAGGATCTGAAAAGACTTAAAAATAGTACAGGTACTTCCTTAGTTTGGAAGATGTTATGCTTGATGAAAGCCTAACTACTAAGTGTGATTTTTCCAAAGGTAAACCGAAGTATCTGTATTTCTCTTTGAATACACATTAATGATGAGAGTGTTCCTGAAAGATTACAAATTCTCAACTCAATGTACCTTCGGGGCAAATGCATTGGATTGTCATCACAAGACAGGTGATGAAATTTCTTCTTCTGCTTATTGAGAAAAAAAACACTCTGAAAATCTGTCAGCATTTCCATTCCATTTTGGGTTTTTTTTCGATAAGCTGATCTTTGTATAATTCCAACTGTTAATCTTTAGAATTGGACAACTTAGAAGGATAATTTACCTCATCATTTGACTGAACTTTAAAATTCGACTGATCGATAAGAGTTTTGTTGTTAAAGATTCCCAGGAGTTTATTTAGCTCGGTATTTTTATCAATATTGATAAAAATATCGCCCATGTATAGCTTGTTAACTCTGAATTAATTGATCATGGCTTGAAGGCTATTGAAATAATTCCGACTTCTTTCTGTATACTACAACCTTTTCTCTATGAAGTCACTGTCTTAGAATAAATTTTTCGATGATGTCTGGCAGTGGAATCCGGGATAACGCACGTTTCATCCTATTTGAGACTAACTCGCTAGCTAGTGGATGAGTCTCCATTGCCCAGTTAGTGAGTGACTACGTTTACAGTGAGCCTGAAACCCAATACCCACAGTTTCAAACTCTTAAGCTTTGTCTACTAGTCCAATCAGGCTATTAGAGCCACCTTTTGTGCAAAGGGTTTTAGCAATTATTTAATACAATCAGAACTCAGTGGGGAATGCAGGTGATCCAGATCCGACTGCTAGTCCCATCCACCAGATTACTTCAGGCTAAATCCGTAGATAACGTCGAAGCAACTGCATAAGCAGGAGCCGATATGTCAACCTGAGGCCAAGCGTTTCTTTCCAGTCATCAGTTCAGATTGAATTAAAAGGATCACTGTTTTGTTCATAAGATATAAAAGTGATTATCTAATCAGTAGATTATTCTTTCACAAATGTCTATAGGATTATTTCATCTGAGCATCAATAACACTGGGAATTCTTGACAAAGTTATTCTCATTGAGTCATATGAAAAAGAGAAGACGTTAAGCGAAGAGACTCTTTTCCGCGGTCAATTCATTCACATACCTGTACAATCTCATTTATATATAATTATTTGTGTGTGTGTACATGAGGTTTGTCAAGTTTAGATAATTGATCAGGTAATACAAGAATGATCTAATATAGAAACAAGGCTAATCAGACAGCAACTAAAGCAACTAAGATTGAGTTAGTTAGTAAGTTAGATGACGACGCAATATAATTGACTAAAATGTTTCAACTTAGGTCAGGGTAGCAACAGAGGTAATTACAGGTAGAGAGAGACTAAGTAGAGTTAGGGTAGAGAATAATGTCATTTAAATTAGAACTGAAATTGAGCAATTAACTTGGATGACGTAACATAAATGACTAGAATTGAGCGTTGGTCAAGTCAGTAACGGTGGTAGTGAGGTGCAGAAAGTAAAGTGGGTGGGTGGCCTCATCAATGTATACTTATCAATTCACCTGCTCGTATGGAACCAGGTATGTTGGGTGTATCCAACGTTCGCTTTCCAAACGTATCACTGAACACTTACCAACATGGTTTTACAAAGGAGAAAAACGATGTCCCCGCAGCTCTATCTTAGAACATCTGGACACCAAGCTACACCCAAACAAACTTCAAGTCGTCTACAGAATACGAAGTAGTCTTCCTGAAGATGATGAATCAGACTTCTTCAAACTGCAGAAGCAATGGCGATTCACTTGCTAAGTCCTGAACTCTGCATACAGAAGAAGTTCGTTCAATCACTACACTTACAATGGACTTAATCTATCTTATTACTCGACAAGTAAATTCTACCTAATCGTTTTTTGTCTGAGTCTTCATTGGTATTATTTTGTCTTCTTAATTGTAATATTTTATAGTTTCAACTTTCTTGTTCTTTACCCCTACCCGATTTAATTTCTACACCTCATTACCACCGTTACTGACTTGACCAACGCTCAATTCTAGTCATTTATGTTACGTCATCCAAGTTAATTGCTCAATTTCAATTCTAATTTAAATGACATTATTCTCTACCCTAACTCTACTTAGTCTCTCTCTACCTGTAATTACCTCTGTTGCTACCCTGACCTAAGTTGAAACATTTTAGTCAATTATATTGCGTCGTCATCTAACTTACTAACTAACTCAATCTTAGTTGCTTTAGTTGCTGTCTGATTAGCCTTGTTTCTATATTAGATCATTCTTGTATTACCTGATCAATTATCTAAACATGACAAACCTCATGTACACACACAAATAATTATATATAAATGAGATTGTACAGGTATGTGAATGAATTGACCGCCGAAAAGAGTCTCTTTGCTGAACTTCTCTTTTTCAAAGTATTTTCGTAAAATGTAGTTTATTGAGGATTATTTCCATATACAGGGATCAATATTGTTTAAATGAGGCCAGACACACTGTAGCATCCCGCTGTTGAAGGGAATAGAAAGGAAGGAAGGAATACTCACAAAATTTCACCAATATGTGTTTAAATTCAAGTTGTCACACCAACAAGAAGTCATCATCAAAGATTACAAGAAAATTCAATCTACCATATCACTCTAAAGGATATCTCCAAAATAACTCCCAGAATACTAAGACCGTTTGCAGCAATATAACACACGAGTCAGCACAATCACTTCATTCAATATTATGCCCACCGAAATACCAACAGAAAAAGAAGGAAGATAAAATTAATACCACTTACAAAATAAACTGCATGAGCTGCAACAAACACTACATCGGTCAAAGTGAGCGTCTCTCCTTCGAATCTGAATCCAAAAAAGCATAAATTAGCTATGAAAAGGCACAATATTTATTCTTTCATATATCGATGCATGTAGATAATAGTGGACCTGAATTTGATCGGGATAATGTGCAAATTTCAAGTAGAGCAAACATCAAAAATACTGCCAGGGAATTTCTAGCAGCCTGGTACTCAAATGAATCAGCAATCAACCAAACACATTAATTACAATAGGCGAAATTTACGAACTAATAAAAATTAGAATAAAGCAAGAACAACAGCTTTTGCAGAATAAAATGATGTTACCATCATTTATCTCTTTGTCATATCGTCAGCTGCTTACAGGCCACAGTCATTCATTATTTAGTATATCTGCAGAAAAAATTTTGACATTCTTGCGCAGTGTTCATTTTTAAACAAAAATCGATCAATATATACAAACAATAATTATATGTATAATAATAAACACTTTATCCCGAACAATAATGACAATACACAATCTAAACTTTTGAAATTACGTAATCAGATGAAAGAGAGGTGAAAATATCCAGTTACCAGGGCAAGGAAAGACTCATAACCGCTCCTTTTTGAACGCATAAGTCAGGCTTCAGGCGCTTGATAGAGATGGCTTCAGCAAACTTGAGGAGAATTGAGCTCTTTTGACTGTTTTTTTATTTTGAACGATTTTGCGACGTCCACCTCATGAGCCGTGTCAAGAAGATGCCTGGTGATGGCGCCGTTTAAAGCATTTGTTCTCTTGAGACATAGGCTTTTCAGTACATGTTCAGAAAATCGTAGATATGCCCTTCTTCTTTTTGTCCTTCCAATGTAACTGCTTCCGCAGATACACGTAAATTTGTTTATACATTTGGAGTTAACATGAGAAGGATATCCATCAATTTTTGATTGCACCAAAGAGCAGTTTATTCGAGAGACGGGAACCAGCTTAGCTGCAGGATGGACTCTGTCTAGTGACGTCCTCAGTCTTTTGTTGACAACTGCTGTAATATTGTCACTCTTAGCCACATGACGACAAACTTCAAATCTCAATTCAATAAAAATGAATGATAGAGACTTAAATCAACAGCAAATCACGACAATGGCTGTCACTTTATTGTTCCTTTGCATTCCCGGTGGGGAACATAAGGCTTCAAGCTCTGAGCTTTGAAGTAGCTTTCAGTAGTGGTGTTTTTCCCGGGTTGGGGCTGCTAGCCTCACTCCTAACCTCCCCTCTTTGTCAGGAAAGTAAAGGAGTGCTCCAGCTGGGACTCGAACTCGAGGCCATCACTATACCACTGAACCACCGTTACGCAATGGTTGTCCCTTACAATATAAAATTATATCATCGTTCATGGGGAATTCCAATAATTCATGAAAAATTCTCATTTGAACATCAATAGACAGAAGACCAGTAGTTCAGCGAAGAGTCTCTTTTCGCCGGCGAATTCATTTTCATAGCGGTAAAATCGCAAATATATATGGTTGTTTTGTATGTGTGTGTACATTAAATTTGTCAAACGAAAATACAATTAGTAAGTTCAGATGAATTGGATGTTGATATAAGAGGGTAATAACAAAAGTGATGAGTTGTCACATACGATTGTTAGAGAAGAGTTACGTCATAACAACATGAATAGTTTGATGAAAGAATTGTGCTCAGGTTGTGTGTACATGGAAACAAAATAACATACAGAATTACGTAAAAGTTTTAAGTAGTTAGAAAAATAAGCATACAAACAAAAGTTAAGTCAAATCAACATAGTTGTTACCATGATAGTAGAAGTGGTTGAATAATTTTCTTTTATATGCATAGTTCTATTTCGTCTAACTGATTGGCTAGGGCTTCTGCAGTGCAAAGAAAACGTATTGTCTTTGGCAGCTTGTTCTTCACTTTGTAGATTGCTTTGAAGGAGGAGGCGTTTGTTGTTGAGATGGAATTACTAGTGTTGATGAGATGTTCGATTATTGCACTCCTTATACGGTCACTACTTCCTTTCTGTAGCCAAGCTAGATAGTGTTCTTTGACCCTTTTTGACAGGATGCGCGTTGACTGATCAATGTACCTGACTCCACAGCAACAGGTGAACTGATATATACATTGAGAAGTTGTCAGCTGCGGGATCTTGTCCTTTGGGCTTCTGCAGATCAGCGGGCGACTAGAGAACACTACTCTCAATGTTGCCTCAAAGAAAGTTCTTGTTGATGTTTTCTTTGTTTTTCTTGATGTTGAACTTACAAGGAGAGCTGAAGGAACTTTAAGAAGGTCCATCCATAGGAAAAGAGACTCTTCGCTGAACTACTAGTCTTCTGTCTATTAATTCCAATAATTTCATTGCACACTAATATCTGAACTGAAGCTGTGTTGTCTAGAATAATAATAATAATGATTTACTTTATTCCAAAAACAGTACTTGCGATACAAAATGGAATTTTCAGCATTAATCACAATATTGCATCTAATTTCCTCAAATTATAAATAAAAATTAATCACACAGAAAATTTTCCACATTTACAATAGAGGTAGTGTCAAAAACATGCAGCATATAAGATGGAAATATTAATAATGATAACAGCCAAGGTAATAATAATAATAATACAAGTGAAAATTGCCGTGGGCTTTTTACACACAGTATTGTCATTGCGGTATAGAAATCCTAACATGTTTAAAAATATTGAATATAATGTTCTCTTTACATGATGATGATGGTGAAGGGAAAAACAAAGATTACAGCAGTCATAGAGATAAGCTGGTGTTTGCAATTATAAGAGTAAAACAAAGAAGTAACAGGACCATAAATATAATAGAAATAATAAAAGTAAAACTTGAAGGTATATAAGGATGGATGGATGGAGAAAATTATTTATTTACTAGGTGAAAAAAGGTTAGTTAATTCTTGCCTGACACTATTTTCATCACATAAAATACGTGCCAAGTATGGTATCATAGAATTCTTATACTTAGACGTGCGAGCATACAGTTTTCTGAAGTTACTCCCTGTTCTACCTGAGGAGATGCAAGGTGAAAGCTGAGGGTAAAGCGGATGCTCCAAGTCAGACAAAATCCCTTTAGCAAATTTATTGCATGAAGTCAAGTGTCTATCGACAAGACGTTAACTATGTGGTCCACTGGGACACCACTCACCCTACTGACCGTCTTCAGCATTCTACGAATTGTGACATAGTCCTTTTTTAGCAAACCGGGAAAGAATAAGGGTGAACAATAAAGAAGAATAGGTAGGATGCAAGCAAGAGTTTATGAACTGTAAGAGGAGGAGTTGAGTGCCTTAACTTCTTAATGTAAAATGTCAGGCGAAATATTTTACTGGAGATTGCTAAGACATGGGAAGTCCAGGAGAGATCAGAAGAGAGAATAAGTCCAAGATACTTAATTTCTGATTTGATTCCTATATCATTGTCGTCAATTTTACAACTGTCATGAGAATCGACAACTTCTTTTAACTGTCTTTTACATTTTAAGCTGAAATTAACAGTTTGACATTTAGAAGGATTCAGTTTAAGACGACCGTTAGACTCAGACCATTTGCTGACTCCCGATAGAAAGTTATTTATTTTAGTACAATCTAGCTGGGAGTTAACAGCCATTGAAATCACTAAATCATTATCAATAGAAGAGGGACAACCAAAGCTATGTGATTAAATCAACTAACTCAGCCAGTGAATAAACAACTAATTCAAAAAACATGGATCAACACTAGTGAACGTCAAGAGATTCTGGACAGTTAGTTAGTGTCTTTGTTTACCTCAAATAGTCGCTTTCTTTTTATTGGTATCCATTATCCAGTTCATGCATAATTGAAATCAAGATGTTTTTGTTTGTATTTTTCAACTAATCTAACAGAGATTATTAGAACAACTATTAAATAAATACGATGAAGGATGTTCATATTATATTTCTTCAGAATAATTTATTCCCTTCCAGAAATCTGGAAAATAAACAAGAACAGCATATTGTGTACAAGGATAGATAATAAAGGGTCATTCATTTTTATTTTTGATTATTTTGTGGATTGCTTTCAACTGTGTATAACCTAAATAATACCAAAATAACAACAACAAAAAAACAAGCAAGAAAGACCACATTTACTTTTTCATTAAACTAGTAACTTACAATTTTGTATTCAAGTAATTGGTTTGTAGGGATTTTGGTTGATTGGTTAGGGTTAGGGAGTACTGGGAGTACTGGACAACTGTTTCGTCATATTTTAGGACTCTTCATCAGTACGCACCCACCAGGATTCGAACCTAGGACCTTCTGGTCCCCGGTTTTCCAATGGTTCTCTAAACAATGTCGGCTCATGATGAAATCCTGTAACCTAACAATTTTGTGTGGGTGTACTACAGTACCATATGCTCTATCAGCCAATTTAAAGTGTAGTGACTAAATTTATTCGGTTATGTGATCTAAACTCATGAAAGCGATCTCTGCCTTCTACTGTATTATAGCCAACAAAACTTCATTTGAGACACGCGCTATCACGAAACGTTTCAAACGCGGGAAAAGATGACTATTATTCAATATTTCAGCGGTTCTATTCAACAATGACAAATTATTATTATATCCTTTAATTCCTAGAGGAACATAAGGCTTCAGCTGCGCATCTCCATTGCCTTCTGTTTTCTGCCAACTTTTTCACCCTGCTCCAAGTCTGCTCACATGCTTTAATCTCCTCTTCACATGACCTCCTCCAAGTCACCCTTGCACTGACGACCAACTCGCCGCCCGCTTCCCTTTCGGGTTCCACTTGAGCGATGGCTTGTCTAGTGATGTCACTTGATGGTTTCCCCAGCGTATGGCCAATCCATCTCCATTTCTTCCTGCCTATTTGTTTCACAATCGTTTTCTGGTTGGTTCGCTCATCGCCAGAAATCTTTGTTGCTAATCTTTTCTGGCCGGCCATCTGATCTTGAGCGAAGTATTGAGCGAAGACAACTGTTAATGAAGGTCTGTAGTTTGTTTGAGATGCTCTTTATGACGCGCTAGCCAAGTCTCTGATCCGTAAAGTAGCCTGACTTCACGTTGGAGTTGAAAATCCGGATCTTATTTTTGATGCTGTGTTCTGTTGACCTTCACACAGACTTAAGAGTAATGAAAGTTCGTCTTGCTTTTCCGATTCTTGCTTTGATATCTTCGTCAATTCCACCTGTAGTTGAAACGATGCTTCCCAGGTAGGTAGGTGAAGGAGGTTGTTTCTTTGAAATTCCCCCCCCCCCATTTATGACAAAAATAACACCAAAACTCAAATTCATCTCAACAGTACAGTCAGGCAGCTGATATATACAGGCAGCTAATGTACGTTTCTAAATACAAAACAAGTACTGTAAGACAAAACTGGTTGACCAAAGTTCAACTGTGAACGGTACCTTCGAATCGAGGAGGAGGAGGAAGAGGAGGAGAACATTCCCCAGGAATAAGTTGGGACCAATCAAAAGCTCTGTATATAGAAAATCAGACACACCAACATTTCCCACAGACAGTCAGTTCAGGGTCAAACTCATACTGTTAAAAAAAAAACACTCAATGTACACACAACTACACAGAGAAGTATTACAATTAAAGACTAAAAATTACAAGACAAAGGTCAAAAATCAGCATGTGATATACAAATTTCAAATTGATGATAAACAGTCTAAGTGGAAGAGAAACGTATAATAATTACGAGATTGGTTGAAATGTCTAAACAGAAGTATTCTTTTATTTCTTTACGTTCCCAGTGGAACAAAATAGGGCTCCTTCAAGCTAGAGGCTTGTAGTTTCTGTAGCAGTGGTGGTTCTTTTTACAAGATGGGGTTGTTAGCCTTATGACCAACGTTACCTCTTTACCAGTCTTATTACTGGCTTACCGAGGTAAAAGAGTGCGTCTGTTGGCCAGGGATCGAACTACGGACCACCTGAGTGGTTGGCGGACACTTTACTTCTGTGCAGCTGACGCATAAATAGAACTATAAACACTACAAACAGATCGTTGAGGAGTTATTTTCCAAAGAGTTTTTCCATTGCAACAACTGTGGTCATAAACTGACGCGCAAATACATCAGAATCGTGTAAAGAAGGCCTTATATCAGATTTCTTTTTAGCATATTTCAAGAAATTTACGCCCAAATGAAAGCAGATATTTAAAGAATGAAATTATCGAAACAGTTAGCGGACATGAAGCGTTTTGTCGACATCTTTAACATAACATAACATAAGCTTTATTCCAAATCAGTACTTGTGATACAGAATGGAATTCTCAGCATTTTACTACAATATTGCATCCAGTTTTTACATTAACAATAAATAAAGTTCTACATAGATTAAAGTTATCTCAACAACATATTAGTATGTCGGTAGCAAAGCCAAAATTAAAGTGTTTGAAGGTGTTAGAAAAGTAGATACTACTAGCATATTTACTGGCGTAAGCGATAGCAAAATGGTCGAGATATACAGAGTGTGAAAGAACGAACAAGAATGTTTTAAGTAGAGTTTGCAAGGAAGAGAGAAACAAAACAGCACATAACAAAAATAAATACAGAATGAAGAGCGAGAAAACGTTGTACCTATAAATGATGTGAGTTGGAAAGACGAGATCCATTGGTTCTACTGACTATTTAATAAGTTAAAGGTTTCATGCCTGATGCATTCTTTATCGCACAGAACACGGGCTAGGTAGGGTATGGATGAGTTTTTGTACTTACTAGTGCGGGCATATAGTTTCCTATATAGGCTTCTTGTTTTCCCTGAAGAGATACATGGGGAGAGTTGTGAATGTAGAGGGTGTTGTGAGTCAGATAAAATGGATTTCGCCCATTTTTCACATGAGTCCATATGCCTGTCCACCAGAATATTAACAAGCTGGCTAAGTGGCAAACTGCTTACCCTGCTGACAACCTTTAACATCCTACGTAATAAGGTATAGTCTTTCTTCAATAGCCCAGGAAAGACTAAGGGGGAGCAATAGAGAATAATAGGCAGAATACGGGAGTTAACAAATTGTAGGAGTAAGGGTTGGGTTACACCAGAATGTCTTAACTTCTTGATGTAGAAGGTAAGACGGTATATTTTCTTGGAAATCGTCAAGATATGAGACGACCAGGAAAGATCAGAAGATAAAGTGACGCCTAGGTATTTAATTTCCGACTTGGTTTCTATTTCACTGCCATCTATGTTGCACACCTCGTGAGTGCTAACCAGTTTGTTTAGGTCAGATTTATGCCTAAGGGTGAAATTAACTGTTTGGCATTTGGAGGGGTTTAAGGTTAGACCGTTTTCCTTGGACCATTGGCTAATTTCCGATAAGAAGCCATTTAGTTTAGAGCAGTCACTTTGACATTTGACAGGTAAAGATACAGTTAGGTCATCAGCATATTTGACAAAGTTAATGTCATTTGAAGACGGTAGGTCATGTAGGAAGAAAGAAAAGAGAAGTGGGGAGAGTACAGCACCTTGGGGGACACCAGCTTCCTTCAAAATAATAAATATGCAAAGGACATTAAATTTTCTAAGATTTGACTTTTTATGAGTTTAACAAGGCTGATATCACTTAGAAAATTACTGAAAATCAGGGAGTATTGGACAACTGTTTCACGACGCATCTGTAGCCCTGACACTCTGGAAGCAGAACTAGATGTATATATAGATGCTATTGCACAGATTAAAAGGGAAATGGAGTTGGTTGAATGGAGCCTCTTCGCTGAACTACGTATTTCTTTTGACATTTAAATTACAACATCGACTTAATACATTATGGAATAGGTAGTGAAAGCAGTTCAAAGCTTGGGAGAGAGAGGTAGAGCAGAGAAAAGCTGGAGAAAAATATTTAATAACTTTTTAACAGCAGAAGGCAAGGCTGAGTGTATGATTTCTGTTTACATTAAGCGGCGTGAAACAGAATCTGGAAATATATATATAGCGGTCTGTTGCTAATGCGTTATTGAACTATGAGAATATGCCAGAATATAATTCCGTTGGAACACATTGTCTGTATCACACTACCACAGCTTTATAGGTTACATAACACCACGAGGGGTTGTAAATAGTAAGAATTAAATCATCCTGGTCAGCTAAAATCAGTAAAATGAAGGACAACGCAATCAACTTAATTGAAATTGAAGTGCGCCTACAATACAGTGACCAACTGACCACACGCTCTCTCCGTGAATATAAGTTCGTTTGAAAAAGTTTATATTGCAAAATCTTTCTAGAAAGCTTACTAATCCCATAACATTTAATATTTTATAAGAATTGGATGCGTCAAAAAGGTGTCGTGTATCCACGAGGTGTGTGTAGACATTGTATTGTCTAAATACTCGCCTCCCTTAAGGCAAAGATCTCTTTGGATAGATTTCAGAAAATCGGTTACAGGTTCATCTCCCGGTCCCTCATGTGAATAGTACTTCATTATGTTTTTTTTAATTCCTTTGAGTTCCAGTGGAACAAAGAGTCCCTTCAAGCTAGAGGCTCGAAGTTTCACTAGCAATGGTGTTTACTTTTACAAGATGGGGTTGCCAGCCAGCCTCATGCCCAATCTTTCCTCTTCGCCAGTCTTATTTCTGGCTTATCAAGGTAAAAGAGTACGTTGGCCGGGGATCGACCCATGGGCTACATGCGCAGTTGGTGACCATTCTACCACTGTACCACTGACGCACACTTCATTATATATGTCAAATGAGATGGATTTTGTTGATTACAGCAAAGGAAATGTACCACACTATAGTACAATATTATTAACCCTTGTCATGTTAGTAAACATTTAGGCAAACTTAGGTCGTTACTTAAAAAGTAAGATTTGAGTTAATTATTGGATGGTAACAAGCAGTGGAATCCAGGATAAGGCGGATTTCTTCCTATTTGGGACCGGCTCATCATCTGGATATATCTTCATTCCCCCAGTGAGTCAGTGATGGTGTTCCCCTCCCCCACTGAGGCATCTAATGTATGTTTTTAAATACAAAACAAGTACTGTAAGGCAGAACTGGTTAATCAAAGTTCTACTACTGGAAAAGGTACCTTAGAATCGAAGAGGAAGAGGAGGAGAATATTCTTAATGAACGAGATGGGATCAATCACAACATCTGTCCACAAAGATCACATACACATCAACGCTTTTCTTCATGCAGATTAATTTTTTTTCTTTAATTTTTGATTACAGCTTGATTCCACACTGTAATTTTGGTACAGGTATGGGATTTTCAGCATGTGATATCGGTAACCCAAATTTTGCAGGCCGACCATGGATATTAGGTGTGCGTCGGCAGAGGATCGAACTCCGGGCCATATGCATGATCGGCGAGAGTCCTAACCACTGTGCCACCGACGCACGCAGACGACAGTCACTGGACAGAATTACCTCCATCTACTCAAACAAATTCATATCGTCAAACAACACATAGTCAATATCAGCACACCACCACAAAGAGGATTACTACAATTAAAGGTTAATTTTCAAGAGTTGGTTTGTAAGGTTTAAAGTTGGTTTTACGAGTTTGACCACGGATTGGTTATCATCAGTTGGAGAAACATTGAAAACCAGGAAGTACTGGAGAGCTGTTTCGTCCTAGTTTGGTACTTTAGCTTGCCTTAAGTTTTGATTCATATTTTATCGATGGATTTTTTCTGGATAACCGTTTTCACTTTATTATTATTTATTATTATTATTGCTCCCTTGGGTTCCTAGTGGAACATAGGGCTTCAACTGCACGTCTACATTTTCTTCTGTCTTCTGCTATACTTTTCGCCTGCATCCATGTTAATCCATATTCTTTCAACTCCTCTTCACACGATCTCCTCCATGTCACCCTTGCACTGACGTCCCACACGCCGCTTCCCTTTCGGGTTCCACTCGAGGGCTTGGCGCGCGATGTCACCCAGCGGTCTCTTCAGCGAGTGTCCGATCCATCTCCACTTTCTCCTGCATATTTGTTGGGCGATTGGTTCTTGCTTTGTTTGTTCCCATAATTCCTTGTTGGTGATTCTTTCCGGCCATCTGATCTTCAGTATTGAGCGAAGACAGTTGTTGTTGATAAAGGTCTGCAACAGGCTGTTGGAAATATTCTTTGTGACCCGCCAAGTTTCTGATCCGTATAGAAGAACTACTGACTTTACGTTTGTATTGAAAATCCGAATTTTGTTGGTGATGCTGAGTGACGAAGATTTCCAGATTGATTTCAGGCTGATGAATGTGTTTCTCGCCTTCCCGATTCTCGATCGATTTGACATCCTCGTCCGTTCCGACTTCCTGTAGTTGAGACAATGCTCCCTAGCCTAGATAAGTGAGTGAATGAAGTAACCTCTTTCAAATCCCTCCCGTTGATGGTGATTGACGTTGGATGTTGTTGCTGTCGTTGGTTGGTTATTTTCATAACCTCCGTCTTGTCTATGTTTACCTGGAGTCCTGTCTTCGCGGCTGCTTCTTCGACCAGTTTGTCGGTTTTCGCTTGTAAGTCTTCGATTGTGTGTGACATCAAACATAAGTCATCCACGCGCGAAATCCAGGTCTTCTAGGTTCTTCACGTCGGTTCAGGATATTCCTGTCTTCTCGTTTCCCACAGTCCCACGGTTCAAGAGTCCTTTGAAGTGATCCGCCCATTGTTTAATCTGTTTTTCTTCTTGGTAATGGGCTTCCCTTGGCTGTCTTTTATAGGTTTCGCTTGTGTTGATCTCTTCCCGGATAGAGATTTGGTTATCTGATATAGTGTCCTCAGGTCCCTTTTGCCTGCTGCCTTTTCAGCTTCAGTAGCTAGTTTGTCGTAGAATCGTCTTTTGTCCTTCCTAGCACTTTTCTTCACTTCTTTGTCCAATGCTTTGTAAGTTGAGCTCATTGTCTCCTTCTCCTGTCCGTCCTTGCATTGAATCATTTTCTCTTTCACCATTCTCCTCTCTTCTATTAATTTCCAAGTGTCCGTTGAGAGCCATTCCTTGTCTTGTCTCTTCTTTCTTCCTAGAACCGTTGAACACGTTTCGTTGAGAATCGCCTTCAGAGACTTCCAATGTTCTTCCACGCATGATTCTTCAGTGCTGTCACGTAGTGTTTCCTGCTTTGCTCTGACAGTTGCAGTGAAGGTGTCTTTTGTGGTTGTGTCCTTCAGTAATCGAGTGTTGAATTTGCATTGTGGCCTATCCCCAGCTATCCTCGTTTTCACTTAGCAAGTGTTTAATAATACTCAGTTCTTCACTAAGACATTCATGAGAGCAGATTGCTCTTGCTCCATGACCCAAGCGCTTTATAAGATTGCGTTTGTATTTCAAAGGCATGAAACTGAAAAAATGAGTATACTGACAGTCAGTTGATGTCGGTTTTCTATATACACTTCTTATTATTATACCGTCCTCTTTTCTAGTCATAAGGACGTCTATGAATGAAATACTAGAGTCTTTGTCTTTCTGGATGGTAAAACTTATTACAAGATGAACACCGTTAAACTTTGTCCAGGATGTTCTTTGCCTCATCCTCGATTTTCATAATCAAAAGTATACCATCCATGTCGCGACAATAGAATTCAAGTTCATCAATAATCTCCTTCAAAGGCCCATTTTCTAGTTTCATAAGGTAAATGTCGGCTAGAATGGGTCCTAGCGATGACCTGACTGCCACACCATCGATTGGTCTGTATAGTTCCTTATTAAATAAAAAGTGGACATTCATTGTACATTTCAAGAGAAGCTCTTTCATAAAAGATATAGGAATGCCAACATCGATGTTCCGTCTTATAAGTTCCTCATATACAAAGTCCACTGTTTCCATTAGTGGTACACTGGTGAATAGGGAAGATACGTCAAATGATATCATGAATTTATTTAAATCTTTTACGTTTTGTCTCACCGATTCAGTGTGTAGAGGCTGTAAGCGTTCGACTTTATGTTTAAATTATCTAGGTTATATTTTTGTAATATAAATGACGATTTATGAACCCTCCGAAAATGTGTTATATTATATATGGGGAATTCACAGATAGTTGTTCTGGCTTCTGACGTCATAGGTCCAGTAGTAACTTGTGTGATTAATCGAATATTTCCGTGAGGAGTGATCACTTAGCTATCTACCATTCTGGCTGATAGGTCAATGAGTCATCGGCTAGTCTTATTGATTAAACAGTCAGTTAGTTGTGTCACATCAAATTAGTCGTGAGTATATGTAGAATTTTTCCAATCTTCCCCTGTAAAAATACTAAAGCAAAACGGAATGAGACATTTAAATAATTTGTAGTGGGTATCCTTATATTCAACTTGTTGTCTTCGATATATTTGCATATAATGCATATGGTTTCTGCCAGTGGAACATTCATAAATAGGGATTCTACATCCAAAGACAAAATATGTTTATTCGAAGCATTTGCATCCTGTATACATTCCACAAATTGGAAGGTGTCCCGAAGGGAATAAATAGGTAGTTTTTCCCTGACGAGTTTGAGGATTTCAGCCAACCACCTAGCTACTGGATGGTAAGGGGATCTGGACATATCCAAAATGCGAAGTTTTCGGATGAAACAGCACAAAGAAGAGCTTAAATTATTGACAGATAATAAAAGTATACAGTTAACACGCCCTTATTATGGATCGTAAAGATTACATTTACAAAATGTTACATCTACTCTCCGATAATAGTAAACTCTCGAAACTGAACGAGAGAAACAAGACGAAATTGATCAAAAAGCAACCTATCGAACCTTTAAAGAGAGAATGAAGAATAATCATCTCATTTGTGAAGAACTTTGAGAAAAGATTAGATCAACAGGATCTCTAATATCAAGATATTATGGTCTACCAAAGATACGCAGAGCTGATTTTCCACCCCTTCCTATCTTGAATATGTCCGGATCGCCTTACCATCCAACAGCGAAGTGGTTAGCTGAAATCCTCGAACCCGTCCCTTCGTGACACCTTTCAATTTGTTAAATGTATACAGAATACAAATGCTTGGAATACACATATGTTGTCTTTGCATGTAGAATCCCTGTTTACATTTAAATAAAGTAACAGCAATGGATTCGACAGTACAGATAATTTGACCTTAATCTTTTTATTGTTTTACCTACTTTTGCCAAATGGCTCCAACTTATTCAAGTGCTTGTTTACAGTGATTCGATTGGTTACAGCATTTCATTGTGAGCTGACATCAGTTAGAGAATCATTGGAAAACCGGCCGTGAAGTAGTGGGCAGCTGTTGCATCAGCCCAATTTGGGGCTCTTCATCAGTAGCTGCAGTTGCGCGACCCTCTATACGAACGTGCTATTTCTGTCCAGAATTTGAACACTGCCCCATTTTGTTTTAAAAAGATCCATCCAACTGCCTTAATAAATAGTGAATCGTTTTAACACTGAATCATTCAGCCACTTTCATCATTCTGATATATGTGTAAAACTTCGCCAATGTGGTAGTAAGTAATTCCATATTAGTTTGTTTATTAGATGTATCACACAGTCAGTGAAACAGTATTATTTGCTGGATGACAAAGTTTCGAACAAAATTTATCACTGTTCATAATCATATCAATTGTAATCACACGACTTCGAAACTTGAGTTTTATAGTTTACTTTGTTCTCTCCTATTTATCGTCGTATGGGTGGTAGAATTTTCCAAATGTCTGGGTGGACAGGTGTTGAATCATTCCTATTACATGTATTTGCAGTTGATTCGATAAACAAAGCTTCTGTTATCAATCTTCCCCACTCGCCACTCTGTGACATTAGATTTTAAAACTGTCATCCTATCCCATCCCATTCAATTGTATGGTTGCGTGTAATTGCATGTAGTGAGTGCTATAGCTGAACTATTCTCTAGATTTCTTATCTTATTCGGGTCAACCAATCCAGATTTTGCTAAGTTTTTATGCTGTGCTAGTCTGACTGTCCCTGTTCTACTAGTTTGACCTATGTATTTGACCTGACAATCATTCCAGCAGGGTATCAAATAAACTAAATTGTTTTGCTTTAAAGGCTCCACAGGATCCCTATTTAACCGACAAAGCTTGTTTCTAATTGAGTTTGTGGGTGTTTTGAATGCCACTTTTATTCCTGCCTTGTTAAGAATTCTGCGTAAGGTGGTTTTCGAGGTTCCTTTCTTGTATGGAATTACTACTGATGATTTAGATTCCTTCTTGTTGGTGTCGTCACTGATATTATTATTATTGTTATCACTATTATTATTATCGTCACTATTACTACTATCATTATTTATTTTTTTATTTTTACATTTCCTTACATATTTCCTGACTAATTTATCCGGGTAATTATTGAGTCTCAAGGCTTCTCTCATATATCTCATTTCCTGTCTTAGATTTTCCTTGGTACTACTTAGTTTTTGTGCCCTGTTGTCACTTAAACATTTCACCAATCCTATTTTTACTGACATAGATTGGGTGGGATGATGGGAAGTCCAAATGTATCTGTTTGAATGTGTGGGTTTCCTGTAAACACACACTAGTGTACAATTGGTGGATAGTGGCAAGCAGTGGAATCCAGGATGCGCATTTCGTCCTATTTGGGACTCGTCATCTGGATGTACCTGCATTCCCCAGTCAGTGAGTGATGATGTTCTCACAGAGGATCGAACCCAGTACCCATAGTTTCAAACTCCAAAGCGTTATCCACTAGACCACTTGGGCCACGAGAGCCACCTCTTGTGCAACGGGTCATATTAATTATTGAATTGAATTTTTGATTTTCCCGTCCACTGATTGATTGGACCGAAGTGCTCGGTCTCAGGTTGACATGTCGGCTTCTTGTGCAGATGCTTCGACGATGTCTGGGTATTTAATTTGGCGTTTGAAACTATGGGTACTGGGTTCGAGCCTCGGTGGGAACATCATCACTCACTGAGAAATGCAGGTACATCCAGCTGACGAGTCATCCCAAATAGGACGAAATGCGCATCCTGGATTCCACTGCTAGCCACCATCCACCAATTGTATACTAATTAAATGCCCAGACATCGTCGAAGCATCTGCACAAGAAGCCGACATGTCAACCTGAGACCGAGCACTTCGGTCCAATCAATCGACGGGAAAATCAAAAATTCAATTCAATAACACACTAGTGTGTTTAACTTCCCATCTTCTTTCCCTTTTTTGTTCATCATTCTGGACTCGTGCTACTGATTCAGTTCCTGTCAAAAACTCATTGCCAGTATGATGAAAGTGTGTGGGTCGATGATTCAGCTGTAGAATGCTTGCCAACCACCCATGTGGTCCGAGTTTCGATTCCTTGATGATACACTCTAGCTTGAAGCCCTATATTCCACTAAAAATGTGAAGAAATAAAATTTGAAAAATATTAAAAATAAATTTGATAAAAGTTACTTCATACATTTGGTTCCCTTGATAAATTTCGATAAAGAAAGAAAGACCAGATTTGCAGGATAAAATGATACCATCATTCTGTTTCAAAGGTTCTCATCAGCTGCAGAACCCTACGTGAAATTACAATGGTTATTTAGATGATGATAATAACATACATTAATGTTTGAGTGGTGGTAGAGAAGAGATACTATAAAACTGATGCATCCAAAAGGTAAGCATTACAATTTTTAGTTTAATTTTTCATCATCAGTTTATACGCTTTCAAAGTAGAAAGAGGGAGGGAGAGGTAAGACAGAAAACAGAAAAAATTAATCAACAGAACAGTGTTAGCTTGTAGCTTGTTCACATAGCAACTGAAAAAAACAAAAGCGGTTTTGGCGTTTGAAACTATGGGTACTGGGTTCGAGCCTCGGTGGGAACATCATCACTCACTGAGAAATGCAGGTACATCCAGCTGACGAGTCCCAAATAGGACGAAATGCGCATCCTGATTCCACTGCTAGCCACCATCCACTAATTGTATACTAATTAAATGCCCAGACATCGTCGAAGCATCTGCACAAGAAGCCGACATGTCAACCTGAGACCTGCAAGAATATACTTTAATTTAATCACAAGAAGCCGACATGTCAACCTGAGACCGAGCACTTCGGTCCAATCAACCGACGGAAAAATCAAAAAATTCAATTAAATAGTTTCTGATGTTTGTCAATGCATACAAGAATTTGAATAAGTGTATTTTTTGGGTAATATTTCGGTGCGTGTTCTCTGAGCTGAATAGTTGACTTGCGAAGAATTCAGTACTTTACTAGGCAACATCTTCAACGCATACTTCAATTTCTCAAACAGATTTTTAGTCATCTCTTCTGGTGACCTTGAACGTAACTGGTTGCTTTTGTATATTTTCACACCTTTTAGTCTACTTGTATTGGTACTGATTCTTTTCTTAACGGGAAGTTTGACTTTTTGTGTAATACATTTTATCTTATGGATTGGTAAATCTTGTCTGTTTCAGGCTATCTGTCAACTGAATACAGGCTTCCAAAAATTCTCTGGCGTGCTTGGTGTTTCCTCGGTGTATTACCTGACTGTTGTCCCACTCGAATTGACATCTGCGGTTGTCTGTCTGCAGCGATATGAGGGAGTGTATATAAAGTTGTTTGATGGATGGGTGCAAATACGAAGAGGACTTGGTGTCTCACACAAGCCAACATAATCACTTCCTTCAGCCTTGTGTTAACCAAAAGACTGAACAGCGAAAGAAGATAAAACCAGGACCATCTATAAAATAAATCACAACGACTGCGGAAAACACTACATCAGCCAATGTGGTTCTCTCTTCATATGCAACAAAGCTACGTCACATAATATACTTCAGATTATTACTTCACATGTAAATCCTGAAAGAAGAGAAAATATTCTGGAACCAAATACTCTAAAAATTTATGTATGATATGTTCACATCTTTTCTGAGAAAAAGCTTTATTGTCGTAAGTAGTAATAGTAAATTTCCGCTTTCCTTTAGGCATAAATCTCTTTGAATATACTCAGAAAACTTCCTGTCCTTCTGATGTATTAGCTGTCACAAAAGCATATCAGTCTCCAAACACACATTTGTACCTGACATCATCAGTATACTTATCCTATATGGATAGGCTTATTGGATATATGCTACTGTAAAATGATACAAGCTTAAATGCAGTAAAACAACGCTTTACTGCCCAATGTCACTCTTTTGTCAGCCTTCTCGGATATTATCAATGGCAGGTGGATATAGACTTCTTTTTTGCCCGGAATTGGGTGTTTTCTTTCTTCTCAGCTTCTTTGCCACACTTCCAGGATATAACCTTTTCGGGTATCCATTCTCATTCTCTTGAGCATTTCTCAACAAGGTCTAATTCGCATTTCTTATTTATGATTATATCTGATAGGACAGGTGTTATTGTCTTGAAGATTTTGTCAACATGAAGTTTCTTCTCTATGGATAGAGTTTCGATTCTACTGTCTTTTCTTCTTCTTCTTTTCCTTCTCCTCCTCATAGTAACGTCCAGGATGTTGAACTCGTTACCAGCGGCGTTAATTACATGAAATAAGACAGTTAAATAATCAAAATTTTTCATTATTTTCTTCTGGACAACTTTATCAGTATAAGACATATTGTGGTGAGAGCAGGCCGTGAGAAAATATGAGCAAGGCTGATTCAACAACCAATCACAGCAAAGTTAACGTGGCAAAATATGACTCGCAGATAGAGAACTCTATTTGTCGAGGAATCCCGAAACAACCAATCAGAAGCCTGCGTTTGTCTGCCTAACTTCTGATAAACAACCAATCAGATGACTGCGCTTGTCTACTTGCATAAGCTATAATAATGTATGTGAAATATATATAAATACTTGTTGATTTTCATAATAAAACGATCTGTTGCTTCGCCCTTGTCTTCTGTTGTTACAATATAAGCGAACAATATTGCTGTTGTTTTCAATTAGATCTTCTTCAGGCTTTACTCTAATTTACACAGCTTTATATATAAAATTCAAAGCAATGACGGTGGGTTTGTGGATCAAGTAATAATAAGTGTTAAGTCTTTACAGCGTCATTATTAACGGTGATTATAATGATAACAAAATATTGATAATGAATTTTATGCAGGTGGCGGTAAGAAGAATCACAAAAGTGGTAATATTTGTGTGTGTGTGTGTGTATGTAGACAATTCAATAAATAAATAAATTAGGTGAAATCTTAAAAGTTACGTAATACTGAAGGTGGGTGAAGTGGACGGATAATCACAGTTTAAATATATATCATAAAAGTACGAAGGAAATAAAAAATAAGAAAGGGTGGAAGGGTTTTGAATAGAATTCACCTAGGCCAAAGGAGAGACAAAGGCAGAACAAACTTCTTAGGTATGCAAAGACTAGGATTGCTCTCTTGAATTCTCAAAGCTTCGGTTATCCGTAAAAAAAACGGTTTCGAATTCCGTTAGAAAGGTTCAGTGGGATGTGATAGATAACTATGAAGGTACTTCTTCCATCCACTTGGTGACTACATTGATCAAATGAGTCAAAATAGAACTTCTTATGGGTTTTATTTGGCTTTTTCCAAATCATGAAGGAAGTTCCTCAATAATACATTTGTTGAGCTATCTAGTTGTTCGCCCTAAATAGCTTTCTCCACAGGAGCAACTGAATTTGAGAATACATATAGAAGTGGCACAGCTAGGTAGCCTGTCTTTCGTCTGGGCAATCATAATTGTTTGGCTGGAAAATCACAAACAAAGGCTGGCAGCAGCACAAATCCATTTTATTGCTGTCGATAATCTTAGATATAGGACTTCACTAGCTATGTCCCCATTTAGGAACATGTTATCAGTTTATCTTAATTATACATGGTGTTCGTGTGTCTCCTTACAAATCTACTATGATTACCCGTTTGGACCAGCGTATTTTTGATGTATCCTAATTCATCTGTAGACAACCTTCTTGTTTTAATCGTGAGACATCTAACCAAATTGATTTTGTATCGGATTGGCACAAAATTGAAGAAATGTGTAGGTTTTCTATTGACATTTCTCTTGAGTGAACCCTGTAATCTCTCTTCTGCTCAACTGGATATCAAGGAAGTGTAGTCCATCATCAAGTTCTTCTTCAGAAATGAAGATGAGTGGTGGATGTGCACCGTTCTTGTCAGCTTTCTCATCAGGAATAATATACGTATCGTCAACATAACAAAAATAAGAATCCATTTTATCTCTTAATTGTTTCAATGGGTCATTTTCAAGCTAAGCAAGAAAGAAATCTGCCCAAATTGAACCCAATAGAGAACCCATGGCAATACCATCGATTTGTCTGTAATAAAGGTTGTTGAATGTGAATTGTGCATTCTTAGTGCGTCATATAAGCAGCTCTCTTTGGAATTCCCATGTCGAACTACTTTTCTAGTATTAGTACTAACTCTAGGACAAATCAAACTTCACTATGGTTGATCCTAAATAGTCATTAAAATTTGGAATATGTTTTCTTGTTCTATGGTTAGGACTTTTACTAATATTTGTCTTTTTTTATCAAGGAAAAGACATTCAGCGGAGAGTCACGACTATCGGCGATATCATTCTCAAGCTGTACGACCGCATATATATATATATATGCATATAGTTAATTCTCGTAGCAACAAAAGGAATATTTCTTAAGATGTGTCATTATAATTGAAAACCTTGTACAACAAATTGCGTAACATAAAAAAGCGTTAATTGGTTGGAAACTAAAATATAATTAAGATAAGATAACTGATAGGAGTGAGTAGAATTAAACTAGAATTCGAATGAGAATAAAGTTAAGAACAGTGTGATAATAAGGGGTAGAAATTTAGTGGTGGTTGAGGGACAAAAATGACGTACCCAGTGTGAAGACAGATCAGGTCCATTGTAAATTTAATGTGAGTGAACAAACTTCTTTTGTATGCAGAGCTCAAGACTTAACATGTGAATTGGCATTACTTATGCACTTTGAAGAAGTTTGATTCGTACTCTATTAGAGAGATTTTCACGTATTCTGTAGATAACTTTGAAGTTGGTTTCGGTGTTAGCTTGGTGTCCAGATTTAACCTACTTAATTTACATAAAAAAAACATGCTACTGATATTATATAACTTCTAATCAGATAACTTTGGCTTCTGATTCAAAGATACATTTTGATTGGTTATTATTAATCACCTTTAATTCCTACGCCAAAATAAATTAACACAACAAAACAAAATTAACTTGCAATCTGATTGGCTGAACAATTTTCAACCAAACACACACACACACACACACGCCTACACAAATACTATTCGCCTACAAAGATTTACTAAGACAATAAAATACAAGTTAATTTTGCATCAATCAACAACCAGGCGAAAAAAGTGTAGTAAAAGTGGTTAGACTTGAAGTTAATTTTTTTTTGGTTTTTATTCATTCATGAAAAGCAAAGAAAAGAAACAAACTTCTATCGATTTTCAGCAGCACAGCCATTGGTCAATCAAAAAAAATAAAACAAAACAAACCAGAATCATGGTCAAAATGATTCATTTCAACAATGTTTTAGTTTAATGGATAACTAGATCAAATTACAGTTGAAAAACGGATTAGTGGAACACTATGATAATGCGTTATATCTGGTTAATATGGTGTATCTTAACATGGACAGCAGCCATATTGTGTACAGTCGGATTCCTGTTACCCTATTGGTTGGATGGACGAATATATCCTGATCAAGAAATACTCCCTGAAGAAAGCGGTTCTCTCCGCTATCCTGCTTATTCAGATCTACCAAGTACACTGAATTTATTTCGTCGATGTGTTTACCCAGTATATACAGGATTAGTAACAGATATTTTATCAGAAAATCCAGAAAAAGCAGCCATCTTTTTAAATCAACCGCCAACACAAAGAATTGATTTTAAACATGCATTTATTGAATCTTCATTGATTAATATACAAACGAATTGTGGTTATTATCCATTTTTTGATATACCGCATACAGCATGGAGATTTAGTATGATTCTACTGGTGATTTCATGTTGTTTTTTATTCTTTTTGGCCTTTTTCATATCATTCACTGGATGTTATTTGAATTTTCTATGGCAATTTAATAATATACATCGTATGTGTCAAACTGGTCTACTCATTTCTGGTAAGTTTCTTTTATTTTATTGATTGAGCTTTTTTTGTTGTTGATGTGATCAATATACCATGGTAACTTTTTAAAAATATTTGTTTCCGTAAATGGTTATAGACTTGCTTATCGATTGTGCATCTAAAATTAACTTTATTATCAGTTTGAGATAAAACGAAAAATAACTAATCTGATTAAGGACTATGTTGACTTTCTTTTTTTTGACTCAAATTAAGTAGGATTCCTTTGCAACTGTGGTAACCATTATTACATAACTTTCATCTTTCCTCTGCTCGGCTGTACGTCCGCTGTTGTTGTCGGTGACTAGGGAGGCTTCGTGGATTGATACCATGTTTATATTTGACGACTCAATCCAGTAGATGATTCAATGCATACTTAAGATTTTCTATAGTTTGGTTTGTAAGGGTTAGTTATGTTTATACGAGTTGATCACGGATTGATATCAGTTAGAGAACCATTGAAAACCAGGGAGTACTGGACAGCTGCTGTTTCAACCCAGTTTGGGAATCATCGGCAGTACGCAGCAACTGAGATTCGAACCCAGGACCTTCCGATTACAAGGCAAGCTCGTACACCAGTGAGGTCCAATTAGATGTCACGTGTGTGGAGAGATGTCCCACCAACGACAATAGTTGGGGTCACGCTAAATCACGAATGGGTAGAAGTTAGAATTCATGAGCCAGTGGCTGAAAGGTATACGAGCTTGCCTTGTAATCGGAAGGTCCTGGGTTCGAATCTCAGTTGCTGCGTACTGCCGATGATTCCCAAACTGGGATGAAACAGCTGCTGTCCAGTACTCTCAGCTGGTTTTCAATGGTTCTCTAACTGATATCAATCCGTGATCAACTCGTAAAAAGTATACTTAATACTCATTTGAACTTGTTTCATAGTAAGGTATGTGTCAAATATGCAAATCGCAGAGATCCTGGACCTATTGCTGGTTTTACAAGAATAAGCCTAATATGTAGAATAATATGCACAGTAATCAACACGATAAAAAGGCAGAATTAAAAGTTCCTATCAGCGAAGTCCCTAAATAAATTAAACAGATGGACGAAGAAGAGTTGGTGTTAAATAACTAACTATCCTATAAAATTCAATAAGAATATCAAAAAACGTCGAAAGTAAAATAAATATAATGAGAAAACTAATAATAATATTAACATAAATAACAAAGAATATAAAGGATCTACAGTATTTTTACCATATAAGGAGGGGATATTTGAGACCCTCCCCATGTAAGATTCTTAATAAAGCAGGAATTAGGGTGGTGGCATTTAAACCTACAAACTCACTCAGACAGGACAAGCTCTGTAGGCTAAAGGACCCGATGGACCCAATTAAACAAAATAACATAATTTACAAAATGCCTCACAATGCCTCTGAATAAGGTCAACTACATAGGTCAAACTAGTAGATCGGGGGTAGTGAGATTAACAGAACATAAGAATTTAGTGGCTAAGGTTGAAATGATTGATCCCATGAAGATAAGTAATTCAGGGAAATAAAATTCAGCGATAGCACTGAATGCATTAACACACAACTGCACAATAAGGTGGGTGGGACAGGGTCAAAATTCTAAAAAGATAGGTGGAGACAGAGAGAGATTGATTGCTCAATCCTTGTTCATCGAGTCGACACACAACACATGCAATAGAAGTGACTCAATGCACATACCAGAGATATGTATGGAAGATATTATTACCAGTCAAATCAGAGGGTAATAAATAATGTTAAAATGTATTTTAATTCACATTATGACATTCTAACAAGTTATTTATTTTACTACAGAAACATCTTATTTCCCATTAGAGTGTATTTGATTGATAATACTAATATTAGTTCCCAATGCACTTTATCGTATTATATTGATTTAATTCAAATGTTTAATCATCAATTTTAACTCATGTATTTAAATGAAGCAAGAAAGTTGCGGGGCAGTACTTTGAAATGATTATGAGCTGCAATAATTTGTTCTCGAAACGTCATCAGTTAATATTACTGTACAACACTGTGTGACTTTATCGAAATAAAAATTTTATCCATAATGGAGTAATAATTGTCATCGTATGTCTCCAATCTTCTGCCAACTAGTACGCGATTAAGCAATGACAGCCTTGTTGTCTCCCGCAAATATGCGGACCGGATGGAATAATATTCACCAGCACTGAGAGCATGTATAAAGTCTTAAGCAAACTACCACTTTCTGACAAAGTGGAATCTGCATTTTTGCATAACACTATAAACAACTAACTGTTTTAGATGAGTAGTAGGTGTAAACCACTCATATCAACTAGTAGCGCTTTCTGGATAGCCAGATCGAGGCTGATCTAAGCACCACGAGACTGTCGTTTTGCTCGATTGAAGTTGAGATCATCAGCGGTGTACCTGGTTTGACATCTCAGCTCAGACAGTCGAATCAGTTTAAACTGCACTCGATTTCTGACTGGCTAGTTCGTTGAACTGGTTCTACCATAAATGAAATTCACAATTTCCAAATTAATCAGCAATTTGCAAAGTACACACAAAATTCGAGAGGAGAAATTTTCACCAAAGTTTCTTATAGAAAGCAAAATTATTCAGATCACATTTCGGAATCTCCTTGTTACCATGACTTGTAATCAAGAAGCCAAGCATACCCGCAAAAAAAAATAACTATAAAATATTGATTGATTGAGCTCTGAATAATTTGGTTTTTGAACAAAACCATAGTGAAAATTCTACCCCTCGCACTGTGTGCATTGCAAACAGTGAATTTCATTTATGCAATCTGTATTCTTTGCCAAGAAAGATGATTCAGTTTTCTGAGTCATATCTACCTAAAAATCTCATAGAATATCGTTTTCTTCAAAGTGGGAGCCAGTACAGCCACCTACCGACTAGAAGTATCCTTAACTGAACGTAACGACTTAGGAATCGACTTGTTACCAGGGAATAGTCTTATGGGCTTAGAATATGCAGATGACATAGTCCTGTTAGGGGAGGATGCTGACAAAATGCAGAGTCTTCTGAACACCTTGAGCAGCAATCTTCGTATGTTTGGCATGCGATTCGCCCCTACAAAATGTAAGATGCTGCTACAGGACTGGACCACGTCAACTCCTAGCTTAGTGATAGGGAGTGAAGTGCATGTGAAGAACATGTTGACCACTTCACCTATTTGGGAAGTTGTATTAGCACCAACGGACTGATTGGCGACGAAATCTCAGCACGGATCCAAAAAGCTCGAGCTGCTTTCGCTGACTTACACCATCTCTGGCGTCGGCGTGACATCCGGCCATCAACCAAGGGACGTGTGTACTGCTCAGCAGTTCGCTCCGTCCTTCTCTATGGCTCTTAAACATGGCCAGTACGCGTTGAAGACATGAAAAGGTTGACTGCTTTCGATCATAGATGTCTGCGATCCCTGTCTCACGTTAGGTGGTTTAATTAATAAGGTAAGTAATGTTGACGTTAGGAGGCGTAGAGTGTTGAGCAAAGAGGGAAAATCAATCGACGAGGCTATAAAGTTACATAGATTGAGATGGCTAGGTCAGGTGGTGCGCATGCCTAACCATCGCCTCCCCCGACGGGCATTACTAGCTGATATAGGTGCAGGTTGGAAAAGGGTAAGTGGTGGCCAAACAAAAACATGGCCTCATCAATCCATGAAATCCTTGACAGTTCAACTGAGTCAGTCAGGTAGGGAGATGCAGACTTCCGGGTTGGGGCCCTCGCCTCGGGACTCTAGGAATCAATGGCTGGAGACAATAGGGGACATGGCTCAAAATCGTTGTCAATGGCCAGCGCAGATGTATTCAGTCTCTGTAATCTTTCATACTCCTTTCTACCATTAACCATTCTGTTTCACTCTTATACTTGTCAAACTCTATTGATTCTCTTCACTCATCTTCTTGTCTACTTTTGTGTGCTATTTGGAACGTGGCAACTGGAAGTGCTGCACTTCGGTGCCAAGTTCTATGTTGAATCCAGACAGACAGACCGACTAGAAGACAAGTTTCGCGAGATGATATCGTCATTTCGTAGTCTCTTTACAATCGCTTTACACCTAACGTGGTTAATAATAATAAAATAAAATACATGACAATTACTCAATTATATAAAACAAAAGTACATACTAATGACCAATCATATTAAAATAGGTCAAGTAGTCAGTCCATGGTAGGTGAAGGTTGGAGTCCATTATTTTTGTACACATAGTTTAAGATGAATGTGATTAATTCCCAGAGTGCTTCCATCACCTTCAATAACCAACCTAGAATTAGAGTTATGTGAAGTAATTGTGAAACAGTCATTAGTTAATATTGATTTTGTGACCTGACATTAATAAGTGTTTTGCAATGGATGATGCTGGATTTCTATTAAGATTAATCGCGTTGGGATTTTCGATATGATTTACTAGCCTTTTGGAATATGTTCTTTTCGACGACGACATTGGAACATTCCACTGCTTCTATACCTATATATATATATATATATTTCACCGCAACTGCAGGTGAACTTGTAGATATAGTTTGAAGTGGAGTCCATAGTATTTCGTCCTTTAATCGTAGGTACAGGGATAGAAAATGTTCGGCATATGAGATTAATCACACACATCCTAAACTATGTGTACGAAAACATCACAATAGACTTCAACCTTCACCCTTCCATGGAGTACTTGACCTATTTGAAAATAGGATTGGTCATTGGTAGGATGTACTTTTGTTTTTTTCATAAAACTGAGTAATTGTCATGCATTCCATTTTATTATTGTTAACTGCGTTAGGTTTAAAGCGATATCATTTCGCGAAATTTGCCTTATTAAAGTTTATCAAAGCGGCCAAGTGTTTTAATTACCTACCTCTTTGTTTTGAGTTATCATGAGAACGACAGTGTGAATTACTAGAGTGAATATATTTGAGGAGGTTGCGACTCATTAATAATAATAATAATATGCTTTACTCCAAAACAGTACTCATAATATAGTGTGGTATTAATAACACCAAATTAGAAGATCACTTGTATAATCCCTTATCTACGAAGCATCGTTTCAGCTACAGCCAGCTGGACGGAATCGGAAAGGCAAGGCACACCTTCATTCCTGTGATACCAGTTTGGAAATCTTCTACGATAACTCAGTATAAAGAAGATTTGAATTTTCGCCATTTCTTCCATATGAGCTAGAAACTTGGTGCCGGCAACAAAAAGACCATTTCTAGCAGGCTACTGCGGGCTTTTTTCAAAGGCCAACTTCTTTGGCTGCATACCAGTCAGTGAGAATCGGCAACAAGAAACCATGGGATAGAACCAATCGTTCAACAAATGTGTAGGAGAAAATGGATATAGATTGGGCATACGTCACTGAGGAGACGTCACTGGGTGGCATCGCACGTCAGGCTAGATCTTAAGTCGAACCTAAATGGGGAACGATTCATGGGGTATCAGTTCAAGGGTGACATGGAGAAGATAGTGTGTTGGAGAGAAGGCGATGAGAGACTATGGGGAATCTTGAAACCAGCTAAAGCCGACTACAGAGAATAGAATTAAGTAGAGACGTGCTGCTGAAGTCATATTTTCCAATTGGAAACCAAAGGAGTAAAAATTGTTATTATAAAAAATAAAATGTTTGTTGATTAAAAATTAAAATCCCAAATAAAAAAAATTTAAGAAAAAAAAAAATAAAAATAAAAGATACTAGGGATAGTATCACCATAAAACAATAAATATAAGAGAATGACTGAACCGTTTTTTATGGTAATTACACAGTAAGTAAGTCTTAAGTTTCACATTTAACACTATCTTTATCCCACTGAACGTGGGTGGTCCCAAAAGGGTATCGCTGAGTCTTTGTACTTGATTGTACTAGCATGTAGTCTTTTATAATGACTTCTAGCCCTATCTGATGAAATATACAAGGCGGAGAAGAGTTATAAATAGAGAGGGTGAAGTGTTGGGAGTGAGACAGTATGGATTTGGACCACTACTCAGATGAGTTCAGGTGTCCGTATACTGTGACAGTAAAGAGCTGACTAACTTATCTTACTAAAAACCTTTAATACCCTTCGCAATATGACACAATGCTTTTTGAGTAGCCCAGGAAAGACTAAGAGGGAACAATAAAGAATAATAGGTAAGATACAAGAGTTAATAAATTCTAAAAGTAAAGGTTTGATCAATCCAAGATTGTCTTAACTTCTGAATGCAGAAGGTGGTTAGACGGAATACTTTCTTAGAAATCGAAAAGATATAGGACAGCTGACCAAGAAATGTTAGATTATAGAACTATACCAGGGTATCTTATGTGCTTGGCATATTCTGTATATATCAGCACCCTCTAAGCTACAAGCATCATGGGAAGTAATGAGTTGTCTAAGAGAACACGTTTATTCCTAACGGTGAAATTAACTTTCCGATATCTGGAGACCCATCAAGTTAAGACTACTGGCTAATATCGAACAGAAAGTGCTCAACTTGACTTTCAGTCAATACGTTCCGAGGTTCGAGTCCTCAACCTACCCACTTTAGCTTGAATAGCTGGACAGTAGTATCATTAGCCCTTATGCTCAACAAGCATAGTTCACAATCTAATATATGCCAAAAAATCTGGTCTAGGTAAACAATTTCACCGAGTTAAAACTGAATACACATTTCGCCCCATTAATCAAACGATTGTTCTCTTCATACCTTATTGCTCTAACGTGTAACACGTGAATAGAATCCCTTTTTGTTGCTGTTCTTTTAAAAAATGACACATCGACAGTAGCTATTGTTGTAATCGACCAAAGTACATTTATAGACACACATACAATTTATCGTCGCATAATAATAGGTAATGATAATAATAATAATGATCGAGATTGCTTATTTCTGATTGGCTGAAAATTAATTCAAATTATCGATTTGATTAATTAATGCATGTTGACCAGTTTCAGTGAATAAAGTACACATTAAAGTGTGAGATTTTGAAATCATCTCTAACTTAATACTAATAATAATAATTAACAACATTAAATTACTAATTTCAGCTTTTGCCTATTACTTTTTGGCATAGAGAAAATATTCATTCAGACATCCACAAAACACAAAATAATTGAGCAGCAAAGAATATCCTTTTCGATAATTTCCGCCTCATCTGGCTCTGCAATCTTATATCTGTATGTTTATATACACAGAATATTCTGGAAGAGTAGCCAATAACAATATTAGTGTTTTTTAAATAATATCGATTTATAAAGTAAGATCAATGGAATTACAGTTCATTAAAGATGCTTAAATTATAATAATAATAAAGATATAGTAGCAAATAGAATATGAACTAAAATTAGAAAAATTCCACAAAAATTCAGGATCATTCAAACCTAGATGGCCAAGCGGTAAGGATAATGTCTGAACTAACTTCTTTTTGGACAAACAAATTAGGCCTGTTAATATGGATCGCAACAGCCAGTCTCAGCAATATTTAGTAATCGAACTCTTAAGGCGAAATTGAGATTTGTTGCTATGTGGTAAATGACTTTGAAAGCGGCCTTTTTAACATCAATCTTGTGCTCTGTATCCTCAAGATGAGATAGAATAGTGCTACGAAAATAGGCGAGATTAGGCAGTTTATCTTTTATTGAATTGAATTTTTGATTTTCCCATCGATTGATTGGACCGAAGTGCTCGGTCTCAGGTTGACATGTCGGCTTCTTGTGCAGATGTTTCGACGATGTCCAGTTATTTAATTAATATACAATTGGTGGATGGTGGTTAGCAGTGGAATCCAGGATGTGAATTTCGTCCTATCTGGGGATGACTCGTCAGCTGGATGTACCTCGGTGGGAACATCATCACTCACTGAGGAATGCAGGTACATCCAGCTGACGAGTCCAAATAGGACGAAATGCGCATCCTGGATTCCACTGCTAGCCACCATCCACCAATTGTATAGTTTATCTTTTACTCCCGAACGCAAAATAGGCTTGGGTGGTTTTGAAGACACAGCGTAATTCGACAGCAGGGAATGCTCTTTTCACCGTATTTCCAAGGCGTTGTGTTAGTATCTCGCTGATAATGTCCGCAAGGAACTGTATTTATAAGAATGAGGAAATGTTGGTACCTTGGGCTGCTTTGATTTTAGATTCATATTCTTATCAGTAAACTTTTCTGGATAGCCATTTTCACTTAGCAACAATTTAATATTATTAAGTTCCTCATCAAGATATTCATCAGAGCAGATTGGTCTTGCTCTGTGGTGGACCAAGCAGAAGAGGAATTTATCGAAAAGGATGTTCTTTGCTCAAATATTTTGTATTTTATTACTTTTTGGTCTTTAGCCGGATTTATAGGCAAAATAATTAACCTTATGAGAAACAGCATGGAAAAAAGAGAACGACAGTTTGGGATTGGATATTAACCAAAGATATGTCGTCTTTTTGAATTTGCGGTCTACCCTCAGTTAGCCTAAAATAGGGTTTTAATTATCTGTATATTTCAAGTTTGAACACTGTTAGAGAACCAATGAGAGCCATTACTGGAGTACTGGACAGCTGTTTCATCAGCCTATTTAGAACTCTGGTCCTCCCGGTTACAAGACGAGCTCGTAGACTATTCAACCACTGAGACCCGACTCCCCAATGTTCAGTCCATGATTTCTAACTTCTAACAGTTCATGACTTCTTTTAGTACGACTGGCACTAACCGATGTTTCCCGACTGCACTTTTCAAAGTCATTCGGTGTCAACCTGTCTGCATGTATCTATCTGTGTACGTGCCTGCCTGTGTGTTTTCTCAGCTGTGCGTTGATGCACGTGTCTCCAACAGGGGTCTCTGTAAAAACCACTATTGTTCTTGCTTTATTCAAACCAACCAATGTGTCATCAATGGAAAGTATTCATCCTCATTCTCGACCGGATGGACTCCACTGGTCACGACTTCTCAACAGAGGCTCAGGCAACTGCATCCTGTAGCCAGTCACTCGCGAGCATCAGGTTAATTTTCAAGGGTTTGTTTGAAGATATCTGATTTGTATCTTTGCCTGTAAAATGTGAAAGTGACTGCTCTTAACTAAATGGCTTTTTATCAGAAATCAGCCTATCGTCTAGGGAAAACGGACTTACCTTAAACCCCTCCAAATGCCAAACAGTCAATTTCATCTTAAGGCATAAATCTAACCTAAGCAAACTGGTTGGCACTCACGAAATGTACAACATAGATGGCACTGAAATAGAAACCAAGTCGAAAATTAAATACCTAGGCGTCATTCTATCTGCTGATCTTTCCTTCCTGGTTGTCTCATATCTTGATGATTTCTAAGAAAATATTCCGTCTTACCTTCTACATCAAGAAGTTAAGACATTCTGGTATAACTCAACCCTTACTCCTACAATTCCTTAACTCTCGCATTCTGCCTATTATTCTCTATTGTTCCCCCTTAGTTTTTCCTGGGGTACTGTAGAAAGACTATACCTTATTATGTAGGATGTTAAAGGTTGTTAGCAGGGTAAGCTACGTGCCACTTAACTAGCTTGTTAATATTCTGGTTGACAGGCACATGGACTCATGTGAAAAATGGGCTAAATCCATTCTATCTATCTAACTCAAACCACCGTCTTCATTCACAACTCTCCCCTTGTATCTCTTCAGGCAAAACCAGACGCCCATATAGAAAACTATATGCTCGCACTAGCAAGTACAAAATCTCAACTATATCCTACTTAGCTCGTGTTCTGTGCGATAAAGAAATAAAACAATTGGATCTCATCTTCCCAACTTATATCATGCATAGGTAAAACGTTTTCTTTCTTTCTTTTCCTTTTCTCTCTCTTTTTTCTTCTGTTATGTGCTCCTTTGTTTCTTTTTTCCGCTAACGCCAGTAAATATGCTAGTAGTATCTACTTTTCTAACACCTTCAAACACTCTGTTCAAGTTTGGCTTTGCTACCGACATGCCAATATGATGTTGTCATAATGAACTGAGATTTCCTTAATCTATGTAGAATTTTATTTATTCTTAATGGACCAGGTGGATGCAACACTGTAGTAAAATGCTGAGAATTCCATTCTGTATCACAAGTACTGTTTTGGAATAAAGCAAATCAGTATTATTATTATTATTGTTTCAAGTTTGATCAGGTATTGATATCAATTAATGTACCATAGGAAACTAAGCCGTACTGGAGGGCTGTCACGTCCTAGTTTGGGACTCTTCGGCAGTACGCACCCAACCCACTACCAGAATTCGAACCCAGGAACTTCCAGTTACAAGGCAAGCTTGAAATGCGCAGGCCACTGAATAGGGTCCCAACATCTCAGTGGTATATGTAACTGGAAGCACCTGGGTTTGAACCTTGGCAGTGGGATGGGCGCGTATTGGAGAAGAGTCCCACACTAGGCTGACAAAACAGCTGTTCAGTAATTGAGTGTTAATTTCCAATGGTTGTCTAATTGACATCAACCCATTATCAAACTTGAGAAATGAATGAAAGCCCTACAAACAAACACTTGTAATCAGTAAACCAATGAAAATTTTTCTCAGTTATCTATCTATCTATCCATCCATCTATCTATCTATCTATCTATCTATCTATCTATCTATCTATCTATCTATCTATCTATCTATCTATCTATCTATCTATCTATCTATCTATCTATCTATCTATCTATCTATCTATCTATCTATCTATCTATCTATCTATCTATCTATCTATCTATCTATCTATCTATCTATCTATCTATCTATCTATCTATCTATCTATCTATCTATCTATCTATCTATCTATCTATCTATCTATCTATCTATCTATCTATCTATCTATCTATCTATCTATCTATCTATCTATCTATCTATCTATCTATCTATCTATCTATCTATCTATCTATCTATCTATCTATCTATCTATCTATCTATCTATCTATCTATCTATCTATCTATCTATCTATCTATCTATCTATCTATCTATCTATCTATCTATCTATCTATCTATCTATCTATCTATCTATCTATCTATCTATCTATCTATCTATCTATCTATCTATCTATCTATCTATCTATCTATCTATCTATCTATCTATCTATCTATCTATCTATCTATCTATCTATCTATCTATCTATCTATCTATCTATCTATCTATCTATCTATCTATCTATCTATCTATCTATCTATCTATCTATCTATCTATCTATCTATCTATCTATCTATCTATCTATCTATCTATCTATCTATCTATCTATCTATCTATCTTCTATCTATCTATCTATCTATCTATCTATCTATCTATCTATCTATCTATCTATCTATCTATCTATCTATCTATCTATCTATCTATCTATCTATCTATCTATCTATCTATCTATCTATCTATCTATCTATCTATCTATCTATCTATCTATCTATCTATCTATCTATCTATCTATCTATCTATCTATCTATCTATCTATCTATCTATCTATCTATCTATCTATCTATCTATCTATCTATCTATCTATCTATCTATCTATCTATCTATCTATCTATCTATCTATCTATCTATCTATCTATCTATCTATCTATCTATCTATCTATCTATCTATCTATCTATCTATCTATCTATCTATCTATCTATCTATCTATCTATCTATCTATCTATCTATCTATCTATCTATCTATCTATCTATCTATCTATCTATCTATCTATCTATCTATCTATCTATCTATCTATCTATCTATCTATCTATCTATCTATCTATCTATCTATCTATCTATCTATCTATCTATCTATCTATCTATCTATCTATCTATCTATCTATCTATCTATCTATCTATCTATCTATCTATCTATCTATCTATCTATCTATCTATCTATCTATCTATCTATCTATCTATCTATCTATCTATCTATCTATCTATCTATCTATCTATCTATCTATCTATCTATCTATCTATCTATCTATCTATCTATCTATCTATCTATCTATCTATCTATCTATCTATCTATCTATCTATCTATCTATCTATCTATCTATCTATCTATCTATCTATCTATCTATCTATCTATCTATCTATCTATCTATCTATCTATCTATCTATCTATCTATCTATCTATCTATCTATCTATCTATCTATCTATCTATCTATCTATCTATCTATCTATCTATCTATCTATCTATCTATCTATCTATCTATCTATCTATCTATCTATCTATCTATCTATCTATCTATCTATCTATCTATCTATCTATCTATCTATCTATCTATCTATCTATCTATCTATCTATCTATCTATCTATCTATCTATCTATCTATCTATCTATCTATCTATCTATCTATCTATCTATCTATCTATCTATCTATCTATCTATCTATCTATCTATCTATCTATCTATCTATCTATCTATCTATCTATCTATCTATCTATCTATCTATCTATCTATCTATCTATCTATCTATCTATCTATCTATCTATCTATCTATCTATCTATCTATCTATCTATCTATCTATCTATCTATCTATCTATCTATCTATCTATCTATCTATCTATCTATCTATCTATCTATCTATCTATCTATCTATCTATCTATCTATCTATCTATCTATCTATCTATCTATCTATCTATCTATCTATCTATCTATCTATCTATCTATCTATCTATCTATCTATCTATCTATCTATCTATCTATCTATCTATCTATCTATCTATCTATCTATCTATCTATCTATCTATCTATCTATCTATCTATCTATCTATCTATCTATCTATCTATCTATCTATCTATCTATCTATCTATCTATCTATCTATCTATCTATCTATCTATCTATCTATCTATCTATCTATCTATCTATCTATCTATCTATCTATCTATCTATCTATCTATCTATCTATCTATCTATCTATCTATCTATCTATCTATCTATCTATCTATCTATCTATCTATCTATCTATCTATCTATCTATCTATCTATCTATCTATCTATCTATCTATCTATCTATCTATCTATCTATCTATCTATCTATCTATCTATCTATCTATCTATCTATCTATCTATCTATCTATCTATCTATCTATCTATCTATCTATCTATCTATCTATCTATCTATCTATCTATCTATCTATCTATCTATCTATCTATCTATCTATCTATCTATCTATCTATCTATCTATCTATCTATCTATCTATCTATCTATCTATCTATCTATCTATCTATCTATCTATCTATCTATCTATCTATCTATCTATCTATCTATCTATCTATCTATCTTCTATCTATCTATCTATCTATCTATCTATCTATCTATCTATCTATCTATCTATCTATCTATCTATCTATCTATCTATCTATCTATCTATCTATCTATCTATCTATCTATCTATCTATCTATCTATCTATCTATCTATCTATCTATCTATCTATCTATCTATCTATCTATCTATCTATCTATCTATCTATCTATCTATCTATCTATCTATCTATCTATCTATCTATCTATCTATCTATCTATCTATCTATCTATCTATCTATCTATCTATCTATCTATCTATCTATCTATCTATCTATCTATCTATCTATCTATCTATCTATCTATCTATCTATCTATCTATCTATCTATCTATCTATCTATCTATCTATCTATCTATCTATCTATCTATCTATCTATCTATCTATCTATCTATCTATCTATCTATCTATCTATCTATCTATCTATCTATCTATCTATCTATCTATCTATCTATCTATCTATCTATCTATCTATCTATCTATATCTATCTATCTATCTATCTATCTATCTATCTATCTATCTATCTATCTATCTATCTATCTATCTATCTATCTATCTATCTATCTATCTATCTATCTATCTATCTATCTATCTATCTATCTATCTATCTATCTATCTATCTATCTATCTATCTATCTATCTATCTATCTATCTATCTATCTATCTATCTATCTATCTATCTATCTATCTATCTATCTATCTATCTATCTATCTATCTATCTATCTATCTATCTATCTATCTATCTATCTATCTATCTATCTATCTATCTATCTATCTATCTATCTATCTATCTATCTATCTATCTATCTATCTATCTATCTATCTATCTATCTATCTATCTATCTATCTATCTATCTATCTATCTATCTATCTATCTATCTATCTATCTATCTATCTATCTATCTATCTATCTATCTATCTATCTATCTATCTATCTATCTATCTATCTATCTATCTATCTATCTATCTATCTATCTATCTATCTATCTATCTATCTATCTATCTATCTATCTATCTATCTATCTATCTATCTATCTATCTATCTATCTATCTATCTATCTATCTATCTATCTATCTATCTATCTATCTATCTATCTATCTATCTATCTATCTATCTATCTATCTATCTATCTATCTATCTATCTATCTATCTATCTATCTATCTATCTATCTATCTATCTATCTATCTATCTATCTATCTATCTATCTATCTATCTATCTATCTATCTATCTATCTATCTATCTATCTATCTATCTATCTATCTATCTATCTATCTATCTATCTATCTATCTATCTATCTATCTATCTATCTATCTATCTATCTATCTATCTATCTATCTATCTATCTATCTATCTATCTATCTATCTATCTATCTATCTCTTACCTACTACCACTCATTTTTAATCGATTCGAAGAGTAAAGGCAAAACTCAGTGCTAGGCAGTCATCGTAATATACTTTTAGTTCTATGCATTACTTGAAAAGACTAAAATTAATATCCGTATCTAATCAAAAGGTCGATTTTCATACCTTAAAGTGACCGCCTTTGTGTTTGAGTTCAAATACTGCGAATATATTTTTTTATTATTCCAGACTAAGAGGTGATATTACCATCCAGGGAAATGAGAATCAAACACATGATCAATTGGCTAGAGGCTGTATACTTAAACCAGCAAGTCGATTGACAACAAAGTTCAGTTGAAACATTTTCGTCCGCTGAATTTAAGTAATAAATACTAATTAATAAAAAAAATGTCTAGAGTTTCTTATCATTTGATTTTGATATAGTGTGCAGACGTATAAACACGACCATTTCCATTGGTTCTTCCAATTAATGTGGATTCGAAGTGTGATCCCCGTTGATATTACCTGGGGAGGTGACTGATTGCCTCAAGAACTTGACTTTCATTCAATGGGTCAAGGTTTCGAGTTTCAGTAACGCATCTACTTTAGCCTTTTGAAAGCCGTTAGATATGATAGAGAAGATTTGTAGCTCAGGTGGATGATTCTGATTTAGTGGTGTGTGTGTTCTCTGAGCTGGATAATTAATTTGCGAAGCTTTCATCACCCTACTGGTGACATCTTCAGCGCATACTTCAATTTGAACTAAAGTGAGCTTTTAGATTTCTCCACGAGTTTATTAATCATCTCTCCTGGTGACATTGGACGTAATTGGTTGTTTTTGTGTCTTTCCACACTTTCTAGCTGTTAAGCCGTTAATATCATCAACCTTCAGACATTAATAGGTATCCCATATCCTGGCGAGTGTGACATACATGTTCAAATCGTGGAAAATACCCATTGGAACATTAGATAGAAAAGAACAAGAAGTTCAGCAAAGATAGTGATCTTTTCGGGCGATTTCATTCTCAAAAGTTATACAATCGCATTTATATAGATTAATTTACATGAATACAATTGTTATTATTTTGTTTAATTCCACATAGTAACGAAGGTGATAATAATTTTCAACTTGATATGAAAGTTTGAAGGTAGGAATATAGATTACAAGGGCTTAGAGAGACAAAACTGCATAGGATTAGAAAAAATAGTTACAACGTATGCAAGAATTAATATTTGATAACTGGAGAAATAATTTTAAAGGTGAATAAAAGGTGATAATTGTTTTCAACTTGATATGAATTACAAGAGGCTTAGAGACAAAAATTACACAGGGATAGAACAAATTACCGGTGTGAACAAAATGAGTATGGAAACAAATTGAAATCAAAATTTTCAACTTGAAATGTAAGTTAGGAGGTGTGAATATAGATTACAACAGGCATAGAAACAAAAATTTACACAGGATCAGAATATAATTGTAAAATGGTTATTCTAAACGGATTACAAATGTGATCAGGAGGAGCATGGAAACAAACAACTGATTTTATAACTGAAAAATAGGATGAATTGAATGAAGACAACGAGAGAAAATTACACACACAGAGAACAAAACAAAAAAAACTGAAATGGGAACATAGCGAACTAGGTCCATGGTAGTTGTAAAGGCTGGACGTGTTTCTTTTGAACACACAGCTCCGGCTTTTCAATGCATATGGCAAGAGCTTCCGCAGTACAAAGAAGTCGGGAACACACTCTGCCTTTGGTAGATCTTTGTTTACTTTGTAAATGACTCTAAATGATCAGTCGGTGAGATTCTATCACATATATGTTCGACGACTCTACTTAACTTTTTACTAGTCTCATGCTCAACCTTCCCTCTTTACCACCGGCCTTACCACTCGCTTAAGGAGGTTTAGGAGTGCATCTGTCAGGCAGGGATTGAGCTTCAGACAACGTAAGGCGTGACTGGCTAGCGTTTTACCGCTGGACCACCGACACACTGTTTCCCAAGAAGTAAATTTAAACCATAAACTCTACAATCTAATCTCTTCCGGTTTCTATAAGAAAGAAAAAAGCAAGTCTTATTCATGAATAACAATTAAATCTTTTTAATTCATCTGAATCACAGCAGGAGACAAAGTTTATTAATTCAGAGTTATCTATTATGTGGCTGATTCACTGAACAACACTCACATAAACCCGCACACACACACACACAAACAAACAAACACACATGTGTCTACACCCCAACACAGATAAATAACAAAACATATCTGATCAATGTGTGATTAATTAACCGCACAGAAATATAAATACAACATACACACTTACACGCATGTAGACATCTGATTACTTTTAAACCTAACCAAACACATCTGCAAGCACACACACACATGTGTGTGTGTATGTTTGACTGTAACATTTGGACATGGAGAATTCTGTCGACACCTAGTGATGATGTATAATGATGTTGAGGAATTTTCTAGCAGATAATCGAATGGTGAAGAAAACAACATGATATGAGTAGTAATAAATAATTCCTGTTAAAGTAAAAGAAAAGAATATTAATTTCCCTTAGCATTTATCGTATAATAATCAATGAGAGTGGCAATATAAACGATTTCATCAAGATGAAGGATATCTTTTAGTTCAAGCTGGCTTAATGGTCTACGAGCTAGCTAGCCTTGTAAGCAAAAGGTAATGGGTTCGAACCTTAATGGTGTGGTGGGGGTACTGATGAAGAGTCCCAACCTAGGACGAAACAGGTGTCCAGTACTCGACTGCTGGTTTCCCAATGATTCTCTAACCGATGTCAGCTCATGATAAAATCTTGTAGCTTTTAGTTAGTTGGTTGACCAGAATTGATCTAAAGTTACCCATTTTGTTGAATATAAGTACAAGGTACGAGGTACGAGGTGATATCAGCTGAAGATCAACTGAAAACCAGTGACTACTGGGAAGAAGAAAGAGGTGGTAAAAATAACCAATCAACGGCAAGAAGACAGGAGTATGGCGGATTGATAAGATGGCTAGAAAATCTGGATTTGTCGAAAGATTCATATTTAATTTTACATGAACTCGAACATTTACCGGTAAAAACCAACAAACTATGAGATTTTTTGTTATCTGCGCCATATATCCGTTAAATAATACATCATAACAAAATAAACTACGATACAATCAATATATTGAACATTTAGCAATTAATTATTAATCTGAAAGGTATTTTTACGCGGGGATTCGAACGTAATGGTAACAACGAAAAATTATTAGTCTGAAACAGGAGGAGGAAGACGCTAGAGTTTGATTCCGACGGCTATCCAGATTTTCATTTCATTCCCAATCATCACCCATTACATCAATAATAGTAGTCTGTTAACCAAAGCCTTCGAAACTGGTTGAAGAGGCCAGCAGCGAAGACATAACTCTAGGTGAACATAGAGACGATGGAGTTGATGAAAGTAACCAACAACAAGTACCAATCACTGTCAGCAGCAGGACTCTGAGAAAGTCACTTGCTTCATTTAACCAGGAAGCACCACCTCAGCTACAAGCAGCGGGATGGATAATGTTAAAGCCAGAATTGGAAAAGCAACGCAGATATTTATCAATCTGAAATTGGTGTGGGAATCTTCTGCACTCAGCCGACATGAAGGACGAAATTCGAATTTTCAACACCAATGTTAAGTTATTCACTTCTTTTCTATGGGTTAGAACCTGAGGTGTTCATCAAGGAAAGCATTTCCGACAGGCCAGAGCAGACTTTTATGAACGGCTGTCTTCGATGGTTCCATTTTGAGGATCAGATGACCAGCCAAAAAGAATTAGCAAAAAACCAACCAAGAGTCTATTGCTCATCAAATATGCAGAATAAAATGGCGACGGATTGGGCATACGCTAAGGAGGATGTCAAATGACATCACGCGCCAGGTTATCCCTCAAGGGGAACCAGAAGACGAGTTGAGAGTGGGTCCAAGGGTGACATGGAAGAGATCGTGTGGGGAGGAGATGAAGGTCTATGGTCAGTCGTGGGGCCAGATGGACAGGGACAAAGTGGAGATGTGTTATGGAAGCTCTGTGTTCCACTGGGAACCAAGACGACAATATATAATAATGCTGGACGGCCGTTTAGTCCCGGTTCAAGATTCTTCAGTAGTACGCAAACATGAACCCACCGTCAGGGATCTAACCCAGGAACTTCAGCCATCTCTAAATTCTAGTTTCTATCAGTTCTTTAATATAGTGTTACTAAAACAAAATACTCGAAACAATGGAGAATAGTTTTAGCTCTGTCGGATGTTAATAGCGTTTTTTAGTGTTGTGTTCTTTGAAGCGGATGGTTTTATTTATGAAGATGTCACTGACCTTTTAGACAACACGGTCGAATCCTACAGGAACGCAAATTTTCATTTCCACTACAATCATCACCCATTCCACCAATAGCAGTCTAACAACCCAAAGCTATACAAGACTGTCTTACAGCAAATTTTGTTAAGTTTCTGGTTTTTGTTGCTAATATGTCCTCCGTGTTCAATGATTCAGTTGTGACGCTTTCATTCCCCTTCCAGATAAGATATTCAAAATGAAATGATCTCTTGGAATTCTCCACTGATGGAATCACTTTCTTTTTTGATGACAATTTCTATGAAATATTTGTCTCTAAAGGTGTTCCTATCATCGCTTTCACTTATGCTGGCACTGATTATCTTGTTGATCTGACATTTGAGCTTTTTGATCGTCTGACGTACTCCATATTCATGAGCAGCCTCCATTCAGATACTCATGAAAACAAAACACAGTTCATGAAGATGTTTTTTTTGGCGAATTCATTCTCCTTTTAGCTGTACAGTCATCTTTATATACAGTTCTGTTTTCATGAAAGAGGGTGGTAATAACAAAAGTGATGAGTTATCACAAAAACAGTTCTTATTCAAGTATTGTTTCGTAGGGTTTGATCGGTTGATTGCAGGATTTCATCATACGCTGACATCTGTTAGAGGACCACTAGAGCACTGGACAGCTGTCTTGTCAGCCTAGTTTCGGACTCTTCATCAGTACGTACTAACCCAGTTTCGAACCCATGACCTTCTCGTTACAAGGCGAGTTAGCTCGTGGACCACTAATCCATTGGGACTAGATCCAATGGCCCAATAATTCTAACTTCTGCCAATTCACTACATAGCGCAACCGCTAGCCAATGTCTTCGGCGAGTATTTGTTCTGGCACCCTACCTGTATCACCCTACTGGTCACAACTTGTGGGCAACTATCGCTCTATAGGGAGTGAGGTAATCGAACTCCTTGTCAACAGTGGTCATTCCATCTCGACAAGCGCCTTCTTCAAGTAATCTACAAAGTGAAGAATAACCTGCCAAAGGCAATACGCTTTGTCTTTCTTGCTTTGCTGAAGCTTTAGCTATTCTTTTTGGAAAATTCGGAGCTATACATACAAAACAAAATCATTCAACCACTTCTGTTGTCATGGTAACAACTTTGTTGATTTCTACTGATTTGATCACCGTTTGCTTGTTTTACTAAATAAATATATCTTCACTGTTTCGCTAGAGCTCTACATAATTCCATATTTTCCTTCGTTTCCATGTCAATTCTAATCACAACTCACTCATCAAATTATTCGTATTATTACCTAACTGTAATGCCACACTTATTCAACTTCTTTGATTCATTGACTAACAGTAGCGACTACATTTGTGATAACTCATCATTTTTTTTATTGCTTTATGTTCACAAAGGAGCATAGGGTTCCAAGCTGTAGGCTTGAAGTTTCGATAACAGTGGTGTTTATTTTTACGTGATGGAGTTGCTAGTCTCATGCCTAACCTTCCTTCTTTACCAGTCTTATTACTGTCTTACCGAGGTAAAGGAGTGCGTCCTTTGACTGGGGATCGAATCCCGGACCACATGGGTGGTTAGTGAGCATTCTGTTGCTGTCCCACCGACTCACTTTTGTTACTGCCCCCTTTCATGAACATAAAATTTTATGTAATTGCGATTGTACAGCAAAAAGGGGAAATGGATTATTCGCGAAGAGCCTCTTCGGTGAACTACATGTTTTTTTTATATTTTTATTCCATGTTGATTGGTGAATTTTATCTATATTCATCTGTCTGTCAACTGTATATATGTACCTGTGCACCAGGCTTCTAGGAATTCTTTGTCAATCTTAGTGTAACCTCTTTTTAAGACGCTTACATTTTGACAGATGAATACATGTCCATATCTGCCCACACGAGCAATGCTTATAGCATACGTGAAAAAATTTCAAGAGCTCGCTTCAAATGTAGAAGTTAGTCTTGAATATATTGCCTAAAAAGACAATGAAAGCTTCACAAAATAAACTGTTAATCTCCACGAATGTAAGAACATCAAAACTTGATAATTCCATACTAGATAAGTTTCTTTCAAATATCACACAGTGATGATGGATTATTAATATCTCCATGTCGTTTCTAGTAACAATTATTGCTCATAATCACACCAGCTTAGTCACACGAAATCCAGTTCACTTCTGAGTTAAACAACGAACAGGATGAATTATCTATACTTACTTACTTTACTTCGGCTATCTCCTACGGGAGGATGAGCCGGCTTCATGAACATCTCGAATCATCGCTGCCCAGGCGCGGCGATCTGATGCAAGGTTTTGCGACACGGTTATCCAATTCTTGTTCCACAGACGGAGTTCGTAGACGGTTTGTAGCCCCAGGCACTCCATATCAGCCTTGACTGTACCAAGCCATGTTTTCAGCTGTCCACCCCTGCGACATCACCAAGATGGAAATGGCGAGGGATTTAGAACTGATTTGACCAAATCGTCATCTGGTCAGCGCAGAACATGGCCAAACCACCGAAGGCGACGTTGTTGGACCAGTACTGGAATTCGGTTGATGTTGTAGAGAGTTCATGAAGTTTCATGGGAATTAGGTACGAGTGATGTCCCCAGAATCGCTCGGCCTCTTGTTTGAGAGTGCAGCTCTAGCCTTTACACAACCCATTGTGACCTACAAGGCAGTAGGAGTGGAGTAGGGAGTCCACTATCCATTGGCAGCCGGTGACCGGAGTCCGGTTCATACGCCTTTTTGAATTATCTATGCTAGACTATAAAATGAGACGAGACCAAGATAGTGGCTTAGATACCATCATTTGTAAGAAACCGACACACACACTTAGACTTTAATTCATCCCATTCAGAATCAATAAAGTAAGATAAATTTAATTAAACGTCTGTATAATTAAGCCAGGAGCTTAACTAGTAGTGCAAGAAGATTTAAATCACGAAATCAAACAAATAAGGGGAAAACATGACCAGTGAATCAGAAGTTATTCAGAAATGTATAAAGAATCATAGAAGAAATAAAATCAATAATAAAAATGAGGAAAATAATATAGACTTCAAAGCTTCTGTAGTAGTACTACTACCTTATAAAGAAGGAACATCAGAGGCATTACGTAGAATTCTCATGCAGAATGGAATAAGGGTGGCATTTAAACCAACAGACCAACCAACAAACTCTCTCAGAGATGAACTTTGTCGTTTTAAGCACCCGCTCAAGAGATCCAATTAAGAAAAAATAATATAATTTACCAAATACCATGTAATTAATGGCGGTTATTGAGGTAAATTACATAGGTCTAACTAGTAGATCGGGGTGTGGTGAGAGCAGGCCGTGAGAAAATATGTACAAGGCTGATTCAACAGCCAATCACAGCAAACTTAACGTGGGCAAATATGATTCGCAGATAGATGGCTCCACTTTTCGATGGTTACCCGAAACAACCAATCAGAAGCCTGTGTTTGTCTGTCTAACTTCTGATAAACAACCAATCAGATGACTGCGCTTGTCTACTTGCATAAGCTATAATAATGTATGTGATTTTTTTGATGTGGTTTTGTTCTCTGAGCTGGATAGTTAGTTTGCGAAGCTTTCATCACCTTACTGGGTGACATCTTCAGCGCATACTTCAAATTGAAGTGAGCTTTTAGGTTTCTCCACGAGTTTATTAATCATTCCTCCTGGTGACCTTGGACGTGATTGGTTGTTTATGTATGTTTTCACACCTTCTAGGTTACTTGTGTTGGAACTGATTGTTTCTGTGACTTGAACTTTGGCCAATCGTGTGTGAAGTTTCTTTCTTATTGGTTGATAAATTTTGTCTATCTCGATGTGTCTATTGATTGATGATTCACTGGAATGCCAAGCTTCTAAAAATTCTCTAGCATTCTTGTTATTTCCTTTGTCTAATATTTGAACGTTGTCCCAGTTGAATTGATGTCCGTGGTTGTCTGTGTGTAGTGAAATGAGGGAGTGTACATCATGTCTTTTGACGGCTAGCTTATGATCATGGATACGAAGACGAAGGGGACGTCCACTTTGGCCAATGTAGTGTTTTTCACAGTTGTTACAGTTTATTTTGTAGATGATGTTGGTTTTGTCTTCTTTTGCTGTTGAGTCTTTTGGTTGACATTTCACTACACACAGACAACCACGGACATCAATTCAACTGGGACAACGTTCAAATATTAGACAAAGGAAATAACAAGAATGCTAGAGAATTTTTAGAAGCTTGGCATTCCAGTGAATCATCAATCAATAGACACATCGAGATAGACAAAATTTATCAACCAATAAGAAAGAAACTTCACACACGATTGGCCAAAGTTCAAGTCACAGAAACAATCAGTTCCAACACAAGTAACCTAGAAGGTGTGAAAACATACATAAACAACCAATCACGTCCAAGGTCACCAGGAGGAATGATTAATAAACTCGTGGAGAAACCTAAAAGCTCACTTCAATTTGAAGTATGCGCTGAAGATGTCACCCAGTAAGGTGATGAAAGCTTCGCAAACTAACTATCCAGCTCAGAGAACAAAACCGCATCAAAATTATCCACCTGAGCTACAAATCTTCTCTATCATATCTAATAATGTATGTGAAATATGTATAAATACGTGTTGATTTTCATAATAAAACGATCTGTTGCCTGGCCCTTGTCTTCTGTTGTTACAGGGGTATCAACTGGATTATTGGGACATACAAATTTAGCTAGACCTAGAATAATTGACCCTGCTATATTAAACAACCTAGAAAAACAGAGCTCAGCTATTGTACTGCATTCGCTTGGATGTAATCACACAATAGGGTGGGTGAGAAAGGGTGAGAGTATTAAAAAGAGTAATACAGTTAGGTGGTGAGAGAGGGGTTAATCACAGAAGCTTTGTTTATCGAATAAACACACCGCACATGTGCTATCGGAATGACACAACGCATCGCCTATACCGGAGATATGAAAAATGGCAACAAACAACAAAAGGGAAGTTGGAGAGACAGAAAGAGAGAAGAAATATATAGGACAAACTGTGAAGCTGTGTAACTAAAGTAGATATGATTATGAGTAGCAATAATTTATGCTCAAAACCTTGTCTGTCATCCAGTTGTTAATACTGCATCATCACTCTGTGATATGTGAAATAAACTTATCTGGTATGGAATTACATTCTACCACAGTGCCCAAGTTCTGTATTTACATTATTATTACTCTCTTGAATTCAATTAGAAAATAGGGCTTCAATAACACATCTCCACTTTCTTCTATTCAGCACTGTCCTCCTAGGGCTATTCCTATGATTGGCCGTAATCTCTCATCTTTTGCTTACACAACCTCCTCCATGTCACCCTCAGACGACCCAATGATCACTTTCCATTGGGGTTTCACTGGAGCTAGCCTGTTTTGAGACCGACGTCATTCAACGGTCTATTCAACATATACCTGATCCACCTCCATTTTCTCCTACATATATTTGTTGAGCAATCGGCTCTTACTTGGTTGGTTTGTTTTCAGCCAGAGTTTCTTGTCGCTAATTCCTTCTGGCTGATCATCTGACTTTCAGTATGGAGCTAAAGAAGGTAGTTGGTGATAAAAGTCTATAACTTGCTGGAAATTCCTTCCGTCACACGTAGTGCAAGTTTCTTATTTATATAGAAGTGACTAACTTTACATCTGTACTGAAAATCCGAATCTTCTTCGTTATTCTGAGACAGACTACCGAAGATTTCGAAACTGGTTTCACAGTGATGTGGGTGCATCTTGCCTTTCTTATTCTGCCTTTGACATCATCCGTCCCGCTGCCTGTAATTGAAACGATGCTTCCTAGATAAGTGAAGCAAGTGACCTCTTTCAAGTTTCTTCCATTGATGTCGATTGGTTCTGGTTGTTGTTGCTGTGGGTTATCTCCATCACCTGCATCGTCTCTATGTTCATCTGAAGACCTGTCTTCGCTGCTGGCTTTTTCAGCCAGTTTCGAAGGCTTTGGGTTGACAGGCTACTTCTATTGATAGAGTGTGTGGTGATTGACAGTGAAATGAAAATCTGAAATCGAACTAGCGTCTTCCTATCCCTGCTTGAGACTATTTATTTTTCGTTGTTACCTTTACGTCAAAATCCCCGCGTAAAAAAGCGTTCAAATTAATAATTAATTGCTAAATGTTCAATATATTGATTGTATCATGGTTTATTTTGTTATAATGTATTATTTAACGGATACATATGGCGCAGATAACAAAAAAATCGAATGATTAATCAGTTAGTAAAGCGTTTAATTAATATTTTTTTATATCTCTTAATTATACTACTATTATTATTATCATTATTATTATTATTAATAAACACGAATAAAATTTGATTAGTATATACAGTTATATACAAGGTCACTTCGAATAATGGTAAGATGTTTTGACAGAAACGATCAATTTCATCCACCCACGCAAATATTAGCAATTAGGTTAATTATAATAGAGACAAAAAGTTAGGTTAAGTAATAATATTAATATTATAAATAAGACAGTAATAGTCATTCTAACATACTCTGGATGTACTAAAAATAATGTTATGTAGGTAGGTGGCTACCTAGATGAAGGACTCAGGCGAAGGGACGTCATGACCTTTATCGACCAATCAGAAGAGCCCATATTAAAAACGGTGAAATATGGATGTGGTGTATGAATTACATTGCAAATTCCATCAGTGGGGTGATAGTTGACTACTGTAAGGATAATAGGCTTTTAGAGAGCTTGTAGATGTGGAGGAGTAGTGTCTTGACAAAGGTATGCAGCCGCTGTTGATGGATATTTGTGGATATGTCCAGGCTGTTGTTACAGAAAATCTATCTGAGAAGATATATCAACTCTTTTTTCAGGTTCATGGGTTCTGTAGAGCAGTGAATGGGTCACGAAACAGCATGACATACATTTATCTGAATGAATCTACGTACAAAAATAGATTTGAACTATCTACCACTGAAGCCTCCAATAAGGACGAATTTTACCAGCATTTGATTGGTCGTCTTATAATTTTTTCGTTAAATGTAATTCCGATTGTACCGCAGCTTATGAAAATGAATCGTCGAAAAAAAAATTTCACAAAAAGAACTCGTCTTCAGTTACTTCGACGAATACATGTACAATAATTGGTTTAACCCAAAAACCGATAATCATCATTATAACTGGATGGGATTTTTAAGTCACATCAGGGAGAAGTATCCAGTTTAATGTATTCTGTCATTATTCTCTGTATTTCTCGGTGGAACAGTGGTTAGGACTCTTGCCGATCATGCACATGGTCCAAGGTTCGATCCCCTGCCGACGCACACCTGATATCTATGGTCAGCCTGCAAAATTTCGGTTACCGATATCACATGCTGAAAATTCCATATTTGTACCAAAAATACAGTGTGGAATCAAGCTGTAATCAAAGATAAAATTTTAAAAAATAAATAAACGTCAATTTTATGTACAGACCGCTGGTTTTCCTGACTGATCGCCTTAAGGTCAGCCAGTCGTGCGTTTACATTTCATGGATCGTTATAGTTTAACTTTACCATAAAAACACAGTAACGTATTGGGGAGTGATTCACATGAAAGCTGGTCATTAACTCTGATGGCGATTTCAGTGAAATGATGGCCTAGTTAGCGTTTAAGTTTCATAGTACAGCTGGGTAGAGTGCTGAAGTAGTAAATTGGAGATCCCTTCAGTTTTCATCAACTTCATCGGTTTTCCACGAATTCTATGAAGTTGAAGCATATGAAGCATTTTATTCCAATTTAGTAGAAAGGTGCCTGTGATGGTGTCTATATTACGAGGTCTAACAATCCTCAACTTGATATCATATCAATTATTAGAAAGTCACTCCTCCGAGGTCTAAAGCATTGCTATAAAGAATATTCACTTCACAAACGCACTTTAACGATGTAAGTAATTCGATCAATCAATCAATCAATATTTGCACGAATGGTAATCACATACACGCGTGTTTATCGATTCATATTTTCACTAAAACGCATAACATTAATCATTATGTATATAACATGTTAATTTTACAGACATCATGTGAGTCACTAATCGTTATGAGTTGTAATCCATCTGATGACTCATTCATTCATTCATTGATGATTTAAATCAATACCTTCTGTGCTTTCGTATAACAAAAATTTTAATGTCAACTGGCCTTCATGTTTTATTGTTATACTCGTGATTTATGGTACATTAACTTCATGTGAATTGTGATCAAAATTTGACCTCAGACTTACAAATATTACTCTACTTATGTCAAACACTTTAAACAGATTGCGTACTTTTGCATTAGACGTTTAGCGATTATATTTGACTAAAGTTCATGTTTAATTGTTGGATGGTGACTAGCAATGGAATCCAAGATAAAGCCCATTTCGTCCTGTTTGGAATTCATCAGTCACTGGATGTACCTGCATTCCTCAGTGAGTCAGTGATGATGTTCCCACCGGGGCTCGAACACAGTGCCTATCATTTCAAACATCAAAGAGGATTATCCACTAGACCACTTGGTCCATGAGTCTAGTGGATAACGCTTTGGTGTTTGAAACTATGGGCATCGGGTTCGAGCCCCGAAGGGGAATATCATCACTGACTCACTGAGGAATGCAGGTATATCCAGTAGCTGGTGAGTCACCTCCAAATAGGACGAAATGCACATCCTGGATTCCACTGCTAGTCACCATCCACCAATTGTATACTAATTAAATGCCCAGACATCGTCGAAACATCTGCACAAGAAGCCGACATGTCAACCTGAGACCGAGCACTTCGGTCCAATCAATCAGTGGACGAAAAATCAAAAATTCAATGAAATAGTTTAGTGATTATATTTGACTAAAGTTCATGTGTGCAGATAACTGAATACGAAATATATATATATATATATATATATATATATATTCAAGAGTTGGTTTGTAGGGATTAAATTTGTTTTTACAAGTTTGACTACGGATTGATATCAGTTGGAGAACCGTTGAAAACCAGCACTCCAATACCGGACAGGTGTTTCATCCTAGTTTGGGAATCATCGGGTGTACGCACCCACCCAACTGCTGGGTTCGAACCCAGGACCTTCCAGTCAAAAGGCAAGCTGGCTCGTATACCATTCAGCTACTGGGACTGAATTTGATGGCCAACCCATGAATTCTAACCTTCTACCAATTCGTGATTTAGCGCGACTGGCACCAACCAATGTCATCGGTGGGACATCCATCCATCCTCACACTTGACTGGTTGAACCTCACTGGTATGCAATAGTGTGTGTGTGTGTAGGCGGCAACAACTATCTATTTTTTATTTTTTATTTAGGATTTGCCATGCATCAGCTAACATCACACCTTCATGTCTGTTCAAACTTTGAGAATTCACCCATCATATCTAGGGCTTCTGTAGTCAATCCTTCTTTAAACGAAACGAAACCTTCCTGTAGAACCTTAGTCCTATCAAAGGCAACCTTGTGTCCCGTTTCTATCGAGTACAGTGCAATCACTGATCTGTTTTCTAGCTTCTTCAGGTCTACAGAGGTCTTTGGAACCACCTTTAGATATTTATTTCAATTTAGGATTTTCCTGTTGATTGATTGGACCGAAGTGTTTGGTCTCAGGTTGGCATGTCGGTTTCTTGTGCAGATGTTTCAATGATGTCTGGGCATGTAATTAGAAGTAAATTGGTAGACGGTGACTAGCAGTGGAATCCGAGATACGCATTTAATCTCAAATTGAATTAAATAGTTAATATGACCCGTTGCACAAGAGGTGGCCCTCGTGGCCCAAGTGGTCTAGTGGATGACCCTCTTTAGCGTTTGAAACGATGAGCACTGGGTTCGAGCCTCGGTGGAAACACTATCACTCACTTTGGAATGCAGGCGCATCCAGATGACGAGTCTCAAATATGACGAAACACGCATACTGAATTCCACTGCTTGTCACCATCCACCAATTAACATCTTTAGATATTCCATTGTAGATACGACTTTATTTGGATGAACCGCACAGCGTTATACAGTAATATTAACTGATGACGTTTTGAGCACAAACTATTGCCGCTCCTAATCACACCAGGTCACTCATACAACTTTATACTTCATTCAAGCTAAAGCTTCGAAGTTTCTATAGCAGTGGTGATAATTTTTACAGGATGGGGTTGCTAACCTAATGCCTAACCTTCCCTCTTTATCAGTCTTACTACTGGTTTAGAGAGGTAAAGGAGTGAGTCTGTCGGCCATGGATCGAACCCCGAATGACCTGCGTGGTCGGCAGACACATTACCGCTGTGCCATCGACACACTTTATGCTCATACCTTTAGATATTGTTTATGCTCCTTTACTCTTAAATCTGCCTGTCTGGAAGTTTCTCCTTCATATATAACAACAACACAATCCCCAAAATCAATCTGGTCCACGCAATTTTGTTGGTAGTCTTCTTCTTTTCTATAATTAACCTTCATCAGAATGTCAAAATTATTGATTTTTCACCTGTTCATCTCTGGAGTTATGGAAGCCTATTCTATAAACACTTCAGTTGATATGCCGTAGTTCCTCCTGTCTGATATACGTGAACATGATGGGATGATGTGTCCAAGTGTTGGTTTGCATGGATTTGACTTGTTACAGGATCTCATCAGGAGCTGACATCAGTTAGAGAACCATTGGAAACCAACACTGGAGTAGTGATATAAGTATAAAACTTGAGCACTGTGGCAGAGAAGAGTATAACTCCATTGTAGATACGATTTCATTTTGATAAATCACACATTGTTATACAGTAATATTAACTGATGACCACGTTTCGAGCACAAATTATTGACACTCATAATCATATCAATTTATTCACACAAGATTTTTCTTTCATTTATATACACGTGTGGAATCGATTAGATATTGGAATAAAATTCAGTATGAGATAATGTACATTCAGAAATAATAATATGAGTGCTGTTGATCAATTACAATTAGATGGGAAATAAGACGAGTGCTTTCACAGTCATAATAAGCTACTTGTTAGAATGTTGTGATGTACGTGAATTGAAATAGAATTTTGAGATTATTTATTATCCTCCTCTGATTTGACTGACTGGTGGTAATAATATCTTCCATATTTCTGGTATTTGCATTGAGTCATTTCTTTTGCCCGTGTTGGGTGTCGACTCAATGAACCAGGTAGGATTCAGTAATCAATCTCTCTCTCTCCACCTACATAGATTACTTTTTAGAATCTTAACTCTCTCCCACCATGCTATTGTGTGGTTGTGTGTTAATGCATGTAAGGCAATCGCTTCTGAGCTTTTTCTAAATTACTTATCTTCTCGGGGTCAACCATTCTCACCTTCGCTAAATTCTTATGTTTCGAAATCTGACTACACGCAACCTACTGGTTTGACCTATGTAGCTGACTTAACTCACAGTCATTGCAGGGTATTTTGTAAATTATATTATTTTGTTTAACTGGGTCCTCCGGGTACTCGACTGTCGTATACTAATAATTGTGTATATCGAATGATAGTTTAAACTAGGGTTACATAATATGAAGAGTATAAAAGTAAAGGCGTTCAGAGAAGAGCTACTCACCTTGTTTGGACACTGATAACTAGTGTAATGCATCTAGTCCTTTATTTGTTTGGTGCAAACTGAATTCTATGGTTGAAGGCTGTCGGCAGGAAGTCTTGGATCTAATATTATCTAATGCCATCAAATCAATATGCACAGTAATAGCGAGCTACCTAGTGACATGGTGGCCACATTGCAAACCTGATTGGCTGATAGAATTCAGTCTGCACCAAAGAAAGGACTAGACACATCACTAAACGACAAAGTTAAAATTCACGAATCTCTAGGCACCAGTCGAAGGTTGACTGCATAGCATGAAAGTTCTGGATTCGCTCCATGGTAGGATCGTGTATGCACACTGCTGAAGAGCCTCAAATTAGGACAAGACAGATGAAATCTTCACCAAAATCCTGATATTAAGTTATGACTGAAGAGCTTCATCAAATCACCTGCTGGAACAGGTGAACGTCAATGACACCGGATAGGTCTATATTAGCTGAAAGAATATTGAAGTCATTGTGGTATGCACGGGTGTTTGCATATCACTATGTACAGCACGACATATTCATCGAAGTTTTAGTGGTAAAATGCTCACCAATCCCATAAAGAGTCCAGATTGTATTCTCAGTTGACACACCATTATACCTCGTCAAGTTTGCTAGCCTTTATTGAGCCCGAAATAGAGTGAAGGTTGGAAGTGAGGTTATTCCAAATTAATTTGATTATTAAATGTATCACACAGCGAAACAGTGTTAATTTTTGGATGACAAGGTTTCGAACAAAATTTATTATTGTTCATGATCATATCAGTTAGAATCATGCGACTTCGAAATTTGAGTTTTACAGTTTTCTTTGTCCTCTCCTATTTGTCGTCGTTGGGGTAGTAGAATTTTCCAGATATCTGGGTGGACAGGGGTTGAATCATTCCTATTACATGTATTTGCAGTTAAATTGATAAACAAAGCTTCTGTTATCAATCTCTCCCTATACCTTGTGACATTAGATTTTAAAACTGTCATCCTATCCCATTACCATTCAATTGTATGGTTGCGTGTAACTGCATGCAGTGAGTGATATACCTGAACTATTCTCCAGATTTCTTATTTTATTCGGGTCAACCAATCTAGATTTTGCTAGGTTTTTATGTTCAGCTAATCTGACTGCCCCTGTTCTACTAGTTTGACCTATGTATTTGACCTGACACACAATCATTCCAGCAAGGTATTAGATAAACTAAATTGTTTTGTTTTAAAGGCTCCACAGGAATGATCCATTAAGCGACAAAGCTTGTTTCTAATTGAGTTTGTGGGCAGTTTGAATGCCTGTCGCTTTTATTCCTACCTGCCTTGTTAAGAATTCTGCGTAAGGTGGTTTCCGAGGTTCCTTCCTTGTATGGAATTACTACTGATGATTTAGATTCCTTATTGTTGGTGTTGTCTTATGCATATTTGACATGCATGTCGTCATTAATATTACCACAATTATTATTATTATTATCACTAGTATTATTATCATTATTTATTTTATTTTTACATTTCCCTACGTACTTTCTGACTAATTTATCAGGGTAAATATTAAGTTTCAAAGCTTCTCTTATATGCCCCACTTCTTGTCTTAGTTTTTCTGCTCTATTACTTAAACATTTCACCAAACCTATTTTCACAGAGATCGATGAGTCCTCCCCACGTATGTGTGTCCACACCTTCATTCGAAATGGCAAATACAGTGGGATTTGACGTCCTTTTTCGGATGTTCAGAGTGCTTAGATGGAAATATTTGCTTCACATTCTGAATTATTACTATGATATTACCTGCATAAATAGTCTTTTTAACAGCAGTGTTCAGATTTTGTCTAGTTGTCAAGCTGGTATTATCACCCATATAAGGTAGCTTGATGAATACCTCTTTATTAACAGCGAGTTGGAGAATAGGTGGAACAGATATCGTATATGCCCATTTCTTATTCAATTCCTCTCAGAGTTGCAGCCTTCTCAAATTTCTTCTTCAGTGGCTTTCCCAATTACACCCACTATCGTTACTTCTCTGAAGATGCTATTTTATATACTGTTTATATCCACTTATAAGTAGTATGGAGCGAAAATTGAATAAAATGTGATCCGTTTCAAGGGGGAACAGCCACTTAGGTATACCATACACCCCCAATTCATTTGGTCACTACAAGAGAGAATCATAAAAACGCTGAGTAAGACGACATCCGAGTTTTTAGTATGAGAAATGTATGTCGCTACTATAGGTGACAGTCATACGAAATATCGTTTTAGTAAAAAACCTAATTCCCACAGAAAACATGGGAGAACAGAGTATGAAAATACACGCTGAAGAAGTAGTAGTCTAGCTGCGTTTTGATGAAAAATCACCGTAACCTAAGAATATTTTTCACGCACTTCTGAAAATCAACAGTTCAAAATCATAAATCAGGAATTTCGATCGAAATGTAATATGTATGTGAAAGTTTGAATGTAGTTTGGAAATTTCTGCTTTCAGAGAGAACAAAAAACAAAACGTGAATTTTAGATAAAAATGAGGAGTCAGTCACTGTTACTATTTATTATTATTATGTTAATATATCCTTTAAATCCTAGAGGAACATAGGGCTTCAGCTGCGCGTCTCCATTGCCTTCGGTTCTCTGCTAGAGTTTTCACCTGGCTCCAAGTCTGCCCATATGCTTTCATCTCCTCTTCACATGACCTCCTCCAAGTCACCCTTGCACTGACGCCCAACTCGCCGCTTCCCTTTCGTGTTCCTCTTGAGGGCTTGTCTAGTGATGTCACTTGATGGTTTCCTACTTGCAACTAATGTTGCTTATTGATCGATTCAAACTTTAATGACGTATGTAAAATGCGACATTCACGATTCATCGTAGTGTTTTACACAGTTTTAACCAGCATTTTATCTCTCAATTCTACGTTGTCTTATATAAATAAATGAAGCATTCAAAAGGTCAAGTCAACACCAGTTTTCTTAAATCTATTGCTACCTGGTTTTTTTATAGTTTTGTAAAATAAACTTTAGCCAGCATTTACGTACGACCCACAGATTTAAAGGTGAGTAGAGTGAGCATAACCTACATGAATACATACCTCGTAAACTACATACCACGTAACGAACAAGCATATATAGACTGAATGAGCTCTGTGAGTGTGTACTGAGAAGAACAGAGGACATTGTTGTACTCGAAGTACTCTATGCAATTTGTTGACTAAATATTTGACTTAAATCTAGATCAGAGGTTAATATAAGAATAGAACTTATGTACTGTGATAGAGTATAATTTCATTGTGGGTAAAATCTATTATGATAAAGTCTTACACATTGTTATACAGTAATATAGCAGATATTAGAAATACCCCTACTTATGAATTATCAAAACACTTAGCTCTAATGTTATGCTCCATTAGAAATCGTTCAAACTCTAGACTAACTAACTAATTCATATGAGATGAAAAATAAACTAAATCACATTCAACTAGAAAATGATGAAGTAATGGTTAGTTTTGATATAACTAGTCTTTATACTAATATACCAATCAATATGGCGGCCTTAGAAACAGTTAAAAAAGAACTAACTGCAGATCCTGAACCCACTCATAGGACGAAGCCGCCCATTGAAGAAATTATTTTAGGGATTCAGTTATGCTGCCTCACATCTACTATCTTTAAATTCCAAGGTAAAATATATAGACATACAGAAGGTGTGTAGCAATGAGATGGATCACCAATATGCCTTATCGTAGCATATATCTTTATGGACAGCTGAGAAAATACTGCTCTTAATACATTTAATCTTACTCCAAAAATATGGTGGAGATATGTGGATGACACTTTCACTCATAGTGTTAAAAATACAACATATCTCTAGCTTCTTGACACACATAAACTCACTAGTGTAGGGAATAAAATTCACATTTGAATCGGAAAATAAACAAAGAGAATTAGCTAGCTATGTTAGATTGTAAAATAAAACGAATAGAAGAAGGTAAACTGCACATTAGCGTTTATAAAAAGCCAACTAATTCCAATGGATATTTAGACTTTAATTCATCCCATCCGTTCGGTGTCTGTTAAGGTAGGCTTAGTGAAATGTCTAACAAACCGAGCAGTAGCACTAAGTAGCACAAAAAAGACTTAAATGATGAAATAAAACAGATAGAAGAAGAGGCGTGGATGTTAAATAACTAACTATCCTATAAAATTCATTTGGAAGATTAGAAAAGGTCAAAAGCAAAATAAAAATAATTGTGAAACTAGTAATAATAACATAAATAAGAGAGAATATAAGTCATCTACAGTTATACCATATAAAGAGGGGACATCTGAGGTCCTACGTAGGATTCTAAATAAGACAGGAATTAGGGTGGGATTCAAACCTACAAACTCACTGAGATACAAGTTCTGTAGGTTAAAAGACTCTGTAGGTTGACCCAATTAAACAAAATAATATAATCTACAAAATACATTGCAATCACTGTGAACGAGGTCAACTACATAGGTCAAACTAATAAGTCGGGAGTAATCAGACTGTCAGAATATAAGAATTTGGCTAAGATAAGAATGGTTGACCCAGAAAAAATAAGTAATTTTGAAAAAAGCTCAGCAATCGCACTGTATGCATTAACACACAACCACGTAATAGGGCGAGTGGGACAGAGTCAAACTTCTAGGAAGTAATATTGGTAGATGGGGAGCGAGAGAGATTCATTATTGAATCCTGGTTCATCGAATCTACACTGAACACGTGCAATAGGAAGGAGTCATCACTCCTACCGGAATTTCGGAAAATACTACTAACAACCAAATCAAGCGATGAAAAATAATGGAATTATATAAACGAAGTTAGAAAATTGTCTGAGTAATGCCTTGATATTATTATGAGCAGTAATAAATTGTGCTCAAAAAGTGATTGGTGATCAGTAAATATTACTGTATAACACTCTGTGAGACTTTATCAAAATAAATTTTACTCACAATGGAATTAGATAAGGGGTTGTGTCACTGTTTTTATCGGTGTGTTGCTAACCTGCAGGAATACAGTTCCTCTTTATTGTGCCTACGTGCATTCAGGGGGTTAGTCATATACTGTCTTGTGTTGTCTTAATATGGTTCATTAAGAGTGATCTTCCTGGTTATTCCCAACCATTCAGTTAAGAAGAACTCAAATCAAGTATTCTTCAACGACTTCACATAGTGAATGTCACTGACTGCTTAATGTATAAACTGTTATGGGATTTTGAAAAATTTCACCTTAATGTACACAGGTGTTAAATGGAACACTACTATTATTATTATTGACACTGAAGAATCTTAGGTAATCAGGTGTCCACAAGGAACTCAGGCAGCTAAGAACCCAATACCTAGCAAATACGCTGAAGTAAATGGAGATGAACTGGACATACAATGAGAAGACAGGTGAATCAAACCACACCGTACATCGTTGAGTGGAAGCTGATTATGCAGTGACAGGTTGGACTTCTGAGGGTGATATGGAGGATATCACACGAAGACGAATTGAAAGCTTACGAGCAGTAGTGAAGCTAAGTGTAATTAGCTGCCGATGTGATGCTGAATTTCACAGATCCTGTCAGACAGGCTTACCTTAAGTGTATCGACTTTTGCGTATCCATCTACAGAAAATAAATATAGGTTTCAAGTGTTGGTTTGTAGGGATTTGATTGGTTTCAGGATTTCATACCAATGAGATGCTCACTGGCGACTGGCCCTATTCAGGTAGGTAGTTACCTGGGTTCCAGTGGGAAGTCGTGACCAGTAGGGTGCAGCTGGTCGGGTGTGAGGACAAATACTCGCCGAAGACATTGGCTAGCGGTCGCGCTATGTCGTGAATTGGTAGAAGTTAGAATTCAAGGACCATTAGATCGGGTCCCAGTGGCTTAATGGTATACGAGCTCGCCTTGTAACCGGAAGGTCCTGGGTTCGAACCCTGATGGGTGGGTGGGTACTGCTGAAGAGTCCCAAACTAGCCTGACGAAACAGCTGTCCAGTACTCCCAGATGGTTTTCCAATGGTTCTCTAACTAATGTCAGCTCATGATGAAATCCTGAAATATAAGTTTATTGTCAGGATCCTGACAGATGCTTCAAAGTTGATTGTAATCTTTTACTGTTCTTCGTCACGAATAGCATTTCCAACAGGTACAGACTTTTATGAACAACTCCCTTTGATGTCTCCTTTCTGAAGATCAGATGGTCAGCCAGAAAGAATTAACGACAAGAAAATATGGGAACTAACCAATTACGAGCCTACTGCTCAACAAATATCCCGAGGAAAATGGGGATGTATCAGATAAACGCCGCTGATGAGACCATCGAATGACATCGCACCCAATGCATGCTAGTCCTCAAGTGGAACTCGAATGGGGAACGAAGAATTGGGCATGTGTCCGAGGGTGACATGGAGGAGGTCGTGTGAGGGGGAGATGAGAGATTATTGGCAAACGTGAGGCGAGCTAAAGCGGACCTCAGTGAACAAGACGTAGTGGAGATGTGCTGTCGAAGCCCGATGTTCCACTCTGAACCAGGGGAACAATAATAATTTAGTAATACCTCAACCATAACGCATGATTGCTTAATATAGTTGGCAATAAGTCTCCTGGTCTTTGAGTAAATACAGCACGCCTAGTGATTATCAGTTAATGATTCTTTAAAGTAAAATTTCCGAAAACAATCAACGCCTTCTCTCTCTCTCTCAGCTTATGTATGTTAAACGTTACCAGTTCATTCATGAGTTACCTCCAGCCAACCTCTAATACCTTTCTCCTTTTCTATTACCTTATTTCCTTACCATAGTCAACTGTATCTCTTTTCCATTTTTTCACCCGTTTCATGGGAACAGGACCACCGATACGCTATGAAACTGAATTCTATTTTACTTCCGTCTGTTTAAGGGATTGTCTTTCTTCCTATAGTTTTTTGTGCGTAATCAAGGGTTATTCGCTATCGTATAGAGCTACAAAAGTCACAAGGACTTTACACTTCTACATCAAAACCTGTAGTACTCAGTATCCTAATACGTTCTTTGTTTTTTTTGCTATCCACAGTCAAAATTTATGCGAATGATACCTGCTAACCCTTAATATTTCCTAATCTTCATCATCTCCTTTCTCTTTTTCTCTCTCATTTTTCCAAGGTCTTCTAATCCTTCTGTGTTGCATTCTCTTTCCTATTGGATGGTCGGACAATAGTGAAATTCTTCAAATCTGTGGCCAACGAAGCTCAAGATTTGATTTAGGTAAGTGGCTTTTTTCTACTATAATAAAAAAGAAATAAAGGAATCCAACCAGAGATAGTCATTTGGACAGTGAGAGTGCCCATTCGTCTACGAACCTGTCTGCCTGTCTGTCTACCCGCCTCAGGTTCGATCAGGAACTGGTATCCACTAGAGAACCACTGAATACCAAGAAGTACTAGACACCCGTTTACTCCTAATTTAAGACTCTTCAGCAGTACCTACGCAAGAGGCAACTAAAGATCTAAGCCAGGATCATTAGGTTACAAGGTAAGCCTGTTGGACATTCAGCTACTGGAATTGTATCCAAAGGTTGATGAATTCTAACCCCTGACAATTCACGATATATATATAGAGCAGCCGTCAGCCGATATCATCAGTGAGTATCAGTCCTCAGACCCAACTTGATGCATTCTGCTGGCCGTGGTTTCTCATTAAAAGTTCAATTAACTTCATCCTGTATCTAGTCACTATTTAACACCACCTGTCTATCCATCTGCCTGTCAGTTATAAGTAGACTTTTTAAACGCCATTCAATGAAATTGATCGAATACAAAATATCTGTGTTACGTAATGCTACAGCCTATGAAGTGAGGATAATGTCTAGATTCAAATTCATTGTTCACAAAAACTCACCAACAAGAAAACCAGTCTCCCACTGATGTGATATAAGTAACCTCCATTAAATGTCATTGGTCAGCACCTGGGCATCTACTCACCTGCCTCCCCTTGTTACCATCTTGCTGACTGTAGGAGACAGACACTAGGTGGAAGCGTTAGTATTTCCTATTTAGAAATATCAATAAATCACAGTTTCACTGGGCTTAAGGTTTTGTATAGTCCAGAAAACGTCTTTGTTTGCATTCCTCTTGAAGAGAATTATAAACCTGATAAAATCGAACTTACAAAAATCAATATGATTTAACAAAGAAGTTTAAAACTCAAGTGACGGTCTGCAGGGATTTGATTTGATTGGTTACAGGATTTCATCATGAGCCGATATCGGTTAGAACACCATTGGAAAACCTGGGAATCCTCGACAGCTGTTTTGTAAGGCTAGTTTGGACACTTCATTAGTATGCACCCACCACCAGGGTTCAAACCCAGGGCATTCCGGTTAGAAGGGGAAGTCTTAGAAGGTCCTGGGTTCGAACCCTGGCTGTAGGTGTGTGCTTTTGAAGGGTCCTAAACCAGGAAGAAATAACTGCCGAGAACTTACAGGTTTTCTAGCTCATGAAGAAATCCTGTAATCTAAGAAGTTTAAAAATAGCACTACATGTAATTTATCTAAAGCACCGTTAAAAGATTTCAGTGTAAAATTCATCACGATTTGAAATTAGTTAGTGAGTCATTGAAAATCACAGAGAACTGGGAAGCTGTTTTATCCTTTTCTGTGGAACTCTTCGGTGGTATTCAATAACAACAGAACCAGCAACTGAACCTTGAACTTTAAGGTTACAGTGATGATTTGGTGTTGATTCGTGAGGAGATCTGCACTGAAAATAATCAAAATCTCTACAGATCCAAAACTTTGGAAATCTCTGAATTTTTACTAATCCGCTTGCTAAGAAATTGACGTCCTAAAGCTCTACTAAGAACTTGTGGTTAATGGGATCTAGCGTGATGGTTGGGTTTGATGCGAATTCCCACCAGCGGTACTGGTTGACGCTATCTCCATACGACGAATTAGCTGACAGAGGCTGGAGTCCTTTGACTATCAGGCCACGTCCGAGTAACTGAACAATCGACAGATACACTTCGTGACTTCAAGGTTCAGCGTTTGATCATTGATAGAGTCACTGGCACGAAACAACTTCCCAGCGCACTTTACTTCCAAACAATTCTCTAGAGGATATCGGTATGGAACGCAGTCTACACCAAAATTACTCAAAATGGCTACAAATTCATAATAATGTATGTATGCATTATAATAAAGGTTTTCTTGCATTTCCCAATGAATGAAAAACACAACGATTCTGTTGTTCTGTTTACTGACGTTTCGCCATTTAATGCTGCTGCTAATAGCTGCTTTATCAAAGTAGTAGTATTGAACCAGAATTTAAAAAATCCACTCAGCATATATATAACAGCTTAATCATCGTTCCTCAGCATGGGGTCATTTTCGCATTGTCAAGTTGGACAGTTGGTAAAGATAACAAAACCAAGTGTGTGTAGATTGTTCGATTTGAAAAAGCAAAACAACTACCCAAGAAACTTCATCAACAAAATCAACACTGACATTAAGTATGGTCGAAAACGTGTTCCGAAGGACATGGACCTCAACAGTCGTCATTCCATATAGAGCGGAGATGTCAGACGATATCATCAGAAGAGTAGTCAATAAGCTCGACATCAGAGTTTCGTTCAAAACATCAGGCACTCACACTACAAAACAACCTTGTCCACATAAAAGACCGGATCCCTAAAGATTCTCTGTCTAATTGTGTCTGTAAAATAAAATGCTTGGAATGTGATGCAATCTACATCGGACAAACATCTCAAGAAATCAAAATCAGAAGAAATGAACACCGTAGAGCATCTGTTCAACCACCGAGAAATCCAGTTAAACTAGAAGAACTTGAAAAATCATCAGCTACAGGTGTCTACCACACAATTGATTTTGACAATATTGAAATAATCCAGAAAATCTTCAGAAATCACAAAGAACTTCTAACATCATCAGAAGCACTTCATATCAAATGGAATCCAAATTGTCTCGAGAATATGAATAATGGAGTGAAATAGAATTTGACCTGTTTACAACACCCCTTTTCCTATCCATGAAGTGACAAAATCAACACAGATGTGGGATAAGCAATTTCATTATGTAAACAAACGCTGTTTTTATAATTTTACACACTTATAAAATCGAACAATCTATAACTGGTTACAGGATTTCATTATGAGCTGACACTGGTTAGAGAACCATTGGAAAACCTGGGAGTACTGGATAGCTGTATCGTCCTAGTTTGGGACTCTTCAGCTGTACGCAGTGCGCAACCACTAGCCTATGTGTTCGAGGAGTATTTGTCCCACACCTGACCTACTGCACCCTACTGGTCACGACTTCTCACTATGTCGCGCGCTATGTTGTGAAATGGCAGAAGTTAGAATTCATGGGCCACTGGACTGGATCCCAGTGGCTTAATGGTCTACGAGTTCGCTTTGTAACCAGAAGGTCCTGGATTCCAACCGTGGTAGTGGGATGGGTGCGTACTGATGAAGAGTCCCGAACTAGGACGAAACAGCTGGTTGTCAAGTACTCTGAGGTTTCCCAGTGGTTCTCTAACCAATGTCAGCTCATGATGAAATCCTGTAACCAATCAAATCCTTGCACACCAACACTTGAATCTACACCTCGTTTTGTTATCTTAACCAATTGGCCAATTTGACAACGCGAAAATAACCCCATGCTGACGAGCGATGATTAAGTTGTTATAAATATGCTAAGATTTTGTGAATTCTGGTTTAATACTACTACTTTGATAAAGCAGCTATTAGCAGCAGCATTAAATGGCGAAACGTCAGTAAACAGAACAACAGAATCGTTTTGTTTTTCATTCATTGGGAAATGCTAGAAAACCTTTATTATAATGAATATCCTATACCCAATGCCCAAATTTTTTTTCAAACTGTTAAAAGTGAACTTGGTTCGGTCATATATAATGCAGATATGTGCACATATATTTGTATCAAGTTTCATCAGGCATTGATATAAGTCAAAGAACCATTGAAAACCAGCACTCCACTACTGGACAGCCAGCTGTTTCGTCAGCTTACTTTCGAAGTCATCAGAAGCACGCACCTCCACCTACTTCCAGGTTTCGAACCTAGGACATGCAGGTTACAAGACAAGCAATCTTGTTGAAGATTCAGCCAGTGACATCCGACTCCTCAATGGCCATAAGCCCACAAACTCTAACTTCCACCAATTCGTGACTTCTTTCGGGGGAACTGGCAGCAGCCAGCGTGTCATTACTGGAGAGCATGTCTGCCCCCACTCTCGAGTGGATAGACTCCGCTGGTTGCGACTTCTCACCAGAACTCCAGTCAATTTCATCTGTCTGTAGCCAGTCCCTAACGAGTATCAGATTAGTTTTTAATTAAATCAAGTCCCTAAAAATGAACTCATGAATATATATATATATATAATACGTCTACAAAATTCCAGTTATTGACTTTTTGTTGACCCAATTTTTCCTGGTAGGAAAACCCTTTTTTAAATGAAATTTCCTTATATTTTTCTACCGATAAATTCATTTGTGTTTGCATTAATTCTGTTAGCAGCTTTGCGTGTGCCTGTATCTGTGCAATCTACCTTTCTATCTATCTATCTATATATCTATTAATAAATTTTTAATCAGTCATTTAAATCTGTCTAAAAGTTTTTCAAGGAAACAGTCAGTCATCTTGACTACTTATTTTCTGATAAAAGTAGTGTTTTCCCCTTCTAAAATGAAATCGAATGAAATTTAGGCGTATCTTTATCAAACTGTATACATCCGATAAATTTTAAACAGTCTACTCATAATAGTCATGCGTATTGTTATTTGCAGTAAAGGGGAAAGACTTTGTATCTCTATTTGTCTATGGATTACTAAGCATTTGCGAATTATTTCGTGTGTACTTAGCCAATTTTCTAAAATATTTCTCTAAAGCTGACTATATCACTTGATAACTTATTGATAAGCTATGCAAGTTTTGATGACAACTCTAACAGTAAGTGAGACCAAAGATCCGCTTTCCTTTTTAAATTTAGAGGTAGAGTATGCACATATATATATTAATTGCTCATGGTACTACCACTTTCCATTCAACCTACCGCGATCAACGACATGACAACTTCTACATAACAGAATAAAAGGGTGTTGTCTAATTCAATTCTAATGTTCCCATTGATTTGATGGACAGAAGTGTTCGAGCCTCTGATGATACGTCGGCTACATGTTCGGATGTTTCTAAGATATCTGGAGATTTAACCTGAAGGAATCTGGTGGATGTTGGCTAACAATGGAAACCAGGATAATGGGCATTTCGTCCTATTTGGGACTCATCAATGGATCTACTTGCATCTCTCCAGTGAGTGATGGTCTTCTCAGGAGCACTTCTGTCCAATCAATCAACAGGAAAGTTCAAATCCAACTAAATGATAACTGATACCCTCGCACAAGAGGTTGAGAGGGGGACACCATCACTGACTCACTGGAGAATGCAGGTACATGCAGAGATGAGTCCCGAATAGGACAAAATGAACATCTTGGATTCCACTGCTAGTCACTACCCACTACATCATACTTTGAAAAGATGATTGCGTAAGAAAGACTATAGCTAGATAACGCAGCTGATGTACAATTAATAAGTTATGTAATAATGTGATAACTTCAAGTCAAGTAAGGGAAGAGACTAAATGAACATGATATGCAATCAAATAGTAGGAAGAGACATGAAATTACATCACAAGAACAAACAACGACTGACAATTTCTTCTTTTCAATGAATACATAAATCTCGTTCCAAATGTGTGATAGCAGTTACATCAGTAAAATTGAGAATCTCAGAATGGACATGAGTTTCTTCAAGGTGCCTTTCTGATTGGTGAGTGCCAACCAGGACGAAACCTTGGTCAAGGTTTCCTGCTGACGTTCTCCAACCATCTAATGACAAGAATTGGTTTGTACTGTTTACTGATTATGTCCAAAGTTCTCAGACTGTCTCATTCGTGACTGTGCGTTGGTGGTGCTGAGGTAGAATGATTGCCAACCATGTACGTGGTCCGACATTCGACCCCTGACCGAAACACTTCAAAACCTCGCTTAGCTGGCAGCAAGAATGGTAAGGGGAAAGGTTGGGCATGAGGCTATCAACCCAATCTCGTAAAAGTAAGCACCACTGCTACCGAAACTTCAAAGCTGTAGCATGAAGCCCTATGTTTTACTGGAATGTAGAGAAATATAAATTGTACCCGCCGGGATTCGAAGCCAGGACAATTCTTTTACACCTGAAGTCTTAGTGAGAAGTCACAACAAGCGGGGACAGCCAAGTTAGGTTATAGGTTAGTAGTTACTCGCCTGTAACATTGCCTGGCGGATGCGCTATATATATACCACGGAATATTAGGAGCTGGAATTCACAGGTTGGTCATTCGATCCAGTCCTAGTGGCCTAATGTTCTACGAGGTTGTCTTGTAACCGGGGATTCATGGATTCGAACCTTGGTGGAGGATGTGCATTGCCTATTAGTCCTTGAAACTTAATTGAATTGATGTAATCCTTATTTTCCCTGTTCTTTTTATATTTCCCTTTTAAAAATCCACTATAGGTCATTGTCAACTTGGTTGGGCGTATGTTATCACAATTATGAGTGGTTTATTGTCCGTTTTTTGTGCTGTCCTACCAAATTTATGCTTTCCAAAAATATTACATGAGCTGAAACAACGTAAATCCCACTGTGTCAAAGAGAAACAAGAACAGGCAAATGAATTGATACCGCATATGTTATCACATGAGTATAATACAGCAGTAACAGGCAGTGGTGCAGCAACAGTTGCCGCTAGCGCTGGACCAGCTGCAGCATCCATTGAAACTGCTTCAACAAGTGTGCATATGTCTGATCCACGTATTCATCGTATTGGCTTTGAATCACCATGGATGAGAAATTGGAGTTGCATGAATACACCTGGACCAATACATGGACAAGGACAAGGACCAGTTGTACTACTGCATCCTGATTATAATCTACATCCTGGAACCATTCCAGTATATACAGAAAGTCAGTTGGGATGTAGTCAAGGTAGTTTAGATGATGGTTCTTCAACAGGCACAGAAAAGAAATCCGCCTTTCCGGTGCCATCGAATTCTTTTGCAAATAAATTATCAAACACAGAGAATACTAAAAATAATTAATGATAAGTAAATATAATATGCATTTATATCTTCACAAGGATACTCCTACACCTTATGCCTTCAAATTTCTATTGTAATTACTGAAATGCATGAAATGCTAATTAACACTCTCCACCTAGTTCTACAAATTTTTATGTATATCATATCATATGCAGTATCATTCATTCATTAAATTGGAGGGAAACTGAACATATAAATCCGTCATATCTGATGAATACAATACTTCTTCATTCTAGCCAGAGTAAATGCTGACTATTCACATATTGCTACTTATACATTTGTAAGTAGCTCAAAACGCTTGAATACATTTTTCAGATAAGTGCATGACAATACACAATACACAGTTTGGGATCAAGCAAGCATTCTGCATTATGTGTCATCCCGATAGTGCTTTGAAGAATCCTCTGATTAATGCATATCTTCGTGTATTACCCAAGCTTCAGATGTTAGGAATTCTGATTTTCTCAGTATACGACAATAATAAATGATGAATCGAAATTGAAGCACACCCATGAAGTTAAACATGCCTAATTAAGCCTAGCTTTATTCTGTGTTGAACGCTGTCTTTCTTTTGAAGAAAAACCAAGCGATATGCATGTGTTCTCTATCCTGTTGTATAAACATAGTTTTCAACAGAATAATACAAGCAATGCCTTATGAATAAATCATATTATTTCTCTGTCATAAGATTTCTCTGTTTTTTTATCAGCATACTAAGATAAATAAACATGTTCTTATTCAAATGACTGGCGTTTTCTGTTATCTGTGAAATGGGTGATTTAAGTAAGAAGCACTCATTGTCCTTCTAAACAACATATTCAGTGTTCACCTTAAGTGAGTATAACTGATCTTGAACCAACCAATCATATCGCTCGGCGTTACAAATAGACACTTTTCATAATCTTCGTTGCAAGTTTCACGCTAACCTCAATCATAACACTATCTTAATACTAGCCTAACCTTAAATCTGCAACGAAAATCATGAAAGGCATCTATTTGTAATGTTGAGCGATCTGAGTGGTTGATTCAGGGCCATTTGACTGCTATGTTTAGTCTATACTGGTTTCCAAGTGAGCTTCCGGAATTCGCCATGAATGAAAGAACCATTTTGCTTGACGAAACGTTTACTGTAGGTCGTTTGTCTCTTGAAATTTTCTCATTTTATTATTCTCACAGTTGTGTTGGCATTGATCCTCTAGTTGACTTGATATTTGATCTCCTCATTGTGTGATTTATCCAGCGTTGATTGATGAATTCTGTCGGCATACTCACATCTCTAGTAATTGGAAATGGAACTGAATACCAGACTTCTAGGTATATTCTGGCGTTCATCGCGAGCTTCCTCTGTTTAAGATGTTTGCTTTATATCAGTCAAACTGATATTTGTATTTGCCTGTGTCCTTTGACATGAGGGTGTGCATGTCTTATCAGTATACGAATAAATGCTTATAATAATTTAGACGCTTATCGTATTTATTTATTTTTTTGATTACAGCTTGATACCACACCGTACTTTTTGGTATAAGTATGATATTTTCAGCATGTGACGTCGATAGCCTAAATTCTGCAGGCCGACCACAGAAATCAGGTGTGCGTCGGCAGGGGATCGAACCTCAGACCATGTGCATGGTCGACGAGAGTCCGAAGTAATTTTAGGGTGGTGACAATTTCAGGTGTTGGTTTGTAGAGATGCCATTGTTTATGAGAGTTGAGTGTGCAACATATGGTTTGTTTATTAGAACTAACCTCCATTTGGCGGGAAAAAATAATGACAGCAGTTGCCTGATCTGACGGTGGTCGGTAGAAGACTGGAAACATACAATCAGAAGTATTAATGTACTTTGTATTAACGTTTATTCATAGACTGTGTGCATTGTAACTGTGATGTTCTGCTTCATTTTTGCCGAAGAAATAAACAATTCTCATATCTCCAATCCATTTTCTGATATTCTGGCGTCGGTTATCGCACATACTCTTCTGAGGCATGAATTAGTCTTCTAGAATCAGTGCTAGGTGGTTCAGGAACTTTTGCGATCTAAACATTTGACAAGAAGCTTTATTGATTTCAATACTAACTGACATTAGTTAGAAAACTGTTGAAAACTAGGGGGTACTGTGCACCACTTTCGTCCTAATTTGAGGCTTGTCAGTGGAAAACTCTTTATATCTTCTTCAATGAATTGTCTACATTGAATGACACTTGTACTGTGCTTCGAATTACTTATTTATTACAATGCTTATAAGTGGTAGTTAGTGTCAAATCCTCTGAAAAATTTACCATAGTTTAACATGTAATTAGTAAACCTATTTCAGAAGAAATTAGTGACAAAGAATTACAATAACCAATGTTTATTTACAGTACAGAATTTTTAACTTGGTTTTATCTACTCCTTATACTTAATCTTCGGATGGAGCAACAATTTAAAGTATGTACTATTCGAACGTATCTGTCCCTTCAAAATGGAGGTCTGTGACAGCAGTCTACTGAGTGACACACGTTTGAATCTCAAAGGGAAAATCAACATCGCAGATACGCCCCGATGACGAATACTAGTTAGTACGAAATTCAGATCTTATGATTCCTGCTAAACTGCTTTTTACCATCCAACTATTTCAATCTGTCATTAATCTATTTGTTATACAAAACTAATTTTTCTAAAATATTACATTTATCTTTACATTGCAGTGCTGTTTTTACTTCCCTTCCCTCACCAATTTGTGACCTTCAAACCTTATTGGTTGTTGACTGTTCTTACTTATCAGAATCATTAGTATCCCTCAAGGCCACGCAATTGCTGCTAATCCTTTTCGCTGTTGATTGGAGATAGCATAAGCTTTCTACGTCAACGGTCTGTGTTCTTGGCTTCTTGTGTCGTGGGTTCGATGGTATCGAATCGTGTTGTTGTTGTTATTAGTAGTAGTGATTAAAACAGTACGCTAGCAAATCGATGGCGAAGTTAAACAATAGCATCCCAGAAGTGTGAACGCTACAATGACCTTGAACGCATGCTAGTCGCTGACTAGTGGCACCTGTTATTATTATAGCTGATATATCAACAGTATTGACCAACTAAGGAGCATATTTCGCCCAGATCACGTTTTTAAATGCTCTTTGAACAATGTATTAATAGCTCACCAGGGTTAAGATAAGTATTGGGGTTAGGATTATGATCAGGGTTGTAATTAGGTTAGGATTAAGGTCGGGTTTAGTGTTAAGTTCATGCTTAGGGTCAGGATTAAAGTTAGGGTTACGATTAGGAGTTGATCTAGCGTTGATATCATTTATTTTAATTTGTTTATTTATCCACATTTCCCTGGTAGGTAGTTGTCGATCCTCTTTTTGGAAACCATAGTAATTCAACTGAAGGCTTTTGGGGAAGACTGCACAACAGGATAAGAGAGACAAACAATTCACGAAAACAGATCATCTTCTGTCACCTCGGTGAATACATGTACAGGAACTAGTCTAACTAAGCAAGTGATACTCCTCATTATAACTGAGGCGTACTTTCAAGTCATGTCAGAAAAATATAACCTGTTTAATGTGTTTTCATGCATTTTCGTGTAAGTATACGTCATTTTTCATGCAGAAATTCCTCAGTTTTATGATTCATCTTCTCAGGGTCACTCATACGTTCGCATCCTTTGAGACGGTATTGTTGAACTTTGCCAAATCGACTAGGTAGGAAATCGGTTAGCGCAAACTACTAAATTTATTAACGGTTATATCAGCATTGCAGAGCCTTTAGTTCATACTACCTCACGGGTCACTAAGGCCATTTTTTTTCCTTCACGTTCCCCAGTGGAACATAGGGCTTCGAGCTAGTAGCCTGAAGTTTCTGTAGCAGAGTTTATTTTACAGGATGGGGTTGATAGCCTCATGCCCAACCCTTCCTCTTTACCAGCATTATTTCTGGCTTAGAGAGGTAAAGGATTGCGTCGGCCGGGGATCGAACCCCGGACCATGTGCATGGTCGGCGAGCGTCCTAACCGCTATACCACCGACGCACTAAGGCCATTAACCACCTTAAATTCTAACTAAGTTTATTTACAATGGTAACTTGCTAAGCTGATAGCGTAACCATTTCTTATTAGATTTTCATTCTTCTTTAAACTTCAATCTTAAACTATTGTGACAGAAGATAATACTGAATTTGGATTCGTTCCACTGGCCTGCCAACAGGAGACAATATACAACTGATCAACCTACTATTATTCTCGCAACAGGAAGCAGAGAGAAGACTGACTGAAAGGGCAAAGACTTATTGCTTCATCATCGGAAAAAGTATAGAATGGTGGTCAAACCTCTGCACCAACTTCATTGACTTTGAAAATGCCTTCAACAGCGTTGACGGCGAAGTAATTTGGGAACTACTTTAACACTATGGAGTACAGTACCTCAAATCTTTATCATCTTCATTCAGCCATTCATTCACGACAGAAAACTCAACGAAGACGCTGAAGTGAAGACAGGAGTAAGATAAGACTGACCGCCTATTATCACCGATGTTATTCCTAATTGTGATGGACTGCACCATCGGTCAAACTGTGCACAGGAAGTGAGAAGAAAGGAATACTATGGAATGATAGGAAGACTGTACAGGACGTGGGATTCGCAGATGATTTATATCTAGTGTCACACAGAATCGAAGACTTAGAGGTGAAAACCAACTAACTAACTGGTAGAAGAAGCATCCATCGAAGACAAAACTTCAAGTGAACATAGAGAGGACGGTGGTGATGAAACAACGTCCATCGTATCACGAAAATAGCGGAGAGGAAGATTTGGAGTCCAAGGGAGCGAGTGGACCTGTAGTGCACCAAAACACGGAAGACACGAAAAGAAGACAAAAAGAAAGGCGATACAAAGGACAGATGTAGCACAACACTGAAGATCTGTGGGAGTGACAATTTTAATATACGGTGGGCATATTTTCCACAATTTTCTTTCCCTCCCCTCTTTTCTACAGTGTTTTCTCTGATTATTATCAGTATTACTTTTATCATTATTATCTTCAAGAGGTTGTTTGTAAGGATTTGATTTGTTTCTGAATTTAAACACAAACTGATATCAATCAAAGAAGCATTAAAACATACCAGGAAGTACTGGAGAGCTGTTTCATCAGCCTAGCCTGCAACTCCTAGACAGGACATACTCACAGTCAGGTTTAGAAACCAGGACCTGCCGGTGGTTACAAGGCGAGATCATAAGTCATTCAGCTAGTGGGTTCCAGTTCAATGGCTGGTCTGCGAATTCCAACTTCTGTCAATTGATGATTTTTAGCATGACCACCAGAAAGTATCCTATGTGGCGAGTATTCATCCTCATATCCGTCCAACCTAGTGAATCTCATTGGTCAATGAATTTTCGCTAGAACTGCAGGCAGTTTTATCCTGTAGCTAGTTACTAAAGAGTATCAGATCAATGTTCAGGGAAGACTTTGCACATCAGAAATCATAAATGAGTATTAAGGTTGACGAGTAGTGTTCAAACTATCTTATGAGTTTAAATAAATCAAATATGTTAAAATCGTGTTTTTTAGTCCCTTATAGTCTAAATATTTTAAATTAATTCATTTGTTTTAACAAAGTTTTCTTGCATTTCAATATTATCAGATCTATTTGTTTACACTTGTATTAATCCTACCCCAACAACTCAATTTAATGTGTTAATATGTACTTTGATGAATATTATTCACTTAATGATGAAGTTAGCAGATTAACATCTAAGAGAACTTAAAGATCGTGTATTTGTTCCAACTGATACTTTTTGGTTACAGGATTTCATCATGAGCTGACATCGGTTAGACAACCACTGGAAAACCTGAGAGTATTAGACAACTGTTTCGTCCTAGTTTGTTGAATCTTCACTCCACCACCAGGGTTCAAACCCAGGATCATCTAGTTATGAGTCCACGGATCTCGTAGACCATAAAGCCACTAGGACCAGCCTGGCCTAATGGTTAGCCCATGAATTCTAATTCACGTACGACATAGAGCGGCGTGTCACATCACTGGTGAGTATATGTCCTCATATCCAATTTTCTCTAACCTACTGGTCACGACCTCCCACTAGAATCCAATGTTCCCCTCTAACCAATGTCAGCTAATTAAAATGAAATCCTGTAACTAATCCATCAAATCCCTACAAACCGATATTTGATACTTATTTGTTGTCACAATGTTTATGTGTTTGTATTGGTATTTAGCCTTAAAAGGAGATATTTGTGTGAGTGACGAGGTTTGTAGAGTATTCAGTTGACAAATCCCAGTGAATTTTATGCGGATTTATTTAATACTGCTTATTCTAAATTTACCACGGGTAATAAATGTTTTCCAGGTTTAATTAGCTTTCAAACTTTCAAACTGGATACTAATTAGTAACTAGGTGTAATGTGTCTGATCTTTTGTTTAGTGCAAACTGAATTCTATCAGTCACGTTGGCAATGTGACCACCATACCACTAGATAGATGCCTCACCATCGTGGTGCAACTCAGAATTGGTGATATTAGATGGTTGGAGGCAATTGGACACAGGAAGTCCTGCCTGACCTATGTTTCATGTCTGTTAGCACTCGCCAGTCAATTGGCAAAGCGTATCAGCAGCCTTCAAGGAACTCATGTCCCTTCTGATTTGTACCTGTTGAGGCAAATGAAGATAAAGTATGCTAGAGGAATGAATTTTGTTTCAGACCCAGACAACGCCAAGTTTATACGACATACTGGTGATTACCAGTTCACTTTAGAATTCTGTACTAAGAGTAGGTATTTTGTAATAAAATGCACCGAGTAGTCTGTACTATGTATAAATATAATCTACTGTTATTCTAATCAGAATATCTACAGCTTGGAATAATGAAATCTTCTTATCGTTCTAATGATTTTATTATCATTTTCATCAAGCCGTCTTTGCTTCACGAAATTGACGTTATAAATCGATTGGTACCAGTGTGGTGAGAGCAGGCTGCTAGCCGATTGGTTGGCACTAATCTACGTTAAGGTCTAGGTCACTAATATGGGCCGTGAACAAGGCTGAGTCAACAACCAATCACAGCGAAGTTAACGTGGCAAAATATGATTCGCAGATAGAGAACTCTGTTTGTCAAGGAATCCCGAAACAACCAATCAGAAGCCTGCGTTTGTCTACCTAAACAACCAATCAGATGACTGCGCTTGTCTATAATAATGTTGTCTGAAATATGTATAAATACGTGTTGATTTTCATAATAAAACGACCTGTTGCCTGGCCCTTGTCTTCTGTTGTTACACCAGGACTTACACTTTGACTATCTGTCTGTCTGTCTGTCCGTCTGCCTATCTACTTGCTCTTATCCATCTTTACAGTTAAACTACTGTCATAAATACTCGTCTCAAGCACATGGAACAGTCAACACATTACACTAGTTATTGGAATAAAGCATCGATCGACGTGTACTTTAATGAATACCAAAGAGCACTTAACGTCTAGACTACTTTGGCAAGATCAACCCCTACAGCATTCAACCTTCATAGTGTTGTAATAAACAAATTATTTGAAAAATCCCTCCTCGACAATCTATTTAGAATATTTATACTTATATTTAGACGTTTCAACTAATGTAGATGCAGAACTTGGACACTGTGGCAGAATGTAATTCCATATAAGATAAGTTTATTTTAAACATCACACAGTGATGCAGTCTTAACAACTGCATGATGTTTCCAGCACAAGTTATGACGCTTAATCATATCAATTTAGTCACACGTTTTCGCGATTTATCTTATACATATTTTTCTCTCTATTCTGTCTCTCCAACTTCCCTTGGTTGTCTGTTACCACTTTTCATATATCCAGGTATAGGCATCGCGTCATTCCGACTGCATGTGTGCGGTGTTGAATCGATAAACAAAGCTTCACTGATTAACCTCTCTGTCTCTCCGTCTAACTATATCACCTTTTAATACTCTCAACCTGTCACATCCTACTTATTGTGTGATTACATACAAGTGAATGCAGTGCAATGGTTGAGCATTTTTCTAGGTTACTTAACTTAGTAGGGCCAATCATTCTATAATTATTATTATTATTATTGTTTCCTTGGATTTCTAGTGGAACATAGGGCTTCAACTGCACCTCTCCACTTGCCACTTCTGTCTTCCTTCTGCTGTACTTTTCACCTGCATCCATGTTAGTCCATACTGTTTCGACTCCTCTTCACACAACCTCCTCCATGTCAACCTTGGACATCCTACTCGCCTCTTCCCTTTCGGCCTGGTTCCACTCGAGCAATGGCCTGACGCGCGCGCGATGTCACCCAGTGGCGGCCTCCTCAACGAGTGTCCAATCCATCTCCATTCACTTTCTCCTGCATATTTGTTGGCTGGCGATTGGTTCTTGTTTTTTCTGTTCCCATAGTTTGGTTGGTTGTTGGTGATTCTTTCCGGCCATCTGATTTTCAGTATAAATAAAGGTCTGCAATAGGCTGTTGGAAATATTCTTTGTGACCCACCCGCCAAGTTTCTGATCCGTATAGAACAGCTGACTGACTTGACGTGGTTTGTATTGAAAATCCTACCGAAGTTTGTTGTTGATGCTGAGTGGAGTGACGAAGATTTCCAGATTGGTTTCAGATTGATGAATGTGTTTCTCGCCTTCCCGATTCTCACTCGATTTGACTTCCTTGTTCATTCCGATTGCCCGTAGCTGAGACAATGCTCAATGCTAGATAAGTGAATGAAGTAATCTCTTTCAAATCCTTCCCGTTGATGGTGATTGGGTAATTTAATTCGCCCCAATCTACTACTTTGACCTATGCAATTTACCTCACTAATGGTCATTACATATTATTTGATAAATAATATTATTTTTCTTAATTGGATCTCCCAGGCGGGTGCTTAAGCCGATAAAGTTAGTCTCAGAGAGAGTTAGTTGGTTGGTTGGTTGGTTCATTTAAATACCACTATAATTCCAGCCTCACTGACAATCCTAAGTATTAAAATGTAATATAGTTAGGTGTAGAGAGAGACAGAGAGGTTAATCAGTGAAGCTTTGTTTACCGATTCAACATCGCACACGTGCAATCAGAATGATGCAACGCCTATACTGAAGATATGGAAAGTGGCACCCAGACTGTCCTGATTTGGCGGAATTTAGAATTCATTGTCTGGCTAGTGGATCATATCCCAGTGGCTTAATGGTCTAGAAGTTCCCTAGCCTTGTAACCAGAAGGTCCTGGGTTAGAACCCTGGCAGTGGGGTGGGTGCGTACTAATGAGGAGTCCTGGACTAGGACGAAACAACTGGTTGTCCAGTACTCCTAGGTTTTCCAACGGTTCTCTAACCGATATCAGCTTATGATAAATTCCTTCAACTAATCAAGCAAATCCCTACAAAACCAATACCTGAAAACTAGTATTGCTTCCGAATGTACTTTATCTAACTTTCTGTTTCACGCTGGTCTATTGAACTTTTATCGATTTATCCATCTGTATAAACAGGTAAATTTGACATCTGCATATCACATGTTGATTTTTAACCTTTATCATTTGCCTTTGTCTTGCCTAATTGAATCATTAATTTTAATACTAATCTTTATGGATGTGTGTGTACACTGACAATGTTTTGTTTAACGACACGAGTTTGTTTGAGTGAAATGAAGGTGATTCTGACCGCGGGAACTGATTGTATGCAGGAAGCATTCGTGTCTGATTCTTGTGAATAGAGGTTTTATGGTGTCCACCTTCTGGGGAATATTCTCTTCCCCCTCCTCCTGCTCCTCCTCGGTTCTAAGGCACCTTTTACAGTTGAACTTTGGTCAACTGATTTTATCTTACAGCGCTTGTTTTGTAATCAGAAACCTATAATGGCTGCCTGTATAGCAGCTGTTTGACATCAGTGTTGACATAAATCTGAGTTTTGATGTTATTCTTATTGTTGTGTTTTAACAGAACCGTTGATATATTGAAGAATGATCGTCTTTTCCCTGCGTTTGGAACATTTCGTGATAGCGCGTATCTCAACGAAGTTCTGTCTGACATAAACTAGAACTCAGAGATCGGTTTCTTGAGTTCAGATCATATAACCCAATAAATTTGATCGTTATACATAGTAAGCAAGTTAGTACCAACATAAAGGCGGGTGCGTACTGCTGAAGAGTCCCAAAGTAGGACGAAACAGTTGTCCAGCACTCCCAGGTTTTCCAGTGGTTCTCTAACTGATGTCAGCTCATGATTAAATCCTCCATGCAATCAAACAAAATCCCTACAAAACCAATACTTGAAAATTAATCTGATGCTCACTAGTGACTGGCCCTATTCAGGCAGTTAACCTGAGGTTCTAGTGGGAAGCCGTGACCAGTAGGGTACAGCAGGTTGAAGATGAGGCAGTAACTCATCGAAGAAGACATTGCGAAATGGTCGCGCTATGTCGTGAATTGGCAGAAGTTAGAATTTAAGGACCATTGGATTGGGTCCCAGTGGCTCAATGGTCTACGAGCTCGCCTTGTAACCAGAAGGTCCTGGGCTCGAATCCCGTTGGGTGCGTATTGCTGAAGAGTCCCAAACTAGAACGAAACCGCTGTCCAGTACTTCCAGGTTTTCCAGTGGTTCTCTAACTAATGTCAGCTCATGATTAAATCCTCCATGCAATAAAGGGAATAACCGACTATTTCACACACACATACACAAGCATCAACTGTCCGACAAATGTGACTGACAACTAGCCTGACTGTCTAGTTCCCAGAATATATCGAAGTTCATCTATCAAGCGTGTACTATACACATACATACACACACAGACCATTGAATCCTATAGTGGTATCAGTGTTGACCTAAACATGCATTTCAATCCAATCATTCATCAGGAAAATCTAAATCCAACTAAATGATAACCAATACCTATTGCACAAGAGGTGACTGTCATTGTCCAAGCGGTCTAGTAGTTAACGCTTTTCCGTTTGAAACTCTTCAACACTGGGTTTGAGCCTCAGGGGTGGGGGGACACCATCACTGACTCACTAGAGGTAAAATACAGGTGCACCAAGTAGCTGATGAGTCAGTCCCAAATAGGACGAAATGCGCGTTATCCTGGATTCCATCTACACTGCTATCCACAATCCTCTAATTTACTTTAACACTAAAACAAGTTTCATTCTCACAGACAACATGAATTCTTCGCCATGACTCGTCTTCCTAACTAGTACTGCGGTAGTGAGAGCTGTCGACAAGTCGAAATTGTAGGCAACAGTTTATGTCAATGTTTACGAAAAAAATACAATAATAAAGCTTAACCTTGAGAAAGTCACCAACCAATCACAGCCTGACTTTCTAAGAAACGGCCACAAAGATATGACAAAACAACCTTGAGCAAAAAAACGACCAATCAGAAGACGTTGCTTCTCTGCTAACAATAATGCTAGTAATAATGTACATAAAAAATCAATAAATATCGCTTAATTTTCTCAATAAACGATCTGTTTCCTAGCCCTTGTCTTTTGTCGTTACAGTACCAATTAAGACGAAACTTAACGTATGCTCAACACTGCGCCCCCCCCCTCCTCAGGGAGAAAGAAACACCCAGATTCACACATACATACCCATTCACTTATATCCTTAATCCCCTTGAAAAAATATCAGTAAAGAAAGAATGCCAAACAATTACTAACAAGAAGACATCATTTTTCAGGGGATAAAAAAGAAAAAAAACGAAATTATTTCTAAAAAATACTAAACCAATTGTTGTAGTCGCAGTAATAGTAGTAATAATATTCATAAAACCTTTTTGTTATGTCATACAAGTTAATCAGTTCACCATCACCATAACTATTATTCTCAATGATTATTGCATCAATATTATATCCAAAATGAGAGCAATAGGTAGGAATGAATGCTGTTCATTATATGTATAGTGTATATAGGTATATATATGTATATACTTCTGTATGTGGTTGTATGTTGTTATGTTTATGCCTGGATGTGTACATGTATGTAGTGTGTGTGCATGTGTGTGTCTGTGTGGGTACGTCCGCGATTTGTACAAAATCTTAGATAAAGAAGATGAAGACAAGCCTCGTTGTAGATCGCCGATAGCTGAAGGAAGTTGAGAAGGTAAGTGACACACAGAGATGCATAGATAGTCACCTTTTACCCCCCTCAGTATTCTAACTAACTGACTGAGCTATAAGTGAAATAGCGCATAAATTTCTTCATGCTTACATATACTACTTATATATATATGTATATATTGTATAGATAAAATGAGCTAGTACCTTTTTGTTATTATTTGAAAGACAAATTTGTAATAACTATGTGGTGGGTTATTTTATTAATTATTTGGGGGAAAATCCAAAGTCTTTTTTTGATTAATCGCCATCATAGTGTTTGCGTGTGTGTGTGTGGATGTGTGTGCGTGGTTGGGTAGGTGAGTGAGTGGGTGTGTGTATGTGTGTATGAGTGTGCCTATACCCTAATCATTAGTTAAAAGAAGATATATAAACCAATAAATACACATAAATAGACAAAATGCAATTGGAAATATCAATCGACTGTAGGCATCTATTGAAGATTCATATGGAGGAGCGGATTTCATTGAATTCAATCGCCTAGTAATATCGATTTTTAACTGTTGAGTACTACTCGTATTAGTAGTAGTAGTATGATCATGCTGGTGATGACTGGTATTGTTTAAACAAAAACATTCATTCAGTGATCGTCTTAAATGCCATAATCTCTCTTTGCTTTGAATATCTTGATGATTATGATTGTGATTTACGGAAGTGAATGATTCTTGTTTAGTTTTATTACCATTATTATTATTATTACTGCTATCTAAAAATGTGGTTTTCAATTCTTTTCCTGGTGTATACTCACATTTCAACGATGGAAGTTGTGATTTCACCTTCAGTGCTGATTTCTTCGGCTGTTTATCCAGTGATAATACTTCTTTATACAGTGGTTCAATCAGTACACGACAGGAATCTGTAGTCTTCACTGATTGATGAGAATGTCCACGTTTAACAGGTTTACGCTTTTTCAGTGTATTTGCTGGTGTAGACAAATCGATTTCTTGGTGTTGGTGCTGTTGGTGTGGTTGTTGTTGTTTCTGTTTTTCATATTTCACTGATTTGTTTGGTTCATGTTTACCTGACCTGGTGGATATTTTAACCTATTTAATAAAAAAGCGAAATGAAATTAGTAAATAAAATCAATCATCGGTCACGTTAAGCGTGTGATCTGCTTGATACCATAAATAATATTTGCATAAAATTACATACTACTGATTGATTGAAATGAGTAGTAGCTGCATACTACTCAGACCAACCAAATGTTTGTTTGCCAGCCAAATCGAGGTGTGGAATTCACATCACACAGCGCTGCATTCATAGACAGTACCATTGAGCTATTTTGACCCATAATTTACCTCGCATAGGACTGTGGTTTAAACGGTCTCATATGTTTACCCCTCAGTGTTAATGACGAATAGATTCTATCAGTCAAGCCTGTAGTATTGTCATAAAAGAACAGGACACACTTCATCAGGGTAAATTTTTAATTACTCTTAGATAGTTAGTGTGGACTACAATGCCGAATCTTTGTATTCTCCTAGCCTAAATATGCAGGCTGAACTGGTGTTCTGAAACTCGACAATAATTACAGCTAATTCTATACCCGACAGGAACATTTATACCGGTAGAAATATATGAAAGAGACCGCGAAATTCTGTTCCACTGTATACCATTCTCACGATATTCTTTAAGCCATACGTTAAAGTTCCACTAATAATATCGCTCCACGAAAGTGTAATTTTAGGAACACAAGCGATCTTGGATATGTCAACATGCTCAATCCCTTGCCTTATCTTTTTTAATAAAACTATTCAGCTACTCTAAATTCTTATAAGTAGTTAAAAACGATTTTAAAAATTATGACAACGTACTCACAATGTTTTGTCCTTAATTCAGTGTGAATAGGTTATTTTTAAAAAAGTAAAATACAGAAAGAAAGCAAATAATAAGGCAAGCATCTCTACCAGTTTGAAGAGAAGATGAACACTTGAACTATTACCTGTGTTGGTTTCCTTCTTGTAGGAGCTTCAGGACACTTGAGTCGAGCACAAGCTGGACATGTACAACATACTGGTTTATAAGAATCACAGACTGTACAGCGTACTTTACTTGATTTGATATGTTTTGATCGACTTGTTCTAGTTGATCGTTTCGATTTCACTGAAACCTCTGGATCAGATTCAGTCCCTCTGTTCACCTTCAAATTTGATCTTTTCACAACACTATCTGTTGATGTTTGTGGTTGATGGGAACGGGATCTTTGACTGTTAACTTTTAAAACAGGCTTATGATAGGTATTCTTTGTATAACAGCAACAACATCTAACCTCTCCAGTATAAGAAGTTAACAAGGCTTGAACTAAATCTGTGACTTCTGGTTCCCATTCATGGCCTTCAATTTTAGGCGCCATCATATAGGCATAGGCGAATTCAGCTAAAGCGGCGACGACAAACAGCAGGCATACGGTTAACCAGACATCAATTGCTTTGAGATAAGTTACTTTGGGCAGCTGTGAACTGACACTGCTACTCTATAAATAAGAAATAGAGGCTATTCATCATCAGTTTGAAAAGAGGGTTAGTTAAAAAAAAAAGCATATCAAATATACCGTTTAAAAGATTTAATGATATAGGGGGCAAACACAGGCATTTTACCCCATCATATATACGGGGCAGGATGTAAATACCACTAAAGAATCTTAAATTAGAATGAAAGAGCATGTGAATGCTTGTTTGTACTGGTAACAAATGTGTTTCCATTGTAAATAAAGACAGTAGTTTACAACTACGACACTACTTCCATGCATTTGGCTTGTGTAGATTTAATTGACGTCAAAATAAGCTTGATCACATTAACAAAAGTATCAATCAGGTGTTTCATCGCGTACTAGGACTCCTCAACACAACCTTTGATTACGAGTTGAGCTCACTGACCATGCAGCTGTCGTATGGAAGTTCAGGGGCAGATGAAATCTAACTTCTGATGAAGAGTCTGATAGTAGAAAGGGACAGCTGCCAGAGGTCCTGGGCTTTCGGTGGTTCACGAACTGGTATCAGCACGTTAGGAAATCCATCTAGAGAATTACTATTCACTAAGTACAAAATATTTATCAGTTCACCTCTATGATCCCACCAAGTGAGCACCAGAAATAGTCATCTACTAGACATCATTTCAAATCACACATTGGTTGTAAATTGGTGAAAAGGATCAGAAAACAGCCAGGAGACAATTTTTAAACTCTCCGTCACTTTAGTAACTTTCATAGCTTACGCTCCAGGTGGAACATAAGGCTTTAAATTTAAAATATTCTTCTGGTCTTTTCTGAGCTTACGACAGAATAAACACTATGTTTAGGAGGGTGTCGGCTGGAGAATCAAATCTAAACCTTCCACGTGGCTAGCAGGCATTCTATTATTGTATCACCAAATTGTCACAGACCATACTGAACGATAATCAGTTGTGAAACAGCAATTCTATAGATGATGCAATTACTGGGAGATAAGCATAGGGAACACTAACACAAGACATGTATTCATCCAATATTCTGTGAGCAAAGAGGTAAAACAATAACAATAATATCAAAATTTACCAATAAATTTGCTCAACACATCTCAGGGTGGGTGTGAAGACAAAGAATCATCAGCGAAGACATTCGCTAGTGGTGACGCTATATTGTGAAATGGCAGAAGATGAAATTCACCGACAATTGGGTAAGGTCCTAGTGGTTCAATGGTCTACGAGCTCGCCTTGTAAACTGAACGTCCTGGATTCGAACCCTGGCAGTGGAACAGGTGCGTACTAGTGAAGAGTCTTAAACTAGGACGAAACAGCTGGATGTCCAGTAATTTCAAGTTTTCCAATGGTCCTCTAACCGACGTCAGCTCATGATGAAATCCTTTAACCAATCAAATCCATGCAAACTAGTTTCCAGACCGTAGGTGTTACGAACTTCCTGGAATAATTTGAGCTCCGAGTCAGATTGATTCATTAAAAAATTATTTAAATTAATCCCAGCGTCTTAAGAAAATCTTGTTTTGATTTTCTTAACACGCTAGGATTAATTTAAATAATTTATAATCGCTAATAGTACTTCACAGAATTATTACGGTTCATGTTTTCAGAAAAAGGAAAATACTTGTACCTCAGGTGGATGATTTTGATGTGTTAAGTTTCAAGTCATCATAATGCTCGATAATAATGCAAACTGACAACCAGTAGATTCACACTGAAGTCTGAGATGAAGATGTTGTCTAGAAACAGAATGAAAGCCTAGCAACTGAACCTACACAGCTCAAAGAACACCATCTTTATATGGATGGCACACTTTTGATGATAAAAATTGGGGATGAAACAAAGAATGTCGTGAATTGGCAGAAGTTAGAATTCAAGGACCATTGGATCGGGTCCCAGTGGCTTAACGGTATACGAGCTGGCTCGCCTTGTAACCGGAAGGTCCTGGGTTCGAATCCCGGTGGGTGCGTACTGATGAAGAGTCCCAAACTAGCCTGACGAAACAGCTGTCCAGTACTCCCAGCTGGTTTTCCAATGGTTCTCTAACTGATGTCAGCTCATGATGGTTTGTCGGTGGCACAATGGTTAGGGCTCTCGCCGACCATGCACATGGTCCGTGGTTCGAACCCACGTCGACGCACACCTGATATCTATGGTCGGCATAAGAATTTTGGGCTACCGATACCCACGCAAAATTCCACACTTGTACCAAAAATACAGTGTGGAATCAAGCTGTAATCAAAAATAAAAAATAAAAAAATAAAATTAAAAAAAATGATGAAATCCTGAAACAAAGAATATCCTGGATAAATTTAACAATGTTCATCCTGCAATAAATTTTACCATCGAGAAAGAAAAAGACTCTAGTATTTGATTCCTAGAATTCCTAATGACTAGGAAGGATGACGGTACAATAACAGGAAGAATTGTATATAGAAAACCTACATCAATTGACTGTATGTATACTCATATTTTTAGCTTCATGCCTTTAAAAGACAAACGCAATCTGATAAAGTGTTTGACCCACAGAGCAAGTTCACTTTGCTATGATGCATACCTTAATGAAGAGCTTAATATTTATTTAACAGTTATTGAATGAGAAAGGTTATCCAGAGAAACTGTGGTGATTGACAATTTCTATCTCTGTATTGTTTAAAATACTTACTGTTGACTGTTGATATGTTTCTTATATGAATTGCATAATAATTCCGCTAAATACAAATTCCTGAATTCTGCCCTCTCTGTGTTTTGTTTGGATTCGTGTAATTCGGTCATCTTGAAATACTAATATTCCAAGTACAATAAATTACTACAGAAACTCATCAACAAGAATATTAATCAAAAGTCAAGGTATGCTAAAATACCAAAAGGTTCGAAAAAGGAAGACCTTGTTCTTACGACTTCACTTCATTGGTGATAACACCAATGAAATAATAACACAACGCTTAGTTAAGGAATGCGATAAAAAGTGAACTCAATCCTATGAAGATACGCTGCCTCTTCCAAACCACCCGTATTTTATGAATGGCAGTTAGACATAAACTTACTAATCTTGCCTTTACCATGTATATCTATCAATATGACTGCCCTTGTGCACTAGTTACATAGGCCGTACAATTATGCATGTTTATCACCGGATTTCTGAAGACCATTCTACGGGGTCCAGTAAGGGACAAACATAGTTCTATACCGTCTCATCTCATGGATACAGAACATAAGATTGATGTTAACAAGGCTTTAAAAAAAATCACCTACCATTATACCGACTAGTCCTCAAGAGTTCGTCGGTTACATATTGCCAAGGTTAGCAGCTGGAATCCACATTGAGAAGACTAACCTATGCATGCATCAGAAAAAATGTCTGTTCAGACGCTTTCCTTACCCTCCTAGCCACCAAGGTTTGAATGATCCTTAATTTTTTTGTAGAAATTTCCTTCATTTTATTTGATATTCTCTTCACTATTACATTTTTATGCTTATTATAAAAAGTATAGAGCCGAATGAGCTGTATTGAAAAGCATTCTGGGAAGCTAGGACAACAGACTTAATTGAAAGACTGGGGGAAATCAGCATTTCTGTACACATATAATAAGAAGCAGTGTTGTACAGTTTTGAAGTGAATAGTTTTGCCACTAAAACGTTCAGGTCATGCATCAACCTCTTGTAGAAATGTGTTGTGTACAAATTACTCAATTCATCCGATTATTTAGACAGACATTTGGGAATAAAAGGTTAAACTGGTCACCTGTTATTCTCATGTTTAATCACGGATTGATATCAGTTAGAGAACAGTTGAACACCATCACTCCAGCTGTGTCGGCAGCTTGCTTTCGAACTCATTAGAAGCATGCACTCACCCTACTACAAGGTCTCCAACTTTCCGGTTACAAGACAAGCAAACGCGTTGACCATTCAGCCACTGGGATCCAATTCCTCAATGGCCACCAGTCCATGAACTCTAACTTCTACCAATTCGTGATTTAAGCTCGGCTGACACCAACTAATATGTCATCACTTGTTAACATTTGTCTTCACTTTCGACCAGGTGAACCCCAATGGTCATAACTTCACATCAGAACTTCAGGGAGGCAACTTCGTCATTAATAACATTATATTTGATATATTTTAATTTATATTTTTGATTACAGCTTGATTCCACACTGTATTTTTGGTACATGAATGGAATTTTCAACGTGTGATATCGATAGCCCGAATTTTGCAGGCCAACCATAGATATCAGGTGTGTGTCGGCAGGGGATCGAACATCGGACCATGTGGATGGTCGGCGACAGAGTCCTAACCACTGTGTGCCACCGACGCAAAATATATTATCCACCAACCGTTAAGGCAATTACAAAGGCAGAAATATGGATATAAAACGTTTACTTAAAAGCAAATATTAGAATTTTACAAGACACAGTGGTTAACCAGTCAAGAAAGAATGAAACTAATCGACTGCCGAAGAGAGATGAAATAAAAATGTTATAAAGAAGATAGATCCGTTTATACTTTTACAACACGTACGCACTCACTATCACAGGTATTATTAAAATTCGATTTTACAACAGCATTTATGAAATTGAGTAGTAGAATCGAACGATAATCATTCACACAAATACAGTTGATCAAAGGACTATATACCAACTGGTTATTTGAATAATTTAATTTTTTTTTTAATACATTCTCAAGTGTCTTTTGAAATCTATAGGGGTTGTAAAGACACTTATAGTGACCATCATATAGGTTAATATATGGCTGTTTCCCAGGAGATAATGGTCTTCCCATTGAGACATCCATCTGATAAGCTTGAAGTAGGCACGTCCTGAATTCGACTGATAGTCACCATAAAAATAAAAATCCTCCAGTGTTATTCATCCAGGTGATATCGAGACTTTAAGTTCAAGTAGGCCAAAACACTAAAACCAGACTGACTTATTACGCTTATTTCATTCCTTTATGTTCCCAGTAGAACATATGGCTTCAAGCTTGAGCTCAATCTTCCCTCTTCACCGGTATTATTATCGGTTTAGGGAGGTTTGACAGTGAATCAGCCGGGAATCAAAACCCGGACCATTAGTTTGAGGAAATATATCAACGGGAAATCATTTTAAAAAAAATATGAATAAAACAAGACTTACTTCTGTCAACAGACCGAGCAGTGTAAGTAATCCCAGTGTTACTCTAGCTGGTACAGCTTTGATATCAATCCAAAATCCTAACCATGATACCATAACAATAAGTACTTCTGGAATATATGTAGTAACTATGTAAGAACTGAGCAATCGTCTCAATGGTATAACCATTAGTAAACAGCTATACGTTCCAGTTTTTGTAGTACCATTTTTTGTACAATCCTACAGTTTGAAAAAGCGAAAGAACAGATGAAATAGTTAGGTTGAAAATACCAACTAACGATAATAATAATAATAATAACAGTAAGTTTGTTTCAAACAATATGGTCGATACAGTTAACAGATACTGAAATAGTCAGACCGCCCACATACTTAACAAAGTTCATTTCATCATTAGAATGAGGCAAGTCATGCAAGAAGAAAGAAAACAGAAAAAGAGAAAGAACAGCACCTTGAGGGATGCCAGCCTCAACAGGCAATGAAGCGGATGACTTTCCCTTACATACAATGTGTACTACTTTCTTCCGGAGAAATAAGAATGCAGTCAGTTTGAGTTACAGTAAGTTTACTTAATAAAATATCTCCAGGTACCGAGTCAAAAGCAGATGTACAATCTAGGAAGGCACAGGGAACAAATTTTGCCCCTTTCTTTAAACTAGAGACGATGTTATGATGCAGGACAGTAGGTTCATTTAAGGTGATTCTATTATGAAATCGTTAAAGGACTCAAGTGAAGGTTCAAGATTAAGTGAGAGGACCTCTTCCATAGTTTTTAGAAAAGAAGAGTTTATTGCAATAGGTTTAAACCTGACGCATGCTCCAGTAGATATCTGGACAGGACATCTGCACGCTTATTATTCATACTACTAGAGCTATTGTTCCTGGGATTATTACTGTATTCAAGTTGACAAGATGACGAATACAGATATGTGCCTGAAGGCTGCAGGGTAAATAACTTAAAACTTGTCTTCATATTCCCAAACATTACCTTCATCTCAAATAGGTCATTAATTACCGTTACTTACGTATGTAAGATTTCGTTCTAATTGGCACTCATCAACAGACTGAGTCTGTGCTAATCAATAATTCCATCAACACTACTCATTTCAACATTTATTCCCCTTTACGCATTTAAACAAAGCAAAAACAATAGATGTATCTGTAGAATAAAATGACGCCATAATCTATTTCGTCATCGGGTTCTCTTCAACTGCTTACTACCTAAAGGTTGATTAGGTAAATGTACACAGAACTTTGTCATACTTGTAAGAATCTCCATGATTTTTGCTAACATAGACAAACACGTTAATAAATAACGTCCAGAAATTCCACCTGTTTGACTTATGAAGGAGGTCAAGGTTCAAACGAAATAAAAGCATACAAAATTAATGGTCGGATATATATATATATTGGAAATCGAGTTGCTGCACAGTCAAGACTAATTAGTGGTGCGGGGGGCAGGGTAAAAGACGCTGGGTCACCAAGGCAAGGAATAACTAATGAGTGAGCCTTTCTCAACACATAAGTCAGGTTTTAAAAATTTAATAGCTATTGCTTCGGCAAATTTGGGAAGAGTTGAGTTGTATTGTCTATTAATAATCTTGAAGGATTTCTCTTTGTCCACCTCATGATCTGAATTGATGAGATATCCACTAGTGGTAGCATTGTACGCATTTGTCCTAATGAAGCGTAAATTTTTTGGTACATTAGCAAAGAATTTGAGATGTGCTCTTCTTTCTGTTCTCCCAGTGTCGTAAATGCTCCTGTAGATACGCATAAATTTGTGTACACAATTAAAGTTAACATGGGAAGGGTATTTATCAATTTTTGATTGCACCAAAGAGTTTTTTGTTTGATAAACGGGAACCAATTTGGCTGCAGGATGGGCTATGGCTGAAGAAGTTTACAATCTTCTGTCGCTTATTGCAGCATTATTATCGCCTTAAAAGTCACGTTGGATGAAGACAGATTTCTTATTTTTCACGTGTAAGTCTTGTCATGTATTCACTAACGCTAAAAGATGAGTTTGCAGGCAGTACATTAGACAGTCCTGCATGATTTAGAGCTAAACAGACTGAAGATTTCATTGTTTATAAACTGAGGTAGTTGGGGTTAGTTGGAATGTAGCCGGTCTTGTGTGTTTAGTGCTTATTGGTATTACGGGTCAGTCATGGGAATGAACAGCCCAATGGTAACGACTCTAACTGAAGCTTTGACTGACTTAGGTTCTTATATTATAGCATTCATAAGTCACTTTCAATATTGAAGATACACACTGCTGATGAGTCACAGAATGCGCGAAACGTTGGCTCAGGGCTTCCTGTCGATTTAGAATTCAAACACTTAACATCACACTAAAGATTTACTAGGCTCTTGTGGCATAAACTAACACTACTTATTCTTGTGTACAATTAAGTAATAGTTGTAGCAGTGGTGTGGTGTGGTATGTACTACTGACAAGATTTATTAGTAGTATATGAACAGACACTGGTATTAGACGGTTGAAGGCAATAGGCCACAGGAAGCCTTCCATCTAGGTTTCGTGCTAGTTAGTTGGCACTAACCAACCAATCAGCAAGGCGTATCTGCAACAGCCTTGAAGGAATTCATTTCTCTTCTGAGATTCGAACTCACGTCACCCAGTGTCACAGTGAGTCAGAGATTTTACCACTGAGGTATTCGGGCTCACGATTGACCTCCTGTAGGACTATACTGGATACTTTCGATTGGAAACATTGCAAACTTGAGGGGGCAGAATTCAGTCTGCACCAAAGACACATTACCCTAGTTACTGACTAGTGTCCAATCAAAAAAAGTAAAATAAAAAAAATAAACATACCCTCATCACCACACAAAAATACCCAATAGCTGAGAGATAGATTTGATGTCGAAGAGAGCAAATTAACTGGTATTGCGGAAAAACATGGAAGACACGAAAAGACGATAAAGAAAGACACTACGAAGGAAGGGCAGAAGTGGCACAACACAAGAGATCTGTGCAAACGATAATTTAATACATTATACGCACAATTTCCTTATATGTTTAAATCAAATTCTAGATAAACATTCTGTTACCAAGCCTCTTGTCTTCTCCTATTACGATGGAAGCAGTGTAAGTGGCTGTAGAACTAGCAGTGTGGAAGCACTGGACGGTATAATACTTATACCTGTTTTAATAAGCAGTACATCGCTAGAGTAGCAGTCAAAAAAAAATAAATGATATTTTCAAGTAATGGTTGGTTTTGTAGGGATTTTGTTTGATTGTATGGCGGATTTCATCATGAGCTGACTTCAATTAGAGAATCACTGGAAAACCTGGGAGTACTGGACAGCTGTTTTGTCCTAGTTTTGGACTCCTTAATCATTACGCACCCATCCCACTGCCGGCGTTAGAACCCAGGACCTTCTGGTCACGAGGCGAGCTCGCAAACCAATGGCCTATGAATTCTAACTTCTACCAATTCACAATATAGCGCGACTACTAGTCAATGTTTTCGGCAAGTATTTGTCCTCACACCCGACCTGCTGCACCCTACTTGTTACGACTCCCCACCAGAACCCAGCTAACTAGCCTCCTGAATAGGGCAAGTCGCTAGTGAGCATCTCATCGATATTCAAGTATTGGTTTGTAGGGATTTGGTTGGTTGGTTACAGGATTTCATCATGAGCTGACATCAGTTAGAGAACCATTGGAAAACCTGAGAGTACTGAACAGCTGTTTCGTCCTAGTTTGGAACTCTTCACTGGTATGCAGCCACCGGGGTTCGAGCTCTTGACCAGTAGGGTACAGCAGGTTGAAGATGAGGCAGTAACTCATCGTCGGAGAAGACAGTGCGAAATAGTCGCACTATGTCATGAGTTGGCAGAAGTTAGAATTCATGAGCCATTGGATAGTGCCCCTGTGCCTGGCTGAATGGTCTACGAGCTCACCTAAAAATCAGGAGGCCCTGGGTTCGAACCCCATCGGTGAGTGCGTTTTGATGAAGAGTCCCAAATCTGGATGAAACATCTGTCCAGTTCTACCAGGTTTTCCAGTGGTTCTCTAAATGATGTCAGCTCATAATGAAATCCTCCATCCAATCAAAATAAATGATGGTCAAAAATGTGTCATATATGCATATCTTAGCTACAATCTCTTTTGATAAGCAGTTCTAGCTGAAGAAGGATAAAGTCACGTTGGTTAGAAGAAAACATAACATCACTCCATTAAGTATGAATCTCATAAGAAGGTAGTAGTTCACCTGAACTAGAGGAACCTTAGAACTGGCTCAAAACTATCTACATCAGTGCATATTGATAGTTCTGATTCCATCTTCACTATTACTCACTTAAATGTCTCATTTTATTATTATTCCATCACTATGTACTTCAGTCTCCTACTATTGTGAGTGCTATTTCTCAATGAATTGTGGTAAACTCAACCGATGATTCGTTAATCAGGCAGTTACTGTGATTCTTGTTCAACAACTGAGTTTGATCTCGGATTGATATTAACTAGAGAACCAGCGAAAACCAACCACAGAGAGTAATGGAAAGCCATTTTGTTAGCCTGGTTTGGAATTTACCAATAGTGCACACCCACTGGGTTTTGAACCCAGGACCTTCTGGTTATAAGGCAAAGCTAAGTAGACCGACCATTCAGCCCCTAGGATCCAACTCCTCAATGGCAACCAGTCCATGAATTCTAATTTCTACCAACTTGTGATCAAAATCATCAAAAATATATTTATAATCCATATTTAGCCTGATAGAAGACTAAAAGCATCGCCAGATTCTATCATTTTCTGTTGTCACTACATAGTAAAGATCAGATTATCGACCAGTAAGATTCGTCCAACGAGAAACTCTGGTAGGAAGTGAACCAGCAGACAGCCTAGAGATGGACTGAATATACGCTGAAGAGTCCGCCGAATGACATCACACTCACCCAATCCCCCATCTCATAGGACACGAATGGACATCCAAATCTCACACTAAGGATATCACAAGATGAAAAAGAAATAAAAAGCTTGAGGTGGGGGTAATTATGCGGCCATCTGAAAGTGGTATCAAGGAACCAGGTGCAATGAAGATGTACAGCTGGGGTCATATGCTCCATTCCTAATCTCAGAGATGAATGAATACTACGACTAAAAATGATAATAATAATAATAATAACAAAGTATGATAATGGATGTCGTTTATCAACTCTGTAAAATCACACAGACTACTTAAACACCAGACACATTTTCACAAAAATCTGATACGAACTTCATTTTGGAATATTTTTACTCTACCTTACAAACTCCAAAAACATAACAAAAAAGTTTTTACTCCAGCCTATCCCACCCTCTTTCACCTCAATACTACACTTAACCTTTCGTCTTTTGTTAAACCGTCTCTTCGTTAGTTTCTTCGTATTTTTCTTAATCATATTCCCCCACTATCAACCTACCCTCAACACACAGACACTCAAATATCTGCATTCAAACGATATATATCTCCTTTTCTCGACTTTATCAAGTCGACTTTATCATCTTTTGCGAAGGGGGAAGGGAAGATAAAACACGAAATGGGATAGATACATTAACACTAAAGAAAAATATTAGGCAAAGACGAAACAAAGTTAAGCGGTTTAAAGCGGAATCTCCGCTTTTTGTTCCTTATTTTTTTTTTGGATAACATGACTGAAGATGGACTTTTATAGGGAAAAAAATGAAATAATAATTTGGTTAGACAAGTTCATTATTCGCCTCCTTAGCGAAACAAAAAATAAAGAATATTAAAACAAGATTTATGAGATTTTTTCTGTAGTTAATCTCTACCATCATTAGATATGTGTAATATTAATTCCTTTGTGTATTTACACATTTGGTTAAAAATATATTGTCTAGTAAAACTAATTCTCAAGAGTTTGTTTGTAGAAATTAGATCTGTTTTCAAGGTTCGATCATAAACTGAGATCAATCAATTAGAGAATGACTGGGTTCGAACTCCTATTTAGAGGTAATAAGCAAATGGTCATTGATAAGTTCGGTCCCAGTGTCCGAATGTTTGCCAAGTATGCTTGTCTTGCAACCGTAAGGTTGTGAGTTGGAACCCTGGCGGCGGGGCGGGTGCGTACTTCTGATGAGTTTAAAAGTAGGCTGTTGAAATAGCTGGTTGGGACCTAATCCACTGACCAGCCCATGAATTGCGAAATCTGCCAATTCTCGGTGTATATGTATATACCGGGACGATCAACCAATGTCTCCGCTGTCGATTATTTGTCCTTACCACCCAACTGCTGTCCCTCATTGGTTACAAATTTGCACCAGAACCCAGGTAACCACCTACTTGAATAGGTTTATGAGTTATAAAGTAATTGAATAAATTAAAGTCATTGGATGTCTATTAAATAAACCCATCGTGGTATTGAAGTCTATAAGTTTAATTGTTTGGAGGATTTCACCATGAGCTGACGTCAGTTAGAGAACCGTTGGAAAACCAGTCAGGGAGTACTGGACAGCTGTTTCGTCCCAGTTTGTGACTCTTCAGCACCACTCACCCCCCAGGGTACGAACTCCTTGACTTTCTGGTTATCAGGCGAGCTCGTATACTTTTGAGCCACTGGGACCCGACCCAATAGCCCATGAATTCTAACCTCGGCCAATTCATGAGATTAATTAAAATATTGAATCCATAGTAAATGTTTCATCTTCCTTTCTGGCGAACTGCTTAAGCCCCTGGTCTACATAAATTTCCAATCAGCACAAACTATTTGCTTTTTTTCCATTTCGTTGTTCTTTTAATCATCCAATTGTGTCTTTGAATCGTAAAATGAACACATGCGAAATTTTTAAATGATTTCCAAACTATCGCTGTTCACTTCAAGAAGGAAATGAAAAGTAAGTGTCGTAGAGAAGTGAATGCTGTTTTAGACAGAATAAAGTAGCATCATACGACAGATATACTGTCGATGAATATCTTACTTGAAGGAGTAAATATTTTGTAAGAAATTACACTTGGAAGTCCGTGTAATGTTGAAACATAATTTCCAGGATAAAACTGATATTACTACTAGTAATAAGGACCGTGAATTCATATACTGGAAAATCATCTAATCACCCTTCGATCTCATTTCACAATCCCAGTATATAACTCAGCAATGGTATAAAATCAGCCTGATACATCTACAGATATGGGTGCATTATTCGTCAAGACACTAAGGAAAACCGAGCAAACGCATTTGATCTACATGTATTTTGATGTGGTTGTGTTCTCTCAGATGGATAGTTAATTTGCGAAGCTTTCATCACCCAAATGCGAAAAACACTACATTGGCCAAAGTGTACGTCCCCATCGTCTTCGTATTCACAAACATAAGCTAACCGTCAAAAGACATGACATCCACTCCCTCATATCACTACACACAGACAGCCACGGATATCAATTCGACTGGGACAACCAGCGTTCAAATATTAGACAGAGGAAACAACAAGAATGTTAGATAATTTGTAGAAGCCTGCCTGGTATTCCAGTGAATCATCAATCAATAGACACATCGAGATAGACAAAATTTATCAACCGATAAGAAAGAAACTTCACACACAAAGGGTCAAAGTTCATGTCAAAGAAACAATCAGTTCCAATACGAGTAGCCGCCTAGATGGTTTTAAAACACACAAAAACAACGAATCACGTTCAAGATGGTCACCGTAAGAGAGATGATTAATAAACTCGTGGAGAAATCTAAAAGCTCACTTCAAATTGAAAACTGTACGACTGTTTTGTCAGAGAATGGAACTTTTCATCAATGTGCACCCATAACTCCACTAGGGGTACGTTGCTGTTCAATCAATGAGACCACAGCTGTTTGAATGTTAACAACCCTCTAATTGACACCTGTTAGTGATAATCAATCATATCTCTACCAACCAAAACGTGAAGATTATTTAATTCATTTTGAACTTTCTTGGTGACTGATGATTGAACCGAATCTATTGGCCTCAAGTTTACAGATTAGCTCCCTGTGCAGATGCTTAGAAGATGTTTGAGGATTCAATTTTAAGTAATTTAGTGGTTGGTGAACAGCAGAGAAATATAGGATGCTCGTTTCTTCCTGTTCGGAACTCATCCTCTAGATGTACCAAGAGCCGGCATATCAAGAGAAGCCGAACACTAAGGGGTCCAAACAATCAGCGGGGAAGTCCTAATTGAATTACATAATAATTGATACCCAATGTAAAAGAGGTGGTTCTCGTATCCTAAGTGGCTAATACTTTGGAGTCTGAAGTCATGGGTATTGGGTTCAAGTCTGGGTGCAGACACCATCACTCACCGACTGTGAAATGCAGGCACATCCAGATGACTTGTAAGTCCAAAAGTGGACGAAATGCACCTTCGCCTGGTTTCCACTACAGCTCACCACCCACCAAACTACTTGGAACTTCAAGTTTTTGCCTCACCTTGGAAGTGTTATGGAATGTGACACTATATATAATGATGTCACTATAGCTGGACAGTTCTAAAGGTAGAGATATAGGTGTAGATTATTTCTTGATATTAAGACCATCAAAGATAGTCTTGGCTTGACTAACTGTGATGGACCTCGTAGCTGAACTGGTGAAGAGAACCAGAGCAATTATTCAGAGGTCATTGGTGTGAATCCAGTCAAATTCAATCACTAACCAGTCACATAAACTGTTTCATTTATTATGAATCAGTGAACTTAATTTCTAGTTAGTTAGTTAGTTAGTTAGTTAGTTAGTTAGTTAGTGAGTTAGTTAGTTAGTGAGTGAGTGAGTTAGTTAGTTAGTTAGTTAGTTAGTTAGTTAGTTAGTTAGTTAGTTAGTTAGTTAGTTAGTTAGTTAGTTAGTTAGTTAGTTAGTTAGTTAGTTAGTTAGTTAGTTAGTTAGTTAGTTAGTTAGTTAGTTAGTTAGTTAGTTAGTTAGTTAGTTAGTTAGTTAGTTAGTTAGTTAGTTAGTTAGTTAGTTAGTTAGTTAGTTAGTTAGTTAGTTAGTTAGTTAGTTAGTTAGTTAGTTAGTTAGTTAGTTAGTTAGTTAGTTAGTTAGTTAGTTAGTTAGTTAGTTAGTTAGTTAGTTAGTTAGTTAGTTAGTTAGTTAGTTAGTTAGTTAGTTAGTTAGTTAGTTAGTTAGTTAGTTAGTTAGTTAGTTAGTTAGTTAGTTAGTTAGTTAGTTAGTTAGTTAGTTAGTTAGTTAGTTAGTTAGTTAGTTAGTTAGTTAGTTAGTTAGTTAGTTAGTTAGTTAGTTAGTTAGTTAGTTAGTTAGTTAGTTAGTTAGTTAGTTAGTTAGTTAGTTAGTTAGTTAGTTAGTTAGTTAGTTAGTTAGTTAGTTAGTTAGTTAGTTAGTTAGTTAGTTAGTTAGTTTAGTTAGTTAGTTAGTTAGTTAGTTAGTTAGTTAGTTAGTTAGTTAGTTAGTTAGTTAGTTAGTTAGTTAGTTAGTTAGTTAGTTAGTTAGTTAGTTAGTTAGTTAGTTAGTTAGTTAGTTAGTTAGTGTTTTACTTCTATTCTTAAAGACAACTTCTCAACAATGAGAGTTATTTAATGCTCAAGTGGAATAAAATACATTCTCTATCTAAAGAAAAACTTCCACTTCAATACTTTTGAGCAAAGAAAGTTAGACAAGTTCTAAGGAAGGTGGATATAACAGTTAGAGAGTGAAAGTTGGAATAGATTAAGTCTGAACCTCAGAGTTTCAATTGTACTCACTGATGTCTCTATCCATCAATAGTCCAAAATAATAACCGAAGAACAAAGACAGATGAAAGAAGGGAAGGATGGAAAACAGAAGAGAAAAAAGAACACCATGAAACTCTTATTCCTCTAGCTAACAAGTTTTCATATACGTTTTATTTTATAACCTAAAAAATTAAAACCAGGAAATAGTCAGCATCAGACACAGACAGGTGGGAAATACACAAAAGGGCAAAAATGCGTGTTTATGAGTGTGCGTGTGTAGCTGTATGGAGAGTAGGGAGGGGATGTAAGCTCAAAAACTGAAAGTGTCAGCCTTTGTAAAACACAAAATACTACGACGACTAATGATAGCAGTAAACCTCAGAAATACATCAAATACCACCTGAATACAAGTCAGTTGTGTGGTACACAAGTACACTCACACACCAGCACACATGCACACTATATATATATATGGTGTAAAAGGACACGAACAGAAGTACTTATATAGTCAATTATACTTCAATGCACTTATTGTATCCTTCACAAGTTAAACATTAACTTTTATCAACAAATAAGACAACGAGGAAATACAAAAAGCGGAACTACGCTTGATAAAAGAGTGTTGAGAAGAGATATTCAAAAAAAAAGAAGTGAAAGAGAATTAGATGTTAATAAACGGAGAAGGAGTGTGACTTAAGTCAAAATGAAAAATAAGTTTAATTCTGTAGAGTGAGGTAAGAAAAAAAAGTGTCAAATTTTGTGTAATTCGCTCGTAGAAAGGGAAATTTCAATCTCTCGTGATTGTAGACAGTTAGTTAGCTTGTTGGTTAGTTAGTTAGTTAGTTAGTTAGTTAGTAGTGGTTAGCGGACATCCACATCAAGTTGACATAAAAAAACATCAGGGTAAAAAATCAATTTCAAGATGAAATTTTAAACTTAAACGAATAAATTTAGAAAAGATAGTTGTTAACTTGAGTTCCTACATATAGCACGTTAGTGATTAACCACAAGACGAAGCTGGCGGGTGTCACGACAAATACTTGCTAGAGATGGCATTGGTTGGTGGTCGTACATAAAAAACACTATGAATTGACATATTAGTTTGTTTATTGGATGTATCACACAGTCAGTGAAACAGTATTATTATTTACTGGATGACAAGATTTCGAACAAAATTTACTACTGTTCATAATCATTTCATCAATTATAATCACACGACTTCGAAAGTTGAGTTTTATAGTTTTCTTTGTCTTCTCCTATTTATCGTAGAGGTAGTAGAATTTTCCCGAAGTCTGGGTGGACAGGTGTTGAATCATTCCTATTACATGTATTTGCAGATATATTCATGAATATGTGGGAAAACATAGCGATTGAAACGTCCAGCCCCACGCCACATTGAAGTATGGTGGAGGTATGTAGATGACACATTCACTGTACTTAGAACACAATATATAGAGAGATTTTTCGAACACATCAACTCGAAGGTAGAGGCAATTCAATTCACTTATGAATTGGAAAGTCAGGAAGGGGAACTTCCAATATTAGACTGCAACATAAAAAAGAAAGACGATGGGAAGTTAAACACACTAGTGTGTGTTTACAGGAAACCCACGCATTCAAACCGATATTTGGACTTCCGATCATCCCATCTTATGTCAGCAAAAACAGGATTGTTTAACTGTTTAAGTGACAGAGAACAAAAACTACTAAGGAAAGTACTAAGGAAAATCTAAGACACGAAGTGAGACACATAAAAGAAGCCTTCAAACTTAATAATTATCCGATAGATTAGTCAGGAAATATGTAAGGAAATGTAAAAATAAAATAAAGTGATAGTAGTGGTAGTGATGATGATAATAATAAAAGTAATATTAATGACCACATGCATGTCAAATATGCGCAAGACAACACTTACAATAAGGAATCTAAATCATCAGTAGTAATTCCATAAAAGGCAGGAATAAAAGTGGCATTCAAATCACCCACAAACTCAATTAGAAACAAGCTTTGTCGGTTAAAAGATCATTCCTGTGGAGCCTTTAAAACAAAACAATTTAATTTATCTAATACTCTACCTACAATGACTGTCAGGTCAAATAAATAGGTCGAACTAGTAGGACAGGAGCAGTCAGGCTAGCTGAACATAAAAACCTAGCAAAATCTAGATTAGTTGGCCCGAATAAGATAAGAAATCTAGAGAACAGTTCAGCTATAGCACTCACTACATGCAGTTACACACAACCATACAATAGGATGGGATTAGATAGGATGACAGTTTTAAAATCGAATGTCACAGGGTGGCAAGAAGGGAAGACTGATAACGGAAGCTTTGTTTATTGAATCAACTGAAGAGAGTATGTGTAATAGGAATGATTCAACACCTCTCCACCCAGACTTCGGGAAAATTCTACTACCCCTACGATGAATAGGAGAGAGCAAAGAAAACTATAAAACTCAACTTTCGAAGTCGTGTGATTATAATTGATGAAATGATTATGAACAGTAATAAATTTTGTTCGAAATCTTGTCATCCAGTAAATAATAATACTGTTTCACTCACTGTGTGATACATCCAATAAACAAACTAATATGAAGTTTCATACATTTAGTTCCTTTGATTAATTTTGATAGAGATAGATGGAATGATGGATGATAGATGGAATTATTTACTACCACAGTGTCCAAGTTTTACACATATATTAATGTGAATCGCCAGAAGTTAGAATTACATGGACCACTGGATTCTGGCCTGAATCGTCAATCAGTTTGGCTTCATAACCTGAAGGTCCTGGATATGGACCACGGTCGTGGTCGTGAGTGTATTCTGATGGAGAGGTTTGAAATAGGACTCCAAAACTACTTGGTTTTCACTAGTTCTTCATCTGATATTAATCCATAATCAAATTGGAATCAAATATCATGTATTTGTAATGTTATCATTATGGTATCACAAAGAATTGATATCTTAACAAAATGAGGTTACTCTTTATCAACTTTCTACTGTTTGCAGATCAATGGTAGTTCGTTGAGGCATTGGATGACGTAGGTTCAAATTTTTGAGGCAGGGACATCAACTCCTTCAACAATGCCTTGCTGATAAGTGTGTTAGTAGGCTTGAAGCCCACGTTTAGGACTTCTTGAGAATGGCCCCCAATGAATTATTAATAATGGACTCTGAATTAACTTGAATCACGAAATTACATCAGTTAGAGAATTTTTTGACACGCATTTCGTCCTAGTTTCACTCCCTTCAGTAGAACACACCTATGATTCCACCAAAAATCAAGCCTAGGACCTTCAAGTAACGAAATGAACTCGGTGAATATTTAACCCTTGAGATGGAATCAAAATGGCCTATGAGTTCTAACATGTGTGCATTGCCGTTACATACTGCTATCACCAGACAAGGTTATAGACGAGTATCTGTTCCCATGTCGCACTCTATGGACTCCGTCAGTCACGGCAACTCACTAGATTTACAAAAAATTCATTCTGTATTCATTCACTAGTGTGTATGCGATTGATTTTCAACTGTTGACCTGAAAGGATTCGTTTTAAGTCAGATAAAAGGATTGACATCAGTTGGCGAACGGTGGATTCCGAAACTTGAGACTATTCGAACCTCCGAACCGACCAGGACTTAAGACTACATAGCAATATATTCAATATATTTACTTCAAACCACCCGATTTCAGACTAGCTACTTGTTTTGGCTGTCTGAACTGAGTCAGACCGAGGATACAGATGATGAACTCAGTCCCGAACTAGAGAAACAGCTGTCCAGTGCTTAGATTACTTCGATGTGGCTTTCCAGCAAGCACTGCTGGTTGCTATGATTGGTATGTAACTACTCACTCCATTCAATCATTATTATGTAGTTTTGCGCGAATTTTATGGCTTTCTTTATTATCATATTTATGGTAATCAAAACATATCTGCAGTCCATCTTCTCTTCAAGTGGTTCTCCAACTGATCATTAGTATTATTCTCGTGAGTTCAGAGTGGAACATACAACTTAAACACATCTACACTTTACCCTATCTTCTGCCGTCCTCTTCAAACTGCACCACGATTGCCCAAAATCTCTCGTCTCACTCCCCCCCCACGCGATCTCCTCTATGTTACTCTTGGACGACCCACTCATCGCTTCCCACTAGGATTCTACTCAACACCCTGGTGCGCTATGTCATCCAACCGTCTCCTCAATGTATACCTGATCCATCCACATTTTTTCCTATATATTGATTGAGCAATAGGCTCTTGGTTGGTTCGTTCTCAGCCAGAGTTTCTTGTTGCTAATTCTTTCTTAGTGGCCACTTGGTTTTCAGTATGGAGCCAGCCAGTGAAGGCAGCCGTTGATGAAAATCTGCAACTCTTTGGAAATCCTTTTTGTGACACATTAATTTTCTGATCCATATAGAAGCAATAACTGACTTTACATTTGTGCTGAAAATCTGAATCCTGTCCCTTGTGCTAAGCCGGAGTACAGAAGACTTCCAAGTGGTTTCAGGTTGATGAAGGCGTACTTCGCCTTTGCGATTCTCACTGGCTTTGACATCTTCTTCCATTCTGCTTATGGTTAAAACCCTGCTTCCTAGGTAAGTGAAGGAAATAACCTTTGTCAAATCTCTTCCGTTGATGGTGATTGATGCTGGTTGTAGTTGCTGTTGATGTCCGCTGGTTATTTTCATTACCTCCGTCTTCTCTATGTTCACTTGGACTCCTTCCTGTCTCATAACTGCCAGCTTCTTCAGCCAGTTTGTTGGTTTTCGCCTGTAAGTCTTCGAGTTTATGTGGCATTAGACATATATTATCTGCAAAATCCAGATCTTCTGATACTGCAGTATAATGAAGGCTGTTTCATAATTCTTTGTTTAAGATTTATCATCGTAGGTGAGAGCAAAACCTGAGTTATGTTAAGATTTGAGCTATCTGCGGTCACCTTTAGGTTGCCAGCACATTATCTACTGAACAGTCTTCTACGAATTAGTTTCACTTCAGCTGTCAAAAGTAATCGATTCAAACCTCAACCATAACAGACATACACACAGACACTCTGATAACTATTCACTCTTTAGACTAAGCGTTTGTGTAGGGAATTGAATAAATTTCAGTGAACATTTCGTCACGGACTTATAGCAGTTAGAGATCGCTGAGACTAGCAGTGTACACTTACACATACACCTCTCCGGGGATAAGATCCAGGAGCTTCAGGTTATGTGGTCAAGATGAGTGACCATTAAGCCACTTGGGTTGGAATTCAATCAACCCGTAGACTCTAACTTTGTTTTGACATGGTATACCCCATTGGTCATGACTTCGCAGTACAGTTTTTAGGGCATCCATCCATTAGGTATTCTTTGATTATCGCAGTCTACACTTGTACTCGATTTATTTTTACTCAAAATGTCTACACAAGGCAGAATAATCGATAAAATTGATGATGATGTTTGTTGAATAATAATAATAGTTCACTCAAGAGGTTCACTCAAGACAGGTGTCTATAGAAAACCTACATCTGTAGGACAATATACACATTTCCTCAGTTTTGTACCGATCCGATACAAAGTCAATTTGGTCAGATGCCGCCTCACGAATAGAGTAAGACGTATCTCTACAGATGACTCTCTACAAAATGAGTTAGGATACATCCAAAATACACTGGTCCAAATGAGTTATCCTGGTAGATTTGTAAGGAGACACATGAACACCACGTACAATAAAGAGAAACTGACAAGAGGTGAAAAGAAACAACTGTTCATGAAATTGTGATTAAATGGGGACGTGGCTAGCAAAGTCTTACATCTTAGATTATCGAGAGCGATAAGACGGATTTATACTGCTGCCATCCTCTGTTTGTCATTTTCCAGACGACTAATTTGATTGCTCAAGTGAAAGATAAGCTACCTAGCTGTGCCTCTTCCATGTGTATCCATAAATTTAGTTGCTCCTGTGGAGAAAGCCATATAGGCCGAACAACTAGACAGCTTAACATAGGCATTAATGAGCATCTTCCTTCATGGTTCGGTAAAGGTCAAATAAAATCTATAAAAAGTTCTATTTTGGCTCATTTGATCACTGATAGCGGTCATCAAGTGGACAAAAATAGTGCCTTCAAAGTTATCTATCGCATTCCATCGGGCCTTTCCGACGGAATTCGAATCCGTCTTTTAGTCATAGCCGATATTTATTTATACTCTGATTATCGTTCCATTTCATCTTTTAAGATTTGACCTAATTTATTATTTATTGAATTGTCTACATATACACACATATTACTACCTTCGTTATTTCTCTTATCACCACCTGCATAAACCTTATTATCAATATTTTGTTATCATTATAATCACCGATATTAACTACCTTCAAAACATTTACCACATTACTATTATTATTATTTGATCCACAAAATCACCATCATTGGTTAAAAACTTTTTATATATAAATCTATGTAAATTAGAGTAAAGCCTGAAGAAGATCTAATTGAAAACAACAGCAATATTGTTCGCTTATATGTCTTGTTTGAATAATAGTGGTTTGATTATCGATTGATATCAGATAAAGAGAACTATTGAAAACTAGCACTGAATACTGTCAGATAGCTGTTTCAACAGCCTAGTTTGAGACACATTTGTAGTATGCAGCCCACCGTCAGGTTTCGAACCCAGTTCAAGGTAGAATTCATGCGCTCACCACTGAGGAGTTAGACTTCAACGGTTGAATGGTGTACAAGGTCGCTTAACTTGTAACTAGGAGGTTGTGGACTCGAATTCTGGTGGTGATATGGGTGCCTACTGGCTAACTTCCCTTTTTTTTTAAATGGTTCTCTATATCTGATATCAATCCATAGTCAAATCTGAATCGAAATCAAATCCCTTAACAAAATGAATAATGAATAGATTTCAATGTATATTCTCTTATCCTTGTAGTAACATAATAAAAGGAAAGATATTTGACAGATTGATAATCAAAGTAACTACTGACCTCAAACGACAAATAGTTTTAAATTTTTACATTCAGCCCTATATATATATACATATGTAGGCGACGGCGGCGACCGCGGATGGCGGGGGGGGGCGTAGGGGTGTTTGTCGTCAGTGAATGTATGCCCTGTTTTGTACGCATACCTCTGTGTATGCATACATTAAGATCGAAACATCAAATAAAAATGGAAAGTCTACATGATATAATGCCAGATTTTAATGTCATCTAACCTGGATCTTTGTGTTTATTCAGTCAGTCAGTCAGTCAGTCACTCGCTCACTCACACACACACCACACATACAAACTCATCTACTCACATACCACTACTTACTCACAAGGTCAACATCTCTCTTTTCTCTCCTATTTTCAACTATTTTGTCTTGAATTGTCTGTTATTTTAGTCTTTGTTTTAATTCTTTTTCTTTTGTGTATGATATATGGATTTTGATTGATATTAATTTAGACAGGAAGCGGTTTTTGACCTCTTTTCCCTATAAATCCCAACATCTTTGTCGTCTTCACCATCTTTGAATATATATATATATATATATATTTATATAGGGAGAGAGAGAGAGGGCAGTCTTCACGAGCGAAGCAGCCATACACCCCCTCCCATCGGCCAACATATCTCCTTCACCTCTGTCTCAAACATACGCATATGCCGTCAATCAGTGAATGACCTTTCTACTGAATAACAATAATAGTAGTAGTAGAGTAGTAGCAATAACAAAAATAATAATACATATTAAAAGGAGTAATCAGTCGCTGACTTCGATTAAAATAGTTATAGAGGAAATTCTATGATTATATAGGTATATTTCAACCTTTAATAACACAATAATAATAGTAGTAGTAAAGAAGTTTACGCAAAAATGAAATAAAACTATAAGAGTAAAAGGTAGAATAGGCACAAGGCTTTATCAGTAAATCAGTCGAAACGAAGAGAATATGCACAAACATTCTTTGCATCTATTTAATTCAGTTTTGGACATTTCTACTGATTGTTGATTGGACCTTGAAGTGGTCGATCTCAGATTGAAATGTTAGCTGTTCCTTGTGCAGATACTTTGATGATTTCTGATCATTTAATTTGTAGCAAATAGGTGGATGGTGAAGTAGAGCGCTTCAGTCCGATCAATCAAAAGGAAGGTCAAAGTGAATTAAATAATTATTAGTGGTATTCATTGCATTAGAGCTGGTGGCTTTCGTCGACCAAATGGTCTTGTGGACAACACACTCTGACTTTCGAAATTGGGGGTAATGGATTCGAGCTCCTCCAAAATCCTTTGCATCTATTTTAAGCCTGATATTCTTCTGCGATCCAGTAGTTCTGTCGGCCGGAACAGGCTATGTTCAGGAAAGGCAAACCATGTGCTGATTAAATCGCAGCTCTACGCATCATCATCATCATCATCATCATCGAACAGAGCATAGAATGGCAGTCGAACCTCCACCTCACTTTCATCGACCTTGGAAAGGTCTTCGACAGGGCTGACCGGGAAGTAATTTGGAAATTACTTTAACACTATTGAGTGCCCACAATTTTTATCCATCTGAATCAAAAGCTACATGACAATGCCACATGGCCGGTGATCCACAACGGAAAACTCAGAAAGGAGTTCAAAGTGAATACAGGAGTAATGCAAGTCTGACTGAGTACTGTTATCTATGATATTCTTAACTGTGGTGGACTGGCTGGACTATGCGTCAGACTGTGCATAGGGAGCAAGGAGACAGAAATACGTTGAACTGATACGAAAACCGACAAGTTGGGAGAAAAAGTAGGCAGCGAAGACAGAACTCTAAATGAAAATAGACAGGCAGGAGGTGATGAAAATAACCAACAAATAACAAAAATTATCACCAGTTGCTGTCAGCAGGGGAAATTTAAAAGAGGTTGCTTCCTTCACTTATCTAGAAAGCACAGATTTAATCACAGACGGAACGGATGAAGATGTAAAAACCATCCTGATCTGGAAAGGCGAGATACGCCTTCATCAACCTGAAAACCTTTGGAAATTTCCTGCAATAATTCACCATAAAGAATAGAATTCTGATTTTCAACACAAATGTGAAGTCAGTCAGTCAGTCACTTCTTCTACATGACTCATAAACTTTCACTGAATGTCACGAAAAACACTCCCAACAAGTCACAGGCTTTTATCAACAGCTGCCTTTAATGACATTATACTGAAGATCAAATGGCTGGCTGGCTGGCTAGAAAGAATTACCAACAAGAAACTCTGGCTGAGAACAAACTAACCAAGAGCCGATTGATCAACAAATATGTAGGAGAAAATTGAGATGGATCGGGCATACGTTGAGGAGGTTGTCGAATGACATCAAGCTCAGTGCAAACCATTACTCGGGCGGAATCTAAATGGGAAGCCACAGGTGGGTCGTCGGGGGTGACGTGGAGGAGGTCATGTTAGGAGAAGATGAGAGATTATGGGCAATCATGGATTCAGATGAAAAGGGCGGCAGAAAATAAAACAAAGTGGGATGTGTTGCTGAAGCTCTATTTTCCACTTGGAACCCAAGAGAATAATAATAATCCAGTAATTCTCTATACCTCCTGAAAGATAAGGTGACATATTTGTCCAGTTTATTTCCTCTGTTATCGGTAATGCTTGTTTTGTCTAAGAGTCAAGAAACATGATCATGTACGACTATAGAGAGGCCCCTTGGGTTCCCAGTGGAACATAGGGCTTCATCGGCACATATTCAATTCATCCTGTTCTCCGAAGTCCTTTTTAGCTGTTCAGACGATTACATATGGGCTGTCATCCCCTCCATTTCACCCTAGAACCTTTTCCTAACTTGTCGTTTTCTATCCAGGCTCCACTGATAGTCCGCACACGATTTCACTCAGCGGTTTCCACAGTGTGCCAAATCCATCTCTGTTTTCTCTGGCATATATGTTGGATACTAGGTTTTTGTGATTCGGTGGCACAGTGGTAGATTGCTGGTCGACCACACAGGTGGTCCGGGGTTTGATCTCCGGCAAATGGACGCACACTTTACCTTGCTAAGCCAGTAATAAGACTGGTAAAGAGGGAAGGTTGGGCATGAGGCTAACAACCCCATTCTGTAAAAATAATCACCAATGCTACCAAAACTTCAAGCCTCTAGCTTGAAGGGGCCCTATGTTCCACCACTGGGAACGTAAAGGAATTAAGAACTAGGTTCTTAGTTGGTTCGCTGAAGAGCTCGTTGTTGCAGATCCTTTCTGATGAGTATGTGGAGCAGCAAGTGTAAAAGTGTGAATCCTCCTAGAAATGATTTTGGTGACGCGCCAAGTCTCTAAAGAAGACGATTCAACTTGATATTAGTGTTGAATAGCCGAATCATTTTCTTTATGCTGTGTGTAGCAGATTTTTATAGCATTTTCAAATTACAGATGTTTGTCTTGTCTTTGCTATCCTGACTAATTGTGACATTTTCATCTGTGCTAGCTGTCTCTAGTTGAAAAGATGCTTGCTAGACACATGAAAGAGGTGACTTCCTTCAAACTTCTTCTGTTGATTGGTTCTTGTTCGAGGTGGATAGATATCCTCACCACCTTTGTCTTCTTTATGTCTGTATGACACTCTGACATAAACTACCCACAAAGTTCAAAACCCATCGTACTCCTATTTTCTCGCTTACCACATCCTACAGCATCATCCAGTCCAGCAGAATCATGAATATAATTGGTAGTGATAGTAGGCAGCCAGCCTTACCTTACTCTTGTCTTCACATTGAACTCCTCTCTGAGTTCTTCGTAGTGAATCACCATATATATATATATATATATAAAGCTGTTGAACAGGGTTGACAAAGGTTTGACTAAGTGCTATAAACGAGCACGTGGCTCCAAGTCTGCCAACATGCTTTCATCTCCTCTTCACATGACTTCGTCCAAGTCACACTTAGACGACCAATCCGCCGCTTTCCTTTCGGGTTCCACTCGAAGTCCAGATCCTCCGGCGATGATATATGTCTGATTTCCCACAAACTGAAAGATATGCAAGTGAAAAGCAACAAGTCGGCATCCAGCGAAGACAAGACCTCAGGTGAACATCGAGAAAATGGAGGTGATGAAGATTCCGGGCCAACAACAGCAACAGCTACAGTAACAACAACAGACAACAATCAGCCAGCATAAATGGGAGGAACCTGAAAGAAACAACCTCCTTCTACCCACCTACCTGGGAAGCATCGTTTCAACTACAGGCGGATGGAAGTGACGAGGATATCAAAGATAGAATCGGAAAAGCAAGACAAGCTTTCATTACTCTTAAGTCTACGTGGAGATCAACAGCACTCAGCATCAAAGATAAGATCCGGATTTTCAACTCCAATGTGAAGTCAGTGCCGCTTCCTATACGAATCAGAAACTTGGCTAGCGCGTCATAAAGAGCATCTCAAACAAACTACAGACCTTCATTAAAAGCTGTCTTCATTCAATACTCAAGATCAGATGACCAGCCAGAAAAGATCAGCAACTGGGATCTCTGGCAACGAAGCAACCAAGCAGGAACTAATTGTGAAACAAATAGGCAGGAAGAAATGGAGATGAATTGGCCATACTCTGAGGAAACCATCAAGTGACATCACTAGACAAGCCCTCGATTGGAACCCGAAAGAGAAGCGGCGAGTTGGTCGTCAGCACGAGGTTGACTTGGAGGAGGTCATGTGAAGAGGAGATGAAAGCATGTGGGCAGACTTGGATCGGGGTGAAAAAGTTGTCAGAAAACCGAACGCAATGGAGACTTGGGCGGCTAAAGCCCTATGTTCCTCTAGGAATTAAAGGAAATAATAATATAATTGAGCATATTTTCAAAACCAGTTAATCACTTAACCCCATTCAAAGCTGTCTACAAAGTCAAAAGAAGCTTCACCGAAACACCGAGTCTTCATATTCTTGTGTGATGCAAACCATTCAGGTAGAAGATCCGGATTAATGCGCACAGAAGAAACTCTTGATTGCCGAATCATTCAAGGTAGCTTAAATATAATTCTTCTTCTTCTTTCCCATGTCATGATTATTTTTTCCGGCATTTTATTTTATTTTACTTTATTTTTAGTTATTAGACAACTATTCGTATCATTTTCTTAACTACCTATTTTTAAAAGCTTACTCGGTTAATCTGTTACATAATAGATTGTAGTACTTGTCTCTAGTCTCTTTCTTTGTTCATATTTCCAAACCTACGAGCCTCGGTGGGAACATCATCACTCACTGAGAAATGCAGGTACATCCAGCTGGCAGACGAGTCTCAAATAGGACGAAATGCGCTTTATCCTGGATTCCACTGCTAGCCACCATCCACCAATTCTATACAAATCAAATCCCCAGACATCGTCGAAGCATCTGCACAAGAAGCCGACATGTCAACCTGAGACCGAGCACTTCGGTCCAATCAATCGACAGGAAAATCAAAAATTCAATTCAATAATTAATATGACCCGTTGCACAAGAGGTGGCTCTCGTGGCCCAAGTGGTCTAGTGGATAACGCTTTGGCGTTTGAAACTATGGGTACTGGGTTCGAGCCTCGGTGGGAACATCATCACTCAATGACTGGGGAATGCAGGTACATCCAGCTGGCAGACGAGTCCCAAATAGGACGAAATGCGCTTTATCCTGGATTCCACTGCTAGCCACCATCCATCAATTGTATACAGACTCAACTCACTAAACTTTTGCAGAGTTAGTTACCGTTTGATTTAACTTCACTATTCCGAAATATTTTGATGATGTGAACACTATTCTAAACGGGTTCACTTTTGCTTTTTTTATTTTTGCAATACTTGACAAACCCAGTCTATATATCCGCACACACACACACACTCACAAAGAATCATACACATAAGAATCATACATCACCCAAATAATCTTTACGGTGAAAAATTTGCTCCTAAAAACAAAATTAGGACTGAAGTATGAAAATGAGAGTATATTCTAAGTAGGAAGACATCAAGGCCATCCGAAAATGGAGAGGAGAGATACGCCTTCATCAACCTGAAACCAGCAGTTTGAAAATTTTCTACAATAACTCAGCCAGCATAAAGAACAAGATTTGGATTCTGTTCAACGCAAATGTGGAGTTAGTAAGTCACTTCTTCTATATATGGGTCAGAAACTTGCACTGCACGTCACGAAAAGGATTTCCAATAAGTTGCAAACTTATATCAACAGCTTCCCCCTTCGCCGATTCCATACTAAAGATCAAATGACTGGCTGGTGGGGCAGAAAAAATTAGCAACAAAAACTCTGGCTAAGAACAACCAACCAAAAGCCTACTGCTCAACAGATATGCAGAGGAAAGTGGAGGTGGTCTGGGCACACACTGAGGAGATCATTGGATGACATCACCCTCAAAACCGGTAGCCATCAGATGGAAACCAAATGGGAAATAAGGAATGGGTCGTCCGAGGGTGACATGGAGGAGATTAGAGGTTATGGGCAATCGTGGGTCCTGCTAAATAGGATTGAAGAGGGTAGTACAAGGCTGAGATATATTGGATAGTTGGATGCAACCGGCCACAGGAAGCCTTGAACACACCAAAAGGTTTCATACTCGTTGGCACACAACAGTCAGTAAGGCGTATCTACAAACACCTTGAAGGAACTCATGTTCCTTCTGAGATTCGAACCTGCGTTACCTAGTGCTGCAGTGAGTCAGAGACGTTTTCACTGAGCTATTCGAGCTAGCGATTGACCTCCTGTAGTGGGTACTTTAATTAAACATTAGTAACTAGTGTGATATATCTAGTGCTTTTCTTGGTACAGACTGAATTCTATCAGTTAGGTTTGCAATGTGGTCACCATTCGCTTGAGGAGGGAATGAGAGAGTGTGGAGAATCGTAGGCCAGCTAAATAGGACTAAAGAGGATAGGACAAAGCTGAGATATACTGCTGAAGCACTACTTTCCACTCAGGACCTGAGGGAAAAAAATAATAATAGTGAAATTAGATACTTTAATCCTATCTACCAGAAGTATTGCGCTGCGTATATCTGTGCAAATTTGAAGAAACCAGCGCAGATATGCACTCGCTTCATTCTGTGGTAAAGTCAAGGACGTCACCATTGAACCGTTTAGATAATAATTGCGAGACACTGAAAAAAATGGTTGTTATCGAATGCAGTGTAACAAACGCAGTCAGGAAATTCGTAATGCAGAAATGATATTTATCAACCAATTCATGAAATATACAGTCATGAACCTACTGAAGTGACAAAATCCTTGATTTCTTCTTATTTGGAGGCCGGAGAGTACGTCTTTAGCTTGCTGTTATTCATTGGTATTGGTTTAGTGGGTGCAGCAGATTTCAGTTAGTGACCTATATAGAAATGAATCAAGTCCCTGCAAACCGACATTTCAATATCATCGGATACTCACTAGTGACTTGCCATATTCAGGGGGTGCGTAATTTCCTGGGCTCTAGTGGGAACCTGTGGCCAGTAGGAGTACAGCAGATGTGGCGTAAGAACAAATATTCGCCTCACCGGTGTGACACTGGCTAGTGATCGCACCATATCGTGAGTCATCACAAGTTGGAATTCATATGCTGGCCATTGGATCAAATCCCAGGGGCTTAATGGTCTATGAGCTGGCCTTGTAACCAGAAGATTCTAGATCCTAACCCTCACAGTGGAGTGGGTGGGTACAGATGAAGAGTCATAAAGAAGGCTGAAGAAACGGCTGTCCAGTACTCCAGTACTGGTTTTTCAATGGTTCTCTAACCAATGTCCGTGCAAAAACTGTCGCTCATCGATGACTGAATACAAAGACAGAGCTGCACGGAGTTCATTTGACAAATCATGACCAGTGATGTACAGTAGGTTGGGAGGGGGGAGGGGTTAATGATAAATACTAGTTCTCGCTAATGACAGAAACTGAAATTCGTTGGTCATTAGACTCCGTCCCACTGGTTGAATGCTCAATGAACTGGCCTTGTGGTATGAAAGTCATGGTTTCGGTTCCCTGTGGGTTCGTAGGTCATAAGTCGCAAACCACAGGGGAACAGCACATCTAGGGATGCCTGGTTTTCAGTAATACGCTAACTGATGTCAGTTCGTGGCCAACTAAAAGACACATAAATCACATCTATAAGTCTCTAAAGAATAAATTAAAATCCATAGCTTCAATAGAAAACATGACGGCTATTCAGTGGATTGTTCAACAGAGTTAACCCCCCCCCCACACACACACACGTACACACACAGAGGAGTCCATTTTTGTATGATGTTTAAAAAAACGTTATTTGTACAGCCTAAACACACCTGAGTGCAAGCAAACTTATGCGTAAAGTCAAAAATACGAAATGGCACGTACCATCGACTTCTTATAAGTATCTTATACCAAATGTAACCAAAAATATACAAATTTACTATGCTATTTTTTCACTCAGAAAGTCGTGGTTAAATGAAACTAGGGTCTGAATAGATCCTTATTCCTAGTTCTGGACGCTTTGTAACAGTAAACAGACATGACTGCAACAAGGATGAAAACAAGAAGTTTCAAAGTGAGCCAGTGTAATTCATGGGTACGTGTTGCCTAGAAAGTCTGAAACTAGAACGGAACAGTTGTAACACACTTCGTGACTTTCACCAGTTCTCTTACTAATATCAATTCGTGACGTGATCTAAACTTAAAGAATACTGCCTTCAACACTTTGGTCTTATTTTAAGACATTTTCAATGGTAGGGATATACAATCCTGTGGTCAGTTGAATCTAGGATCATCACGTTTTAAGTATGTTCACATTTGCTTTTCCCTCCTTAGACAACGCCAGTGAGTAGAGTCAGAAAGTGACATAAACGTAGGGAAGTGAAAATAATTCTTTGCATTTTTTCTCAAAATCTTTCAAGTGCTGATTGTCAGTAGGGTCTCAGGGACGTACTGATGAAGAGTACCACAGAAGGTCGAAAATACCTCACTCTAAGTACTTCATCGTTTTTAGTGGTTCTGTAGCTGGAGTTAGTTTGTGGTCGAACTTGAATTTTCTTAAAATTGATGAAGGAAATGTCTGTTATTTCTTTGGACGAATTCATCAGGGAATAATCTTTTTGACTTAGAATATGCAGATGATATAATCCTTCCTCATAGGCGAAGACGCTGACAAAATGCAGAGTCTTCTGAACACACTAAGCAACATTCTTCAAATGTTTGACAGGGTATTAGCATGATCATGTCAAATGTAAGATGATGCTACAGGATTGGACTACACTGACTCCTAACTTAAAAGACAGAAAGTGAAATGGTAGGGCGTATTGACCACTTCACTTATCATTTAGGAATTTGCATCAGCTCCAATGGGTTGGTCGCTGAAGAAATCTCAGGCTCGTTTGCAATTCCCCAACTTACGCCATCTCTGGTTTAGTAGACGTGATATCTACCTGTCAACCAAAGGCCAGGTGTATAGCTCGGCATTTTGCTCCATCCTCCTTTATGGCAGTGAGCGAAACATAGTCCCCATTAAAAATGAAATACATGAAAAGTATGGTTAGCCGTCTTCGATCATAGGTGTCTGCCTTCTGTCTCCCATCTGTGTTAGGTGAATGTATGATAGGGTGAGCAATTTCGAGGTTAGGTCTCAGTCGAGTGCTAGGTAACAAGTGGAAATCAATCGACCAGGTTGTGAAGCTATACTGATTGAGATGGTTAAGACATGTGTTACGCATTTACGCCAAACAATCCCCTTCCTTGACGATCAATGTTAGCTGACATAGGATCAGGTTGGAAAACAACTAGTGGTGATCAAACGGAAACATGGCTTCATCAGTCAATGAAATCCACAACAGTTAGTTTAAGCCAGTGACGTAAGAAGGTGTAGACTTCCTGCTGGGAATCCTGAGGATAGTAAAAATCAATAGCTGGAGGAGATACATCCACTCCTTGTGACTTATAATACCCAATCAAACTATAATGTTGTTCCATATTGCTATTCTTTTTGCCTTATATCTCTGTTTACTGTCACTATTTCGCATTGCTGCTTACTTTCTTCTCTTGCTTTGTGTGCTACATGGAGTGTGACGACTCGAAATGCTGCACATCTATGCAAAGTTCTACGTTAAAACTAGTCAGTCTGCCAGGCATGACGAATTCATAGAGAGGAATTCTAGAGAAATGTCTCACTTCTGAAACATTTAAGTTGCTATGTCATTTAGTGACTGAGCGCTGTATTAGATCCTCTGAGGTTACCTGTCTTGATTAAGTTTTGTGATAAGTATTTACCTTGTTAGTGTGTTAAAACACTGCATTCGTATAGACTTCCTAATTCTGCTAAAATTCATCTTAGACGTGTGACAAAATCCATACTGAATCGATGTAATTATTAGACTACATAGCTGACGATGGAAGCTACTTCGTTTGAAAATATCGTCATGGATTTAAATATCATATTAAGAGTAAAATTCACAAATTTGAGCCAAGATCTTCAATACACACAGGTGTCTACACTTCTCCACAACCGGGCAATTTTATGGCATTTCCCTTTTTGGAAGTGGTGCCACCTGCTTTATCCTGTGGCTATCAGCACGTTTCAGTAAATAGGCTATAATATACCAGCCTGATTTCATCAGAATTCAATAATATACGTTTAACTTTTGAAAATAATACCTCTTTAAATCCATTACATTGCTCAGATATCAGTATCAAGAAAGATTTTCTGATTAGATCGCTGCAAATGTAGCTCATTTCAACAGAATAGTTCCCTCAATAATATGTACTCCAGAAAAAATTTACAATACAAAAAAAGTATAACTTGTCACTAACCACCACTAAACTACGACGCTACTATTCGCGGGGATACGCAATAAGGCCGCTCTCCAAGACCTTGTCCACGAGACCGACGAAAGAAAAAGTTATATTAGAGTCTTCCTGAACACCTTGAAAACAATTATTGTTGATTTACCAAGTTTGGAGCTAAATCATATTGAGATTTCGGTAGTCTAACTCAGATTCAAGTCCCAAGTGCCTGAGAAAACTTGTGAATCAAGTAGATACAGAGGCCTGATCCAAGAATCTGTTAATCAACCAGTTAACCAACAAACATCCTATCACTGACGATAAAAAAGGTTGGTTCATACAGCGGTTAGTTGACACTTGAAATGAGTATCTTCTTTCATCAATTCTACAGTCTAGAATTATATCTAAAGAACGGTAAATGGCAATAAGACGTCTAAATAACAATCAGGAAATTGTATTATATTATCACTAGATAAAGGCTCAGGCATCACAGTGATGAACAAGCTTGACTATATTCAAATATCACTTGGTTGGGATTTGACTGATTACAAGTGTGATCGTGAATTACTATCATTTAGAGAATCACTGAAAGCCAGGGAGCACTGGACAGCTGTTTCATCCCGGTTTAGGACTCTTCAAAAGTACTGCGTCCATAACCCCAAAAAGGATCAAGGATAAAACTTTCAAGTCATAAGGTCAGCTTGTTGAATATTGAAACACTAGGCTGAAATTTAACAGCCCGTCAACTCTAACTTCTGTTAATTCATGATATGTAACGGCGATTCCAGACACTGATATCAGCGAGTGTTTATCCTTTCATCAGGACGACTGCCTTAAATGAAGTCAGTTCATGGTCAGTCATGAAAGAAATCAAATCCCTAAAATACAAACACTAGTAAGTATTTGGCCGTTTTGTTTACCAACTCTCGTCGCCAAATTCACTTTTGTTGTTCTCTTTTCATCTTCGTCTTCAGACTGAGAGGATAATTTTCCCATTATAAAGTGAAAAAATGTTGATTACATCGTCCAATGAACCTTGCTTTTCCGTTAAATAACTTAATTTCTATCCTTCATTATAATATTAATAGTTTATTCAGCTATTAGTATTAGGTAAGGTTTATTAATTTCTCACCTCTTTGTTATTACTATGATTATTATTATTATTATCACAATTGAATAATGCGATCCACTAAAAAGAAGTAATCCCTTCATAGAAGTAGGTCCTTGAACAAGGTGATATACATGGAGATAATGGGAACAAGTATCCATGAAAATGTAGAACCAATAATGCATGTTGCATGTGATGAAAGCTCTTCAGGATATAATCAGAGTAAGGGGGAAAAGTTTTTTTTTTAGTTTGAACCCAATTACTCAAAACTTATCTCCTACATGGTACATTGACTAAGACGCCCAATTATTGTGTGAACGTTGCTGATATTACCCAACCTGGTGTAGATGAAGCCTGAGCTTAAAACTAAGCGTCCTTAAACCAATGATCCATATATCCACCTACATTTATAAAAAAATTCAAAAAAGAGAAATTAGTTCCAAGTGTGTGTGTGTGTTCATAACTTTATGAAGGAACAAGAACTAGAACTGTCATATTCCAGATAAAGTTTACCTTAAAAACTGTGTTTTATTGAGAGAAAACTAAACTCCAGAGAAGCTTATCCATCAGTATTCATTCGAGTTATTTGATAGAGCCTTAAAAATTCATTATGGGTAAATTTTGTTTTGATAAAGTCTCACAGTTTTATACAGTAATCTTTACTGAATTAGCTGCGATGTTAGATTGTAAAATAAAACGAATAGAAGAAGGTAAACTACACACTAGCTGTGTTTATAAAAACCAACTCATTCTAGCAGATATTTAGACTTTAATTCATCTCATCCGTTAACTGTTAAGGCAGGATTAATTAAGCGTCTAACAAACCGAGCAGTAGCACTGAGTAACACAAAAAAACCTAAATGATGAAATAAAACAGATAGAAGAGGCGTCGGTTGGTGTTAAATAACTAACAGGCCTCTAAAATTCAATTGGAAGATCGAAAAAGGCCAAAATCAAAATAATTGTGAAACTAGTAATAATAACATAAATAAGAGAAAACTTCATCAATTGTCACGGTAAGGATAGACCACATCTCGAAAAGACAGCTTATGTACCAAAGAAAGCTATCTTTATTAACCTACCATTCAAGGGCGACCAGATTATGCAGTTGACAGCTAACTCAAAGACTTCAGTCAGCCATCAAACGCACATTCTACGCCGCCACATCTCTTCTTCTCAATTGTCGAACATTTTCGATCCCTGTACCTACGTTTAATGGACGAGATTCTGTGGACTCTACTTCAAACTGTATCTACAAGTTCACCTGCACTTGCTGCGGTGACACCTATATAGGTAGAACCAACAGAATGTTCCAATGTCGTCGAAAAGAACATCTTCCAGAATGGCTACTAAATCATATGGAAAATCCCGACGCGATTAATATGAATAGAAATCCAGCATCATCCATTGGAAAACGCTTATTAATGTCTGGTCACAAAATCAATATTAATGACTGCTTCATAATTATTTCACATAACTCTAATTCAAGGTTGGTTACTGAAGGTGATGGAAGCACTTTGGCATTAATCACATACAGCCTAAACTGTCTGTACAAAAATCAATAGACTTCAATCTTCGCCTACCATGGACTGCATGACCTATCTAAATATGATTGGTCATTAGTATGTACTTTTGTTTTTATTTAACTGAGTAATTTTCATGAACTTTATTTTATCATTGTTAACCATGTTAGTTGTAAAGCGGTTGTAAAGAAACTACGAAATGATATCATCTCGCGAAATTTGTCTTCTTAATGCCTTATTCAAATTTATCAAATGGACTAATTGTTTTAATAAATAAGAGAGAATATAAGTCATCTACAGTTATAACATATAAAGAGGGGACATCTGAAACCCTAAGTAGGATTCTAAATAAAGCAGGAATTAGGGTGGTGGCATTTAAACCCACAAACTCACACAGGGACAAGCTGTGTTGGTTAAAGGACCCAGTTGACCCAATTAGACAAAATAATATAATTTACAAAATACCCTGCAATCACTGTGAGTGAAGTCAACTACATAGATCAAACTAGTAGATCGGGGGTAATCAGATTGTCGGAACATAAGAATTTGACTAAGGTAAGAATGGTTGACCCCGAGAAGATAAGTAATTTAGAAAAAAGCTCAGCAATTGCAATGCATGCGCTAACACACAACCACACAATAGGGTGGGAGAGGGTTAAAACTCTAAAAAGTAATCTAGGTAGGTAGAGAGAGAGGTTGATTACTGAATCCTTGTTCATCGAGTCTACACCCAACACATGCAATAGGAATGATTCATCACCCATACCGGAAATACGGAGAATACTGCTACCAATCAAATCAAATGAAAATCAAGTGAAAAATAATGGAACTATAGAAATGAATTTAGGAAGTCGTGTGATTACCTTGATATGATTATGAGCTGGCAATAAATTGTGCTCGAAACGTGGTCATCAGTAAACATTACTGTATAACACTGTGAGACTTTATTATCACAACAAAATTTACCCATAATGGAATTACACTCTACCACAGTGCACAAGTTTTACTCTTATACCTTAAACATTCATACCAAACATTTTAGTGGGAACTGATGCCAACTACCTACAGATGACATCTGACTGAAACCACTTCAAGTTACTTGTTTAGCAATGGCTATCATCAAAGTCTAAACCACGCGTTTCGATCCATTTGGGACTCCTCAGCAAGATTCACCTGCTCCCCAGTGATGAGTAGTAGTCTCTTCCCACTGAGAGTTAAACCTCAGGACTCATCTAATAGACTGATGAAACCCAAGATGTAATCTTGTATAATGGGTATGACGTAAAGCTTCCCGATAATGCTTGTGATTCCCCATCAATATGTCTGGAAACAGTCAATATACCAGTGTGAGGCTAATCTATTCATTTCATGTATACATACCAACAAGGAGTCACAAATACGAATAAGTAGACTGCAAACCACTCTAGTTAATGAACTGACGGAATTCTCATCCCTTCCACCCCACCACTCCCCACAAAATATTCGGATACTTTTTGAGATTAGTATTCCACAGGCTCTTAAACTTCATTCTATTGAAAAGTCACATCTTTCCAGTACTGAATAACCAACTATTATTGATTTTGTCTAACTGAATACCGTTTTTGCGTCAAATATTGTCTTGAATTCATAATTCCCCTTGAAATTCACTCACTTCCCTATCATCACCAAAATACAAAGGCGATTCCGTATTCAAGAATAATCTGACAGCCACATTCATTTCTTGTCGCTGTTGTTGTAAAAATCTTATCTCTAATCACATTTTTGCATATGAAATGATCTGACTGACCTGATCATAATCGGTGTCCTTTGACTACTTATAGCAGGAACAATCACATTTTTATCCTTTCAACTTTAACTCATTCAAATTTCAAAGTCATCCTCTGACATTTAAAAAAAATGAGCTTGTTTAATACCACCAGAAATTGTGTAAAATGTCGGTAAAAAGAAAGTGAATAGACTAACATGCCGGTACATGTGTGTGAGTTTGTGCTTTTGTATTCCTTAGCATTTTTTCTTCTGTGTGTACAAACTTTGATCACCTTGTACATTGTACATCAATGTTAACCAACTCAGTCGCGTTTTTCCTATGCTGTTCAAAAATATTGTTCTATGACATTTAGTTTCCGTAATTCATACATCTATCCGCCTATCTATCTATTTATCTATCTATATACATATAACACATATATTCTTACATCCTTGGAATGGATTCCGTTTCCTTCTTTCGAAGGAATCTCATGATAGCCAACTTCCGGAATTTTATGGTTAAAATAGAAAGCAACTTTGTATCTGTACGTCTATCTAAAGGGATATATTTACCTGTCCGTGTATGTGTGTACGCGCATAAAAATAAAGCTTGGTCTACTCGTTAACTTTGAGTAAAACGATAAAGATCTAGATTTGACTGGTCTTATTAAATGTTCAATGATGAAAACTAACAATCTATTGAAAATTGAACACTGTCTGACTTCATTTTTCTTTTTACTAATCCCTATCATTTATCGATTGAAAGACAAATAACGTGCGAATAATATTCAAGTGTTTGTTTGCAAGGATTTGATTGCAGGATTACAGGATTTCATTATAAGATGACATCGGTCAGAGAATCATTTGGGAAACCTGGATTCAAGTGGCTTAATGGTCTATGAGCTTGCCTGACCTGTAGCTGGATGGCCCTAGGGTCGAATATTGGCAGTTAAGTTGCCGCCTATTGGCGGTGAGTCCAAAACTAGGCTGACGAAACTTCTGTCCAGTATTCCAGTGGTGGTTTTCCAATGGCTGTATGACTGATTTCAGCTAACGATGAAACCTTGTAACCAATGAAATCCCTGAAAACCAGCACATAAATATCAACAGATGTCAAGCGTTTCAATCCGCTAAAAACTAATCAACAACAAGATTCCAGTCCTATTAATATATGTGTAAAACTTAGGCACTACAGTAGTAAGTAATTCCATATTAGTTTGTTTATTAGATATATCACACAGTGAAACAGTATTATTATTTACTGGATGACATTTCGAACAAAATTTATTGTTCATAATCATATCAATTGTAATTACACGACTTTGAAACTTGAGTTTTATAGTTTTCTTTGTTTTCTCCTATTTGTCGTAGGGGCAGTAGAATTTTCCAGATGTCCGACTGGATAGGTGGTGAATCATTCCTACTACATGTATTTGCACTTGATTCGATAAACAAAGCTTCTGTTATCAATCTCTCCCTCCACACTGTTCCATTAGATTTTAAAACTGTCATCCTATCCAATCCCATCCCATTGTATGGTTGTGTGTAACTGCATGTAGTGAGTGGTATAGCTGAACTATTCTCTAGATTTCTTATCTTATTTGGGTTAGCTAGTCTAGATTTTGCTAGGTTTTTATGTTCGACGAGTTTGACTGCCCTTGTTCTACTAGTTCGATCTATGTATTTCATCTGACAATCATCGCAGGCAGGGTATTAGATAAACTAAATTGTTTTGTTTTAAAGGCTCCACAGGAATAATCCTTTAACCGACAAAGCTTGTTTCTAATTGAGTTTGTGGGTGATTTGAATGCCGGGGGAGCTTCCAATGTTAGATTGCAACGTAAAAAGGAAAGAAGATGGGAAGTTAAACACTAGTGTTTTGAGAGGAAACCCACACATTCAAACAGATATATGGACTTGCGATCATCCCATCCTATGTCAGTAAACATAGGATTGGTGTGATGTTTAAGTGACAGCACAAAAACCAATTAGTACCAAGGAAAATCTAAGACAAGAAGTGAGACATGTAAGAGAAGCTTTAAAACTTAATAATTATCCGGACAAATTAGTCAAGAAATATGTAAGTAAATGTAAAAATAAAATGAATAATGATAGCAGTGATAGTGATAATAATATTGATAATAATAACAATAATAATATCGGTGAGAACACCAACAATAAGGAATCAAAACCATCAGTAGTAATTCCATACAAGGAAGGAATCTCGGAAGCCTTACGCAGAATTCTTAACAAGGCAGGTAGGAATAAAAGTGACTGACATTCAAATCACCCACAAACTCAATTAGAAACAAGCTTTGTCGGTTAAAGGATTATTCCTGTGGAGCCTTTAAAACAAAACAATTTAGTTTATCTAATAAAGATTGCAATCCGTTTTAAAAATAAACGAAAAAAAAGTAAACTGCTTTTGGCGGAAGTGTACATCTCCGTAAATCACCTAACTATCTACCGACCTACCTACCTACCTACCTACACAAATAACTAAATGGTGAACACATAAAATCTCAAACTGGCCTAATTGTTTCAACTTTTGTCGCCAACATACTATCACTACTACCATGAAATATGTAGTAGTAGTAATTACGTGTCAGTTATCTGCTCAAATATCTTGTGTAAATCACATTGAAATCAAATCAGAGTAGAATACTATGAGCAGAATTTTCTCATACACTTTATGCAAATAAAAAATAGGAGATAATTTAACATGAAAAGAGATTACGGGGTTGTGGAAAAAAAGGTACTTCTCATACGAGTACTTCTACTACTACTACTACTACTACTACTACTACTACTACTACTACTACTACTACTACTACTACTACTACTAATACTAATACTAATACTACTACGGGAACCAGAGTTATATGAGAACAATCAAGAAATGGGAGATGTTTGTGCCAGAAAAGGGAGAGGAAAGATGGGCGAATAATAATCACGACTGGTTTCTATTTTTGACTTTATAACTGCTACTATTATTATTATCATAATCATCTCTCCTGTATATATGTGTGTGTGTATGAATTGGGGCACCATGAGACACAGCAATAAAGCGTAAATAGACAACAAACAGACAGACACGACAGACGAGACAGAGAAACACAGAGAGAGAGAGAGAGAAAGATGGAAATGCAGAGAAGAGATGCAGGGACAATTGAGCCGAGACTAAGAGAATGACTGATAAAATGGTAAAGATAGGAACGATTTCGAAATGTCAATGTTTAACGGCTTGTAGACAATGTTTCAGAGGGAAAAAAGAAGGTAGATTATGTAATAAAAATGATAATGAAAAATTTGTGAACAAAAAATACCTATTTTTAATTGTGAAGAAGGTTAACAATGCCAGAATTAATTCACTAGTGAAGAATTGTTCAAATTTAGGCTAATTGGCGTTCCAAATTAAATAAAAAACCAACACTTGAAGTAAATTTCTGTCAGAAATTAGTCAGTAGTCCTCTTCAAACAGTCTTAAGCTGAATCCGTCTAAATGTCAGGTAATCAATTTCACTTTCAGACGTAAACGTGACCTACAACAACTAGTTAGCTCACATGGCCCCACTATCATTGACGGCATAGAGGTTGAAAATACATCTATTGTCAAGTACCTTGGGCTGAGTTTTTCCACCGATCTTTCCTGGTCCTCCCACATCTTGCTAGTTACTAGAAGGATGTTTCGCTTAACGTTCTACATTAGGAAATTTAGGCAGTCTGGCATAAAGCAGTCTTTGCTTTCTCAGTTTGTCAATTCTTGTATTCTACCCATCCCCCCTTTACTGATCCCCATTAATCTTTCCTGGACTATTTAAGAAAGACTTTGCTTCGCTGAGAAGGGCACTAAAAGCCGTTAGTAGGGCAAGTGGAATATCGTTAAACCAACTGGTTAACACTATTATGGATAGACATATAATGTCATGTAAGAAACTAGCGAATACAATATTGTCAGACCCCGAGAATCCTCTCTATACGCAGCTGTCTCCTTGCATTTCATCTGGTAGAACTAGAAACAGCTATAGGTGGCTATATGCTAGGACTACCAAGTACAAAACTCCACAATACCATATCTGGCACAGCTGTTATGTGATGAGAAATCCGTTAGGTGTGACACGATAAACTTACTGTGGCACTCTAACAAATAGTCCCATTAGTTTTTGTTTTCCTTTCTTCGTTACTATTACACTGTTGTTCTCATCTTCTATCACACATCAACTTTATGTTTCATATCCTGTGGTGCATTGTTTGAAGTGTAAAATCTACGCTGTTTTTTTATTTATTTAATTTATTTATTATTTATTTATTTTATTTTTATTTATTTATGTATCTTTTGGTTTTTAAAAATCTTATATAATTTATGAGGTAATTAGATACAGTATATTGTAATGCACGCTGAAAATTCCATACCTGTACCACAAATACTGTTTGGAATAAAGCTGTTTATTATTATTACTATTATAACTGTAGCGTGTGCTACTGATAAGATTTATCAGTAGGATGTAAAGATAAAAATATTGAATAGCAGGGAGATAGATTTGATGTCAGAGAAAGTAAATGATATAGCGTCGCGGAGATACACTGGAGACGATGTGAAAGGAACACAAAGAAAGGCAATATGAAGAAAGGCCAGAAGTATCACAACACAGAAGATCTGTGTAAGTGGTGCTTTGAAGATAAGGTGTATATAATTTGGCTATATAGAAATACGTAATTGCAAATAAACATTCTTTTATCAACTCTTCGTCTTCTAGAGTTCTGACACAACTGGGTAGACAACTAACTATAAGCGCAGTAATGCCAACCGAAGAAATACTCGAGTTCCACGAATCAGAAAATTAACCACAAAAACAATAAGAACACAATATTCAGCGGAGAAACTCTTTTCAACAACGAATTTATGATCAGCCTGTACAATCGTATATATAAATATAGTTTTTAAGAAATTATATCCGGTGAGGGACTAGGGTCAAAGGTGTGAATATATGAAATAATAATAATATGAACCGATTTATTGACAGTAACACGAAAGATAAGCAGTCTAAACTGGTCACCAACTCAGTTCTAAAGAAAACCTTATTCATGAGCTTGGAATTCAAAGGTGATCAAGCTTCAGATTTGCTCAGAAACCGTCTCTTTAAAGCAGTCAGTAAGATATCGTTTACAGCAAAATTACAAATAACATTCACCAGCAGCAAGTTGTTCTCCATCTATGTTAAAAGATAAGCTCCCCGCCTCCATGTGCATCTATCAGTTCAGCTGCTCTTGTGGAGCTTTCTACACGGATACAAGAACATATTCCAGGGGAAATGAGAATTGTGTGCGAAGCTGTATTTTGGAACACCTGATCGACTCCTGTCATTCTGCCAACCCTTACCATGATTTTAAGACCATCTATCGAATCCATGTTAACTTGCCAGCCGCGTTTTCTTCGTTACAGACTATTAAAGACAGCGGATGCCTTAGCCATTCATGACTTTAAGCCTGACCTTTGTGTACAAAAGGAGTATGCACAATCCCAACTTCTACCTTGGCCGTAGAGGGATAGACATTTATTTATTTTGTTTATTTAGTTATTCTATGTACCTTTCCCTTATTACTACGATTATTATTATTATTCATGTTCTCACTCTGAATTGTTTCGCTTGTCCCACTTGTCATTCTAAATCCAAAATTATTTTTTTTTACAATACTGAATTCTATCTTATCAAATTTCACGCCATGTTACGTAACATTTTATATTCACCTACTAATCCTATAATTATACACCCCTTCACAACATCCATACACCTTATGTATTATTCTATGTATGACATTAATTGTTTTGCTACTTGATATTTAACCAGGATTATAATCACAAATATTTTAATTGCACTTCATCTACTATTATTTCATATATTCCCACGTTTGATCTAATTCCCTCACCAGATAGGATTTCTTGGAAACAATCCATATATATATATATATATATATATATACGATTGTACAGCTTGATAATAAATTCGTTGTTGAAAAGAGTCTCTTCGTTGAATATTGTGTTCTTAATGCTAGTTTTTTTCTTTTCCTTCACGTTCCCAGTGGAACATAGGACCCCTTTAACCTACAGTCTTGAAGTTTCTGTAGCAGAGTTTACTTTTACAGGATGAGGTTGCTAGCCTCATGTCCAACCTTTCCTCTATACCGGCTTTCTATTACTGGTCTGGCGAGGTAAAGGAGTGCGTCGGTCGTGGATCGAACCCAGGATCATGTGCATGGTCGGCGAGCGTCCTAACCGCTGTACCACTGATGCACCAAATGCTACAACGGGAATTATTAAATTATTGACAAAAATAACAAACGATGTTATCGCTGATGTCACACCAAAACAAGAGAGGGGGAGAGAGAGAGGGACAGAAGACGACCCACTAACAAGACAGATTGATTGTCTCAATCAGCAGTCAGTCAATAAACACTTCATACCAATAATGAATTGTGCGTTGGTGGTTCAGTGGTAAAATGCTCGACAACCACACTTCCTATGGTCCGGAGTTCAATCCCCGGCTAACAGATGTACTCATAATTCAGTGCTTCAGCTATTCCCAGATGCTTTGATTTCACTGCATTGGAAAGGTGTGAAAGGATCTTATTTATGACATTGAAGGGCTTTTCATCGAATGATGCTAAACGTTGTAAATTCACCCCCAGATGTTCTGTTACCGAATTATATATAACCTTGCTTGCGTTCTCCCTTCGCTAACTATCCATCCTGGATGGTGTTCTCGGGCGCATTTTACAAGCGGACACATGGTATGGCCAATGTCAAAAGGTCAAGTTTCTCAGCAATAGTGATACTACTGTGTGTTTTTTATATGTTTATTACAATTACTCATTAGTGGTAATAATAGTGAATCTATTGAAAACTTTATTACCCTAGATGGCCAGCTAGCTAGAATGGTGGTCACATTACAACCTGACTGATAGAATTCAGTCTACACCAATCAGAGGACTAGACGCATCACACTAGTTACTAGTGTCAAATCAAAATATCCACTACAGTCCTACAGGAGGTCAATCGCGGGCCCGAATAGCTCAGTGGTAACGTCTCTGACTACAGCACTGGGTGACGCGGGTTCGAATCTCAGAAGGATCATGAGTTCCTTCAAGGTGGCCGCAGATACGCCTTGCTGACGAGTGCCAACTAGCACGAAACCTAGGTCCAAGGCTTTCTGCCGATTGCCTCCAACCATCTAACTTTATTACCCTATTTAATCACATTCATTCAAATATCCGAGTGACTTCCAAACTAGAATAGAAGAACAAACTCGGTTTCCTGGATATTACTATCACTAAGAGAGATGATGAAACGATTCAGCGACCTGTTTTTCGTAAACAGACATGGAGTGGACAATATCTTCATTTCACCAGTTTTTGTTTCTATCCAGTATAAACATTCCCTAGTGAAATTTTTGTTTTCAAGGTCCCGAAAAATGTGCACGACAGACACATCGATGGAGGAGTTTCGACATATACATTCAGTTTTATTAGCTAATGGTTATCCGGAAAACTTTATCACTTATCACAGTAAAGAAAGACCACAACTAGAAAAGACAGCTTCTGTACCAAAGAAAGCTATCTTTATTAACCTACCATTCAAGGGCGACCAGATTATGCAGTTGACAGCTAACTCAGAGACTTCAGTCAGCCATCAAACGCACATTCTACGCCACATCTCTTCTTCTCACTTGTCGAACATTTTCGATCCCTGTACCTACGTTTAAAAGAAGGAGATTCTGTGGACTCTACTTCAAACTGTATCTACAAGTTCACCTGCACTTGCTGCGGTGACACCTATATAGGTAGAACTAACAGAATGTTCCAATGTCGTCGAAAAGAACATCTTCCAGAATGGCTACTGAATCATATAGAAAATCCCGACGCGATTAATATGAATAGAAATCCAGCATCATCCATTGGAAAACGCTTATTAATATCTGGTCACAAAATCAATATTAATGACTGCTTCATAATTATTTCACATAACTCTAATTCAAGGTTGGTTATTGAAGGTGATGATGGAAGCACTTTGGGGATTAATCACATACAGCCTAAACTGTGTGTGCAAAAATCAACAGACTTCAATCTTTTTAATACTTTGATAAAGGAGCTATTAGCATTAAATAGCGAAACGTCAGTAAAAACAATATTGTTTTGTTTTTCATTCAATGGGAAATACAAAAACCTTCATTATAATGGACTTTAATCTTCGCCTACCATGGACTACATGACCTATCTAAATATGATTGGTCATTAGTATGTACTTTTGTTTTATATAACTGAGTAGTTGTCATGATCTTTATTTTATTATTGTTAACCATGTTAGTTGTAAAGCGGTTGTAAAGAAACTACGAAACGATAATATCATCTGGCAAATTTATCTTCTTAAGTGCTTATTCAAATTTATTACAATTCGTAACTTTTTTTAAATTTGCGCCTTGACCGGAATTAGTTCTGAAAACTTCTCAACCATATACTCTATAAACTACACAAATGTACAGCCTATTTGACGGTGACTTCATTGAAAAGAAGATTTCCCTCTTCACTGCAACCCTCTCTCTTTATAACTTTATAGGATTGAACCGAATTAATATCCTCTGGGATATTACTTATTACTAATTTAAAAGCAGTTTTGTTGTAAAGTAGAAATATTTAAAAAAATTTCCCATTAGATGATGTAAGCAGCCAGTCAAGCATAAATCATGAGAACTTTGATTGTATCTACCATCGAAGCTGAATATATATACACATATATACGTCATGTAGGTTTGTTCACGACCTAACGTCAAAACTCTAATCAACTGTCAAAGGAAAGAGACACTAGATGAGATAATTGAAAATTGCCAAAGCTCATTTTGAGCTTAAGCTTCCCTCTCCCACCCGTTACCCCTGAACCCAACTGACTGGCTTCTCTATGACTTCACTTTTCTAAATGACAAGCACTGAAAAACTGAAACCAAATAAATAAACTAATTAATTCACTAACTAGCTAGTTCATAGAACACCCTTCCATAATAGTACATGAGTGTGTGTGTGTGTGTGTGGTGCGTTTCCGTGTTTGCGATCATTTGTCTGTTCTATGATTATGTATTTTTGGTTTGGTATCTCAATTACTAACATAAAAAGTTACTGTGCATCCGAAACATTTTTGCCTATTACCAAGCAAATAGATGGTGTAATGAATACCTCTCATTTCACCTGTGTTTAAACCCCGATTTCGCCACCCCCCACACACACACAGACAGACAGACCACCCCTTCCATGCCATCCAACTCGTTCCCCCAAATCCCTGTTTGCTTAATTCTTTTAGCATAACAAGGGAGGAGGGGGAGGAGACGAAGACGAAAGTGGAGATGGAAGACTGTGACAAGAAAAAAAGAAAAAGTTTTCGTGTGAATAAAGCGGGAAAATGGAGAATCAAATAATAAGAAGAAGAAGTACTTAAGTGAAATGAGAAGCGAAATGACACATTTCGATGATGTGATCCGCTTGATTGACTATTTTTCATTAGATGATTCAATCAAGTGAAAATGTGAGTGTGTGTGTGTATTAGGGTAGACAGAGAGACGCTAAGACTCTGGTTAATTAACTTATTCATTCATGTTCATTCATGTTAATTAGGCTTATTGCTGCTTCGGCTTTATCCTTCTTCGTCTAATAATTAATATTCAGTAGGTAACTTTGGTAACACTGTCTTTTTTTTAGAAGGTCATTATTTCTACTTGGAGGGTTATTTAGGACAATTTTTGGTTTGGTTGCAGAAAAATTCCCAGTTGTACAACAAACTGAAAATACTTCTAATTAACTGATGAATGATGGCTGACAAAGAAAATTTAAGAGGTATATGCGTATCGTCGTATTTAGAACTTTTCAAGTGGATGTACCTGCATTCCTGAGGCAGTAACACAGTGCAGGTCTTTTCAACACCCAAGATTGTTTTAATTGGACACTTATTGATTCAGACATCAATTTTCAAGTGCTGGTTTGCAGGAATTTGATCGGTCACAGGTTCCATTACAAGTTGACGTTAGAGTTAGTAAACCATTGGAAACCAGCACTCGAGTACTGAACAACTGTTTCTTCGGCCTAGTTTAGGACTCTTCAGTAGTGCGCACCCACCCCACTCTAGATTTCGAACCCAAATGACAACTACTGACCATTTTCTTCTTCCTTCTGAATTTACACAACACTATAGTCAGTCAATGAGTAAACGAACCAATCCCGCCTCCCTCCCTTCGAATAGTGTCGCTTTTCTTCTCAGAACATACTACTAACACGCAAAAGACAATTACAAGAGTTACAGCTCATTGATCGTGCCTGCTAACCGAGGTTCAGCAATTATTCCATCTCTTCAAAAAGTGATAACTGATACCACTCTATTTTATCCCTTGCGTAGCGAATGCAACAGAAGGCTTTAAGCTATCTTCATAGTTTTATTGGCAATGGCGAACGTTCTTTTATTAAGGAAAACCACACCATATTTATACATTTTTAGCCAAATTTCAGGTCTGCTCGTTCAGCGGATAATAAATTATTTTGATGTTTTGTCGATTTCCTGAAGGTTAAACCTTGAGATGAAAAATTGTCCAATCAGACCATATTTTCAGACCACAACGTAAAGTGAATCCAGATACAAGAAATAAACACTTCTACCTCTACAGTAAGCCACTGACTTGAAGTGTTGTTTTCAATTTTGACTGCTTCACCGATCCATCTGCGTCGAATATATACTACTAATAAATCTTATCAGTAGCACTTGTCACACTAACTTCATCCCAACCCCATCCCACCCCCCACTTTTCTAAGCTTATCTACTAGATGGAAAACTAAAAGAGATTTGGGACTATAGTGATCAGGAATAGAGACCGTGTTTCCCAATTAGTTGACGCATTCATATCACTTTATGAATCAGAGAATTGACGCGTATTGAAGAGCACCTCAAACAAACTACAGACCTTCATCAACAGATGTTTTCTCTCAATACTACTTAAGATCAGATGGCCGGCCAGAAAATATCAGCAACAGGGATCTCTGTCAATGAAGGGACCAACCCAGCAGGAACCAGCTGTGCAGCAAATATACAGGAGAAATGAAGGTGGATTGGCTATACTCTGAGAAAACCATCAAGTGAGTGACATCACACACCAAGCCATTGCTCGAGTGGAACTCGAACGGGAAGAGGAGAGTTGGTCGTCAGTCAGAGAGTGACATGGAGGAGGTGGCATGTGAAAAGAAGATGAAAGCATGTGGGCAGGACGTGGAGCTCTAGGTGAACATGTTGGCAGAGAACCGAACTCAATGAAGACGTGCGGCTAAAGCCCTATGCCCCTCTAGGAACTAAAGGAAACAATAATAACAGTAATAATTATAATAATCCATATCACACATAATTGAAAAATTTAAAAAACCGGTAAATTATTGTTGATCATCTTTTTGAGTTTGAAAATATGCAAAAAACAAAAACTGAAGATTTCATCTCACGAGCATGAGAAACATAACTAAAAATGAAAGTTGACTTGAGGCAATATTGTAGTCGGCTGCACTCATTTCACGTTCACTTTAAGTGAGGTCATAACAAATTAATTACTGCTGTGAAATTATTTGAAAAATAAAGTAAGTTTTCGTAAAAAATTATATTTGAAAATCTCGGCCATAGTGAAATGAGTAATTCCAATGTTTCGTTCATCAATCTGGTCCGAACTTCTTCAGGGAAATTAATCGAAAGTAACATAACAGAGGTTTATATATAAAAGGAACATCTCTTGTTTTTAAAAACTTTGTCCAATCATGAGTCATAAAACAAGTATTAACAAGTATAATAAACAAAATTGTATGAGTTGTGATCAAAACTTGACCTCGGACTTACAGATATTGATCTACCTTTGTTAAACACTTTAAACACAGTGTGTGTGTGTGTGTGTGTGTGCAGATAAACAGTTGTAAAACAATGTCTTAACGTCTCCATAAGTAGATATAGACAGTCGGGAAACTTTGACCAAGTATTATTAGTTAGTGATACATATCCATTTTTATTTATTAATCAGGATTTCCTATGCATCAGCTAACATCACACCTTCATTTCTGTTTAAACCGCTAGTATCTAGAATTTTATGATTAGACGTATTTTCAAAATTATGGTGTTTAGGATCAGAGTTTAGTTGAAGCACCCTGTCAAACTTATTACTTTGTCTTCTTTCTGAAAATTGAGCTGATTTATTCGACCTACTGAAGTTGTCAGGTGACTGGACAGCTACAGATTTAGGATACGCATTCTGTTGCAGACAACGGAGAGTGGAAACACGATGATTGTGCCAATTACATAGTTTCTTTGTTAATTTAATTCGATTACAAAATAAATCAAATGAACTGTAGTCAAGATTTGACAGAATAGTTTTAAAAAATTTGGGCACCGAGTGAGAAGTAGAGATTTGTAAAAAATTATATTTGTAAAATATGATATGTATCACTAATTAATAATACTTGGTCAAAGTTTCCCGACTGTCTATATCTACTTATGGAGACGTTAAGACATTGTTTTACAACTGTTTATTCGTACACACACACTCTGCGTTTAAAGTGTTTAACAAAGGTAGATCAATATCTGTAAGTCCGAGGTCAAGTTTTGATCACAACTCATACAATTTTGTTTATTATACTTGTTAATACTTGTTTTATGACTCATGATTGGACAAAGTTTTTAAAAACAAGAGATGTTCCTTTTATATATAAACCTCTGTTATGTTACTTTCGATTAATTTCCTGAAGAAGTTCGGACCAGATTGATGAACGAAACATTGGAATTACTCATTTCAATATGGCCGAGATTTTACAGATATGATTTTTTTTAAACGTCTACTTCTCACTCAGCGCCCAAATATTTTAGAACTATTCTGTCAAATCTTGACTACGTTTCATTTGAAAGTAAGTTTTCAATCTGAAATGTAGATTTATATTATCAGAAACAGACTTCCATCAGCAGTCGAAACACAAGAACAAACACCTGAATTATCAGTATTATATGGTTCAGGGGAATTGAAACGTGTGCCGTCAAAGTATTTCCAACAGGCTCCTGAAAACTTTCATTATCCAGCATCTGCTACACTCGCTGGATACTGAAGTCCAGATGGCCGACCAATTGACCAGTATCATCAACAAAAGATTGAAGCGAGGAACTCACAATTATCAAAAAGAAATCTAATCGAGAATGCATACATATCTCCTGAAGTTCATATCTAAATATGGTAGGGAAAAACCACCTCCAGTGAAACTCGAAATAGTTGAAAAGAAACCAATTTCCATCTGTCTAGCGTATAGAGGAAAGGAAGATCCATAAGAAGGGAAAAAGAATCAGCGGTGGATTGAAAATAACATTTCCCGCCGTTAGACTCATTCCATCTTACAATAAAGTATGCTAGTTAACTCAGTTAAAATTAGGCAAGTATCCTGTTCATGCTAACTCCAACTACATTTAACAATTCACTTACGCTTGCAACAGCAAGTAAATAGGAAGGAAGGACTGAGAGGAGGATAGCGCCGACTAGATTTTCCAACCATATCCCTGTCGGTCTCCATATGAAAGGTAGCAAACTGTTTTCAAGTGCACCTGAAGACACGAAATAAAATCAGGTCGTATTATCCCGTAAATAAGTTCGTTTTTTGTTTATTTAAATTACTTAGGGGAATCATGTGAACTGTGATCAAGATTTGACCAAATAGTTTCAAAATAACCGGGCAACATATTTGTAACCGGAAGGTCCTGGGTTCGAATCCCGGTGGGTGCGTACTGATGAAGAGTTCCAAACTAGGACGAAACAGCTGTCCAGTACTCCCAGGTTTTCCAATGGTTCTCTAACTAATGTCAGCTCATGATGAAATCCTGAAACCAATCAAATCCCTACAAACCATCACTTGAATATTTGTAATAATTTAATTCAATGATGCAAAATATATATATATATATATATGTATTTAGTCAACAGAAGAATACAGGTTTCTAGAGTAAGTATAATCGGGTGTGCGAGACAATATGAAAATAAACCAACGAATGAGGCGGGCCAGATATAAGTTCAAGGTTGAAAATAACGACAATAAGAATGACTGTAAAATAATAACGATGATATGGTGTAAAATTACAAGTACTATTGGTGAATGATTGTCAAATAATAATAATAAATTTAATGAAGTGGAATGAACAGGATTTTGTAAACACGATAGCAAGTTAGAAAAGCACTATTTAAACCTAAGGTAATAAAATCATAAGAAAGGTCATGAAATCATAAAAGTCGAAAATGAACGTTTGTCAATGAAACAGAGGAATAGAAGAAGGAAAAGAAAATCGCGAAAGAATTTAGTGTTAATGGAGGTTTTGTTGGCTTTATTGTAGGCCAAGGTAAACATAGAGGTTGAATATACTTCTTCTGTCTGCAAAGAGATGGCCTTCTGGTATTAATTGCAACTGCTTTAGCTACTGATAGAAGACGTAGTCGAGCTCCTCTAGATAAATTACTAGGAACGCGGTAAATAACTTAGAACGCTTGGTCAAGTTTTATCAGGTGTCCAGTATCTACCAAGTGGGCTAAGACTGCACTGTTTACGCATTTGGATACCCCTTTACTCAACCATACAGGTACATGTTCACGCGTGCATATGAACAAACCCCTCTGCCGTTATTTTCAACCTCGAACTTATGTCTAGTCCCCCACATTGGTTGGTTTATTCTCATATTGTCTCACACACCGTGATTATACTCACTCTCGAAATCTATATTTCTCTGTTGACTAAATTTATATATATATATATATATATATAAATGTAGAACCTGAAGAAGGATTTATTGAAACCACAATTGTTCGCTCTAACTATTTTGTTCTGAATAAATTATGGGGAATATTCAATTTAATATTTGTAGGTCTAAGGTCACATTTTGATCACAGCTCATACACAATTTTGTTTGTCACATTTTGATGACAAAGTTTTTAAAACAAGAGATGTCCTTTTTTTAATATTTATAAATCTCTTTTTTATGTTAATTACGATCACTCTCCCTGAAGAAGTTCGAAGCAGTTTACCGAACTCAGGAAACGTTGGAATTACTCATTTTTAATTTCGCTGGGATTTTACAAATGTCTAATAAAGGGGGAATCGTTTGGATAAAAGCAACAAAATGGAGATGCATGGAATCATTGTTGAGAGAACAGTTTAGTGAAACCTTTACGCTAACCATGTCCTCTAAAAGAACTCGAACTAGAAAGGACAAGCTGGTAATGAGTGTGAGGGTTTTATAAAGGAAGAGTGTATGTTAAGACAAAAAGTGAATATTTGTGGGCAGTCGTGAAGACAGCTGGAAGTAACTGCATAGAACAGAGTGCAATGAAGATGTGCTACTGATGCTCCATTCAAGAGACCATTAATAATCTTGGTAGTGATACTGAAAGTGATAATATCATGGTATATGTCTAAAACAGCAGACACATTAAATAACCAAGAGCTTATATGAACTAGACTTAATAAAGTGATTGATAAATTTTTATTCTGATGTACATTTTGTAATAAAGCCTGATATCAGTTAGACAACGCCACAGAAAATGAAGGGATAGTGAAGAGCTGTTTCATCCCAGTTTGCGACTCTTCAGCAATGGGTCACAGGCTAAGAAAGAACAACTGTATTCAAGTGTTCGTTTGTAGGGATTTGATTGGTTTCAGGATTTCATCATGAGCTGACATTAGTTAGAGAACCATTTGGAAAACCTGGGAGTACTGGACAGCTGTTTCTTCCTAGTTTGGGACTCTTCATCAGTACGCACCCACCGGGATTCGAACCCATGACCTTCCGGTTACAAGGGCGGCCCTATTCAGGTAGGTAGTTACCTGGGTTCCAGTGAGAAGTCGTGACCAGTAGGGTGCAGCTGGTCGGGTGTGAGGACAAATACTTTCTGAAGACATTAGCTAGCGGTTGCGCTATGTCGTGAATTGGCAGAAGTTGGAATTCAAGGACCATTGGATCGGGTCCCAGTGGCTTAATGGTATACGAGCTCGCCTTGTAACCAGAAGGTCATGGGTTCGAATCCCGGTGGTTGCGTATTGATGAAGAGTCCCGAACTAGTCTGACGAAACAGCTGTCCAGTACTCCCAGGTTTTCAAAATGGTTCTGTAACTAATGTCAGCTCGTGATGAAATCCTGAAAGAACAACTGTCCTGGCTTTCAGCGTTCCTCTAAATAATGTCGGCCGGTGATGAAACGTGCATTCAAACGATATGTGAACAACAGACATTCAAAATACTGATCTTCTCTATTCCATACGAATTATGCTGGGTTGTACAGAAGAAGAGAAACAACTTGTTACTGAATGATGAATATATGTATGATACGAGATTTCATCATGAGCTGACATCGATCAGAGAAACACTGAAAAACAAGCATTCGAATACTGGATAGCTATTTCGTCGGCCTAGTTTGCGACTCTTCATCCGTAAGTCCCCATCCCGCTGTCAGGGTTCGAACCCAAGACCTTTCGGTTACAAGGGAAGCTAGTCCGTAGACCATCCAGTCGCTGAGACTAGATTCAGTGACCAGTCCATGAGTTCCTAGTTCTGCCAATTCACAAAATAGGGCGAACAATAACACTAATGTTCATGCTGGCGAGTATTTGTCCTCAGACCAGTAATTCAAAGGCCACTGATTCGAAATCTGTTCTGGTCCGATTTTTTTCAATTTCATCTTCAATCACAACCCGCTCCCCCTCATTAGTAGCCTGATAGTAGTTGGCTGTCTTACACATCGTCACACTATTAATTAACAAACTGCCCCTCTTCTCCTAATTCAGTATGACTAGGGTTGACTGTGAAAGACATAATTCAGAAGCCAGTGTGTGCGCGTCGATGGCACAGCGGTAGAGTGTTAGCCGACCATGCAAGTGGTTCAAGGTCCAATCCCCGGCCAATGGACGTACTCCTTTACCTCGCTAAGCTAGTAATAAGACTGGTAAAGAGGGAAGGTCAGGCATGAGGCTAGCAACCCCATCCTGTAAAAATAATCACCATTGCTACAGAAACTTCAAACCTCTAACTTGAAGGTGCCTTATGTTCCACTGGGAACATAAAGGAATAAAAAAAGTGTGTGCCATGACTACAAAAACGACACAACTTATTGTGGTGGTGCTTGTGCAGTCCATTGACGATCTCGTCAGCAACTTAACTTAGTCTGACAGCTCATCTGGTATAGTGCCAGCCTAGTAATTCACAAAGTCACTAGTTTGAATCCTGTGGCAACTCAGATTGTCATTTCATCCGCAGTAAGAGTCTTTCAACTCAAACTTGTTCCATGTTGGTTCACCGACACATTTAAATTAAAAAAAAAACTAAATTAAAGTGGATTTACTCCTACTTTCTGTGAAAAATATTTGAGAAATAGAGCGAAATAGGTTAATTCACATTTAATTAAAACAAAAATCGTAACAAAATTGAAAATTGAACTGTGACAAACAAAAAAGCATGAGAAAGACTTAAACAATCATTAACTTAATTAAATTTTATTAATTTAGTCATGATTTTTGTGTTTTTATTTCAATGAATGATCAATGATCCATATGATTTTATCATTTAATTAACTATTAGATGAAAAAATTCATCATACATTTAGCTACCCACCCATACACAAAGGAAGTCTTTTCAGAAAACATTTCAAACCTCCATTTTATGACTATTTCTAATGTGTCTGTGGTGTGTGTGTGTGTGTATTGGACTGATTCAGCTGTCTGATCTCAATCGAATTAGATGACTACATCAGTGATTGGCTGTCTTGCAATCAAACAAGCGAAACAGCCATCCAGTCTGTTTAAAACACTTCGATCACTGGCTAACTAGACAGCCCAACTCACGACATAGCTCGAGTATTTATCCTAACACTCAACCTGTTGTACCCCAAGGGTCACAACTGGCCAAAAGAACCCGAGTCACTGACTACCTGAATATGACCAAACACTGGGAACCATCAGATTAATATTCAAGTGTTGGTTTGCAGCAGGGATTTGATTTGATTAGTTATAGGATTTGATCATGAACTGACATCAGTTAGACAACCACTGGAAAACTAGCCGGCAGTACTGGACAGATGTTTCGTCAGCCTAGTCTGGAACAAATACTCACCAGTGATTAGACTGGCCGGTACCAGTCGCGTTATATCGTGAAATGACAGAGGTTGGAATTCATGGAATGGTCATTGAATCGCGTTCCATTGGCTTAATGGTCTAATCTTTCGCCTAGCAACGAGAAGGCCTGAGATGGGTGTCTACTGTTGAAAAGCCACAAACTAGCCTAACGAAACAGTTGTCCAGCACTCTCAGGTTTTCCAATGGTTCTCTAACCTCAGTCAACTCATAATAAGATCTTGCAACTACTCAAATCAACCAATAAGTAGTATATAAATAGTATCACGTGATTTTGCTTGTAAATAAGTTCTTTCTTTTTATTTATCAGATAATTTAAGATGATGAATGGAGAGTAAGCTGTGGGATAAATATTGAGGCAGGAGAAGAAGACGATAACAGGAGGAAGAGACGCAGAGAGAGAGAGAAGTGGAAAGGACTAACTCTGATGACTGTCTTGTATCACTTAGACAATGGGTGGTATCACCTGATACAATACAGTATATAAGAAAAGACATTCTAATAGTCTGACAATAACAACGAAAATGATAAAAAAATAATAGTGATAACTGTTACAAGGGATTAATAAAACTTCAACAAGAATATAAATATTTTCAAATCATTCCATTTCGGTAATTAATGAGAGCGGAATGAAAGAGCTTTAAATAATAAATTTAGGGGTTATATGCCTTTATCAAATCAAATCTATCAAGCGTTGGTTTGCAGGGATTTGATTAGCTATAGGATTTCATCATGAGTCGAGACTGGAATTCATGTCATATCAGATTAGATGTCAGTGGTTGAGTGGTCTACAAGCTCGCCTTGTAACTGGAAGGTCCTAGGTTAGGACAGTGAGAGTGGGACGGGTGCGTACTGCTAAAGAGTGGCAGGCTAGGGTGAAGCTATAGTTGTCCAATAATCCAGGGTTTGTCTTTAACGGTTCTCTTATTGATGTCAAATCATGATGAAATCCTACAACTAGTCAAACGAGATCCCTGCAGACCAACACTTGAATGTTTGGTTTCATTTGACTGAAGTGTTTATTCTATTTTAGGATATTGTGTACTGGTAACAACGCTTTGACTATTTCATATATTTAATCAAGTTTTATTTGACTGAAAATCGAAGAAGACATTTCGACAAACGCTGAGCATTTCCGTACAGTAAAAATCAATCATTTGGAACCCTTCTAGAAATCCAAAAAATAATAGTTTGATCCGATATATTCCTTCTGAGAAACGATGCTATTATCTTCTATTTTACTATCATTCCTGAGCTGGTGCCAGTGTCCGTTTTAACAAAAGCAAGTAACCATCTTAATAGTATTACTTCTTGAAATGCAAGTACTAAGGAAGAACTGGAGTTTTTACCAGAATGAATCGTCATCAGTTACAGCATCTTTGAGAATCCTGAAGTATTCAAATGGCGCTTTATGCTATGTGTACACCAATGAATTCATGAAAGATTGAGTAATCGTTACTTTCTAACAATCTTTATATAATGAAAAATCTTCATATCGAACTGGTTCCAGTCATAAAAACATTAGGCAGTGGGTCTTATAATGAAATAAGCGTTTTGAGATAGTCAGTAAGTAACATGTTGTTAAATCATTGAAATGATATAAGATGTTGAGGAAACTGGTATTTGAGCATATTTACTCGAATGTATTTTAGTAACCTAGCAACGTGTTGTTTACCTTCAGTGGAGGTTCGATTAAATTCGACTGATGAAGATATTAAACAGTTGGCAGAAACCAGAACCATCAGATCTTGAATTAAATGTATTGGTTCTCAGATACCAGACTGAAATCCGTTAGTCCAGGATTTTCATTCAATGCTACTTCATATTTTGGAATAAACATTTTATGATATCATCTAGGACTAACAGTTATCCCTCCGTCTGAGAACTAGCCGCAGATAGGCAGTAGATTCATGTTTGTTTTACTGTTTTATTCCTTTGAATTCCGATAGAACAGGGTGGGTTTGCTATTCTCACTCCCAGCCTTCCCTCTTCATCAGGCTTACAATCGGCTACAGGAGGTAAAGGTATGTGCTTTCAGGGAATCGGATCTTGAACCATTTAGCGAGCATTTAGCGAGCGTTCTACCTCTGAGTCATCGGTGCACCAAAACAAGGAGTACGGGACAGCTATTTCGTCAGCCGGGTTTGAGACTCACAGGCAGTATGTGCCCACCGCCAGTTTTCTAATCCAGGACTTTCTGATTACAAGGCAAGCTAGCTCAGAGACCACTCAGCCAAAGATGTTTCCCTCTCCTAGGGTCAATTTATGCCGACATCTCACTTTAACCAACACCCGAATTATCTTCTCAAATATAATCTCAGTTAAATATCATAGTAAACTATGCCTCCCTGACCTCAAACATTACACACTCACTCATCACTTCCTTATTGAATGAGCTAATTTTATTGAAATATGATATTAATGTAAACATTGACAGCTGAACAATTAGACACCTTTTTTATTGCTTTTTATGTTCAATATTCCAATATTTAAACGAGGATAGACAATAAAAAATACTGGAACTTTGAAAAAAAAACGGAATCCTTGCTTTAGAGAAAACCAAAAACTCAGGTCTACTTACTAGTGCTAAGTTTTCAAACCAATCTTAATATACCAGTAATAAATGTAACGACCAAATTTAATAATAATAATAATAATTTGCTTTATTCCAAAACAGTACTTGTGATACAGAATGGAATTCTCAGCAATTTCACTACAGTATTGCATCCAGTTAGTACATTAACAATAAATAAAATTCCACATAGATTAACGAAATCTCAGTTCATTATGACAGCAACATATTGGTATGTCGGTAGCAAAGCCGAAAATTGAACAGAGTGTTTGAAGGTGTTAGAAAAGTAGATACTAGCATATTTACTGGCGTAAGCAGAAGAAAGAAACAAAGGAGCACACAACAGAGAAAAAAGGAAAAGAAAGAAAGAAAACGTTGTACCTGTAAATGATATGAATTGGAAAGACGAGATCCAGTTGTTCTACTGATTATTTTATAAGTTATAGGCATCACGCCTAATGCTTTCTTTATCGCGTAGAACACGAACCAGGTAGGGTATGGTTGAGTTTTTGCACTTGCTAGCGCGAGCATATAGTTTTCTACATAGGCTTCTGGTTTTGCCTGATGAGATACAAGGGGAGATTTGTGAATTAGGAGGGTGGTGTGAGTCAGATAGAATGGATTTAGTCCATTTTTCAGATGAGTCTAAGTGCCTGTCAACCAGAATATTAACAAGCTGGTTAAGTGGCACGTTGCTTACCCTGCTGAAAACCTTTAACATCCTACGTAATAAGGTATAGTCTTTCTTCAGTAGCCCAGGAAAAACTAAGGGGGAACAATAGAGAATAACAGGCAGGATGCAAGAGTTAACGAATCGTAGGAGGAAGGGTTGGGTTGAGTTATACCAGAAATTCTTAACTTCTTGATGTAGAAGGTAAGACTGAATATTTTCTTCGAAATCATCAAGATATGAGACAACCAGGAAGGAAAGATCAGCAGATAGAATGACGCTAGGTATTTAATTTTTGACTTGGTTTCTATTTCAGTGCCATCTATGTTGCACACCTCGAGAGTGTAAACCAGTTTGTTTAGGTCAGATTTATGCCTAAAGGTGAAATTGACTGCTTGGCATTTAGAGGGTTGTATGTTCTTAATGCAAGAAACTGGTCTCCACCTTCTACTGTATTATAGCCGACAAAACTTTGTTGAAACACGCGCCATCGCAAAAGCTCCAAATGAAGGGAAAAGATGACTATTCTTCAATACTTCAGCGGTTCTTTTAAAAAAAATTAATACCATTAAAACTCAAATTTACCTAAACTGTGACATGAGACAGCTAGCTATACAGGTAATGTAGGTTTCTGAATACAAAACAGGTGCTGTAAGACAAAATTAGTTAACCAAAGTTCAGCTGTTAAAGGTACCGTAGAATCGAGGAGGAGGAGGAGGATATTCTCGAAAAATGAGGTGGATCCAAAGCTCTGTCCACAAGAATCGCACAGCAAAACTTCTCGCAGACAGTTGCGGGTCAGATCACCTCTTTTCACTCAAACTAACTCAAATCGTTAAACAACACACTGTCAATGTATACACAACCACAAAGAGAAGTATGACAATTGAAGATTAAACAAGGCAAGGTAAATAATAAAGGTCGAAGATCAGTGCGTGATGTGCAGATGACAAATTAATGATACACACTCTACATTAATTTATTTATTAGATGTATCACACAGTGAAACTGGGTGACTTTTCTAACACAGTTTATTGTTCATAATCAAATATGATCACGCAACTCCGAGACTTTCGGTTTATAGTCGTCTTTATTCTTTTCTATTCATCGTGGGGGTAGTAGATATTTCCAGATGTCTGCGACAGGTGTTAAATCATTCCTATTGCACGTACTTTCTTCAGTTGATTCGATAAACTAAACAAAGCTTCCGTTATCAATCTTCCCCACTCGCCACCCTGTGACATTAGATTTTAAAACTGACATCTTATCCCATCCCATCCTATTGTATGGTTGTGTGTAATTGCATGTAGTGAGTGCTATAGCTGAACTATTCTCTAGATTTCTTATCTTATTCGAGTCAACCAATCTAGATTTTCTAGGTTTTTATGCTCGGCTAGTCTGACTGCGCCTGTTCTACTACTATGACCTATGTATTTGACTTGACAATCATTCCAGCAGGGTATTAGATAAACTAAACTGTTTTGTGTAATTGGCTTCACAGGATTGACTCTTTAACTGACAAAGCTTTTTTCTAATTGATTTTGCGGGCAGTTTGAATGCCAACTTTATTCTCGCATTGTCATGAATTTTCCGTAAGGTTTCCGAGGTTCCTGTTCTAGATATCTGCAAAATTCTACCACCCCTACGACCACAAATATGAAAGAATAAAGGAAACTATATAACGGAAGTTTCAAAGTTTTGTTATTATTATTGACGCTATGGTTATGCACAGTAAATCAACTATGTTCGAAACTTTGTCATCCAGTAATTATTAATACTGTTTAACTGTGTGATATATCTAATTAACAACATTATTGTTATTATTAACATTATTATGGAATTACTTACTACCACAGTGCCGAAATTTTACACGTATATTAATAGTACACACTGTAGGGCGGGGAGGAATACGTATAGTAATTACAAAGTTAGCTGAAATGTCTAAGTGTAAGTATGAGCATGATAAATAAATCGTCCAGAAAGGATTTTTCAAACATTTTGTTCACTACAATAAACACTCGAGAAAAAACGGTTATATTACAACAATGTAGACTTCGTCCTGAACCACACTATCAGTCAGGGAACTCTAGCAACCAGACAGCACTGGATAGCCGTTTCATCTTAGTCACATACTCTTCAGCAACACAAATCCAATTCCCTCAGTGGTCAGAGAGCTTTGTCTTGCAGCATATAGGTCACTGGTTTGACGCCTAATGGGGTCGTCGTTCATGGGTGTGCACTGTTGAAGAGTTCGAAAGAGATGTCCAGTGCTCCTTAGTTTTCAATGTAAGATAAGCCCTATAAATCGTCACCTGTGTAAGACAATCTTCCGAAGAGGCAGTTAATGATAGTCAAGGTTATTAGAACGGAAAGGTGAACATTTTTATTCACGAAGAATTCTGAAAGCCTAACTAGAAGAACAATAAATTTATACAAAAAGATCACAAAATCATTCTAATTTAAGCTATAAATCTCCTGCATTACTTCAATATGTCTTATGATCAAGTTATATATATTCATTAGGTAAACAAGTCACTGCACGCACACGTACACCCACACACACACACACATACACAGTTCATCCATACATCCATTCATTCACTCAAAAAGCGGACTTCCTATCATCACTATGGTAAACAAAACTTTTAAGAAGAATTTAAACAACCTATTATAATTATTGAACAGTGATTCAATTTTGATTTTAACTATACTGATATTCATATGTAAACAAAAAAACAACAATAAAAAAAGAACTATGCGAAAACAATGAAAGTGAGAAAAATAGAAATTTTTAAGCTTTACTTTGTAAGAATTTGATTTGCTTTTCCAGGTATGATCATTTAGAAAAGTAGCATCAGAGTGCTGGACAGCTGTTTCGTCAGCCTAGTTCGGGTGTCATCGGTAGTAGTCACCCATCCTATCACCAGGGTTCGAAATCCGTAGTTTCTTAACTGATATCAATCCTTAGTCAAATCGTGACTCTAGGGAACTTCATTCTGCAGCCAGTTATAATCCCGAATCGATAGAAGCTGGAATTCATGGACTAGCGATTGAGGAATTGGATCCCAGTGGATGAATGGTATAAGAGCTTGATTTCGAGTCTGCCAATCAGTCCCAAACTAGTTTCCAGTACTGGTTACCCAATGGTTCTCTAACCAATGTCAGCCCATAATGAAATCCTATAAACAATACTACTACCACTGTGGTGAGAGCTATCTGCAAGCCAAAATTGTAGACTATAATTTACGTCAATGTTGTTTACGTCCAGAATCGGGATCATAAGAAAAAAAACACAATAATAAAGCTTAACCTTGAGAAAATCACCAACCAATCACATTAGACTTAGTGCGTGCAAATATGATTCGCAATATATGACTTAACTTTCTAAGAAACGGTCGCAAGCAGTTCAGAATAACCTTGAGCAAGAAACCAACCAACCAGAGAAAGGTTGCTTCTCTGCGAACAATAATGTACATAAAAATCTATAAATATCGCTTGATTTTCTCAATGGACAATCTGTTGTCTGGTCCTTGTCTTCTGTCGTTACACTGCTATTATTGAAAATGATTTTGAAGAGGATGTTCACGTGAAAGGAGTAGAATAATCGAGTCAAATTTTGAACACACATAAAATACAAAGCAACCCATTTATTTCAACAGTTGTGTTCTGGAATTAGAGAAACCAATTCATTTCCTCGTTTTACTTACGCGCGCACACACGTGCCTACATACACACACACATTTATCGGACAACAAACTACTCTACGGTATAAGAGGAGGGGAATACAACAGAAAACCACTAGAAGGCACTACACTATACCACAGTGTAGTTAGTGTGAGTAAAACTCTCAGCGAGGTAAATGACCACCCAGTCATGACAGGATCTACTTTTTCCTTCATAATTGGGTGGTCTTCTAGTACATATAGTATTACTATTATTATTATTATTTATTAGCATATTTGTCTTATGGTAGGTATCCTACAAATTTTGTCTTGGTTGGATAGTTGATAATAATAAAAAAAAGGAAATCGTTTTTTAGACGCCACACACGTGCTCAAACAGAAATACGTGCATCCACACATACCTACACATACACACAATAGATAGTTGAATAATTAATTACCTAGTCAACTGTGAGAAGTCTTCAACGTGTGACGATACAGTTTATTAATGATTTACGAATTATTCATTTTTACGGGGGGGGAGGGGAGGGGAAGGGAATGAATTGAACCAGAAACTGAAAAAGTGATTTTTCTATCACTTTATGCAACACTAGTGATTGATTAGTGTAATTTTTGCTAACAAAAGCATATATATGTAGATATATATATATATATATTAGCCAATGGTGTAAACTTAATGGTATTACGTTAAATCCCTTCAAATGACAAGCAGTTAATTTAACCTTGAGGAGTAAACGTGTTCTGAATGAACTCATTCTACGATAATCCAATGATTTTCCTGATTACGGGAGGTAGACTGGATAATGCGACAGACACACACAGTGGGCAACGGAAAAAACAGGCATAAAATGGACCCACATATACAAAAAAAAACTTGGAGGATCTGGACTTCACAGATAATATATGTCTCATTTCATACAAACTGGAAGACATGCAAATGAAAAGCAACAAGTTGACGATAGAAGAAGCATCAACGATAGGCCTTCACTTTAGGTGAAAATAAAGAAAACAGAGGTGATGAAGATTCCTGCTAACAACAACAGACTACAACCAGTCAGCATAAATGGGAGGATCCTTTACCCACCTACCTACCTACCTACCTGAGAAGCATACTTTCAACTACAGACGGACGGAACTGATGGGGATACCAAAATGAGGATTTGAAAAGCACGGCAAGCTTTCATTTCTCTTAAGTTTGTATAGAGGTCAACAGGACACTCAGCATGAAAAATAAGATCCAGATTTTCAGCTTAAACGTGAATCAGTGCCACTATACGGATCAGAGACTTGGCGCATCACGAAGGGCACCTCAACAAAATACACACCTTCACCAACATCTGTCCTCGCTCAATACTACTCAAGATCAGATGACTGACCGGAAAAGATCAGTGACAGGGATCTCTGGCAATTAATGAACCAACCCAGAAAGAATCAATTTTGCCAGAAATAAGCAGGAAGAAATGGAGACGGATTGACCATACTCTGAGAAAACCGTCAAGTGAGTGACATCACAGGGCGGGCCATTGCTTGAGTGGAACCCGAATGGGAAGTGGAGAGTTGGTCGTCCGAAGTGGGGTGACATGGAGAAAGTGATGTGAAGAGAAGATTGAACCATGTGCGTAAACGTAGAGCCAGGTGAAAACGTTGGCGGAGAGCCGAACTCAATCCAAACGTGAGGCTGAAGGCGTATGTTCCTCCAGGAACTAAAGGAAACAATAATTATACTAATGTCAGCGTACTACTAACTAAACTACCCCCCCCCCTTGAAACCTTTAATCTTTGTTGATTATAAATACACAAACACATCAGTGAATGATGAAATCTTATTTTGTCTTATTTTCTCATACAGTGACCACACAGACGTCTTTATATTCATTCAAATATTGATTAAAGCTCACTGACTGCTATCATTCCATCTGATCTGTCTTTACTGGCTTCTGTCTTCTAACATTCCTGCATTTATAACCGCAGGGCTTGAAAAAGAGGTTATTGAGAAGAATCGCTCACTCTGATTATCCTTATTCTTAATATATTAGAGGGATATTTAAATTACATGAATAACAATGGGTTCGAACAATGGAATTGGGGTGGGTGAGTAGTGCTGATCAGTCCCAAGCTATGACGATGAAACATCTGTCCAGTACTTCAGTGCTGGTTTCCAATGGTTCTTTAAATGATATCAATCAGTGATCAAACTTGAGAGATTGGATTTTCGTTTGAAATTACATAACCCACAAAAATTAATTTAAATTTAGTGCAATTTTGTGTAACAATGAGATCGAACTGTAGAAATCGAACCCTCTGAACCAATGTATTCTCTATTAACAGAATAGTGGATAGCTGAATACCTCTTTCTAGCTTCATTTACATCAAGACTACAAGTTGTGAAAGAGACTGGTCATAGTGACAAATCAAGGTTGAATAATAAACAGTATTTATTTTAGTTTTAAGTTTTGAGCGAATTCAATGAACCAACTTTGGAAATTGGATCATTAGGTGGCCGTCTTCAGTGTTTTGTATATATTCACCTATGATTAGTATTCAACATTTTATTGACCTGATTAATGATCTTTCAATCGTGTGTAACTGGTTCTTCATGCTGCCTGATAAATTTGATCTGTATATCAACACATCTTTCTTCAAAACAGATTCATCAGAAGCTTCTAGGCATTTCAGCCAGATCATGAATAAACAGAAATTAAATAACCATTCGAAACCCAGTAATCGCGTACTGAAAGGCTGTTTTGTCAGCCTCATTTGTTACTGTTTAACAGTAAATAAACCCAAAATACTTCATTGGAATTTGAACTCAGGACTTTCTAAGTAGATAGCAAGCTCACAGGCCATTCAGCCACTTGGATCTGACGGTATGGCCCAGGAATTCCAGCTTCTACCAATTTGCGATATATATATATATATATATATATGTATTTGTCGCCACTGCCACCCAGGAGTTCTCTTCATGTCGGTAGATTAAGCAATGACAAATAGAAGTGAAGACATGTCAAAAAGAAGTGACCTAAACAAAAAAGAAAATTAATGAAAAATTCGAGTTCTATTCAATCGAAAAAAAAAAAGAAAGAATATGCAAAGAGGGGAAAAAAGTAAGAACAAAAGATGCATGAAAGAGGGCAAATCACAAAGAAAAAAAAGAGACTTTATAAGTATTCAAGAGGATTATCAAAAGGAAATGGGAACAATCAGAGTGACACCACCAACAACAAAAGAGGAACAAATACACCCACCACCTCGCCTCTTCTCCTCTTCTCGTGGCATTTTTCAATCCTCTCAGGCTTAACTAAACAGCTTCTGAGCTGAAGTGAAAGTATTTCTACAATGACAAATCTTTGCTTAACTTTCTCCCTACATCACCTTTCTCCGCCCCCTCACACACACACACACTCTCTCTCTCACTCTCCCTGTCGAATCTGTCAATAGTTGATGGATCATGAATGACAATGGAAATGGTGTGATAATAGGAAATGCAAATTAAGTAATGAACTTCGATGGATATATGTATATATATATGCATACAACATGCATACATATGCCTATCTCAAACTCTTTTTTCTCTCTTATGATCTCTCTCTATATGACAGATATTAATTTTATTCACTGGCTGTTTAATTTACTGTATAAGAATGTATAATGTATATATATGCATTATAAAATCATACTACTAAATGCTGAAATGTACATTTAAGTAGTATGATTTATAGATGAAATTTGTGATTTTAAATTATTCTGGTATTTTATTCATTAAATGTTGTTAGAATCTGGAATGATTGTTTCAACCGACTTGAGAGTTGTCAGTTGAATTTATCTGCATCCTTAAGTGAGTTACAGTGTTCCCGATGAGACTGGTAGTGGTCAGACTAGGAGCTGGCATGTCAATCTAGAATCAGTAAAGATAGGTTCTGTTAAATGACTAATAATCAGGACAAGAGCTGAACTGGTAAATCAGAAGATTTAAATAACGAAACCAAGTAGATAAGGAGGATATTACTAATGAATAACTAACCACCAGAATATATTCAGCGTCAGTGGCACAGGGGTAGAACGCCTACCGATCACGCTTGTGGTCCACGGCTCTATCCCCGACCAGCGGACGCACTTCTAAACCTCGCTAAGCCAGTAATAAGACTGGCAAGAGGAAAGGTTGGGCATGAGGCCAGCAACCCCATCCTGTAAAAATTAACACGGCTACAGCTACTTCAAGTCTCTAGCTTGAGGCCCTATGTTCCACTGGGAACATGAAGATATGATATATATATATATATATCCGTTCACCTGTTGTTGTGGAGCCAGGCACATCTGTCGTTGGACACGCATTTTGTCAAAGAGGATTACGCAAGAACATTATCGAGCATGGTTGCGAAAAGGCAACAATGGTGCTATAAGGAGTGCGATAATTGAGCACCTGGTTCACACTGATCATTCCATCTCAACAAACGCCCTTTAAGCAAAGTAATCTACAGAGTCAAGAATAACCTACCAAATGCAATAGAGTTTCGTCTTCTTTGTATCGCTGAAGCTCTGGCCATTCGCATAGAAACACGGGAGCGGTGTATACAAAAGAGAATCACTCAACTACTTCTACTATCATGGTAACAACTTTGTTGAGTTTTGATGACTTAATTTTGTTTGTTTGTCTATTTCTCTAATTGCTTATAATTCTTGTATTCATTTAGAACTCTTACGTAATTTTTTATTCTCTTCTTTGTTCCCATGTATATCCTGAGTACAGCTCAACCATCAAACTACTCATATTATTATCTTTGTTACTAGCCTAGTTTCATTAACACCCATTTTTCTTGACTATTTTTGTATTGCGTAACTCCACCCGAAACTTACTAATATTCACCCCTCTTTAGTTAGAGTAACCATAACCAAGTGTATTTTTGTTTGACAAAATTAATGTACACATACAGACAAAATAAGCCAATATATACTTGCGATTGTACAGCTAAGAAAATGAATTCGCCCTGCAAAGAGACTCTTGGCTGAACTACGGGTTTTGTTTTCATTAAATAAGAATATTACACTATTCAAAGTCTCTTTATTACTAGTGTAACAACAGAAGACAAGCGCCAGGCAACAGATCGTTTTATTATGAAAATCAACACGTATTTATATATATTTCACATACATTATTATAGCTTATGCAAGTAGACAAGCAGTGATTGGTTGTTTATCAGAAGTTAAGCAGACAAACGCAGGCTTCTGATTGGTTGTTTCGGGATTCCTCGAAAAATAGAGTTCTCTATCTGCGAATCATATTTTGCCACGTTAAGTCTGCTGTGATTGGTTGTTGAATCAGCCTTGTTCATATTTTCTCACGGCCACCTCTCACCACACTAGTACTACTCTATAAAGAAGTAACATCAAAGGCCTTACCTAAGATTCTCATTGGCCTTGGAATTAGGGTGGTATTTAAACTAACCGACCAACCAACGAACTGTCTCAGAGATAAATTTTGTCGGCTTAAGAACACCCACATCCACCAAGAGACCTCATTAAGAAAAATAATATAATTTACCAAATACTATGTAGTGACGGTTAGTGAAGTAAATTACATACGTCAAAGTAGTAGATCGGGGCGAATTAGATTATCGGAGCATAAAAATTTAGCTAGATCCAGAATGATTGTGACCCTGGTAAGTTAAATAACCTAGAAAAACCACTGCACTGCATTCACCTGCACACAAAAGGTGAGGTGAGAAAGGGGGAGACTTTAAAGAGGAAATATAGTTAGCTGGAGAGATAGATTTTAATCAGTGAATCTTTGTTTATCGATTCAACACCTCACGCATGCAATCGGAACGTCTTAACACTTATACGGCAGATATAGAAAGTGGAAGTTGGAGAGACAGAATAGAGAGAAAATATATATATAAGACAAATTGTGTAGCTGTGTGACTAAAATTGATATTTTCAAGTATTGGTTTTGTAGGGATTTTGTTTGATTGCATGGAGGATTTAATCATGAGCTGACATCAGTTAGAGAACCACTGGAAAACCTGGGAGTACTCGACAGCTGTTTCGTCCTAGTTTGGGACTCTTCATCAGTACGCACCCACCAGGATTCGAACCCAGGACCTTCTGGTTGCAAGGCGAGCTAGCTCGTATACCATTGAGCCACTGGGACCCGATCCAATGATCCTTGAATTCTAACTTCTGCCAATTCACGACATAGCGCGACCACTTCGCAATGTTTTCTTCGACGACTTACTGCCTCATCTTCAACCTGCTGTACCCTACTGGTCACTGCTTTCCACTAGAACCCCAGGTTAACTGCCTGAATAGGGCCAGTCACTAGTGAGCATATGATATGATTATGATATGATATGAATGGCAATAATTTATGCTCGAAGCCTCCTCATCCAGTTATTAACACTGTATCATAACTGTGTAATATTTGAAATAAACTTATCTAATAGGGAATTACATTCTACGACAGTGTCTAAGTTCTACACTTACAAACAATAATCGTGAACTACTGTCAGTAAAACTCCATCAGCGGTATCTGCGTAAACCTTAGACACTGTGGCAGGATGCAATCCAACATTAATTGGTTTATGGAGTATGTCATACAGTGAAACAGCATTACCATACAGGATAACACGTTTTGAACGAAATGTATGACTGATAATCATATCAATCGTAAGTAGTAACTAGACAACTTCGTAACTTGAGTTTTCAAGTTCTCTTTCTTCCTTTTTTTCATTTCTCATAATGGTAGTAGAATTTTCCAGATGTCTGGGACAGGTGTAGAGTCATTCCTGCCACATGTATTCTCATTTGAATCGATAGGTGAAGAAGCTTCAGTTATCAGTCTCTTCCTCCCCCCATGCCCAAATGTACTGTGGCCATGACCCGTCCGAAATCTCCTACCTTATTTACGACTTGCTAATACCGATTTCGTTAAGGTTTATTGCTCAGGGTATCGGATAAGCTAAATTATTTTATTCGATAGGTGTTAAAGGATTCTTTAACGGGAATAATTTTCTTCAAGTGAGTTATCAACGTTATATTTAACATAGTTTCAACAAGTATTTGGGTATTTATTTGAAAATGCCTGATTATTTCGATACAGTTTACGTCCAGGCTGGAAATTTCTCTCTTGAAATAACAGAAAAGATTTAGTGATTATGTTCTCCAAGCTGGTTGATTTAATTGAGAAGCTTTCGTCGCCGCCCTCCCCCCCGCCATCTAGACAAAATCTTCAGTGCAGGCTTTAGCATAAAGTAAATTTGTTTGAATTCTCCATGAATAATGATATAATTGTATCTCTTGACAACCACTGCCATGGTGATTAGTCGTTCATTTACATCTGTATCGGTCATTTTTATTGACTTCGAATTTAAAATTCCTTGTCATATGATTTCGTTTTTGGAAAGTACATCCTGTAAACCAAGCTAAACTCTAAGCCTGGTTAATAAATATAAAACTGCATCTGATGCACTATCGAATTTATAACAAACGACCTAAACACATTAGTCACCAAATACCTGGACAATATTGGATACCTGGAAAGTTTTATATATTTAAATCGATAAATGAAAGAGTAGATGGTAAACAAATTTCATGCCTTCTATTTGACATCAGTTCTGTGTTTGAAGCAATAGCCTTTGGGTTTGAGCCTTAAGGGAAATATTACCACTCAATAAGGATGCACGTACATCCTGATGATGAATCCCAAACAGGAAGAAACATGCCTATTGGATTCTAATGTTAGCTACACCTAAAACAAGTAACTATGGGTTATTAATCCTCGGTAATATCGAGATATTTGTTCAAAGAGCATATAACACCAAGAATAAAGATGAATTACTCCATCTAAGTGCATCGATGGGATCCTTCAATTCGAAACTGCTAACCAGAAGATGACTTATATTCACTCTTATTTATGTTATCATTACTAGTTTCATAATTATTTTTATTTCGCTTTTCGCCTTTTTCGATCTTCCTAATGAATTTTAAAGGGTAGTTATTAACACCAACGCCTCTTCTATCTGTTTTATTTCATCATTTAGGTCTTTTTTGTGCTACTTAGTGCTGGTTTGTTAGACACCTAAATAACCCTGCCTTTACAGACAATGGATGAGATGAATTAAAGTCTAAATATCTATTAGAATGAGTTGGTTTTCTATACACGCTAGTGTGTAGTTTACCTTCTTCTATTCGTTTTATTTTACAATCTAACATCGCAGCTAATTCTCCTTGTTCATTTTTCGACTCAAGTGTGAATTTTATTCCATTTACTAGTAAGTTTATGTGTGTCAAGAAGCTAGAGATATGTTCTGTTTTTAACACTATGAGTGAAAGTGTCATCCACATATCTCCACCATATTTTTGGAGTAAGATTAAATGTATTATGAGCAATATTTTTCCAGCTATCATCCATAAAGATATCTACTACAATAGGGGATATTGGTGATCCATCCCATTGCTACACACCTTCTGTATGTCTATATAGTTTGCCTTGGAATTTAAAGATAGTAGATGTGAGGCAGCATAACTGAATCCCTAAAATAATTTGTTTAATGGCAGCTTTGTCCTATGATTCAGTTCAGGATTCGCATTTAGTTCTTTTTTAACTGCTTCTATGGCCATATTGACTGGTATATTAGCATAAAGAATAGTTATATCAAAACTAACCATTTTTTCATTATTCTCTAGTTGAATGTCATTTACTTTATTTTTTATCGCATATAAATTAGTTAGTCTAGAGTTTGAACGATTTCTAATGGAGCATAACATTAGAGCTAAGTGTTTTGATAATTCATAAGTAGGGTTATTTCTGAAATCTACTATTGGTCATATGGGGTAACCTAGACAAGACAAAACAGCTAATCGGAAGACTTTATCAAATCCTCAGGAAGCTATAGCCTTAATCATTTTAAATTTTTCTTTTTGGCATTTAAGACACCTTTTCTTTCATGGTTATTATTATTATTACTATTATTGGAAGATCAATAGAGTTTTATTCAAAAATAGTGAATACATCTGCACTGTCAGTGTGGACGATCTCCGCCATATCAATAACTGTCTCCAGCTGTCATTGGTTCTTACCATCTCGTAGATCCCGATCAGCTAACCAGCTGGTTCACCCCTCCCTACATGGCTGGCTGGCTGGTTGGCTTAAACTAACTGTTTTGGATTTCACTGATGATTAAACCATGTTTCCATTTGACCACCACTAGCTCTTTTTCCGCCTGATCCATCTCATGTCAGTCAGCTAACATTTCCTCTTGTAGAGAAAGGTGATGACTAGAATAGGCAAGCATAAAACATATCCTAACCATCTTCCTCAATGGATGCAACTTCAAAAACCTAGTCGATTGATTTACTTACTTAGCATTCGTCCGAAGCCTCACCTCAATACTACTCTCCCTATCAACCCAACACCTAGCACAAACGGGAGACAGAAGGCAGACATGTGTGATAAAAGACAGCCAGGCAACCAGGCTTTTCATGCTTTCTTCCTACAATGAGTGTAGTGACTTCTGAGTTGTAAATGTGTCCTTTGTTCGACAACCAGCCGGATATCACGTCTACTAAATCAGAGATAGCGTAAGTTGTTTGACAAATCCCAAACAAACCTTCTGAATTCGTACCAGTACCCATTCAATGTTCAATATTAGCTATAACTCTTGTTTTAATACATCAACAACAAATAATTCTAATTTACTTTCCCCGCTAGTTCAAAATTATTCAACTCACAGAATTTAATAGATGTAACAATCCTTTTGATCTGTAACACTAAACACTATTAATATTCTTTTAGAAAAGAGTGTTGACAATAAATAACACGAAATCTCATAATGACACGAGAGAGAGAGAGTTATACAACTTTGACACTCTTACTTGCCCAGTAGTAAAGTTAAAAGTAAAAACAAAAAAAATTGAAAAAAAAAGAAATGAGGCAATATGAATCTGAGTTTAACTTAAATATGAGAGTAAACATAACAGTTTAGTAGACGTGAGGGATATTCACACTCTCTATTTTTAGCATATATATATATATGTATCAAGACTTGCGTCTGTATAAATTTCTCCCTGAATATTTAATGCCTGTGAGGCAGAGTAAATTATGCTGGGGAAAAACAAACGAAAGAAGCAGGAGTAAAGTAAGTAAGTAAGTCAGGTGAAACAGGAGGTGGGTGTTAGTAGGCGAGAAGGACGGGAAAAACGAAGAATGGTGGTAGTACAAGAGAGAGAGGGAGGGAGGGAGGGAGGGAGAGCGATAGCGACAGAGACAAACTAGGAGAAAGACTTAAATGGTGATATGCTCAAAATTCTGATAACTTTTTGTTTTAAAAAGAATTTTGCCGCTTTCATTTTTCATCTACACTTTTTTTCATTTTTTTTTATATAATCTACCCTGCGTAAAAGTTAGTTACCGTCAGTAGTAAGTAATAACAGGAGCAGAATCAAGTGTCGGTTTGTAGGAATTTGATAGGGGACAGCATTAATGACGAGTTGAAATCAGTTATAGAACCATTGGGAAACCAGTGCTGGAGTACTGCATAGCTGTTTCATCAGCCTAGTTTGAGACTCACCGGCAGTACGCACCTACCTCACTGCCAGCGTTGGAACTCAGCACCTTCTAGTTACAAGGCAAGATGAAACAGCTATTCAATACTCCCTACTAGTTTTTCCATAGTCGCTGATAACAATCAGTAGTCAAACTTTTTCCAGTAATATTGTGCCTGCCGTTTGGAAGGACATCAAAGATGTACCTATACCGAAATTATCTACTGGAGCATGTGTCAAATTTAGACCCATTGCTATTACCTCTCCTTTTTTGAAAACTATGGAGAAATTACTTTTACTTAATCTTGTACCTTCCCTTAAATCCTTTAGTGACCCTAAACAATTTGCCTATAAGCACAGTAGAAGCACTTTAGATGCAGCTGCCATCTTATATCATAGCATTGCTTTCAGTCTAGACAAGGGGGCTAAATTTGTTCGTTGTGCCTTCCTAGACTATACATCTGCTTTTGACTCGGTCCCTAGGGACATATTATTAAATAAACTTGTTGCTAGTCAAACAGAATGTTGGGCTGTTAACTGGTTACATTCCTATTTCTCAGAAAGTAAGCAGTACACCGTATATAAAGGGAAGTCTTCCACTTTATTGCCTACTGAAGCTGGTGTCCCTCAAGGTGCTGTTCTTTCTCCTTTTCTTTTTTCTTTCTTCTTGCATGACTTGCCTCACTCTGATGAAATAAACTTTGTGAAGTACGCTGATGATTAAACGGTCTCAATGGCTGTTAACTGCCAGCTAGACTGTACCAAAGTAAAAAGCTTTATGTCGGGAGTCGGCAAATGGTCTGAGTCTAACGGTCTTAAACTGAATCCTTCTAAATGTCAAACTGTTAATTTCAGCTTAAGATGTAAAACACAGTTAAAAGAAGTTGTCGATTCTCATGACAGTTGTAAAATTGACGACAATGATATAGGAATCAAATCAGAAATTAAGTATCTTGAACCTATTCTCTCTTCTGATCTCTCCTGAACTTCCCATGTCTTAGCAATCTCCAGTAAAATATTCCGCCTGACATTTTACATTAAGAAGTTAAGGCACTCAACTCCTCCTCTTACAGTTCATTAACTCTTGCTTGCATCCTACCTATTCTTCTTTATTTTTCACCCTTATTCTTTCCCGGTTTGCTTAAAAAGGACTATGTCACAATTCGTAGAATGCTGAAGACTGTCAGTAGGGTGAGTGGTGTCCCAGTGGACCACATAGTTAACATCGTTGTCGATAGGCACTTGACTTCGTGCAATAAATTTGCTAAAGGGATTTTGTCTGACTTGGAGCATCCACTTTACCCTCAGCTTTCACCTTGCATCTCCTCAGGTAGAACAAGGAGTAACTTCAGAAAACTGTATGCTCGCACGTCTAAGTATAAGAATTCTATGATACCATACTTGGTACGTATTTTATGTGATGAAAATAGTGTCAGGCAACAATTAACTAACCTTTTTTCATATTTATGTGACAAACGTGATAGGCTGAAATCGATTAGAAATATTGTAGTAGGGAGACAATGGTGGTGATTAATCATAATGGAATTGCAGAGTGTGGGGTAGGAAAACTGACAAATCAGTTCAAGGTTATAAAAGGTGTCAGGTGAGTCAGTGGCTAGTATAATGTGGTCTGTGCTAAACGGGAGATAGTAAGACTGCAGTGAGAGGTTCATAATGAAATAACGAATATGTGAAATGAAACAGGTGGAGGCGTATATTAAGAAAAGAGAAAATATCACTAATAATAAGTCCGGATAGTATAAATGGAAAATTCGATAATATTGAGGGAATGTTTGCATAAAGGGCATAAATTATGACGAAATAATAATAACTGTAATAATAATATTTATAATAATAAGCAAAGTAAAAAAGAAAAAAAACCAAGAGGGTTGAGGGGAAGGAGCACTCTTGATGAGACGAAAAATCTTCAATCCAAGGTTGGCCACGGTAGGAACAGCGTCTGGACGTGTTCTTTTTGGATACAGAGTTCCGATTTGGTCGATCTTTTTGCAACAGCTTCAGCTATGTATAGTAGACGTAAGCGAACTGTACGTGATAACGACTTCGGAATTCGGTATATAACCCTGAAAGCTGTGTTGACATCGATGCGATGTCTAATATCGACCAAGTGTGACAGCATCGAGCTTTTTATGCACTTAATTTGAACTGATTTGTCAATTTTCCTACCACACACTCTACAATTCTATTATGATTAATCACCACCATTGTCTCCCGTATTACAATATTTCTAATCGATTTCAGCCTATCACGTTTGTCACATAAATACGAGTGTTTATTTTGACACCCCATAACTACTAATCTGTTATTCTACGTTAAAAATGTATCCGCCGCCGGATACCTGGCTATCTTTATTTTAACAACCACAAATATTATATTTTATAATTGTAAGAACCTGAAGAGAAATTATTGAAAAGAATATTCTTCGTTCAGATTGACTTTTAATTCATGATGTTGGAATATTTCACACTATCAAATTGTCTTTTACTTCCGAAAGCAAAAGAGGAGTGGTTTTGAAGACACAGAGTAATTTAGCGGCAGGGAATGCTGCTTGTAAGCGCAATATCGCTTGAAATTAAGTCACGCGTAGATAAAGGCTATCCCGGTCCAGAACAAACAAGAAGCCGGTCACTGTTTCTACGGTACTATTAATAAACAAATCAACAATTATGTATACAACAAACCTTAACGGTTTCAAGAGTACAAAGCACAACGCTTAACAGAAAGCAAGGTACCGCTATCAGAGCGGAATAACGTTAAAGCCAAAATTGCGAACTAGCCGGAACCAGACACGACCGTTCAGGTAAGCAGTCAGTAGAAGAATGAACCCAAGTAAGGCATGGCATAAAACAGAGAGCGTTTAACAGAGATAGACCGAGCATAGGCACAAAGATAGAATTTAATTGGCTACTTAACCAGGTAGGAAAATACAGATGAAAATCAATAAATAAGATAAACTCGACAGAATAGTACAAAGTTAGACATTGGTCAGCAAAAATAACAGTTCACAAAATATATATCCAAACCAAGTTCACTTTTAACGGTTTGAAAAAATTTGGGCATTGGGTATATGATATTCATTATAATAGAGGTTTTTTGTATTTCCCAATGAATGAAAAAACAAAACGAGATGTTACTAGTTTTTATCTCGTTTTGTTTTTTCATTCATTGGGAAATACAAAAAACCTCTATTATAATGAGTTCACAAAATACTCTGATTGGGCCATGAGTTCAACTGTCTGACTAAACGGATCGAGGTAAAAACACATACACACAGTTCATTAAACAAGCAGGGATAGACACGTTAGGCATGGATAATTGGGTTGCAACAACGCTAGGCTGATCCGGGACAGGTTGACTTGATTCAAGGATGGGAATAGAATTGATCTTACACTGCTTTTATCGCATTTCATCATCTGTACTTAGACGGAAATGAAGCAAAAAGGGTGATATATAAGATTGGTAAAGTACATATCGTAGTGTAGTGCATATTGATGTTTATTCCCCCATGTAAAAATTCTTTTTTAAGAGTTTGTACGTAGCGATTTTATTTATCTCAAGTTTGGACATGGATTGATAACCGTTAGACAGTCACTTTATTCTGTAAAAACCACTGTTATTCTTGCTTTATTCGAATTCATAAAGGGGAATAAATGTATGAACTTTGTAGTTATAATCCAATTCACCCCACCCCCCCCCCTAAACTGTATACTGTTATGTTGACATTTGCATATCACATGTTGATTCGATTCTTATCATTTGTCTTTGTCCGTGTTTAATCTCTCATTCTAATGATTCTATTTGTCAGTTCTGTGTACACTGACAATATGTTGTTTTACGATGTGACTTTGTTTGAGTGAATGAAGTTCATTTTTAACCTTGAACTGTCCATGGGAAACGTTAGTGTGTGATTCTTGTGGACAGAAGTTTTGATCCAACGTTCTTTGAGATATTGTGCTTGATTCTAAGTGCTCGTTTTGTACTTGAACTGGACTGTAAAGCTACCTAACGGCACTATAGGGGTAATTTTGGGTTTTTGATATATTCCATCGAATGCTTGCTTGGGACTAGCAAATGGAGGGTTAATATATACATTAATTCTAATCCAGTAATCCATCTGACTTGAATAAATTACTGGTGAAGTTAGCTAAATCATTATTATTATTTTCCTTTAATTCCTGGAGGGACATAAGGCTTCAGCCGCCCAAGTCTCCATTGCCTCCGGTTCTCTGCTAGAGTTTTCACCTGGCTCCAGGTCTACCCACATGCTTTGATCTCTTCTTTACATGACCTCATCCAAGTCATCCTTGCACTGATGACCAACTCGCCGCTTCCCTTTCGGGTTCCACTCGAGCGATAGCTTGTCTAGTGATGTCACTTGACGGTTTGTTTTCTGAGAGCACGGCCAATCCATCTCCATTTCTTTCTGCCTATTTGTTGCACAATTGGTTCCTGCTAGGTTGGTTCGTTCATTGCCAGAGATCCTGTTGCTGATATTTTCTGGCTGGCCATCTGATCTTGAGTATTGAGCGAAGACAGCTGTTGATGAAAGTCTGTAGTTTGTTTGAGGTGCTCTTTATATTTATTTTATATTTTTGATTACAGCTTGATTCCACACTGTATTTTTGGTACTATTACGGAATTTTCAGCGTGGATATCGGTAGCCCAAATTTCACAGGCCAACCATAAATATCAGGTGTGCGTCGGGCAGGAGATCGAAACTCGGACCATGTGCATGGTTGGCGAGAGTCCTAACCACTGTGCCACCGACGCGCCAAATCTGTGATCCATATAGTAAGCGTCACTGACTTTACATTGGAGTTGAAAATCCGGATCTTATTTTTGATTCTGACTGCTATTGACCTCACACAGACTTGAGAGTAATGAAAGCTTGTCTTGCTTTTCCGATCCTTGCTTTGATATCGTCATCAGTTTCGCCGCCTGTAGTTGAAACGATGCTTCCCAGGTAGGTAATCATTGTTGAGCTGTAAATAGTTTAAATCTGGGGAGAGAGATTTCTGGAAGGCTGATGATAGCAGGTAATCAATTGGCTTTATTACCAATCAATTCGTTGTTCTGTTTTCTGAGATGAGTAAGTTCACTGTGAGTCTATTATTGTCCTTTTTAAGACAAGACATCTTCACTGCTGGCTCACAGTGATGTCACTGAGCAATTTTAATTCCTTATGAATGAACTACATCAGACATGATAAATACCCATCTAATCTATAAAATCCTTCCCATTATTTCGATATTATTATAGCGAATAATATTCTTTTCAATAAATTCCTCTTCCGACTCTACAATTATATATATGCATGTTTATATACATAGAATATTCTAGATTAGTAGTCAATAACAATATTAGTGTGCTTTTTAAATAATATCGATTTGTAAAGTTAAGGTCACAATGGAATTATCACAGTTCATTAAAGATACTTAAATTATAATAACAATAATAATAATAATTTAATAGGAAATAGAATATCAACTGAAATTAAGGAAATTTCTGCAAAATCGAGGATCATTCGAGCATAGATGGATCCCAACAGCCAGCCTCAGCAATATTTAGTAGTCGAACTCTTAAGGCGAAATTGAGATTTATTAGTATGCGGTAAATAACTTTGAAAGAGGCCTCGTAACATCAATCAATCTTGTGTTCTGCATCCACAAGATGAGATAAAATAACGCTTCGAATAGATATTGTTTGTCCTTTACTTAACCAACCACACAGCGTGATGTTCGGAAATTCGACAAGAAACACGCTTCATTGTTCGACCTATGTAGCTGCCTCACTCCATAGGAGCAGTTAAATTGATAGATACACATGGAAGAGGCGAAATTAGCCAATTGTCTTTTATGAATTAAAAGTCAATCTGAACGAAGAATATTCTTTTCAATAATTTCTCCTCTTCAGGTTCTTACAATTATAAAATATAATATAACTGTTGTTGTTACAATAAAGATAGCCAGGTATGCGGCGGCGGATACATTTTTAACGTAGAATAACATAATAAAGTGGTACTATCAGTGTTTATTTCACTGGCTTCTCACCAGCCGCGTATACAGCCTAAAGACACTCATTATTAAGTATATGTACAGAAATAATTTTAACATACTTACAACTTCCACATGATGTCAGCCGACAGAGAGTTCATGTTGAAATAATCAATCAATGTATGCATACAAGTTACGTAATAAAGACAAAAGATTAGTAAGATGATGCTGAAAAACAACCGTTACCCTCGGAGATTCATTAAAGAGTGTGAAAGATGTGAATGCTCAAATTGCAAGCAAATCACATTGAGAAAAAAGCCAATCTTCATTCAACTCGACTTTAAAGGTGATAAAATTTCAGGAATAATCAACAGAAGACTGAATTCATCACTGACGAGAAACTATCCTACAGCTAACTTGGTTCCCGTTTATTGGACATAATGCTCTTTAGTTTTATCAAAAGTCTACACATAGCCACTCTTCTCATGTTAACTATAACTGTGTATACAAATTTATATGTACCTGAGGGAGCAGTTACATTGACAGAACAGAGAAAAAGGCAAATCTCTGATCTTTTGAACATGTTCCGAAAAGTCTACGTTTTAAGGGGACAAACAATTTCAATAGTGCCATTACCAGACATCACGTTGATACAGGTCATCAGGTGAACATCATGAAATCCTTCAAAATTGTAAAGTAGCTCAATTCCCCCTAAGTTTGTCAAAGCACTAGCTATCTAAAGACTGAAACACACTTTATTTGTTGGGAAAGAAGCTGTTATCATTTCTTCCTTGTCCTGGTAACTTGATAGTTTCGTTTTCTCTTTCATAATCTTTGGCTCTCCACCTTTGATACAGTGTAACTCTGATTGTCTGTTGGTGCTATGATTTGAGTTGAACTCAATAAACAATGATGGTACCATCTTCTTATTTCTATACAAACTACTGTTGTTCTTGCTTTATACGAATTCATAAAGGGGAATAAATGCATGAAGTTTCTAAATTGTATCCCTAAAGTTTAAGATATAATCGCAAAGCTACTTAAGTTACTATCATGATGAAATGAGGTTAAATGGTTGGAGACAGTCAACAGAAAACCTGACAATTGCGTATTTTTTGTTTATTGGCACCCACAGTAAGTCGTCTTCCACCTCAAGAGGAGCTCAGTGGTGCCGGTTCGAATCTCTGAGAGAACATTAGTTCCTTCCAGGATGTAAATACACTTTACTGACGAGCGGTGACAAGCATGAAATCCGGTCAGTAGAACTTCTTGCCGACTGCCTTCAACCACTTAGTATCAGTCGGCAGTGTACTACATTGTGCGAATCACCCAGTTGATGACAACACCATAAACTTGACTGACATAATTCACTCATCACCAACACCAAGGACTAGACACATGACATTGCTTATTGCCCAGTGATGGCCAATCAATAAATTCATTATAGTCCTATAAGAAATCAGTTATGTGGCCGAATACCTCAGTGGTGAGGCTTTTGAATGCAGCACTGTGCGACATGTAGTTTAAATTGAAGTAGATTAGTCATGAAATCTCATCAATAAACCAAGTGAAACTAAACTGATGCACACTGGGCTACTTTGTATAATTTGATGCCTAAATATAAGAAGGTATCGATCGGCAAGATGGTAATGATTGTGAGAAAGGTTCAACATTCCTAATTATTATTATCATTATCAAATTTGAGTATCGCCTCATACAGAGAAGATAACCTTAAATTACTATTCTAATGTGTCTATTTGACCTGTGCGTCGGTGGCACAGTGGTTAGGACTCTCACCGACCATGCACATGGTCCGGGGTTCAAGCCCACGCCGACGCACACCTGATATCTATAGTCGGCCTGCAAAATTTGGGCTACCGATATCCACGCTGAAAATTCCATACTTGTACCAAAAATACGGTGTGGAATCAAGCTGTAATCAAAATTAAATAAAACAAAAATAAATAAACCGAGAACCTAGAAGACTGCCTCTAACCACATCATCGCTATATTTTTATTCCTTAACGCTCCCAGTGGAACGTAGGGCTTCAAGCTAGAGGCTTGAAGTTTCTGTAGCAATGGTGATAATTTTTACAGGCTGGGGTTGCTAGCCTCATGCTCAACCTTCTCTGCTTACCAGTCGTATTACTGGCTTAGTGAGGTAAGGGAGTACGTCCGTTTGGCAGGAATCGAGACGTGGACCACCTGCGTGGTCGGCGAGCACTCTACTGCTGTGCTACCGATGCACAAACACCATAAATGAAGGATCAAATTATTCACTATTGCTGGTTCATATTATAGCGTCATTTTCGAAATTTTTTTGTACAATCTCATACTTGTAGCCACACCTACCGTAACACTCATATCTCAACTGTTTTCATGAATTATAAATAAATAAATAAATATTACGTTTCATTCAATAACGTATATAAATTATTTAAATGTCACACGGACAGGTAAGCAAAAAGTATCGGTTGCTAGGCAATTCTACATTAGTTAATGTTATACATATATACATCCAGAAAGTAGACCACGTAATGATCCTTATATGTGTATGTGTTACATGTGTGGATGTTTCTATGTGTTGCCTGTGTGTGTGTGTGTGCGTATATGTATCTAAGTGCCTACTTCCCAGCATGTATTCGGATCACTTAGCAACATTTATCGTTTCTAATTTTAACTATTCCTCTCATTGTTTCAGTTATATTTAGTTGACTTAATTTAGCTGAATTTATCAAGGGCAAAATAATGAAATGAACTGAAATGCAGAAAAAAAAGAACTAGGGGTAAATGGAACGAATAGATGGATAAAATATACGCATATATAATTAAGTAATAAAAATGACTGTTTGAAAACTGGCGCCAAAATCGTAAATATATATATATATATGCATTGTTTAAATGAGTCAATTACTCTTGTAATTGACTGTTGAAATTACCTAATGAATTACTGTTTTTACTACTGTTTTACTACTCTTAGCCTTTTTAATCTATTTTCGTTCATCAGCGGTCTGTTTAAAAACTTGGTTTATGGAAAATCTCCATCAGTATATAGAATGCATATAATTTCTCTTATTCAATTTGTTTTAAACGATTAAAGTATGATCTCTAAATTGTATTTTTTAGTTTGGCGGATACTTCAAATATTTACAACCTCTTGATCGGCAGTTTTCCACTAAACATGAAAAAAAGCATTATCCTAGATGGTAGCTTATCTCAAAACATGAAATGTCTGTTCCCGAGTGGTATCCTTGGTTCACAAAATGTACTCTTCAACTTTTTACAGATATCGTGTATTTCTCAAAGGAGACAAAGAAGATGTGTCATCAAAATGGATTGGTTTGAGCCTCAGGTCAGATAGAACTGTGTCACATGATCTGTTATCATTTATTCTTTCATCTGAAGATCATCGACAAAGAGAAAATATCGTGCAATAAACTCTGTTAAAAATTCTGTACACTGTAGACACACTTTTCAGAATAAGGCTATTATTAATAATAATATTAATCCTCATTCATCTTATTTAATTGAATTTTAGATTTTCCCGTCGAGTGATTGACTGGACCGAAGTGCTCCGTCTCAGGTTGACATGTCGGCTTCTTGTGCAGATGCTTCGACGATGTCTAGGCATGTAATCAGAATTTAACTGGTGAATAGTGACTAGCAGTGGAATACAGGGTTAAGCAAATTTCGTCCTATTTGGGACTCGTCTGCCAGCTGGATGTACCTGCATTCCTCAGTAAGTCAGTGATGATGTTCCCATCGAGGCTCGAATCCAGTGCCCATAGTTTCAAACGTCAAGAGGTGGCTCTCGTGGCCCAAGTCGTCCTGTGGATAACGCTTTGGCGTTTGAAACTATGGGCACTGGATTCGAGCCTCGATGGGAACATCATCACTGACATATTGAGGAATGCAGGTACATCCAGCTGGCAGACGAGTCCCAAATAGGACGAAATTTGCTTTATCCTGGATTTCACTGCTAGTCACCATCCAGCAATTAAATTCATTCATTTTATTTATTTTTATTTATTAATAATCAATAAAGTTTTGTATGACGTGGTCAATAAAAAGGTTGAATGGTTGTATCAGATCAACTTAGAAACCTTACTTCTACTATATTTTTATAGTTGTCGATATCTTCAAGACTCTATTCACCCTTGTCAATTGGGGTGAGGTCGGGGTAGGGTATTGAATGGGCATAGTAAATTCCGTCGTGTACATTAGTAATGGGAAAGCAAAAATACTGCCGATATGACGTGTAATCCTACTATGCAGACTACGAACAACAATAAGGACTTAGTGGAGTTAATGAGAACTTCTTTAAACACAATCATCAACGAGAGAAATTTTCAAAGAGGTCACCTTCTTCACTTATCTACGAAGCATCTCGTTTCAACTAAAGCCAGCCAGACTGATGAAGATGTCAAATTCAGCCAGCCAGAATCGGAAAGGCAAGCAAGATACACCTTCATCTCTGTGAAATCATTTTGTAAATCTTCTGCTTCAATCAGCCAGCATAAAGAAGATGATTCGGAATCTTGACACAAATGCTACGTCAGTCAATCAGTCAGTCACTTCTTCTATGTGTGTCAAAAACTTAGTAAGTCACAAAAAGCATTTCCAACATGCCAATTCAAACCTTTATCAATAGCCACCTTCGTTCTATATTGAAGTTCAAGTGATTAGCCGGAAAGAATAAGCAGGGAACAAGGAACTCTGGGAGTAAACCAACCAAGAATGCACTGATCAATAAATGTGCAGAAGACAACCAAGATGGGTTGGGTATACGCTGAAGAGAAAGTCAAATTGTGGTGAGAGCAGGCTGCTAGCCAATCGGTAGACATTAATTTACGTCAATGTTTATCTCCCCAATATTGGTCGTGAGAAAATATGAACAAGACTGATTCAACAACCAGTCACAGCAGACTTTGCGTAGGCAGATACAGTTAACATATATATGACCTGACATTCAAAAAACAGTCACAAAGAGATGCAAGGTCAACTCTCTGTGAGAAACAACCAATCAGAAGAGTGTGTTTGTTTGCTTGAATAAGCTATAATAATGTACATGAAAAATATATAAATACGTGTTGATTTCCTTAATAAACGATCTGTTACCTGGCCCTTGTCTTCTGTTGTTACAAAATGATATCGTGAGCCAGGCCATGACTCCAGTGGAACCTGAATGGGAAACGACGGGTTGGGTGTGTCCTAGAATGACATGAAGATTGTTCAGGAAGGAGGGGATGAGAGATTGTGAGCAGTTGTGAAACCAGAAGAAGAGGACAGCAGACAGTAGAACAGAGGGGAGATGTGTCGCTGAAGCCCTATACTCCACTGGGAACCCAAGGGAAAAATCATACAATAATAATGATACTCTAATCACAATATCACCTACAATAAGGAAGGAGAGAAAGCGAACCGCTGACAATGAAATCAAACTAAATTTGATCATGAATGAGCTTAAATTAGCTTCCAATTGTTATAAAATCTCATAGTAGGACTCAGTGGCAGTCTAATGTTTTTTGATTTTCTAAATTTCTCCTTAAAATAGACTTTTCGCGATGAAATCAACTCTCTGCCTTCCTTATAAGTCGAATATCTAATCTTTAAAATATGCGGAAATTGCTTTATGCTTTAAACAAAAAACAATGTACGTTTCAGATCGATCAATAAAAAACTCCCGGAAATTTTAAACCTAATTTAATAATACAATAACTAGAGTTGAGGAAACACTGATGTAGAAATACTTTTTTTCCAAGCTAGAAAATTCCCAAGATAATCATTAGAATACATCCTTAGGTCTGATATAGTCTATACTTTTAGAGTTAAATAAGAATATTAATTGTATGGTACCATATGCATACTACTGATTAGCGCATTTGAGTAGTTAGAAATCACTCATATCATGGAGTAGAATTTCCTAGTTAAACCGACACAGAACAGCCATTTCACACATTTGAAGCTGATCATATCAAAAGTGTGATCAGATCAATTTGAGCTAGACAAACGAATCAGTTCGAAACTTAAAAAATCAAATAAATTTTCAAGTATTGGTTTTTGTAGGGATTTCGCTTGATTGGTTGGAGGATTTCACTATGAGCTCACATCAATTAGAGAACCTGGGATTACTGAACAGCCGTTTCGTTCTATTTTTGAACTCTTCATTGGTATGCACCCACCAGTGTTCAGCTCATGATGAAATCCCCCAACCAAATCATATAAATCTGTGGAATTCTTTGTTGTTGTTTGGTGGTGGTGTTTCAGTTCTGAGTGGAACGTAGAGTTTCAGTAGTGAAATTTTATTAGCGATGGTGATGCTGCTTTTATGAGGAAAAGCCGTTAGCCTTATGCCCAACCTTCCTTCTTCAACGGCTAACTATCGGTGAGTGAAATAAATCGGTCGGGAACTAAATCCTGACCTTCCATGTACATCATAGCTGGTGAGCGCTCATCCACCAGTAGAACATACTATCTTGCCATTCTATTTGCTTGTTTTGATCACAATTCATGGTAACACACAGATCACAGATTGTGATAGGAATAATTTTGGTTTACGCAGATTAAAATTCCCCATTAAGTCATATAAAAGAGTTGGCGATTTAACAGTTGAATTGCTATTGGTTCTGTGGTTTAAAGAAAATTGTTTCGTACTCTTTTAGTAAGGTTCCCACGTATTCTGCAGATGAAAAGGCAACTTCAAAGTCGCCTTCAGAGACATCTAGAGAATACGCGTGAACCTAGCTAAAAGAGTACGAACCAAACTTCTTGAAACAAAGCAGAAGGAATGACAATTCTTTTTTTGATGGGACTGTGTTCTCTGAGCTGGATAGTTGACTTGCGAAGCTTTCATCGATCTCCTAGGCTACACTTTCCTTCAGCGCATACTTCAATTTAGTGAAGTGAACTTTTAGATTTCTTCACGAGTTTATTAGTCATTATATTCTGGTGAAGCTTGGCATTCCAGTGAATCATCATTCATTAAACACATTGAGATAGACAAAATTTGTTAACCGATAAGAAGGAAATCTCACACACACAGGGGTCAATGTTCAAGTCAAGGAAACAATCAACACCATCACCAATACAAGTAACCTAAAGGGTGTGAAAACACACAAAAACAACGAATCCCGTTCAAGATCACCCACCAGGAGAGATGAGTAATAAACTTGTGGAGAAATCTAAAAGCTCAGTTCAGTAAATTGAAGTATGCGCTGAAGTGAGGATGTTGCCTAGTAAGTAGGGCGATGAAAGCTTCGAAAATTAACTATCCAGCTCAAAGAACACAACCACCTCAAAATCATCCACCTGAGCTACAAATCCTCACAATATCTGAATGACAATTCACATGTTAAGACCTGAACTATGCATACAAAAGAAGTTTGCTCACTCAGTAAATCTACAGTGAACTTAATCTGTCTTAACACCACTGCGACGTAATGTTTGTTTTTGTGGCTTTTATTAGTATTACTTTGTTCCCTTACCCAGGCCCTATTAAATTTCTGCTCCGTATTATTACTTTTGTTAACTTGACTCTTGCTCAATTTTAGTTGAATTCTGATCAGTCCTATCAATTAGATTGCGTCACTCAGATTAATTATTTACTTCCTACGCTTTTTATATTACGTCATCTTTTATCTAAAAAACATTTACAATTCAAATGACATATCTTTGAAGATATTCTTTTTGTTCCTAAGAGAATTTACGACATATATTCTGGTTACGGGATTTCATCTTGAGCTGACGTCCGTTTGAGAACCATTGGAAAACTACCAGGGAGTACTGGAGAGCTGTTTAGTCCTAGTTTGGGACTCTCTAGCAGTACACACCCACCACAGGAGGTTCGAACCCAGGACCTTATGGTTACAAGGCGAACTGGCTCATAGACCATTAAGCCACTGGGACCCGATCCAATGACCCATGAATTCTAACTTCTGCCAATTCATGACATAGCGCGACCTCTAGCCAATGTCTTCGGCGAGTATTTGTCCTCACACCCGACCTGCTGCACTTTACTGGTCACGATTTCCCACCAGAACCGAGATGACCACCTACCTGAATAGCACCAGTGGCCAGTGAGCATCTCACCGATATTCAAGTATATATATCCCACTGTACAGCCTGAGAATGATATCGCCGAAAAGAGCAACTCTTCGCAGGTTGTCTCTTCCTTTATATAATTTTAGTTTCTGAAGGGAACTGTAGTATCTTCCATTCTAAAATGTGCGTAATTTGTAAATTGTGAATTCGATGCTTTGTAATTCCATTCAGCCAAAGCAACTAGCCAGCTTCAAGTTTGATGACGGGTACTACCGAACAGCTGTTTCGTTAGCCTAGTTTTGGACCCACCGCCAGTACGCACCCATCTCAGTGCCAGGGGTTCGAACTCAAGACCTCCCAGTTACAAGGCAAGCAAGCTCGTAGACCATTCAACCACTAGAACTCGACTCCTCAATGGCTACAGCCGATGAATTCTAACTTCTACCAATTCGTGACTTCTTTTAGCGTGATTGCCACCAGCCAGTGTGTCATCATCTCTGCCGTAACCAGGTGCCCCCACAGGTCATGACTTCTCGCCAGAACTTCAGGAAGGCGGCTTCATTCTGCAAACAGTCACTAGCAAGTATTTAATTAGTCTGAGTTTACTCACATCTTCTGGGAACACCACTGATGAGCTCGGCGCCTCCTCCCCCCAAAAACCACCCTTCGTTATTCAGATTATTTCACTGCTTGATGTGAGTATTTTCCAACTACTGAAATCAGTCAGTAGTAAGTCATCGTCATGAGTTATTTTTGTCTTTTATTTCGATCAAATAGTTATTTATAAAAGTAGGGAAGGGTTAATTAGCATAATAATAATATCATTTTTATGGTCATTATTATTATTATTTTTTTATGATCATTAAGAATATTAAACTGTCAATTAAGTTCGCAAAACGAAAGGGAGTTAATAAAAGGGAGGAAAGGTAGTGCCCAAAAAATAAATAAACAGGATTAATTATAAAAACTGGTTTGAGAAGTGTTCTATCGGTTGTCCGCCCTCTTGACCCCCCCCCCAAAGCGCCTTCAAATTCACATACACAGACCCTCACATACACACATGCACGAAGAACTACTTAGTTCTGTTAGCACTTTCATTCTCACTGACGCTCTTTCCCTCCTCATTCCCTCCCCCATCGCCCTGTTCTTCACCCCAGAATCCATCTCTACCTAAGTTGAGCAGTTACGGATTGAGAATAAATAAATGCCTATATATATATATATATATACATATGTCTGTGTCAATCATAAGACGCTTGCTTTTGTTCTATTCCGTTTCAATTCCTTAAGGCAAATTAAGATCAAGAAAATGAATACAGGAGAATGTGACGAGATTGTTGTAATATCTATTTTTTATTTTTTTTATTTTTTTGATTACAGCTTGATTGCACACTGTATTTTGGTACAAGTATGGAATTTTCAGAATGGATATCGGTAGCCCAAATTTTGCAGGCCGACCATAGATATCGGGTGTGCGTCGGCGAGGGCTCGAACCTCGGACCATGTGCATGGTTGGCGAGAGTCCTAACCACTGTGCCACCGATCTAACAGTAACTACTTTATTCATGCCTTTGTTTATTTATATTTACTATACTTAACAAGAAATTATCTTTATTGGGTGTAACACGGATTTAAACTTTCAGTTGAATGTATGTGTAAGTGTGAGTTTTATTTATAATTCTATTTTGGACTTTCGCGTTGATTGATTATTGGGTGCGAAGTGCTCAGTTTCAGGTCGACATGTTGTCTCCTCCTTGTGCGGATGCTTTAACGATGTTTTGATGATATAACCTAAAGTATTTTGGGAGATGGTGATAAGAACAGCGGATGGAATCCAGGTTAATCCGCATTTAGTCATTGATGTGCCGTACTTGCATTCCCCAGTAAGTGAGTGGTGGTGGTGTTCCCAACCCTACCCCCACACACTCTACGGAGGCTCAAACCCAGCAACCAATCAATCAACAGAAAATTTAATTGAATTTGATATTTTCTCGTCAATTGATTGACTGAACCGAAGTGCTCGGTCTCAGGTTGACATGTCGGCTTCTTGTACAGATGCTTTGACGATGTCTGGGCACGCAATTAGAATTTAATTGGTGGATGGTGACTAGTAGTGGAATCCAGGATTAAGCAAATTTCGTCCTATTTGGGACTCGTCTGCCAGCTGGATGTACCTGCATTCCTCAGTAAGTCAGTGATGATGTTCCCATCGAGGCTCGAATCCAGTGCCCATAGTTTCAAACGCCAAGAGGTGGCTCTCGTGGCCCAAGTGGTCTGGTGGATAACGCTTTGGGGTTTGAAACTATGGGCACTGGGTTCGAGCTTCTATGGGAACATCATCACTGACTCACTGAGGAATGCAGGTACATCCAGCTGGCGGACGAGTCCCAAATAGGACGAAATGCGCGTTATCCTGTATTCCACTGTTAGTTACCATCCACCAATTGAATACTAATCAACAGGAAAGTCTAACTTCAATTAACTGATTAATTAACTGAAACCCGTTACACAAGAAAGAGGTCGCTGTCGTGGCCAAAGTGTTTATTGGATAACTAATCAGCGTTTGGAACTATGGGTATCGGGTTCCAGCTTCAATGGAAACCCTGTCACTGACTCACTGGGAATATCGGGTTGACAAGTCCCAAAAAGGAGGAAATGAGCGTTAACCTGGTTTCCGCCCAGCGCCTACTTTACAGTCTCCTTTGTTACATCTGTTCTCTTCAGAACACACTTACACAGCCATCCACGCACCCACCCCCTTCACACATCCGTACAAATACACGTACATCCATGTACATACGCGCACTATGTAGACGCTGATAGGAATAATCGGAATATGTAAACACCCTTTGCAAAGAATAAATTCTTGTTTTCAAATTAGTGCATTTTGTTTAAAAAAAAGTAATACTGCCTTCTTTTTCTCCGACCTTTATTGTTTCTTTTCCCTCTTCACCCTCCTCGTTGCTGTTGTTGTTATTTTAGTGCTTATTGCAGTTTTCTTCTGTTTCCCTTTCTGCTCTTCAACGCCTCCACCACCACCCCTCTGCATCTAGTTTCCGCGATATGCGCACATATGTATGTGTTGTATGTGTGTGTGTGTGTGCGAGCGCGAGCACGTATGTCCTATCAAATGGACAAAAGAAACTGGGCTCTAAACGCAGCCTTCTTCTATAATTTAACTTTTCAATAAGACACTAGATAGTACTTAGAATTATTAAGCATAGAATTCTAGTTGACGGAAATAACTCAATCACGACGCCAAACAACTTTTTGTATTTTGACAGCTATTGTTATTAGCCAGTTGAATATGCATATATAGGTGCACTTAATTAGTTAGTTAGTTAAAGGTTTATAAGTGAGAATAGTAGTAGTAGTAGTGATAGAAGTGGAAGTGGCGAGGTGGGGAGTGGTAATATTGTAGGGAGCTCCATCCATAGAACACGAACTATACCTTATTTATAATATTCGTGCCTTATGGTTGTCATAGTAACAAGAGTGCTTTTCAATTTTAATTGAAACAGGTAACACTTTATAGATACATACAATCTTGTTCCATTTTGGTACTTCTTGATTAAAAGTTATCGTTTTTTTGTACAACTCTCAGAGGAAATTGTTACCCTATGAGTGAGTTTTGGTAAGACTGCTGAGTGGAACTTTATTTTTGACACGGTTTTAATTTTAAACAGAAAAGAAGATTACAGGATTTCATCATGAGCTGACGGACAGGTTAGAGAAAGATTGGAAACCCAATACTCGTCAGCCTAGTTTGGGACTCTTAATCAGTGTGCCCTTACTGCCTCTGAAGTTTGAACCCAAGACCTTCCGATTACGAGGCGAGGTTGCAGATCAATAAGCCACTGGGACCTGATGGCATGGTCCATGAATTCCAAGTTCTAGCAGTTCACGATATAGCGCGATTATTAACCAATACCCTAAAAGAGTATTTGTCCTAAACTAGGCTGACGAAACAGCTCTACAGTACTCTCTGCTGGTTATCCAATGGTTTTCTAACTGATGTGTCAGCTCACGATGAAATCCCGTAGCCAAGCAAATCAAATCCCTGCCGCAAACCAACACTTGAATGGAAGACAAGATATTGCTGAGTATGCTGAGATAAATCATTTTAATGTTGGTATGAGTTAATTGGTTTACATTCATAAGTATTTCATAGTGTCTCTTTAAACATTATCTTCAATGCTTACCGAACTGTAAGCACCTACTCAGCCTGCATATCTCCTCCAATATTCTTTTTATGCATAGGATAATACATCTGAACTGTGGTCACATATTTAAAGCCACGTTTCTACCCCATGTATACGCTAGTCAGAGTAAATCCTAACAAAACTGAACTATATCACTGTGTATAGTGACAGTGGTTCAGTGGCCAGGTCTTCGATCCCCAACCGGTTCACTCTTTTTTATCTCGCCTAGCCAGTAGTAATTTGAGTAAAGAGTGAAGCATCGACCAGGTGAGGACAGCAATCTCATCCTGTGAAAACGAAAGACCACTACGACTGAAATTACCAGCTACCTATGAGACCTGATAATTCTAGTTATTCTGAATGCAGATGAGTACTGTCAATCTAAAAGTAAAATGATATACCCTTACTGATCCATTTCTATTTATGAGAAAATTCATAAAAAAGATAGATTTATTTGTGTTGTAGCGTGTGCTACTGATACGATTTATCAGTAGTATAGAATAAGGCATTTATCGTAGCACAAAAATATCAAGTAGCCAGGAGATAGATTTGACGTCAAACAGAGGAAATGAGTCAGTATTGTGGCGGAACGTGGGAGACACAACTGAAGGCAAAGAAATACAATACTATGGAACGGTAAAAGTAGCACAACATGGGAGATCTGTGCAAATGACAATTTTCATTTAAGATGAACACAATTTCCCTATGCAGAGATATCAAATCTCAAGTAAACATTCCGTTAATGAGTCTCTCGTCTTCTACCGTTGTAGTGTAACATGTCTAAGGGAGTGTTGGACAGTCAGACTACTGTGTGGGACTCTGCAGTCATGCGCACCTGCGAACTTCAGGTCACGAGATGAGCCCATCAATCATTCGGCCTTAGGAGTCAAAATGCAACTAACTTTCCATCAATCCTGAAGCCTGTTAATTCGTTTTGCAACCTGAAAGTCCTTGGATTTGGTTACTGTTTGGATGGTGTAAAGTGTGGACCAGGTGAAACAGCTCTATTTCGTTGTTCCTTAGCTTCCAATGACTTTCTAACTCGTGTTGGTTTGTGATGAAATTTTTCTAATGACAATTTAGAATTTTAAGAAGGTATATACATACAAGTAGGCATAATATACACTTTCCTGGGTATTTTAGCCTTGCACATCAACTGAAGTGATACATGTTAGACTATTAAGGATATTTCTATCTTGGTTTTTTGTAGGGATTTTTTGTTTGATTGGCTGGAGGATTTCATAATGAGCTGACGTCAGTTAGAGAACCATTCGAAAACCTGGAAGTACTGGACAGCTGTTTCGGTTCAGTTTGGGACTCTTCACAGTGCGCAACCGTCACTAGCGTTCAAACCCAGAACCTTCTAGTTACAAGGCGAGCGAGCTCGTAGACCATTAAGCCACTGGGACCCGATCCAATGGTCAGCCAGTCCATGAATTCTAACTTCTGCCAATCCACCCACGGGGACAATAATAATATAATAATGCATGTAAAATACTGGTTATAAAAGGACCAATGGGTAATGGTGCACTGAGTCATGAATACATTTCATCTATATATATTTTTTCCTTCACGTTCCCAGTGGAACATAGGGCTTCAAGCTAGTGGCTTGAAGTTTCTGTAGCAGTGTTTATTTTTACAGGATGGGGTTGCTAGCCGCATGCTCAACCTTAACTCTTTACCAGCATTATTTCTGGCTTAGTGAGGTAAAGGAGTGCGTCCATTGGCCGGGGATGGAACTCTGGACCATTTGCATGGTCGCCGAGCGTCCTAACCGCTGTGCCACCGACGCACACTTTCATCTATATACGAATGTATATATATATATATATATTATAACGACTGGCCCTATTCAAGTAGGCAGTCACCTGGGTCCTATGATACTGGCAGTTGATTGCGCTATAAAACACGAATTGGCAGGGGTTGTAATCCATGGGCTGGCAGTTGGATTAGACACCAATAGCTTAATGGCCCACGAGCTCGCCTCGTAACCAGAAGGTCCTGGGTTCGAACTACATTGGGATGGGTGCGCACTGTTAAAGAGCCTCAAACTAGGCTGATGAAACAGCTATTCAATACTCCAGTTCTGGTTTTCCTATTGTTCTCTAACCTGCTCGTCAGCTTATGATGAAATCCCATAAGCAGTCAAGTTCCTGCAAATCAACACTTAAATATATCAATAAATGTATCCTCTCTTATATGTATTTTTTTCGCTTCAGTCTCCTTCATTTTCTTCTTTTTACCTAATGTACACGTTTAATCTTTTCTTTGTTTAAATCAGATATGAGCAATCTTCCTGTTACCATAGTGAATTGATTACTTTTAAATAAAATGACATAGTTTAATTGGATTCAATGAAGAAATTGATTTTTTTTTCTGAAGTAAACTTTTTCTATTGCTTTTCTTTTTATCTTTTCTATACGTAGTAGTAGTAATTTCTGTCATTTCATTGAAAATGACCAACTAACATGGGTGGAATTAAGAACGCCTGCTTCGTTCCCTTTCAAACTCATCAGCTGACTACAACTACATTCCTAGTGTGAATAGGGAATGGCGCTTCTATTGAAATTCAAATCCAGTATCTATCCTTCAAAAGCATTTAATCAATTATCTTCATTGGTTCAGTGACCCAGGTGTTTCCACTGCTAGCCATGCATCATCAATCAGTCAATAGAATTAGCTGTTTATACACACACGGCAAGGAAACAATGTAAGAAATGACAAAGTTCAAGTGTTGGTTTGTAGGGGGATTTGATTGATTGGTTACAGGATTTCATCATGAGCTGACAGACAGGTTAGGGAGCCATTGGAACTCCTCAGCAGTAGGCACGGGGTTCGAACCCAGTTAGAATTCACGGGCCCTTACATCGGGTCCCAGTGGCTGGCTGAATGGTCTACGAGCTCACCTGCTTTGTAACCGGAAGGCACTGGGTTCGAACGCCAATTGATGGGCGCCCACTGCTGTAGAGTCCAAAACTAAACTGACGAAACAGATGTCTAATACTCCCAGAGAGGGTTTTTCAGTGATTCTCTAGCTGTTTTGCAGCTCATGATGAAATCCTGTAACCAAATGACAAAGTATTTGTACTCTTTTTCTTCTTACTCAAATAAGAAATTCTGCGGCAAATTTAGGAGGTATTTAGGGGTTTTTTAATGGGGGAAGTTCAGAAAATTAAAAACTTTAGGCAGATTATTGGTCCCATGAGGTGTTGCCCAGTTGAAGCAAATACTAATGAAAATAATAAGCCCTAATTAATACTGATAATTTTGAAGGCATTATTTCACCCAAAATTTCATGAGGATAAACTTTGTTTCAAATTATTCTCATTGCCACCTGCACAAGAAGCCAAAATGTCAACCTGAGACCGAGCTTTTCGGTCCGGTCAATCAATCGGTGGGAAAATTTAAAATTCAATTAAATATTCTCATTGCCACTTTATGTCGGTCACTGCATGCAAGTGATTTCGTTGTTTCCATGTCTTACTGACATTGTATATATAAGAGAACAGTGAATTATCTGATTCTAACAGGTTTAAAAACGAAAAGGGTGTAAGGGAAAGGATTTATGTCTCTTCGAAAATGTCATAGTCCCACTCTACAATATACTGAAGAGCCGGAGAAATAAGGAAAGGGAAGGATTATGAGAGAAGATTACTCACTCGCAGGTTTTTGACTAGAGAAGTTGTTTGTGTAGTAATGCAGCTGTGGTGGAGACGGAGTGGTCTAACTCTTATGAATAATCAATTGTATATCATTCCATAAGTCAATAATGTTCACATTCACTTTCTTCTTCGCATGCTTGAGTGGCTACCATCAGGGGGAATATTATTTTATCACCGGTGAGTAAGATATCATTTCCTATATTTCGTATGTATAATATCCTTAGATAGGTCCTCAATTAATGTCTTATACTTCTCTAAAGAAAAAAATCCCCATTTAAACATTTAGAAAACAGAAAGATTGAGCGAAGAAATATTTACTTTTCAATTAGATCCTCATCTCTGGCTCTACTCTAATATATAATGTATAGCATTTTAATTACAATACAACAGTTTACCGATCAAGTGGCACTGATATGTTTGTTAACAATAATTAAACAGTGTCAATGGGTTAATAGTTAACGAAGAAAATCAATACAGATTTAAAAGGTAGAAATGGATAGAATAAATTAATTTTACAAGAATAACACGTAAATTAAAGATGAAGTGGTCAAAATAAATAAAAATAAAATAAATAATTTAGACAGATATAATTTTATAGGTTTAGGGGAGGGGGGTGACGCAGTCCTGTTTATGCATTCTTGTGACGATGGCCACGGTAGGGAAAGTGGCTGTACAAATTTTTTCTGTACACATAGGCTTGGCTTCTTCAGATGAATGCCAATCGCCTCAGCCGTCTGTAGAAGACGAACTCGCAGAGCAAAATTAAGATAAGTCGGAATGCGATAAATAATTTTAAATGCTGTATTAACATCAATCTTATGCTCAGTATCAACGAGGTGGGCTAAAATAGAGCTACGAATAGATCTTTTTTGTCCCTTACTTAACCACGTTGGATGATGTTCGGAAATACGACGATGAACTTGCCTAATTGTACGCCCGATGTAGCTGGCTCCGCAGCTGCAGTCAAACTGGTAGATACACATAATGGAAGAGGCGAATTTAGGTAGTTTATCCTTATTTCTCGAACATAAAATAGGTGTGGTTGTAAAGAGACAACGTGCCTCTGCTGCATAATAAGTTCTTTTAACTGCATTTTCAGGCGCTGTGTTATTAATTCGCTGATGTTGTCACCGAGGAACTGTAATTTTATGAACATCGCTTTTTTTGGAACTGTGGCCATACTGACTCTCCTTGGAGCTGAATTTATATTTTTCTCAATGAATTTATCTGGATAGCCATTTTTTCTAAGTAATTCTCTAATAATCTTAAGCTCCTCATTGAGCCAGTCGTCTGAACAGATTAACCTAGCTGTATGAGCCAGACACTTCACGAGGTTACGTTTATATTTCAAAGGTACAAAACTCAAAAAATGAGTGTACTGACCTGTTGTTGTAGGTTTCCTGTGCACACTCTTCTTAGTGTGCCATCTTCTCTCCTTACCATGAAGACGTCTAGGAATGAGATACTGTCATTACTTTCTTTTTCTATGGTAAAGTTTATTGCTGAATGTGCATCATTAAACTTGTCAAGGATGTACATTGCATCATTCTCATCTTTCATAACCACAAATGTATCATCCATATATCGACAGTAGAAATCCATGTCATTAATTACTCCTTTCAGTGGTCCATTCTCTAATTTAGCGAGGAAAAAATCAGCTAGGATTGGACCTAATGGGGAACCCATAGCCACACCATCAATTTGTCTGTAATATTCCTTATTGAATAAGAAATGAACATTCATTGTACATCTTAAAATAAGTTCCTTCAAGGTGGTTACAGAAATCCCGATATCTATCCACTGTTTCTATTAACGGTACATTGGTGAACAAGGAGGATACATCAAAAGATATCATAAACTTGTCCCTCACATTAAGATCTCTTATTTTTTCAACAAATTCAAAACTGCCGTTTACGCTATGTTTTACCACTTCATTATGCAGAGGCTTTAGGAGCTTCACTAGCCATTTCGCTGTTGCGTGATATGGGGAATTACACATGTCCAACACTGGTCGAAGTGGCAAACCGATTTTATGCACTTTTGGTAGTCCATATAATCTTGGTGTAACCGTTCCAGTAGGCTCTCTCTCTTGCAGGATATCAGCAATGATAGTGAAAGAGAGGTTAATAACAATGGACAAGACCATAACTGACTTCTGTGACTCAGGAACTGACTCGTTACCAGGGAATAATCCGGTTTGACTTAGAATACATGGATGACATATTCCTCCTTCTAGGTGAAGATGCTAACAAAGTAGAACAGAGTCTTCTGAATACCTTGAGCGGTGAGCGATCTTCGAATGTTTGACATGGCATTCACTCCAGCTGCCAAATGTAACATTATGATACAGGACTGAACTGGACTACATCGATTCACTCCTATTTTAAAGATAGGAAGTGAAGTGGCGAAGTGTGTTGACCACTTCACTTATTTGGCAAGTTGCATCATCCCCATCAGCGGGTTGATCATTGACTAAATCTCAGCATTGAAACAGAAGGTTCGTTTGGTATTTTTGCCAACTTATGCCATCTCTGGTTGAGTAGACGTGATATCTAACTGACTATCGTAAAAAGAACATGTGTACTGCTCAGAAGTCACTCCGCTACGTCCTCCTTTACGGCTGTGAGACGTGACCATTGAAAGCAGTAGACATGAAAAATCTGGCTAGCTGTCTTTGGTCATAGGTGTCTGCCTTCTATTTCCCGTGTGTTAGATGATGGTATAATATGGTGAGTAATATTGAGGTCAGTGTTCTGTCGAGTGCTAAGTGAGGAGGGAGAATCTATTGACGAGTTTGTGAAGTTCGACATTGACTGAGAGAGATGGTTAGGACACCATCGACCGCCTTCCTCGACAATTGGTGACATTAGCTGGCTGACATAGGATGGAAGGAATTAGCTAGTGGTGGTCATCAGTCAATCGAATCCACAATAGTTAATTTGGGCCAGCCATCCAGCCACGTACAGGTTTGTAGACTGGCTGATTGTCTGGCTTGTTGGGGTCCTTGAGATGGTAGCGACTAATGACGTCTGGAGACAAAATTCTTTCTCATTGACAGGGTTGATGCATTCACTCCTTGTGATGTGTCACACGTATTCAATAAAACTCTATTGTTCTTCCAAAGTACTATTCGTTTTCCCTAACTTACTGTTTTGTTTATCATCTCTCTTTACTCTCTTCTGTTGCCTTGTGTGCTGCATGGAGAGAACTCCTGCACATCTATGGAAGGTAATATGTTGAAACCAGTCCGTTAGTCAGACAATGGACAAGCACTTTGAAAGAAAGAGATGAACTTTTAATATTACAAATGTATATGATGTACATATATATATATATATATTATTCATTATAATAAAACTTCAGGGTAACTACGTACATATATATTTTATTACGACGTTTGCAATATGTCGACTTTTCCACTATTTATTGCGTTTTATGCGTGTGATTCATTGGTTGAGTATACAGGAAACTTGGCGAGATTTTAAGGCTTCTCAGTGAAATTTTGGAGTTTCGGAGGAAATTTAAGGTTTTCGGGGGTCTGGGGGATTTTTAGGGGAAAATTTTGCATATCCCCAAAATTTTCTCATTAAATCCCCCCCCGCCGAACCGCAAAACTACCTAAAATGTTTTTATTTGGGTAAAAGAATAATTTTTACGAATTTTAAAGTATCAGTTTCATTGTTAAATTAAATTAAACTATTTCAGTTTATTTGAAAGTTATCAATTCACCATGGTAATGGGAAGAGAGTTCATATCTGATTTAAACAAAGGAAAGACTGACTGAAACCGTTTGATAGACATATAGCACACAAGCCAGTCAAATCGCTTAATTCGATATTATGCAAACCAAAAGATCAACTAACAGAAAAAGGAGATAAAATTAATACCATTTACAAAATTAATTGTATGAGCTGCAACAGGCATTACATCGGCTAAAGTGGGAGTCCCCTTCGAATTTCAATCCAAAACACAAATAAGCCGTGGAAAGAGATGATATATATCCCTTCATATCAATGCACATCGACAATTAGAGATATCAATTTGACTGGATTAATGTCGAAATCTTAGACAAAGGAAACACCAAAAGTTCTGCCAGGGAATTCCTAGAGCCTGGTACTCAAACGAAAATGCAATTAACAAACAGGTTAATATAGACGAAATATACTAACTATTAAAAAGTAAACCAGGTGACCAGAAAGTTTGAAATCCAATTCAATAGAAAATGGTCAATACATAAACCTTCAATTCAATGGAGATATATCTGCGGAAATACTAAAAAATCGACTGTCGCGCTCACTCAAGAAGACTTTCTTCGCAGCTGAACTACGACTAACTTTCTCCACAAAACCTATGATTCATGTGAACGTGAAGGATAAGCTACCACTGTTGGCCTCATCAATGTGTATCTACCAATTCACCTGCTCGTGTGGAGCCAGGTATGTCGGCCGTACCCAGCGTTCGCTTTCCAAGCGTATCACCGAACACTTACCAGCATGGTTTTACAAAGGAGAAAAGCGATGTCCCCGCAGCTCCATCTTAGAACACCTGATAGAATCCGGACACCAAGCTGCACCCCAAACAAACTTCAAAGTCGTCTACAGAGTAAGAAGTAGTCTTCCAAAAGGTGTACGAATCAGACTTCTTCAAACTGCAGAAGCAATGGCGATTCACTTGCTAAGCCCTGAACTCTGCATACAGAAGAGGTTCGTTCAATCACTAAACTTACAATGGACTTAACCTACATTATTACCTGAAAGGTAAATTCTACCTAATTTTTTTTTCTGTCTCTTCATTGGTATTATTCTGTCTTCTCAATTGTAATATTTTGCATTTTCAACTTTCTTGTCTCTACCCCTACCCGATTTAATTTCTACAGCTCACTACCACTTTAATTGACCTGACCAACGCTCAATTTATAGTCATTTATGTTACGTCATCCAACTTAATTGCTCAATTTCATTTCTAATCTAAATGGCATTATTATCTACCCCACTTCTACTTAGTCTCTACCTGTAATTACCTCTGTTGCTAACCTGACCTAAGTTAAAACATTTTAGTCAATTGTATTACGTCATCTAACTTACTAACTCAATCTTAATTTAGTTGCTGTCCAATTAACTTTGTTTCTATATTAGATCATTCTTTTATTACCTGATCAATTATCTAATTTTGACAAACCTCATGTACACACACACACTCAAATAATTATATATAAATGCGATTGTACAGCTATGTGAATGAATTCGCCGAAAAGAGTCTCTTCGCTGAACGTCTTCTCTTTTTCATATGTAAAGATGGTTACCAGGAGACGCAATTCTATCACTCATGAAGAAAAATTTAAATCCTTTCACTTTATGCTAAATATTGCGCTGAAAGGGGATGCTGTCCAGAAGGACGACGAAAGCTCCGCAACTAAAGCAACCAGCTCACAGAACACTGTTAATTGCAAAAGACTGACTTTATTATACAAGCTGAATTATATATATATATATATATATATATATATATATATATATATCTGCTCAAACAAAACATGCTGAGCTTCAACAACTATAAACTCAACAAAAAGGTGTCATTCTTACCGATCGATCGATCAACATTTAAAAATTGAATCATTGAGCTCTATCTAAACTATGATTTACAGAATAGATTACAAATTACTCCTTCAAAAGAGTTTTCCATTTCTCATGCCTCTCTCTTGTTTATTTAAATTTTATAATGAGAAAAACTTGAATTTCCTGACCAAAATAGAAAGCGATTAAAACTTTAATTAAAATGAAATCACAACTAATTAAATTATTATTATTATTATTCATAAATTTTATTTTTATCTGTATTTATCAGTATTACAATAAAAAAAATATCCCAAATTTTATTCCTTCTATCCTTCACTTTTCATTTGCCGTACGTATTTTGTGGTCGTTTAGTTGATGATATAGGTGGTAGTTGTTCGTTTATTTACAATCAAAAATTTAAACAACTTCCATAAAAATGTCCTAAGTGTTTAAAGTGTGTTTTTAATAGCTAGTTGAGAGGGTAAAATAAAAATAGAGAGACTATGATACAATACCGTTAATACTACTAATACAGCTATCACAGAAGTACTCAGTAATATTATTAAAAATTATTAAAAAATGCTAATCATGGTTGGTGGTATCAAAATCACCGCACACAAATAAATATGACAATCTATATATATATATATATATATATATATATATATATCTGTCTGTCTGTCTGCCTGCCTGTCTGTCTGTCCATCTATTGATCTTTCGCGTGTATGTGCTTGCGTACGTGTCTGTATTCATATCATAGAACACACACACACGTATTATATAAATTAATACACAGAATAGGATTAAAATCAATAAATGAGATAATTTAAACTCAAGGTCATATATGAACATATATATATATTTAACACTCCATATATAGACACTGGTATCACTAGTAAACGTGATTCAAACTAAAAATATATATATATATATATATATATATAAGAGTAGGAATAAGTGAGACAAAACTGAAATAGACATTAAAATGATATTCACTAATGTGTTTTGCGTTTTGATATTTCTCTTTTTTCTTTATTTTATTACCTTTTTTCTGTTGTGTTTGCTCTCATCTACTATGAGAGTAAGAGTGTGAGAGATGAAGGGAGCAAGCAAAAGAGGCATAGAGGGAGACAGAGAGAGAGAGAGTGAGTTCGTATTTTGTTATTTTGACAGCGACAAAATGATTTTGCATATAATATTTAGGTAAATACAAATATATATATATATAATATTCATATTTTGACTATTAACGCATTAAATCTACTCACTTAGAGATGAATACTTTACTTTAAAACGCGCTAGTCTGTTGAAACATATATATATATATATATATATATGCGTGTTCGTGTTTGTGTAAATTACCCAAATGTATGAGTTAATATATGATATATGATAGAACGAACAAAAAAATCATAAAATATCTCACAGGGTTTTTAGTAATCATAAAAATATAGTAATTATAACAATTGTTTTCATAAATCTATTTTAAATTTTTTTTAAATAATAAGAATAAATAATAAATTGATGAAATGGTTGATATATTTTTATATCTTCTATGAATGAATGAATGAATGAGTGTTAACAAGACTAGATTTTTGACTTCATAATAATCACAACAAGATGAGTCAAGCATCTGATTCTATAGGCCTGATTCATTGGTGAGTTACTGTGATAAACTTCCTTCCACTCACCTAGAAGATATATTACTGCAAATTATTACCTTGAGAGTTTTGTTTTAATCAATCAAAATGTGGCCTTGAATCGTGTTAGCTTTACCCGTGCAATTTAAAATAAACAATAAATATGTCAATCTATCACTTTTCGCGTTTCCTAATAAATTTAGTTGAAGGTATCATGGAGGATGGCGAGGAGGAGTCATGAACCCAGAGTATGAAGATGGATTAAATGACTATTCCTCAATCAAGTTGCACAAACCGTATATATATTATTATTCGTAATCTGAGTAAATTTGTTACAAAATAAAAACGTCAAAAATCTCATCCAGTGTAAAATTATTGTTTAAAATAAAGTGACCACCATTATTACCTTGAAAACTAATATTTGTAGAAGTCTGAAATTCAATTGAAAAGTAGGTAGGAGCAAGAGTAAATAATAGATATCACAGTCAAGTGACCTTGAACCAACCAATCAGGTAACTCTTGGTTACAAGTTTCTCCCTAAATCAGGGTTAGGGTTAAGGTAGGATTAAGGCATAGTTATGGTTAAAGTTAGAGTGGGACTTGCAACTATTATTATGGGCAACATCCATTTGCAATTCTGAGCCCTATGAACATCATCGTTTGGTTTATATACAATAAAGTCAATCATTTACCAAAACTATTGGATCCTATACCTGCTACTTATACAGATTTGGGTTCATTTGCTGTAGCCACTCCTGTGGAAAACTAAGACCTCTTTTCGCTGCATATTAGAGGCATGAACCATATATAAGTCATTTTCGCTATACATTATTCAGTAAATATTCTTTTTTATACTTTAAATGCCACTTTTTATCTAGAAGCACGTTTTTGGCTGGTTCAAAGTCATTTGGCCGTGGTATCTATGCTTATCTCATGCCAAGTTAGAATACACGATATGACCTCACACATGTATGCCTACTCACACTTAGCACTTAATGTTTGAGCAACTAATCTCTGATATCTGTTTCAAGTCTCATTTTAAATTATCTCGGTGCATACTTTGGGATTTATATTATGCAATAGCAAACCAGGCCTTAGAGCGGTACCTGAATACGAGGCAGCGACTTGGGGGAGGGGGTGATCTATGAACGACTTGGAGGACATCACATTAGTGAGTCAGAAATGAAGGTTTGCGGGCAGTTTAAGGCCAATTCAGAAAAGAAAACAGCTGAGGACAGCCTACAGTGGTGGTATACTCTTGAATCGATATGTACTACTCGGAAATCAAGGAACGAAAAAACAATAGTGGTACCTGTTTTAATATTCGTGCTACTGACGAAGAGATATAAGTAGTATAAGGAGTGAAGGCTTCAAATTATAGAGAAAAAAAACGTGACAAGAAGGATGCAGTTCTAAAAAGTACCTCATTTGACGAACAGATTGTAGAGAATAAAATACCCCTTTGGGCAAAATGTTTCTTATTACAACTTATGCTAGGATTAATTTAAATAATTTATAATGAATCAATCTGACTTGGAGCTCAAATTATTCCAAGAAGTTTGTAACACGTAACCTTCGGTTTGGAAACTTATACTTACAATTAGTTCAGTTACAGTATTGCCTTTTCTTCTAATTTCAATAATGACAGTGACAACAGACATCAAATCACGATCAGGTGAACGTGCATCTGTTTCCACGTCTTTTAATTTACTCTTTCTACTCTCATGACATTCAATCAATAACCAAGAACCGAATATAATAAATAACCGGTGTAATCACAGAGCTGTGTGGTTACAGTTCATTGTTAAAAAGAAGTCAGTGTACGCATAAGTGTATTATGAGGAAAGCTATTCTACTTATTTTAGTGTTATCAGTGTCTCTGAGTCAGATGGTTTGACTGAGGTAGTCTCATCATCTTTCTAGACGTCATCTTCAACAGTAAATTCATTCTGGAGTGTGAAGAAGACATTTTTTCATTCCTTTACGTTCTCAGTGGAACATAGGGGGCTTCAAGCTAGAGGCTTAAAGTTTCGTTAGCAGTGTTTACTTTTGCTGGAAAGGGTTGCTAGCCTCATGCTAAACCTTCCCTCTTTACTGGTCTTATTACCGATTTAACGAAGTAAAGGAGTGCGTCCGTCGGCCAGGGATCGAACCCCGAACCATATGCATGGTCGGTGAATATTCAACCGGTAAGCCACCGACGCAACCGATATCACCTCATGATGAAATCATGTAGCCAATCAGTCAATTCCATACCAACCAACACATGGATATCAATGAGATGCTCACTAGCGACTGGCCCTAATCAGATAGGTAGTCACCTGGGTTCTAGTAGGCGGTCATAACTAGTAGGGGTGCAAAGGTCGGGTGTGAGCACAAATACTCGCCGTAGACATTGGTTAGCGGTTGCGCTACGTCGTGAGTTGGAAGAAGTTAGAATTCATGGGCTCGCCATTGGATAAGGTCCCAGTGGCTTAGTGGTCTACGCGCTCACCTACCTTGTAACCAGAAGGTCCTGGGTTCGAACCCCGATGGGTGGGTGGGTACTGTTGAAGAGTCTCAGACTAGGTCAAAACGCCTGTCCAGTACATGTACTAGGATGGGCTACCAGCTAGGATAATGCTTTTTCTCATGTTTAGTAAAAACTGGCGAATCAGCAAGTTTTAAACACTTTAAATATTCGTGACAGTAAACAATACTATTGTAGGTCATATTTTAATCGATTAAAACAAGGTGAATATGAGAAATTATATATAATATAGTTATGGATGTAAGGTTAGTAGGTAAAGTTTTAAGCAGGTTGTCGGAATGAATGAAAACAAATAGAAATAAAAGTGACTGAACGCTGAAAATATTGCTCAGGAGGACATTGAAAGCTTCAACATTGAACCATTTAGTATACGATTGGTGGATGGTGGCTAGCAGTGGAATCCAGGATGCGCATTTCGTCCTATTTGGGACTCGTCAACTGGATGCAGGTACATCCAGCTGACGAGTCCCAAATAGGACGAAATGCGCATCCTGGATTCCACTGCTAGCCACCATCCACCAATCGTATACTAATTAAATACCCAGACATCGTCGAAGCATCTGCACAAGAAGCCGACATGTCAACCTGAGACCGAGCACTTCGGTCCAATCAATCGACGGGAAAATCAAAAATTCAATTCAATAATTGAACCATTTAGTCTACAGAACTTTAAAACACTATGCCTAACATCTAGATATCTGAATCAATCTTTATATGTATACAATCAAAGATTTTAATTTTTCAACAGACAAGAATCGTATCATTACACCTCTCTCTCTCTCTATCAGTCCTCCTTGAGTTTTTTTTTCAATAATTTCAGCCTTAAAAGAAAGGGGGGATTTTATCAAATGAAATAGCTATCTGCATAAAGCTATATACCAGTCGTGTCAACCAGTTGTAGTGCTTGCTGGCTACCAACATCGAGGCGATCTAATCACCGAACAACCGTTTCTCTCATCTAAGACTGAGATCACCAGCGATGAACTTAGTTTAAAACAGCTGAGAGAGCCGAATCAATGGAAACCATCCGATTTGTGGCTATCTACCTGAGTCATTCGGCTCTTAGATCATCTCTGTGTGGTTAGCCAGAAGCACTAAAACTGAGTGATTACCCCATTTCTGTTGTCAAGCAGATCACACATTGCCATGGTCGGAATAACTTGGTTTCCAAACGGAACTACGGCGAAATTTCACCACTCCAACCGTGTGTGTAACTCCATTATGGATAAATTTTGTTTTGATAATAAAGTCTCACAGTGTTATACAGTAATGTTTACTGATGACCACGTTTCGAGCACAATTTATTGCCAGTCATAATCATATCAAGGTAATCACACGACTTCCTAAATTCATTTCTATAGTTCCATTGTTTTTCACTTGATTTTCACTTGATTTGATTGGTAGTAGTATCTTCCATATTTCGGGTATGAGTGATGAATCATTTCTATTGCATCTGTTGTGTGTAGACTCAATGAACCGGGATTCAGTAATCAATCTTTCTCTTTACCTATATAGATTTCTTCTTAGAATTTTAACCCTCTCCTACCCTATTGTGTGGTTGTTTGTTAATGCGTAAAGTGCAATAGCTGAGCTTTTTTCTAAATTACTTATCTTCTCGGGGTCAACCATTCTTACCTTAGCCAAATTCTTATGTTCCGACAATCTGATTACCCCCGATCTACCAGTTTGATCTATGTAGTTGACCTCGCTCACAGTCATTGCAAGGTATTTTGTAAATTATATTATTTTGTCTAATTGGGTCAACTGGGTCCTTTAACCTACAGAGCTTGTCCCTGAGTGAGTTTGTGGTTTAAATGCCACCCTAATTCCTGCTTTATTTAGAATCCTACTTAGGTTCAGATGTCCCCTCTTTATATGGTATAACAGTGGATGACTTATACTCTCTCTTATTTATGTTATTACTACTAGTTTCACAATTATTTTTCTTTTTCTTTTGGCCTTTTTCAATCTTCCTAATGAATTTTAGAGGCCTGTTAGTTATTTAACACCAACCGACGCCTCTTCTATCTGTTTTATTTCATCATTTAGGTCTTTTCTTGTGTTACTTAGTGCTACTGCTTGGTTTGTTAAACACTTAACTAAGCCTGCCTTAACAGTTAACGGATGAGATGAATTTAAGTCTAAATATCTGTTAGAATGCGTTGGTTTTTATAAACACAGCTAGTGTGTAGTTTGCCTTCTTCTATTGTTTTTATCTTACTAATACAGCTAATTCTCCTTGTACATTTTCTGATTCAAATGTGAATTTTATTCGCCCCACTAGTGAGTTTATGTGTGTCAGGAAGCTAGAGATATGTTCTGTTTTTAACACTGTGGAAGTGTCATCCCCTTATCTCCACCAAAGATAGACTAGACAAACACACACACATTACACTAGTTACTGACTAGTGTCCAATCAAAAATATCCAATACAGTCTTACAGGAAGTCCTTCACTAGCCTGAATAACACAGTGGCAACGTCTCTGACTGACTGCAGCACTAGGTGACGCGGGTTCGAATCAAGGCGGTTGCAGACACCCCTGCCTTGCTGACTGTTGAGTGTCGACTAGTACGAAACCTAGGTGATTCCAAGTCTTCCAAGGTCGATCGCTTCCAACCATCTAATACTGTGAAACACCTGTTAATCACATTCAAAAAGGAGGTGGACTAGTTAGAGATAAGTAAACAATTTGATGTAATGACAGAAAATTCAATGGAATCGTGTTGATCTACACATAAATACATATAACCGATTACAAAATCATCAAAATTAATTAAATTAATGTAGGCATGCATATATGCGTATATGTGCATGTATGTATGTGTGTAAGTGCGTGCGTCGTATGTATGATGTATGTAGTATGTGTGTATGTATGTCTGAATTATGTACACATGTGTGTGTGCGTGCATACTTGCATGCGTGTGTATGCAATATGTGTGTATGTATGTATGCGTGTATCAATGTATTTATGTAAGAAATAAATTCTGATTAAATAAAAATAGGCTGGATGAAAAATTAACAAAAACAAAATAAAATCTCAGCTAATCTGGATTAATAATGAATTAACAAATGTGATCAGATTAGTTAACAATAACAACCACGACAACAGCAACAACAACAACAATGAAAATAATAACAATAATAATTAATTATTCAAAATCTTAGCACCAAAAATGAAATGTTCAAGTCAGACATAGTCTTTTTTCTGCATCCCTTGCCTTCGAAATGGAGTGATGTAGGCTTAAAGATTCAATCTTTTTCTTTTTGAAGTTTCATTACAGATCAGATGGGGTTATTTGTATGTAAGAAGTGAGGTTGCTAGCCGCCTAGTCAATCTTCCTTCTCTTTTGGGCTTATTATCGGGTCTATGGGAGTTTGTGGGCTGAGAATCAAGCCCAGACCACCCACGAAGCTGGTGAACAATCTACTGCTGACGTAAGTACAGAATATAGAATTCAAAGCCTCTGTAGTAGTAGTGTGGTGAGAGCTGGCTGTTAGTCAAAATTGGTCGACAGTAATTTACGTCAATGTTTATGTCCCCAATATTGGTCGTGAGACAAAAAATGAGAACAAAGACTTTCCGTAGGTGGATACAGTTAACTTATAGATTATCTGACATTCAAGAAACAACCATAAGAAACAGCCAGTCAGAGGACTGTGTTTCTCTGCTAACCATAATCTATAATATGTACATAAAAATCTATAAATATGTGTTGATTTCCTAAATATACTATCTGTTGCCTGGCCCTTGTCTTCTGTTGTTACAGTAGTACTGCCGTATACTGAACAAACGTCAAAGGCTTTATGTAGGATTCTTACTCAGATAGGAGTTATCTAGGGTGGCACTTCAACCAACCAACCAACGAACTCTCTCTTTCTCTCTCAAAGATAAACTTTGTCGGCTTAAGGAATTCCCCGCCAAGAGACCCAACGTAGAAAAGTAATATAAATTACGAAATACCATCTAATGACCATTATTGAGGTAAATTACATAGGTCAACGCCAGCGCCAATCACTATCAACGGGAGGGATTTGAAAGAGGTCACTTCATTCACTCACTTATCTAGGCTAGGGAGTATTGTCTCAACTACAGGAAGTCGGACGGACGAGGATGTCGAATCGAGCGAGAATCGGGAAGGCGAGCGAGAAACACATTCACCCATCAACCTGAAACCAATCTGGAAATCTTCGTCACTCAACTCATCATCAACAACAAAATTCGGTCGGATTTTCAATACAAACCACGTCAAGTCAGTCAGCTCTTCTATACGGATCAGACAGAAACTTGTCGGGCGGGTGGGTCACAAAGAATATTTTCAACAGCCTGTTGCAGACCTTCATCAATCAACAACTGTCTTCACTGGCTCTATACTGAAGATCAGATAGCCGGGCGGGCCGGAAAGAATCACCAACAACCAACTAAACTATGAGAAGAAACAAAACAAGAACCAATTCTCCAGCCAACAAATATGCAGGAGAAAGTGGGTGGAGATGGATTGGACACTCGCGACTGAGGCGGAGGCGTTCGCTGGGTGACATCTCGCGCGCGTGTCAGACCATTGCTCGAGTGGAACCAGGCCGAAAGGGAAGCGGCGAGTGGGACGTCAGTGCAAGGGTGACACGGAGGAAGGGATCGTGTGAAGAGGAGTTGAAAGAGTATGGAGTAAGATGGATGCAGTTGAAAAGTATAGCAGAGGACAGAAGCAAGTGGAGACGTGCAGTTGAAGCTCTATGTTCCACTAGGAACCCAAGGAAACAACAACAACATAGGTCAGAGTAGTAGATCGAGGCAAATTAGATTATCGAAGCATAGAAATCTAGCTAGACCTTGAATGATTCACCCTAATAAGTTAAATAACCTAGAAAAAAGTACTCAGCCATTTCATTGCATTCACCTGCATGTAATCACACAACAGGTGGGGTGGGACAGGATGAGAGTATTAAAAAGTGATATAGTTAGGTGGAGAGGAAGAGAGAGAAAGGTTATTCACTGAATCTTTGTTTATTGATTCAACACCCCACGCATGCAATCGAAACGACTCAACGCCTATGCCGAAGATATGGAAAATGGCAAAAAACAACGAGAGAAAGTTGGAGAGAAGGAAAGAGAATATACATTTGTATATAAGTCAAATTGTGAGGCTATGTGAGTAAACTGATATGATTGTGTGGCATAATTTGTGCTCGAAACCTTGTCATCCAATTATTAATACTGCATCATCACTGTGTGTGATATTTCAAAATAAACTTATCTAATATGGGATTCTACCACTGAGCTGCTAACGTACAGGACAGGCATTTCTATAAATATTTTTATGAAGACTACGTGATTAACTGATTGATATCATTTAGAGTATTATTGAAAACCATGTGGAATTGATACCTAAATCTTCACTGAGATGAATTGGACCCTAACAAGTCCAAGTCTCCTACTTACCAATGGTGACTAGCTTCAGAACTGATGTCTTGAAGTCTTAATAAGTAGTCATGAACACTGGTATGCGTCATGGCGAATGTGAAGAGAGCAGACATAAGTTAGAATTCATGACTATATCCTAGTGCCTGAACAATAAACATGTTCAGCTCTATACTTTAAGATCACAGATTCAGTTATCAGTGGGTATTGTTAGCTGACATAGGATATATCTGATTGGAAAAAAGAGATTGTGGTGGTCAAACGGAAAAGTGACTGCATCAGTCAGTTAATGAAATCCAGCTTAAGCCAGCCAGCCAGCCAGCCAACCAACCACGCAGGGACGTGTAGATTGGAATAATGAAGAAATTTTAAACAGGAGAGGAAACACCAAAAATACTCCCAGGGAATTTCTGTCAGCTTGGTATTCATATGAACCAGCGATTAACAAACACATTACTTGGTAGAGATCAAATTTACTGAATTCCAAGTCCATAAAAGTGATTAATAGAGATGTAAATTAACAACCAATCACCATGACAGCAGTTGTCTGGCGATACCATTTCTATTATTATTATAGCTAGATTCCACACTGTATTTTTGGTACAAGTATGGAGTTTTCAACATGTTATGTCGGCAGCCCAAATTTTGCAGACCGACCATTGATATTAGATGTGAGCCGGCCGGACCATGGGCATGGCTGGTGAGAGTCATATCCGCTGTGCCACCGACGATATACCACAAGTCAAGAACTGTAATCGATTCTCGTTGCTGACTGATTAAAATATTCGTTATCAGTTGGCATACTAAAGTAATTTCAATAAATGGTAACTAGTATCAAAAGCACAAGATGTGGCTATCGATGCTCAGCAACCTTATGGATGCGACTTTGGAGTTTGAAACGGTGAATGCTGTGTCTGATCGTCAGTTTCAGGATATCACCACACACTAGGGATGCTAACATATCTGACTGACGAGTCCAAAATAGGAAGAAACGCATTTATACTTCCTGAATTCCATTGTTTCCCACCATCAACTAGGTAACAGTGCACATAATTTTATTACCTCTAAAAAGTAGAGGCTATCGACGACATTCATTGTGACAGATTACAAAAAGCCAATTAAAAAAAAATTAGGCAGTTGAACAACTACGAAAACGAATCATTTATTTATGGAGCTAGCGGTTTACTAGTAGAATGCTCACCAAAACTATTCAGGAGGTCCGGAATCAATACCCCGTCAACGCACTTCTAAACCCGGCCTACCTTGCCATTCAATAGTAGGCCTGGAGAAGAGGGAGGCTAACAACCACACTCTGTAAAAAATCAATACCATATCTAGTAAACATTCAAAAGCTTGAAACCCGGGATTCCACTCAAAACATAGGGATAAAAGAGTAAGAAGAAGAAAAGAAGCCATTTACGCATAAGTGGGAAGTAAACTGACTAAATTTATTACTCAGTAAATGTATTGTGGCATGTGCTACTGACAAGAGTTATCAGTAGTATATATAGACGCAGCCAAAATTGAAAACAACATTTTAAGTCAATGGCTGGTTGCACAGGCAGAAGTATTTGATCCTCGAATCCAGACTTAGTTTACGTTGTGGTCGGGGAATAATAATCTCCTCATTGGACAACTTTTAGTCTCCATGGTTTTACCTTCAGGAAATCAACAGCCAATCAGAATGGTTTGTTATCTGTTGACCACCTGGTCGACCTTGAACGTGGCTAAAAGAAGTATAAAAGTGGCGTGTTTTTCGTTAGTTAGTTAGTTAGAAGAAGGTCCGTTACCAAGTCTCGTATCTTCTTCCTTCACATGTCGATTAATTGCCTAAATGTTATGCTCCATATATTGGAAAAAATAATCACACTTGTGATCATTAGACACCAGGAAGTGACGTCAATAAATTTTTATGTCATTTTTGATTCATTTTAAAAGTAATTAAGTCCTGGGATTTAAATGGAGTATTTGTCTATTTAAAATAATTTAAGCGACTTTGTTTGTGAAAGGATAAGTCCTCTTTTCTGATAACTGATATCCTACAGAAATACAGCTTTATTCATGGAAAGTTCACCTTGAATGTCAAATATTCACTTACACATTAGTCCACTAGAGACTTATTTATGTTTCTTCCCTAAAAAAGAGGTACAGATAATACTACTAATTAAATCGTATCAGTAGTTGGACATTATTTGCATCCAACACTAGCTCTTTATCGAGTAATCGATGTGAATGTCCAGTTTGGTCGCCTGTGACTGGATCGATCAGTAGAATGTTTTCGTTTTCTTCTCATTCTGACTGGATCATACGGCTTCACTCTGGAAGCTTTTAAGTTCCTTTAGCCGTCGTATGGCATTTTACTCTCTGGGGTCGCTAGCGTCACATCCAACACTCCTTTTTTCTGGGAGTCTTGGGAGAGGTTAAGGTGTTTGACCAGGAATCGAACCGGACCACCACTAAACCACCGGCACACACCATTAGTATATACTGTCACGCAGTTATACTTGCTTTCTTAGTTACTATTCATAGTGCCAAACAGATTCAACTACTGCGTGATCTTAATGTGGTGAAGTTTCACCTCGTTCTGTGTGTAATTTGTTGAAATCGAATTCGATTCCATACGTTTTCATTTTCAATCATATGTTGATATGTGCTACTGACAAGATTTATTAGTAGTATATATATATATAGAGGCATCCATCAGTACACAAAAGTATCAAATAGCCGAGAGATAGATTCAACGTCAAGGAGAGGAAATGAACTAGTATTGTGAGAAAATATGGGAGACACGAAAAAAAGGTAAAAAACACAATACGAATGGACGGCAGAAGTAGCACAATACGGAAGGTACATGCAAATGATGGTTTTAACATTTGGTATAGATAATTTCTCTATATGTGTATATCAAACTGGAAATATTCATTCCGTTACCTACCATTCTTGTGTTATATGGCACTACACTATGACAGTAGAAACGGGAAATGAATGATTGATTATCATTTCACACTATGCATTAAAACAAAATTTGAATTATGCATTCAAGGTCATCTGGAAAGGACTGAACATTGAGCCTAATTCAACATTCCAACTGAAAAACAAATATTCGACTGTTGGTTTCCAGGGTTTTAATCGGCTACAGGATTTCATCATGAGCAGACATCGGGGAGAAGAACGATTGGCAGGATTGAACGACTGTTTCTTCAGTCGAGTTTGGGACAAATACTTGCCTGTGGCATTGGTTAGTGGTCACGCTACATCGTGAGGTGGCCGGTAGATCGAGTTTCGATGGTTCAATGGTCTACAAGCTCGCTTTGTAAGCGGAAAGTCCTTGACTTAAGCGCTCACTGTGGTTGCATACTCCTGAAAAGTCCCATACGGGGCTGAAGTAACAGCTTCCCAGTACTCGAGTACAGGGTTTCCAATTGTTTTCTAACCGATGTCAGTTCCTGATGAAATCCTCTTGTTAAATAAATATACATGATGTTAAGAATATCAAATAATTAAGTCTAAATTTTAAATTTTAAGGTAATTAGTAGCATACAGATGGTTCGTTTCGTAAAAATCAATTTACGTCGTCTCTGGGCTGGACGTGATATCCGGTTATCAACCAAAAGGCGCGTGTACTACTCAGAAGTTACTTTGCTCCGTCCTGCTTCACTGCTGGCTGTGAGTGAGACACAGTTATTGAAAGAAGAAGGCGCGAAAAGCTCAGTTAGCTGTCTTTGACCATAGGTGTCTGCCTTCTATCCTTCATGGGTGTCAGGTGGCATAATAGGGTGAGCAATATTGAGGTTAGGCCTCAATCGAGTGCTAGGTGAGAAGGCGAAAATTGGTAGACGAGGTTGTAAAGTTACATCGACTGAAAGAGATGGTTAGGACATGTGTTACGTATGCCTAGCCTGGCCAACGATCGCCTTCCTCGACGACTGGTGATGTTAGCTGACTGACATAGGATGGGTCAGGTTGAAAAGGAATTAGGTAGTGGCGGTCAAACAAAAACATGGCTTCATCAGTCAATGAAATCCACAACAGTTAGTTTAAGCTACGTAGGAAGGTGTAGACTTCCTGGTTGGGGTCCTCAGGGAGGTAAGAACCAATGACGGCTAGAGACAACTGGTGATATAAGTCAAAATAGTTATCAATGGCTGGCACAGATACATCCACTCCTTGTGACATATCATACCCAATCAAACTATAGAGTTCTTCCATATTATTATTCTTTCTGTCTCATATTTCTGTTTATCATCTCTGTTTTGAATCTCTTTTTACTCTTTCTCTTGCTTTATGTGATAAGTGGAGTGTGACGACTCGAACTGTTGTACATCGGTGCAAATTCTTACGTTGCAAACAGTCAGTCAGTCAGTCAACCAGTCGGTGAAGAATTATATATATTGGGTATAGCCGTTGTTTTATTCCATGTCAGCTCCTCCATTTCATATATAACAGCTAACTTATCGATCACACACACGTACACACACACTGACGCACAAAGGGACACAGAATGTATATGCATGAATGTGTATGAACGTGTGTATAAGATGGAAAGAAGCAGATATATGTTATTAAATGACTCCGTATCCCCTTTGACAAAAAACAATATGAAGTGGTATTTGATAATAGGAACTAATTTATCTAACTGATTGGCTTCCTTTTACCCTAGAAATTCTTCATTTTTTTTCTCTCAGACATGTTTCTTTTTTATTTGACAAACTCTAAAGTTTTCTGTGTGTATTTGGTTATGGGAACACAGAAAGCGACGACAGTGAGACAGATAAAATGAAGGTAGAAAGAAATTTTAAAAAATTTGACGTAAAGAAGAAAACATGATAGTGATCGTCAGTAAATACAGAACAAAACAAAAAAAAAGTGAAAACAAGGTTGAAATAAAAACTAGTTATTGATCATATTGTCACTTTCTGTCTCATTCATTCACTCTGTGTGTGTGTGTTTCCAGGATTTCTGCTCATCCTCAATTCGTCGACTTTGACGAGGCCTTCGATAGTGTTGACGGTGAAAGATTTTAGTGAACTCCTTTCAACACTATGGAGCGCAGTACCTCAAATCTTTATCAACCCCCTTCAGCAGCTATTTAACAACGACATGTGTAAGGTGACCCACAACTCAAGAAGCTTTTGAATTCAAGGTAGAAATAAGATAAGGCTATCTGCCTACTGTCACCCACTGTAGTTACCATGGGGAGCTAGAAGACGGGAATACGCTGGACTGATTAGAAGACGAAGAAAAAAGATCTGGATATCTCACGTGGATGATTTAAGTTTAATTTCACACAAGCCCAAAGGGGGTGCGTACTGCCGATGATTTTCCAAACTGGGATGAAACACCAGCTATCCAGTACTCCCTGGCTTTCAATGGTTCTCTAACTGAAATCAATCCATGGTTAAACTCATAAAAAAACAAATCTAATCCTTACAAGCCAACTCTTGAAAATTAATCTGGTGCTCGCTAGTAACTTGCTACAGGATAGAGTTTCCTAGAGTCAGTTCTAGTGAGAAGTCGTGAACAGTGAAGTGGTCCAAACAGTTAAGTGTGAGGATGGATGGATGTCCAACCGATGACATTGGTTGGTGATCGAGCTAAATCACGATTTGGCAGAAGTTAGAATTCATACACTGACCGTTGATTCGGGTCCCAGTGGCTGAAAACGGTATACAAGCTTGCCTTATAACCAGAAGGTCGTAGGTTTGAACCCTCTGTGGTGAATGCGTCCTGCCGATGATTCCCAAACTAGGATGAGACAGCAGCTGTCCAGTAGTCGCTGGCTGGTTTTCAACGGTTCTCTAACTGATAATATCAATCCATGATCAACTGGTAAAAAAAAACAATGGAAGAAGCAATGTAGCGAAGACAGGAATCCAAGTGAAGATAGCGAAGACGAAGATGATCAAGATAACCAATCATCAACAATGGGATAAATCCGAAAGAGGTTACTTCCTGCAGTCATCTGGCCCTGGTAGCATCGATTCGACTACAGACAGTCAGAACCGATGAAAATGTCAAAACTAGAATCGTAAAAGGCAAGGCAGAACTTCATCACACTCAAATCAGTTTGGAAATCTCCTTCCTGCACTCAAGAAGCATTAAAGAACAAAATTTGGATTTTCGACACCAATGTGTTAATTCAGCCAGTTCTTGTATATGATTTACTAACTTAGTCAGTCATGAAAGACATTTCCGTGATAGATTGTCACCTTGCAACAACCTCCAAAGGTCATCGATCGATACCATTGGAGGCAAATTATCTCTACAATTTCAGGACATCCATTCAAGTGACTGATATTCAAACTTGAAGGTTTTTTGTAATGATTTAAATTAATTTCGCGACAAATTAACATTAGTTTGTATGGAAGTGAAAAGTCATAGTTACTCTGACATTTATTCAGTATGACAGCTAACAGAAATTTGATCATTTCTTCTCGACACAATGCTTTCTTCTCTCTCTCTCTCTCTTTCTTTTACACGCTGAATGTTTATTTACTTTTATTTATTTATTCTTTTTCTTGAAAATTCTTATTTATAATTTTAAATTTCCCTCCCCTTCATCTTTTCTACTTCAGTAAAACAAAATATTTGAGTGAATAACTGTCACATTTTTGAAGTTTTTATGATGAGCAAGTTTTACCAGGAAATTAAATGAGAGAAATCTGCTCAAATTACACAGATGCATATTTTTGTTGTTGTTGTTGTTGTTTTTTAGTATTCCCCTCTTTGCTTCTTCTTTTTCGCATGCACAGAAGGAGAGAGACAGAAACAGAGAAAAGAAATAATTGTAAAACTTTCTAAATGATTTGATTTTCAAATAGATAAATAAATAATCTTAACTTTTAGATGATTGGAGGCAGTCGTCAGGAAGACATACATGGATCTGGGTTCCATTCCTGTTGGTACTCACTAGTCAGCGAGACTGGCAAAACTGTAATCCTGAGGGTATTTATGTTCCTTATGAGGTCAGAACGCGTTTGATCCATTGCTGCAGTCAGTCAGAGATGTTACCGTTGAGCTATTCAGTCTCTCGACTGACCTCCTGTATGACTGCACAAGATACTTTGATTGAACATCAGTCAGTGATTGGTTTCCAATCTTATTACTGGCTTAGCGAGGTTTAGGAGTGCGTGATCGACGAGAGTTCTACCACTGTGCCTGACGAAGATCCAAATGAAAACTTGACGCGACCAGTTGTGTCCATTACCTACTGATTTTCAGCGATCCACTGATTAATATCGATTTCACTGACGAAAATTCACATTAGCATAATTATGGATTAGAGCCTAGTTAGCAATTAGTGTAATGTGTTCAGTCGAATGACTCAAACTGCTATCTAATATCACTAATTCATACTGCACAGTGATGAAGAGCCATCTAGTGCCATAGTAACCACATTACAAACTTGACTTAATAGAATTCAGTTTGCACTTTACAGCAATTACAACGGGAGACTTATGGAAGCCTTCGAAGTGAGGACGGGAGTGAGGCAAGGCTGCCTACCATCGCCAATGATCTTCCCGATTGCAGTAGATTGGATAATGAGACAGACACACAGCGGGCCATTAGGAAACAGGAATAAAATGGACTCACACAAAAAATTTGGAGAATCTGGACTTCGCCGATGATGACATATGTCTGATTTCCCACAAACTGGAGGATATCCAAGTGAAAAGCAACAAGTTGGCGATAGAAGGAGCATCAAAGATAGGACTTCAGGTGAGCATAGAGAAAACAGAGATGATGAGGATTCCTTGCCAACACCAACAGCAACAACAACAGACAACAATCAGTCAGCATAAGTGGGAGGAACCTGAAAGAAACAACCTCCTCTACCTACCCACCTACCTGGGAAGCATCGTTTCAAGTACAGGTGGAACTGACGAGGATATCAAAGCAGCGAGGATCGGGAAAGCAAGACAAGCTTTTATTACTCTCACCATGGCTGTGTGGAGGTCAACAGCCCTACTCAGCATCAAAAATAAGATCCGGATCTTCAACTCCAATGTGAAGTAAGTCATTTCTACTTTATGGATCAGAGACTTTGTGTGTCATAAAGAGCATCTCAAACAAACTACAGACCTTCATCAACAGTTGTCTTCGTTCAATGCTGCTTAAGATCTGATGGCCGGCCAGAAAAGATCAGCAACACGGGGATCTCTGGCAATCAGCGAACCAACCAGGAACCGATTGTGCAATAAATAAGCAGGAAGAAATGGAGATGGATTGGTTGGCCATACTCTGAATAAACCGTCAAGTGACATCACTAGACAAGCCATCGCTCGAGTGGAACCCGAAAGGGAAGCAGCGAGTTAGTCGTCAGTGTGAGGGTGACTTGGAGTAGGTCATGTGAGGAGGAGATGAAAGCATGTAGGTAGACTTGGAGCGGGGTGAAAGCGTTGGCAGAAAACCGAACGCAATGGACGTACGCAGCTGAAGCCCTATGTTCCTCTAGGAATTAAAGGAAATAATAATAATAATTTCTCTATATTAGCAATCAATCAATTAAACTGGTTGCACGCTTTCCACAAGTGGTCGATCTCATGAATCGATGATCTAGTGGATAGTAGTTCAGTGTTTAAAGCGATGGATTGCAGGTTCCACTTTCAGTGAGAACACTGTCACTCACTCATGATGCAGACATGTCCAACTGATGAGTCCAAGCTAAGACGAATCGTGCCTACAGGATTTCTGTACTAGACACCATCAACCAGTGTCACATGCGTATTTCATATTTCAAAAGTATTTCAACTGAAATTTTGATTAACTGGATTAGACTATTCAAAATTTACTATTTTGATTTATTTGCGTTCTCTGTCTAAGGTGCTTGATTTGGTTGAGAAGCTTTCGTTCTCCTCCATCTAGACAATGTATTTCGGCGTAGCTTTTAGTATGAAATGGATCTATTCAAATTCACCATGAACGATGATATAACTGTATCTCCCTATAACAACAGAAGACAAGGGCCGGCAACAGAACGTTTTATTACGGAAATCAGCAGGTATTTATATATATTTCATGTACATTATTATAGCTTATTCAAGTAGACGAACACAGTCTTCTGATTGGTTGTTTCTGGTTTCTCGGAAAAGGAGGCCATCAATCTGCGAATCATATTTGCCCACTTTAAGTCTGCCGTGATTGGTTGTTGAATCAGCCTTGTTCATATTTTCTCACGGCCAATATTAGTGACCTAGACATTGACGTAGATTAGTGTCTACCAATTGGCTAGCAGCCTGCTCTCACCACATCCCTAATGACAACCATTGTCATGGTGAATGGTTGTTAATTGACCATCTCTATTAACCATCTTGATTGACTTGGAATTTGTACTTTCTTGTCATGTGATTTATTTTTAATTATTTTTTTATTTTATGTTTATTTTTTATCCCTGAAACATTGGTTGGAATATTAAGACTTTATAAAACAGACGAAGTACACAAACCAACCAATACAATCATTCGATATTGGACCATCTGGTGCAAACCGGCCAGCCACAAAGCCAGCCAGCCAGCGTTGAAGAATCCTTCCCTATAATCTACCGGGTGCTTAATAAATTCCCAAAATCATCGATGAACCGCATGCTCCAAACACCAAAGGCTATTGCAATTCGCCTCAAACAACCAGTGCTCTGTGTTCAAAAGAAGCAAATTCAGCCCCTACTTCTGCCCTGACCGCCCAACGGTAGAGACTACAAGCTCATGAATTTGTAATATTGTCTTTCCTAAGTTTTTCTGACATTCAGCTTATTTTATGTTGATGTGATTCAGCTGTAATCTGTCAATAATATTATTGATTCGATGTTATTTAAACAGCATTAATGTTGTTCATAACACTAATTCATTCATTCACTATAATGTATATTTAACTAACTGTAGAGCCTGATGAAGAAGGGGTTATCGAAAAGAGTACTCTTTGTTCAGGATCCATTCTTTTGACAATGATTTCATTCAATATTGGGCAGACGGAAAAATTCAACAGCAAAAGAAGTCAAGATCAATACCATTTACAAAATAAACTGCATGCATGAAGTGCGATAAACATTACACTGGTCAAAATGGGCGTCCCTTTCGAATCCCAAGGTGAGAACATAAATTAGCTACAAAAGACGTAATATATATATATATATATATTCTTTCATGTTAGTGCATGTTGACACCTATGGACAACATGCTGATTGTGAAAATTTAGAGATTGTAAACAGAGAAACCAGCCAAAAAATGCAGTCAGGGAAGATCTAGAATTTGAATAAAGCAAGAACAACAGTTTTTTCAGAGTAATATGGTACCATCATCTGACCGTAAATACTCGTTACGCCATGAAGAGAAAATGAAAGGCAATTCATCGAAGGAAGTTTTCCTTATCAATTAAATCATCTCCACAGGCTGTACACAGTCGTATAGTAGTCTGTTATTGAGTAACACGGGGAGGTGACATAATGATATAATCACTCAGAAGTGGCTTTAGAAGTTAAAATAAAAAAAATAAAAAACTGATGCTCACTGGCGACTGGTACTGTTCAGGCAGTTAACCTCCGATTCTAGTGGGAAGCCAGCCGTGACCAGTAGGGTACAACAGGTTGAAGATGAGTCAGTAACTCATCGAAGAAGAAGAAGACATTGCGAAATGGTCGCGGTATGTCGTGAATTGGCAGAAGTTAGAATTCATGGGCCAGCTACTGGATCGGGTCTCAGTGGCTCAATGGTCTACGAGCTCACCTGCCTTGTAACCAGAAGGTCGTGGGTTCGAACTCTGTCGGTGGGTTCGCACCGCTGAAGAGCCCCAATCTAGGGCGGAACAGCTGTCCACTACTTCCAGTGGTTCTCTAACTGATGTCAGCTCATGATGAAATCCTCCATGCAATTAAAAAATAAAAGTTGTAAATTACGTAGTATTCAGTGGCACAAAGGAAGAAATGGTTAAACATTCTGGTGTTCCTCGGGGTGCTGTTCTCTCGCCGTTTCTCTTTTCCTTATTCTTACATGACTTACCTCTCTCAGACGAAATCAACTTCGTCAAATATGCAGATGACCTGACTGTTTCGCTTCCCGTTAAGTCTCAGTCAGACTGCTTCAAATTAAATAGCTTCCTGTCTGACATCAGTCAGTGGTCTAAACTAAATGGCCTCATGCTGAATCCCTCAAAATGCCAGACTGTCGACTTCTCCTTTAGGCATAAACGAGATCTACAAACACTAGTAAGCACTCATGAAACCTGTAGCATTGAGGGGACTATAATTGAAACAAAGTCTAATGCAAAATACCTCGGATTAGTTATATCTTCCGACCTTACTTGGTCATCTCATATCCAAATGATTTCCAAGAAAGTGTTTCGTCTAACCTACTACATTAAGAAACTCAGACTAACTGGAGTCCCTCAACCTCTGCTTTCACAATTTGTCAACTCTCGTATCCTACCTATTCTACTTTACTGTTCCCCGTTAGTCTTTCCTGGGTTACTGAAAAAGGACTATACCATCCTGAGAAGGATGTTGAAGGTAGTTAGTAGGACTAGCGGTGTAAAACTCAGTCAGCTCGTCACAACATTAGTGGATAAGCATCTGAATACATGCGAGAAATGGTCTAAAACCATACTCTCTGACCCCCAACACCCCCTCTATTCCCAACTCTCTCCTTGCATCTCATCAGGTAGAACCAGAAATCAGTACAAAATAATATATGCTCGTACAACCAAGTATAGGAACTCAACGATACCATATTTGGCCCGTGTTCTAAGTGACAGAGACAATGTTAAGCGTGAAACCTATGACTTGCTTTGTTGTTAATAACATAATTTTGGCCCTTGTTATACTCTCTTATTTGTACTCTATAGTGAACAACCTTCTTAAACATACTTAGCTGCTTAAAATTATTATCATTGGCTTACTTTTTTATTCTTTATTCTATTCCTTCTTTGTATATCTACTGGGTCCGACTATATTATCACTATGATTATTACAAAATTGTCCTGTCATTAACCATCATGTAATATTAGTTTTGTGGTTGTTTTTTGTTCGGCACTATTTAACTGACAATCTTGTTTGTGAACGCCACTATCACCATCTTAAAAATTTTGTATTATGCATGATTACTCACACTACCACAACAAACACCGCATTAGTGCTGACAATAAAAAAAAAAAACCTGAAATGTTTATTTTATGATTGTTTAGTGTAGTTCAATCAAATTAACTGATCATCTTGGCTATAAACATTCTTAAATATCATTTCATACCTTCTTGTATGATTATAGCTGTTACTGTTCACCACGCATACACATATCATAGCTTCCACTACCCAATACTGAAATATTATTCATTATTGGTGTTTATTTTGCTTTCTACTTGGTATTTTTATTTGCATTTTTTTGTTATTTTTGTGTTTCTTTTTGGTTTTTTTTATATTTATTTTTTGTAATACTCCTTTTAAATGTACGATGAAATTAGATGCAATATTGTAGATATGTGCTGAAAATTCCACACTGTACCACAAGTACTGTTTCTGGAATAAAAGCGAAATTATTATTATTCTGATAAGGTTAAAATTGCTATTTGAGTGAGAAGAAAAAGTAGTTGAGTGTCCGTTTAACAAATGTGAAGAGGGTTTGAAAATGTACGTAAGAAACATATGAGAGGGATAATAGTGAATTAATTATTAAAACAAAACTAGAAAGTAAAATTAAAAATTAGCTAAATTAAAATAAAATGTTTTACAGTTAACGACTAGTGAAGAGGTTAAGACCATGGTAGAATAGGAGACTGGAAAAACTTTTTCTCTACACAGAATTCAGGGTTGCATTGACGAACTGCCAGCCCCTCTGCTTGACACAAATGCAGAAATCTAAGACCTTTCGGTCTCACCTTATAGATAATCTTGCAAAGACGACTCTGATGCAGCTACGTGGTTCGAGTTCACCAAGTGTTCGATAATTGAGAGGTAGTAGCTATTTTGTATTGTCCTTTTGCTAACCATGCCGGATAATGTCAGAGATGCTTTGGAAGTGTACGCTTTGTGCAGGCGGCCAATATAACTAGCTTCACACGAGCAGGTGAATTTTCGAGTAATTATAACAGTTACGTCAGACTGTATTACTCATAATGGACTATAACATTTTTGATAAATATAAATACGACTGTACCATTATTTATTTTGTTGGCTTCTCATCACATATCTGCGTGAACAGTTACATTGGGGAATAGAAAGGTGGGCACCTCATTTTCTGAACATAACTGAAAAGCCTATGTCTCAAACAAACGCTTTTAGTAGTGCCATGACCAGGAATCTCCTTGACACGGGTCATGAGGTGGAAATCGCTAAATCCTTTAAAATTATCAATAGACAAAAAAAGCTCAACTCTCCTCAAGCTTACTGTAACAATCTCTATCAAACATCTTAAATGTGATTTATGTTTTCAGAAAGAAGCAGTTATCAGTCTCTCCTTGCCCAACTGGTAACTGGATGTCTTCATCCTATCTCTCTTTCATTTGATTGCGTAATCTCTGGCTTTAACCTAATTCCGCTATTTGATTAAGTGTAATTTTGCTTGTCTATTGTCTCTATGATATGAGTTGAACTCAGTACATTGTTACTTAATTTATTAGTCACGCACCATATTACGCATCTTTTCATCTTTATTACGTAACTCTTTTACCATTCATTGTAAGCATACATTTACTATGTTTAAAAACTTGAATTCACTGGGTGAAAACTATATAAGCGTAATTTTCTAAGCATTGTTCACCAATTCTGGAACCTCCTGTCAACTGACTGATTTAACCTAATTTTTGCAGGTATGAATGTGTATATGCATGCGATTGAGCTGAACAACTTCACTCAAGTAGGTATGCAATTGACAGACTCAAGTATATTAAAAAAAATTATACGTTTCAAAGCAGATTTTAAATCACTCCTCGTAGAACTAGTAATGTACTCCAGATCTATTGTCTCCCCTTTCTTCTGTCATTTATCGTACTTATAAAAATCTCGAAAAGAAATTGTTTGAGAGAGTCAGAAAGAAGTCAGACATCCTGATTTAATTATACAGTGGTGTTGAAAACTTCAGAGAGAGAGAGAACTTTCTCAGTCTATCCATCATTCCTCCATTCATCCATTCAATCAGTCAGTTATGTATTCACTTAATTCTGTTATGCTTTTTTTAAAAAAAAACTGGGCAGCCAAAAATATAACAAAGCCTAAAACTCGTGACCCTGTCTAATTCAAACGTGACTGAATTGTCTGGAGAATTATAATAAAGCCACACCCAAAAATATAATTGCTTAATTCTTTTTTCGCGTCTAGAGCATACATACACGCAGCACAAAAATTCATCATGAATATTACTAATAATAATATTCATTATAATAGAGGTTTTCTTGTATTTCCCAATGAATGAAAAAACAAAACGAGATTGTTTTTACGGACGTTTCGCTATTTAATGCTAATAGCTTTATCATCAAAGTATTATTAAACCGGAATTTACAAAATCTACTCAGCATATATATATAACAAAGAGTTAGGGGGTGAGAAGAAATATAGACTTAGTTCAACTTAAAAGGATATATTGAAAGTCAAAATAACAATGAAGATCGTTCAAACCAAATATCAAAGGTAATAGTATATCTATTATTATATCAAAATAAAGTTTACTGACTTGATCATCGTTCGTTAGTCTGGGGTCATTTTTGGTTGTCAAGTTGGAGAATAGGTAAAGGTAACCAAACTAAGTGTATATTATGAAATATTTGATTATCGAATTGAATTTTTTGATTTTCCCGTCGATTGATTCCGAAGTGCTCGGTCTCAGGTTGACATGTCGGCTTCTTGTGCAGATGCTTCGACGATGTCTGGTATTTAATTAGTATACAATTGGTGGATGGTGGCTAGCAGTGGAATCCAGGATGCGCATTTCGTCCTATTTGGGACTCGTCAGCTGGATGTACCTGCATTTCTCAGTGAGTGATGATGTTCCACCGAGGCTCGAACCCAGTACCCATAGTTTCAAACGCCAAAGCGTTATCCATAGACCACTTGGGCCACGAGAGCCACCTCTTGTGCAACGGGTCATATTAATTATTGAATTGAATTTTTGATTTTCCGTCGATTGATTGACCGAAGTGCTCGTCTCAGGTTGACATGTCGGCTTCTTGTGACGAGTCCAAAATAGGACGAAATGCGCATCCTGGATTCCACGCGATAATCAAATATTTCACAATCTACACTTAGTTTGGTTACCTTTACCTATTCTCCAACTTGACAACCAAAAATGACCCCAGACTAACGAACGATGATCAAGTTAGTAAACTTTATTTTGATATAATAACAGATATACTATTACCTTTGATATTTGGTTTGAACGATCTTCACTGTTGTTTTGACTTTCAATATATCCTTTTAAGTTGAACTAAGTCTATATTTCTTCTCACCCCCTAACTCTTTGTTATATATATATGCTGAGTAGATTTTGTAAATTCCGGTTTAATAATACTTTGATGATAAAGCTATTAGCACTAAATAGCGAAACGTCAGTAAAAACAATCTCGTTTTGTTTTTTCATTCATTGGGAAATACAAGAAAACCTTTATTATGATGAATATCATATACCCAATGCCCAAATTTTTTCAAACCGTTAAAAGTGAACTTGGTTTGGACATATATAGTACTAATAATACTCAGTTGCGTAAGTAACCATTGACTGAAAATCTTTTTTCCTCTGATATTTCAATATTTTTCACGAACTTTTAGATATTATGAAGAGAGAGAGACAGAGAGAGTGTAGGTTGCATTATCCGTCTAGATAGCATAATCAGTACGTGATGAACAGCTTTGATTTGGTTGTCTTGGTGTTGATGTTGAATATGATTGGTTGTTTCAACAGTTGTGTTATCATTGGCTAGATTTATAGGCCAACTGACCTTGCATTCGATTGTTCTCATTGGTTGGTTTGATTTTTTCTTAGTCTGACCACGGATAAGTGTTAGAAAAGACAACCAATAGAAAACCAGGGAGTACTGGGCAGCAGTTTAGTCCTAGTCTGGGACTCTTCAGCAGTATAGAACTATGGCCAGAGTTATAACCCAGGACTTTCCGATTATAAGACAAGCTCGTATACCGTTGAGTCACCCGATTCAGTGGTTCATGAACTCGAACTTCTACCAATTCATGATTGTAACTGGCTACAGAATGAAGTTTCCTTAAGTTCTAGTGAAAAGACGTGACCAATGGGGTATACCAGGTCAGGTGTGAAGAAAATACTCACCGATCAATTATGCCAGGGTGATGACGCTAAAATCGCTTTAAGATGGATTTATTTTTATTTCTGTGTATTTAATTGTCTGTGTTTTCAAATTCTTGGTCAGACATACCTTGAATGATATGTTACCTCACTGGTAGAATAATGACATACTGACTTTCAGTTATTCGTTTCAATTATTCTACAGCTGGGTACCGATTAGTCGAAAACGAAACCTGATCCGGTCGCTTGCCACTCGTATTCGGCGCATATGTAGCACTGATACTGTGGAATATGACTTATACACTTTGAGGAAAATCCTAATAGAAAATGGATTTCCACCACGTTTTATAGATAAGAATATACATTCAAAGCCTACAAAACGTGACTTACCAACCGTACCCAAGAAAATACTCTACATGAGCTTGGAATTCAAAGGGGACTTAGCTTTTGATATCATAGAACGAAGGATAACACAGTCCCTGAAAAGAACATTCCCTGCTGCATCTCTGAGAATAGCCTTTACTAGGTGACCACTACTGTTCAATAACCTGAACGACAAGATCCCGCTGTTGACCAACTCTATATGTGTGTTTATCAATTCACCTGCTCGTGTGGAGCTAGGTATATCGGTCGTTCGACTCGAGTTTTGTCCAACAGAGTGCAAGAACACTATCCTGCATGGTTACGAAAAGGTGGAAGTGGAGCAATAAGAAGCGCGATCATTGAACATCTGGTCGATAATGATCACCCTATCTTTATAGCCTCCGCCTTTAAAGTCATCTACAAGGCAAAGAGTAATTTACCCAAATCCCTACGTACCCGACTCATCTGTATTGCTGAAGCCATCTTTGGCTATCGAAACAGAAAAGCCAGTTCTTTGTGTACAGAAAAAGTTCGTTCAAACCCTCCAACTTTAATGGTCTTAATCTCTCCGTGCTAAAGTATGGTAATCCCCAATCATATTTTAGCTCTACCAATTTTTCATTTTGTCTATTCAATTTGTATGCTCTTCCTTTATTACGCCAATTGTTACTATTACTATTCTCACTTTGAACTGTCCCCGGTATTATTTCACTTGTTCCACTTGTCATTGTAAATCAGTTCTCTTTTTTACAACCTTAAATTCTATATTATCAAATAATTTCACACAAAATTACGTAACGTTTTTTGTTTTATTCGATTTGTCTACTAATCCTATAATTGCACATCCTTTTTCGAGTTCTATTCATCCCAATAATTATTCGTTATCCTTCGCAGATCTTTATTTTAGCCTTGACTACTACGTCTTATGAGATTCAGGAACGTTTGATGCACTGGAAATCAGAGAAGAAGTTATGCATTGAACACTGTTTACTAAGAAGGATGTGACCCTGTGGCGTTTGCTACTGATAAAACTGACTGATAAAACGTAGCCAAAATGGAAAACAACATTTTAAATCAAAGGCTGCTGCAGAGGCAGAAGTTTTTACCCATCAAATCTGAACTTAGTTTACGTTGTGGTCAGGAAATAATCATTTCACCATTGGACAACTTTTCGTCTCAATTGATTTAACCTTCGGGGGAATCAACAACCAATCAGAAAAGCTCATTATGCCCTGACCATCTGGTCGACCTGTAATGTGGCTAAAACTGCATAAATATGAGAGAAAGTCCCTTTCCAAGTTTTTTGTCTTTTTTCCTCAATACAGGCTTATCTGTTTTCTGCATTCAAATATTAAGTTATTGAATAAATTAGTGTACTCATTTTGTTACACAACAGAAAAACAAACGCACACATGCCTACACACACATACACAAATCTCCGATTTAGATTATCGTGTAAGGAATATATTTGCCACACACAAACGCAAACTCACAATGATATATGAACTAATCACCCGCTATGCATATTTTTGTTACGCAACAATAGTTTGGTAGTTTGCAAACATATATTCATATATGTAAATTAACCCAGCTATGGTACATCGGCTACTCACAGTTGCAATTTGTTCTGCTCAATGTAATCAACAGAGAAGGAAGATGGAAAGAAAAAGAGAGAGGAACACATTAATAGAAATCTAGTCACCTTGTCAATGTGAAAACGGCATTTTTTCCCCTCGATCAAATGTTTTATTTGCATTCAACTAATTGATAATTTCAAATTAGATTTCGTCACGAAGTAACGTCATTTTAGGGGGTCAGTCAGTGAATAGCAGAAAATATTGTGCAGCTGCTTCGTCCTAGTACGGGATTCTTCAACAGGGCACACCTAACGACCGCATTAGGGTCGGACTTTGGACCTTTATGCCACAAGACCAGCTAATTAGGCCAAAATTCAGTAACTTATCATATCTATCTTTTTGAAGTATTGGTTTGTAGGGATTCGACTGATCGGTTACAGGACTTCACCATGGGCTGACATTGGGTACAGAACCATTGGAAAACTAACAAAGAGTAATGGACAGTTGTTTCGTCGGTCTGGTTTGTGGCCCTTCAATAGTTACTAAATAACAATAACCTTTGACCTCTGTTGTCAATCTACACTGCATATATAAAGACGCAAAATAACTAACTGTACAGCAGCTTTGAAGGGAAGTTACGAAAGGATGGGATCTCTTTACTGACTCATGTGTTCTTAGTTAGGCCGAACAGCTGTTTCCTGTGAATTCTATATGCGGAATGCTGATGTACTAACCTTATAACATGAAAATATTCGGTTCAATCCCAGGTGGATTGAGAGTTGAGTTCACTATTCCCTCATTGGTGTGATGACGTTCTCAAACTGATGTCATCCCCTGGATGAAATTTCCCGTAAACTCAATGAAATCAATCATTCTGAAAAATAAACTAACATTTGAAAAAACATAAAAGTTGCTTAAATTTTAGTCCTTTGTCTTAAAATCGATTATTTTTAATCATAATAATAATAATAATTAGAAAAGTTGACAGAAACATTTAAAAACACCTATGATGATTCATTTCCTATCTTTCTATTCTGTATTTTTAGCCATAAAGAATAGTAATAATCATAATTAAATGACTGATTTATTGATTTATCGATCGATCGATGGATCGATGGATAGATTGATCGATATATTCATGATTTCTCAGTTCCCTTTATATTATCTTGTAGAGATTACAATATATATATATATATATATATATATATATATATATATATATATATAAACAGGAAACTAAGTGTGTATAAAAAAAGCTTGTGCGTGCCTGCAGGTAGGTTAATACGCACGTGTCTCTACTCATTGTATTAATTAATTAATTAATTAAACTTCAGTTGATTTTTGATCTAACTAACTGCCTAACTAGGTCAAAATATTCTCATTTTTCCCATATATATAAAAGTACGTATGTATAAATATATACAAAAAAGATGAAGAAAGAAGAGAGGGACAGGGTAAGAGACTTCTCTTTCTCAGCATCCCACTTATCCTTCGATCTCTCCTTCTCACCCCCCTTCCTTTTCCTCTTTATGAAAGAAAGAAAAGCATCTAAACCAAAAGGTTATTATTACTATCATTATTATTAATACTTCCCCAATGAATACAACTCAAGATCTATTGCCAAAATAAAACTGAAGGATGAAACCTCTGGACAGCTGTTTCTGCTCAGAACTGTGGTTTTTTTCTCCTTCAACCTTTCTACAACAAAATGGAAACACTGTACGTTTGGAGAATGAGTCGAATCGGTAACTTTCTCCCTCTCTCTCTCTCTCTCTCTGGAAGGAAGTTCACTGATCACTATTCCCTGAAATATCATCTAGTTTCCTCCTACAGTGTATGTATACAGGACGCCTTACCCAGAGTTCTGATGAGAAATCTAAAATAAAAGGGTCTAAGAAATCAGGCGAGAGAACAGTTACCCGCCAGTGACACTGGCTAGCGGTTGCACTTAATTAACAGAGGATGAAACTCATGGATGAATAGTATATGAGCTCACTTTGTAACCGGAAGCCCCTGGGTTTGAACCCTGGTAGTGAGGTGGGTGGGCACTGTTGAAGAGTTCCAAACTAGGAAGGAAAAGCTATCCGCCACCCCTCGCCTGAAAATCTATAAAAATGTATTGATTTCCTTTATAAACGATCTGTTGCCTGGCCCTTGTCTTCTGTTGTAAGATTAGGTGTGGCTGCCTAACGACAAATGGAAAGCCTATGCCCTGCAGTTTTTGATGGAGACATGTGGATCTTCGGGCAGGACTTCGAGGCTTCTGCGCAGTTAACTGGCGTTCAAGATGTGTCAGCGATGAGGCTGCTACTTGGGACGCTGCTGGGAGGTCAGATGAAAGCAGTATATGAAAGTGTAAGGCGAAATACTGGCGAATGTGCGATAGGGTCAGGCAAACAGTTTTCAAAGTGTGAAGGACCACATATGGTCACTTTGAGATGGGGTTATGCAAACACAATCCCAATGTTAAACAAAGAGAAACAGGGGAACATCAGCGGGTGCCGAGATTCCCGACAGCAACACAAACAAGCAAAGCCCCTAGAACTAAGAAGATCGAACCAACTTCAGTTGCAAGTCTTTGACGGGGGGGACGAGTGTGATGAGAGCTGGCTGTTAGTCAAAATTGGTGGACAGTAATTTACATCAATGTTTATGTCCCCAATATTGGTCATGAGAAAAATGAGTACAAAGACTTTGAGTAGGCGGATACAGTTAACATATAGATGATCTGATATTCAAGAAACAGCCACAAATAGATGCAAGGTTAACTTTCTATGAGAAAGAACCAATCAGAGGACTGTGTTTGTTTACCTAAATAATCTATAATAATGTACATGAAAATCTATAAATATTTGTTGATTTTCCTTAATAAACGATCTGTTGCCTGGCCCTTGTCTTTTGTTATTACACTATAACTGATGTCAGCTTCTGATAAAACCTCTAATCCATGCTATTATGTTGTAAAGTGTTAGAGCTGGTTCGGAAACAAAAACAAATGGTCAATTGTTGAAGGAAATAAGTCTATCTCGTTCACTGGTTAAGATTTTCTCCAGGAATTTGAGTAAAATAATATTGTGTAGAGGTTTTCGGGAATTCAGCAGAATAAAGCAGTTGATCAGAGAGTTTTTAGAACTAAACAGCAATTAACAGAGTTGGGGAGATTATTTTGTTTTGGCTTATAGTTTGATTCCACACAGTACTTTCGGTAGAAGTATAGAATTTTCAGCCCAAATTTTGCTGGCCGACCATAGATGGCAGGCAATCGACCCCCTGACCATGTACATGGTCGGTGAGAGTCCTAACCACTGTGTCACCGACGTCACAGTCATGAGAAATGCAGTGCATTTGACACCATAAGAAAACTCATGTTTTTATACATGGATATTACAGTTTCCTCCTGTGCAAGTAAGTATTACATTTAGACAGACTTAAAACCATTAGAGTCTACTGAAGTCACAACTAACCTTGTACAGGATTTCGCTAGATATATGAATCAATCACTTTCTTTTCCGAGGTATATGGTACTGCTTTCAGGTAGTGAGGTTGGTGATAAGCCACAGTGATGTAGTACACAGTATGATTGATAGAGTATTAATATACAGCTAACGTTTATATAGAGCACAGTTTACTGCTCATTATGTGGTGAGTGCTACTGATAAGATTTATCAGTAATATATATAAATAGATGTTCATCGACATATAAACATCAAATACCAGGGAGACAGAGAAAGCAAATGATACAGCGTTGCGGAGGCAGGTACATGGGAGACGTGAAAGCAGCACACGGGAGATCTGTGCACATGGTACGCTGAAGATCAAGTTTACATAATCTCGCTATTTAGAGATACCAAATTCCTGCTAAACATCCCTCTATCAAGTCTCCTGTCTTCTACCGGTACAATTATCATATCAGTGTATCACAGCATAACTCTATAACTTGCTTTATAGAGGTTTGCTCCGGCCTGTTTTCTTATTGCAGCTAACCATATGTCTGGTATAGGCGTTACGTCATTTCTATTTATTATTACTATTATTATTAGTATTGTTTCCTTGGTATCCGAGGAGAACAGAGAGCCTAAAAAGCACGTCTCTACTTTGTCCTACTCTCTCCACTCCTCTTTGATTGACCCCACGATTGGCCATAATCTCTCATCACCTCCTTTCCAACACACGATCTCCTCCACGTCATCCCCCCGACTAACGCCCAACTCATCGTTTCCCATTCAGGTACCACTCCAGCAATGGCCGGCATTGAGCACGATGTCATTCAACGGCCTCCTCAGTGGCGTGTTTTCTATCCATCTCCAGTATCTTCTACATATTTGTTGTGCGATAGGTTCTCGCCTGTTGGTCCGTCCCTTTGCCTGAGTTTCTTGTTACTGATTCTTTCTGGCCTGCCATTTGATCTTCTGAAAGAATCAGCATGTATTTCATGTTAAGTGAATGAAGAAATATTCAGTGATTACCTTCTCCACCATCTAGATCTAGTTTAATTCGTACATTCCGACTGATCGACTCGTTTGTTGTGTATATTTATTTGGTTTCATAGTTATTATATGATATTCAGCGAATTCTACTAATTTAGGCAGTTGAATTTAGCGGTTTCTTAGCCATTAACAAAATTTATCTCTAAATGCGTTTAACTGCTGCCCTAATTTCAGTTTTTTTTAGGAATCCTGACTACACAGGGCCTCTACTGTTCCTTCCTTATACAGTAGCACTCCTTTGGCTTTAGATTATTTATTATTCATATCAAGTTTGATCATGGATTGATAACAATTAAAGAACCAGAAAGTACTGGAGGGTTGTTCTGTCGTAGTTTAAGACTCATTAGAAGTGTGCATCCATCACCAGAGTTCGAACCTAGGGCCTTCCGGTTACAAGTCAAGCTAGCTTGTAGACCGTCCAACCACTGGAACCCGATTCCTCATTGTCCAGCTCACGAATTCTAAATTCTACCATTTCATAACTTCCTCTAGCGTGACTGTCACTTGCCATTATCATCTGCAGCGAGTGTCTGTCCTGACTTCTGACTAGATGGACCGCCCTGGTAACGACTTTTAACTAGAACTCCAGGTAGGCAACTTCAGCCAGTCACTGGCGAGTATGAAGAGGATGCATCTGATGGGTGCGTTTGCAGCTGATGAGTGTCATACTGTCCCGAAGAAACAACCGTCTGGCATTACTCCAGTGGTTGTTTCGTCAATGATTCTCTACTAACTGATATCAATCGTGAGTCAAAAAATTCAAAAACAAACCAAATCTCTGCTAACCAACTCTTGAATATTTCACCAAATAGTTACACTCTCAGTAATCTCTGATTTTCAGTGGGTACTCTAAATTATTCTTTTGATGTGGCTGTGCTCTCTGAGCTGCGAAGCTTTCATCGCCCTACTTACTAGGAAACATCTTCAGCGCATACTTCAATTTGAATTGATGTGAGCTTTTAGATTTCTCCACGAGTTCATTAATCATCTCTCCTGGCCGGTGACCTCGGACGTGAATGGTTATTTTTGTGTCTTTTCACACCTTCTAGGCGGCTACTTGTGGTATTGGAACTGATTGTTTCTTTGACTTGAACTTTGACCCTTTGTGTGTGTGAGATTTCCTTATTCTTATCGGTTGATAAATTTTGTCTATCTCAATGTGTCTATTGACTGATGATTCACTGGAATACCAGGGAGGGGCTTCTAAAAATTCTCTAGCATTCTTGTTGTTTCCTCTGTCTAATATTTGAACGTTGTCTCAGTCGATTTGATGTCAGTGGTTGTCTGTTTGTTGTGATATGAGGGAGTGGATGTCATGTCTTTTGGCAGCTGCCTTATGATCGTGGATACGAAGAGGAAAGGACGTCCACTTTGACCAATATGGTGTTTTTCGTAGTTGTTACAATTTATTTTGTAGATGATGTTGATTTTATCTTCTTTCGCTGTTGACTCTTTTGGTTGACATAGACAACGTTCAAATATTAGACAGAGGAAACAACAAGAATGCTAGAGAATTTTAGAAGCAAGCCTAGTATTCCAGTGAATCTTTTTTAGTATTTTTAATATATTTATGCGTTGAAGTTTCTGTAGCGATTTGTTAAAGTTTTGGGGTAGAGTTGCTAGCACCACGCCCCAACCCTTCCTCTTTATCCGGGCTTGGGACCGGATCTTGGCGAGGAAAACTCAACGAGGCGTTTGAGTAAACACAGAGTCAGACAAGGGTGCTTGATTATTATCATCACTGATATTCTTAATTGTCGTGGACTAGATTATGCATCAGACAGTGGAGAACGAGAAGACAGGCATATCCTGGACCGACGTGAAAAACCTAGAAGACTGGATTTCACGAGTGGATGATTTATGTTCGATGTCACACAAAATCAGAGACTTAAAAGCGAAAACCGACCAACAAACTGGTCGAAGAAGCACCCGGTGAAGACAGGACTCCAAGTGAACATAGACAAGAAGGAGGTTATGAAAATAACCAACCAACCAACCAACCAACGACAACAACAGCAGCAACATCCAGCGCCAATCACCATCACAACGGGAGGGATTTGAAAGAGGTCACTTCATTCACTCACTTATCTAGGCTAGGGAGCATTGTCTCAACTACAGGAAGTCGGACGGACGAGGATGTCGAATCGAGCGAGAATCGGGAAGGCGAGCGAGAAACACATTCACTCATCAACCTGAAACCAATCTGGAAATCTTCGTCACTCAACTCATCATCAACAACAAAATTCGGTCGGATTTTCAATACAAACCACGTCAAGTCAGTCAGTTCTTCTATACGGATCAGACAGAAACTTGTCGGGCGGGTGGGTCACAAAGAATATTTCCAACAGCCTGTTGCAGACCTACCTTCATCAACCAACAACTGTCTTCACTGGCTCTATACTGAAGATCAGATAGCCGGGCGGGCCGGAAAGAATCACCAACAACCAACTAAACTATGGGAAGAAACAAAACAGAACCGATTCCCCAACCAACAAATATGCAGGAGAAAGTGGGTGGAGATGGATTGGACACTCGCGGCTGAGGAGGAGGCCGCTGGGTGACATCTCGCGCGCGTGTCAGACCATTGCTCGAGTGGAACCAGGCGAAAGGGAAGCGGCGAGTGGGACGTCAGTGCAAGGGTGACAGGGAGGAAGAGACCGTGTGAAGAGGAGTTGAAAGAGTATGGAGTAAGATGGATGCAGGTGAAAAGTACAGCAGAGGACAGAATCAAGTGGAGACGTGCAGTTGAATCCCTATATCCCACTAGGAACCCAAAGGAACAATAAAATAAATAAACAATTCCGGAGAATCGTCAATCAATAGACACATCGCAATAGACAGAATTTACCAACCGATAAGAAAGAAACCTCACACACACACACAAAGGGTCAAAGTTCAAGTCAAAGAAACAATCAGTTCCAATACCACAAGTAGCTGCACAAAAATAACCAAAGAGTCATGTTCAAGGTGGTTATCCACCAGGAGATATGATTAATAAACTCGTGGAGAAATCCAGAAGCTCACTTCAATTCAAATTGAAGTATGCGCTTCGCAAGTATTAACTATCTAGCTAGCTAAGAGAACACGACCACTAAATCAAAATCATCCATCTGAGCTACAAATCTTCTCTATCGTACTCTAACTTGAAATCAATTTAAATCCTCACAAATCATGTCATTTTGGTCTACATTGTGTCATCAAAGTAACCAAACAAACAAACAAACGAATTATTTAATGACAACTCTTCATTCAGTAAGTAAAACAGAGAGAGAGAGAGAGAGCAAGAGAGGGAGAAAAACCTACAACATGCATCAGAATAAATTAACAGAACAACTATTCAACCTGTCTGTGATAAAAAAAAACATTATTGTTGTTACATACTACTGAAATGTATCTAATTTTTCGAAATCCTTTTTTTCATTGTGAAAAAGAGACACTTAGAAAGAAGGAAGATTTTACGGGGAAAAAAGCAATAAGCAAAACAATAAATATGATCCATCATGATTTTTGAAAAATTAATTTTTTTATTGTTAAAATTTTATTTGTTTATTTCAATTGTTGAGAGAATAGTTGACTGATCTGTTAAGGAAGTGAAATAGGAGTGTTGAACGTAAAATAGGGGAAGAAATTTTTTTTAAATCGTATCGATTAATTGATTTATGAAAATAATTAATCAATAGATAGATTGGTGGTGATTGCAGGAGGATTTGAACCCATGGAAGTGACTGTAAACTTACAAGTTCAACGATGTGCTAGCAGAGATAAGTGATCCAAGCGGCTAACTAAGTCATCATATTTCACCTTCAGTCCTCAATCATAAAATCGATAACAAGCCTATTAACCTACGAGGATTTCAGAGAGGCACACTTGCAGCTAAAAATTTTCCCCTCCATATTAGTTTGTTTATTGGATTTAACACACAGTGAGTGAAACAGTATTACTTACTGAATGACACAGTTTCGAACAAAATTTATTGCTGTTCATAATCACATCATCAAATATAATCACACGACTTCGAAGCTTCAGTTTTCTAGTTTCCTTTGTCCTCTCCTATTTGTCGTCGTAGTGGTAGTAGAAGTTTCCAGATATCTGGGTGGACAGGTGTTGAATCATTCTTAATACACGTACCTTGTTCAGTTGATTCGATAAACAAAGCTTCTGTTATCAAACTCTCCCTCCACAGTGTTCCATTAGATTTTAAAACTTTCATCTTATCACTCAGTTTGTTTGTATATTTTCCAAGGGAGTTACCATGGGGTCACCAATATCCCCGGTTTTAGCAGATATATTCATGGATAGGTGGGAAAACATTGAGATTGGAACGTTCACCTCTCACCCCAAAAGTATGGACGAGGTATGTAGATGACACATTCACTGTACTCAGAACACAAGATACAGAGAGATTTTTCGAGCACATCAACTCGAAGGTAGAGGCAATTCAATTCACTTATGAATTGGAAAGTCAGTAAAAGGAGATTCTAATGTTAGATTGCAGCATAAAAAGAAAAGAAGATGGTAAGTTAAACACCTAGTGTGTGTTTACAGGAGACCCAACCATTCAAACAGATATTTGGACTTCCGATCATTCCATCCTATGTGTGTCGGTGGCACAGTGGTTAGGACTCTCGCCGACCATGCACATGGTCCGGGGTTCGATCCCCTGCCGATGCACACCTGATATCTATGGTCGGCCTACAAATTTTGGGCTACCAATATCCATGCTGAAAATTCCATACTTGTACCAAAAATACAGTGTGGAATCAAGCTGTAATCAAAAATTAAAAAAATAAACAGGATTGGTCAAATGTTTAAGGGACAGAGCACAAAAACTAAGTAGTACCAAGGAAAATCTAAGACAGGAGTTGAGACATATAAGAGAAGCTTTGAAGCTTAATAATTACCTTGATAAATTAGTCAGGAAACATGTAGGGAAATGCAAAAATTAAATAAATAATGATAGTGATAATAATCATAATATTAATGACGACATGCATGTCAAATATGCGCAAGATAACGATAACACCAACAATAAGGAATCTAAAACATCAGTAGTAATTCCATACAAAGTAGGAACTTCGGAAATCTTACGCAGAGTTCTTAACAAGGCAGGAATAAAAGTGACTAGCATTCAAACCAACCACAAACTAAATTAGGAACAGGCTGTGTCGGTTAAAGTATCAATCCTGTGGAGCCTTTAAAACAAAACAATTTAGTTTATCTAATACCCTGTCTGCAATGATTATCAGGTCAAATACATAGGTCAAACTAGTAGAACAAGAGCAGTCAGACTAGCCGAACATGAAAACCTGGCAGGAAAATCTAGATTGGTTGACCCTAACAAGATTAGAAATCTAGAGAATAGTTCAGCTATATCATTCATTACATGAAATTACACACAACCATACAATAGGATGGGATGGATAAGATGTCAGTTTTAAAATCTAATGGAACACTGTGGAGGGAGAGTTTGATAACAGAAGCTTTGTTTATCGAATCAACTGAACAAGGTACGTGTATTAGGAATGATTCAACACCTGTCCACCCAGATATCTGGAAACTTCTACTACCACTACGACGACAAATAGGAGAGGACAAAGGAAACTAGAAAACTGAAGCTTCGAAGTCGTGTGATTATATTTGATGATGTGATTATGAACAGCAATAAATTTTGTTCGAAACTGTGTCATTCAGTAAGTAATACTGTTTCACTCACTGTGTGTTACATTATATAAACAAACTAATATGGAATTACTTACTATCACAACCCCAAGTTTTACGCACATATCAAAACTTCCCTTCCTTTCTATCTGGTGAATTATGATTAGGTTATTGTTTAATTCAATTTGAACTTTGGCTGTAATGGACCAGGTGGTCTAGTGGATAGAGGGTTGACTTTTGAAACTATGCGTACTGGGTTCGAGCCTTAGTGGGGGGTGGGGGTGGGCAACACCATCACTGACTTACTGAATGAGAAATACAGGTACACTCAGGAGCTGTCGGGTCCTAAATAGAATGAAATACTCATCTGGTTGATTCCCCGCCACTCACTATTCACCTTATCAATGTAAGTTTCATTAGGATTGATAATAGAAGACATAGTAGGGCAACTAATGTTATGATAAATAGACAGTTAAGTATCATTCGTCTGAATGATTGATAATTGCCGTGGCATGGTGTTGATATTAGATAGATGGAGGCCGTCGGCAGGAAGCCTTGTACATTAAGTCTCGTAGGCACTCGTCAACAAGGAGTATCTATATAACCCTGAAGGAATTCATTTCCTTTCTGAGTTTCAAACCCCCATCACCCAGTGCTGCAGTCAGCTAGAGACGTTACAGGTGAGCCATTTGGACTCACGATTGACCTCCTGTAGGAGTGTATTAGATACTTCGTTTGGACGCTAGCTAGTACACTAGAATAAGTTGTCTAGTCCTTTGTTTGGTGCAGACTGATTCCTATCAGCCGAGTTTGCAATGTGTCCAATCAGAAGCATCCAATACCGTCGTCCTACAGGAAGGAGGTCAATGGTGAACCCGAATAGCTCACCAGTAACGTCTTTGACTGCACCATCAGGTAGCGCCGGTTTGAATCTCAAAAGGGAAATGATTTCCTTCAGGGTTGTAGATACGTCTTCCTGAAGAGACTTAAGTCCAAGGCGTCCTGCTGACGGCCTCCAACTGTCTAATATTTATAATTCAAAGTACACCATGATGGTGAGTCATCTAGTGGGATGGTGGCCACATTGCAAATTCGGCTGACAGACTTCAGTTTGAACCGAAGACTAGTGTCCAATAAAAAGTGGAATAATATCCTGGTTAATAGTTTAGTTTTATTGTATGGTGGTTCAAAATCACCTTCGACCAGTAACAGTTTGCCAAGCCAAGACTTTTTCAGACAGTCTCGCCACCAAATAAAAGTGGTAGCTGTATGTTTAGTTACTATCTGTTTATTATGAGTTAAATCGTTACATTTTTTTTTGCTTTCCTATATGTTCCGAGTGTAACATAGTACTCAAAGCTTTGAAGTCCCAATATCGGTGGTATGTTGCTTTTACCTGGTGAGCTTGCTAGCATCTCAACCCCAACTTTACCTTTCTTTTGAACTTATTAACAGTGGTGGTGGTGGTGGTTGGAGGTTCAAGAGTGTGTTGGTCGGAAACCGAACCCCCACCTCTTGCATGCTCAGCTGCCAACGTGCAGTGTTTTTCATATAAATGATACCAAGTCCAGAGGCCTAGTGAATATGAAGACTTAAGTTTAACATTCTCATGTCTTAATTACTAAAAGTATAGAGAGTATTAAACAGTTAGACACCGATAGCTCTCATCTTTAACACCTCTGACCGTGGCGGCGTATGGTACAAGTTCGAATCTCAATGAGAACATCGGAATCTTCGGGGATAGTGAACAGTAGGATGATTGCATTACAAGATGACACTCTTTATTGTTATGTTCACTTCCTCTGGAAGGCAATAAGAAAAAACAAAGTCTACTAGGGAGATAGAGAGTGTTGAACACTTAATCATCATCAACCTAACTGGTAATCGGGTTCTTACCTCATCATTAACTCACTATGAAGTAATCTTTGCCATGTGTTAAGTCTTCAGTCCTGATACTGAGATAATGGGTAGTTGGTTCATGTGACTTGTGTTTTATTCCTTATTAGCGCTCATCAGCAAGGCAATGTCCTTGAAACCACGATGAAACCAAATTCTTATCAGAGATTCAAAGTTTTGTCACCCAGTGTCTTATTTAGAGATGTCACCACTGAAATATTCGTCGACCAAAATGTTCTCTACTAATAACTGTGTCAATAAGCACGGAACTCAAGTCAAAGCATTCCTACCAACTGTTTTCAAACATCTAAGGGGTTATCGTTTCACCACTGAATGATAGATGTGTTTTAACCTTACAGATGTAACGGCGGAAGACGAGAAACCTGTTCACGGACTCTCTTATATTAAGGAAAACACACCATATACATTTTTAGCCACACGTAAGGTCATCTAGGTGGTCATAGGATATTACACTCTTCTGATTGGTTGTTTGCTTTCTGGAGGTTAAACCTTGAAACGGAAGACTGTCCAATGAGAAGATTATTTCCTGACCATAAGGTAAGCTTAATCTAGATATGAGGAGTAAACACTTAAAATGTTGTTTTCAATCTTGACTGCTTCACCTATCAGTCTGTGTCTACATACTACTGACAAATCTTGTCAGTAGCACACGACACAGATAGGAAATGAATTTCCTCATAATAAAAGATACACCCCTAACCACCAAATGAAATCAACTGTTAAGGGATACTGAAAACTTCATTCAATTACAGCTATTAAAACGCTGTGGAAAAAATAACAGTTTGATTATAGAGTCGGTTTTGTTTTGTCATCTGTTAGATTTTCTAGATTATCCTCCCAAGGTTATAATATGCTTTAAAGAGAGATTATAGTCTATCTACTGCATTGAGCATAAGGAACAGGATTCGGATTTTTTTCAACTGTAAAATAAAGCCAGTTTTAGGCTTTTATATGATTCAGAGAATCGGTATGGCATTAAAGGTATTTCGCACAGGCTTCAGAATTTTATCAACAGCTGCCTTCGCCGAGTGACTACTGAAGATCAAGTGCCTGGTCTGTTCTGTTCTGTTCTGTTTTCGACAGAGAACTTTGCACCGATATGCGGCAGTTCAAGTCGCCACACTCCCTCCATGTAGCACACAAAGCAAGAGAAGGTGGAAGAAATGCATAATAGAGAAAGTAAACGGAGGTGTGAGACAAAGGAATAGTAATAACGAAGAACTATGTAGTTTCATTGGTTTTTACCGTCCTGAGGACTCCAACCCGGAAGTCTACATCTTCCTACGTGACTGGCTTAAAATAACTGTTGTGGATTTCATTGACTGGTGCCATGTTTTGGTTTGACCACCACTCGTTAGCTTTTTTCAGCCTGACCCTATATCAGTTAACATTGCCTATCAAGGAAGGCGAAGACTAGGCATACGTAGCACATGTCCTAACCATCTGAGTCGACGTAGCTTCACAGCCTCGTCGATTGATTTCCCCTCCCACCTACCTAGCACTCGACCCGTGTCTAACCTCAATATTTCTCACCTTATTATATCACTTCACACGGGAGATAAAGCTCAGGCACCTATGATCAAAGACAGCTAATCTTTTCATGTCTTCCACTCTCAATGGCCACGTCTCGCAATCATAAAGGAGGACGGAGCGGACTGATGAGCAGTACACACGCCCTTTGGTCGATAGCTAGCTGGATATCACGTCTACTAAGCTAGAGACGGCGTAAACTGGCGTATGCGAAACTAGCCCCCTATATCTGTGCTGAGATTTCGTCAGAGTCCAACCCGTCGGGGCCGATGAAGTGGCTGGTCAAAAAAAATTAGCAACAAGAAAGTCTGGAAACGAACAAACCAACAAATCTACAGAAGCTAATGGACGTATGCTTAAGAGTGAGGTTGTCGAGTTGGACATGAAGGGAATCTGTTGAGGAAGGACTGGAGACTGGTAGGGGGCTGCAACCGTGAAGCCATGTTAACAAGACTTCAGAAATAGGTTGGAGTGGAGATGTTCTGTTAAATCACTACGTCCCACTCAGAGTGGTCTATTCACCACATGTGACACTCAATTTAGAACTTTTAATCAATAAAGCGATTAATATTCATGATTTTGATTTAATCATATTCTCTGGGCTGGTTGATTTAACTGAGATTATTTAGGAAGAAACAAACATGACTAACTTTCGCTTAATTATCTTTTCTGTTATTTGGATTTTACTGCGTTTTTACTCCACGTGTTGTTAAAAATAGGATAATAGTAATAAAAATAATAATGATAAAATAGTAAATGAGTGTTTATGAAATTGGTGAATGTTAGCAAGTGTCTAGAAATAAACCCCTACCTATAGCATACTCATTTCTGCGCATAAACACCATAAAAAGCGGACATTTTGTTTCCCTTCGCCTTCATTTTATTACTTTATGCTTTGAATCAATAGTATTATTTTGTTAGTCCCCTGGGTTCCTAGTGGAACACCCGGCTTCGGCAACACATCTCCACACTCTGCTATTTTCTGCCGTCCTCTTTAGCTGGTTGAACCCATGATTGCCCATAATCTCTCATCTTCTCCTCCCACAACACACGAACTCCTCCATGTCACCCTCTTACTGACGACCCACTCATCTTTTTCACATTCGCTTTCCACTCTAGTGTTGACCCGCAGTGAGCAAGATGTCATTCAATATTCTCCTCAGTAGCGTATGTACGACCACTCTCCATTTTCTTATATACACCTGTTGAGAGATTGACTCTTGGATGGTTTATTCATCGCCAGAGTTTCTTGTTAACTCTTTCTGGTCCGCCGGCTGGCCATTTGATCTTCTGTATGGAGCCAGCTAGCGACGTGGGGGGGGGGCAGTTGTTGATAAAAGTCCGCAACTTGTTGGAAATGCTTTTCATGGCTTTCGAGCAGTTTGAGTTTCTGACCCGTAGAGAAGAACTGACTGACTGACTTCACATTTGTGTTGAAATTCCCAATCTTGTTCTTGATGCTGAGTTATTGCAGAAGATTTCCAAACTGATTTCAGAGTGGTGAAAGTCTGTGTTGCCTTCCCGATCCTGGTTGGCTGACTTTGACAGCTTCCTCCCTTCCCAACCTCTGGTTCTTTTTTTCTAAGTCTGTCTGCTTTCACTTGCCAAGTTTATTAGTTAACCATATTATATGGTTGACAGTGCATAGACGTATCTACATTCTATCCGGGATACATCTGCACCTGACATGCGTGGTATAAAACTACTTATCTCAATCAATCAGTAGTATATAGGTACAAAGAAATAAGTTGTTTGTAACAATGTTTGAAACAAAAACGAACTAATATCACCATGAGCTGACATCAGTTAGAGAACCACTGGAAAACCACCACTTGAGTACTGGACAACTGTTTCGTCCCAGTTTGGGACTCTTCAGAAGTAGGCACCCACCGGGGTTTCAATCCTGTACCTTCTGGGACCCGATCCAATGGTCCTTGAATTCTAACTTCCGCCAATTCACGACATAGCGCGACCACTTCGCAATGTCTCTCCAGTCCTCCCAGCAGGTTTTCCAGTGGTTCTTTAACTGATGTCACAGCTCATGATGAAATCCTCCATGCAATCAAACAAAAATCCTTATAAAACCAATACTAAAAATTAATCTGATGCTCACTAGCAATTGGCACTGTTCAGGCAGTTAACCTGGGGTTCTAGTGGAAAGCCGTGACCAGTAGGATACAGCAGGTCGAAGATGAGGCAGTAACTCATTGAAAAAGACATTGCGAAATCGTCACACTATGTCGTGAATTGGCAGAAGCTAGAATTCATCCACTGGCTGGCCATTGGATCGAGTACCAGTGGCTCATTGGTCTATGAGGTCACCTTGTAATCAGAAAGTCCTGGGTTCGAACTCTGTCGGTGGGTGCGTACTGCTCAAGAATCCCAAACTAGGCTGATGAAACAGCTGTCTAGTACTCAAGTGGTGGTTTTTCAGTGGTTCTCTAACTAATGTCACCTCATGATGAAATCCTCCAGCTAATCAAACAAAAATATCTACAAAATCAATACTTGACAACTAATATCAGTTAAAGAACCATTGAAAACCAGGTAGTTCAATCCCCAACACCGTCATGACTACTTCCTTACTTTTGGAGTATCCCAAACTAGGCTGAAAAACCTATCCCTAGTTTTCATTGATCCTCTAACTGATCTCAGTTCACCAGCTAATTTGAAATTACTCAGATTCGTGCAAAATCAATACTTAAATGTACACTGATACATATATCTAATTTGACTGCAAATAGTCAGGCAAGGCTGTCTACTATCGCCAATGATTTCCCTGATTGCAGTAGATTGGATAATGCGACAGACACACAGCGGGCCATTAGGAAACAGGTATAAAATGGACTCACACAAAAAAATTGGAGGATCTGGACTTCGCCGATGATGACATATGTCTGATTTCCCACAAACTGGAGGATATCCAAGTGAAAAGCAACAAGTTAGCAGTAGTAGAAGCATAAAGATAGAACTTCAGGTGAACATAGATAAAACACAGGTGATGAAGATTCCTGACCAACACCAACAGCAACAGACAACAATCAGCCAGCATAAATGGGAGGAATCTGAAAGAAACAATCTCCTTTACCTACCCACCTACCTGGGAAGCATCGTTTCAAGTACAGGCAGAACTGACGAGGATATCAAAGCAGCGAGGATCGGGAAAGCAAGACAAGCTTTTATTACTCTCACCATGGCTGTGTGGAGGTCAACAGCCCTACTCAGCATCAAAAATAAGATCCGGATGTTCAACTCCAATGTTAAGTCAGTTCTACTATATGGATCAGAGACTTTGTGTGTCATAAAGAGCATCTCAAACAAACTACAGACTTTCATCAACAGCTGTCTTCGCTCAATACTCAAGGTGAGATGGCCGGCCAGAAAAGATCAACAACAAGAATCTCTGGCAATCAGCGAACCAACCAGGAACCGATTGTGCAATAAATAAGCAGGAAGAAATGGAGATGGATTGGCCATACTCTGAAGAAACCGTCAATTGACATCACTAGACAAGCCATTGCTCGAGTGGAACCTGAAAGGGAAGCAGCGAGTTGGTCGTCAGTGCGGGGGTGACTTGGAGGAGGTCATGTGAAGAGGAGATGAAAGCATGTGGGCAGACTTGGTGCAGGGTGAAAAATTTGGCAGAAAATTGAAAGCAATAGAGACGCGCGGCTGAAGCCCTATGTTCCTCTAGGAACTAAAAGCTATAATAATAATAATAGTCCTTATATATTGACACCTATGGTTATGTATAGATGACTTAGACTAGGGACATACTTACTCTACTGTATCACAGTAGCTTGGCAACATGTCCAATAACCTTAGTCATAATAAATCGGCATCAAATTGACCACAGAACCCCCCCCCGCGCACACACATATACCTACTGGCACATAATACATCTAGGTCGTATTCACTACTCAGAGAGATTACACATAAATACACACATACTCACATACGTATGTACACACAAGTAGACATACGCACACACACACACACACACGAAGATATTAATTTATATTTCCCTTTCCAATTAAACTTAATAGTAGACGAATCAGTAGTATAATTAGAATGGATCAAATAATTCAGAAAATCGGAAATAAGTACCAAATTTTGTTTCGCTAAAAGGATATTTGTTATTCTATAATGAATCTCTTCCACCTCGACCTCCACTCCTTCATTCTTACTGTGTGTCGATGGAAATCTGTCTCTCTGTATCTCTCCCCGTCTTCCTCACTTACTTCCTCTCTTTATCTATATCTTGTTAAATCAGCCTCTCAACTATGGGGGAAAAATGCAAATTTAGTTTCTAACCCCATTTTCCCGGCACCTATAGAAATAAACAAATAGATGGATGAATGTATGAATGTGTGTGTGCGTGTGTGTGTGTGCGTGTAGAAGGGGTTGAGGTGAGTTTTGACAAGCCCCAAATAACATAAACAAAAATTAATTTGATAATATAACTTTGCACCAAGATTACTGAATCCATTCATTTTCAAGTAGTCATTGATTGATTTCCATTTAGACCTCGAAATGACATCGATTAGAGGATGACTGAGGAACAAAGGAGTAGTCGACAGTTGTTTCGCCCCAGTCCGGGACTCTTCAGGAGAAAAACCCATGAACCTCGTAGACTTAGGCTATGAGACAATATCACTGATCATTCATCTGCTGAGGTAAAACTTGGCATCCTGTGGAATCCATCTCCTTCCAATGGGCAGTCTACCTCATCGGGGAGTCACTGCTTGGCATTACTAATCGTAGGAACCCTATTACATAGTCAGTCACTCAATAATTTTTGCATCGTATTCAAATTGGTAATGATAATTCTAATAATTGTGATAGCTTTTATTCCAAACAGAATTTTGGCTATAAATATGTAATTCTTAGTATGTAGTGCAGTATTGCATCTAGTTTTTTCATTACATGGGTAATAATTAAAACACGGTACTTACATCGACAATATTGTTCGATAAGAGTATAAATATAAGTGAGAATATTAACAACAATGTAACAATGGAAACAATACGGCTGTTTACTTAGAGTTCCACAGTAAGCTGGTAGTATCCAGTCTTACACATTTCTCACCACTTTAAATGCATGCGAAATAAGGTATCGTAGAGCTTTTTTTTACTTATTTGTCCAATCATACAGTCTTCTATAGTTGCTTCAAGTTCTATCTAACCCATAAGATGCAGCAAACAAAGAGCTATGAATGGAGAGGATGTTCAGAGTCTGACAGGTTAATATTTGCGAACTTCATGCTTGAGTCCACGTGTCTCTCTACAAGTGTATTAACAAATCGGTTGAGTGACACTCACCTCGACTTCCTGACAGCCTTTAGTGCCCTTAACAGTATGATGACGTCTTTTTTAATTAGACCGGGAAAGGTTAAGGTGGGGGTAGCGAAAATGAAGAAGAATAGGTAGAATTCAAGAATTAAACTTAGAAAGAAGAGACTGAGGGATATCAAATTGTTTTTAACTTCCTTGTGGAGAACATCAAGTGAAATATTTTTCAGGAAGCTAACATGATGTGGGAATACCAAGAAAGATCACAAGAAATACACAGTCCAAGGTATTTAACATTCAACTTAGTTTCAACTTCTCTGTCATCTGTGATAGTGGAACCGTGAGAACTAACCAGTTCACTTGAGTCGCGTTTGCATCTGAAAGTGAAATTATCAAGGTGACATTTGGAGGGATTTAGCTTAGCACCATTTGAGTTCAAGGACCACTGATAAAAAATGTTGTTCATTTTAGAACTGTTCAACTGAGAAGTAACTCATAGAAACAGTCAGACTATCGGCATACTTAACAAAATTGGCTTCATCAGAAGGAGGAAGAACTTCTCCCTGAAGAACACCAGCTAGAGTATGTGAAGCAGTGGAGGACTTTGCATTGTAAACAGTGTAGTGAAACCACTTATTAGTCCAGCACTCTGCGTGTGTCACGACAAGTTTGTTTAAGAAAATAAGACTCAGTACACAATTACGGGTAGATGTGTAATCTAGACAGGTACGCTGAACAAATTCGGCACTTCTGTCTGAATAAGAGAGAAAATATCATGATATAAGACGACAGTGGCATCTAAAGTACACCTACTATGTTTATAAGCAAATTGTTTAGGATCATTAGGAGCCTTCAACGAAGGTTCAAAGTTACCTAATAGCAGTTTTTCCATCATTTTTTAAAAAAAAGGTGAAGTAATGGCAATAGGTCTGAACTAAAAACTTTGTCCACTTGATGATTTAGGCACAGGACAAAATTTAATTTCGTTCCAAGAAGCAGGCACAGTGTTGCTGGACATAAAACGTCCGCACATTTTTTGAGAATAATAGCTGAACCAAGGGACTGGGTAGGTTCCAAGGATCTCAAACACTTGAGGATGTCGTTTGTATTAAAAACCGAAGGAACAGTCACTATTTACGCCTGTAGCATTTGGAATCATAACATCTTCCAGACGACATAGATGAGACGACGGCTGAAAACAAGTTGTCTAAGAGATAATTCTACTGAACAGACTCTTTATGTAGAGGATATTTATTCTCAAAAGAATACACTATTTGACAACTAGAGTTTAAAATCGAGGCGCGGGGGGGGAGGAGATTATTTATTTTGAAGCAGAATTTGACCCAAGTCGTCTTCAGACTACTCAGATAGAAGGGCCAATCAAAATCCTACTTAAGATACCTAATAAGGCTGGCTGAAAATAGGAGGGAAGGCATTTAAATCAACTGGCTGAATCACTCAAGATACCTATTTAGACAGAATAATTAACTCATTTCTCCGTAATGACTGTAAAGTCAATGATATATGCCAAACTAACCAATAGAAGGAAGTCAGTTAGCTTATCAGAACAATGAAATTTAATTAAGCTTAGGATGGTCATTTGAGCAAAGTTAAGATCCAGCCACCATAATCATATAAAATAGTGACTACTAAAAAGGTAATATAATTATTAGGTTATTTACTAACTCTTTCTTCATCGAATCAACACCCATCAATGATGTATGAAAGATCGCAATAAAGCGTTATGCATAAAGCAAACCCCGCCTAGTTAACTAGTTTGTTTGCCAGTTTTCTAGCCGGTCCCAAGACTGGGTAAAGAGGGAGGGTTGGGCGTGGGGCTAGCAACCCCATACCACTGAACCTAGCAAACTGATAGAGAAACTTCAACGCAAAGAAAATATACTAAAAATAGAAAAAAATTCTTCGCTGAATCGGAGAGGTGAAATGACACATTCGGGTTGGTGAAAGCCTTCGGGAAGCCAATCAGCCAGTCGATGTATCTTCTGTCGATGAAACCAAGAATAAAAATATGAAATGGAATCTACGTACAATGTACAAGACTGAGACGGTTGCCCAGGTAGCCAAAGAAATGAGAAGATATATATCCTAGAGGTGCTGGATATCTGCAAGAGCATATGTAATGAACGTGGACTGTCACAATTGTCAAGTGGAGTCTGTAATCTACTCCAGTCACCCAGACGACAGCCAACTGTGCACTACCATGATGTCACCAATGGCAACCAAATCCCTATTGCAGTGGGAATCAGTTTCATCCAGCCAACTCAAAAGTAAGGAAAGTTGCAACTGTCCAATGCAACGCACCTGTAAATAACTCGGAGCAAGACATGAAGGAAACTTTTTTACAGACAATGACAAACAGTAATGGACAATATCCCAAAATGTAACAAAAGTTAGTTCTTCTATACGGGTCAGAAACATGCACTGTGTGTCATGGGAAGGACTTCCAATAAGTTACACACTTTTATCAACAGCTGACACTTTTGCTAGCTGGCTCCATACTGTAGATCAAATGGCCAGACAGCTGACCAAAATAATTAGCAACAAGTAACTCCGACGATGAACAAACCAACCAGAAGTCGGTCTCTCAACAAATATGTAGGAGAAAAGAGAGATGGATCGGCATAAGCCACTGAGCAGACTGTCGAATGACTTCGAGCTCAATACAGGCCATTGCTCGAATGAATGGTGAACGGGAATCAAAGAGTGGGTCGTCAATGAGAGGATGACATTGAGCAGGAGGAGGAAATGAGAGATTATAGGCGATCGTGGGCCCAGCCAGCTGATGAGGGATGGCAGAGAATAGCGGGGGGTGTAAATGTGTTGTTAAAGCCCTATGTTCCACTCGGAATCCAAGGGAATAATCATATAATATGTATAAAGCAAGTTGGAAATTACTGAGAATAGACTGACATGATAACCAGCAATAAACTGTGCTTGGAATGTCATATCGTGTCATCATAACTTTGTGCATTATGTCAAATAGACTTATTGAAGAACAGGACTATATTCTACTACATTGCCTTAATTCTACTCTTATGTTTCCTTTGTCACGGCAGAGCACAGGAGTTTTTGCCAAAGGAATATGTATTTGCAGTCTAATATCTCTCTGTAGGGAAATTATGTGTGCCATATATTGAAATCTTCATTTGGACAGATTTTCCGTGTTGTGATACTTCTATCCTTCATACTGTGGTTCTTTATCACCTTTTCGTGTTTCCCATGTTTTTCAGGTAATACTGACTCATTTTGTCTTTATGATGCGGAATTTATCTCTCTGCTATTTGACACTTTTGTGCCGCAATGAACGTCTCTTTAATATACTACTAATAAATCATCTGAGTAACACATATCACACCATGAATCTTTTTATTATTATTATTATTATTATTATTATTATTATTATTATTATTCACAATAACAGAATGCAGGGAAAGACAGCTATAAGCCACAGTTTCATATATCAGCATTTACCGCCTGTAATTAAACCAACTTAATCACATACTCACTATCTTTAATACTTTTGAGACAGAAAAGTTCAAAGAAGAGACTAATTTCGGTAAAATTTATTCTCTTATCTGCACGCATTATTACAATAGTTCACACTAGTGAACACTAATCAGAATGTCACTGGTGTAAGTGTAGAACTTGGGCAACGTGGTAGAATCCAATTCCATATCAGATAAGTTTATTTCAAATATCCCACAGTGACACAGTATTAACAAATGGATGACATTTCCAGGATAAATTAGTGCCCGCTATCCGATTAATGCAGCTCTGTAGGCAGTTAGAAATGATTGGTTACAGGATTTCATCATGAACTGCCATTAGTTAGAGAACCATTGGAAAACCATCACTGGAGTACTGGAAAGCTGTTTCGTCAGCCTAGTCTGGGACTCTTTGGCCGCACTCACCTACCGCCAAGGTTCAAACCCAGGACCTTCTAGTTACAAGGCGAGCGAGCTCGTAGACCATTAAGCCACTGGGACTTAATCCAATGGCCAGCCCATAAATTCTAACTTCTACCAATTCACGATATAGCGCAATCGCTATCCAATGTCTTCAGCGCGTATTTGTCTTCACACGCGACTTGCTGCACCCTAATAGCCACGAACTCAGTTAGGAATGAACTGAACATTGATCCTGAACTCAAAAATAAAGGACTAAGCTCTCGATTGATGTAATTATATTAGGCATCCAGTTATTTACGACCTCCACACTGTATTCAAAAATCAAAATGAACTATATCAACATACGAATAGGGTGGCAGTGGGGTCATCAGTATCTCCAATTGTATCAGAAATATTTATGGATAGCTGGGAAGGTTTAATCCTCCTACTAGGTTATGGGGGGATATGTGGATGACACATTCCGTCACAGTGTTGAAATCTGAACATATTCCTTAAGTTTTCAGATACACAAACACAACAGTAAGTGGAATCTAGTTCATATTTGAGTTAGAAGATGAACAGGTGACTTGGCCATTATTATTACTATTGTTCCCTTGGGTTCCTAGTGGGATATAGAGCTTCAAGTACACGTCTCCACTTGATTCTGTCTTCTGCTGTACTTTTCACCTGCATCCATCTTACTCCATACTCTTTCAACTCCTCTTCACACAGTCTCTTCCTCCCTGTCACCCTTGCACTGACGTCCCACTCGCCGCTTCCCTTTCGGCCTGGTTCCACTCGAGCAATGGTCTGACACGCGCGTGCGATGTCACCCAGCGGCCTCCTCCTCAGCCACGAGTGTCCAATCCATCTCCACCCACTTTCTCCTGCATATTTGTTGGTTGGGAATTGGTTCTTGTTTTGTTTCTTCTCATAGTTTAGTTGGTTGTTGGTGATTCTTTCCGGCCCGCCCGGCTATCTGATCTTCAGTATAGAGCCAGCGAAAACAGTTGTTGGTTGATGAAGGTAGGTCTGCAACAGGCTGTTGAAATATTCTTTGTGACCCACCCGCCCGACAAGTTTCTGTCTGATCCGTATAGAAGAGCTGACTGACTTGACGTGGTTTGTACTGAAAATCCGACCGAATTTTGTTGTTGATGATGAGTTGAGTGACGAAGATTTCTCCAGATTGGTTTCAGGTTGATGGGTGAATGTGTTTCTCGCTCGCCTTCCCGATTCTCGCTCGATTCGACATCCTCGTCCGTCCCGACTTCCTGTAGTTGAGACAATGCTCCCTAGCCTAGATAAGTGAGTGAATGAAGTGACCTCTTTCAAATCCCTCCCGTTGTGATGGTGATTGGCGCTGGATGTTGCTGCTGTTGTTGCCGTTGGTTGGTTGGTTGGTTGGTTGGTTGGTTGGTTGGTTGGTTGGTTGGTTATTTTCATAACCTCCTTCTTGTCTATGTTCACCTGGAATCCTGTCTTCACCGGGTGCTTCTTCGACCAGTTTGTTGGTTTTCGCTCGCTTGTAAGTCTTCGATTTTGTGACAGTGACACCGAACATAAATCATCCACTCGCGAAATCCAGTTCTTCTAGGTTCTTCACGTCTGTCTGTCCAGGATATCCCTGTCATCTCGTTTCCTATGCTACACGAAAACGAGATAGTGAGCTAGAAATTGGCATTTTTAGGGAACCGATACACTCTAATGAATGCTTAGACTTTAATTTATCCCATCCAGAATCGGTGGTAAAGACAGGTTTAGTTAACTATCTGTATAATCGGGCCAGAAGCCTAACTAGTTATTCAGAAGATTTAAATAACGAAATCAAACAAATAAAGGAAATATTACTTGTGAGTGGCTACCCACCAGGATTCATTCAGAAATGTACGAGGAACTATAGAAAAAATTCGATTAGTAATGAAAAATGATGAAGAAAAAAAAATAAAATTCAAGGCTTCCGTAGTAGTAGTAGTAGTAGTAGTAGTAGTAGTAGTAGTAGTAGTAGTAGTAGTGTGGCGAGAGCAGGCTACTAGCCGATTGCTGGACATTAATTTACGTCAATGTCTAGATCGCTAATACTGGCCGTGAGAAAATATGAACAAGACTGATTCAACAACCAATCACAGCAGACTTAACGTGGGTAAATACGATTCGCAGATAGATGGCTTAACTTTCTGAGAAACCAGCCACAAACAGTAGAGAATAACCTTGAGCAGGAAACAGCCAATCAGAAGACTGTGTTTGTCTGCTTGGATAAGCTATAATAATGTACATGGAATATATATAAATACGTGCTGATTTCCGTAATAAGCGATCTGTTGCCTGGCCCTTGTCTTCTGTTGTTACAGTAATAGTCCTACCGGATAAAGAGGGAACATCATAGGCCTTACCTAGGATTCTCTCACAGTCTGGAATTAGCTAGGGCGGCATTTCAACCAACCAACTAACCAACCAACCCTCTCTGAGATAAACGTTGTCGGCTTAAGGACCCTCCCCCGCAAGAGATACAACTGCAAAAAGTAATATAATTTACCAAATACCATGTAATGACTATTAGTGAGGTCATTTACATAGGTCAAACTAGTAGATCGGGATGAATTAGATTATCGGAACATAAAAATCTAACTAGCCCCTGAATGATTGTGACCCTCCCAAGTTAAATAACATAGAAAAAAAACAGTACTTAGCTATTGCATTGCATTCACTTGCATGTAATCACACAATATGTGGTGTGGGACAGATTGAGAGTATTGAAAAGTAATATAGCTAGGTGGAGAGGGAGAGAGAAACAAAGGTTATTCACTGAATGCATGGAGAACCACTGGAGAACCTGCTGGGAGTTGTTTCGTCAGCCTACTTTTGGGCTCATCATCAGTACACACCCACCAGGGTTCGAATCAACGGCCTGTTGCTGAAGAGTCCTAAACTAGGCGGACGAAACAGCTGACCAATACTCCAGTAGGTTATCCAGTGCTTCTCTAACTGATGTCAGCTCATTAGGAATCCTTCATGCAATCAAAGCGAAAATCCCTACAAAACCATCACTTGAATACCAATGAGATGCTCACTGGCGACTGGCCCTATTCAGGTAGGTAGTTACCTTGGTTCCAGTGGGAAGTCGTGACCAGTAGGATGCAGCGGGTCGGGTGTGAGGACAAATACTCGCCGAAGACATTGGATAGCGGTCGCGCTATGTCGTGAATTGGCAGAAGCTGGAATTCAGTGGCCATTGAATCGGGTCCCAGTAGCTTAATGGTATACGAGCTAGCTCGCCTTGTAATCAGAAGGTCCTGGGTTTGAATCCCGGTGGGTGCGTACTGCTGAAGAGTCCCAAACTAGTTTGACGAAACAGCTGTCCAGCACTCCCAGCTGGTTTTCCAATGGTTCTCTAACTAATGTCAGCTCATGATGAAATCCTGAAAATTATTCACTGAATAGTTTTGTCTATCGATTGAACACCTCATACAAGCAGCCGGAATGATGCAACACTCCTATACCAGAGTTATGTAAGGAATCTGGAGAGAGAAAGAAAGAAAATATGAATAAGGCAAACTGTGAATTTGTGTGACTAAAACTGATATGATCATGAACGACAATAATTTATGCTCGAAATCAAGTCATTCAATTGTTATGATAATGTAACTAGATATGTGAAGTTAATATATATGGGTAAAACTTGGGCACTACAGCAGAATGTAATTCCATATTAGTTTGTTTTGTTAGACATTATTAGATTAGAAACTTCAGTTTCGACATCGTGTGAGTATAATTCATACGATTATGGACAAAAGAATAAATTGTGTTCGAAAGGCGTCATCATCGAGTAAATAATAATAATAATACTGTTTCACTCACTGTTTGATCTATTTCATAAACAAAGGAATATAGAATAACGCATGTGAACATCAATAAATTTAGAGACTATAAGTTGAGATATACGAAAACATATTTATCCCTTGAAATATCCCTTGAGATAAGGAGCAAATGAGAAACATTCTACCGAGTGATACACAAATATGCAAATGTATAATAAAAATAATAAATAATCTTTTACATACAGACGAATAAATTTTCCCATTATGATTATTACAAAGTTTATAAGAAAAGTGTTCAATGCACATATATATATATATATATATGCGTGTCTGGTTTGATCACAGATCAGTATCACTTAGAGAACCACTGAAGTGCAGCATTCGAGTACTTACTGTACAGCTGTTTCGTCAGCCTATTCGCGACTCAACGGCTGTAAGCACCCCCCCTCTAAAGGTGTACACACACTTCAGAATTAATCTGATGTTCGCTAGCGACTAACTACACGACGAAGTTGCCTGCCTCCTGTTCTAGTGAGAAGTCGCCACCAGGAGGGTTCACCCAATCGGGAGTGAGGACGAATATCCTCCAGAGATGAAACATTGACTAGTGCCAGTCACGCTTAAAGAAGTCATGATATGGTAGAAGTTAGAATTCATGGATTGGAAAGTGAATGGTCTACCAGCTTGTACTGTTACCCGAAGGGCATGGATACGAACCTGGGCGGTGTGTGTGCGTACTGGCGATGAATCCTAAACAGTTGCCTTCCAGTACTCGAGTGTTGGTTTTCAGTGGTTCTTTAACTGGCATTAATCCATGATCAAACTTAAAACAAATCGAATCCCTACAAACAAATTCTTGAATAAACATATGTATATATGCATAGTGCGTTGGTGGCACAGAGGTTAGCATGCTCGCCGACCATGCACATGGTATGGGGTTCGATCCTCGGCCGACGCACTCCTCTACCTTACTTAGCCAGTAATAAGACTGGTAAAGAGGGAAGGTTGGGCATGAGGCTAGCAACCCCATCCTGTAAAAATAAAACACCACTGCTACAGAAACTTCAAGCCTCCAGCTTGAAGCCCTATGTTCCACTGGGGAACGTGAAGGAAATAAAAAAAATAATAAAATATATGCATAGTCAAACTAGGTTAAGCCTGGTGTCATACATAATTTAATGATATTCATCATTCGCAAACAATTGCAATTTATACAGATTATTCATTCTATTATTATTATTACTCCTTTGCATCCTCAGTGGAACATAGGGCTTCAAGCCTGTAGCTTGAAGTTTCTGTAGCAGTGGTGATTATTTTTACAGGAGACGGTTGCTAGCCTCATGCCTAACCTTCCCTGTTTACCAGTCTCCCTACTGGCTTAGCGAGGTAAAGGAGTGCGTCGGCCGAGGATCGAACCCCATACCATCTGCGTGGTCGGCGAGCACTCAACTGCTATGCCACCGACGCACCAATTTATACAGATGGAGAGGTGAAATCTCACCACAGTCTCTTCTGGAAACCACAGTAATTCAGATGGCAGTATGTGACCTGCTTGATACCAGAAATGGTAGACAAGTAAAACAAGCAAATCTGCATAGATCTATCTACTTATATACTACTGATTGACTGAAATGAGTAGTTGTATACTACTCACAACAGCTAGCAGTAATTGCTAACTAGCCAGACCAAAGTGATCTGAAAACCAGATAGTTTCTTTCTGTTGTTTTTTTATGACTGAGATTATCAGCGGTGAATTCAGCTAATTTGGCTATGAAGTTTGTGTGGTTCAGGGAGTTATCGCGTCATGAATACATTTTCCAATAGGTTACAGACTTTCATCAACAGCTGGTGCATTCACTGAGTGATGTCAAATGCCGGGCCATCTGTCGATTGGAACTTGAATGAGAAAAAAATATTAGTTGTGTGTTGATTGGAGTGTGACATAGAAGGAGAGCATTTAAAGCAGAAATGAAAGCTGATGGCTAATCATAGATAGAGGTATGCAGAAAGGATTTGACAGAACAGGGTGAAATGAACACGCGCTATTGAAGCCCCCTATATTCCACTCACCTTGCGTCGGTGGCATAGCGGTAGAATGCTCGCCAACCATGTCTCACTTGATCCGAGGCTCAATACCCGGCAAAAGGATGCACTCCTTTAACTTGTTAAGCTAGTAATAAAATTGGTAAAGAGAGAAGGCTGGGCATGAGGTTAGCAAATTCATCGCGTAGAAATAAATAAGTACCACTGCTACCGAAACTTCAAGCCTCTAGCTTGAAACCCTTTGTTCCACTGGAATGTTAAGGAATAAAGAAAATATATTTTCACTCACAAACCGAGAGAACAATAAAATAATGAAAAACAGTGCGTCAGTAGTTCAGAGGTAAAATAATAGATAACTGGCCACCTGACAGACCGGATCCGACTCGTAATTATCGCACTTCCCTAAACCTCGCCTAGTTTACCAGCCACTAAGTAGTAAGCCTTAGAAAAGTGCGAAATTCAAGAGTAAGACTAACCACTCACCCATGTAAAAGGCCAAAACCACTTGACTTTGAAGCTTGAATTTTGAGGCTCTGTATTATGCTGAGGAATCAACAACGGGAAAACCGATGAAAGATAAGGCTGAAAGTTGATTTCACCGCGTAACGATATCAGCATTATATTTTTTCTAAATTTTTTAAATTTTGTTCCATACTTTTTATTACAGCTTGATTCTACACAGTATTTTGGTACGACTATGAAAGTTTTAGCATGTGATGTCGGCAGCTCAAATTTAGCAAGCCGACCACCATTGATATCAGGTGTGCATCGGCCAGATCATGTGCATGGTCGGCAAGATTCCTAACCGTTCTGCCACCGACCCAAACCAGCTCCTCTACCGGGAATCGAACCCTAGCCTTCCACATGACAGGCGGAGATACTCACTATGCATGTTCACATCCTTGTTTATCCACCACTCTTAACACCTCAGTAATTTCATCATTTTCTAACTGATACAGTTCGGTTCATGACTAATTCTATGCCCTATCAAGTCCCTGTATATATGCGCCCAACTTCTGGAAAAAGATAAAACTGAAAGAGATACGTTTTCTGATAAACAAGAGAACAAGGTGTTTTCTTTATACATGGAATTTAAGTCTTCATCTTGGAAATCACATTGTTCGGGGGTGTGAAACTCCACACGACTTCGTTTGCTGAAGTCAAAATAATCTAGCTCAAATGTGAGTGACTTCTGACTATTCACATCGGTCAGACACACTGACTGGAAACGAACTAGTGTCATGCGTCTAGTCCTTGGTTTCCTGCTGAGTGAATTCTGTCAGTCAATGTGTCCGCCACCAAGCTAGGCGGGGCTCATCATCATGGTGCCTTTATAATTGTTGTTATTAAACGGTTGGAGGCAATCAATAGGAAGCCCTGGACATATGTGCAGAAAACAAAGGATCAGGTACATGACACTAATTAGTGTCCTACTAGAGGTCACTAACAAGCTCTAATAGCTCACTGGTAAAGTTTCTGACTGACTATAGCACTGGGCGACACTGGTCCGGATCTCAGAAGGGACTTCAGAATTCCTTCAAGGAGGTTGTAGATACGCCCTGTTGACAATGCTGACAAGACTCAGGTTCAAGGCTTCCTGCCGATTGCCTCCAACTATTTAACAAACAAAACACATCTTCAATGTAGATCTCGTCGTGAATAACTACCACTTAGAGAATTTTTGAGGATCATAGAGTTCTAGATAAATGTTTTTTTCCTGCTAAACTGATTTGGAAATCTTGATTAATTTGAAATACTCTTTCTAAAGAAATCTTCCCAGTGAGAGATCTTTATGGAGCACCTATCATTTCAATTACCAGAATGGTATTCACCAAGATTTGGGTTTGGAGCAGAAAATCAATCCACCATTTTTAATAACTCTTATATTTCTCCTTTCAGAAATACGCTACATTTTGATTTCGTGAACCAAGAACACCACTCAGGAACGGAACGGACATATGGAATGGGATAACCTGCGAACGAAGATAATGCTTTTTCTTCTCATGCATAGCAGAAACTTGCAAGAGTAGATAATACTCATTGGAGGTCATAATTTATGATGAGAGTTTTCGGTAGCCCAAGTTTTAAGCAGGCCACAAATTTATTTAAAGAAAGGACCGTGACGCCATCCTACGAACAAAAACTACATACCTGAGCTCACCTGACTAGAGTCTGTCGCGAGTTTCAACCTACAATGGTGAGCCTCTACCCGAGGTCACAGCAGTTTTGATCACCTTGATCCCAGCACCAGTTCAGACTACTACTATTAGTTATCGCATATATATTTCACTTTCTACTCTCATCCTATATATCCTGTTCTTTACAATTATTAATTTCTCATTTACGTCAGTTTCATTAATAATATGATTATAATTATCCTTGTGAATAAGTGTTTGTACGTGTGTCTACATTTCGTGTGTGTGTGCTTGCATGCATATGAATGTGATACATTTTAACTACGAACGTATAAGTGATTGTGTGTTTGTCTGTCTATCTATCTATCAGACAAGAGGATATAATTAGCGTGTGTTTTTGTATTGTGTATGTGTTTGTGTATATGTGTGTATGTGTGTACTTACGTACATACACATTCATATCAATTCTACATGAGTGTTAATCACGGGTAATTCATTAATTTTTCCTCTCGAAAAAAGCCTCATAGAATCACAGACAGTTGAAGTTGTAATAGAAGAAACAGAATTAATCTTCATTTAATAAAGAATAATTAAAACAATGAAATTATTGATTAATTTCTTTTTTCATTGAATAAAATCTATATTTCTTTTATATTTAGCCATTACAAAAGTTATTATTATTATTATTATTATTATTATTGTCGTTTCCTTATTGTTTGAATACAGTCACACAAACCACACACACCCACGCACATACGTACATATACTCACGCACATCAACCTGCATACAACACGCACGTACGCACGCACGCACAGAGTAAGAGAGACGATCGCTTATCCATCTATTATTATTATTATTATTCCCCGTATTGTTAATAATTATTTGATAAAAATCAAGCAAAATTTATAATGTACGTAAGCGTGTAGATTTTTATTGTCTTACAGCTTCCGTTGATCGTGTAGACATATACAGAAAAAAATAAACAAAGAAAGAAACACAATGCGGCTGCAAACAACTATTAGAGCTCTTCCTCTCTCTCTCTCTCTCGCCCTTACACACTCTCTCCCCCTCGGTGTCTTTCGTGTAGAAATCATCAGATAGTGTGAAATAAGTTTTGCAGGTTTGTCACTAAGTCTGAGTGTGTGTGTGTGAGTTGCTCACTTAGATCCCCTAACAACACCACCTTTTGTCATCTTTTCTATTTCCTCTCCCGATCGATAAAAATATTATCAACTGAAGTTGTGAAGATAACTATTTTGAGAAGATTTAAATATTGGGCAAATGTTTTCTAGTAAGGGAAAGGAATACACGCATACACGCACACTCACGCACACACAGTCACACAGACACAAATTATCTGGGTACTAAGTGCATAAACCAAGTTTCTTGTTTAAAACAACAAACGATAAGGAAACTAAATTGAAATCTCAGGAAATACCAAAAAAAAATTAACACATTTACAAGAATAATTGAAAGTAATAATAATAATAATGGCTTAAACATGAATGTAATGTCTGTCCCGTTTATTACAACACTGCCCGGACCTTTTCTATCATTGTTATTGTCGTCGCATCATCATCATCATCGAACAAAGCATGGAATGGCAATCAAACTTGTCTCTACCTCAACTTTATAGACTTTGAGAAGGCCTTCACAAGGCAGCGTTGACCGTGAAGTAATTTGGAAACTACTCGAGTACTTCAGCGTACAGTGCGCTAAATATTCATCAACCTTATTCATAACAGCTGCTGTACGACAACAGCACGTGTCCACAATAGAAAACTCAGGGAGGCGTTTGGAGTAAACACAGGAGATTCAGACAAGGTGCTTGCTTATTATCACCAATGATATTCCTAATTGTGGTGGACTAACTGGATTATGCGTCAGACAGTGGGAAACGAGAAGACAGGGATATCCTGGACAGACAGACGTGAAGAACCTAGAAGGCCTGGATTTCGCGAGTGGATGATTTATGTTCGATGTCACTGTCACAAAATCGAAGACTTACAAGCGAGCGAAAACCAACAAACTGGTCGAACAAGCACCCGGCGAAGACAGGATTCCAGGTGAACATAGACAAGAAGGAGGTTATGAAAATAACCAACCAACCAACCAACCAACCAACGACAACAACAACAGCAACATCCAGCGCCAATCACCATCACAACAGGAGGGATTTGAAAGAGGTCACTTCATTCACTCACTTATCTAGGCTAGGGAGCATTGTCTCAACTACAGGAAGTCGGGACAGACGAGGATGTCGAATCGAGCGAGAATCGGGAAGGCGAGCGAGAAACACATTCACCCATCAACCTGAAACCAATCTGGAAATCTTCGTCACTCAACTCATCATCAACAACAAAATTCGGTTGGATTTTCAATACAAACACGTCAAGTCAGTCAGTTCTTCCATACGGATCAGACAGAAACTTGTCGGGCGGGTGGGTCACAAAGAATATTTTCAACAGCCTGTTGCAGACCTACCTTCATCAACCAACAACTGTTTTCGCTGGCTCTATACTGAAGATCAGATAGCCGGGCGGGCCGGAAAGAATCACCAACAACTAAACTATGAGAAGAAACAAAACAAGAACCAATCCCCAACCAACAAATATGCAGGGGAAAGTGGGTGGAGATGGATTGGACACTCGCGGAGGAGGCCGCTGGGTGACATCGCGCGCGTGTCAGACCATTGCTCGAGTGGAACCAGGCGGAAAGGGAAGCAGTGAGTGGGACGTCAGTGCAAGGGTGACAGGGAGGAAGAGATCGTGTGAAAGAGGAGTTGAAAGAGTATGGAGTAAGATGGATGCAGGTGAAAAGTACAGCAGAAGATAGAATCAAGTGGAGACGTGTACTTGAAGCTCTATGTTCCACTAGGAACCCAAGGGAATAATAATAATAATTGTCGTCGGTATTGATGTTGATGTTGATGACAGCGGTGAAAATAAGTCAGCGTTCTGAGGTCACAGTGATAAGGCTAATACATATATTAGTTTTCTGGATTTTGAGTGGAACATACTGGGCTTCAACAGCACATCCCTTTTTCACTCTTTTTTTTGAAGCCATTTTTAGCTGACCCCATTCATGATTGCCCATAGTCTCTCATATTCTCCTCCTCAGATGATGATGATCTCTTCCATATCATCATCGGAACAATGCCGAACTTGTCATTTCCTATTTGTTCGTGATGTCATTCGACGGTATCCTCACCACTTTCTTCTATACATATATATATATATATATTTCGAGCAACAGGTTCTCGATTTCTCTACTCCCAGAGTTCTTCTTTAAGTATTCTTTCTGCCCACTTGTTCTTAAATACACAAAGAATACACAGACTCTGCGCCAGGCTGTTGAAAATGGTTTTCGTGACCCATAAAGAGGAATTGACCGACTTAACAGTGGTGTTGAAAATCCAAATCTTCCTGTTTATGCCGAGTCGGAGTGCAGGACATTTCCAAGCTGATTTTGGATTGATGAAGGTCTGTATTACCTTTTTGACTCTATCTGCAACATTCTTAATCATGCCGTCTGCCTGAATGTTCCAGAGTCGTCTTATCGGTTCAGCGTATTCCTCTCTTCTCTCTTTCCCGATGTACAGTCTGACGCATAATCCAGTCCACCAAAATTAGGAATACTATCATCGGTGATAATAGGCAGTTCAGGTTCGTCTTACTCCTGTCTTCACTTCAAAGCCAGGCTTCGCTGAGTTTTCTGTTGTGGATCATCTAAGGCGTTTTACTGGCATATTGATGGTGACGTTCAATAAAACTCTATTGTTAATCATCGGCATTGGTTAGTACTGATCACTACTAGCGTCAGTTACAACCAGAATTACAATAAATCCAGTTAACTGATTCTTCAGTCTTATTCATTGTCTCTATATTAACCCACCATCTCATCCCCTTGCTCTAAACAACAGTCTGATAAAACATTCCTGTCTAACAAATTCTCGTTACAAATCTCATACTCTCAATGGATAACCAACAAACAGGCAGTTATCATTACCGTCTTATAACATTAGTACTAACTAAGGAATATACTTACAAAGCTGGAGGAGAATCGGTGTCACTTAGCACTTTGCACTTTGATAGAGAAGATTTGTAGCTCAGGTGGATGATTTCGATGTGGTTTTGTTCTCTGAACTTGATGGTTAATTTGCGAAGCTTTCATCACCCTACTGGGTGACATCTTCAGCGCATACTTCAATTTGAAGTGAGCTTTTAGATTTCTCCACGAGTTTATTAATCATCTCTCCTGGTGACCTTGGACGTGATTGGTTGTTTATGTGTGTTTTTTCACATCTTCTAGGTTACTTGTATTGGAACTGATTGTTTCTTTGACTTGAACTTTGACCCTTTGTGTGTGAAGTTTCTTTCTTATTGGTTGATAAATTTTGTCTATCTCGATGTGTCTATTGATTGATGATTCACTGGAATGCCAAGCTTCTAAAAATTCTCTAGCATTCTTGTTATTTCCTTTGTCTAATATTTGAACGTTGTCCCAGTCGAATTGATGTCCGTGGTTGTCTGTGTGTAGTGAAATGAGGGAGTGGATATCATGTCTTTTGACGGCTAACTTATGTTCGTGGATACGAAGACGAAGGGGACGTCCACTTTGGCCAATGTAGTGTTTTCGCAGTTGTTACAATTTATTTTGTAGATGATGTCGGTTTTATCTTCTTTCGCTGTTGAGTCTTTTGGTTGACATAGAATTGAGTGAAGCGACTTTGTTGGTTTGTGTACGACGTCGACAACCACGGACATCAATTCGACTGGGACAACCAACATTCAAATACTAGACAGAGGAAACAACAAAAATGCTAGAGAATTTTTAGAAGCTTGGCATTCCAGTGAATCATCAATCAATAAACATATCGAGATAGACAAAACTTATCAACCAATAAGAAAGAAACTTCACACACAAAGGGTCAAAGTTCAAATCAAAGAAACAGTCAGTTCCAATACAAGTAACCTAGAAGATGTGAAAAAACACACATAAACAACCAATCACGTCCAAGGTGACCAGGAGAGATGATTAATAAACTCGTGGAGAAATCTAAAAGCTCACTTCAAATTGAAGTATGCGCTGAAGATGTCACCCAGTATGGTGATGAAAGCTTCGCAAATTAACCATCCAGTTCAGAGAACAAAACCACATCAAAACTTTGCACTTTGCTCCCAACCTACATTTCATGCTTATAAGAAAGTAGGAAAGAGTCCTAAAATAATTAATATAAAGCCTGATACACAGATCTACCCACCACAACCATCCCACTCATGTATTTTTAGAGCACAAAAGAGATAGAGGTGGAATGATAGATAATAGATTCTTACGCATAAATTAGCCTACTTTTCACCTTTCAGAGTAGTCCTGATCAATAGTTAACTTAAAATAAAGAGAGAGAGGAAGAAACACATCTGCAGTTCTCATAATACGAGAACACGTTATTTCATGAATCCTCTTCAACTGCCTACATCCTTAGCAAATCCAAATTATAGGCTACAAAATTTCTAAAATACACTTTTCTGACAATGATGTTGAGTTATAGATAGAAATTATAAGCAATATAATTCCGCAAATGATGTAAGTGGATGCATTATTCAGTGTTAAAAGACTAACTCGTTTGGTTGGATTCTAGTAACATTAGTGTGATGTGTCTAGCCCCCCCCCCATGTGTTTGGTCCAGACTGAATTCTATCAGTCAGGTTCGCAATGTGGACACCATGTCACTAGGTAGTTTGCCATCACAGTGCACATTGACTTGATGATATTGGTTGGTTGGAGGCGATCGGCCCCAGGAAGCTTTGGACACCACCTAGGTTTCGTGCTAGTTGACACTCACCAGTCAGCAAGACGTATCTGCAGCCATGAGAGAACTCATATCCCTTCTGAGATTCAAACCCGTGTCATCCAGTACTGCAGTTAGTTAGAGACGTTACCACTGATCTATTCGGGCTCACGATTGACCTCCTGTAGGACTGTATTTATACTATAACTAGACAAGGGATGTAAAGTTCGGATTTTGCTTGGAAACACGGACCTACTAGAAATGAAATAAAAGACAGAACAACTGAGTGAATTTATACATATCAAAGCGGAGAGTCCAGGATAGTGGGAGTGGGCAGTAAAGTAAAATTATAAGATAGTCAAAAGAATTAAGTAAATTTGGTACCTTAATAGTAAGTTCACGTTACTAGGTGAAAATCAGAATTTAGTTGAGCGTTACTCAACAGGACGAAACACAAAAATCCACAGGGAAGAGAGACAGAGATTAGTCATGCCATCTTTCTGTATACAGAAGGAGTCTTTTGTAGAAATCTTTTGATAGCATTGACTTCTGTGGATCAAAGTAATCATGGTTCTCTTTGTGTATTGATTATTTCAAAAGTTTGACTAATTTCCACAGTATGTCCCGTATGAATTAATTGTCTGGCGATCGCATTTGAAAACGTTTGCTACATTTCAAACGGAGACCTATAGGGATACACTAGGAAACAATTGGTGGATGGTGGCTAGCAGTGGAATACAGGATAAGGTGCATTTCGTCCCATTTGGGACTCGTCAGCCACTGAACGTACCTGCATTTCTCAGTGAGTGATAACGTTCCCACCGAGGCTCGAACCCAGTACCCATAGTTTCGAACGCCAAAGCGTTATCCACTAGACCACTTGGGCCACGAGAGCCACCTCTTGTGCAACGGGTCATATTAATTATTGAATTGAATTTTTTGATTTTCCACCAATTGCATACAAATCAAATCCCCAGACATCGTCGAAGCATCTGCACAAGAAGCCGACATGTCAACCTGAGACCGAGCACTTCGGTCTAATCAATCGACGGGGAAATCAAAAAATTTAATTCAATGCGCTAGGAAAACTTAATAGACGTTCTCCTCTCAGTCCTTCCTATGCACTTGCGACAGCAAGTGCAAGTGAATTGTTACATGCAGTTGGAGTTGACATGAACAGGATACCCGTCTACTTTTGACTCTCATTCTGTTATTCTATCTTGTATTTTGTCTATACTAAATCCTCAATTCCAAGCAAAATTTGAACTTCATCCCTCTTGTCTAATTACTATATAAACAGTTACTCTTTTAACACTAAATAATGCGTCCACTTACATCAATTTTGGAATTATGGTGCCTATACTTTCCATCTGTAACTTGACGTTACTGTGAGAAAAGCATCTTAGGGATTTTTATAGCATATAATTGATTTTGTTGTTTAGGATGTCAGCAGCTGAAAAGAATCCGCGAAACTAAATGTTCTTTCTTCCTTTATTCAAATTAATAATGGGAACCGGTTGTATGAAATAGCCTAGAGTTGCTTTGTTTCACGTGTTGGACAGACCATCGTAGTTTAAATCGGTAATACTATGCTGGACGGTCTAAGAATGAAGTCTCTTAGACGATCAGAAGGCCAGTTGTACTGCCACTGAGCTCTGGGAAATTCTGATGAAGTTTGCAAAAGATCGACTCTAAAAATTAGGCTTCCCTACTTTTCCTTCATGTGGTCTGTAGCCAACAGGTAAGATCTTCATGCAGTCAAAACTTCTACCAGTTACCTTAGTGGATACAGAATTAAATAACAGTCGAACTTATATTTCTGGTGGAATGTTGAAACCAGTGAGATCTGTCCCCTGAGCTGGAATTTAGGAGGACAAATAAATATTACAGATAATGGTGGCTGGAGATAGCGTTATATATATTTGAATAAGGCATTAAGAGGACATCAGAGACATCATCTTAATGTGTACAGAAAATATTAGATTCACCTCCAAGAAAAGGCATAAGGAGAGATGATGGAACGATTCAGCGATCTATTTTTCGTAAACAGACATAGAGTGGACAATATCTTCATTTCACCAGTTTTTGTTTTCTATCCAGTATAAACGTTCCCTAGTGAAATGTTTGTTCTCAAGGGCCCGAAAAATATGCACCAGTGACACATTGATGGATGAGCTTCGACATATACATTCAGTTTTATTAGCTAATGGTTATCCGGAAAACTTTATCACTTGTCACAGTAAAGAAAGACCACATCTCGAAAAGACAGCTTCTGTGCCAAAGAAAGCTATCTTTATTAACCTACCATTCAAGGGCGACCAGATTATGCAGTTGACAGCTCAAAGACTTCGGTCAGCCATCAAACGCACATTCTACGCCGCATCTCTTTTTCTCACTTGCCGAACATTTTCGATCCCTGTACCTACGATTAAAGGACGAAATTCTGTGGACTCTACTTCAAACTGTATCTACAAGTTCACCTGCAGCTGCGGTGACACCTATATAGGTAGAACCAACAGAATGTTCCAATTTCGTCGAAAAGAACATCTTCCAGAATGGCTACTAAATCATATAGAAAATCCCAACGCGATTAATATGAATAGAAATCCAGCATCATCATCCATTGGAAAACGCTTATTAATGTCTGGTCACAAAATCAATATTAATGACTGCTTCATAATTATTTCACATAACTCTAATTCAAGGCTGGTTATTGAAGGTGACGGAAGCACTTTATAGCATTAATCAAATACAGCCTAAACTGTGTGTAGAAATAACAATAGACTTCAATCTTCGCCTACACTGGATTTCATGACCTATTTAAATATGATTGGTCATTAGTATGTACTTTTTTTTATTTAACTGAGTAATTGTCATGAACTTTATTTTATTATTGTTAACCATGTTAGTTGTAAAGCGGTTGTAAAGAAACTATGAAATGACGATATCATCTCGCGAAATTTGTCTTCTAAATGCCTTATTCAAATTTATCAAAGGGACTAATTGTTTTAATATATATATATATATATATATATATATATATATATATATAACGGAAATTGCCAGAAGTAGGAACTCATGGACTGGTCATTGGATCGGGTCCCCAGTTGCTGAATGGCCTATGATTTCACCTTGTTACCGCTAAGTCCTGGGTTCGAACCCCGGTGGTGGACGCATACTTCTGAAAAGTCTTAAACTAGGACAAAACAGCTGTTTGGTACTCCCAAGTGAAATCATTTTTGTGATAAAACTTGAAATCAATCAAATCCCTGCAAATCAACATTTAAAATTAAATTTTAATTATTAAATTGAAATTCTCTTTCTCCCTTCTCTCTCTCTCTCCTTATCTGTGCTATTGTTAATATACGTAACTAAGTAAAATTTTCTAACTCATCCGGTTGTTTAATTGATTAGGTGATTAATGATTGGGTATTTTGTTTTAATAGTTATAATGGATTTATCTTCAGAAAAAAAATCAATAAACTAACTGATTCATTAATTATCCCTGTTGATGAATAGTAGTCAAATTTAAATCTTGCGAAAAATTTGCGATATCTTCCATTTGTATATGCAGTAATATACTTGTTCCAGTTTATTCAAACTGAGATGTATTTACTGTCCTAACAATTGCTTATTCAAGTTTGTTCACGGATGAATATGAGTTAGAGAACCAGGTGTTTAGTCAGCCTAGTTTCTGGACTCATCAGAAGTACACACCCACCCCAGTGCCAGGGTTCAGACTCAGGACCTGCCGGTAGCAAACAAATAAGCTCGTAGACTATTGAGCACTAGTAGCCGCCATTCCAAGAATTCTAATTTCTAACAATTGGTGACTCCTCTTAGCAGGACTGGGACGGGCGAATGTTTCATCGATGCACAGCGAGTATTTGTCCTCACTGTCGAGCTGGTGGATTTTACTGGTCATGACTTCTCACTCAAACTTCAGGCAGGCAGCTTCATCCTGTGTTCAGCCACTGACAAACATCAATAGTTCTCTAAATGAGATATCACTCCGTGATGAAACTTGAAATAAATTAAAGCCCTACAAATAAATTCATGAAAGCTTTTTATTCAGTTAGTTCAAATGAGGTTTAATGGATTTAATGATTCGTTATTTGAAAATGCTGACATTTCTTTGACTCTTTGTGTTTCTAGTTTTAGGCTTTGAAGTTTCACTAGCTGCGATGATTTTGTTTCCACGGTGTGTGTTCTAGCCACACACACACACACACCTAGCCTGCCTCCTTCCTCTCCCGGGATTACTACCAGTTCTTCTATATGAATCAAAAACTTTGTGCTCACGTCACGAAGAGCCATTCCTAAACGGCTAATACAGACTTTTATCAACAGTGTTGCCTTCACTGTCTCCATATAGAAGATCATATGGCCGGCCACAAGGAATCAGCAGAGAGAAAATCTCACATTGAACGGACCGACAGGCAATAAACCTAATGCTCAACAAATATGCAGAAGAAAGTGGAGATGGATAGCGTAGATACTGAAGAGACCATTGAATGATATCATGCGTGAGTCTAGCCCTTGAGTGGAACCCAAACGGGAAACGAAGAGTTGGGCGTTGATCCAAAGGGAGAAATCGAGGAGATCGTGTGAGAAGGGGGTCATAGACTATCGGTAACTGTGAGACCAGCTAGAGATTACCGCAGGGAAGCCAAGGTATATATTTTTTTCATTAATCAAACCGCAAGTTATATATATCTACAGTTTATATTCGTTAACCAACCATCACTGAGCGTGTGATTTCGGTTAACATCAAACGACATTAAATAGAATGTTCACATATAGATACATAGTATTCTGTCACCAATGCAGTATTGAACTGTGAGAGAGTAATCTGTCTCTAACATCAAATAGAAGGTGCAAATAGAGATATTATATTGTATCCAGTATTGAATTTTGGGAATATGTGTGTGAGCATAACATTCCGTTGGCACACATTGTCTGTATCACACTACTACAATACTATCAAACGGTCAGGCTTTATGAGTTCTCTGACGGGCAATCGAATCTGGACCTCCCATGTGGCTGGAGAGCACTACCTAATATCTGTGTATTACCACCAGTTCGTAGAAGTAGGTAGATAAGTAGAATGAATTTAGATTGTCTGAAATAATTCATCGTCTGTGCGAGCTCACTCTCACTTGGGGGGCACACCGCTGATAGATAGGCTAACAAGCATAGCAACTATCCAGAGTTCCGTTCATATTGATAATGACTGTAAAGAATTACTGCATTATGTGAGCAGTTTTCAACGACTCGTTGAATCAGTCACCTAGTGGTATATACCACTTGGCTATAATTAATGATTAATAATACTAGATCACTTGTCATGTGAAATCAGTAGAAAAACATTCATCCGCAAGATTGCAAGTTATAAGTTAATCCATTTCAGCACAGTGCCATGGATCTTTTCACCTGTAGAATTGTGAGCACCCACGGGTGAAGAATCAAGGACTATGCTTTTAATGATTCTACCCGCTGATGATCTGTGTCGGTGGTTCAGCGGTAGAGTTCTTACCGACCATGCGCATATGGTCCGCAGTTCGGTCCATAGCCGGCTCACATCTTTACCTCCCTTAGCCAGTGGTAGTGAGCCCAGTGAATAGGGAAGGTTGAGAGTGAGGTTAGCAACCCTATTCCGTAAAATTAAAAGAACCACTGCTACGAAAACTTCAAAGCTAAAGCTTGAAGCTGCATGTTCCACTCGGAACAGATGATTCGGGCTCATGTCGAGATCAACGGTGAAGCTAATTTAGCTCTTAAAATATTTTTAAAACAATTCATGCTAGATGTGAGCCTCAGTTACAGAATATTACCAGTCACTGAGGTTCAGATATATCCACCTGATTGGAGCCAAATGGGATGAAACACACATACTAGGTTTTACTGTTAGCTACTTAAATAACATGAATTAATTGTTTCGGTAGTGATGATACAATTTGAGCAATCAATGGATATCGTCAGTTTAAGCCCTTTGGTTAACAAAAACACAATCGTCAAGTGTTGGCTTGTGTAAATTTGGTTGGTTATAGGATTTCGAAAACCTCGGAGCACTCGACAGACTTTCACCCTAGTTTGGAACTCTTAGACAGTAAGCACCAACCTCACTGTCAGGGTTTGAACCAAGGACCTCCTGGTAACAGGGTGAACTAATAGACCTTGAGCCACTAGGATCTGATCCAATGACTAGTCCACGAATTCCAGCTTCTGCCAATTCATGATATAAATAACTGACACACCCGATGGTCGAAGGCGAGTGACCATCCTCTTGCCTCACTCCTTGGAGCCCGCTGATTGCTTACAACTTCTCATTAGAGACTCAGATAACTTCCTGTATAGGGCCAGTCGCTAGTGAGCATCACATCGGATCACCTCGTAACCTGAAGGTACTGAGTTCGAACTCCAGTGGGTGAGTATAATGCTGAAGAGTTCCAAACTAGGCTAGAGAAACAGCTGTTCAGTACTCCCAGGTCTCCCGGTGGTTCTCTAACCCATGTAAGCTCGTTCGTTATCAGTCCTCTAAAAAACATAATCAGTTATAGTCTCAAAATCCTAAGCTATATAAATAATTTCGCTGAATTTCTGTATGGAAGCAGCAACTCGCAGTTTACTTCATGACAGCTGATGTTTCTTTGTCAAGTCTGATCAGAAACGGGAGTATTTAAGAGACCATTAAGCTCAATTAATCATTCAGTGATCCAGCGGTTGAAGGCTCGCCAACCATGCCTTACATAGACCGGGATTCTATCCCCCGCCGACGCACTCATAAGCCTCGCTTGCCTAGCCGGTAGTAGGCTTTCTAAAGAGGAAAGGTCGGGAGTGAGGTCAGGAACACCACTGCTACTGAAACTTCTAAAAGCTCAAGGCTTAAAACCCTCCCTATGTTCCACTGGGAGCACGAAGGAATAAAATAATAAAGAAAGCCCAATTAGGCTGACAGAAAGAGTAACGGAAGGTTTAGAAGAATCTTAAATCAGTAAATGTAAATGCAGTTGGCTCACAATTAGGCTCAGTCACAGACTACTGAACAATTCAAGTTCATTATGTGGTATCCGCTACTGATAGGATTTATCAGTAGTATATAAGATGGCATAGTGGTTAGGACGCTCGCCAACCATGCACATAGTCCGGGGCTCGACCCCCGGTCACAGACGCACTCCTTTACCTCGCTAAACCAGAAATACTGCTGATAAAGAGGAAAGGTTGGGCATGAAGCTAGCAACCCCATCCTGTAAAAATAAACACTGCTACAGAAACTTCAAACCACTAGATTGATACCCCATGTTCCACTGGGGAACGTGAAGGAAAAAATATATATAACGAGACGTTCATCGACATAAATACATCAAATGCCAGGGAGATCGATTTATATTTGATGTCAGAGAAAGCAGATGATACAGCATTGTGGAGATATATAGAAGGAACAAAAAGAAACACAATTTGAAGGAAGACCAGAAGTAGCACAACATGGAGGATTTGTGCAAATGGTGCGCTGAAAATAAGGTGTACAGAATTCGGCTATATAAAGACTCAAACTCAAATCTCAAAGTCGTGTGACCACAATTGATATGATTATGAACAATAAATTGTGTTCGAAACGTCATCCAGTATACAATACTGTTTCACTGTATGATACATCTAATAAACAAACTAATATGGAATTACTTACTACCACAGTGCCCAAGTTTTACACATATGTATATATAAAGATACCAAACTGGAAATAAACCATTCTTTACCAAATCTCTTGTCTTCTATTTTCACAACTATGTATAACTCTTGTAGGCCTGTTATTAATATGGCCATTGGTCACTAGAGTGTAACTACTAATGGCATATATCGTCTAGTCCCTCCGTGTCGCTGCTGACTGATTTTTCTGTCAATCAATTCTACAAATGTCATCTATCACCAAGCTAGGAGATATATCAGTCATCATTAGGCGCACTGTGAAGTCCTAAGTCTAAGTTTTAGGCTTGTAATAGCACTTGTTAGCAAGGCGTATCTACTTACTGTCAAAGGAATAGTTGCCCTCCTCTCTCTCTCTGTCTGCTGGAGATTCAGTCGTGCGTCCCCCCTCCCCTACCAGTAAGCTTTTTTCGCGAATCATTTAAAAACAAGAATACAGTCGAACAGTTTATATACTGCTGGTTCGAATCCCTGCATAAACCAGGACTCATAGACAGATTTAGTACTCTCCTTCAGATGACATCTATGTGTAGCTTATATAATAATATCAATAATAATAATAATAATTTGCTTTATTCTAAAACAGCACTTATGATATAGTGTGGTAGAATCCCCAGCATTTAGTACAACATTCCATCTAATTTACTCGACAACAGCAAAAAAAGGAAAATCTATATTACAGAGTGTAGGTTAACTAACCAGAAATGTTAACAGCGACTTTTTGGTACTGACAGTGACGATAAGGTCAAAAAATGTACAAAAAGTGTACAGTAATGACAACACAAAAAGGTTATTAATGTAGGTGTGGAACTTGGGCATTAAATGTGGTAGAAAGTAGTTCCATATTGGATAAGTTTATTTTAAAGATCACATAGCGAGGATAGAGTATCAACAAGTGAATGGCTGTTTCAAGCATAAATTATTGACACTCATAACCATATCACTTAAGTCACATGGTTTCAAAATTTGTCTTATATGTATTGTTGTTTGTTGCCACTTTTCTACACCTCCGGTAAAGGCGTTGCATCATTCCATATTAGTTTGTTTATTAGATGAATATATCACACAGTGAGTGAAACAGTATTATTATTTACTGGATGACAAGGTTTCGAACAAAATTTATTACTGTTCATAATCATTCCATCAATTACAATTACACGACTTTGGAACTTGAGTTTTATAGTTTTCTTTGTCTTCTATTTGTAGTGGGATTTTCCAGATATCAGGGACAGGTGATGAATCATTCCTATTACACGTTCTCTGTCCCGTTGATTCGATAAACAAAGCTTCTGTTATCAATCTTTCCCACTCGCCACCCTGTGACATTAGATTTTAAAACTGTCATCTTATCCCATCCTATTGTATGGTTGTGTGTAACTGCATGTAGTGAGTGCTATAGCTGAACTATTCTCTAGATTTCTTATCTTATTCGGGTCAACCAATATAGATTTTGCTAGGTTTCCATGTTGAGCCAGTCTGATTGCCCCTGTTCTACTAGTTTGACCTATGTATTTGACCTGCACAATCATTCCAGCAGGGTATTAGATAAACTAAATTGTTTTGTTTTAAAGGCTCCACAGGATTGATCCTTTAACCGACAAAGCTTGTTTCTAAATGAGTGTGTGGGGGAATGAATGCCATTTTTATTCCTGCCTTGTTAAGAATTCTGCGTAAGGTGGTTTCCGAGGTTCTTTTCTTGTATGGAATTACTACTGATGATTTAGATTCCTTATTGTTAGTGACGTCATCAATATTATTATTATTATCACTATTGCTACTATCATTATTTATTTTACGTGTAATAGGAATGATTCAACACCTGTCCACCCAGACATCTGGAAAATCCCACTACCTCTACGACGACGAATAGGAGAGAACAAAGAAAACTATAAAACTCAAGTTTCAGAGTCGTGTGATTATAATTGATGAAATGATTATGAACAGTAATAAATTTTGTTCGAAACCTTGTCATCCAGTAAATAATAATACTGTTTTATACTCCCTGTGTGATACATCCAATAAACAAACTAATATGGGATTACTTATTACCATAGTGCTCAAGTTTTACACACATGTATTAATATGTTGCATCATTCCAACTGCATGTTTGCGATACTGAATCGATAAACATAGCTGCAGTGATTAACACCTCTATCTTTCCTATGAATACTCTCAGCCTGTCCCCTTCACCCTATTTTGTGATTACATGCCAATGAATGCAGTGCAATGAATGACTCAGCACTTAGAAAGTATAATCCTGCACCTAGGTTATGGTAGAGACATGTAAAATGATACATTCACCAGCACTCAAGTACTCAACAGCCAAATCAGATGAGTTTATTTATTTATTTATTATTCACACAGTGATGATGCAGTATTAACAATAATAATAATAATAACAGCTTTATTCCAAACGGTATTTGTGGTACATGTATGGAATTTTCAGCGTGCATTACAGTATATTGCATCTAATTACCTCATAAATTATATAAGATTTTTAAAATCAAAAAATAAATAAGTAAATTAAAAACCAACGCCAAAAAAATAAAAGATAAATATAAATAAAAAAACGAACAAACAGCGTAGAGTTTACATTTCAAACAATGCACCACAGGATATGAAATATAAAGTTGATGTGTGAATAGAAGATGAGAACAACAGTGTAATAGTAACGAGGAAAGGAAAACAAAAACTAATGGGACTATTTGTTAGAGTGCCGCAGTAAGTTTATCGTGTCATACCTAACGGATTTCTCATCACATAACAGCTGTGCCAGATATGGTATTATGGAGTTTTTGTATTTGGTAGTCCTAGCATATAGCCACCTATAGCTGCTTCTAGTTCTACCAGATGAAATGCAAGGAGACAGCTGCGTATAGAGAGGATTCTCGGGGTCTGACAATATTGTATTCGCTAGTTTCTTACATAACATTATATGTCTATCCATAATAGTGTTAACCAGTTGGTTTGACGAAATCCCACTTGCCCTACTAACGGCTTTTAGTGCCCTTCTCAGCAAAGCAAAGTCTTTCTTAAGTAGTCCAGGAAAGATTAATGGGGAGCAGTAAAGGGGGGATGGGTAGAATACAAGAATTGACAAACTGAGAAAGCAAAGACTGCTTTATGCCAGACTGCCTAAATTTCCTAATGTAGAACGTTAAGCGAAACATCTTTCTAGTAGCAAATGGATGACAAGGTCCCCAGTATAAATTATTCCCACTCATAATCATTTCAATAAAATTTACTCGCAATTTCGTCATCCACTTATTAATACTGTATCACTGTGTAAGTATTATAATAAAATCCCATTTTTAGATGTCTTAATCAGGAAAACTAACACCGGAAATTAAGAAACACAGGTGTATAGAAAATCAACGCCGACACACAAATCAAATACTCAACCACCATACTAGCAATAATCCAACTACTCACTCACTCACAAAAGAAACTGTGTGCAGACATTGTTTAATAGAGAGTTTAAACACAACACTGTAGCACTACTCCAGAGTTGAAAATAATAGAAGAAAAATGCCTACTAACGATCCTCCAAAAGAATGGTTATCCACAAAATTTCATCAGAAAGTGTTTTAAATCGAGTCACAACACCAACAATAAGAAATCATCATCAAAGACCACAAGAAAGTTCATCCTACCATACGCATGAAAAATATCTCTGAAATAACAGCTAGAATTTTTCAAACCGTTTGATATATAGATGTAGCACACCCGCCAGTCAAATTACTTAATTCGATATTGTGCAAACCCAACAGGATCCAACAGAATAAGGGGATAAAAAATTAACACCCTTTACAAAATAAATTGTGTGAAGTGTAACAGACATTACATTGGCCAAAACGGGGGTGTCCCCTTTGAATCAGAATTCAGGAACACAAATCAGCTGTGAAAAGACATGATATATATTTCTGTTTCATATCAATGCATATAGATAATTATGGACATCAATTTGATGATTGGGATAATGTCGAAATTTTAGACAGAAGAAACACCAAAAGTGCAGTCAGGGAATCCTTAGAAGCCTGGTAATCAAACGAATATGCAATTAACAAACACGTTAATGTATATACCAAATATACCAACTAATAAAAAGTAAATTATGTGACTAGATAGTTTAAAATCCAAGTCAATAGAAAATGATCAATACACAGATGTAAAGATGGTTACCGGGAGACGCAATTCTATCACTCATGGAAAATTTAAATCACTTCACCTAATGCTAAAAAAATGCGCTGAAGATGTTGTCCAGAAGGACGACGACGACGACGACGAAAGCTCCTCAACTAAACCAACCAGCTCAGAGAACATCATCATCCACCTGAGCTACAAATCTCCTCTATTATAGAACAACGATCTTAATAGCCAAAATTATAAGACAATAATAATTGAAACAGTGTCACCATAGATAACAAACAGGAGAGGGTAAAGCACCAGTTCATTTTGTTAATTACGCAGTAAGTCGTAAGTTTCACGCTTAAAATGATCTCAATCGAAGAGAACTTAGGCGGCCCGAAAAGAGTGAGAATCGTTGAGTTTTTGTACTTGTTTTGTGCAAGCACATATTATTTTATAACTGGCTTCTCGTTCTACCTGATGAGATGCAAGTGGAGATTCGTACTGCAAACTTGATTACATATTTCAGTTAAAGACTAACACAGGGCTACAGAAACTAGGTTCTGTCTCTGTTTGAGACACATCAACTGAACATACATGCATTCTAGTGAATGTTACGCTCTGTCTTACCTGAATATTAAAGAATATCGAGGCATTTATAACAGCACAGCAGTTTCTAACAACAAACTATGGGAACAAACTGACCAAGAACCTATTGTTCAGTAAATATGTAGGAGAAAATGGAGTTGGGAGACCATCGAGTGACAAGCCATCGCTCCAGTTGAACACGAATGAGGAACGACGAGTTCGGCGCTGTTTTGAGGCTGACATGAAGAAGATCTTTCGGAGAGGAAGAGTAGAGAAGCTATAAGGAGTCGTGAGGCTATATTTGTCCAAGCCAAGTTCACTTTTAACAGACTGATAAACTTTGGGCATTAGGTATATGATATACATTATAATAAAGGTTTTCTTGTATTTCCCAATGAATGAAAAACGAATCGATATTGTTGTTTTTACTGACGTTTCACTATTTAATGCTGCTGCCAATAGCTGCTTTATCAAAGTATTATTAAACCAGAATTTATAAGATCCACTCTATTTATATATATATATATATATATATATATCAACTCAATCATCGTTCATCAGCAGTGTGTAATTTTTACGTAGAGACGTCAGACGATATCAGAAGAGTACTCAATCAGCTCGACATCAGAGTTTTCTTCTAAATATCAGACACTCACATTGAGAATCAATCTTTTTTTAAATTTTTTTTATTACGGCTTGATTCCACACCGTATTTTTTGGTACAAGTATGGAATTTTCAGCATGGATATCGGTAGCCTAAATTTTGCAGGCCGACCATTGATATCAGGTGTGCGTCGGCAGAGGATCGAACTCCGGACCATGTGCATGATCGCGAGAGTCCTAACTGCTGTGCCACCATCCACATAAAAGAGCAAATCCCTAAAGATTCTCTATCTAATTGTGTCTATAAAATAAAATGCTTGGAATGTGATGCGATCTACATCGGACAAACCTCACCACAGAGAAATCAAGGTTATCAGAAGAAATGAACACTGTAGAGCATCTGATCGACCACAGAGAAATCCGGTTGAACTAGAAAAGCTTGAAAAACCATCAGCCACAGGTGTGAACATGATGTAGAATCAGGTCACAAAATTGATTTTCACAATATTGAATTAATACAAAAAAACTTCAGAAATCACAAAGAACGTCTAATATCATCAGAAGCACTTCATATCAACTGGAATCCAAATTGTCTGAATAGGAATGACGGACTAAAACAGAATTTAACATGCGTTCAACACCTCCCTCCCCATGAAGTGACGAAATCAACACGAATGTGATAAGCAATTTCATTATGTAAACACACGCTGCTTTCATAATTTTACTCACTCATCGAATCCAACAATCTACACTAGGTTTTGTTATCTATACCAATCGGCCAACTTGACGACGAAAAATGACCCCAGACTGGCGAACGATGACCAAGTTAGTAAACTTTGTTTTGATACCATAGCAGATGTACTAAGACCTTTGTTATTCGGTTTAGTGATCTTCATTGTTATTTTGGCTTTCAATATGTCGTTTTAACTTGACCTAAGTCTATTTTCTCACCCCTTAACTCTTTGATATATATATATGCTGAGATTTTTTAAATTCCGGTCTAATAATACCTTGATAAAGCAGCTATTAGCAGCAGCATTAAGTAGCGAAACGCCAGTAAAACGCAACAATATCGTTTTGTTTTTCATTCATTGGGAAATACAAAAAACCTTTATTATGATGAATCGTGAGGCTAACTAAAGAAGTCCACAGAGAATAGGATAAAGTTTAGATGTGCTGTTGAAGCTTTATGTTCCACTCGGAACCTAAGGAACTGTTTAGTAGTACTCATTGAGATCCTCAGACCACGAAGCAACCACTGAGTCAATATCCAGTGTCACACGGAATCCACCTTGTAAACCGACCAAATCCCTATAATTATTATTCTTATTGTTAATAAGTATGCATCCCTGATTCAATGTGACACTAATGCTCGCCAACTGTGTACATTAGAGTTCCGAGTTCGATTCCCTTTCCTATCGAAGTACTCCCCCTGAATCTCCCCTAGTTTACTAGCATAATTATTATAAGCCTGTGAAAGGGAAGAGGTTGACTGTGAGACTAACAACTTCAGCCCCCCAAACCCCCCCCCTGGAAAAACACAATACCACCGCTATTAAAACTTCAAAAACACTCAAAAATCTATATATTCCACTCATAAAAGTAAAACAAATAATTTATTGATTGATTGATTGACTTACCGTTGTATATGTTTTTTGTGGTCTTTCAAATTCTAACAATTGTAATTCATCTGATATAGTTACAGGTTTTTCATGATGCCATATAAATTTCAACTGATCTATTGTATATCCATATGAGCCTATATCTACAGTACATTCTTGTCTATCCATAGGGAAATTTTTCAAATACATTTGACAAGCTAATACCATAGTAATTTTTTGACTATATAACACCTGTCCATTTGAATTAACTCTCAATAGGAAATTTGGTTGTGAAATATGATGTAGGAAACCCGACTTTCCATTACGAAAAAATAAATCTGGTAACCATAGTTGCTTTTTTTGTTGATTTAAGAGAAGATTACTCACTGAACTATTTAGTACAGGATTTGCATGCCATGCTAATCGGGGATCAATCCATTGTTGACGTAAATAACAATTCATAGTATATTCCATACGGACTACATTACTTGAAGAGATATCAATAATTTGCATATTCACTGTAACAATTGTTGGATCTAGTGAATTTTCATTTGGTCTTTGATGTGATTTATAATTTGTAAGTATATGCTTAAGAATTTGTTCTGTTCTTGATTCACCGGTTAAATGAGCATATGCTATATCAGATTTAATCGATTCTACACCTAATTTTGACGAAGGGGATGAGGAGGATGATGACGACTCAGGAGGTGGGATGTAAATAATGAATTGAATGAATTATTTGTAATGGAAGTTCGATATGATTGATTATTACTAATACTATTACTCCTACGCCTACTACTATTATTATTATTATTATTGATATATGGATTATTTACACTATTTAAATAAGCATTCCATTTATTTTCATGTACACTTGATGGATAGATAAATTCACCAATTCAGTAATCGGTAGATATTCTTGTTGACTAGAAGACGACGACGACGAAGACGACGATGATGCTGATGAAGAAGAACTAAAAAAGTTTAACGGTGGACCGATGTTTTTTGATGGAATATGATAGGACTCAAGTTTATACAATGGTGGATATAAGTGTCGATTGTTATCATTACCATTATTATCATTATCATTATTATTGTCAACTTCAGTGAATTGATCTTCTAATCGATTCGCTTCAACCACTTTAATAATCAATAAATATTTTCTTGATATAATTAATAAATTCATATAACATATAGTTTTGATAACCAAATATATAGTCCGCCAAAACCCAATGGCCATTAATCAATTAATCATTTACATGATCTTGAATAAATAGGTATGCATGTATATAAATATAAATATATCTTCTTTTCATTGATTTCTATAAATATATTGATTATTTTGCACACTTATTATTCCATACATATTAATTTTTTGGTTCTCAAATGGGATAAATAAATTCCACTAAACAATCCTAAGAAGTAATAGATTTAGTCGTATAAGCTTTGAGCATTAGAAAATACAATTGAAATAAATTCAAAAATTTAATTCAGATTTTGTATTTATTTATAGTTATTTAAAAATGTTATATAATATTATATTTTCAGTATAAATACTAAATCGTGATTAATTTTTATTAATTGACCAATCAAAATTGGAGATATATCATTGTGTGTATCATACGTATATCTCAATATACTTTTACCTATTATTTAAAAAAATTACAATCATACCTGTCTCTATGATTGTGCTCAGGTGTGTCTTTTACTTCAACAAATAACAGTGGATAACAATTTATGCTTTTGTAGATACATACATACATGGAAGGCATCTGTGCACATTATTATTATCATCATCATTATATTCTAACGATGTATGTGTACATTTACACGTCGAATATAATCAACACAACACAAATAAGCATCTCTCTCTATTAGCGCCTAGATTATTATTAATCTGATTAAATTCTCAATTTTGATTGGATAATATTTTATTGAAATTTGATTGGTCCATTGAATTTATAGTGACATACATACAAACAAGCTAACAATTCATTCTACACCAATGAAAACTAAGTAATCCTTGTGAACTGTATGTATCTTGTATTTATTAATGACCAACACGACCATTTGATGATACTTAGACGATTAGATTTTGGTAAATGCTTACAGATTCTTACTGGGGAAATTCAGCTCCAGTGTTGTCAAAGTTACTGATAATCAGCATGTTTATGATTATCCCGTGGATTGATACAACATTGTTACTTGGTTCATCCTAGAAGAAGACTGAGGTATTCAAGACGTGCAATTCCTTCTGTTTCAGACTCCTCATACATATATTCCCCTTTATGAATTTGAATAAAGCAAGAACAACAGTGTTTGTGCAGAATATGATGGCACCGTCATTGTTTATTTCGTTGGCTTCTCATCAGCTGCGTAAACACCCTATAGATATTATTAAATTTATGTACAGAAACAATTTTAACATAGTTACCCGGACATTTAACTGGTGGATGGTGACTAGCAGTGGAATCCAAGATAAAGCGCATTTCATCCTATTTGGGACTCGTCATCTAGTGGATGTACCTGCATTCCCCAGTGAGTCAGTGATGATGTTTTCACCGAGGCTCGAACCCAGTGTCCATAGTTTCAAACACCAGCCAAAGCCTTATCCACTAGACCACTTGGGCCACGACAGCCACCTCTTGTGCAACTGGTTATATTAATTATTTAATTGAATTTTAGATTTTCCCGTCGATTGATTGGACTGAAGTGCTCGGTCTCAGGTTGACAGCCTCGGTGGGAACATCATCACTGACTCACTGGGGAATGCAGGTACATCCACTAGCTGAAAAGTCCCAAATAGGACTAAATGTGCTTTATCCTGGATTCCACTGCTATTCACCATCCACCAATTAAATTCTAATTACATGCCCAGACATTTTGGAAGCATCTGCACAGGAAGTCGACATGTCAACCTGAAACCGAGCACTTCGGTTCAATCAATCGACAGGAAAATCTAAAACTCAACTAAATTATACTTACCCAGACAGTTCAAATTCAAACGAGGATAAACAATATTCCAAACAATAACAATCACACAGATTGGAATTCTCAGCGTTACCTAATCAAATGAAACAGGGAATACAGACATCCAGTTACCAGTGTGGCAAAGACAGCCTGATAACTGCTTCTTTCTGAACACATGAATCAGCTTTCAGGCGTTCGATAGTGACTGCTTCTGTAAACTTGAAGAGAATTTAACCGTTTTGTCTGTTGATAATTTTGAAGAACTTTGAGATGTCAACTTCACGACTTGTATTGATGGGATATCTGTCAGTAGCATTATCGAAAGAGTTTATTCCCTTGAGATAATAAGGTTTTTGTTATATATGTTCCGAAAATTGGAGATGCACCCTTCTCTTTTTTCCAAACCAGTGTAACTGCTTCCGCAGACATATTTAAGTCTTTATAGTATAAGGAGAGTAAAAGTTGACTTTTGCTGGTGGCATCAAAGAGCGTGTTTTCCGATAAGCGGGAACAAAGCTAGCCGCAGGATACGTTCTCGTCAGTGACGAATTCAGTCTTCTATTGATTACTCGTGGAAATTACCACGTATAAAGTCAAGTTGAATGAAGATAGACATTTTCCCACTTCGATTTCTCCAACATTTGAATCTTTACATCTTCTGTACTTATTAATGAATCTCTGAGGGTGTCACCATTGTTTTTCAACATCTTTTTGAAAGTCGGAAATCCCTCCTCGAATTTCTCTGCTGAGCATGTTCTCCTGACTCTGTAGAACAGAATTTTGACTGGTGCTGGTTTATAGCTATTTGGATTAAAACTATTTAAGTGTAAGTAATGTCCATTTCATGTCAGCTTTCGGTAAAAACAGATCTCTGGAGGCTACCATCTTTCAGGCACTGCATGGTATGATGTCAAGAAAATGAACTTTCCATCATATTCATGTTTCAGAGTAAATTCAATATTTGTATGTGTGCCACTGAATAGCCCGAGTAGGTAGGAAGCATGACTTTCATCGTTGCACATTACAAATGTGTCATCTACATATCGGCAGTAAGAAGTTGAATCGTCGATTGTATGTGCGTTGGTGTCACAGCAGTTAGGACTCTCGCCGATCATGCACATGGTCCGGAGTTCGAGCCCCTGCCTACGCACACCTGATATCTATGGTTGGCCGGCAAAATTTGGACTACCGATATCACATGCTGAAAATTCCACACTTGTACCAAAAATACGGTGTGGAATCGAGCTGTAATCAAAAAAATAAAAACTTTGTTCTTTCAAGGTTGGGAATCAGTACATCTCTTAAAACAGGGCTAAATTGACTGCCCAGAGCTACACCATCTATTTGACAGTAAAGAGTGTTTTAAAACTGGAATTGTACATCCATGGTACACATTAACAGTAGGCATTTGATATCCGACTCTAGGAGTGGAGAAGATTAGAATGCTGACAAATGACGTCGAAAGTTTCATTGATAAGGATACTTGTGAACAAGGAGGTTACACCAAATGACGACATGAACTTATTTGAAACGTTCATATGGTTCACACTTTCAGACTTACCAACCAGATTTATATTCATACCCAGTGAGTGATATTGTCTCCATGGAAACAGTAACAAACCTCCTATCGTTTCCAGTACCATAGAGTTATGCAATAGAATGCAGGTACATACGGAAGATGAGACCAAAGTTGGATGAATTTTGTTCCGTTGATTCCACTCTAAGGCACCACTGAAATGTCCATACTAGAAGCTGATATGTCAACAACGATCAAGCATTTTGATGTCGTCAAATTCATTGGTTGACGGGAAATTCAAAAGTGGCGGAGTTAGAGTATAAATGATCCAATCAAATTGGAGCAACGATGACCTTCAAGCGGCCAATCAGAGTAAAGTGGGCTGATTTGAATTAAAAAGCGCCATATTCTTAAAACAAAATGTTTAAAAATGTCTAAGAACGGGCTGACCAATCTGAAATATTGCAGCAATAACTTTCAGTTTTATATATGAGTGTTATTGTTCATACGAAATGACTATTGTAATTGTTGAGGAACGTTAGAGATAGAGGAGTTAGAATTTGATTTTAGACGCATCCTTTTAGGATTACAAATATTTCGTAAGTCATGAATAGCACTCGTTATCTATGGAAGACGTGGCTTCTTCAACAGAAACTCTGAGTAACGATTTCAGGATCATTTCTGCTCTTATCTGTTTAAGCCAACACGCTTCAAATTCATCTCAAAGCTACAAGTGTAACAACAGAAGACAAGGGTCAGGCAAAAGATCGTTTATTAAGCAAATCAACACACATTTATAGATTTTCATGCACGTTATTACAGATTATTGTTGTTAGCAGACAAACACAGTCTTCTAATTGATTGTTTCTCACTGAAAGTTAATCCTTCATCTCTTTGTGGCGGTTAATTGAAGTTCAGATTGTTTATCTGCAACTTGTATCCGCCTACGCAAAGTCTGCTATGATTGGTTGTTAAAACAGTCTTTGTTCTTATTTTATTTATTTGGCCAGCAGTTAGCTCTCCAACACAATCATTATGTGTACCCAATTGTGGGTTCACAAAGATGAGCTCACCATCATTTAACAAGTTGCTTTTCAATCTTTTATCTAACACAGTATGATTGGGAAGGTAAAGAAAAGACATGGAGTCATGACCACACTGAAATAATTAACCCCATCGCCAATCTGTTATGATCTATGTCGCCAGGTGAAATAAACTTGCCACCAAATTGCTATGTATTAATACTTACTATTCCTCTGGGTTCCGAGTGCAACACACAACTTCAACTACACACCTGCACTTTGTCCTATACTCTGCCGTCTTCTTCAGCTGCCTTCGTGATTGCCCATAATCTCTCATCTCCTCCTCCTCCTCGCCACACGATCTCCTTCATGTCACCGTCGCACTGACGACCTACTCGTCACTTCGCATTGGGATCCTGCTCTAGCTATGGCTTGTATTTATCGCGATGTCATTCGACAGCCTCTTTAACGTGTGCACAATCCATTTCCATTTTCTCCCACATATCTGTCGAGTGATCGGCTCCTGGTTAATGTATTGCCAGAGTTTCCTGTTTCTAATTCCCTCTGGCCATTTGATCTTCAGTAAGGAGTTAGCTAGCGAGGGAGGGAACTGTTGATAAAGGTGTGTAACTTGTTGGAAACTGTTTCCGTGACACTCTAGCCAATTTTTTGACCCATGTAGAAGAATTGAATGACTTCACATCTATGTTTAAAATCTGAATCTTGTTCTTTATTCTGGGGAAATCTTCAGGTGAGATCATATACCGGGCACCTGAATGAAACCTGTATGAGAATTGGCTCGTTGGGTATGGATCTGATATGGACCTTGGGTAGATCATATGAAGAGGAATGGAAAGCCTGTGGGCAGAGAGAGTTGAAGCCAGCTAAAAATAATGACAGAGAATTTGAGTGAAATTTAGACAAGTCACTGTTTTTTTGTTATGAGAATAACGACAACTCCATAAAACTAACTTCCATGAAGCCTTGTTGTCTGGTCTAGAATTTAGGTCCGTACACGTTTCTTCAAATGAATTAATTTAAATCATCACGATTATTTATAAAAATATACTGTTTTGCCTAAATTCAACTTGATTGGTTGATCAGTGAACACGTAGGCGTTTGTCGAATCTAATTGGTTGATTTTTCTTCTGTCGAGTGTCTTGAAGTTGTGCTGTTAAGTCATTGGTTGATTTTATTTATTCAAAGTTACCAGTTGCTCAAATCGGTTAAATAGTGTAGGATAACCTTCACAACTGTTCTACACAAAGTCGTCATACTAGCTGTATTAATTGTGAAAAAGAAACCTTAATGAAATGTTCCTTAGAACCGTATAGTTAATCAACATTTAATTTAATGCTAACAATGACTAGGTTTTCACTGAAAGATTTTCCAAGCTGTTTTTAGTTGATGGTGGGTAACAGTGGAACTAAGTAGGCTAATTTCGTCCCATTTCGAACTATTTGATTGGGTATACTTGCATCTCCGTGGTGAGTGATGGTGTACCCAATGTGATTCAAACCTAGAACGCATCGTTTCACATGTCAAATCACATCATCAACTAGGCTAACTGGACTGGTCTAATAGACTGGTTCTATTAAAGTAAAATGCTCAATTTCTATTGACATGTTTGTAATTTCCTTATTGATTATCATATGGTCGAATGACAACTTGAGTTAAATTTCTATTTTGTTGAATCTGTCACCTTCAACTATTTTTGGTTTTGGTCAACATGCACACTGTTACTCCCTTACAAACAATCCTGAAAATGAGATTGAGTGTTTTGAACCGAAAAGCAGAAGGTCCCAAAAACAACTAAGCATTCCTACCCTCTGGAAACTTTTATTTCCTCTAGCCTCTTTTAAAGTCAAGTAGGCACAGCAGGTCGGGTGTGAGGAAAAACACTGTCCAGTGATGACGTTGGCTAGGGGTTGCGCTATATCATCGCTAGGCAGAAGTTGTAATTCATGGGTTATCCGTTGAGTCGAGTCCAATTGGATGGATAGTTACTAAGCTCACCTTTTAACCGGATGGTCCTGAGTTCAACCCTCACTGGGGTGGACACATACTGATGGGGAGTCACAAACATGACTGGCGAAACTGCTGTCTAGTCAAGTATATTACTAACAGGATACTGGAACAATTATCCATTCTTTGATTGGACACTAGGTAGTTACTAATATCATGCATGAGTTAAGTCAGTTGACTGGTGCAGACCGAATTCTATCAGTCAGACCGGGGTTCACCTTTGGAGTTTGATAGGATCCCACGCACTTTGTTACTGATCAATTATTTCAACGGCTGTTAATCTCGCATAAATGGCATATCATCATTCACACACACACTTTTTTATTGACTATTAATCTCGTATAGATGGTATATTATCATTTCTCACGCACTTTGTTATTGACTATTACGATCAATTATTTCAAATCCTGTTAGCTGTCTATATTGTTGTAAAAATGTATAAATACCATAACTTTCTTGTCGTAGTTGTTGTTGTACTACAATACTGATATGTATCCACATATATATATTTATGTGTGTGTGTATGTTGGTCTCTCTTTCTGTTTGCTCTCTTAGTCTGTGACCAATTCACTTTGATGAACCTGTCTCCTTAACAATGTATATTCCCTTATATCATATATATATAATATGAGTGTTTGTTGACAGTCCGTTGCTTGGTGACATCTATCCATATTATATGTGTGGTTGTTGACATGTCTGCTATATTTTGCTATGTATATATGGATCGATACTCCATTATAATTAGCCATTCATGTTAAGACTGTCTAATGATTTGTTCACACACTTTGTCTGGACATTCATACATATTTTGCTCACACAATCTTGCGACTACTTATTTTTGGTGTGATACCACTTATTGCTTCTCCTTGTGTTTGGAAAATAGAAGTATCATCGCAAACCTAGTGGTCTTCTGATTTCCGCCTTCTTGCGTCAGGACTATTAGTTTCTCGACCAGTCCATAACAATAATTAGCGACGAGTACATAACAATTTGGCGACGGGGAAAACTACTATTAACCACTCAGCAGCAGCAACATAACAAATACACAGTCACAGTCCAGCCTTTGTTTTTTGATATTTGCGTGCTTCACTGAATCGGAAGGTACCACAAGCAGATAGGCATATTAGTCAGGCGCAGACAGAACAAGGCGACAACGTCCTCATTTAATTCCCTACCGTTATAACAAATTGGCGACGGGGTTTTACCTTAATTCATTGCAGCTATAACAAGCAAGCGACGACGGGTTTTATTCTGTTCAGCGCAGCTATAGAACATTTTTGACTGTGTTAATTACAACCCAATTACAATGTCTATCTCTCTGGACGATCTCAAATCTATCTTGCAGCAGCAGCAAGTTCAGAATGAAGCAGCTCAACTAAAATTAATCGAAGCTCTCACTCAGAAGCTGTCCATTCAAGTTCCATCAACATCTCATTCAGACAAATATGAAAGCATCTCAAATTCCATCAGTGAGTTCAACTACGACCCAATATCTGGTCTCGTATTTGATGCATGGTTCAATCGTTACGAAGACGTTTTCCGTATTGAATGCTACATGTTTGATGATGCTGCCAAAGTCCGATTGTTACTAAGAAAACTTGGTACTGTTGAGCACAACAGATATGTTAACTTCATTCTGCCTAAGAACCCACGTGAGTTATCATTCGATGAGACAGTCACCGTTTTATCACAAATCTTTGGTGAACAGTCATCCATGTTTAATATTCGGTATCAATGTTTTCAGTTGACAAAAATGCCTTCCGATGATTATGTCACTTACGCTGGCAAAGTGAACAAGGAATGTGAAAGGTTCAAACCACACGAAATGACATCAGATCAGTTCAAGTGTTTGATTTTTATTTGTGGGTTGAAGAACCCAGAAGATACTGACATAAGAACTCGACTTCTGTCACTCGTGGAACAAGACCCGAAAATGACTTTACAAATGGTGACAGCAGAATGCCTACGCTTAATCAACTTGAAGCACGATACTGCTATGGTGGAGTGCAAACGACAGTCGTCTGAATTTGGTTCAATTAACACAGTGAAAAGTCCTCCGATCACCGTTAAGCACACAGCACGTCAGTCTCAGAATTCAGCTAAACCTCCTTCAGTGTGCTGGCACTGTGGTTCGTGGCATTTTGTCAAGTTCTGTCCTTTCAAGAAACATAAATGCCGTAATTGTCACCGTTTTGGACATAAGGAGGGTTACTGTCCACCGCAGAAAAATTCTTCGGTGAGGAACAGAAGTAGTCGTTTCAAGCCGAAACAATCTCCTCGAGTACAGACCATTTTCACAACTTCCAAAGTCGATTTCGCCAGCAAACGTAAGTACATTACACTAGGTATTAACGGCAAACATATTCGTCTTCAGTTGGATACGGCATCAGATATCACCTTAATTTCCCGAACTACGTGGCGCAAACTTGGGTGCCCACAGATTCTGCCGACCGAGCATGTCGCTAAGAATGCCTCTGGAGATATACTGAAACTCGTGGGTGAGATAAATTGCCAGGTTCAGTTTGGTGAGCATCACTTCAATGGTGTATGTTACGTTACAAACTACCATGATTTGAATTTGCTTGGTCTTGACTGGTTAGACAAGCTCCATATCTTCAATGTACCATTAAATTCAGTATGCTCTAATGTTTCGTCCTCACCACATAACGTTGTTCCCGGACATGTATCTGATCAGTCTCTCTTGCAACGCCTGCGTCAAAAGCACGCTTCTGTCTTCCAGGACAAACTTGGTTGCTGCAAATTTACCCAAGTTGTTTTGTCTCTAAAGCCAAACGCGAAGCCAGTTTTTCGTCCAAAACGTCCAGTTCCGTATGCTGCTGTCACATTGGTTGAGAATGAACTCGACAGACTGGAAGCATTGGGTGTCATCAAACCAGTAACGTATTCGCCCTGGGCTGCTCCTATAGTTGTTGTACGCAAAGCAAATGGTTCCATTCGCCTGTGTGCAGATTTCTCAACTGGGTTAAATGATGCTCTAGAGGATCATGCTTATCCATTACCAATTCAAGAAGACTTATTCGTCAAACTTAATGGTGGAAAATGTTTTGCAAAAATTGACCTTGCTGATGCTTATCTTCAAATAGAAGTTGAACCAAAGTCTCAAGAGTTGCTAACAATCAACACTCATAGAGGTCTCTACCAGTTTACTCGCTTACCATTTGGTGTGAAACCAGCACCCGCAATTTTTCAGCAGATCATGGATACTATGCTTGCTAACCAACCTGGTGTTGCTGTCTACCTCGACGATGTGATAATCACAGGGAGTAGTAAGTCTGAATTGTTTGATCGACTTGACGCTGTGCTATCCAAAATGTCAGAGTTTGGGTTCTACCTTAAAGAGGATAAATGTACATTTTTCATGGATTCAGTAAAGTATCTTGGGTTCATTTTCGCTGAACATGGACGTCGACCAGACCCAGAAAATGTACGTGCTATTCAGAATATGCCCGCTCCCACTAATGTTGCCACTCTGCGATCTTTCCTTGGCCTCATCAGCTATTACAGTGCATTTCTACCAGAGCTTCATCGCATACGTGCTCCACTGAATCGCCTGTTATCGAAAAATGCAAAATGGAATTGGTCACCTGAATGTCAAAATGCATTTAAAAAAGTAAAATCGTTACTCCAGTCAGACATGCTGCTTACTTATTATGATCCAAGTCTTGAAATCATCCTTGCTGCAGATGCATCCGACTATGGTATTGGTGCTGTTATATCTCATCGTTTTCCTGACGGAAGGGAGAAAGCTATTGCACATGCATCTAGAACACTGAATACAACCGAACGCAAATATAGCCAAATTGAGAAAGAAGGTTTGGCGCTTATCTTCGCAGTCAAAAAGTTTCACAAAATGCTTCATGGTAGGAAATTCACCTATTTACTGACCATAAACCCCTGTTATCGATATTTGGTTCGAAAAAGGGCATTCCAGTGTACACTGCGAATCGGCTTCAAAGGTGGGCTGTCATGTTACTGGGATATAATTTTGATATCAAATACAAACCTACCTCTGAATTTGGCCAGGTAGATGCATTATCACGGCTGCTAAGCCATCAGAAGTTGGAAAGCGAGGATGTTGTTATTGCATCCATCTCTGTTGAAGATGATGTAAACAGAGTTCTGGTAGGCGCGACTCAACTTCTTCCGGTGACTGCAGTTGAGGTTGCCAGCCACACACTGCGTGATCCAGTTTTACAGCAAGTATCAAAGTTCATCCGATTTGGCTGGCCTCCACATGTTCATTCAAATGTTTTAAAACAGTTTTACCAGCGACGCCAATCCTTATCCATCGTTAATGAATGCATAATGTTTGCTGATCGTGTTGTGGTTCCAGCTAATCTTCGTGACCATGTGCTTCGTCAGCTTCATACATCACATCCTGGTGTTGGGAGAATGAAGGCGATCGCTCGCAGTTATGTTTACTGGCCCAACATCGATGACCATATCGAAGACCTCGTTCGCAAATGTAGTAAATGTGCTCAAGCATCAAAGTGCCCACGCAAGACAGAACTATGTTCCTGGCCACGACCGGACAAACCATGGTCCCGTTGTGGTGAGAGCAGGCTGCTAGCCGATTGGTTGGCACTAATCTACGTTAAGGTCTAGGTCACTAATATGGGCCGTGAGAAAATATGAACAAGCCTGAGTCAACAACCAATCACAGCAAAGTTAACGTGGCAAAATATGATTCGCAGAGAGAACTCTATTTGTCAAGGAATCCCGAAACAACCAATCAGAAGCCTGCGTTTGTCTACCTAAACAACCAATCAGATGACTGCGCTTGTCTATAATAATGTAGTTGAAAGATGTATAAATACGTGTTGATTTTCATAATAAAACGATCTGTTGCTGGCCCTTGTCTTCTGTTGTTACATTTGGTGTCGCTGCCTACCGACAAATGAAAAGCCTATACCCTGCAGTTTTTGATGGAGACATATGGATCTTCGGGCAGGACTTCAAGGCTTCTGCGCAGTTGAGTGGCGTTCAAGATCTGTCAGCGATGGAGCTGCTACTTGAGACGCTGCTGGGAGGTCGGGCGAAAGCAGCATATGAAGGTGTCGGCCGAAGTATGGACGAATGTTCAACAGGGTCAGGCAAACAGTTTCCAAAGTGGGAAGGACCATATATGGTCACTTCGAGATGGGGTTACGCAGACACAGTCGCAATGGCGAACAATGAGAGGCGCGTGAACGTCAGCGAGCTCCAGAAATGGATACAGCGAGACAAGCCAACGATGACGCCTGCACCAAGTGGATCAAGCCGAATTCAGTCGCACGTATTTGACGGGGGGACGAGTGTGGTGAGAGCAGGCTGCTAGCCGATTGGTTGGCACTAATCTACGTTAAGGTCTAGGTCACTAATATGGGCCGTGAGAAAATATGAACAAGCCTGAGTCACCGTGTTCATGTTGACTTCGCTGGACCATTCAATAGTATGCATTTCTTAATATGTGTCGACGCGTTTTCCAAATGGCCAGAGATATTTCCTATGCATTCTGCCACATCAATTGCAACAGTGTCCCACCTACGTCAACTATTCTGTCGTTTTTGGTATGCCTGATGTTCTGGTGTCCGATAATGGATCGCAGTTCACCTCATCACTGTTCTCAGATTTCTGCAAACTGTTTGGCATCCAGCATATTCGTAGCCCCCCGTATCATCCCCAATCGAATGGACAGGCTGAACGTTTCGTCGACACCTTTAAGCGTGCTTATGCAAAAGCGAAGGGGGAGGGGACAACAGAAGAAATTTTGGATAGATTCTTGCTGCATTATCGTACGACGCCAAATCCTTCCATCCCAAATCAGTTATCCCCAGCGGAAATTATGTTTGGCCGGAAGATCAGAACCTCCCTCGACTCAATTAAGCCTAGGCAAGTAAAGCAGGGCTGCAGAAATACAAAAATGGAAAACCAATTCAATCGCCATCACGGAGCTAAACGTCGAGTTTTCAAATTGTATCAGCAAGTTTATGTACGAGATTTTCGCTATTCACCTCCGAGATGGATTCGAGGACAAATGGTGGGGCAGAAAGGAAGGGTTTTACACAAAGTGAATGTAGAAGGACAGTTATGGGTCAGACACAGGAATCATATACGAGATGCGTCAGATAGACCCGACAATGGGAGATGAGACCTCACGCTAGAAGTATTAGTAGATACATTTAATCTTCCGCAGCCAGCCCAGGACACAGATCACACTCTATCCAGTGCCACGCGAAGGTCAACTCGACAAAGAAAAGCTCTGAAACCTTTTCAAACAGATCCAAAAAGCAAGTCCTACACTTTTTACGGGGAGAAGTGATAGGATCCCACGCACTTTGTTACTGATCAATTATTTCAACGGCTGTTAATCTCGCATAAATGGCATATCATCATTCACACACACACTTTTTTATTGACTATTAATCTCGTATAGATGGTATATTATCATTTCTCACGCACTTTGTTATTGACTATTACGATCAATTATTTCAAATCCTGTTAGCTGTCTATATTGTTGTAAAAATGTATAAATACCATAACTTTCTTGTCGTAGTTGTTGTTGTACTACAATACTGATATGTATCCACATATATATATTTATGTGTGTGTGTATGTTGGTCTCTCTTTCTGTTTGCTCTCTTAGTCTGTGACCAATTCACTTTGATGAACCTGTCTCCTTAACAATGTATATTCCCCTTATATTATATATAATATGAGTGTTTGTTGACAGTCCGTTGCTTGGTGACATCTATCCATATTATATGTGTGGTTGTTGTCATGTCTGCTATATTTTGCTATGTATATATGGATCGATACTCCATTATAATTAGCCATTCATGTTAAGACTGTCTAATGATTTGTTCACACACTTTGTCTGGACATTCATACATATTTTGCTCACACAATCTTGCGACTACTTATTTTTGGTGTGATACCACTTATTGCTTCTCCTTGTGTTTGGAAAATAGAAGTATCATCGCAAACCTAGTGGTCTTCTGATTTCCGCCTTCTTGCGTCAGGACTATTAGTTTCTCGACCAGTCCATAACAATAATTAGCGACGAGTACATAACAATTTGGCGACGGGGAAAACTACTATTAACCACTCAGCAGCAGCAACATAACAAATACACAGTCACAGTCCAGCCTTTGTTTTTTGATATTTGCGTGCTTCACTGAATCGGAAGGTACCACAAGCAGATAGGCATATTAGTCAGGCGCAGACAGAATAAGGCGGCAACGTCCTCATTTAATTCCCTAGCATTATAACAGAGTTTCAGTAACAGTGATGTTGTCTTTTCATGAAGAGAACTCACCCAGTCTTCCCTGTTGTCATTGGCTAGATAATCTCTCGAAATCCAGCATTACAGCACTGGGCATCTGCTTCACCAGCCTTGTCGGGAACTGTTCAGAAGTATGCCACACTCCACTGTCAGGGTTCAAACCCAGGACCTTCCTATTACAAAGTGAGCAACCTCGTAGACCATTATACCACTTGGACTACTAATAAGCTTATAAGTAGTCCAGTATTTAGTTCATTTCGATGTGGAGATTAAGCTTCGCTGTTTACTAACCACTTCTCAATCCATAGCATATATACATATCACCTCGATATATCGTATTTTAGAGAAACACAAATGTGTTACCATAGTAATGTAACCATAACAATAATCATCAGGCAATTATGAGAAGCAGATAATTACTTTCTAAATTACTTTATTAATTAACTGACTAATTAAGCAATTAGGTGGTTTTATTTGATGATGGAATTTCCTATTTTTGGGATTATTTTTATTCAGTGGACAGAAGGCATAGGGATGTTGGTGAATATGCTTGTTTTATTGTTATTGTTGCGCTCTCTGTGAGATAAACGGTTTGAGTGGTAAATAACATTTATGCTGAGTTTTATTGTGAAGTAAATAGGTAAGTGAGTAAGTAAGCAATTAAGTAAGTCTGTGACATATTGAAGAAACATCGAAGCTCATATGGATTTCTTCGACTGTGAATTTTCACCAGTCGAACTGTGCGGATAGCAGATTGTTAGTTTGATTTATAATGTTACCAGTTCCCAAGAAGCAATCCAGAAATCAGGTGGGGTTTCAGCTGATTTGCCTCTCTGAGACAAGTTTACAAACCTGGGTATACCACTGATGAGCACAGCGCCAAACGAGAGAAATTGCTGTTCAATGTTTAGATCTCCTCGGTCTGGCTGGCTAGCTATGAGTGGTACGCAACTACTCATACGGATCAATTAGTAGTATATAGTTTTTGGCAAGTTTTCTGGCTTTCTTGATTATCAAATCACACATATTGTGGTAATCAGAATAACTTGGTTTCCAAAGGAAATCATGGTGAAACTGGAACCATATGGATTACTATTTGTCAATTTGTCCCTGACCTCGATTATTCATTATTATTCCTTGGGTTGTGAATGAAACAAACGGCCTTAGTAACACATCTGAGTTTCACTCACTTCTCTAGAATCCCTTTAAGCTTGGTTCGATTATGTGTCACAAGCTTTCATTTCCTCCCCTGGCGAACTCACGCCCAGCTCACTATTCGAGGTTCCACTGGGGAGATAGTCTGCGTTCAACTCGATGTCATTAGACAGTCTCCTCAGTGGCATGTGCGCGATCTTCGACTAATTTGTTGAACAACAGGTTCTTGGTAAGTTTGTTCTCATAGTTTCTTGTGACTAATTCTTTCTGACTGTTTAATCTTCGATTTGGAGCTATCGAAAACAGTTGTTGATGAAGTTATGAGGTAGTCTGTTGCAAATCCTCTACATTAAGCACCAAGTTTCTGACCGATATAGACAGAACTGACTGACTTCACATTTGTGTTGAACAGAATCCGAATCTTGTTCGTTATGCTTAGGCAGAGTACAGAAAATTTTCCACCGGGTTTCAGATTGATCAAGGCGTATCTTGCCTTTCCGATCCTAGCTGACTGACTCTGAAATCTTCATTTGCTACAACTACTTGTAGTTGAAACGACGCTTCCTAGATAAATGAAGGGAGTAACCTCCGTTCAGTCTCTCCCGTTGGTGGTGATTGGTGTTGGTTGTTGTTGTTGTTGTTAGTTGCTGTTGATTGGTTATCTTCACCGCCTCCATTTTCTCTATATCCATTTGAAGTTCTGTCTTTCCTGCTTCTTCAGCTAGCTTGTTGGTCTTCGCCCGCAAGTCTTCGAGTCTGTGTGACATTAGACATAAATAATCTGCAAAATCCAGATCCTGTAGAGTCTTTTTATCAGTCCAACGTATTCCTGTCTTCTCACTGCCCACAGTCTCCTGTTTGATCAGAGCCACCACAGTTAGGAATATCATTGGTGAATGCTGGCAGTCAGCCTTCTCTGACTCCTGTCTTCACTTCAGAGGCTTCGTTAAACTTCTTATTGTGAATCATTTGACATAGTGGAACATAGGGCTTCAAGTCTGAGTCCTGAAGTTTCAGCAGCAGTGGTGTTTCTTACGTAGTAGATTTCTTAGACTCCCGCCCAACTTTCCTTCTTTCTCAGGATAATAACCTGCTAAGGGAGATGAAGGTGTTCACTAGTAGACACTCGAACCTCGAATCACTTGCATGGTTGGCCAGCAATCTATCACTGAACTACTGACGCATATACACACCACACTGACAAATAGTTCCAAATTAGGATACAACAGGTATCCGGTTCACCTCATAACTTCAGTGACTGAGATCAGTAGCAACTGCACCTCGTGTAATGTAAAAGCTCAGTTGACCAACAAGTAATACAATAAACAGGTCAAATGTTAAATTCTAAATTCGAATTCACCTAAATGTAGATGCTGAAAGAAGCTACTTTCAGCCTGATGTAATAATGTTTCTTGCAGTTCATGCGATTTATTTTGCGAATGGTGTTAATCTTATCATCATCATCATCTTCTTCTTGTTGGATCTTTCGCTTTTCACAATGCTGAATGAAGTAGATACGTTGGCTTGTGTGCTATGTTAATTTCAAATAGTTCTTAGTATTATAACCGTTATTTCAAAGGTATTCTTTATGTATGGTACAATGAATTTTCTTGTGATCTTTGATGATGGTTCCTTGTCTGTGTTACAACGGTGACTAAGTGTGTTTCTCCTCCATTTTTCGTCAGCAATGAAATGCTACAGTGTGTTTGGACTCTTTTAAACAATGTCTGAGCACAGTTTTTCTTGTGAATCATTAAGTTATTACCATAATTGGTGAATGTTTGATCTGTGTGCGTGTTGATTTTCAGTATATTTGTGTTTCTAAATCTTCTGTGTTAGTTCTCTTAATTAAGACATCTAAGAATAGAATTTTGCCGTCTAATTCTTCTTCTCTTATGGTGAATTTCCAACAAGGAATTATGGGAACAAACAAAGCAAGAACCAATCGCCAGCCAACAAATATGCAGGAGAAAGTGGAGATGGATCGGACACTCGCTGAGGAGACCGCTGGGTGACATCGCGCGCGCGTCAGGCCATTGCTCGAGTGGAACCCGAAAGGGAAGCGGCGTGTGGGACGTCAGTGCAAGGGTGACATGGAGGAGATCGTGTGAAGAGGAGTTGAAAGAATATGGATTAACATGGATGCAGGCGAAAAGTATAGCAGAAGACAGAGGCAAGTGGAGACGTGCAGTTGAAGCCGTATGTTCCACTAGGAACCCAAGGGAGCATAATAATAATAATATGGTGAATTTACTGTCTTCAAAAATGTTGTTTATTAATTTGTGAGTGTATTTCATCAAGTAACATTTCTCCTAATTATTACTAATATATCATCAGCATAACAAGCCCACATCTTTGATTTAATTATGCGTAAAGACGGCTATTAAATCCAATTTTTGCTTAACGACTGGCATAAAACGTTATCCATTAAGCTTCTGAGCCAGCTAATGAGTCATGTCTCCTGCAGTAGGGTATTTAACTTCTTGTAAAAATCTCGAGTTGAGTGGTTTTCATTTTATTATTGGAATCGAAATGATTGGGCTATTATATGGCATATCCCCTTTTTGAAGTGGCACCACCTGCTTCATTATTATTATTATTATATTATTATTCCCTTGCATTCGAGTGGAATATAGGGCTGGCTTCAACAACACATCTCCACTTTCTTCTGTTTTCTGCCGTCCTCTTCAACTGGGGCCACGATCGACCGTCGCCTTGACCACCCACTTGTCGCTTCCCATTTGGATTCCACTGGAGGCATTGGCTGATGTGCGATGTTATTAGGCAGCCTCCTCAGTGTATTCCCAATCCATCTCTACTTTCTCCTATATATTTGCTGAGCGATCGGCTCTTGGTTTGTTTGTTCCCTTGCCAGAGTTTCTTGTTTCTAATTATTTCTGATCATTTGGTCTTCTGTATGGAGCCGGCGAAGGAAGCAGTTGTTGACGAAAGTCTGTTACATGTTGGAAATTGCTTTTCGTGACACGCTGGCCAAGTTTCTGACCCACAAAATGAACCAACTTCACATTGGTGTTAAAAAAGGGAATCTTGTTCTTTATGCTGGTTGAGTGAAGCAGAAGATTTCCAAACTGGTTTCAGGTTGATGAAGGCGTGTGTGTATCTCGCCTTTCTGATTCTAACTTTGACATCTTCGTCCGTTACGCTTGTAGTTGAAATGATGCTTCCCAGATAAAAGAAGAAGAAGAAGGCAACATCATTTGAATCCCTCCCACTGATGGTGATTGGTGTTGGTTGTTGTTGTTGTTGCAGTTCATTGGCTGTCTTCATCAACTCTGTCTTCTCTGTGTCCACCTGGAGTCCTGTTTTCGCTACCTATTCGGCCAGTTTTCGGTTTTCGCTTGAAAGTATGGTGGGTATTATGGCATTTCAGTGAATAGGCCAAAATATATGATATGTATCCATTTATATATATTTATGTGTGTGTGTATGTTGGTCTCTCTTTCTGTTTGCTCTCTTAGTCTGTGACCATTTCACTTGTATTAACTTGTCTCCTTTAACAATGTATATTCTCCTTATATCATATATAATATAATATGAGTGTTTGTTGACAGTCCGTTGCTTGGTGACATATATCCATATATGGTGGTTGTTGACATGTCTGCTATATTTTGCTATGTATATTTGGATCGACACTTCATTATAATTAGCCATTCATGTTAAGACTGTCTATTGATTTGTTCACACACTTTGTCTGGAACATTCATATATATTTCGCATTCACAATTTGTGTGACTTACTTACCACTTTGGTGTGATACCACTTTTGCATTCTCCTTGTGTTTGGAAAATAGAAGTATCATCGCAAACCTAGTGGTCTTCTGATTTCCGCCTTCTTGCGTCAGGACTATTAGTTTCTCGACCAGACCATAACAATATACCATCATGATTTCATGAAAATTCTCTATTATACCTTCAGGTTGTAGGGAAATTTAGAGTGAAAAGGCATTGGAATAAAAATTCAAGTTAATGAGATGATAGTGTAACAGTGTATTATAAAAAAATACACTAATGAGTTATATTAATCAATACGGTTACTTGGATATACAGTTAAAGTCCACGACTACAAATTTATTAATATAATCCTCAGAAGCGTCCACTGCTGCAGTCATGGCTACTAGTAGAAGCTGTGCACCAGTTGTAGAATAGTCTTTGAATGAAGATTACAGGTTCTTGAAAAACCCAAACTATACAACACTGTTAGCAGTGAAACAAGTCGACAGTATGGACCAGTCAGAAGATGAAGCGTTGAGCAGCACACTCCATTTTAGACTGTACTCCAAAGTTACACTGTTTTTTTTTTACAATGAATCGTTTTAAACAAAAGTTGTGTGTACTATGTTTCCCTTTTTTAACATCTAACAAAAAATCTGTACAATCAATCAGCTTGTTCCAGACTCCACAGGGCTATTAACTCTAATCTTTACACAACGAATTCAGCCATTAATCCTGTAGAGACTTGAACCCAATGCCAACTGTCACAAAACGTTATCCAGTAAGTTATATATATATATGTCCAAACCAAATTCACTTTTAACAGTTTGAAAAAATTTCCGCATTGGGTATATGATATTCATTAAAATAAAGGTCTTTTTGTATTTTCCAATGAATGAAAAACAAAACGATATTGCTGTTTTTACTGACGTTTCGCTGTTTTATGCTGCTGCTAACAGTTTTATCAAGGTAGTCATATTAAACCAGAATTTACAAAATCCACTCAGCTTATATATAACAACTTAATCAACGTTCCTCAGCATGCGGTCATTTTTTGCGTTTTCAAGTTAACCAATTGGTAAAGATAACAAAACCAAGTGTAGATTTTAGATAAAAAATTAATTTATTAATAAAAAAGAAAAAAAAAACAAATAGATTGTTGGATTTGATAAGCGTGTAAAACTGTAAAAAGAGCGTGTGTTTACATAATGAAATTGCTTATCCCACATTTGTGTTGATTTTGTCACTTCATGGTTGGGGAGGGGGATGTTGTAACCAGGTCAAATTCTGTTGTAGTCCATCATTCCTATTCAAACAATTCGGATTCCATTTGATGCGAAGTACTTCTGATGATGTGAGACATTCTTTGTGATTACTGAAATGCTTTTTCTGGATTATTTCAACATTGTGAAATAAAATAAGAATAAATGTGAAGCTAGTAGTAATAACATAAATAAGAAAGAGTATAAGTCATCCACTGTTATACCATATAAAGAGGGGACATCTGAGACACTACGTAGGATTCTGAATAAAGTAGGAATTAGGGTGGCATTTAAACCTACAAACCCACTCAGGGACAAGCTCTGTGGGTTAAAGGACCCAGTTGACCCAATTAAACATAATAATATAATTTACAAAATACCCTGCAATGACTGTGAGTCAGGTCAACGACATAGATCAAACTAGTAGATCGGGGGTAATCAGATTGTCGGAATATAAGAATTTAGCTAAGGTAAGAATGGTTGACCCCGAGAAGATAAGTAATTTAGAAAAAAGCTCAGCAATTGCAATGCATGCGCTAACACACAACCACACAATAGGGTGGGAGAGGGTTAAAATTCTAAAAAGTAATCTAGGTAAGTGGAGAGAGAGGTTGATTACTGAATCCTTGTTCATCGAGTCTACACCCAACACATGCAATAGGAATGACTCATCACTCATACCTGAAATATGGAAAATACTATTACCAATCAAATCAAATGAAAATCAAGAGAAAAACAATGGAACTATAGAAATGAATTTAGGAAGTCGTGTGATTACCTTGATATGATTATGAGCTGGAATAAATTGTGCTCGAAACGTGGTCATAAGTAAACATTACTGTATAACACTGTGAGACTTTATCAAAACAAAATTTACCCATAATGGAATTACACTCTACCACAGTGCACAAGTTTTATTCTTATTGAGTACTCTTCTGATATTTTCTGACGTCACCGCTCTATATGGAATGACAACTGTTGAGGTCCATGTTTTCGGAACACCTTTCCAACCATACTGAATGTCTGTATCGATTTTGTTGATGAAGTTCCTTGGGTAGTTGTTTCGCTTGAAAGTCTCAGTGATTTTTGATATTTCTTCTTTTTTTCTTTCTCATCAATTGACATCAAAGAGTGTGCTCGTTCGTCTAAGAAGACTTGAAACAACTGATACTTTTGCGATGATGGGGTATGACGATCCAAAGCCTAAATGTTTGTTGAAGTGGGTTTTCTCCTTGAATATATATATATATATATATTCAAATGATTGTAAAAAAAATTTCTCTTTGACTGATTTTTATATATATTTCTTGATTTCGAAATGCTTGGGATATTAGATGGCATATCACTATTTTCAATTGGCGCCCCTTACTTTATTTGGTGGGTCTTAGGGAGTCTCAGTAAATAGACTGAAATACACTAACCAGCATGATTTCATAAAAATTCAAAAATGTACGTTTAACTTTTGAACTTACTGTCTCCCTTAATCCATCATGCTGCTCAGATATCAGTATCAAGCAAGACCTCCTGATAAAAGTGCAGCAAATGTGTAACGCAGTTGAGGACTACAATACCATAGATAATACATTTACCAGAAAAAAACGTTTCTGTTACAGGATTTTATCATGGTTAGAGAACCACCACTGGAGTACTGGACAGCTGTTTCGTCCGGCTAGTTTGGGACTCTCCATCAGTACGCATCCACGGAGGTTCGAACCCAGGACCTTCTGGTTACAAGGCGAGCCAGCTCGTAGACCATTAAGCCAATCGGGCACGATCCAGTGGCCCATGAATTCTAACTTCTGCCAATTCACGATATAGCGCAACCGCTAGCCAATGTCTTCGGCGAGTATTTGTCCTCATACCCGACCTGCTGCACCCTACTGGTCACGACTTCCAGCTGGAACTCCAGGTAACTACCTACCTGTATAGGGCCAGTCGCCAGTGAGCATCTCATTGACATTCAAGTATTGGTTTGTAGGGATTTGGTTGATTGGTTACAGGATTTCATCATGAGCTGACATATTGGTTAGAGAACCATTGGAAAACCACCACTGGAGTACTGGACAGCTGTTTCGACCTCATCAGTACGCACCCCCAGGGTTTGAACTCAGGACCTACTGGTTACAAGGTGAGTTCGTAGACCATTGAGCCACAGGGACCCCGGTGGGTGTGAAGTGATGAAGAGTTCCAATGGTTCTGTAACCAATGTCAGTTCATAATGAAACCCTGTAACCAATCAGCCAAATCCTTATAAAGCAATACTGGAAAAAACCTTTCTAATGGAAAGTTTCATTGAAAAAGTACACAGAAAAAAGTGATATAACTTGTCATTAAGCCAACATAGCAACCAACAGACTACAACGCCCCCCCCATTCATCCGTCCACTAGCGAGGATATACACAATAAAATCATCACTCAAAATGCTCAATCACTGTTGTAGCCTACATTTCTTACATTCCTCTATTATTATGTTTTGTTTTTTAAATTTCGATTAATATATATTTTTTTGTTTGCCTCTCTTCTCCCTTCTCGAACTATTTTATTGATTAAATGTCTTTTCTCTTTTGTTGTTCTCCCTGTTGTTCTTGTTGTTGCTCTTCTTGTTAATGTTGTTGTTGTTGTTATTTTCAAACGCCTAAATTAGAAAACGACTCATTCACCACTCCCTCATTTATTCACCCATTCATTCATTGTGTTAAGTTCAATGTTGCCTTTTTGCCTATCGCTCTTGTTTTTATCACTTTGTCCTTGTCCCTGGGTTATTCCCCTTCTCCTACTCATCCTCATCCCTTCTTTCTTTCCCTCCTCTTCTTGCTCCTGCTTCTTCTTGTTCTAACTTTTGTTTTATTAAATCAATCAGATTAGCTTGTAAAGTTATTCAGCTATTGACTGATATGATTATCATTATGATTACTATTATGATTATTATTTCAAAATTTTAAACAAAGTAGAATAATGAAAAGAAAAATCAATAACTGATTTATTTATTTTTTATCATTATGATGATTATTATTTTACAGTGTTTCATTAATTTTATCTTCTTTTTAACAGAAAATAAATAAAACACCTGAAAGATTTTCTTTAAGTGTGTGTGTGTGTGGAGAGAGAGAGAGAAGCGGGAAAGTGAGGGATTAACGGAAACTTAATCGTCACTTTTATCTATCCACTTGTATGTAATGAAGATATGATATGAACACTTTTGTTTTTGCTTGGTGCATGCATGACCTTCAGTATTCTAGGCTCTTGGATGAAGCCCTATGCTCCAATCAGAAGGTCAAGGAAGTGGTGTATCATTTCAGCGGTTGAGACATGTCAGTCGACTCTATGCTTATCTCACTAATCCCCATTTCTTACCGATATCAAAACGCAAACTGGTCAGGGAAAAGCTTAAAGCCAATTACCAATAGGAAATAAGTTGCTTATAGTCTGACTGGAGCCGGAGTGCATGGTTATGCTGCCGAAAGATAGGGGTACGATGATATTTAAATGTTTGTAGTACCTCATTTACCTCATCAAATCAATGGGAGGGATTTCTTCATTCACTTACCTAGGCTAGGGAGCATTGTCTCAACTACAGGAAGTCGGAACGGACGAGGATGTCAAATCGAGTGAGAATCGGGAGGGTGAGCGAGAAACAGATTCATCGACCTGAAACAAATCTGGAAATCCTCGTCACTCAACTCAGCATCAACAACAAAATTCTGTAGGAATTCTATTTTTATAGAACAAATCAAAAACTTGGCGGGTGGGTCACAAAGAATATTTCCAACAGCCTGTTGAAGACCTTTATCAACCAACAACTGTTTTCGCTGGCTCTATACTGAAGATCAGATGGCCAGGCGGGCCGGAAAGAATCACCAAAAACCAACTAAACTATGGGAAGAAACAAAACAAGAATCGATTCCGCAACCAACAAATATGCAGGAGAAAGTGGGTGGAGATGGATTGGACACTCGCGGCTGAGGAGGAGGCCGCTGGGTGACATCGCGCGCGTGTCAGACCATTGCTCGAGTGGAACCAGGCGGAAAGGGAAGCGGCGAGTGGGACGTCAGTGGAAGGGTGACATGGAGGGGATCGTGTGAAGAGGAGTTGAAAGAGTATGGAGTAAGATGGATGCAGGTGAAAAGTACACCAGAAGACAGAGGCAAGTGGAGACGTGTACTTGAAGCCCTATGTTCCACTAAAAATCCGAGGGAACAATAATTATAACAAAATTTACTCTGGAGAAGTTAGTAAAGGCCGATAAAGAAAGCTGTATGTAAAGTCTTGCCGTAGAGTAATTCAAAGGCCATTGCTTGCTTTTCGTACAGAGTTAAAGTATAAAATTTTCGTCACATGCGACCAATCTCAATTTAACCAAATTTACACTAATTCTCTGATCACAGTTTTAAGTAGTTTGAATTAGGTTTATGTGGAAAGTACCAACGACGAACACCCTTCTATTAACGTACAAACCACTCACTTGTAACCTGTCAAAGCAAGCTCACTGAGTCCTAAGTCACCAGCTGTCTGTCTTCTTCTTTTTCCAGTGGAATGTAACATACTGTTTGATTAACTGGAAAGCAGTCCACTTTTTTGCTAACGGAAACTCGTGAGCCTCAAGGCGCTGTATTCCCTTCATTCGTTTTTTTTTCTTTCTTTCAGCATGACCTTCAGAATTCTTCTTCTAACGCTAACTTCATTGAATATGGCGATGTTCTAACTGTTTCTGTTCCAGTAGTCTTTGTAATGGATTGCTCTGATATGATGAATAGATTATTATCTTAAATTAACAAATGGTTTCACAAAGCAAAAACAATAAATGTTTGTGCAGAACAATAATATGAGGCCATCATTTATTTCGTCGTTGGATTTTCTTCAGCTGACTACAACCTACGAGTTGATTATGTAAAAATGCACATGAAGTTTTGTCATACTTACAGGGATCAACGTGAATTTCGTTAACAGAGACACACAGGTTAATAATACACAGTGTTCAGAAGTTCCACCTGCACAACTTATGAAGGAGTTCAAGGTTCAAACTCAGTTAGAAGATGCAAAATTAATGGTTGAATACATTGAAAATTGAGTTCAGGCGTTATATAAATATATATACATTATAAGGCGTTATGGGTAAAAGTGAAAGATCATGTAATCAGTTGGGACGAATAGATTATTTGCTGAGTCACCAAAGCAAAGAAAAATTGATATGTGAATCTTTCTGAACATATGACTCAGGTTTTAGATGTTTGATAGCTATTACTTTGGAAAATTTGAGGAGAGTTGAGTCATATTGTCTACTAGTTATCTTGAAGAGCTATTTTATATGGTTGGAGGCAATCGGCAGGTTTTTGTGCTAGCTGGCACTGACCAGTCAGTCAGCAAGGCGTATCTGCAACCACCTTTAAGGAACTCATATCCCTTCTGAGATTCGAACCTGCACCATCCAGTGCTACAGTCAGAGTCGTTGAAACTGAGCTATTCAGGCTAGTGATTGACCTCTTGTGTGGGACCGACTGTATTGGATAATTTTAATTGGACACTAATCAGCAACTAGCGTAATGTGTATGTGTCTAGTTCTATCTTAAAGGGCTTCATGATGTACACATATCAACAAGATGTCTGCCAAAGTATTTGTCTCCTTGAAACGTAAAGTTTTGATGTCTGGTCAGAGAATCTAAGATATACTCTTCTTTTTGTTCTCTCAATTTTGAAATTACTCCCACAGATACACGTAAGTCTGTATACACAATTAGAGTTATTAACATGGGAGGAAGGAATAATTCTTGCAAGGATAATTAATAGAAGACTGAATACTACCGTAGCCTGAATTTATCCTGCAGCCAAATTGGTTCCTGCTGAACTGAACAAAAAACACTCTGGTACAATCAAACGTTGACTGATACCCTTCCCAGGTTAACTATAATTGTGTATACAAATTTACACGTTTCGGTGAGAGCAGTTACAATATTAGGAGAACAGAAAGAAGAGCATATCTCAGATTCTTTGGACATGTACCAAAAAGCTGACGTTTCAAGGGAACCAATGTTTTGAACAATGCTACTACAAGGCATCTTGTTGATATAGATGATGAGGTGGACACAATGGAATCCTTCAAGATTATTAATAGACAATACAACTCAATTATTCTTAAATTTGCCGAAGCAATCGCTATCAAACATCTAAAACCTGAGTCATATGTTCAGAATGATTCACATATTAGTCTTTCCTTGCTTTAATGACTCAGTAACTAATCTATTCGTCCCAACTGATTACTGTTATGTACTCGTCGCCAAATTATTGCTATGTACTGGTCGAGAATTTAATAGTCCTGACGCAAGAAGGCGGAAATCAGAAGACCACTAGGTTTGCGATGATACTTCTATTTTCCAAACACAAGGAGAAGCAATAAGTGGTATCACACCAAAGTAGTGTCACACAAGATTGTGAGAGCGAAATATATATATGAATGTCCAGACAAGTGTGTGAACAAATCAATAGACAGTCTTAACATGAATGGCTAATTATTATGAAGTATCGATCCAAATATACATAGCGAAATATAGCAGACATGTCAACAACCACACATATAATATGGATATATGTCACCAAGCAACGGACTGTCAACAAACACTCATATTATATATAATATAAGGAGAATGTACATTGTTAAGGAGACAGGTTCATCAAAGTGAATTGGTCACAGACTAAGAGAGCAAACAGAAAGAGAGATCACCATACAATATATATATATATACATATATATATATATGTGGATACATATCAGTTACGTAATCTTTTACTTTTACCCCAACACCCATTTTGTTTGCTTTGATGTAATTCAGTTCTTTTCTGTTTCTATGACTTCAGCTTAACTCACCATCTCACCATACTCATCATCAACTTCTCTCTTCCTTTCTGGACTGTGCGCAGCAACTCAGTTTTTTCAATGTAACCAACCTCTAAATTTGTATGTTCTTACTGAGTTTGAACTTTGATCTCCTTCACAAATTGTGCAAGTGAAAATTCTGAACACTGTTTATTAATCTGTGTGCCTATGTTAACAAATTTCATATTGATCCATGCAAGTATGAAAAAATTCTATGTAAAATTCATATAACCAACTTTCAGTCTGTAGTCAGACGAAGAGAATCCGACGACGAAATAAATGATGGCCTCGTATTATTATTATTATTATTCAGCACAAACCCATTTGTCTCTAACTGTTTTAAGAGAATATGGTAGCAAAGAAAGTGTTATAAAGTATACAATTTGTGGATGGTGGCTAGCAGTGGAATCCAGAATGCGCATTTCGTCCTATTTGGGACTCGTCAGCTGGATGTACCTGCATTTCTCAGTGAGTGATGATGTTCCCATCGAGGCTCGAACCCAGTACCCATAGTTTCAAACGCCAAAGCGTTATCCACTAGACCAGTGTTATAAATTATGGCGTTTAAATTAAACGGATGACATTTCCTGAAACTCGAGACATCACCAATTCATACAGCATATCAAAGTAGTTTATAGGTTTTAAATTATAGAAAAGAAAAACAAGGAGATAAAATTAACACCATTTACAAAATAAACTGCATGTATGAACTGTAACAGGCATTACATCGGCCAAAGTGGGCGTCCCTTTCGAATAAGAATCCAAGAACACAAGACAGCCGTGAAAAGACATGATATAAATTCTTTAGTGTCAATGCATACAGATAATTATGGACATCAATTTGATTGGGATAATATCGAAATCTTAAGCAGAGGTAACACCAAATATGCCAGGGAATTCCTAGAAGTCTGGTACTCAAACGAAAATGCCATTAATAAACACGTTAATATAGATGAAATATACCAACTGATAAAAAGTAAATCACGTGACCAGAAAGTTTAAAATCCCAATCACAATAGAAAACGGTCAATACACATATGTGAAGATGGTTGGTTACCAGGAGACACAATTGTATCATCATTCATGAAGATTTTTAAATCATTTAACTTTATGCTAAATACTGCGCTGAAGATGCCGTCCAGAAAGACGACGAAAGCTCCGCAACTAAACCAACCAGCTCAGAGAACACTATTAATTGCAAAGGACTTAAATTAGCTCATTAATCTGATTGTGCAATTGATGCAACAATGAAATCAAAATCCAGTTATCAAGGGAGAATGAGGTCTAATATATTAATCAAATACACCTCATTGAAATCATTTTCATTCAAATGTATTATGATTTCCCTGAGTATATTACATAACCTCATGAGGTAACAGTATTTCTGCAGTCGTCTCTCTGATTCTCTTGTTTTCTATTTTGAAATCCATTTGACCTGATGTGGACTTGAACTAAAACTTGTGTTGACTACATTTTAGATAACTTCATTTATGAAAATAAAACACGTAGTTCAGTGAAGAGGCTCTCTTTTCCACGGCAAATTCATTTTCTCCTTTAGAGCTGTACAATCGGATTTACATACAGTCTTATTTTTATGAAAAAGGGTAGTGACAAAAATGATAAGTTGTCACGAAATCAGCATACATGAAGTTGAATAATTGTGTTACAGTTGCGCAATAAGACAAACAATTTAGTGAATGAGGTTTGGTCAGGATGCAAACAGAAACGAAAAAACATATGAAATTATGTAAGTGTGAATTCGTGGGCTATTGGATCGGGTCCCGGTGACTGGATGGTGTATGAGGTCACCTTGTAACCGTAAAGTCCTGACCTCGAATTCTATTGTGTGGCGTCCTGGAGAAGAGTCCTAAACAAGAAGGACGTAACAACTGTTCAGTATTCCTGGGTTTTCCAATAGTTCCCTAACTAATGTCAGCTCATGATGAAACCCTTAACCAATCAAATTATTGACAACCAACACTTGAATACAAGAGTTTCAAGGAGTTAGGAAATCAAGCAAACATAAATCATGTCAGTAGAAATCAACATGGGTGTTACCGTGAAAGTAGAAGTGATTGAATGATTTTCCTTTGTATGCATAATTCCAGGTTTTTCTAATTGAATGATCAAGGCTTTATTAGTAAGCAGGGGAGACGAAAGCGTATTACCTTTGGCAGGTTACTCCTCACTTTGTAGATTACTTTGAAGGAAGAGGCGTTTGTTGTTTAGATGGAATGACCAGTGTTGACAAGGAGTTCGATTATCCCATTGCTTACAGAGCCAGTACTACCTTTCTAAAGCCAAGCGGAATAGTGATCTTGACAGGAAATGTGTCGAACAACCAACGCGCCTGGCTCCACAACAACAGGTGAACTGATATATGCACACCGAAGTGGCCAGATGTGAGATCTTATCCTTAAGGCTTCTGTAGACCGATGACCTACTGGAGAACATTACTCTTAGCGTTGCCGTGAAAGAAGCACTTCAGAAAAATGCTGAAATCCTCCTCTTAAGGATATCATAGGTTAAGTCTTTCTTGAAATCCAAATTCGTGTAAAGTTTATTTTTTGGAACCTGTAATGTTTCGTTCCTCTGAACTTTTCGTATGATACTCTTGTCGATCAATCTCGATGGGTACGCATCCCTATTTCAGAAGATCTAGTACTGCTTCAAGGGTATCAGCATCCATTTCATGTTTAACATTTTCTCCGCTACTCCATTCCAACATTGAAGTCTGTTGTTTTCACTTCCACTTCAGTTAATATAAAGTTGATTAGAAGGTATGGAATAAAATTATACCACCTTTTTACTGCAAATTTGGTCTTTATTGGCTTCATCATAATTCAGAATGTTCTGCAAAGTGCATCAACCATCTTCAAAGTATAACACAAAGGTGCCCATAAATCTTACCCTAAAATTTGTACACAATAACCTGTTGATTACGATAAATTACTTCCTCAAAACACGACGTCTGTCATTCTGAATAGAACTTACCTGTGGTGGATGGTGACTAGCAGCGGAATTCAAGACGATCGTTTCGTCCTTTGTGAGACTCGTCATCTGGATGCTACAGAATTCCCCATTGATCCATTGATGGTGTTCACCCAGTGAGGCTGGAAACCACTATCCATAGTTTTAAATGTCAAAGCGTTATTCACTAAACCAGTCGGGCCACGAGAATCACCGCTTTCTTGTGAAATGGATATCAATTAATTATTCAATTTAACTTGGACTTTCCCTTCGATCGAAAAGCTCAGCCTCAGGTTGACATGTTGGATACTTGTGTGGATGATTTGACGATGTCTGAGGATTTAACAAGAGGTGGCGTCTGAAGCGATGAATACTGAATTCGAGTCTTAGCAGGAACACCATCAGTCATTTTAGGTCTCAAGGGCATCTAGATGACGAGTCCCGGACGGTACGAAATGTAAGTTATTCGGGATTCCAGTGCTAGTCACCGGCCACCAAATCACTTCAAATGAAATCATCAGACATCATTGAAGCCTCTGCAGAAGAAGTTGACATTTCAACGTGAGGCAGAGCACTTCAGCCCAATCAGTCAATCGATGAACAGAAAAGTTCAAATTGAGTTAAATAAGAACTTATCTTTATTTACTCATAACTTTGGTTTCGCACATCAATATCTAAACCGAATGTTGTCAGAGTCAGTTTTAGTATTATGTGCTCGGTGAACGGATGCTTCAGTATCAACAGGTTAAATAACTTACCATTTTGAGGTGAATAATGGTACAATCTAGGACGCGAGTTTCATCTTATTTGTGGTTCGATATTTACATTTACGTTTTCCTACTAAGACTCGAACTCAACGCTCGTAGTTTAAAACAATAAATCGTAATCTACCAAATCCTTGAACTTATCTGCCTCTAGCCTTTACATTCTTCATATAGTAGAGTTGACCATACTAATATGACATATTCGTGAGCACGTCTGCATGTCTAATTGGTTCCTTAATTCATATCGACATGATTCAGTCTCAAACTGCCTAAGTTGTCATTCAGTAATCCAATATTAAGTGGACGTCGTTAATTCACCGGTAGAATACTTACCAACTCCACAGGTGGTTAAGGTTTCATTACTGACCAGCGAACTTTTAAACCTCGCCTAACTTTTAGTAAGCTCAGAAAAGACTAAAAGAAGGGAGAGTTTAGTCTGAAGTTAGTAACCCTACATCGTGAAAATAAGAACAACTGCTAGCGAAACTCCAAATGCTTCAAGGCTTATGTTTCAGTGAGGTTACAAATTAGTCAAAAGATCACTTTGCTTATTATTGTTTCCTTTAGTTCCAAGAGGAACATAGGGCTTCAGCCGCCCAAGTCTCCATTGCGTTCGGTTCTCGGCCAACGTTTTCACCTGGCTCCACGTCTGCCTACATACTTTCGTCTCCCCTTCACATGACCTCCTCCACGTCGCCCTTGCACTGACGACCAACTCGCCACCTCCCATTCGGGTCCCCTCGAGTGAAGGCCTGCTGTGTGATGTCACTCACTTGGTGGTTTTTTTCTTGGAGTAGGACCATTTCACCTCCATTTCTTCCTGCACATTTGTTGCACAACTGGTTCCTAGTGAGTCGGTTCGCTCATTGCTCATCTTTTCTGGCCGGTCATCAGGTCTTGAGAGAAGTAATGAGCAAAGACAGCTGTCGACCTGAAAAGTCTGTAGTTTGTTCGAAGTGCTCTTCATATGGCAAGTGGCACTCACTTCACATTGGAGTTGAAAATCTGCATCTTATTTTTCATGCTGAGTCAGTCCTGTTGATCTCCACACATACTTGAGAGTAATGAAAGCTTGTTTTGCTTTCCCTTTCTCAGTCTGATTGGACACTAATTAACTGGTGTCATCTATGTAGTCCTTTGCTTGATGCACCAAGCCTAAGCACCAGGTAGAGCTTCCTGACGATTGCCTTTAACGATCTAATGTTAGAAGACCAATCATAATTAGCACGCAGTAAAATGTCGAATGTGAAACACCCCAGCTTAACTATAAACTATATTGATTTGTTTCATGAATAATTCCCATTCGAACATTAGTAGACAGAAGACAAGTAATTCAGCGAAGAGTCTCTTTTCGCCGGCGAATTCATTTTCATAGCTGTACAATCGCAAATATATATCGTTATTTTGTGTGTGTGTGTGTGTATATACATTAAATTTGTCAAACGAAAATACAGTTAGTAAGTTGTACATTAGATATGTGGACGACATCTTTATCATCTGTGATGACGGTCACGATCTCAATCAATTACTGCAAATATTCAACAAATGCCATCCAGCCACAAAGTTCACTCTGGAAAGTGAAAATGAATCTAAAATCCCTTTTCTTGATGTTAAGCTTACGTGGAGAGATGACGGAACTTTAAGAAGGTCAATCCATAGGAAACCCACTTGGAACGGTCATTTGACAAGTTTCTACAGCTGGGTACCAATCAGTCGGAAAAGAAACCTAATTAAATCTCTTGCCACTCGTGTCAGACGCATCTGCAGCTCCGACACCATGGAAGAAGAACTAAACTTCCTGAGAGAAATCCTCATACAAAATGACTACCCCCCGAAGATTCGTAGACAAAAACATCAAACAGAACTTACTAATTGTATTTTCGTTTGACAAATTTAATGTATACACACACACACACACAAAATAACCATATATATTTGCGATTGTACAGCTATGAAAATGAATTCGCCGGCGAAAAGAGACTCTTCGCTGAATTACTTGTCTTCTGTCTACTAATATTGATTTGTGTTACAATTCTCAATAAATCATGGCATATAAATATACATGCCGCGTTAACAACGGCAAAATCCTCTTCACTGTGAACAAAACCCCTTGATAAATGATAATTCATTAAATTTCTAGAGAGAATTAATTATTTCTTTTACAAGTTTTTCTCTTATTTATGGATGTACGCATGTGTGTCTGTTTTTGCGTGTATGCGTATATGCGTGCGTGTGTAACGGAGTAATCCGTGTCTATCTAACTCATAGGGATTAAAGAAAGATTAATACAGAACCCATATCAGCAGGTACATTTGAAAGGCACCTGTAATCTCTTAAGCCAGCTAGATAATTCATTACTACTACTCAAGGTCATATTGGCCAAGAAATCAAAATCAATAAAAGTTAAAGGATACTATAATCGGCAATTGGTTTATCTCTTAGGTTTGCTATTTTTTTTTCTTTTTAAGAAACTTCTCCATGACTTTTTTTTTCATTACAGCTGAATCACAGTTAATAATCTCAAATCATTGAAGCATAAAATCCAACTATGACAAGTTTTCGGCATAATTTCAACACTCATTCACTCACTCACTCATTCACTGTTCAACGCCATCAGCGAAACAGTTTTCCTATACTCCCTTTTGACTCGATTGATTTTTTAGTCCTGTGTAATAATAATAATAATAATAGATTTAGAGTAAAAAATTTTCTATCGAATTTCTAATGGAAAACTTTCAGCTTTATTGATTGACTGAATAGAATGAGGTAGGATAACAGTTACTGACTAGTGATATTATCGAGGTAACTAAAACATACCATGAATAGACAGATAACGGAAAACTATAAGCAAACGAAGTTCTACCAAAAGAGGCGGAATTGTAATACACTGAATTCAGTCTCGTATGAAGCTGTGAGTTTACGCAGTTTATAAATTATCAATTGGAGAAATAATCACTTATTTTGATGTGATTTTGTTCTCTGAACTGGATGGTTAGTTTGCGAAGCTTTCATCACCATACTGGGTGACATCTTCAGCGCATACTTCAATTTGAAGTGAGCTTTTAGATTTCTCCACGAGTTTATTAATCATCTCTCCTGGTGACCTTGGACGTGATTGGTTGTTTGTGTGTGTTTTTTCACACCTTCTAGGTTATTTGTATTGGAGCCGGTTGTTTCTTTGACTTGAATTTTGACCCTTTGTGTGTGAAGTTTCTTTCTTATTGGTTGATAAGTTTTGTCTATCTCGATGTGTCTATTGATTGATGATCCACTGGAATGCCAAGCTTCTAAAAATTCTCTAGTATTCTTGTTATTTCCTTTGTCTAATATTTGAACGTTGTCCCAGTCGAATTGATGTCCGTAGTTGTCTGTGTGTAGTGAAATGAGGGAGTGGATATCATGTCTTTTGACGGCTAGCTTATGTTCGTGGATACGAAGACGAAGGGGACGTCCACTTTGGCCAATGTAGTGTTTTTCACAGTTGTTACAGTTTATTTTGTAGATGATGTTGGTTTTGTCTTCTTTCGCTGTTGAGTCTTTTGGTTGACATAGAATTGATTGAAGCGACTTTGTTGGTTTGTGTACGACGTCAATTCCTAAAGGTTTGAAGAGTCTTGGTCCTGGTCACCAGGAGAGATGATTAATAAACTCGTGGAGAAATCTAAAAGCTCACTTCAGATTGAAGTATGCGCTGAAGATGTCACCCAGTAAGGTGATGAAAGCTTCACAAACTAACCATCCAGCTCAGAGAACAAAACCACATCAAAATCATCCACCTGAGCTACAAATCTTCTCTATCATATAATCACTTATACTGGTTGCATAGAAACACTGGTAGCCCTCCTGGTTGGCTGGTCTGATGGCTAATGCCTTGAAGCTTGAAATGAAATGTTCAGTAGGTTCGGAACTCAATGAGAGCGCCAACACAGATTACCGAGCCCCATGTAGAACGAAACGTGATTCCTGCATTCCCTTTTATTAGCAACCGCTAATATGTTTACTAACAAGAAACTATGGAAACAAACCAACCAAGAGCTGACCGCTCAACAAATATGTAAGAGAAAGTCGAGATGGATCGCGCACATATTGAGGAGACGGCTGAATGACATTGCACGTCAGGCCATCACTCAAGTGGAATCCAAACCGGAAGCGAAGAGTGGGTCGTCAGTGTGAGGTTGATGCGGAGGAGATCATGTGAGAGAGAGATGAGAGAGTTTGGTTGATTGTTGACCCAGCTGAAGAGGACGGCAGAAAACAGAAGAAAGTGGAGATGTGTTGTTGAAGCCAGCTTCATGTTCCACTTGGCACGCAAGGGAGTAATAATAATAATACGATTTGCCTCAACAGTGAAGAAAAGACACTACAGTCAACTGGCACTGAAAAAAACTAATCAGATCATTCAGCATTACAAATGAACACTTTTCATAATCTACATTACAAATTTCAACCTAACCCTAATCTTCGTTGCAAGCTTCATCCTACCTTGGTCCTACCATAACCGTAACCCTGAATCAGAGTGAAACTTGCAACTACGATTATGAAAAGCATCCATTTGTAATATCGACCAATCTGATTGGCTGGTTCAAGGTTATTCAAGCATGGTATCTATTCTTTACTGTTCCCCTACTTACGAATCACAAATTCAAACGAAATAATCCTAAAATCCTCATCAGTATTCAATGATTCTCTATATGGTGTCTATTTCTAATGTGCTCTACTTCGAAAACGATAAAAACAATCTCGAGAGTACCTTTTGTCATGAAGCAAAGTCAGTCAGAGATTCGTAGGAAAGGTGTGCAGTCACAATTCCACCAAGGACCTTCAGGTTACAAGGCTAACTCGTTGATGTTGTAGCTACTGGTTTGCCATTCAATGAAATGTGAATTTTAACTTCTTTCTGTTTGCGATATATCAAAGCCACCACTACCATTCAACACCATTAATGAGTATCGAGTTTCTCTTCAGAGAATGTAATTTCTTATTGGAACTTTAGGATATCCAACAAATAGACACCATTAAGCTAGAGACTGATATTCAGGTTATCGGTTTTGTGGAGGTTAACATTAACTTCAACGTAGATTACACTGATTATCAATGTTGATTTGCAAGGATTTCATTGTCTCGCGATTTTACCATAAGCGGACATCAGTTAAAGAACCATAGGAAAACCACCACTGGAGCCAGCACTAGACAGCCAGTTGTTTTGTCAGCCTAGTTTGGGACTCTTCAATAGTACCCACTCACCGCCACGGTTAGAACACAGGACCTTCTGGTTACAAGGAAAGCTAGCTGGGACATCATTCAGCCACTGGGACTATACTGAATGGCCAGTCCATGAATTCCAACTTCTGCCAATTCCTGATATAATATATATATATATAGCCCAGCATGGGAGAGTAAGTGGTTTCTTAATTGACTTGGTGGGCTTCGCTGATTTTAGGTAACTTTCTGTATGGAGCCAGCCACTAGCCAGGAACAGATCAGTTATGACGTGTTGATTTGCTAGTAATTGACTGTTTACAGGTTTGATCCTTTTGGCTTAACAGTCTACGAGCTTGCATTGTAACGCGAAGATCCTCGGTTCAAATCTCATTCCCAGACTAGGCTGACGAAACGCCTGTCCAGTAAACCCAGGTTTCTCAACGGTTATTCAACTGATATCAACTCGTGATGAAACCTATGGATTACATTTGTTAAGGAACCAGGAAAATGGGTGGATTTGTGATAAAGTCGATAAAGTTGAAAATGAGCCAATTCTGCATGAAATCCATACTGTGAGGACTAATTTCCCATTGTAAAGGCTATTACATTGCCTATGCGATGAAATATATAAGACTTTGCAATATGAAGCACTAGATATTAGGAAAAGTGAATGAAAGTAGCACACACAGTAGTCAACTTCAGTTCTAAGTAATTAAGCTTTTAATTTAGTAGATAGCATACCTTTTTAAAAGATTCTATATGCCTCCTATTGATGACAGCTATAAAGTAGTACAAAACATCTGCTGAAGGAAAATTCTTTCAAACTCTAAAATAAAATATACTATAGTGCTTAACATCGTCGTGTCGCCTAGCAGAAATGTCAACGACACTGAGTACTCAAGTGGTAGATTTCCCCTGAAACATTTATTACCTCACATCTATCATCCGGAGACAAATCTACAACCACTTTTCAAGTTAGATAAGGCAGTATCATGTGTCTAGTCCTTTAACTTACTCCCGTCATCATGCCCCAGGTGACTTTTCATCCTGAAATACTTTGAACTCATTTAAAGTGGTTGTAGGCATTCTTTAATGCACCATAGATCTAGGTTACGTGTTCACTGACATTTGTCAGTAAAACGTATCTATAACCTCGAATGAACTGATTGTCCCCAACCGAAAGACGCAAGCCCAAGTCATGCAATGTTATTGAAATCATAGACGCTACCGCTGATCTATTTATGGTCATCTTATTCTCAGGTATACCTGTAAAATGAGATCATTTTTTAAATATATTTCACCATTTTCACAACATTAAAAAGTGCGCTTCAAACTGTTTAATTATCATAGGGTAAAAGATTATCCTTCATATACAATTATTATTCAATGTTCAATGTTCACATCCAGTGAACACTTGAACACTAATTGCTAATATAGTAGATAATGTTGTTGTTGTTGTTTTTTTATCAAATTTCTATTTTGTTTTTAAAATACTGTCAGTCAATTAAACATATTATTTCTACATTTTTTGTTTTACTAGATATAATTTCCGTTCTAAGTTAAGTTTTATAATTTAACAGAAAAATGATTTATGAGAAATTAATTACTGTAGTTTATAAATTCCATATATATATCCCTGCTTCCAGTATGTAAATAACAATTGCTTGGTTGGGTGAGTAATGAAAGAATGATTTTGTGTCTGTCTGTGTGTGTGTGTGTGTGCGTATTTATACACTGAAATTTGTCTGTTGTGATCCCCCCACCAACCCTGATACACAACGTGTAAATAACCAGTTTTATGCTGCTATGCTTGTAAAACAATCATTTTTTTTACAAAACTACTCTTGTATAAGTTAGGCAAACTAGTTTACTCACATAGAAGTATTAAATTTGGGCACTGTGGTAGAGTAGAGTATAACTCCATTATTATTATTATTATTATTATTATTATATCCTTTAGTTCCTAGAGGAACATAGAGCTTCAGCCGCGCGTCTCCACTGCCTTCTGTTTTCTGACAACTTTTTCACCCCGCTCCAAATCTGTCCACATACTTTCATCTCCTCTTCACATGACCTCTTCCAAGTCGCTCTTGCACTGACGACCAACTCGCCGCCTCCCTTTCGGGTTCCACTCGAGCAATGGCTTGTCTAGTGATGTCACTTGATGGTTTGTTTCTTCACAGTATGGTCAGCCAATCCACCTCTATTTCTTCCTGCCTATTTGTTTCACAAGCACTGACTGACTTCACACTGGAGTTGAAAATCCGCATCTTATTCTCATTTTCATGCTGAGTGCTGTTGACCTCCACACAGACTTGAGAGTAGTGAAAGCTTGCATTGCTTTTCCGATTCTATCTTTGATATCCTCGTCAGTTCCGTCCGCCTGTAGTTGAAACGATGCTTCCCAGGTAGGTGGGTAGGTAAAGGAGGTTGTTTCTTTCAAGTTCCTCCCATTTATGCTGATTGTTGTCTGTTGTTATGCAAAGAGGTTCATCGTACTGAAGTTTCTCTAGCAATTTTGTTTACAGGGTGGGGTTGCTAGCCTCACGACTGAGAAAGGAATGATTACATTAAGATAAAGTTTAGAGAGAAGCGACTTTTGGGTTGCTCCCCTCGAAATCGGAAAATAACGGACAAAACAATGAGAACAACACCAACAAAGGAAACAGTTCACAGAAAAAAGGGCAAAAAGCGACAACAACTATACAATAAAACAACATGCAATATAGTTCAGCACAGTTAACTAAAATGATATCTCAACCATAAACTCACTGACTTGGACCAACTTGAACATGTAAATCCAACAATATATACAATTATAGATGTGTTTATGTTTAAAAATTCCACAAATCCAAATAGTTAGTTATATGTATTATCTGTCAATAAGATTGTATTCTTGGATTCAGTGTTCGAAAGGTAAATAATTGTGATAGTTTCCATAAACTCTTGGCGTAAAATTTTACAGAAACGAGAGTTTTTATTAATAAGGAAAATGTAACGCAGTAGTCGAAAAGTGCGCGCGTTCAGCATCAGCACTCAGCATCAAAAATAAGATGCGGATTTTCAACTCCAATGTGAAGTCAGTCAGTGCTACTATACGGATCAGAGACTTGGCCAGCGCGTCATAAAGAGCATCTCAAACAAACTTCAGACCTTCATTAACAGTTGTCATTGCTCATGATCAGATGGCTAGCCAGGAAAGATCAGCAACAGGGATCTCTGGCAATGAGCGAACCGACCCAGCAGGAACCGATTGTGAAACAAATAGGCAGGAAGAAATAGAGGTGGATTGGTGGCCATACTGTGAAGAAACAAACCATCAAGTGACATCACTAGACAAGCCATTGCTCGAGTGGAACCCGAAAGGGAGGCGGCGAGTTGGTCGTCAGTGCAAGAGCGACTTGGAAGAGGTCATGTGAAGAGGAGATGAAAGTATGTGGACAGATTTGGAGCGGGGTGAAAAAGTTGTCAGAAAACAGAAGGCAGTGGAGACGCGCGGCTGAAGCTCTATGTTCCTCTAGGAATGAAAGGATATAATAATAATAATAATGTCTGTTGTTGTTACCGTTGCTGTGCTGTTGGCCAGGAATCTCCATTATAGATAAGATTTTATTTTGATGAACCACACATTGTTGTTGTACAGTAATATTATTAACTGATGACCATGTTTCGAGCAGAATTTATTACTACTGCTTATAATCATATCAAGGCACTACTCACACAACTTTTTCCTTCATTTATATACATGTGTGGAATCGATTAGATATTGGAATAAAAATCAATATGTGATAATGTACATTCAGAAATAATAATAATATGAGTGTTATTTATCAATTACAATCAGATAGGAAATAAGACGAGTGTTTTTATAGTCAAAATAAGTTACTTGTTAGAATGTGGTAAGATTAATTATTATCCTCTTCTGATTTGACAGGCGGTAATAATATCTTCCATATCTCTGGTATTTACATTGAATCATTTCTGTTGCATGTGTTGCATGTAGACTCGATGAAGCAGGCAGGATTCAGTAATCAATCTCTCTCACTCTCCCCCTACATAGATTACTTCTTAGAATCTCCCATCCTATTGTATGGTTGCGTGCAGTTCAATAGCTGAGGCTTTTTCTATATTACTTCTCGTTGTGAGATCAATCATTCTAACCTTAGCCACTAAATTCTTATGTTCTGATAATCTCACTACTCTTGATTCCCTACTAGTTTGACCTATGTAGTTGGCTTAACCCACAGTCATTGTAAGGTACTTTGTAAATTATATTTTTTCGTCTGATTGGATCCACCGGGCCATTTAGTCTACAGAGCTTGTCTCTGAATGAGTTTATAGGTTTAAATGCCACCACCCTAATTCCTGCTTTATTAAGAATCCTACGTAGCGTCTCAGATATTCCCACGCCTCATATGGTAAAACTGTAGATGACTTATATTCTCTTTTATTTATGTTATCATTATTAGTTTAATCACTGTTTTTATTTTGACCTTGTTTGGCCTACCTAATGAATTTTATAGGATATAGTTATTTAACACTAACGCTTCTTCTTATTTTTATTTTTGATTGCAGCTTGATTCCACACTGTATTTTTGGTACAAGTATGGAATTTTCAGCATGGATATCAGTAGCCCAAATTCCGCAGGCCAACCAAAGATATCAGGTGTGCGTCAGCGTGGGCTCGAACCCCGAACCATGTGCATGGTCGTCTATCTGTTTCATTTCATCGTTTAGGTTTATTGTGATACTACTTAGTGCTGTTGCACGGTGGTTTTTTAAACACTTGACTAAGCCAGCGTCTACACACAACAGAGGAGATGAATTAAAGTCTAAATATCTACTAGTATTAAATATCGAAGAAATGTGAACAGTTTTTTTTTCAATAGACGCGTGCATGTAACAATGTGTATACAAAATTATAAACAATAAGTAGCTCGGATGGATGTCTCAACTGGGTAAACTGCTGACAAGCTCGACCCCAAATGAGCGAAACTGCCACCTGGTGTTTACATCACCTTTATCTGTTTAGCCAGCAATCAGCGTTGGATGATATGAATGGTAAGCAACTACTCATCTCAACTAAATCAGTAGTATATGGTTTTATGGGAATATTTTTCGTTCAGATTTTTGTATACAGTTAGAATACAGTTAATATCTGTGCTATAGTTTTTCTAGGAAAATACGTTTTAATGTATCACTAGACGTCATTGTCAGCAAAACTAGAAGAAATAAATAATATGATACTTATTATTATGGACTATTTTGAACGGTAGCTTGAGATAGTCAAAAGTTCTTACCAGTGATTCTTCTGCTGTTTTCTTTCGCATGCGGCGAGACTAAAGTTGTTGTGTTGATTGACGCTATAATTGTGAATAGTGTGTGCTAAGTCGCATTATTAGTCATAACAGAATTAAATATCGAATAAATCTGAAGGGTTGTTCAATAGACGCATTCAAGTGAATTGGATCAATTATACAAAATCAAGCCTTCAACTCTTCCAGGTGTTATAGATTCGCGTTATTACTGTTCCCTTGGGTTCCAAGTGCAACATATAGCTTCATCACCACATGTCCAGTTCTCTTTAGCTAGTCTCATGATAGATACCCCACAGTCTCTTATCTCCAACTCCCCAAACTATCACCTCCATGTCACCCTCAAAGCGAAGCCCAACTAAGCGTTTCTCATATGGCTTCCACTCGAGGGCTAGTCTGGAGAGCTCTCATCAGCGTATACTCAATCCATCTCCATTTTTCCTACATATTTGTTGAGCAGTAGGTTCATAGTTAATTTGTTCTCATAGTTTCGCGTTGAAAAATTCTTTCTAGTCACACATCTAGTCTTCAGTATTGAATCATCGAAGATAGTTATTGAATTGAATTTTTGATTTTCCCGTCCATTGATTGATTGGACTGAAGTGCTTGGTCTCAGGTTGACATGTCGGCTCTTGTGCAGATGCTTCGACGATGTCTGGGATTTGATTTGTATACAATTGGTGGATGGTGGCTAGCAGTGGAATCCAGGATAAAGCGCATTTCGTCCTATTTGGGACTCGTCAGCTGGATGTACCAATTGTATACAAATCAAATCCCCAGACATCGTCGAAGCATCTGCACAAGAAGCCGACATGTCAACCTGAGACCGAGCACTTCGGTCCAATCAATCAATGGACGAGAAAATCAAAATTCAATTCAATAATTAATATGACCCGTTGCACAAGAGGTGGCTCTCGTGGCCCAAGTGGTCTAGTGGATAACGCTTTGGCGTTTGAAGCTATGGGCACTGGGTTTGAGCCTCGGTGTGAACTTCATCACTCACTGAGAAACGCAGGTACATCCAGCTGACGAGTCCCAAATAGGACGAAATGCGCATCCTGGATTCCACTGCTAGCCACCATCTACCAATTGTATCGAAGATAGTTGTTGTTATAGTGACCTGTTGGAAACGCTTTGCGTGACGCATTCACCAAGTTTCTGACCCACATAGAATAAGTGACTGAATCACTTAACATTGGTGTTGAAAATCCTAATTTTTAACCTTACGTTGTAATCAGAAGATTTCCAGAGTTTTTTCAAAGTGATGAAGGTATATGTTGCCTTTCTGATTCTGATTATGACATCTTCATCCATGCCTTCTGCATGTAGTTGAAACGATGTATTCTAGATAAGTGAAGGGAGTAACTTCTTCATATTTATTTTTTTTTTGATAGTGATTAGTACTTGATGTCTTGGTTGGTTATTCTCATCACCTCTGTCTTCTTCTTCTTCGCTGCTTCTTCAGACTGTTTGTTGGTATTCGCCTATAGTTAGTTGAGTTTGCGTGACAATCGACATAAATCGTTCATAAAATCCAGTGTACTCCTGTCTTCTTGCTACTGAAAGTGTGGCGTGTAACTCAGTCCACCACAATCAGAAACATCATCAGTGATAGTAGGCTGCTAGCCTTGTCCAAATCCTGTATTACCTTCAAAAGATTTTGATAAGTTCTCCATTAAGGATCACCTGACACGTGTCATAGTTGAATGAGATTGATCCAGATTTGAAGCACTGCACGCCAAAGTATTCAAGGAGTTCAAAATTTCTTAACATTTTCCCGTTTCTTCTTCTGTCTAAATCTAGTAAGCTGATACCGTCCCATTTCGACTGATATATTTTTCCGTATTATGATTCTCACCAAATTTGAGTACTGGTCATTGTTAGATAGATTGGAACGACACATTGGCGGCCTGGTTACTTTTTATTTTTATTTTTTATTTTTGATTACAGCTTGATTCCACACTGTATTTTTGGTACAAGTATGGAATTTTTAGCATGTGATATTGGCAGCCGAAATTTTTCAGGCCGACCATTGATATCAGGTGTGCGTCGACAGGGGATCGAACTCCGGACCATGTCCATGGTCGGCGAGAGTCCTAAACACTGTGCCACCGACGCACAACTTGAACCACCAAAAAAACTTCCGTCTCTCTCTCCCTATTGCATATATTTTCTCTCCTTCGATTTGTTTGAATCGATCAAGATATGACCCCTCTAATGTTATTATCTACTCTTGTGTGTGTATTTAAAATGTTTACAAGCTCCCCGATTCACAAATTCCTACTGAACTTAAGGAATGTCCTGATTGTGGATGGCAGGCAACGTATCCCAATACTTGAGATAACTGTTCTTCAGTTATATCCTAGGGTGTCAAAATGTACTTCTGAACATCTTGCAATCGGCTTTCAACTAGACATTGTGGATTTCTTGAAGGAGACAAAGCAGATATATCACATAATGAAATGGTTTGTGTTTTAGTTGTTCAGACACCATTGTGTGTCGTAGGATATACTGTCAATTACTATTTTACTTGATGATATTTTACAAAGGGAAAATATCATACAATAAATTTCTTTGAAAATTCTGCACATTTTATCAATACTGTTCAGAATAAAGATGTTTTTATTATTATTATTATTACTATTAGATTTCGTCATGAACGAACATAAGTACCACTTTGGATCTTTCAAGCAACCTTACGCCTCCAGAGGTCGAATCCAGGACTTTAACCTTCCAAGGTCAGATTGTTGACCATTCGCCGCCTGGGTAGAAATTTAACACCACTTGAAATCTAACCCTGTCAGTTTGTTGTGTAGTACCGCTATCGATCGGCATCCACTTCACCCTGACATAAGGGACCACACTGGCCATGACTTTCGATTTGAAATACAGGACAACCATCCATCTACTAATCAATAATGAGTTGAAGGTTGACATTTAGATTAAGGGTCTCAATTTAGATGTCGTTATGATCCAACATCAATTAAAGAATCATTCAAAACGAGAGAGCGAGAGAGAATGGGGGTGTGTCGATGGTCGATACAAGTTAGAATTACCTGGTCATTGGTTTCCTACCCACTGGCTGAATGGGTAGATACTGTTGAACATCATCTTGTCGGACTCTTAGCATTCTCTTTATACACAACTCTCCCCCCCCCCCCGGCATCTCATCATGTAGTTCTAGAAGCGGTTAAAAAGAATTTACGCTTGGATAACCAAGTATGAAAACTTTGAGATACCTTAAATCAAATATACAATTCACAAATTGGTTATTTTTATTATTATTGTTCCCTTGGGTTCCTAGTGGAACATAGGGCTTCAACTGCACGTCTCCATTTTCTTCTGTCTTCTGCTATACTTTTCGCCTGCATCCATGTTAATCCATATTCTTTCAACTCCTCTTCACACGATCTCCTCCATGTCACCCTTGGACGTCCCACACGCCGCTTCCCTTTCGGGTTCCACTCGAGGGCTTGGCGCGCGATGTCACCCAGCGGTCTCCTCAGCGAGTGTCCGATCCATCTCCACTTTCTCCTGCATATTTGTTGGGCGATTGGTTCTTGCTTTGTTTGTTCCCATAATTCCTTGTTGGTGATTCTTTCCGGCCATCTGATCTTCAGTATTGAGCGAAGACAGTTGTTAATAAAGGTCTGCAACAGCTTTTGGAAATATTCTTTGTGACCCGCCAAGTTTCTGATCCGTATAGAAGAACTGACTTTACGTTTGTATTGAAAATCCGAATTTTGTTGGTGATGCTGAGTGACGAAGATTTCCAGATTGATTTCAGGCTGATGAATGTGTTTCTCGCCTTCCCGATTCTCGATTTGACATCCTCGTCCGCTCCTCCTGTAGTTGAGACAATGCTCCCTAGATAAGTGAATGAAGTAACCTCTTTCAAATCCCTCCCGTTGATGGTGATTGACGTTGGATGTTGTTGCTGTTGTTGGTTGGTTATTTTCATAACCTCCGTCTTGTCTATGTTTACCTGGAGTCCTGTCTTCGCCGGCTGCTTCTTCGACCAGTTTGTCGGTTTTCGCTTGTAAGTCTTCGATTGTGTGTGACATCAAACATAAATCATCCACGCGCGAAATCCAGGTCTTCTAGGTTCTTCACGTCGGTCCAGGATATTCCTGTCTTCTCGTTTCCCACTGTCTGACGCATAATCCAGTCAGTCCACCACAATTAGGAATATCATTGGTGATAGTAAGCACCCTTGTCTGACTCCTGTGTTTACTCCAAACGCCTCGCTGAGTCTTCCGTTGTGGATCACTTGGCAGGTGCCGTTGTCGTACAGCTGTTGAATAAGGTTGATGAATATTTGGGGTACGCCATAGTACTCGAGTAATTTCCAAATTACTTCACGATCAACGCTGTCGAAGGCCTTCTCAAAGTCTATAAAGTTGAGGTAGAGGTTTGATTGCCATTCCATGCTTTGTTCGATGATGATGCGTAGAGTTGCAATTTGGTCAGTACATGATTTGCCTTTCCTGAATCCAGCTTGTTCTGGTCGGAGTTCTGTCTCCAGTGCGTCCTTTAATCTCTCCAGGATGATGCGACTCAGGATTTTACTTGGCGTCGATAGGAGCATGATTCCTCGCCAGTTCTTGCAGAGTGGGCCTAAGTCGCCCTTCTTTGGTAGTTTCACGAGGTAACCTTTCCTCCAGTCAGTAGGCACCTTTCCCTCCTTCCAGACCTTTTGCAATAATGGAGTCAGCATGTCTGCTGTCGTCTCTGGGTCTGCTTTCAGTGCTTCAGGGGGTATTCCATCTGGTCCGGCTGTTTTTCCAGCTTTCAGAAGCTTGATTGCATTCAAGACTTCAGCTCTCGTTGGAGGATTGGTGTCAACTTGCAGTTGTGTGCGCGCTGTTGTTGGTATTTCTGGACGGGTTGCAGGTGATGGTCGGTTCAAGAGTCCTTTGAAGTGATCCGCCCATTGTTTAATCTGTTTTTCTTCCTTGGTAATGGGCTTCCCTTGGCTGTCTTTTATAGGTTTCGCTTGTGTTGGTCTCTTCCCGGATAGAGATTTGGTTATCTGATATAGTGTCCTCAGGTCCCTTTTGCCTGCTGCCTTTTCAGCTTCAGTAGCTAGATTGTCGTAGAATCGTCTTTTGTCCTTCCTAGCACTTTTCTTCACTTCTTTGTCCAATGCTTTGTAAGTTGAGCTCAGCGTCTCCTTCTCCTGTCCGTCCTTGCATTGAATCATTTTCTCTTTCACCATTCTCCTCTCTTCTATTAATTTCCAAGTGTCCGTTGAGAGCCATTCCTTGTCTTGTCTCTTCTTTCTTCCTAGAACCGTTGAACACGTTTCGTTGAGAATCGCCTTCAGAGACTTCCAATGTTCTTCCACGCATGATTCTTCAGTGATGTCGCGTAGTGTTTCCTGCTTTGCTCTGACAGTTGCAGTGAAAGTGTCTTTTGTGGTTGTGTCCTTCAGTAATTGAGTGTTGAACTTGCATTGTGGCCTATCCCCAGCTATCCTCGAGGCTTTTAGTTTCACCTTGAAAGTCCCTTCTACTAGATAGTGGTCTGAACCCACATCTGCTCCTCTCCTTGACCTTGTGTCCAGTAGGCTCCGTCTCCACTTTCTTGAAATTGAGATGAAGTCTATTTGATTCTTGGTGTTTCCATCTGGTGAAATCCATGTCGTCTTGTGTATATCCTTGTGTTTGAACACACTACCACCAATCACCAAATCATTGAAGGCGCAGAAGTCTGAGAAGAGTTCACCATTGTCGTTCATTTCGCCGAGGGCCTCACGACCCATGGTGAGTTCTCTTCCTGTGTTGTCTCGTCCCAGCTTCGCATTCATGTCGCCCATCAGGATTTTGATATCGCCATTTGGGACGTTGTCCATTATTGCTTGTAGTTGTCTGTAGAACGCCTCCTTCTTCTCTTGTTCTGAGACGTTTGTAGGCGCATAGCATTGAATGACTGTAACTTTCCTTCCTTTTGAGTTGAACCTGGCTGTCATTATCCTGGAGGAGATTGGTTCCCACTGCATGAGAGCTTTGGTTGCTGTTGGTGACATCATGATGGCCACTCCCTCGGTGTGCTCATGGTTGTCCTCTAGGTGGCCGGAATAGATTACTGTCTCTCCAGTAGGTAGTTGGCACCTTCCAGTTCCGTTCCATCTGCTCTCGCAGATTCCCAACACTTCTATTCTGTACCTTCTCATTTCAGCGGCTATCTGGGCAGCCTTTCCAGTTTCGTACATTGTACGAACATTCCAGGTACCCATCCTTACTTTTGCTTTCATCGAAAGAAGGCACATCGGCTGACTGGCTTCCCGAAGGCTTTCACCAGCCTGCGTCATTTCACTTCCCCGATTCCAGCGAAAAGTAAGGCTATTGCTTATGTTTTTAGAATTTTTAATATATTTATTCGTTGAAGTTTCTGTAGCGATTTGGTTGTTTTACAGGGGTGGAGTTGCTAGCACCACGCCCCAACCCTCCCTCTTTACCCGGGCTTGGGACCGGCGAGAAAACTAGTAAGCTAGTATCTGGCGAGGTTATCATTGGAAAACCACCTAGGAGTACTGGACAACTGTTTCGTCCTAGTTTGCGATTCTTCAGCATTACGCACCCACTGGGGTTCGAACCCAGGACCTTCTGGTTACAAGGCGAACTCGTAGACCATTAAACCACTGCATCGGTGGTATAGCGGTTAGGACGCTCGCCGACCATGCACATGGTCCGGGGTTCGACCCCGGCCACAGACGCACTCCTTTACCTCACTGAGCCAGAAATAATGCTGGTAAAGAGGAAAGGTTGAGCATGAGGCTAGCAACCCCATCCTGTAAAAAAAAATTAAAAACACAAATCGGTTAGCAGTTCTTAATGTTCACAGTGAAAGTGATGAAATTTCGCCCAACGAAATGGCTGTCCCGTGGTGCTTAGATCACTTTGATCTTCGTAGCAAGCACTATTCGCTGATATAGGTGATATTCAGCTACTCATCGGAACCAATCAGTAGCACATAGTCTCTGATGCCTTACTTGGCACTTAGTACATGTAATGTGGAAAGCGCTGAGAATCAAAACTCCATTTTATTGGGTAAAAATAAGTAAACGGCTCTTTTTATTCTTTCTATCCTTAATATATTGTTGCCACTATTTCCAATTAGTTTCAATTTCACAATCATACTTTTGATTCTCTGGAGGATTTCACCATCAGCTGACATCAGTTAGAGAACCATTGGAAAACCAGAACTGAAGTACTAGACAGCTATTTCATCCCAGTTTGGGGCTCTCCAACAGTACGCCTCCATCACCAAGGTTCGAACCCAGGATCTCCTGGTTACAAGGTGAGCTCGTAGACCATTGAGCCACTGGACGTGACAGTCCAATGGCCAGTTCATGAATTTCAACTTCTACTGATTCATGAAATTATGCGGCCACTTCGCTATCCCTTTTTCCATGAGTTACTACCTCACCTTCAACATGCTGTACCCTACTAATCACGGCTTCCCACATAAACATCAGGTGATCTTTTATCGGCACATTTTCATTAACATTATCATTAGTGTGAGTACCCTGAAAACTTCCCCCCACCTCACCTCCTTGCTGTGCATTGTTAAGAGAAAATTAGGTAGATCATTGTATTGATTGGTGAAAATTCCACTTTTTTAAATGTACCGTTTGAAATAAATCCATTATTATCATCATCAATTGGTTCTCTTTGGTATTATGTGCTACCTCTGGTACCTCAAGGTCATCCTACCATCCCACTGATGTTTATCCGAAACTTTAGAGCCTATAAGGCGACAGTTTTGTAAGCACTCTCCCGCGATACTTCTGAATTTGTTGACTGTCTAAAAGATTTGAATGTAAACGACAAACGTTATCACTGAATGTGCAGTCACTATTTACCAACGTGCCCCTCACAGAAACGATTTGTTATTTGAGCAGATACATAAGTGACACGATTATGAGCATCAGAATATAAACCTCATGTCTAAGAGTTGCTGTTGAGATGAACATTTAACATACAATTCACCTTTAAGGACGATGCTTACAGACAGAAAGATGGAATTACCAAGGGCTCTCCTGTTGACCCACTTTTGGCAGAAAGCCTAATGGGATATCAAAATCAATAATCGGCAAACCGTTGTTGAAGAAAATGGTATGTCGACGACACCTTTGAAGTTTGTGATAATGATTCAGATTTCAATAACAATTGCCACCATTCAATTAAATCCACGATGGAATTAAAAAATGAATCCAAGATTTCATTTTTTTCTGGATGTAGGACTGAAAAGCGATGATAGGACTCTGAAAAGATCTATCCACAGAAAATCATTAGGCAATGGGCAACTTACAAACTTTTATCGATCGATAGCTGGAAGTCATACAAGGACTTTCATCGTTTCACTTGCTCATCTTATTAAACGAATCTGCGACACTGAACGCTTAGAAGAATAGCTCTTATTTTTCAAAGATATTCTGGCTCGAAACGGATATCTGTCACGTTTTGTGAAGCCGGGAGATGAAGGTAGTTCAGCGCCAAAGAAAATAAGGTATACGAACCTGGGCTTCAAGGGCAGATATCTTAAGGGGAAGAGTTTCTAACTGCCTTTCCTGCAGCAACATTAAGGATAATATTCTTTAGCCGCCAGCTGCATTTAGGCAGTGTGGGAAATACAAACTCCCACATATGACTACTCGAATGTGCATATATCACTTCACTTGCTCCTGTGAAGCTGGGTACATAATTCGTTCTGTACACCTCCTTTCAAATCGTGTTAGAGAACACTACCCAGTATGACTGAAATAGGCAGCACTGGTTCATTCTCAAGCGCTATCACTGAACACCTTGTGAGCACCTGTCACAGAATCTCAACACTAACTCATCATTCAGAGTCATTTACAAAGTGAACAAAAATTTGTAAAAGGCAATGACTGTTCGAATTCTTTGCCATGTGTATCGAAAAGCTGAAACTACACGTTCAGAAGAAACCCCAGTCCAATCTCTGCATTCATCACGGATCTAGCTTGGTCTGACTCCTTAGTATTCGCCCTTTTTTTTCTTATTCCCTTGATTTGTTCATCTTCAGTTCCAAAAAACTATTATTTCAATTGGTTTCTATGCCAATTTCGTTCACACCCGTCTCCATCAAAAAAATATTTTACACAATACGCAACACGTTTTTGTAATCGTATGTTTATTTTTGTTCCACATCTTCCGACTTTCATATCAATTTAAAAATCACTATCACCCTTAACCTCCCTTCTTTACCATCTTAAATTAAATAGTAGTTACAATCATGTAAACTTATGTATAAAAATCCGAATACACAGCTTCTGGTTGTTTCTTTTCTTATGAGTTTAACTACGAACGTCCCATTGTCTTTCTGGACAACATCTTCAGTGCTAACTTCAATAAGCTGAGAAGTATTCAAAGCTCCATATGGATGAAATATCCTCCTTAACTGGTGGAAATTAAAGTCGATTACTTGTGTCTGGAAATCATAGTCAAGTTCACCAGAAAAGATGGAAATTTTATCCTTGGAGTGAATAAATTTTCCCCCTATGCAGATATATTCATTTTTATCAATGAATATCAGCAGTTCGCTCTTTCCAAATATCTTATACACAGTCCATTTACATGGTACTTATATTTATGTAAGTGCTCAAGTCTTCACTATACATATATAGTCTACATACGCTAAGATAATCTCTGCATGATATTCATCTTAGCATTCAATGTTATCAATCATCTGTACGTAACCATCATACTACTCTGAAATTTGTCAGTAGTTAAAAGATGTTTACCAAATAAATTATGCATATCAAAAACCAAGGCTTTCAGTAATTCAAATAATTTAGTACAAGCCATTCTGTTAGATGATTGGAGACAATCTGTAGAAAGCCCTGGAACACCTAGATTTCTTACTAACCGGCGTTCATCAGTCAATAAGCTATACCTGCAACCTTCAAGTAACTCATGTATCCTCCGAGACTCGAACCCGTGTGGACTGCAGTTAGTTACGTTACAGATGAGGTATTCGGGATAGAGACTGACCTCTTGTAGGCCTGCAGTGAATACTTTCATTGGAAGGTAGTTATCAATTAGTGCAATGTGTCTTGTCCTTTGTTTGTGTAGACTGAATTCTACAAGGAGGTCAACTACGAGCCTGAATATCTGCTCAATGGTAACGTCTGTGATTCACTGCAGCACACTGAGTGACACAGCTTCGAATCTCAGAAGAGACACGAAATCTTTCAAGATTGCAGATACGCCTTGCTGATGAGTGCCAAATAGCAAGAAATCTAAGTCCAAGGCTTCCTGTGGCCGATTGCCTCCAACCATCTATTACCAACAGTTCACAGTGCAATGTGACGGGTGAGCCACCTACTGGCATGGTGATGGCCACATTGAAAACTTGACTGATAGAATTCAGTCTACAGAAAAACAAAACAGTGGATGGATTACACTAGTTTCTAACTAGTATCCAGTCGAAGTACAAAATACACTTCAAGGAAATTATATTTTTTTTAAAGTTTTTCGGCTGCAGAGGCACACATAAAATCAATTTAACTAAAGGAGCAAATATACAAATCTCCCTTGATTCATATTTGGAGAAATAAAAACAAACAGCAGTCAATAATAAATTGACAGCAAAACCTGTTTTAACTCTAGTTTCGTGTTTATTTACACTCTTGCCATCAATGACTTATATGCGACTGTTGAAAACAAACTCTCCACTGTCGTCAAAATATCTCAATCACTTTGTAGATCAATGTTAACTGGTTTATTACAGAATAATATAGACAAATCGGTGTTCACAACTGCCAATATAACAGAGAAGATTTTTAACTCAGGTGGATGATTTGGGTTCAGTTGTGTTCTCTGAGCTGGTTGGTTTTATTGCAAAGCTTCGGCGTCCTTCTAGACAATATCTTCAGCGCACTTAATTAGTGAATGGTGACTAGCAGTGGGATCCAGGATAAAGCGCATTTTGTCGTATTTGGGACTGTAAGTCACTGGATGTACCTGCATTGTGCAGTGAGTGATGATGTTCCCACCGAGGCTCGAACCAAGTGCCCGTAGTTTCAAACGCCAAAGGGTTATCCACTAGGACCATGACAGCTACTGTCTCTTGTGCAACGGGTCATATTAATTTAATTGAATTTCAGATTTACCCGTCGATTGATTGGACCGAAATGCTCGGTCTCAGGTTGACGTTTCGACATCTTGTGCAGATGCTTCGATGCTGTCTGGGCATTTTATTAGTATTTAATTGGTGGATGGTGATTAGCAGTGGAATCTAAGATGCGCATCGTCGAAGCATCTGCACAAGAAGCCGATATGTCAACCTGAGACCAAGCACTTCGGTCCAATCAATCGATGGGAAAATCTGAAATTCAATTAAATCTTCAGAGCAAGTTTTAGTATAAAATGAAGTGATTTGAATTCTCCATGAATGATAGAATTATGTCTCCTGGTAACCATCTTCGTGACTGGTAGTCGATTTGTGTGCAGTTGTGTTCTCTGTGCTGGTGGATGGTTTATTTGCGAAGCTTTCATTGCCTTACCAGGCAACATTTTCGATGCATACTTCAATTTGAAGTCAGCTTTTACGTTTCTCCGAGTTTATAAATCATCTCGTCCGGTAACCTTGAACGTGATTGGTCGTTTTTGTGTGTTTTCTCCAATCATGCTCAAGGATAGACGGTCAATAAACTCGTGGAGAATTATAAGAGGTCACTTCAAATTGAAGCATGCGATGATGATTTTGCCGAGTAAGGCAAAGAAAGCTTCGCAAATAAACCATCCAACTCAGAGAAACAATTGTTAATATAACTATAAAAACCTTAGTACCGAACAAGTACTCTCCAGTCTAGTTGGGAGGCTAAAGTAGTCACACTATCTCTAGGTCAATCTATTCTTGACCAATAGAATTTCAACCTTTTGTGCTAAATTATAGCAATCTGCATGTTGGTGAGATAGTTATCAGAAAGCCTGCAAAAAGAAATAAAGGGTGAGGGTTGATGATACTATCTCAGTTGACTTGCAAGACGTAGGTGGCACAGCATCCCAACTTCGAAATAAATGACTAAAAGTCATGTCCGTAAATCGATAACCTACAGTTTTTCTCCATGACCAGTAGTCCACTTGGCCACACTTTCAACTATTCAATCGAAGTGTCAAATAGTCATCACCCCATTTTAATATTATCGATTGTTTATACCAAATTAATACAGTGACGAAGACAACAGCAGTCGCCATTGGGAAGATTAACTCATTTTGGAAAACAGACTTTATCAAATTAGAGAACAAGTGAAATTCGAGAAACAGCATATCACGTAGTGGTTTGTTGAATGTCTTCGGCCCCGGGAGAAAAGCAGTCAGATTTAATTCTGTAACACATTACTCTTCACGAGTTCGACCACAGATTGATATCAGTTAGAGAACCATTGAAAACCAGCGCTGGAGTAGTGGACAGCTATTTCATCGTAGTTCGTGAATCATCAGCAGTACGCACCCACGACCTTCCAGTTACAAGGCAACCTGGCTCGTATACCATTCAGTCCTTTGGATATTACTCTTCAACCAAATCTACCACTGTCTTCGAATCCTCCCCCACTTGACAAGTCCAACAGGTGACGAAATCTCTGTTAAAACACTCAATTCTTCCGTTTGACTTTATTAGTATTTACACGACCCACTCCCATCCAAAAGAAAGAAAACAACAGCTACTATACACTTCTCTAAACTCATTCTTTTTTCAAAACTGAAAATGTGAACAAGAAGTCAAGAAAATTAGGAGAGCAAAACAAAAAAACAAATTCACATAAATAAATCAAGGAACATAATGCATAAACACATAAATATTTGTATACATCTAAAAAAAAATTCCGAGAAAAATTATGATATCACATTTAAAAATTTCGACAAAAGTGAGAAAAATAAAATAAAAGTTAAAAGACGCGCACAAACTCAAGGTCAAGTCAGAGCTGACCAGTTAAAAAAAACGCCGATGATGCACGAAATGTGAAAAAACACATTCATTGAAACATTGAAGTGTTCAAAATTAAATAATACTAAGGAATATATAGAAATATGATCAATACATTGGTGAATACGGAAGAAGTGACTGAAAATAAAAGCATAGCATCATAAAAGAAAAAAACGCCATATGATACAATGAAATTCAACGTGTCAATACAAACAAATATTAGAGAAAAGCAATATTGTAGACAGAATAGATCACAAATAAAATAGTATATCTTACTAAAGATAGAAAATAGAGCAAGAAAGGTTAAAATAGGGGGTGATAACTAAATAGAAATTGAGATTCTATAAAACTGTGGCATCGTTGGTACTGTATGTTTGTTGTGTTGCACTCTCACACAATTCTTCCCAGAAAAGGACAGCGAAGGTGAGAGCAGGAATTCATAAAGATAAAACAGAGAAGTAAAAGCACTAGGTTATTATGTTGAAATTAACACTGGCCACGTTTGTGTGTATGTGTCCCTGTTTGGAATTCATAGGATGAAAGTGAAAATGTTTTTTAAAATATCTCAAACTACTTAAATATTTGAAATCAGTAGTATATAGATATCAACTCAGTATTTGTTGGTTTGTCAGTTCAGTAATAAATTATTCATTTTTTTTAAATAAAAAAAAGAGCTGATAATTTAAGAAAATAATTAAAATAAAATAATTTAAATTAATTAAATTATTTTCTGTGAATTTGGATAGCGCTCATGTCAAATCAGTAGTAATATGATGATCAGACGACAATATAGAAGAGAATGTGATAAGAGAGGTAATTGAAACTTTTGAAAAAAGAAGGTATGTATATCTATAAATGACCGATATGCATTCGACTCCTGCCTTTGCACACATCTACACACAGACGCACACATCCAACACATGAGAAGTCACCTAGATAAAATGATGGGAAAGAAAAAGTAGCAATGAAATTGTTTTCATGATGTCATTACAATAAAAGAGAAATTGATTAGTAAAAGGATTGAACAGAGTGTGTAGTACTGAACTCACCTGAAACTTTTCAACAATCGTATGAATTGAACACTATATGCATCTGTTGGATGGTGACTAGCAGTGGAATCCAGGATAACGCGCATTTCACCCTCCTATTTGGGAATGACTCGTCAGCTGGGCGTATCTGCACATCCCAGTGAGTTAGTCAGTGATGGTGTTCACCCCACATGGGCTCGAACCCGATATCCATCATTGCCAAATCCAAAGCGTTATTCACTAGACGACTTGATTTAAGAGAGGCATCTCTTGTGCAACGCGTATCAGTTATTAACGATGGGTAGTGGATAACAGCCTCACTGGGGGGGGTGGGGGGGAAGGGACACCATCACTGACTCACCAGGGAATGTAGGTACATCCAGATAAGAGGAGTTTCCAATAGGATGGAAAGCGCGCTATCCTGGATTCCACTGCTAGTCACCATCTACCAAATTTCTTCAAGTTACGTAATCAGACATCGTTGAAGCATCCACCCAAGGAGGAACTGACATGTCAACCTGAGGTCGAAAACTTTAGTTCAATCAGTCGACGGGAAAGTTCAGAACGAATTATATAATGAACACTGCCACGTTTTATGGTTGAGTGCATTTCTATCTAAACAAAGTATCACAATCAACAATTAATGTCATTGATCAATAATTATTTACAGAAACCAGGTGGGTCATAGGTTCTTGTAAAAGGATCTATTTCAAAGATTTGTGGAAGATTTACAGCAAAGAATTTTTATTGTTTACAGGATTTCATCATGAGCTGACATTAGTTGGAGAACCATTGGAAAGCCAGTCAGGGAGTACTGGACAGCTGTTTCGTCCTAGTTTGAGACTCGTCATCAGTACGCACCCACGGGGGTTCGAGCCCAGGACCTTCTGGTTACAAGGCGAGCTCGTAAACCATTAAGCAACCGGGACACCTGATTCAATGGACCCAATGGCTTTGCAAATATTATCAAAGATATTGATTTAAGTATTTCCAGTCGATGATATAACACCGAAAAGTACACAAAATCTAAAGAGAACTAGACAGGTTACTTTCATAAATGCTTTTTAGAACTGGCGAACAGTGAAACCAGCTTATGTCATAAAAGATGAAGAGCAATTACTCCTCTATGAGACTGGAAGAGGAAAATTCCATTTAATCCACAAGAATAATTCATGAATAATCCCCAGTCAGATATTAGTGAAAACAAAGCACGTAGAATTCAGCAAGGAGTCTCTTTACGCCAGCGAATTCATTCACTTAGCTGTACACAGTTGCGATTTGAAATATAGTTACCTTTGTATGTGTGTGTGTGTGTACATTAAGTTTGTCAGACAACAATAAAAATTAGTTAAGGAGTTAGAAAAACGAAAACAAACCATGATAGTAAAGGTGAGTGAATAATATTCTTTTGTAAGAATAACTCCAGTTCCTTCGTCTGAATGGCTAAAACTTCAGTAAGGCACAGGAGACGAAAGCGTATTTACAGTCATTAACAGGTTGTTCTTCACTTTGTAGATTGCTTTGAAGTAACAGGCGTTGTTTGTTGAGATGGAATGACCAGTAATGACAAGATGTTCGATTATCCCACTCCTTATAGAGCCACTACTACTACCTTCCTGCAACCATGAACACCCTTTCAGATGTCGAGCGACTAATGCACATAGCTCCACAACAACAGGTGAACTGATAAACACACATAGAAGTGGTGAGATACGAGGTCTTGTTTTTAAGGCTTCTGTAGACCAATGGATAACTGGAGAACACTACTCTGAGCGTTGCTTCAATGAATATTCTTCTCAAGGATGCTGAAATTTATCTTTTAAGTATATCCGCACCCTAAGTCTCCTTTAAAATCCAAGTTCGTGTCAGGTCTCTTTTTTTGGAACAAGTAAATGACGTGAACATTATGGTGCAAGCCTACCTCTTCATCAATGTACAATGTGAAAGCCGCCCAGTTCTCTGCAGCTATCACTAAACTTATGATAAAAGTAACAACCTTCACTCACATATAAGACGATAGTAAAATATACAAGAAAAGGATGATTTCTTAAAATCATCACGAAATCCTCCATGCAATCAAAAAAACTCCCTACAAAAACCGATACTTGAAAAGTGATTTGATGCTCACGAGCGACTGGCCATCTTCAAGCAGTTACTTTGCGTTCTAGTGGGAAACTATTACCATTAGGGTAAAGCAGGTTGAAGGTGAGGCGGTAACTCATCCAAAAAGGCATTGCGAAGTGGTCGTGATGTGTCATGGACTGGCAGAAGTTAGAATTCTTGGACTGGCCATTGAATCGGTTGTCGGTGGAGAGCATTCTACCGGTGAATAATGACCGGTGCATGCGAACTAGTCAATAACACAGTGAACATTTAGGATAAACATTCGGAACTACTTACAAACTATGAAAGTAGACTGAACACGTTTTTAAACAAAATAAATATGATACTAGACAACAATTCAGGATAGAAAATTCATTCCGCATGATTCAACTTAATTTTGTGTGGGATGAAATCTGATCAGAACAAAATCTCTTAATAATTTAGAGTTGTATCAACCAAGGGAAAGTTTTTCCTGATAACACACACTATGGGTCAAAAAATATATACGAAGAAAAATCACAAGAACACATAACGTTTTTGAATTGAATTTTTCTTGCAGTGTTTGGGTTTTATGGGGACGTTCATGGGCTTTCGTTTTCTTCCATCTCTTTCAATAAATAAACAGTATGTGGTTAAAAACATTACGAATACTTATCAACGCATTAATGGGTGTCAAAACAAGACCAATAACTCCCATATATATATATATATATATATATATATAACACTTAAGCCTACGATCCTCTAATGTTTGGCATACAAGGAGTGAACTGGACTACATCGACTGACTCCTAGCTTAAAATTGACGAGGGAGTGAAGTAGTTCGCGTGGAGCGTGTTAACCACTACACTTATATGGAAAGTTGCACCATCCCCATCAACAGGTTGATCGCTGACAAAATCTCAGTACGAATACACAAGACTGCTTTAGCATCTCCCAACAACTTAACTCCATCTCTGATTTTTCTTAGTAGACGTGATATCCGGCTGACTATCGATTAAAGGAGGTGTGTACTGCTCAGAAATCACTTTGTTCCATCCTCCTGTATGGTTGGCTGTGAGTGAGACATAAGCCCCATTGAAAGTGGAAGACATAAAAAAAAAGTCTGGTTAGCTAGCTGTCTTTCATCGTAGGTGCCTACGTTCTATCTCCTGTGTGTGTGTTAGGTGGAATAATAGGCTGGGTGAGTAATACTAAGATTGGACTTCGGTCGAGGTGCTACGTAAGGAGGGAAAATTAATCAACGAAGTTGTCAAGTTGTATCAATTGAGAAAGATGGCTGGCACATGTGTTACGCATACCTAGTCTAGCCTAGACATCGATCTTCTTCCTTGATAACAGGCAATGTTAGATGACTGACATAAGATGGATCAGCTAGTAAAAGAGCTAGCACGTGGTGTTCAGACAAAAGTATGACTTCATCAGTCAGTGAAATCCATAAGAATTAGTCTAAGCCAACCAGCCAGCCAGCCAGCCACGTAGGGAGGGAAGTGTAGACTGCCTGACTGCCAGTGTGGTTGGGGTCCTCAGGATACTTGTTAACTCTCTTCTCTCGCTTTGTGTACTACATGGAAGGAGAGTGACACCTTGAACTAATGTACTTCTGTGCAGAGTTCTGTGTTGAAACCAATCAGTCATTCAGTCAAATTTCAACGTAAAGCATACATATATACATATACAGAGAAACAAATTGCTTTTCACTCTTATGTATGCACAGCTCCGGGTTTCTATTTGAATGGCCAGAGCTTCAGCGATACAAAGAAGACGAAATCGTATTGTCTTTGGTAGGTTATTCTTCACTCTGTAGATCACTTTGAAGCAAGAGGCATTTGTTGAAATGGAATGATCAGTGTTAACCACGTAGGTGTTCAGTTATCGCACTCCTTATTGCACCACACTATTGCATTTTCGCAACCATGCTGGCTGGATAGTGTTTTTGAATCCTCTTGAACAGGGTGCGTGTCGAACGACCAATGTACCTGGCTCCACAACAGCAGGTGAACTGATATATGCACATAGAAGTGGTCAGCTGCAGAATCTTGTCCTTGAGGCTTCTGAAGATCAGTGGGTGACTGGAGAACACTATTCTTAGCGTTGCTGCGCTTAAACAAGATTCGCCTATCGATATAAAAACACTCTGGCCGAATATCCTCAAACAAAGCACTACTTATAAATCAGTGCTAATAACTAAACCACGCAAGCACACACACACAAACAAACAAAAGCCATAAGTAGTAAATCCTACTTTCAATAATCCACTAAAATCTATCATAAAACAGCAATAGAAAGGTGAATTAACTTACCTAGAGAAAAGTATATCGCTGTTTTACAATCGACTAGTACTGTTAGCAGTAGCAACACCCGGACAACCACAACCACCTCCACGAATTGCATCGAAAGCTACACCGAAGAGTACGTCATCATCATCATCATCAGCAACAGCATTAATATTGATAGTAGTAGAATCCTTACCGGTAAACGCCATCATTCTTATCATTTCATTAGGGCAAACATTTTGTGTAGGTGTGTTGTATGTTGAAGCAGAAGAACAAGAAAATGGTATCGGAGATGAATTTGACGCATGGGAAAGATTAAATATCCCGCTAGACAGACCAATAGTAGTGGATGCATCAACAGACATTGATTGGTTTAATCGATTAGTTACAGCATTTGATGATATTGATGTTTCAATTGGCTTGACACTGAAAAAAAATGTTAACAGTTAAAGTATTATTTGAAAGGGTTAGAGATTATGACACGGCATCAGTATTTTTGAAGTTGTGAACTACTAGTTACTAGTTTCAGTCGCATAAGCAGACGATTTGTTCATTTATACGGAACCAAGACACTCTAATAAATACTTAGACTTTAATTCCCCACATCCAGAATCAGTAAAGACTATTATTATTATTATTATTATTCAAGTAACGGTTTGTAGTGATTTGGTTGATTGGTTACAGGATTTCATCGTGAGCTGACATTGGTTAGAAAACCATTGGAAAACCTGGGGGTACTGAACAGCTGTTTCGTCCTAGTTTTGGACTCTTCATCAGTACGCATCCACCGGGGTTCTAACCCAGGACCTTCTGGTTACAAGGCTAGCGAGCTCGTAGACCATTAAGCCACTGGGACCTGTTTCATTGGGTTCCGGGTGGAACATAGAATTTCAACAGCACGAATACATTTCGTTCTATTTTCTGTGATCATCTTTAGCCGGTCCCACAGTTGATTATCATCCCTGATCTCCTCGTCACACGATCTCCTTTATATTACCAATGAAGCGACGCCCCACTTGTTGTTTCCCATTCAAGTTCTACTCGAGCGATGGTCTGGTGCACGATGTCATTCGACGGTCTCCCTAGTGGAGTGTGTCGAATTCATCTCCACTTTCTTCGGGATATTTGTTGGGCAACAGGTTCATGGTTGGTTTGCTCCCAGAGTTCTTTATGGCGATTAGATCCCCAATATGGAGAGAAGGCAATTGTTGATAAAAGTCTGCACTGGCCTGTTGGAAATGCGTTTTGTTACGCGTTCACCAAGTTTCTAACCCATACGAAAGAATTGACATAACATTCAAGTATTAGTTTGTAGGGATCTGGTGCTCGGGAAGCCAAACACGAGAGAACCAGGCAGGCTTTAGACCAGGAAGAGGGTGTATTGATCATATCTTCACCCTCCGACAGATTCTAGAACATAGGCATTCCTACCGGCGTCCAACAGTCATTATATTTCTTGACCTAAAGGCAGCATTCGACTCTGTCGATAGAGAAGTTCTCTGGAGATGCTTGGCTGTAAAGGGAATTCCAAGAAAATATATTGCACTGATTAAGGCACTCTACTCGTACTCATACAGCCAGGTGAGGGCTTACGGCGAGCTGTCATCTGAACTGATGACGACCAGTGGTGTCCGTCAAGGATGCCCATTATCTCCTTTTCTATTCAACTTCATCATAGATGTGTTAATGGACTTAACCCTAGGTGACTTCAGTGACTCAGGAATTGACTTGCTACCGGGGAATAATCTCGTTGACTTGGAATATGCAGACGATATAGTCCTTCTAGGCGAAGACGCTGACGAAATGCAGAGTCTTCTAAACACCTTGAGCCGCAATCTACGAATGTTTGGCATGCGATTCGCTCCCGCCAAATGCAAGATGATGTTACAGGACTGGACTACATCGACGCCTAGTTTAAAAATAGGAAGTGAAGTGGTAGAGCACGTTGACCGCTTCACTTATTTGGGAAGTACCATCAGCCTCAACGGGCTGATCTCTGACGAAATCTCAGCACGAATACAAGGGGCTCGTTTCGCATTTGTTAGTTTACGCCGACTCTGGCGTAGACGAGATGTTCGACTATCGACCAAAGGGCGGGTGTACTGCTCATCAGTCCGCTCCGTCCTCCTTTATGGTTGTGAGACCTGGCCACTGAGAGTGGAAGACATGAAAAGACTAGCTGTCTTTGATCATAGGTGCCTGCGCTCTATTTCCCGTGTAAAGTGGCATAATAAGGTGAGCAACATGGAGGTTAGGCGTAGAGTTCTAGGTAAACAGGGGAAATCAATCGACGAAGTCGTGAAGCTACAAAGACTGAGATGGTTAGGACATGTGTTACGTATGCCAAGCCATCGCCTCCCTCGACGAGCTATGTTAGCGGATATAGGGTCAGGCTGGAAAAAAGCTAGCGGCGGTCAAACAAAAACTTGGCATCAGTCAATGAAATCCACAACAGTTGGTCTAAGCCACGTAGAAAGGTGTAGACTTCCAGGCTGGGGTCCTCGGGACGGTAAAAATCTATGGTTGGAAACAATTGGTGACATGGCTCAAAACCGTTCTCAGTGGCGCAGATGCATCCACTCCCTGTGACTTATGATCTTCAATGAAACTGTTTTGTATTTCTTTATTACTCCTTTGTCTCACACCTCTGCTCACTGTTTCTATTATGCTTTTCTTGTACTTTCTTCTCTTGCTTCGCGTGCTACACGGAATGTGGCGACTTGAACTTCCGCACATTTGTGCAAAGTTCTATGTCGAAAACAGACAGACAGACAGACGATTGATTGTTTACGGGATTTCATAATGAGCTGGCATTTGTTAGAGAACCTAGATTGAGACTCTTCAGGGACTCGCCTTGTAACCGGAAGGTCCTGGGTTCGAACATTCATCGGTGGGTGCGTACTCCTAAGGAGTCCCAAACTAGGACGAAACAGCTGCCCAGTATTCCTTGAGGGTTTTCCAATGGTTCTCCAACTAATGTCAGCTCATGATGAAATCCTGTGACATAACATTGTTCGATAAAGATAGGTTTAGTTAACTGTCTGAATAATCGGGCCAGAAGCCAAACTAGTAAGTCAGAAAATTCAAATAATGAAATCGAACAAATAAAGAAAATGTTACTAGTGAAGAACTACCCATTAGAATTTATACAGAAATGTATGAGGAACCATAGAAAAATAAGATTAGCAATGGAAATTTAAAAGAATAAGGGAGAAAACAATGGAGAATTCAAAGCCTCTGTAGTAGTGTCTGTCTGAAAGCTGTCTGTAAGCCAAAAACTTGTAGACAACAATTTACGTCAATGTTTACGTCCCGAATCAGGGGGGGGCATGAGAAGAAAACAATAACAAAACTTAATCTTGAGAAAATCACCAACCAATCACAACAGCCGAGTTAAAGTGTGGCGATGTGATTCACAGGTATATATGGCTTGATATTTTAAGAAACGGCCACAAAGAGATAACAGAATAACCTCTGAGCAAGAAAGCAATCAATCAGAAGAGGATGCTTTTCCGCTAACAATAACGCTAATAATAATGCACATAAAAATCTATAAACACCTTTTGATTTTCTCAATAAACGATCTGTGTGCCTAACCTTGTCTTCTGTCGTTACAATAGTACTGCCGTATAAAGAAGCAACATACATTAGAGGCCTTACGCAGAATTCTCCATGAAGTTGACATTTAAACCAACCAACTTTCTCAGAGATTAACTTTGTCAGCTTAAGGACCGATAAGATCCAATTGGGGAAAGTAATACAATTTACAAAATACCATGTAATGACTGTGAAATCAATTACATAGGACAAACTATTAGATCGGGGTCATTTAGATTATCGGAACATAAAAATTTTAGTTAAACCTAGAACTGGCCATTGGATCGGTTCTCAGTGGCTTAATGGTTTACCAATCCGTCTCGTAACCTGAGGGTCCTGTCTCTAGACCCCGGTGGGTACACACCGACGGACAGTCCCAGACTAGGATGACGAAACTCCTGGCTGTCCAGTACTCCTACGCTTTACAATAGTTCTCTAACCGATGTCAGCTCATGATGAAATCCTGTAACCAATCAAAAAATGTAAACTTTCTAGTCATTATATTTATCAAGTTATATTTTGATGTTCCACTAACTACCAATGACATTTTAGTCGTAATCTTTAAAGCCTACTGGTTTGTCAACAATGAGGCTGAATGACGAAGTGATTATCTTACAACTCGATCATTCCGGGTTCAACTTATCGTATGCTAAAAAATGATCGCACAGAATGAAGAGAGAAACAGTCAGCCAATTCATTTTCGTTTTGAATAGTCCACCGAGTGACTTCTCTTCATGCTACCACCAGACTCCCCATTATTATCAACAGTGTACCTGGTTTCTTTGGGTTCCGACAGGCGAATCAGCCCAAATTACCTGAATTCGGCTAGCAAGCAATACAGGTTGATGCCACAGTAGTATCCAATAAGTCACACTAATTACAGGATTTCATCATGAGCTGACATCGATTAGAGAGAGAACCACTGTGAGACATGAGATTAGTTGCCTGAGTTCTAGTGGGAAGTCGTGACCAGTGGGATGGAGCAGGTCGGGTGTCAGGATAAATACTCTCCAGCAATGATACTGACTAGTCCCAATCGCGCTATATCGTGCGTAAATTGGCAGAAGTTGGAATTCATGGACTGGCCATTCAGTCTGGTCCCATTGGCTGAATGGTCTACGAACTGGCTTGCCTTGTGACAGGAAGGCATTAGGTTCGAACTCCGGCAGTGAAGTGGGTGCATAATGGTGAAAAGTCTTAAACTAGGCTGGTGAAACAGCTGTCCAGTACTCCAGTGTTGGTTTTCCAATGGTTCTATAACCGACATCAGCTTATGATGAAATCCTGTGATCAATCAAATCTCTGTATATTTACCAAACACTTGAACGGGATTCTCTATATTCGTTTCTGCCTAAAATAAAACCAACTTTATTGAGAACACAGTGTGTTTTGCCTTACTGGACTTAGAAAGAAGGTTTTTCTAAACGTCAAAACAATTTAACACTAATGGGATTAGAATATATTAACTAACCAGCTACCTGATTTACCAAATAAACCTACCTTGGAAGTATACCGCCGATATCTGTAGGTTTTACTGAAGGATTACTGCATGCAATCGAATCAAATGATTTTGAGGTTTGATTTAAAGATGCTAAACTTTGTGCATGACGTATAGTTGATGGAAATGACTTTAAAAGTGATGATGTATCACTTGGACACCGACGATGTCCACCACCACCACCAGACAACTAGATAGAATAGAAAAAGGAGCGAGGGGAAGAAATGAAAATTTTCAGGCAAATAGAAATATAAAAGTTTACAACGAATTACATTTTAACTTTTAAATTTTTGAATTTCTTCGAGGCGGCCTGTTTAAATTCTCACTGGGATACCAAAATTTCTGTCCATTAAAATACCTAAACTATTGAATATTTCTTGTCGTTTGAATCACGCGGTTACATAAAAATAATCAATACATAAAATCGCGCGCATATTTAATTACTTTTCAACTAAAACGCTGTGCAACTCTTGAAGTAAATAAAGAAGAAAGCTCACAGAATTGGTTTTTCATTCATGTGCAACAATACTACGTCATATGGTATACTTCAAATCATTAATTTAATATGTAAGCCCTGTATTTTATTTAATAACATTTTTTCCTTTACGTTCCCAGGGGAACACACTGGGCTTCAAGCTAGAGCTTTGAAGTTTCAGTGGCAGTGGTTTTTTTTTAATTCTTACAGGGTTCCTAGCCTCAAACTAGACCTTCCATCTCTACCGGCCTAGCCACCAACTAAGCATCATTCGAAGATCGATCCCCGGACCACGTGAGGCGTGTTTGGCGAGTTTTCTACTGCTGAACTACTAAGTCACAAGATAAATCCTGTATAAAAAGGAAATATTTTGGAATTAAATACGCTGAACACTTCTGTAATAATATATGTTCACATATTACCGAGAATAAAGCTTTATTATATTATAAATATTATTAAGTGAAACTAACCAATCAAAATTAAGTATACACTAAAGGCGTTTCGCCGAACTGTCCAATCAAATCACAGTTAGATGTATTAACGGTAAATAATAGTTTTCTTCTATAATTTCACACAACTTAGAGAGGCTGTATTGCACATTTCCTGTAAACAAAAAGTTTCATGGTTCATCGGTGGTTCATTGGTAGAAATACCCACTAACCAATCACGCAGATAGTCTGTGGTTCTATCCCCAGCCGACACACACCTTAGCCTCACCTAGCTGGCAGTAAGCCTGATAAAAAAAAATTAAACACCACTGCTAATGAAACTTCAAAGCTCAAGCTTGAAGCCCACTTTATATTCCACAGGGAATGCCAAGCAATGAAAAACAGTTTCACTGGAAAGTATTTGTTGAAGTTATTTGACAACTAGAATTGATATACTTTGTCTAAAATTTCATTTTAATGTTAGTATTTTGGACTTTAGTGTGCATCGGTGGAATAGCGGTTAAGATGTTCGCCGACCATGCACATTGTCCGGGGTTCGATTTCCTGCCGAGGCAATCCTTTACTTCTCCAAGCCAGAAATAATGCTGGTAAAGAGGAAAGGTTGGGCATGAGGCTAGCAACCCCATCCTGTAAAATAAACACTGCTACAGAAACTTTAAGCCACTAGCTTGAAGCCCTATGTTCCACTGGGGAACGTGAAGGAAGAAAATTTGAACTTCTAGGACTCTTCAGTAGCGCACACTCAAGACCTCCATACGAACATGCAGATTATTGTTTGGTGGCCATAGCACAAATCCACAGAAATTAGAGTTCAAGGATCAACGGATCCAAACACAGTGGTTAAATGGTCAGCTAGCTTACTTCAAAACTCAAAGAAAGAACCTAGGTTCGATGACCCGTAAGATCAATGGTAGACCACTGGCTAGTGGTCGCGCTAGATAGTGAACTGGTAGAAGCTAGGATTCCTTGGATGGCTATTGGGTCGGATCCCAGTGACTGAATGGTCTACCAGCTCGTCCTGTAACCTGAAGGCCCTGAGTTCGAACTACGGTGGGGTGGGTACGTGCATTGGAAGAGTTCCAAACTAAGACGAAACAGCTGTCCAGTATTCCTACGTTTTCCAATGGTTCTCTAACTAATGTCAACTCGTGATCGAACCTGTAAACACCAGTCAAATCCCTGTAGACCAACAAGTAAATGAGTTAATATGATGTACTGTCACCGAGTGAAAGATCAATTTAAATTCTGACTACCCTGTTCATTCCACCTTTAGTATTACGTAACCTTTAAAATTTCATCTAATTATTTATTTATTGAATTGTCTACATATACACATACAAATTACTACCTTCGTTATTCGTCTCCCAACCGATAGCCACCTTGACGTGGTGGTCAGGCTTGCATATCGCGATGACCCAACAAGCTACACTGGCTGGAACCAATGTTTCTGCAGGTCCTACCATGCCAGGAAGGGTTTTTAGGATAGCGATTAGACTAAAAGCAGTTACCGGAATTGTGTAAGAATCTTTCTTACAATTTGCTGGGGGTCTGAGGACGAAGTCGTACTGCTGGGGAACAGGAGTGTAACAGCAGTGGAGTGTTTCCCTCAGATGACCAGCATGCCGGCCAGCTTTACTGTCTCTTCACTCCGGAGAGAGGGGGTTAGAAAAGGTCGACGCCAAAAATTATACATCCCGACTTACCCCACCTGCGGTGGTCCATAACCGGCGATAAGTTTACTAATACGGAACCAAACCCAGAAACCAATTCATATAGGCCGTGTGTGACCGGCCTCAAGCAGTTGTCCCCTGGGCTCTGCGGTCACGTAACACTCTTTCTGTTTCAGGTACCCGAAGAATCAATCAACTTCCATGGTGTGGGCAGCCGGGAAGTAACAACCGCTCACACACACTTCCAAAAGCACACGAAGCCTTCCTGAGCATCATTCTCCTTTACTCGTCTCGTTATTCTTCTTATCGCCCCCCCCCCCCTGTAAAAACCTTATTATCATTATAATCATCGTTATTACTGACGTTCAAAACACCTACCATACTATTATTATTATTATTATTACTTGATCCACAAAATCATCGTCATAGGTAAAGTCTTGTTTTATATATAAAGATCTCTGTAAATTAAAATAAAGCCTGAAGAAGATCTAACTGAAAACAGCAATATTATTCGCCTATATGTCTTGTTCTAATATGAATAGTGGGAATATTTAAAGACGATGTTACACCAACTAACTAAGAACAGCTCCACTGAACATTCCTATTAAGTGAGGTTAGGTGTCAAACTTCCTAGTCAAAAACGATGAAAGTCCACCACTTCTGTATGCCATTATATTACAGCTACACTCAATGAAGATGAAATATGTCAGTCCCATAGACAGAAATCTACTTTTCTAATTATTAATAAGTACACAGAGAATTACCATCATCACAGAGGGTATTGGCTTGAAAGTACTCAATTCTCAACCAATTGGCCCTGGGTTCAACTCCAGCTCCACTTTAGCCTGTGGAACTATGTAGTATTAGTAGTAGTAATAGCACATCGCCCACTCTAACTGACCTCATACATAAGAAATCTGTTCCGAGGAAAGGAGATATAACAACAATAACAACAGTGATTCTATAAATTCCTTAAATTAATCCCAGCATATTTAAGAAAACATGCAAAACAAGATTGCTTCTGAACGTTTCACTGTGTAAGTCACAGCTTCTTCTTCAACAGAAATCGTTATCCGGAAAAGCTACTAGATAATATTATCAGTTAAAAAGGAGCATAAGGGAAAACAAGAAAAAATTGAAAAATCTTACTTGGCTATCAATGATAGCCATTCCGCACCGAAAAGACACAGTTGAACAAATTCAAAGACCATTTGCTTTATATAATAATATTAAAGTCTATTTCAAGCCCTCTCATTCTCTAGAGTAAGCTTTGGTGAATTATCAAAGATATGGTTCTCAAAATGTTACAAAGTAATTGTGTCTATAGGATAAAGCGTTCAGAATGTGATGCATGCTATATAGGGGAGAGCAGTAGGCAGGTGAGAAGGTCAGAGTGAATGAACATAGACTGGCTGCGCCCCAAACGTCCACCTAGAAATGATGAAGTAGAATTAAAAAGTCTAGAAAAAAGATCGGCTATAGCAATGCATGCGATAGACAGCGGACATAAGATTGATTTCGACAATATCGTAATTCTTGGAGGAGGATTTCATTCACATTAAAGAAAGATTGACCCCTGAAGCCTTGCACATTTTAACCACATCGAATGCAGTAAATAGGAAACTCTAATGGAGCAAGACAGATATAAAAAAAACCTCTATGAACCTCCATGACCTTTTAAAACATGTACTATCATGTTTATCACATGTGAACTGACGTGTTTTCCATATGACTCACACACAGACACTCATACAGAAAAATGTACACAATAATAATTTGACATTAGTTATTACAAATATATGCGATGACTGCTTACATATTTCTACTGGTACAAATGTCTACAGACAAGTGACCACCTTCAAAAGAACTGACTTCAATTTATGTCATTTTTTCTAACTATATATTTTGGTAATTAAATTGTTGATGGTGGCTAGCAGTGGAAACCAGGATAACGCGGATTTCGTCCTATTTAGGACTTGTAAGCCACTGGATGTACCTGCATTCCCCAGCGAGTGATGATGTTCCAACCGAGGCTCAAACCCAGTGCCCATAGTTTCAAACGAGTCCCAAATAGAACGAAATGCGCCATATCCTGGATTCCACTGCTAGCCACCAACCACAAATTAAATTCTAATTAAATGCCTAGACATCGTCGAAGCATCTGCATAAGAAGCTAACATGTCAATCTGAGACCGAGCACTTCGGTCCAATCAATCCATGGACGGGAAAATCTCAAATTCAATTAAAATATATATTTTGGTGATTCATAAAATCCGAATAATTCTGCTTAAAAAGCTGTGACTTACACAGCAAAATGCTCAGAAAAGTCCTGTTTTAATTTCTTCTCAAACATGCTGGTATTAATTTAAGTATTAATTTATAATGAATCAATCTGACTCGGCGCTCAAATTATTCCAGGAAGCTGGTAACATCTACGGTCTGGAAACTTATAACAGTGAATATAGGCATGACAAAATGACAATTACCGATGTTTCCTGTCCATAAGAATAAGGATTCATTGTCTCCGATGAATTGGTTATCTGACTGGCTTGTCCAAAACCGGAACTTTGAGTTCGTTGATGACTACCACCACCACCAGCGGCAACGGGAGCAGTAGCAGCAGTGTCCCATTTTATAGGCATTTCATTTGACTGATTGTTGAAGTGATTATTAGAAAACTCAACTGGCCAATTTAACTAAGGAAAATAAAAGAATTAAAAGATAAAAAGCACACATTGAATCTTCTACAATAAGAGTATAACTTGGCTGAATTGAAAATCCTGTGTACAGGTCAAGTTCAATATTGGCGATTTGGGAGTGCGAATATATCAGCAATCTTGAATGCACCTACGGTGTGTTGAATATGAGTGCTGTTCACAAAATTCTGAAATAAATTTCATTCGGATTTCGCTTTCCAGTATTGATTGGATAATGGTTTGATAGAACAGACACTTAATTGTTCTTGTGGAAGTGCTACGTACATATCGAACGGTGCTCAGAGACTAGTGAGCAGGCTGCAGTAGAAAAATTAGTGTTAGAAACGGTATGCTCATGCCAAATATCCAGGTCGCAAAGATGCTGGACCTATCGCTGGTTTCAGAAGACTAAGTCCAATGCGCAGAATAACAGAAAACGGTAGGTTAATACAAGCGTTTATTCACCCACCGATAACGAAACGGATTTACAATTATTACCAGGTGCAAAGTTTGTATTATTTTTTTCAAATTCCTTTACGTTCCCGGCGGCAACAGTCCAGTACTCTCCAGCGCTGGTTTTCAATGGTTTTGTAACTGATATCAATCCGTGGTTATTTTCGAAAAACAAATCAAGTCCTTACAAATCAACATTGGAAAACACATAAGTATAAAACTCGGGCACTGTGGTAGAGTATAACTCCATTATAGATAAAATTTTATTTTGATAAGTTACACAGTGCTATTATACCGTAATATTAACTGGTGACGTTTCGAGCACAAATTATTGCTAATAATCATATCAAGGCACTACTCACACAACTTTTTTCCTTCATTTATATACATGTGTGGAATCGATTAGATATTGGAATAAAAATCAATATAGGATAATGTACATTCAGAAACAATAGTAAAATGAGTGTTATTGATCAATTACAATCAGATGGGAAATAAGACGAGTGTTTTTATAGTCATAATAAGTAACTTGTTAGAATGTTGTGATGTGCTTGAATTGAAACAGAATTTTGAGAATATTTCTTATCCTCTTCTGATTTGACTGGTGGTAATATTATCTTCCGTATCTCTGGTATATGCACAGAGTCATTTCTGTTGCATGTGTTGGGTGTAGAGCCAATGAACCAGGATTTAGTAATCGATCTCTCTCGCTCTCCACCTACATAGATTACGTTTTAGAATCTTAACCCTTTCCCACCCTATTGTGTGGTTGTGTGTTAATGCGTACAGTGCAATTGCTGAGGCTTTTTCTATATTACTTATCTTTGTGGGATCAATCATTCTAATCTTAGCCACTAAATTCCTATATTCTGATAATCTCACTACTCCTGATCTATTACTTTGACCTATGTAGTTGACTTAACCCAGAGTCATTGTAAGGTATTTTGTAAATTATATTATTTTGTTTAATTGGGTCCACCGGGTCTTTTAGCCTACAGAGCTTGTCTCTGAGGGAGTTTGTAGGTTTGAATGCCACTCTACTTCCTGCTTTATTAAAAATCCTACGGAGAGGGTCTCAGATTTCCCCCCTCCTTATATGGTATTACTGTGTAACACTGTGTGAGTTATCAAAATAAAATCTTAAGCATAATGGGTTTGAAAACACAACTAGTAGTCACACCAGAAGTCATTAAAATTGAAGGAAGGAAACAAATGAGAGAAGGAACTTCAACAGAACTTACATTTGTTGATGGTGGACTAAAAGCCTCATGAAATCTTGTATTTGTAGTAGGAGGCATTACACTGGAATCTGGTAAGTCAGTAAAATTAGCTACAATACCAGTAGATGAAGTATGATTATTATTACTGACAGGTAAACAAGTTGGCGGTTTCACAAATATTGGGTTGACAGTAGACGATGATATTGGAGCATGTGGGAAAGAAGAAGGAGGATGTGGCGGCAATGGCGGCGCCGGCGGCGGCGGCAGAGGATGATGACTAGAGCAATTTGGTCGAGGTCTTTCTCTTGGAACTACTGATGTATTGGTAATACACTGATTCGGTTGTTGTTGCTGATGTGGATGGCTCTGATCTACAACAGATGAAGTTGACTGCTTCTGATCAGGTGAGGATTTGTTTCGACTCCTGGATGATGATGACGATGATGGTGATAATGATCTATAAAAGGGAATATGAGTTAAACAGTGATCAATAATTTTGAATACTTATTTTATTTATTTAAACGCAGAAAAAACTTGGTACAATATGGCACCAAGAAAGATGCGCCACACAATAATAATAAAACAACATAGATCAAAAGTTTAAAAGAAATATGTAAGTAGAGAACGGATAGAGAACATCATCTGGAAGGAAAACAGTCATGCTTAACAACTTCAAACAGAATTCATTAACTATCATCGGAAAGGGAATAAATAGGGAAACTGCAACACATTCGCCATTGATTACGATTCTTGGCCATATCCGATAACGTTTCGAGCCATCGATTCGAGCTATCTCGCGCACCATAACCAGGGAGTCGTGACGCACCAACCGATGCTAATCTGGCACAAAAATCCTTCATCCCACGATGCCACGTCATGGATTGACCATCTCTCCGCCTTTTCCATCCCGTCCCAGGGCTGAGCTAGCGAAAAGAGATCCGTACGGAAGCCTCTGGGGTGACATTTGCAGCACATGTCAAAGCCACCGGAGCTGGTGTTTCCAGATGACGACACTCAATGAATGGTGATCTCCACTGTGTTCAAACACACGCCGCCGCCGAACCTCAGAATTACTCACGCGATGATACCATCCATCGAAGGCAAGCAATCCTGCGGAGACAGCGATGATCGAACACACAGAGTCGCCGCCGCACATCCTCAGCCTACTCGGAGAGGCCAGGTTTCACAGGCATAGAGCAAGACAGCCCGCCCGCACCGAAGCACTGTATACCCGACCTTTGACAGCCAGGCTAACGTCGCGACGGCGCCAGAGGTGGCTGAAGTTGGTGTATGCCACCCTAGCCTTCACTATACGGTTGGAAATCTCATCCGTCACCTCTCCGCTAGCACTCACACAACTACCCAGGTACACAAACTTATCAACAACTTCAAGCGGTTCACTTGCAAGCAAGAGTGAGTGCAGGTACAGGCTCCTGTTAATCTTGTAACAGTACTTTGCACTTAGACGGCGCAAAGTACATACCATACTTACAGACACTGATCGCCAACTGATTAAGTGCGATTTGAGCGGCCTGCATACTACCGCACAGTAAGACGATATCCTCTGCATACTTGAGGTCAAAAAGTCTATCTCCAGGTAATAAATCTACACCACCTTCACGCATATTCTTCAGAGCTGACTTCAGAATGTCATTTGACTTTGAATACTACTACAAATTAAAAATTATAATGACCAAAAACATAAAATCTCAACATGTTTTTTAATCATTCCTTCGGTTTTGAGTGGAACACATAGAGGCGTGGAGCTTTCAAATCTCCGTAGTGATGATTTTATGCTTTTTTTTTCCTTTCATCACAGAGCGAGATTGCTAATCTTAGACACACAACCTCCCAAACTTACTATTGACTGGTTAACAAGGATAGGTTTAGGAATGTCTCTAAACTATCTGTTTAACTGGATCAGCCTAACGAACATAGTCTCTAAAATCCTAGGCTCAGTAATCATGCATAGACTAAGCAGAACTCGGGAGGAACAGACAAGGGAAAATCAAGCAGGCTTTAGACCAGGTAGAGGGTGCATAGATCATATCTTCACTCTTCGACAGATTCTAGAACATAGACACACTTTTCGGCGTCCAACAATTGTCATATTTCTTGACTTGAAGGCGGCCTTCGACTCCGTGGATCGAAAGGTACTATGGCAATGTCTGACTGTGAAGGGAGTGCCAAGAAAGTACATTGCACTAATCAAGGCACTCTATTCAAACTCACGTAGTCGTGTAAGGGCTTATGGGGAATTGTCATCTGAATTGGTAACAACCAGTGGTGTCCGACAGGGATGTCCACTTTCCCCATTTCTGTTTAACTTCATCATAGATATGCTGATGGAAGTATCCTTAACTGAACGTAGTGACTTAGGAATCGACTTGTTACCAGGGAATAATCTTATGGACTTAGAATATGCAGATGACATAGTCCTGTTAGGGGAGGATGCTGACAAAATGCAGAGTCTTCTGAACACCTTGAGCAGCAATCTTCGTATGTTTGGCATGCGATTCGCCCCTGCAAAATGTAAGATGCTGCTACAGGACTGGACCACGTCAACCCCTAACTTAGTGATAGGGAGTGAAGTGATAGAACATGTTGACCACTTCACCTATTTGGGAAGTTGTATTAGCACCAACGGACTGATTGGCGATGAAATCTCAGCACGGATCCGAAAAGCTCGAGCTGCTTTCGCTGACTTACACCATCTCTGGCGTAGGCGTGACATCCCTGGTTATCAACCAAGGGACGTGTGTACTGCTCATCAGTTCGCTCCGTCCTTCTCTATGGCTCTGAAACATGGCCAATACGCGTTGAAGACATGAAAAGGTTGACTGCTTTCGATCATAGATGTCTGCGATCTCTGTCTCACGTTAGGTGGTTTCACAAGGTAAGTAATGTTGACGTTAGGCGTAGAGTGTTGGGCAAAGAGGGAAAATCAATCGACGAGGCTATAAAGTTACATAGACTAAGATGGCTAGGTCACGTGGTGCGCATGCCTAACCACCGCCTCCCCCGACGGGCATTGCTAGCTGATATAGGTGCAGGTTGGAAAAGAGCCAGTGGTGGCCAAACAAAAACATGGCATCAATCCATGAAATCCTTGACAGTTAAACTGAGTCAGGTAGGGAGATGCAGACTCCCGGGTTGGGGCCCTCGGGACTCTAGGAATCAATGGCTGGAGACAATAGGTGACATGGCTCAAAATCGTTGTCAATGACCAGCGCAGATGTATTCAGTCTCTGTAATCTTTCATATTCCTTTCTACCATTACCCATTCTGTTTCACTCTTATACTTGTCAAACTCTATTGATTCTCTTCACTCATCTTCTTGTCTACCTCTGTGTGCTATTTGGAACGTGGCAACTCGAACTGCTGCACTTCGGTGCCAAGTTCTATGTTGAATCCAGACAGACAGACAGACAGTTTAACTGGATAGCATGCAGTAATAAAAATCCAATGAGATGACCGTTTATCCAACCTACATTAAAGTTAAATGTCTGTCCGGTGTATAAATCACGTTTCTGTTCTAAAACTTAAGCAGATTAGAATGCCTTATATATATATATATATATATATATATATAATGATAAACGTAGAGAAAGACCCATCTGATATATATATTCATATTTATGATACCATTACATGCAGATAGATCAATAAATCAATAGTGACCCCAATGAAACAATCAACAATAGGCTAATTATAATTATTGACTAGACGAAAAAGTTCAACGGATTACAAACAGACACACAAATGCACACAAACAAGCACACAAAGAAGAGAGAGAATTTGAAAAAATTGAAAAAGCAGAATGATGTAAAAAGCGAAAGTGATTAATTAAGTTTAACTGAGTATCAATAATAGTAAATAATTAATTAAACATTAACATTAACAGTGTGACCTTTCCTTAATGCATAATCGAATTCACTGACCCAATGTGCATACACATTTATGTGTTTTAGGCTATGAAAAATACTCAACTTATTGACTATTATTGTCTCAGAATTATGCTGCTATATAGAGAAGACAATGAATACATAATCATTATTATTCCCCTTAGTTCCTAGAGGAACATAGGGCTTCAGCCGCACGTCTCCATTGCGTTCTATACTCTGCCAACGTGGGCTCACATGCTTTCATCTACTCTCCACATGATCTCCATGTCACAATTGCACTGATGACCAACTCGCCGCTCCCCATTCGGGTTCCACTGGAACAATCGCCTGGAGTGTGATGTCACTTGATGGTTTTCTCATGGTACGGCCAATCCACCTCCATTTCTTCCTCCATATTCGTTGCAAAATAGGTTCCTTCTAGGTTGGTTCGCCCCCAAAGATCTATTTTGGCTATCTGATCTTGAGTAGTATTGAGCGAAGAAAGCTGTTGATGAAAATCTGTAGTTTGTTCGAAATGCCTTTCGTGACGCGCCAAGTCCTTTGTCTTCTCCTATTTGACGTAGGGGTAGTAGAATTTTCCAGATATCTGGGACAGTTGATAAATCATTCCTGTTACACCTATTCTCTTCAGTTGATTCGATAAGCAAAGCTTCTGTTATCAATCTCTCCCTCCATTCACCCTGTGACATTAGATTTTAAAACTGTCATCCTATCCCATCCTATACTGTATGGTTGTGTGTAATTGCATGCAGTGAGTGCTATAGCTGAACTACTCTCTAGATTTCTTATCTTATTCGGGTCAACCAATCTACATTTAGCTAGGTTTTTATGTTCGGCTAGTCTGACTGCCTCTGTTCTCCTAGTTTGACCTATGTATTTGACCTGACAATCATTGCAGGATATCAGATAAACTAAATTGTTTTTTCTTAACGGCTCCACAGGATTGATCCTTTAACCGACAAAGATTGTTTCTAATTGACTTTGTGGGCAGTTTGAATGCCAGCTACTTTTATTCCAGCCTTGTTAAGAATTCCACGTAAGGTGGTTTCCGAGGTTCCTTCCTTGTATGGAATTACTACTGATGATATAGATTCCTTATTGTTGGTGTTGTCTTGCGCATATTTGACATGCATGTCGTCATTAATATTATTATTATTACCACTATCACTACTATCATTATTTATTTTAATTTTACATTTCCCTACATATTTCCTGACTAATTTATCAGGGTAATTATTAAGTTTCAAGGCTTATGTGCCTCACTTCCTGTCCTTGGTACTACTTAGTTTTTGTGCTCTGGCACTTAAACATTTCACTAATCCTATTTTTACTGACATAGGATGGGATGATCGGAAGTCCAAATATCTGTTTGAATGTCTGGGTTTCCTGTAAACACTAGTGTTTAGCTTCCCATCTTCTTTCCTTTTTACGTTACAATCCAACATTGGAAACTCCCTCTCCTTCCTGACTTTCCAGTTCATAAGTGAATTGAATTGAATCTACCTTCGAGTTGATGTGTTCGAAAAATCTACCTATATCTCTTGTGTTCTGAGTACAGTGAATGTGTCATCCACATACCTACACCATACTTTTGGTGTGGGTGGGGGGTGAACGTTTCAATCGCTATGCTTTCCCACCTATCCATGAATATATCTGCTCCAACGAGGGATATTGGTGATACTATGGCAACTCCCTCAGTTTATTTGTATATTTTCCCTTGGAATTTAAATACTGTGGAAGTCAGGCATAGCTGTACTCCCAGCTAACCTCTTTCTTTTCACACATATACACACACCCATATACCTAAAACTGATGAACCAAAATAGCCACATGATTGATACAACTTTGATACAAAAAATAACTATATCGTGATATATAGGTAGAGCGAATGATTAGGAATTGCTAATTGAAGAAGAAATGTATATCGCTTCGTCAAATTTTTCGTTTTTCGTTTCTTTTCTAAATGCGTAAATGGGAATTTGGAGATAAAAGTCTAGATAATGTTTACGTGTGAAGTAGACATCCCCTTTTAATTTAATAAAACAAAAAATCCGTATTTTTTTTTGCATCCCATCGACTCTAGTTGACACTCAATAAAATACGTCATAGAGGCTTTCTCTGTATGTGTGTCTGTGTGTACGTGCGTGTGAGTGAGTGAGTGAGTGGTGTGTTAATCTCTAAACTAACCTGCATGGCTTACAGACTACCTTTCCTGAAAACTCCATCATGTGAGAATTAAATACAAAAAAAAAAACTAACAGAAGAACAAATTTTAAAAATACTAAATTTTCGGAAAATTTAAAAGTTTCATACCACAAATATGCTCATGAATACGTTTCCTGCTTCGCCTAAGCCAATCAGTTCTTGTGTTTTGTTGCGAATTGACAGAAGTTGGGATTCATGAGTTGGCCGCTGAGTCGTGTCCCAGCAGTGGAATGCTCCACGAGCTGGCTTTCATTGTAACCGGAAAGTTTTAGGTTCAAACTGTTGAAGAGTATCAAACTAAACTGAGGAAACAGAGGCCCAGTATTCCAGTGGTTATTTTCCTATAGTTCCCTAACTAATGTCCGCTCTTTACGAAACCTGTAGACGTGGAATTAATAATCATCACGGCGAACTGGATGGAGGCAATTGATTTCAAAATTACCATTCTGATAATCGTCGGCTCAATCCGTCGGGTATCAAATTACAATGAAACAGCTCTTTTTTTTATTCCTTTGCGATCCGAGTGGAACATTGAGGCCTTCAAGCTAGAGCTTTGAGGTATCAGTAACAGCGGGGTTTTTTTTGTTACAGGGTAGGGTCAATAGCCTTCTCTCTTTGTTGGGCTTATTACCTGCTGAGAGAGATGCAGCGGTGTACGCCGACCGGGAATCGAACTCCAGACTACATAAGGCGTGGTCGGAGAGCATTCTACTGCCGAACCATTGACGCACAAAACAGCTGTCCACTACTACTATTTACCAAGTTGTATAAACACAAAGTATGTTAGTGTTTAATTAAGAAGCCTGTCAAGAATAATTCCCTTTGATTTAATGCATATTACCCTGCCAACACATAATGATTTTGATGCTAGAGAAAGAACGAAACCGACCCGGTATCTAAGGCATAAGCCATCACTCTAAGGGGAATAGGGAATTATGCTCAGGAAGGCTTTGTGTGCTTTTGGAAGTGTGTGGGCGGTTGTTACTCCCCGAATCCCCACACCCTGGAAGTTGGTTGCGTGACTGCAGAGCCCAGGGGACAACTGCTTGAGGCCGGTCACACGCGGTCTGCTTTTGTTTGTTCTTTTTTGTTTGGTATGTCTCAGTAGCATATTTATCACTTCTGCCCTGTGACACGGCAGCAGGAAGCGCTGCTGTTGTTGTTAATCCACGCCCCGACCGATCCGGCATGATATTTTGTGATTTTGTTTGAGTCATAGTATTGCATTGGATAGCTGCTTTTGTCTAACCGCTATCCAAACAACCTGCCTGGTATGGTAGGACCTCAAGCGACATAAGTCTCAGCCAGTATGGCTTGTTGGATCATTGCGGTGTTCAAGCCCTACCACCACATCAAGGTAGCAGCTTTCGGTCAGGACTCTAAAGGATCGAATTTTAAAAAAAACTTCTTTACTCAACATTAAATGAAAGATACAGAATCGTACAAGAAAAATCGATTGCCCATTCGGGGAAGTTAAAGAATCAACACCCCCAGTAAAGCATGCACCGATGGCCTTGAAAACAACCAGCTACATTTATCGTATGAATTTAATCTGTTCTACCGCTCGAATCGAGTCAAATACCCACTGTACAGGAAATGCGTGAAAAAAAACGTTCGTGGAAACGAAGTTTTCAAGCACTGCTTGGATGTGAGATGAATTGAGAGAGTAGAGATAGTGAAGGACATATATTCCGGTGCATGAATTGTGAAGGATAGTAGGAATATTCTTTCTCAGATCAAAGCCAGGAATGAGAATGCAAACTGATCAATAATCGGTTAGGTGTAATAGTTGATTGTCTCTTGACTCTATTCACATCATAAAGTCACATCATTCTATTGGGTGTCTTAGATCCCCAGCACTGATACTCATACTGTGGTGACAGGTGTCTGCTAGCCAGAAATTGTAGACAACAATTTACGTCAGTGTTTACGTCCCTAATCGGGGTCTTAAGAAAGAAACGATAACAAAGCTTAACCTTGAGGAAATCATCAACCAATCACAGTAGACTTAACGTGTGCAAGTATGATTCACAGATATATGGCCTGACTTTCTAAGAAACGCCCACAAATAGATGACATAATAACCTTCAGCGAGAAAACAGCCAATCAGAAGACATTACCTCTCTGCTAACAATAATGAATAATACTGTACATAAAAATCAATATAATATATATATCTTGATTTTCTAAATAAATGATCTGTTGTCTGACCCTTGTCTTCTGTCGTTAAAATACCAATTGAATAGAAGGATACTGGGGGAGAATTAAAAACATGATAAGAAGTTAAAATGGGTCACAAAGTAACGTCATTTACAGTCACCTAGATGAATATAAATGCAGACAATTTAGTTTGGCTTCTCTACCGAGATGCTGACGAGGAATTAGGACATTTTTAGTAATATATAAAGCTTTTTAACTAACTCACCTATTCGCAGATTTCAACTCTGAAGACATAAGCAGATTACTGGTTGATTTGAGTTGAGATTCTCTTGGCGGTACAGTCAAATCCTTCCAAAGGGGAATTCGAAGGTTCTATATTCAGCCAACACCGATTCCCAGGCAAAAGAAACAAAAAAAAGCAAAAGAGGGGTAAAATTGAATTCATCATTTAAAAAATTACATATTGTGAGATGAGAATACTTCTCAGGTTGTGATTTAGTTGTGTTCTCTGTTTGAGATGGTCAACTGAACTGCGAAGCCTTCATTGTCCCACTTCTAGACGACAACATCGTTTCAACGCAGGTTTTCGCATGAAATGAATTTATTTGAATTCTCTGTTGAATGAAAAAGTTCATTTCATACTAAAAAACCTGAAGCTGAAGCGATGTTGTCTAGCAGCGGAAGAACAAAAACTTCGCGATTAAATCAACCAGTTCAGAATGTTAGCGGATATAGGGTCAGACTGGAAAAAGCTAGCGGCGGTCAAACAAAAACTTGGCATCAGTCATGGAATCCACAACAGTTGGTCTAAGCCACGTAGGAAGGTGTAGACTTCCAGGCTGGGGTCCTCAGGACGGTAAAAATCTATGGTTGGAAACAATTGGTGACATGGCTCAAAACTGTTCACAGTGGCGCAGATGCATCCACTCCCTGTGACTTATGATCTTCAATGAAACTGTTTTGTATTTCTTTATTACTCCTTTGTCTCACACCTCTGCTCACTGTTTCTATATGCTTTTCTTGTACTTTCTTCTCTTGCTTCGCGTGCTACACGGAATGTGGCGACTTGAACTTCCGCACATTTGTGCAAAGTTCTATGTCGAAAACAGACAGACAGACAGATCTGCATCAGCCATCACTGAGAACGATTTTAAGCCATATGACCGATTGTCTCAAGCCGCCGCCACCGCTGGTTCTTACCATCCCGATGACTTCAAGCAGGAAGTCTACACCTTCCTACGTCACTGGCTTAAACTAACTGTTGTGGATTTCATTGACTGACTGATGAAGCCTTGTTATCGTTTGACTAACACTGGCTCTTTTCCAACCTGACCCTATGTCAGTTAACATTATTCATCGGTCAAGGAAGGCTATGGCTAGGCATACGTAACACATATCCTAACCATCTGAGTTGATGTAATTTCACAGCCTTGTCGATTGACTTCCCCTTCCATCAATCTAGCACTAAACGCCTAACCTCACTATTGCTCACTCGATTATACCACCATCGAATACGGGAGATAGAACGCAGGTACCTATGATCAAAGACAACTAGCCAGGCTTTTCACGTCTTCCACTTTCAATGTCAGACAGTAGTGCTTGCTAAGCAAATTAAGGATATCTGAACACAGGACAGCAGTTTCTTTCGTCTACAGCAAAGTTCAACACATAGGTGTAGTCAGATATGTAGACTCATCTTAGACTACAGAATCAGTTCAAACCCATCCAGGTTTTGGTTAGCTTAGCTCCAAAAGAACAGTTATCCTATGTCTAGAACACTTCAATCTACCTAGCAATCACTGATGTTTCTCATGACTGGTTTCTATATCTACTCATTCCAATCAATCAGTAGTATATACCATCTTCCTAAAAATAATGGTAAATTAATTTTTTTTTTAAATAGCAAAGAAATAATAAAGTGTAAAATTTCCAGTTATTGTATTAATCAAGTTATATTTTCATGTTTCAGTTAACGATCAACTACCAATGACATTCTAGTCATAATTTTTCAAGTCTGTCCATCTGTCTGTTTTCAACATAGAACTTTGCAACGATGTGCAGTGATTCAAGTCAAGGACTATATCATTTGCATATTCTAAGTCAATCAGATTATTCTCTGGTGACAAGTCAATCCATGAGTCTCCGAAGTGAGTTAGGGTTAAGTCCGTTGGTACGTCTACGATGAAATTGAATAGAAATGAGGATAATGAGCATCCCTGAAGGACACTACTAGTTGTCACCACTTCAGATGGCAACTCGCCGTAATCTCTCACCTGGCTGACTGCGTGAGTTCGAGTAGAGTGCTTTGATCAGTGCAATGTATTCCCTCGACATTCCCTTCACAGCCAAACATCACCAGAGTACCTCTCTGTCGACAGAAACGAATGCTGCCTTTAGGTCAAGAAATATAGTGATTGTTGGACGACGACAGTAAGTATGCTTATGTTCCAGAATCTGTCGAAGGGTTAAGATATGATCAATACACCCTCTTCTTGGTCTAAAGCCTGCCTGGCTCTCTCGTGTTTGTGCCTCCCGAGCACCAATTAGTCTACGAATGATTATTGAGCCTAAGACCTTAGATACTATGTTAGTCAAGCTAATCCCTCTGTGATTATCACAGGAAGACTTGTCTCCCTTCTTGTATATCGAAATAATCAGTGACTTACACCAACCCGATGGGACTTCCTCTGATACTCAGAAGCCGCCTAGTACCTCAGTTAATGCAGAGAGTAAACTGTCTCCACCGTACTTAAATACCTCTGGAGTCATTCCATCAGGTCCTGCTGCTTTGCCTCGTTTCAGACTAGTGACAGCTTTAGCAACCTCAGTTAGGGACGGAGGACCTGTGTCTATATCCCATTCAACGAGGTGTTGGATGTTCCGTAAGTCTATTGGTACTCAACGATGCGGTTGAATGACAAAGTGATTGTTTCACAACTCGACAATTCCGTATTCGACTCGTCGCATAATAGTGGATGCATGTGAATAAAGAGTCTGAATGTTATAAAAAACATAGCCGACCAATCCGTTTTCGTTCTTTTTTCGAACGGTCCTTCTGACAGCCCATCTGCAACAGTGTGTTGAGGTTTAGACACTACTTTGACCTGGCTAGCAAACACTACTGGTTGATACCTAACTGACTGACTGGTTTCAGCATAGAACTTTGCACAGGGGTATGCATCGGCGGGTTTGAGTTACCACTCACCACGTGGAACACAAAGCAAATCAAGAGAGGTAAAGGCAGATTCAACAAAAGAGAGAGACAACAAATACAAGTGTGAGGAAAATAAGAAGCAGAATATGGAAGAACAATATAGTTTCAGTTGAGTTTGACTGACAAATCACGAGAGAGTGAATGCACATATCAGTCACTGAGAACGATTTTGAGCCATAATATCAATTGTCTCCAGCCAATGGATTTTGCCATCCTGAGGACCCCAACCCGGAGGTCTACACCTGCATACATGGCTAAAACTAACTGTTATGCATTTCATTGACTGACTGATGAAGCTATGTTTTCGTTTGACCACCATAGGCTAGCTCTTTTCTTACCTGATCCATTCTATGCCAGTCAGCTAACATTGCCCATTTTCGAGGGAGGTGTGATCGGAGTCTATACACGTGTTCCAGTAGGAGCGGCAGCCTTCTACTGACCTTCGCCAACGATGCCTCATCGCTATGTGGTCTATTTGACTCCAACGATGATTTGGTGATGGAGGTCGCCAGGTTATACAATGCCTGAAGTTAGTGCTGACTAGGAATAGATGATTATGCGAACAGAACTGTAGAAGACGATAACCGTTGTCACTTCGTCGACAGGAAACTCCGTACTTACCACCTACATACTTCTCAGTCTGGCATAACTTCCCTACTTGGGCTCTAAAGTCGCCTGCTAACACAACTTTATCTGAACGTTTTGATTTTCGCAGCAAACGAGGCAGTTTCTTGTAGAAATCATCCTTTAATTCATTCGAACTGCAGTCTGTTGGAGCGTGAGAAGAAAACGACGGGTGACGCCGTCCTTCCTTCTTTTAACGGACCCGTTCAGACGGACGGCACACGTGCGAATATCTCTGAGATCCAGTCAAGAAGGGATTTTTCTACCCTAACACCCAGTGCTATCCCTACACCTGCGAGTCCTCGCGAGCTAGCTGAAGAGTCTCCTGACACCCTTAAGGTGAATTTCGCAGATTCGTCTTGTTGGACGAGTGGAGTTAAGTGAATGACCACACAACATACACCCATGGCTTGAGATGCCAGAGTTCTGGTTAGTGATGCCTGTTGTCCTGTTCGGCAGAGGGTCCTAACGTTATATGAAGTTGGCGACGTGGCTTTAAGAGGTCATTAGAGGTGTTTCTATGGCTCTCATCGTTATTTGTAGTCAGAATGAAATGAAGATGACTGACTAGTCTGCAGCAGTAGGAAAGCGTCGGTGGCACAGTGGTTAGGACTCTCGCCGACCATGGACAGGGTCCGAGGTTCGAGCCCACGCCGACACACACCTGATATCTATGGTCGGCCTGCGAAATTTGGGCTACCGATATCCATGCTGAAAATTCCATACTTGTACCAAAAATACGGTGTGGAGTCAAGCTGTAATCAAAAATAAAAATAAAAAAAAATGGTGACAGAAATAAAGAAGGAGGATGATCAGCAGGGTTTCGTGTGCTTTTGAAGCGTGTGGGTGGTTGTTACTTCCCGACTGCCCACATCATGGAAGTTTTTTCTTTGCGTACGCGAAACATAAAGGGAATTAGTGTTGAATGACCACAGGGGACAATTGCTTGAGGCCGGTAACATATCACCTGTTTGAACTGATTTGTAGGTTCGGTTCCGTATTAGTAACTTACTACCGCTTACGGACCACCGTAAGTTAAGTGGGGATGTAAAATTTGTGGGTCAACCTATTCCAGCACCGTCTCTCCAGAGTGGAGTGACAGCATGGTCGGCATGCGGGTCATCTGAAGTGTTTCACCTTAGTGTTATTACATCTTTATTCCCCAGCAGTACGACTTTGTCTGCACACCCTCAACATAGTGTAAAAAAATCTTACACTATGCCGGCAACTGCTTTTAGTATAATCACTGGCCTAACAATCTTCCTCCCATGGTAGGACCTGCAGGAACATTAGTTCAAGCCAGTGTAGCATGTTGGGGGTCGTTGCGGTATGTATTCCCCCTCCACCATGTCAAAGTATCCGGCTACCGATCGGGCCATTTTATCCTACATATTCGTTGAACGATAGGTTCTCGGTCGGTTCGTTCATTCCCCAGAGTTTCCTGTTGCTAAGACTTCCTGGCCAGCAATCTGGTCTTTGACCCGTGGTTGAAACAATACCTCCTAGATAACTGAAGAGAGTTGCCTCTTTCAAATTACTTCCGTTGATAGTAGTTGGTGATGTTTTTGTCGCTGTTGGTTGGTTAGTTGGTTGGTCATCTTCATCACCTCCATCTCCTTTATATTCTCCTGTAGTCCTGTATTTGATGCCTTTGTATACAATACATACATATAAACAATACATACAAAACAATCAAGTAGGAATATGTTAAACACAACATACATTTAAATTCTGTGCAGGATTGCTACGATTAGCAAGTGTAAAGGCTAATGCACACACTTGAAATATATCTGGACGTTTAAATGCATCTACACAGAGAATATAACCTGTAAAAGAGAGAAAGAATGACCTTGAAAATGCGATGACTCAGTGAAACAATAAAAGTATCAACAGCCAGTAGGAATTCAGCAATTCAAACAGAGGGAAAAACAAATGGCTCACGCCAGTACGCGATAACTGCTTAAAAATAGTTATTTTGAGGTTTTAGGCAAAACTAGGTGTATGTAACAAGTTAAACCTTAAGCACCACTAATCACCAATGGAGAGCGGCTACATCCTTGAAGTTGAATGGTTCATTCAATGTGTTTTATCTAGATGAGCTGAAGCGGCTATTCCGCTGGTTTCGAGTCAAATGCCTGTACTAACACAGTTGCGTTTGCAATTTGATGAGAATGAAATCTTCCAGTATTCCTTAGATTTCGGGTTGATTAGGATAGAAAGGATTTGTTTATGTAGAGGTGTGATGACTGCAAAAAGCTTCAGCAAGTCTTTTGATGAACATATACATCGTCCTAGGATTTCATCATGAGCTGACATTAGTTAGAGAACCATTGGAAAACCAGCTGGAGTACTCGACAGCTGTTTCGTCAAACTAGTTTGGGACTCTTCAACAGTACGCACCCACCGGGATTCGAACATAGGACCTTCTGGTTACAAGGCGACCTCGTATACCATTAAGCCACCGGGACCCGATCCAATGGCCAGTCCATGAATTCTGACTTCTGCCAATTCACGATATAGCGCGACCGCTAGCCAATGTCTTCGGCGAGTATTCGTCCTCACACCCGACCCGCTGCATCCTACTGGTCACGACTTCCCACTGGAACCCAGGTAACTACCTACCTGGGTCCTGGGTTGGAATCTCGGTGGGTGCGTACTGCTGAAGAGTCCCAAACTAGTTTGACGAAACATCTGTCCAGTACTCCCAGCTGCTTTTCCAATGGTTCTCTAACTAATGTCAGCTCATGATGAAAACCTCCAACCAATCAAATCCCTACAAACCAACCCTTGAATATACATCGTCCATCGTCCCATCTTTCCTTAACCCAGGTGAGTGGAAAGCTTAAAATTCCTTGTCATCCCTTGGATATATTCACCACAAAGTCAACCATTCTAGTGATCTTGTCGATCCTATTACAGGGACCCACATCAATTCTATCGAAGATTTTTGGCGAAGGTTAAAAAACAAGATTAGAGACATTAATGGATTGCAAAACGACGCTATTTATGGATGAATATACGTACAGGATGAGGTGTAGCTTTTCCATTGATACTTTTATACTAAGCTGGGACATGTTTTAGTGCATTTTTTTCATAAATATATGTATTTCAGGTCCACAAATAGCCTCTTTCATGTGATTGGTGCGTTCAAGGTCATTCGCTGATTGGAAGTCTACTGGTGCTTAAAGTTTACCTTTGCCACATCACATCATCTAAGCTAACTGAATTCATTAAGAAAAAATCAATGTATGGAGGAATATGTAAATCAGCGGTTTCTCACGTATTATAATGATAAAAAGTCACATGCAGTTTATAGAAACGACAGTCAGCCATATTTAACTGTGATACTATGATGTCTTACGATACATTTACCTGACTGATTACATATACTATTGTAGATGAGATAGAGGGATTTAAGGTTCACTTGTTTGGGCGCTAAACTTTCTACCTAATGAGTTACAGGCACCAACCTGTCTCTATCTATCTATCTATCTACCGAGGCTTAGGCACTCTGTCACGCAATAGGTGTGGGGTTGAGTAGCATTAGTCAGCAATATCGTAGATGAAACACCGATAGAACTTATTACCTACTGGTCGGAAACTGGTAGCTCTACTTGAACACACACTTTGTTCCGAATAGGCTAAAAAAGGCGAATGTAATATGTAGATATTCACAGATCTCGCTTTTGGCATACTATAATCTGTTTGTTTGTTATTTCGTTTCTTTTTCTATTATACTTGAGGTGAACTCAACACATTACTGTGCAACTTATTCGTTACTACTCAATCACCGAGTTATCGATTTCTTGTCTTTTCTATCAAGTAACTCCTTTTTCTATTATTACAAACACTTTAAAAAAAACTAAGTTGAACCTTTTATTAATATTATTATTATTGTTCCCTTGGGTTCCTAGTGGAACAGAGGGCTTCAACTCCACATCTCCACTTGCTTCACCTGCATCCATGTTAGTCCATACTCTTTCAGCTCCTCTTCACACAATCTCCTCCATGTCACCCTTGCACCGATAACCCACTCTCCGCTTCCCTTTCGGCCTGGTTCCACTCGAGCAATGGCATGACGCTCACGCGATGTCACCCAGCTGCCTCCTCAGTGAGTGTCCGACCCATCTCCACTTTCTCCTGCATATTTGTTGGTTGGAGATTGGTTCTTGTTTTGTTTGTTCCCATAGTTTCTTTCTTGTTGGTGATTCTTTCCGGCCCGCCTGGCCATCTGATCTTCAGTATAGAGCCAGCGAAGACAGTTGTTGGTTGATAAAGGTAGGTCTGCAACAGGCTGTTGGAAATATTGTTTGTCACCCGCCCGACAAGTTTCTGTCTGATCCGTATAGAAGAACTGACTGACTTGACGTTGTTTGTATTGAAAATCCGACTGAATTTTGTTGTTGATGCTGGCTGAGTGACGAAGATTGGTCTTCTAGATTGGTTTCAGGTTGATGAATGTGTTTCTTGCTTCCCCAATTCTCGCTCGATTTGACATCCTCGTCCGTTCCTTCTGTAGGTGTAATAATTCTGCAGATGCGGATGAGTAGAGGAATATAAGATGCGCATTACGTCTTATATTGAGACTCGTCAGCGGGGCATGCCTGAATTCCCCTGTGGGAACACTATTAAGCATTGGGGAATGCATAAGAATTGCACAGCGTCTAGTTAAAAGTTAATTGAATAGCCGTGCGAGTTTATCTAGTGATTGTTTGATATAACTGCAAGGTTTAAACAATTAGAAATGTAGAAGAGCTTGAAAATTCTGATAGATAAAGAGATTCTGGTAGCTCAGTGATTTAAGCAGGTCATCAAAGAAGATCATACTTCTAGGGATCAGTCCTATATTATGCATCACCAGGACGTCAAACAAACTTGACTCAAACCACGATACGGATGTGTGGCTGGTGTCCATCTGACTGACTCCTTATAGCGTCAGTAAGTGCGGCACTCGGCCGCCTCTTTAATCGATCATCCAACCAGATTGAGGAGAGTGCGGCAAAGAGTCACCATTCCCATTCGGTATCCAGGAACTGACTTGTGCTGAGAGGTTAACCATAACTATGTAAGGCGAACCACCACGTCAAGGTAGCAGCTACTTGCCGGCAGCAATCATAGATTAAACTGTTACATTGTGTTGCTGACTGGCAATCAATTCTCATACTCACCATTATGTCAATCAAGGTTAACGATGCTTCCGTCTTTTTGTTTGCTAAACAACGGTTATAAACACAGAAAATGAAACAATCAACAGAAAAGTAGAACAGACAACCAACCAAACAACTTACCAATTAATTTATGTAATCGTTCAGAATACGGTGAACTGTCAGGTAGACTAAAATTACCCGATTGTATCGCCAGCACGCTATCTCCAAATGGTAAATTAAAAAAGCATATACAGTACAAGAGACAGCCTAATGCCCAAATATCAATTTGTGGACCTAATGGGATAGTTGTTGATAGACTGACCATTTCAGGAGCACGATAAGCTAAAGTTGTATACCTATTCAACAGACATAATAAGCAAATAACAGTACCACACTGTAAGTAAAATAATGAGGCTGTGTACAATTCAAAGGTGATATACCAAGTGAAATAATAACTAACAAGTTGAAAAAAGTCGATTCCAAGAATATTTAACGTCAGTAAGCTACAGTTTTTGTATTTTTCACACAATTGATTGTGATCCCGAAATCCACAGAAGAAAAAGTACCTACCTACGCTTATCACCCTCCAATTGTATCTGTGAACTCAATTGCTCTTGTAAAGCCAGTTAGATTGGATGTTGCTTTAGGAATTTAGCCTTTAGTACTCGAGAACATTTACCAGTAGGGAATTCTTGTATCAAGTACGAAAGAGTTTAAGATCATGGCAGAAAAAGAATAAACATTTTCTGCACACACACTTTCGGCTTCGATTGACAAGTCATTAATACCTCGCACAAAATTTAGAGATGTTAAATCCACTTCTAAATCCGGTTTTTTATTATCAATTTTTTAGGTTTTTATGACTTAGACGTCTTTTAAGTCGTTTATTTTGCCTCTCAAAAAATAAATCCCCTTTCACCTACAGACATTTCACAGTGAAGATATTACTTGTTACAGCATGAGCAACGCGACAGTGTACACTCTTTGCACGCCGCTCACAATTTAATTACACTGTCATTATGATTCGGACCTAGGACCAATCGATCGAGACACCAAAGAGTTATCCACTAGGTTTACTAGGACAAGGATTCCACTCATTTTTTTCGAGCAACAGATTCTGTTTTCTCCTTTTAAATTATTATTTTTAATCATTCTCTATTCAGACAGACTGGACATTTTCGACACACACACACACACAGAGGTCGTGCATTAAATGACAAGTCGCTAGTATCTAATTCCATATTAGCTTGTTCATTAGATGTATTACACAGTCAATGAAACAGTATTCTTTACTGGATGACAAGGTTTCGAACAAAATTTATTACTGTCCATAATCATATCGCCAATTATATCCACATGACTTGAGTTTTATAGTTTTCTTTATTCTTTCCTATTTGTCGTCATAGGGGTAGTATAATTTTCCAGATATCTGGGACAGGTGTCGAATCATTCCTATTACACGTGCTCTGTCCAGTTGATTCGATAAACAAAGCTCCCGTTATCAATCTTCCCCACTCGCCACCCTGTTACATTAGATTTTAAAATTGTCATCCTATCCCACCCATCCTACTGTATGGTTGTGTGTAATTGCATGTAGTGAGTGGTATAGCTGAACTATTCTCTAGATTTCCTATCTTATTTGGGTCAACCAATCTAGATTTTGCTAAGTTTTTATGTTCGGCTAGTCTGACTGCCACTGCTCTACTAGTTTGGTACTAATTGGTTTTCCTTGGTACTGCTGCCACTTGGTACTACTTGGTTTTCCTTGGTACTACTTAGTTTTTGTGCAGAACACAGGAACTGATACATATAAAAGAGGCCTTGAAATTTAATAATTACCCTGATAAATTAGTCAGAAAGTATGTAGGGAAATGTAAAGATAAAAATAAAATAAATAGTGATAGTAGTGATAGCCATAATAATCATGACAATAACTGTAATATTAATGACGACATACATGTTAAACATACAGAGGATAATGACAACACCAACAATAAGGAATCTAAATCATCAGTAATAATTCCATACAAGGAAGGAACCTCGGAAACCACCTTACGCAGAATTCTTAACAAGGCAGGAATAAAACTGGCTGGCATTCAAACCACTCACAAACTCAATTAGAAACAATCTTTGTCGGTTAAAGGATCCTGTGGATCCCTGCTGGAATGATTGTCAGGTCAAATACATAGGTCAAACTAGTAGAACATGGGCAGTCAGTCAGACTAGCCGAACATAAAAACCTAGCAGCGAAATGTAGATTAGTTGACCCGAATAAGATAAGAAATCCAGAGCGCAGTTCAGCTATACCCTTCACTACATGCAATTACACATAACCATACAGATTAGGAGGGTGGGATGGGATAAGATGACAGTTTTAAAATCTAATGTCACAGGGTGGTGAGTGGGAAAGATTGATAACAGAAGCTTTATTTATCGAATCAACTGAAGAGAGTACGTGGAGTAGGATTGATTCAACACCTGTCCACCCAGACATCTGGAAAATTCTACTACCCCAACGACGACAAATAGGAGAAGACAAAGAAAACTCTGAAACTCAAATTTCGAAGTCGTGTGATTATAATTGATGGGATGATTATGAACGGTAATAAATTTTGTTCGAAACCTTGTCATCCAGTAAAGAATACTGTTTCACTGACTGTGTGATACATCTAATGAACAAACTAATATGGAATTACTTACTACCACAGTGCCCAAGTTTTACACATGTATTAATATCGCTAGTATCTACATCATGTGTAGGTTTTGGAATCTGACATCTATATGTAAAATTCGCTTTTCCATTGTAAGTTGTTTGAATCATCATTTAGGTGGTGACGGGGGGGCATGTTTTATGCCTCACAAGAAAGTAATTTCCTGTCAACCTTTAAACCTCTCAGGAAAAATGTTAGTTTAGTGTGAGCAACAAGGAAGTGTGAACTCTGTCTCTCTCTCTCTCTTTCCCGAGACACTTCTCTCAGTAACTGAGGTGACAGTACGTTCTCACTGAAAAGAAACTCACATACGCACGTAAATATCGACAAAAAGATAAATGATATTAATAGCATCCCTTTTAATTTAAACAAACAACCAAACCGATAACCCCTCTACCTACCTAGAAATTTCATCTTCACATCTAGCAAGACCATGTACACCAGGATGTAGAACACGTGATGTTGCACTGCCAAAATCACACAGGACAAAATTACTTCGATCATCGATAAGAATATTTTCAACCTATTTTAAAAAAATAAATAATATATATAGATAAATATTAAATTAAAATGTACATCCTGTTGGAGGGAAGATTGAAATACATATATGGAATAGTTCGAACTCATGCAGCCAGATAAAAGCTTACGGAGCGTTTCCGTCTGGAGTGGTGACAACCAGTGGTGTCCGTCAGGGATGACAGCCCACTATCGACATTCGTGTATAATTTCATCATAGATGCATGTGCTAATGGACTTAACCTTAACTGACTTCAGTGAATCAGGGATTGACTGACTTGTTACCAGGAGATGATAGTCTTGTTGACGCAGAATATGAAGATGATATAGTCCTCTCTCCTTGGTGAAGACAGTGACAAAGTAGAGCAGAGATGACATGAGTGACATGGAGGAGATCGTGTGAAGAGGAGTTGAAACAGTATGGACCAACATGGATGCGGGGGAAAAGTATAGCAGAAGGAAGACAGAATCAAGTGGAGACGTGCAGTTGAAACGCTATGTTCCACTAGGAACCCAAAAGAAGAATAACAATAATAATAATCGGCCACAGGAAGCTGTCCACCTTGGGTTTCGTGCTAGTTGGCACTCACCAGTCAGCAAGGCGTATCTGCAACCTTGAAGGAACAAATGTCCCTTCCGGGATTCGAACCCTACAGGAGGTCAGTCGCAAGTCCAAATGCCTCAGTGGTAACGTCTCTGACTCACTGCAGTACTGGGTGACGCGGGTTCGAATCTCAGAAGAGATATGAGTTCCTTCAAGGTGTTTGCAGACACGCCTTGCTGACTGACTGGTGAGTGCCAACTAGCACGAAACCTAGGTGGAAGGCTTTCTGTAACCAATTGCCTCCAACCATCTAATATCATCAAACCAATGTGTACCATGATGCCAAGCCACCTAGAATGTTGGTCACATTGGAAACCTGACTGATAGAATTCAATCCGCACTCAACAAAGGACTAGACAAGTCACACTAGTTACTAGTGTCCAATCAAATTATTTCCTCTTTTGATGGTATACACAAGACCAGGTATCTTTATCACCTGACCACTCCACATTGTCGTACACCAGTCTATTGCCTCACCTCTCAGCAGAGTCCTCAGAACAACTGCGCCTTCACCGTCGGATTCTTGACGGTCACCAACTACTCAACGACAGCCTCGAAGTCCCTCAAGAAGCTCCTTATGTCTCCTTCTTCAAAAGCAACCAAGCCAGAGGAACTTCATTGTCTGGAGGAGGCAACGACACCAAATGTAACGGTAAATGACACAAGACGCTTGGTAATGGAATGTCTACTTGCCGTTTGATAATTACATACATGGGGTAATTATGGACGCCTTATAAGAAAATCGTCATTTGCACAGACCATCCATATTATGCGCTACCAGCTAGCGTTGCTTTGTGTTGTATTCCTGTTTTGCTACAAAACACCAGTTCATTTCGTCACTTTGACGTCAAATCTATTGATTGTTATCTATTGAAATAAAATTATTTTTAAATTTCTCGCTGAGATACAAATTGAATTGTTTTAATTCAATCAAATAAAATTATCAACAGGGAAATTCCAAAAAAAAGACGAAAAATAAAAATTTCAGTAATATATCAAATTAAAGCAATTAAGTAATGACAGACTAGTAGTTGACAAATAGTTTTCAGTCCCCCCCATCCTCCCCAGTCTGGTAATGGAAGGAGAGAAAAAGTAGTCACGAAAAGATAAACGATTATATAATTTGTTATGGATTACGTAAGAGAAACTGGAGACTAAGTGGGAGAGACAAAGTGGGATAGCTAAAAATAGTACTAATAATGATAACAACAGTAGATAGTGCGAAAGACAGAGAAAGAAGTTTGTGGTACTTGCATAGCTTCTACATATTGAGATGTTTTATGAAGACAACCACCAGGATAAAAGGATTAGAAACACAGAATGGTAATACTTTGATGAATGGAGACTAATCAATAACAAGCGTATTCTGTCCAATTGTTTCTTTAGTGCAGACGGTATTCCATCAGTCAAGTTTACAATGTGATCACTATATAACCCAACCCTAACTCTTGCATCCTCCCTATTATTCTCTATTGTTCCCCCTTAGTTTTTCTAGGGCTACTAAAGAAAGACTATACCTTATTACGCAGGATGTTAAAGGTTGTCAATAGGGTAAGCCACAGGGTGCCACTTAACCAGCTTGTTAATATTCTGGTCAACAGGCACATGGACTCATGTGAAAAATAGACTTAATCCATTCTACCTATCTAACTCACACCACTCTCTTCATTCACAACTCTCCCCTTGTATCTCATCAGGCCAGACCAGACCAGAAGCCTATGTAGAAAACTATATGCTCGCTCTAGCAAGTACAGAAACTCAACCATACCCTACTTAGCTCGTGTTCTGTGCGATGAAGAAAGTATTAGGCGTGAAACCTATAACTTATTAAATAGTCAGTAGGACAACTGGATCTCGTCTTTCCAACTCATATCATTTATAGGTACAACGTTTTCTTTCTTTCTCTACTTAAGACATGCTTCTTCGTTCTTTCACACTCTGTATGTCTCCACTTTTTTGTTACCGTTTACGCCAGTAAATATGCTAGCATCCACTTTTCTAACACCTTCAAACACTCTGTTTAATTTTGGCTTTGCTACCGACAAGCCAATATGCTGTTGTGAAAACGAACTGAGATTACCCTTAATCTATGTAGAATTTTATTTACTGTTAATGTACTAACTGGATGCAATGCTGTATGTAGTGAAATGCAGAGAATTCCATTCTGTATCACAAGTACTGTTTTGGAATAAAGCAAATTATTACTATTATTATTATGCATGCCACCAGGTGGCTCGGCATCAGAGTACACTGTAAATTGTTGTTGGACCTACGTTTTCAACTTGTTGGCACTTGTCATCACCATGACGTCGGTGGCACAGTGGTTAGGACTCTCACCGATCATGCACATGGTCCGGGGTTCGAGCCCACGCCGACACACACCTGATATCTATGGTCGGCCTGCGAAATTTGGGCTACCGATATTCAGACTGAAAATTTCACACTTGTACCAAAAATACGACGTGGAATCAAGCCGTAATCAAAATAAATTTTAAAAAATGATGTCGAACCACCTAGTGGTATGGTGGCCATATTGCAAGCCTGACTGATAGAATTCAGTCTGCACTAAACACATGGGAGGACTAGGACACATTAACACAAGTCACCGACTAGATTTCAGATATTCCTGCCTTACTGACCGGTGAGTGTCAACAAGCACGAAACCTAGGGGTCAGGTAGGGCTTCCTGCCCATTACTTCCAACTATCTAATAATGTCAGTGAATGGCAATATCAAAATGACAGAATCATTAAAGAAGAAGACAACCAATTAGCCGGAGACTGACTAGATGTACTTTTGAGCTAATGTATATGTAACTTAACAAATTCTTTGAACTATATGACCTTTTAAGCATCCTGTTTAACTTATCATATTAGTTCTCTTTGCATCTGCCATTCACGCGCGCGCACACACATACGTATGCGCATAGGCTCAAACAGATGAACAGATTAGAGTAGAACCTTAAACAGAAATGCATCAATCTAAAGTGAACCAGATTAGATAGATAAAGGAAAGATAAGAAGAAGAAGAAATCAATAAAGAGTAAGGCGTAAGAAAAATGTTTAAAATGTTGATAATAATAAAAAGAGTGATGAAAAACCACATCTGCAATCAATCAATGAGAATATTTTTTGAATTATTTTTACATAGAGATTCTGATATGGTTATGTTCTCTGAGCTAGCTGGATAGTTAATTTGTGAAGCTTTCATCGCCCTACTTACTAGGCTACATCCTCACTTCAGCGCATACTTCAATTTGAATTGAAGTGAGCTTTTAGATTTCTCCACGAGTTTATTAATCATTTCTCCTGGTGGGTGACCACCTTGAACGTGACTCTTTGGTTGTTTTCGTGTGTTTTCACACCTTCTAGGCGGCTACTTGTGGTATTGGAACTGATTGTTTCTTTGACTTGAACTTTGACCCTTTGTATGTGAAGTTTCTTTCTTATCGGTTGATAAATTTTGTCTATCTCAATGCGTCTATTGATTGATGATCCACTGGAATACCAGGTGGGCTTCTAAAACTTCTCTAGCATTCTTTTTGTTTCCTCTGTCTAATATTTGAAAGTTGGTTGTCCCAGTCGAATTGATGTCCGCGGTGTCCGTCAGATATCACTGCAAGACTCTTCAAACCTTTAGGAATTGACGTACCACACAAGGCAACAAAATCAATTCACTCAGCTCTATGTCAACCAAAAGACTCAACAACGAAAGAAGATAAAACAAACAACATCTACAAAATAAATTGTAACAACTGCGAGAAGCACTACATTGGCTAAAATGGACAATGTCCCCTTCGTCTTCGTATCCACGAAACTTAGGTAGCCGTCAAAAGACATGATATCCACTCCCTCATATCGCCTCACTGCATACAGACAGAAAACCACGGACATCAATTCGACTGGGACAACCAACTTTCAAATATTAGACAGAGGAAACAACAAGAATGCTAGAGAAGTTTTAGAAGCCCACCTGGTATTCCAGTGGATCATCAATCAATAGACGCATTGAGATAGACAAAATTTATCAACCGATAAGAAAGAAACTTCACATACAAAGGGTCAAAGTTCAAGTCAAAGAAACAATCAGTTCCAATACCACAAGTAGCCGCCTAGAAGGTGTGAAAACACACAAAAACAACCAAAAAGTCACGTTCAAGGTGGTCACCCACCAGGAGAGATGATTAATAAACTCGTGGAGAAATCTAAAAGCTCACTTCAATTCAAATTGAAGTATGCGCTGAAAATGTTGCCTAGCAGGGCGATGAAAGCTTAGCAAATTAACTATCCAGCTAGCTCAGAGAACACAACCTCATCAAAATCATCCACCTGAGCTACAAATCCTCTCTATCACATAGAGATTCAATAGCCGTTTCTTTTCTTGACATCAATGACGACCTGAATTTCACGTAGCTCACACTTACACGGGCAGAGCAAGGCAGAGAAAATTAGTGTTGTACATTAAGATAAGATAATAAGATAATAATAGCCTTATTCCAAAACAGTACTTGTCATACAGAATGGAATTCTCACCACTTTACTACAATATTGCATCCAGTTAGTACATTAACAATAAATAAAGTTCTACATAGATTAAGGCTATCTCAGTTAGTTTTGACGACAACATATTAGCATGTCGGTAGCAAAGCCAAAATTAAACAGTGTTAGGTGTCGGAAAAGTAAGTTCTAGCATATTTACTGGCGTAAACAGAAAGAAAGAAACAAAGATGCACATAACAGAAAAAAGAGAGAGGAAAGGAAAAGAAAGAAAACGTTGTACCTATAAATGATATGGGTTAGAAAGGCTAGATCCACTTGTTCTATTGAATATTTAATAAGTTATAGGTTTCACGCCTAATACTTTCTTCATCGCACAGAACACGAGCTAAGTAGGTTATAGTTGAGTTTCTGTACTTGCTAGAGCGAGCATATAGTTTTCTACATAGGCTTCTGGTCTGGCCTGGCCTGATGAGATACAAGGGGAGAGTTGTGAATGAAGAGAGTGGTGTGAGTTAGATAGGTAGAATGGATTAAGTCTATTTTTCACATGAGTCCATGTGCCTGTTGACCAGAATATTAACCAGCTGGTTAAGTGGCACCCTGTGGCTTACCCTGTTGACAACCTTTAACATCCTGCTTAGTAAGATATAGCCTTTCTTCAGTGGTCCTGGAAAAACTAAGGGGAGCAATAGAGAATAATAGGCAGAATACGGGAGTTAACAAATTGTAGGAGTAAGGGTTGGGTTGCACCAGAATGTCTTAATTTCTTGATGTAGAAGGTAAGATGGAATATTTTCTTAGAAATCGTCAAGATATGAGACGACCAGGAAGGATCAGGAGATAGATTGACGGCTAGGTATTTAATTTCTGACTTGGTTTCAATTCCAGTGCCAACAATGTAGCACACCTCATGAGTTCTAACCAGTTGGTTTAGGTCAGGTTTGTGCCTAAAGGTGAAATTAACTGTTTGACATTTGGGGGGCTTAAGGTGAGACCATGGAAATTATGTGACCTTGACGGCCTGTTCGAATTTTTGGGCCAGCTACTATAATATCTACATTGATGTGAACCTAATCTAATTCCACTTCATCACACTGAATGTCTTTTCCTAAGAAAATTATACAACACCTTAGGTAACAAATGTTTGAATTGCCAATGTGAGTGAAGACTTACAGCACTAACAAATTATTAAGTGAATTCTCTGCCAAATGGCACTATTCAGTAGCTGGTTCTATCCCATAAACCCTGAATATTTCGTTAGTTTGGACTCATTTAATTACCCTGACTGATTTTTTAGGTACCAGGGCCATATGCTCCACATTCAGTTTGCGTGTTAGAGCTGATGATCCCTACTGAGTCCAATATGGATGGATAAGATTTTATTTTAATGAATCACATAGTGTTATTATACAGTAATATTATTAACTGATATGACCACGTTTTGAGCACAAACTATTACCACTCATAATCATATCAGGGCACTCACACACACAACTTTCTTGCTTCCTTTATATACATGATTAGATATTTGATTAGATATTTGATTGTTGAATCCTGGTTCATCGAGTCTACACTTAACACATGCAATAGAAGTGACTCAACGCAAATACCAGAGATATGGAGGATATTATTACCACTAGCCAAATCAAAGGACAATAAATAATCTTAAAATGTATCTAATTCACATTATAACATTCTAACAAGTTATTTATTTATTTATTTTACTATAAAAACATCTCATTTCCATCTAACTGTATTTAACTGATAACGCTAATATTATTTCCGAATGTGCATTATCTTATACTGATTTTTATTCAATGTCTAATCATCAATTCCACTCATGTATATAAATGAAACGAGAAAGTTGTGTGAGCAGTGTGCCTTGATATGATTATGAGTGGCAATAGTTCGTGCTCGAAATGTGGTCATCAGTTAATACTACTGTACAGCATCATTGTGTGACACTTTATCAAAATAAAATCTTATTTTTATAATGGAATTATACTCTACCACAGTGCTCAAGTTTTATACTTACTTATATCAATACTACTGAATCGCTCGGGCGCAAATAAGTGGAGAGGGGCTCGAACCCAGGACCTATTAGAAGAAAGCTATGTTTTAGTCAACTGGCCAAATTTCTACATGCTCGAAATATTACCAACAACAAAACTTATCATTGTGTGTAAACTATTGAAATATAATTATAATTTATTTCACTGTAAGAAATACTTCGTATATGTGGACACTACCGACAGACAGACAGACAGGCAGATAGATAGTCTGAAATCTTGTCAGTGCCACAAACAGAGACTAGTTATTATTATTATTATTATATCCTTCAATTCCTAGAGGAACGAACATAGGGCTTCAGCTGAGCAACTCCATTGCCTTCGGTTTTCTGCCAACTTTTTCACCCCGTCCCAAGTCTGCCCACATGCTTTCATCTCCTCCTCACATGACATCCTCCAAGTCACCCTTGCACTGACGACCAACTCGCCGCTTCCCTTTCAGGTTACACTCGAGCAATGGCTTTTCTAGTGATATCACTTGATGGTTTCCTCAGCGTATGGCCAATCCATCTCCATTTCTTCCCGCCTATTTGTTGCACAATCGGTTCCTGCTGGGTTGGTTCGCTCATTGCCAGAGAACCCTGTTGCTGATCTTCTCTGGCCGGCCATCTGATCTTGAGTAGTATTGAGCGAAGACAACTGTTAATGAAGGTCTGTAGTTTGATTGATGCCCTTTATGACGCGGCGGCCAAGTCTCTGATCCGTATAGTAGCTCTGACTGACTTCACATTGAAGTTGAAAATCCGGATCTTATTTTCATTTTCCTGCTGAGTGCTGTTGACCTCCATACAAACTTGACGTGAGTAATGAAAGCTTGTCTTGCTTTTCCGATTCTGGCTTTGATATCCTCGTCAGTTCCGTAGGCCTGCAGTTGAAACGATGCTTCCCAGGTAGGTGAAGGAGGTTGTTTCTTTCATGTTCCTCCCATTTATGCTGATTGTTGTCTGTTGTTATTGTTGCTGTTGGTGTTGGCCAGGAATCTTCATCACCTCTGTTTTATCTATGTTCACCAGAAGCCTATCTTCTCTGGATGCTTCCTCTGCCAACTTGTTGCTTTTCACTTGCATATCTTCCAGTTTGTGGGAAATTAGACATATATCATCGGCGAAGTCCAGATCCTCCAAGGTTTTTGTGTGGATCCATCTTATGCCTGTCTCCTCGTTACCCGCCACTGTCTGTTTCATTATCCAATCTACTGCAATCAGGAAGATCATTGGCGATAGTATAGAGCCTTGCCTCACTTTGAAGGATTCTGTAAGTTTCCCGTTGTGGATTACTTGGCATGCGGCATTGTTGTACAACTGTTGGATGAGATGCATAATTATCGATGGCATCCCGTAGTACCGAAGTAGTTGCCAAATGACCTCTCGATCGACGCTGTTAAAGGCTTTTTCAAATTCGATGCAACGAGCTTATTGGTAGTATTCTAATTAGGTTATAAGACAATTAATGCATACGATTCTCTCTCACTCCTCACATTCTGACTGGAATACATAGGGCTTTAAGATTTTGAAATTTAAGCAACAGTGATGGTATGCATTTTGCGGAAGGGGTGGGGTAGTTAATCACACAACCGAGCTTCCCCCTTTCTCGGATTAACCAACAAGGTGGTTCAGCGGTAGAACACTCACAAACCACGCTTCCAGTGGTTCGTGACTCAACCCTCCGCCGACGGACGCACTCCTAAACCTCACTAAGCTGGTAAAGAGGGAAGGTTGGGCCAATTGAGGTTAGAAACTCCACACCGTAAAAATAAACACCACTCTACCAGTGAAACTTCAAAGCTCTACCTTGAAGTCCTATATTCCATTCGGAACGTAAAGCAATACAATAATGAATAAATAAATAGGTAAACCAGGAAAGGTTCAAGAGTGCGCTGAACTGGAATCGACACCGGACGACATGTGTGGATGTTTGGCGAGTACTACACCAGCGAAACATCAACGCGCATGCCTACGATTACTTCATTTATTATCTATGTCTTAACTCAAATGTTCATAGAATAACCCAGACATACAGTACACCTAATTTGCATCCACAATATACCATAACAATAACAATTAGCTACCAATAGACGAAACATATAAATGTCTATACAAGTATTAATTATTCATGCAATATTGCTTCATAATTTATGTATATCTCAATACAAGATGACGTTATATATACACACACACACATAAAAAACAAAAGACAGATAATGAAGACTGTTCACTAATTGTACAAACCAAAAATTGTGAGAATTTTATCAATGTGAATTAGGCACATACAGCACTGAGAAACACTATTTCTTCTACTCTTACGACTTATACCTTTTTCTCCTTTCTCTTACTTCCTCCTACCATCATTACTAATACTAATACTAATACTACCATCAACTATTCCAACATATTTACCATTTTAAAACAAGCAACAAAAGTTTAATTGAATTTGAGATTTTCCCGTCGACTGTTTGGACCGAAGTCCTCGGTCTCAGGTTGACATGTCGGCGGCTTCTTGTGCAGATGCTTCGACGATGTCTAATCATTTGATTACAATTTAATGGGTGGATGGTGACTAACAGTGGAATGCAGAATAACGCACATTTCGTCCTATTTGGGACTCGTCCTACAGCTGGATGTGCCCCCATTTCTCAGTGTCAACCTGAGACCGAGCACTTCGGTCCAATCAATCCATGGAGGGGAAAATCATAAATTCAATTAAATAATTAATATGACCCGTTGCACAAGAAGCAGTGGCTTTCGTGGCCCAAGTGGTCTAGTGGATAACTCTTTGACGTTTGAAACTTTGGGTAATGAGTTTGAGCCTCGGTGGGAACATCATCACTCACTGAGAAATGCAAGTACATCCAGTGGCTGACTAGTCCCAAATAGGAGGAAATGCGCGTTATCCCGATGGATTCCACTATTAGTCACCATACACCGATTAAAGCAACAAAAGTGTTGTTAATAAAGCAGGATTGAATGAATTCATCAAATTTCGGTAGAACTCCTCCTCCTCAGCTGGACACTCTACATACACGGATGTATATATACTATTAGAATTACATTGGGGGATCTAAGAACATTCAATGTGAAAAAGACACTTTGAAGGATATTTTATCTAAGAATGCATATCCTGAGAAGTTTATCAATAGATACTTTAAAGAAATGAACCCCCGTTAAAACTATCCAAACAGTTTCGAAGAAATCTGTCTATATCCAGTTCGCCATTCATAAGAGATGATGTTTACAAGAAGTAGGTCAAAATATGACTCTTCTTTAAGAATTGAAAACACTTATTTCCTGATATGAATTTAAAGCGAGCAACAAAGGTTAATAAAGAAGGATTTAATGAATTCGTCAAATTTCGGTAGAACTTGTCAGCTGAATACTCTACATACACGGATATATATACTTTTGGAACTCTAGACTGGGAGATATAAGACTGATAAGCGAGCAAATAAACTACATTGAATTAGTCATGCAGAAAGACAAGTGCGAATGTTGTCCACGTCATGTTCAAATAGATAATTGGGGGAGAGAGAGAGTATGAGAGATCAAAATTAAGATAAACTGCATTACGCTTCAATTACATCACTTAGATAAACAATTATAGTCATTAGGGAATATAACGAGAATTGCAAACAGACTAATATCAATAGTAATAGTTTTAATAATAATAATAATAAGAGGTAGAATAGTAAGTAAAACATATTACCATGGTAGATTCAGGGTGACGACCATCTCCTTTTGTACACAGAGACCTGGTTTATAAACTCGGATTTCACAAGCCTCCTCTGCAATCGCAAGCATCATCTTGTTTCTTTGTCTGCTGACAATAGCAGTGAATGACTTGACAGTGTAGAGATATCATGTTCATAGTCTACAAGATGTTTTGTTTTTGAGGTTTTTGGCACTTTGCATTCAGTTGTTTTTAACAATTTCGGCAAATGCTCCACCATGCGAGTAGACAATCGCCTTTCTGTACGACCTATGTATTTGCTTCCTGAGAAGTTTATCAACAGATACTCTAAAGAAATTAGCCCCTGTAACCCTATCGAAAGAGCTGCGAAGAAATCTCTCTATATCATTTTTTCGTTCAAAGGAGATGATATACAAGAAGTAGTCAAACGAAAACTTGATAAAGCTATCAAGAGAACTATTTTATGCTGCAAAACTGGTCTTCCTTAAAACCACTAAGCGAATGCTTCAACAATCTGGGAAAGACCAGACCCCAATCCTCAACACTTTAAGCTGTGTATATCAGTTTAATGAATGTGTTTATGGAAGCAAATACATAGGTCGTACAAAAAGGCAATCGCCTACTCGTATGATGGAATATTTGTCAAGGTGGTTAAAAACTATTGAATTCAAAGTGCCATAAAGTTCATTGTCAAAGCATCTCGTGGACTACGGACATGATATCGACGCTGTCAGTCAAGTTATTTACTGTTTTCAGTCAGCAGACAAAAAACAGAAAATTGTTCAAGTATTGGTTTGTAGAGATTTGGTTGTGAGGGTAAATACTCGCCGAAGACATAGGCTAGCGGTTGCGCTATATCGTAAATTGGCAGAAGTTAGAATTAAAGAACCATTTGATCGGGTCCCAGTGGCTTAATAGTCTACGAGCTCGCCTTGTAACCAGAAGGTTTTGGGTTCGAACCCCGCTGGGTGCGTACTGCCGAAAAGTCCCAAACTAGGACAAAACAGCCGTCCAGTACTCCAATCCTGGTTTTCCAATGGTTCTCTAACCAATGCCAGCTCATGATGAAATCCTGTACACAGAAAGTTGCTCACGATTACGTAGGCTGGTACAAATACAGTTTATAAATCAGGTTTCTGTGTACCGCAGGAAATAGTAGTCACTCTCAATCTACCATGGTAATATATTTTACTCATTGAGTGTTATTATTGTTGTTAAAATTATTAAAAATTTACTCTACCTCTAGTTATTATCCCTGATTTAACATATGAATCGCCATACCCAGAGTTTGCTATCCAAACGTAACACTGTACACTGACTCTCATGGTTTTTATCAAGGAGAAAATAAAGGTCCCCATGTCACAGCTGTATCCTGAATTACCTAGTCGAATCTGGACACCAAGCTAACCCATCTCTACAAAGGAAATTCAAAGTTATCTAGAGAATGCTTGAGAATTTTGCTAAACGACTACGAATCAAACTTATTCATAAATAGCAGAAGCAGTAATGGCGACAATTCACATGTCATTTCCTGAACTCTGCATACAAAAGAGGAAGTTTGTTCAGTGATTAAATTCTACAATGGACCTGATCTATCTTAACATTAATCTTCTCTCAGCGGCTATTAAATTTCTACCCCTTATTACCACTGGTGTTAACTTGACACACATACACACACACACTCTCTCTCATTCAATTCTAAATTAATTCTACTCAACCCCATCAATTATATTACATCACTCGATTCAATTATTTAATATAATTACAGTTTTTACTCGACTGACACTTTTAATATTGCATAATTGGTTATCTAAAAAATATACAATTTTAATAACACATTCCATATTAGTTTGTTTATTAGATATATCATACAGTCAGTGAAACAGTATTCTTTACTGGATGACAACGTTTCGAACACAATTTATTACTGTTCATAATCATATCCCCAATTATAATCACACGACTTCGAAAAGTTGAGTTTTATAGTTTTCTTTGTCTTCTCCTCTTTGACGTAGGGGTAGTAGGATTTTCCGGATATCTGGGACAGGTGTTGAATCATTTCTATTAAACGCACTCTGTTCTCAGTTGATTCGACAAACAAAGCTTCCGTTGTTATCAATCTCTCCCTCAACCCTGTGACATTAGATTTTAAAACTGTCATCCTATCCCACCCATCCTACTGTATGGTTGTGTGTAATTGCATGTAGTGAGTGGTATAGCTGAATTATTCTCCAGATTTCTTATCGTATTCGGGTCAACCAATCTAGATTTTGCTGCTAGGTTTTTATGCTTGGCTAGTCTGATTCACTGCCCCTGTTCTACTAGTTCGACCTATGTATTTGACCTCACAATCATTGCAGGGTATTAGATAAAGTAAATTGTTTTGTTTTAAAGGCTCCACAGGATCCTTTAACCGACAAAGCTTGTTTCTAATTGAGTTTGTGGACAGTTTGAATGCCAGCCACTTTTATTCCTGCCTTGTTAAGAATTCTGCGTAAGGTGGTTTCCGAGGTTCCTTTCTTGTATGGAATTACTACTGATGATTTAAATTCCCTATTGTTGGTGTTGTCTTGCGCGCATTTGACTTGCATGTCGTCATTAATATTATAATTATTATCACTATCACTACATATTTCCCTACTAATTTATCAGGGTAATTATTAAGTTTCAAGGCTTCTTTTATGTGTATCACTTCTTGTCTTAGATTTTCCTTGGGCCTACTTAGTTTTTGTGCCCTGCTGTCACTTAAACATTTCGTCAATCCTATTGTCACTGACATAGGATAGGTGGGATGATCGGAAGTCCAAATGTATCTGTTTGAATGTGTGGGTTTTCTGTAAACACACACTAATGTGTTTAACTTCCCATCTTCTTTTCTTTTTACACTGCAACCTAACATTAGCAGTTCCTCTTCCTGACTTTTCAATTCATAAGTGAATCGAATTGGATTGAAGGATTGGTGAAATTACTTACTTACTACCACAGTGTGCCCAAGTTTTACACATCTTTGGAAATATTCCTTTTATTGCTAAGACGACTTCCTATAGATATGCGACTGTGCAGCCTGAGAATGATATCACTGAAGAGAGGAGTAACTCTGCTCTGCTCCGAACGCCTTCTCACAATTATATGACTCAGTGGAGGTGTATCGAGTTGATTGGCTGAATAAATGATCACAACAAAGAAATTCTTACAGAAATATCTTTTAGACAAAGCAATAAGAAGACGTAATTTATCTGAATCGTGCGTGTAATGTATCTGAGCGACACATTCCGAACAGTACTGCCGAAGAGTCCCAAATTAGGCTGACGAAACAGCTGTCCAGTACTCCTAGGTTTTCCGGTGATCCTCTTAATGATGTTAGCTCATGATGAAATCCTCCATCGAATCAAACGAAATCCCTACAAAACCAATAGTGGAACATTTCGAACAATCTGATTACACACAGACTTGTCAAAGGAATATATATGAAATTAACAAAAGAGCCTTAGTGAGTGAGGTGCCTCTTCAGTAGAATCCAACGAATATACACTAAAGACAGACACACTTGATGAAGAAGAAAGAAAGTTAACATAAACTCTGGTTGATAATAATTATTCAGACAAGTTCATCTGGAGATATAAAGTCGTCAGAACGCCGACACCCACTCTCCAACTCGCCCCTAAGAAAGACGTGTGCATCAAGCTACCCTATATGGGGCACCATAGCAGCTTGATAAACAGACAAAGATTGAACGCTGATGTAGTTAAAAAGACTTTTTATGCAGCTAATATCATAATAATTAATAATTTGAAGCCAATATATCTATCTAAGCCCTTTGAACATGCGAAAAATGATGTCATATCCTACTGTATTTACCAATTTGAATGTACGTGTGGACAGACATACATAGAAGGGAAGACTCATCGATCTCTGCAACTAAGGGCTGACTTCACAGCATATTCCTAAATGTATCCAGAAGAAAATATAATCCCCAGAACATATTAATTGTGAAAACATGAGACCTAGCTCCTCTATTGCGAAACATAGTATAGAGACAAGACATAAAATTAACGTTAACACATCTTTTAAATCTATCCATAAAATGTGTTTGGGGCGTATCCTAAAGTTTGTGGAAGCCCTAGATGGCAATTAGAAAGTTTAAACTAACTTTATGCATTCAAAGCAACAATTTGTCATCCCAATAAACCTAACTACCTTGGTAACTTTTGTTTTGACACTATAGTGAATGGACTATTACCTCTCTTATTTGGTTTAGTGATGATCTTCATTGTTATTTTGGCCTTCAATATGTCCTTTTAACTTGACCTAAATTTATTTTCTCACCTCGTAACTCTTTATTAATTTCATATATATGTATTCTTATGACAAGTCCCTGATGTGTGATCAGATTGTTCGAAATGTGTTGCGCCAATACGCATTACACACACGATTCAGATAAATTACGTCTTCTTATTACTGCTTCATCTAAATTCATAAAGGGAACTAATTTTTTTAGAAATATTTTCCATAAGGGATGATTTAATATATAACTTCATAGGATGAATTGTGACACACTCGGATTATTCAACGACACACATTCAAATGCTGAATTTACTATGGAACATGAAAATAAATGGAAAGTTTCATTTCCATGACATGAGGAAATGCAACACCTGGAAGATGTTAGTCTCTAAAGATCAATTTTTACCCAAAAAACCTACATGAAATGGACGATACCTCCAAATAACTACTATAAATGAGCATAGTTACTTCATTCACTTATCTAGGGAGCATTGTCTCAACTACAGGAAGTCGGAACAGACGAGGATGTCAAATCAAGAGAGAATCTGGAAGGCGAGCGAGAAACACATTCATCAACCTGAAACAAACCAATATGGAAATCTTAGTCACTCAGCCAGCATCAACAACAAAATTCGATCGGTTTTTCAATACAAACAGCGTCAAGTCAGTCAGTTCTTCTATACGGATCAGACAGAAACTTGGCGGGCGGCTGACAAACAATATTTCCAACAGCCTGTTGCAGACCTACCTTTATCAACCAACAACTGTCTTCGCTGGCTCTATACTGAAGATCAGATGGCCAGGCGGGCCGGAAAGAATCACCAACAACCAACTAAACTATGGGAACAAACAAAACAAGAACCAATCTCCAGCCAACAAATATGCAGGAGAAAGTGGAGATGGATTGGACACTCGCTCGCTGAGGAGGAGGCCGTTGAGTGACATCGCGTGAGCGTCACGCCGTTGCTCGAGTGGAACCAGACCGAAAGGGAAGCGGCGAGTAGGACGTCAGTGCAACGGTGACATGGAGGAGATTGTGTGAAGAGGAGTTGAAAGAGTATGAACTAACATGGATGCAGGTGAAAAGTACAGCAAAAGACAGAAGCAAGTGGAGATGTGGAGTTGAAGCCCTATGTTCCACCAGGAACCCAAGGGAACAATAGTAATAAATAATAATAATAATAATAGTCAAAACTCTGTTCCTTAGAGGCAGGAGAATATACTCTACGGAGAAATGAAAGGAAGAATTTATGATTCACGAGATGTTGGAAAGCACCCTCAGAAACTCGATAACAAGTACGGAAGATGTGGAGGATCAAATGTCAAACAAATCACATTGGGAAGAAAGCCTTTATTCATTAAACTCGACTTTAAAGGTGATAATACTGCAGGAACAGTCAACGGGAGATTGATTACTTCACTAACCAGAAGCCTATCCTGCGGCTAGGTTGGTTCCAGCTTAACAGACAACGTGCTCCTTGGTGCAATCAAAAGACAGATACCCTTCTCATGTTAACTCTAACCGTGTATGCAAATTGTCATGTATCTGTGGGAGTAGTTACAATGAGAGGACAGAGAGAAGGGCACATCTCTGATTTTCTGAACGTGTACCAAAAGTTCCACGTCTCAAGGGAACGAATGTTTACAATAGTGCCATTGCTAGGCATCTCCTTGATACGTGTAATGAAGTGGACATCACAAAATCCTCTAGAATTAACAATAGGCAAAATAATTCACTTCTGCTCAAACTTGCTGAGGCGATCTCTTTCAAAGGCCTGAAACCCGATTTATGCGCTCCTTGCCCTGGTAACTGGATGTCATTATTCTTTTCCTTACTTGATACAGTGCAGCTTTGCTTGTCTCTTGTTTTGATAACTTGAGTTGAATTCACTCTATTATTCCTCAATTGATTAGTTACTCATCCATCATCTTGCTCACCTCTTGTCTTTATGATGCAACTCCTTTACCGCTGTATCCTAGCATATATTTTTTGTCATATGTCACATATGTTAAAACTGTTTCTATACATAAACTTAATAGTGTCTTTGGGAAGTACCATCAGCCCCAACAGGTTGATCACTGACGACATCTCAGCACGGATACAGAGGGCTAGTTTCGCATATGCCAGTTTACGCTGTCTCTGGCTTAGTAGGGGTGATATTCGGCTATCAACCAAAGGGCTCCGTCCTCCTTTATCGCTAGCTGTGAGACCTGACCATTGAGAGTGGAAGACATGAAAAGATTAGCTGCGCTCTATCTCCCATGTGAAGTGGTATAATAAGGTGAGCAATATTCAGGTTAGGCCTTAGTCAAGTGCTAGGTAGGTGGGAGGGGAAATCAATCGACGAGGCTGTGAAGTTACATCGACTGAGATGGTTAGGACATGTGTTACGTATACCTAGTCATCGCCTTCCTCGACCGACAGGCAATGTTAGTTGACATATGGTCAGGCTGGAAAAGAGCTAGCGGAGGTCAAACCAAAACATGGCACCAGTCAATGAAATCTACAACAGTTAGTTTAAGCCATGTAGAAAAGTGTAGACTACCTGACTGGTCGGGGTTCTCGGGACGGCAAAAACCAATGGTTGGAAACAATTGGTGATATGGCTCAAACTCATTGTTCTCAATGACTGGCGCAGATCCATCCACTCCTTGTGACATGATTTCCAATGAAACTATATTGTTCTTTGTCATTACTATTTCTTTGTCTCACACCTCTGTTCACTGTCTCTATTATGCATTTCTCCTACTTTCTTCTCTTTCTTTGTGTGCTACATGTGGGGAGTGTGGCGACTTGAACTGCCGCACATCAGTGCAAAGTTCTATGTCGAAAACAGACAGACAGACAGATGTCTTTGAGCTGTAAGCAGCAGCTGATGAGAAGCCGACGAAGTAAACAGTGATGGTACCATTTTATTCTACACAAACTACTGTTGTTCTTGCTTTATTTGAATTCATATGCAACAGATGTCTATCGTCCAGCAGTATCTTGTACTTTACTCGGTAGCATAAATATGTCCTTTTCTGAAAGTGAATACTAACTCCCTGTAACTGAGGCAAGTATTCTTAATTGCCACAAATACACATATATGAGAGCCATAGCGGTTATCATTATCTAATGATTGATCAGTGTATATAACTACTATACAGTTCTATTAAGCATTTGCTGAGGAGTAAGCAACACATAGAACGATAATTTATACAACTGATCGATACGAAGATTTGGAAAGTATTCACATCAATCAGTACTACTGCTTGTTAGATAGATCGGGGGTGATCTACGCAATAGACACATATTCCGCTCATTTGTGGCTCAAATTAGATCACGTGTGTATCTTATTATTTATTATTATTTAAACGCAGAAAAAACTGGGTACAATATGACACCAAGAAAGATGCGCCACACAATAATAATAAAACGACATAGATCAAAAGAAAAAAATATATAAGTAGAGAACGGATAAAGAACTTCATCTGGAAGGAAAACAGTCGTGCTTAACAAGTTCAAACAGTATTCGTTAACTATCATCGGAAGGGAAGAAAGAAGGAAATTGCAACACATTCGCCATTGATTACGATTCTTGGCCACATCCGATAACGTTTCGAGCCATTGATTTGAGCTATCTCCCAGACCCCAACCAGGGAGTCGTGACACACCAACCGATGCTAATCTGGCACAAATATCCTTCATCTCACGACGCCACGTCATGGACTGACAACCTCTACGCCTTTTCCATCACAGGACTAGCGATCAGAGACCTGTACGGAAGCCTATGTGATAACATTTCCAGCACATGTCCAAGCCACCAGAGCCGGTGTTTCCAGATGACGACACTCAATGAATGGTGGTCTCCACTGTGTTCAAACACACGCCGCCGCCGAACCTCAGAATTACTCACGCGACGATGTCATCGAACGCAAGCAATCCTGAGGAGACAGTGATGATCGAACACGCAGAGTCGCCACCGCACATCCTCAGCCTACTTGGAGAGGTCAGGTTTCACAGGTGTAGAGCAAGACAGCTCGCACCGAAGCATTGTATGCCCGACCTTTGACAGCCAGGCTAACGTCGTGACGGCGCCATAGGTGGCTCAAGTTGATGTATGCCACCCTAGGCTTCATGCACTTAGACGGTGCAAAGTACATACCACACTTACAGAAGAGTATCTGGTTTGACTCAGATTAGACAGTGGAATCAGTTCAAACCACCCAAACTATGATTGACTACTTGCTTGGTGTTATCTACTACTGAATTGATATGAGTAGTTTCAAAAACAACTCAATTTCACTGAGGTTTGAATAACTGGGTGCGCTGGTTTCACACAATTTAATAAGTCGAATGAGTATTCTCAAAGTTATCAATAGGTGTGTCCTACTGATGAGTGTCGACAAACACAAAAGTTATCTAAAGCAAATTATCCAGCTACTTAAAAACATTTACACACAACATCCTATCAACTAACTCAGTAATTACATTAGAAAATTGATCAGTCGACTTCAGCTGGCATTAAAGACAGAATACCTACACTGGTCATTTAGAGACAACAGTCAAAATCTGATAGAACCAGGGGCTACAAGACAGCTGTTTCGTCTTGGTTTGGGAATCATCAGAATTAAGCACCCACTGGATTTGGGACCCAGGATCTTACGATTACGAGGCGAGCTTGTAGGCCACTCAGCCACTGGAACCTACCGAACTTGATTACCAATGAAGCTCTTGCGTTCGAAACCCGGCTGGCTGGTGTCTACTACCGATAAGTCCCAAACTAGATTGACGAAACAGCTGTTCCAGTAATTCAGTGCTGGTAAGTTGAATTGTTGAACTTTATTGTAACAGATATTTGTCTATAATCTAGGTTCATAAACCTCACATCAGGGAAGAAACCAAAATAATCAAGTGTTGGTTTGCAGGGATTTGATTGGTTAAGGAACTGATGATTGTGAGCTGACTTAAGTTAGAGGAGCATTGGAAAACCAATCACGGAGTACTAGACAGCTGTTCCGTCAGCGCAGTTTGGAACTCTTCATCAGTACGCAGCTACTGGGGCTTGAACGCAGGAACTTTTGATGAAAAGGTGAGCTGGTGGACCATTCAGTCACTAGGACCCGATCCAATGGTCCATGAATTCCAGCTTCTACTGGTTTGTGATTTTAGTGGGACCAAAAGCCAACGTCATCGCCGATGAGTATTTGTCACTATAGCCGGTCTGACGGGACCACTGGTCACGACTTTTCACTACAACTCTACTCTATACAACTTCTTCCTGTTGGCCAATCACTAATGAGCATTAGATTCATTTTCATGAATTCTTTTTGCAAGGATTTGATTTGTTTTGAAGCTTGATGACGGATTGATATCAATTAGAGCACCGTTGGAAACCAATGAGCTCTGAAAGGCTGTTTCATCCCAGTTTGTGACCGGAATGCGCTGTGTTCGACCCCTGGAGGTGAGTGCATATCGCTGAAGAGTCTCAAACTAGGCTGACCAAACAGTTGTCCAGTTCTCCCTGATGTATGTGTGTTTCAATGGCTCTCTAACTGATATCATTCCATGATCAAATTTGAAACAAATCGGATCCCTACTAACCAACTGCATAAGCTGAGCTGATATTGAGTAGATCCACAGATTAGGAGAGTTTTGTGTACTTATGAAAGCATTTGGGAGGTTATTACTGTCCCGGCTGTTGATTTCTTCTTGATCACAGAGCCCAAGGAATAATTGCTTCACGCGAGTCATACACACAACCTGTTTGATGAAATGTCTTTAATAAGTTTTGCTCGTGTGGAGTTCTTACCGCCAGCCACGTACGTGTACCATCGGAAGGTGATTGAGATCGACCTTTTCTAACCATAGCTGACTTGCTGACTGTCCAGTGGAGAAATATCTTACGGTCGTTGAGGTTCTATTCGTCAACAGTATCCCTTCGCCCATAGCACACATAATGTACGCAACATATACCATAACCAGTAACTGCCTTTAATCTAACCACTATCCAAGAAATGGAGATGGATTGGCCATACGCTGAGGAAACCATCAAGTGACATCACTAGACAAGCCATCGCTCGGGTGGAGTCCGAAAGGAAAGCGGCGAGTTGGTAGTCAGTGCAAGGGGGACTTCGAGAAGGTCATGTGAAGAGGAGATGAAAGCATGTGGGCGGACATAGAACCAGGTGAAAACTCTAGCAGAGAACTGAACGCAATGGAGACGCGCGGTTGAAGCCTTATGTTCCTCTAGGAATTAAAGGATATAATAATAATAATAATAATCCAAGTGACCTTTGTGTCATGGTAGGACAATATAAAAGACAAACATGTAACACGAGAAAAAGCAGGGCAACATACTTTTAAATCTCGATGAATAATTGGTGTTTTACAGTGGTGCAGACGACAAACAGCTTCACAGACATCACCAAATATACGTAGAACTTCAGCCTCCGTGAATCGCTGATGGTATTGTTTCCTTTCATTGATCAGTTGACTTAGATTACCTACAAAGCAGGATACGAGTAACAATCGATGCAGGCGATAAAAAAAATTTTAAAAGAAATAATTTATGAACAACAAGAATAATCGAATTATAATATAATAATAATGAGCATTTAAAAAAATAAAGCTTGGAAAGTGGTGATTTTAAACACTTTAGTCCCTTTAGTTTATCTAGGGAGCATTGTCTCAACTACAGGAAGTCGGAACAGACGAGGATGTCAAATCAAGAGAGAATCTGGAAGGTGAGCGACAAACACATTCATCAACCTGAAACAAACCAATATGGAAATCTTCGTCACTCAGCCAGCATCAACAACAAAATTCGGTCGGTTTTTCAATACAAACAGCGTCAAGTCAGTCAGTTCTTCTATACGGATCAGACAGAAACTTGTCAGGCGGGTGACAAACAATATTTCCAACAGCCTGTTGCAGACCTACCTTTATCAACCAACAACTGTCTTCGCTGGCTCTATACTGAAGATCAGATAGTCAGGCGGGCCGGAAAGAATCACCAACAACCAACTAAACTATGGGAACAAACAAAACAAGAACCAATCTCCAGCCAACAAATATGCAAGAGAAAGTGGAGATGGATTGTTCACTCGCTGGGGCCATTGCTCGAGTGGAACCAGACCGAAAGGGAAGCGGCGAGTGGGACGTCAGTGCAAGGGTGACATGGAGGAGATCGTGTGAAGAGGAGTTGAAAGAGTATGGACTAACATGGATGCAGGTGAAAAGTGCAGCAGAAGACAGAAGCAAGTGGAGACGCGCAGTTGAAGCCCCATGTTCCACTAGGAACCCAAGGGAACAATAATAATAAAAATGCTCCCTTTAGTAAAATTTGGTTAGCTTTATAAGAAGACAGAATTTATCTGAAAATTGGAATGTAGTTGAGCAACACCTATCGAACAGTAATCTGATCACACATTTACTTGTCAAATAAATCTATACCAGAAGAATGAAAGACCAATTAAAGTAAATAAAATGATAAGGGATTTAAATGTTATTTATTGTTCCTTTGGGTATCAAGAGGATTATAAGGCTTCCAAAGAACATCTCCTCTTTGTCCTATTCTATGCGGTCCTCTTCACCTGGCCCCACAATCTAATCTTTATTTTTGGAACCAGAGAAGGCATCTGTTGATAAAAGTCTGCAGTCGTTTGTTGGAAACGCTCTTCACGACCTATATTGAAGCCATGACCGACTTAACATTAGTGTTGAAACTCTGAATCCTTGTTACTTATGCTGCCTGAGTTCAGAAGATCTCCAAATTGATTTCACAGTTATAAAGGTCTGTGTTGCCTTTCTGATTCTAGTTTTTGATATCTTCAACCGTACTCTCCGCCTGTAGTTGAAATGATGCTTCCTAGATAATTGAAGGAAGTTACCTCTTTCGAATTTATTCTGTTGTTAGTGATTGTTGCTGGTTGTTGGTGATGGTGGAGGGTGATTAGTTGGCTATCCTCATCACCTCCGTCTCCTCTATGTTCACTTGAAGTCGTGTCTTTACTGCCAGTTTCTTCTATAAGTTTGTTGGTTTTCGCCTGTAGGTCTTCGAATTTGTGTGACATTAAAAATAAATCGTCCTCACATTCCAAATCTTTTAGAGTCTTTTTATATCAAGAAGGATAATAATTGACACTATTTTTTGATAATATAGTCAGATAAGGATTACCACGGTAGGCCAAACGTAATAAACAATTGTTCTTATACACACTGAGGTGAAGAGAGGTGGGGACTTAATTTTACGGATAGCTACTACCTCAGCGTATTTCTTTAAGAACTCTTGACGGTTTTTATACCTAATCTCGAAAGCTGCTTCAATATCGGTCTAGTGTTTCATATCACTGTCAAGTGTTTAGCTATAGATGAAGTTGGCAGCCTCCACCTGCGTTTATCGAGGTTTCACAGTTCAACTGTTTTTCAAGCCATTAAAATTTATGTTCTTTTCTACCCTCACGTGCAAAGCGCGATTACGCCTCCCTTCTTATGTATGTGCAACCACACACACACACACACAGCACGCGATGTGACATAATCACTTGTGCAATGCCGAAACTTGTGGGAAACCACGTTTTTGGTTCTTTTCGATAAAATTATTATCCCAGCTGAATAGTAAGTTTTAAGGATGACGGAATTTAGTCTCTGTCTTAAAATCCTAACGTCTTTATTTTCCCATTTCAAGGTCATTCGATGTAGATATCTTTCTTCCAGATGGAATACACTGTAGACTTTATCAGATGGTTGGAGGCAATCGGCCACAGGAAGCCTTCCACCTAGGATTCATCTTAGTTGGTACCCACCAGTCAGCAAGGCGTATCTACAACCGCCTTGAAGGAACTCATGTTCCTTGTGAAATTCGAACCCGCATCACCTAGTGCTACAGTCAGTCAGAGACGTTACCACTGAGCTATTCGGGCTCGCGACTGACCTCCTGTAGGACTGTATTGGATACTTTGATTGGACACTAGACAGTAAGTAGTGTAATGTCTGTGTGTGGCTAGTCCTATCTTTGGTGCAGACTGAATTCCATCAGTCAATCAGGTTTGCAATGTGGCCACCATGCTAGGTTGCTCCAACCATCTAATACCAACAATTCATAGAGCACCGTAATAGCGAGCCACCTGGCCTAGAATGGTGGCCACATTGCAAACTTGACCGATAGAATTCAGTCTACACCAAAGAAAGGAAGGACTAGACACATCACACTATATATATATATATATATATATATATATATATATATATATATATATATATAGAAGAGAGAGAGAGAGAGATTTGACAAGTATATGTGTGTGATCTGATTGTTCGGAAGGTGTTACGCAAACACACGACTCTCTTTTTTTCAGATAAACTCTGTCTTCTGATAAGCCTATCCAAAAGTGTCAATTACCATTTGTAAATATATCATAATGAATCAATAACTTCTATGATTTTTACATTTCACACGAAATATCATATTACACTGCACACAAAGTGTATGTGTGTGTGTGTGAGGGAGAGAGGACTAGATTATCGTATTGATTGCCAGCCCGTGACTAATTCGCATAGATAATATTATAGTACACCTGATTAGCTCAGTGGTAATTGTCGCTAACCTCAGTACTGTGCTGAATTCCATAGAATAACATGAGCAACCTAGAGATTGCAAACACGCCCCTCGTTGATGATTAGGGATAACAAGGATATTCAAAAGGATTGAACGTTTTTCAATCAGTATTACAGTCCTAATGAGAAATCGTTATCAGTGAGGAGAAATGCTCGCCAGCGATGACGGTGGGGTGGCTGGTACCAGTCAAGCTAAAATCACGAATTTGTAGAAGTTAGAATTCATGAGCTGGTCGGTCGGCCATTGAGTCGGATCCCAGTGGCTCGCCTTACTTACTTACTTTACTTCGGCTATCTCCTACGGGAGGATCAGCCGGCTTCATGAACGTCTCGAATCATCGCTGCCCAGGCGCGGCAATTTGTAAGAGAGTTCATGAAGTTTCATGGGAATTGGGTACGAGTGATGTCCCCAGCATCGCTCGGCCTTTTGTTTGAGAGTGCAGCTCTAGCCTTTACACAACCAAGTGTGACCTACAAGGCAGTAGGAGTGGAGTAAGGAGTCCACTATCCATTGGCAGCCGGTGACCGGAGTTCGGTTCATACGCCTTTTTGAATGGGGCCAGACATCCAACAAGCCCTTTGTCCATACGTCTGCCGGTGAGCTCCAGTGAGCTTCATACGCCAGTCGTTGGAGGTTTGGAATCAGGGTTTAGCCATCTCCCCTAGACCGTCATCCAATGGACAGTCAACCCGGTGGAGAGCGCCGGGCATCCGCTTTCGCCCTCTCACTTTGGTGAGAAACACCTCCGCCACGTGAAGGCAGTGAGTAGGACTTCCTCAGGAGAGGCTATGTAAGACGCCCGGTCATATGGGAGCATTTCAAGAGGTGTGCGGAGGGGTGGCCAACCCGCAGCGCAAGGCACCCACCCCCGACCATCCTGAGGCTTTGGAGGCTCGCCTTGCAACCGGAAGGTCCCGGGGATTCGAAACATGGTGGATACGATGACGAAATAGCTATTCAGTAGTTCAGTGCTGGTTTTCTAGTGGTTCTCTAACTGATGATATCAATCCGTCATCAAAACTTGAAAAAAATCAAACCCCTAGAAACAAAATCTTAAAAATTCCATTCGGCTAAATAGAGAAAATAGAGGTGATGAAGATTCCGGGCCAACAACAGCAACAGCCACAGTAACAACGACAGACAACAATCATCCAGCATAAATGGGAGGAACCTAAAAGAAACAACCTCCTTTAACTACCTACCTGGGAAGCATCGTTTCAACTACAGGCGGACGGAACTGACGAGGATATCAAAGCCAGAATCCGAAAAGCAAGACAAGCTTTCATTACTCACGTCAAGTCTGTGTGGAGGTCAACAGAACTCAGCATCAAAAATAACATCCGGATTTTCAACTACAATGTGAAGTCAGTCAGTGCTACTATACGGATCAGACACTTGGCGCGTCATAAAGAGCATCTCAGACAAACTAAAGACCTTTACCAACAGCTGTCTTCGCCCAGTACTACTCAAGATTAGATGGCTGGCCAGAAAAGATCAGCAACAGGGATCTCTGAGAGTGAACCTACCCAGCAGGAAGAAATGGAGATGGATTGGCCATACTCTGAGGAAACCATCAAGTGATATCACTAGACAAGCCATCGCTCGGGTGGAACCTGAAAGGGAAGCAGCGAGTTGGTAGTCAGTGCAAGGGGGACTTCGAGAAGGTCATGTGAAGAGGAGATGAAAGCGTGTGGGCGGACTTGGAGCTAGGTGAAAACTCTAGCAGAGAACTGAACGCAATGGAGACGCGCGGTTGAAGCCCTATGTTCCTCTAGGAGTTAAAGGAAATAATAATAAAATATACTTCAACGACAAAAATTAAGTCACAGAAAATAAACAACCAACGCCATCATCTGGCATTGATAATCTCAAAACAAAACAAAAAAAATGAGATAAGCAGAGTAATATGAACCCGACTTATCAATTCAATTGTAAGCTGGCGTAGATGCAACGGAATCTCAACTCCTAAGATCCATTGATGTGTAGATAACTAACCAAGTTAGCATTAACAAAACAAAGCATACATATGTTAATACTAACTTTAGAATTAAGAAAATGTCCGGCTAATTATCGAGTAACAAGTGCATTTTACAAACACGTTCACCTTGTCTAAATTTACAATGAAGGCGATGCCGTTTAAAGTTCATCCGAAGCAAGTAAATTTCACCTGAACGGTCCCATGCTCGAATCCTACCCCCCCCCCCCCCTATAACCGATACATACTTTAGTCTCCACAAATAGTAAATATCACACAACAATAAGTGTTGCTCGTATACTGGTACACCAAAAAGGGAGATTCGTGTAACTAAGCATAGGTTATTCTAATGATTGGGTACAATTGGGTGAAAAGGGAGAAACATATTTACAACGCATTCCCCCCCCCACCGACTCCCCAGATATTTTTATTCATAACAGAAATTTCGAATTCCACCCCACCCACCCCTAATCTTTATTTAATTATTCTATTTATTTTAATATCAATCAATTTGTGTTTACTTTTCTTTAATGAGCCAATTTTAAACGTAACAACTTTCTTGGGTCGCATTCGAGGACTAGTCTGGCGTGTGATGTCATTCGACAGTCTTCTTAGTAGCGTGTGCCCGATTCATCTCTATTTTTTCCCATATATATTTTTTGAGCAACAGTTTCTTGGTTGGTTTGCTCTTAGAGTTTCTCGTTGTTAATTCTTCCTGACCAGCTGGCTATTTGTTCTTCAATATGGAGCCAGTGAAGACAGCTGTTGACAAAAGTCTGTACATTGACCTATCGCAAAAATGTTTTTCATTAAGTACACACCAATGCTAAATCAGTCACTAGCTAAATATGCATCAGAAACTTGCACTGCCCAACACGAAAAGCATTTCCAACAGACCACTGCAGACTTGTATCAACAGATGCCTTCTCTGTCTCCCCATAATGAAGATAACATGGCTGGCCAGAAAGAATTAACAATAAAAACTATGGAAACAACCCAACAAAGAACCTGTTGCTCAGCAAAAACGTGGCAGAAAATAGAGATTAGATAAGACACACACACCAATGAGGAGAACATAGAAGAACACTGCACACCAGGCTGTTGTTCGAATGGTAGCCGGAATGGGAAATGATGAATTGGACATGAGTCCGAGCGTGACATGGAGCAGTCGTTCGGGAATGAGGAGATGGCAGACTATGAGAATCGCGGGGTCAGGCGGAGAGGATCTCAGAGAATAGGACAAAGTGGAGATGTGTTGTTGAAGCCTTATGTTCCACTAGGAGCCCAAAGAAACAATAAAATAATAGTAATATGTATATATATACCATTTGCTGAGTTCAAGAGTTAGAAGTTTTAATAACCGTGGTGTAGTTTTCACTGCGTGGGGTTGCTGGCCTTACATGCCCAACCTTTCGATTTCGCCGGAATTACTGTCAGCTAACGTCTAAAGTCCTATGAAAATTCAACCACCGTCTGAGGAGATTTAATTATCTGCTGTTTGAACTGTAACTTCACAACCTCGTTGGCTGATTTTCCCCCTTTACCTAGCACTCAATGCCTGACCTCGATAGGGTGAGTAAAATTGAGGTTAGGGCTCAGTCGAGTGCTAGGTAAGGAGGGAAAATCATTGGACAAGGTTTTCAAGCTACAAGCATTGAGAGAGATGGTTAGGACATATGTTACACAGGCCTAACCTATCCATCAACTTCCTTGACAACGGACAGTGTTAGCTGACTGACATAGGATGCATCAGGTTGGAAAAAGCTAGCACGTAGAGTCAAACAAAAACATGCTTCATCAGTCAGTGGAATCCATAACAGTTAATTGAAGCCAACCACCCATCCAGCCACGTAGGAGAGAGGTGTAGACTGTCTGACTGGCTGGTTGGAGTCTTCGGGATGGTATAGAAAAATGGCCGCTCGATACAATTAGTGACATGGCCGAAAATCCTCGTTGTCAATGACAGTGGAGATGTATTCACCCTTCTTTGCGATTTGTCAGCTATATCCAATAAAACTCTATTGTTCTTCCATATTACTGCTATTTTTTTTCCTTTACGTTTGTGATTTTTATCTCTCCATGTTTCGAATATCTCTTTACTGTCTTCTCTTGCTTTGTGTGGTACATGGAGGAAGAGTGACAGCTCGAAATGGTGCACATTTGCTCAAAGTTCTATGTTGAAACCAGTCAGCTGCTTGGTCTTATTTATCTGGAAAAAGTCCTTCAAGGGGCTTAGGCTATGAGCCACAAAATTACTGTGTGAGGGCTGATGATCCACATGTCTCTACATTGAAGTAGATGGGGCAGGATTCGGATCCAATACCCATTGCCTAGGAACCAAACACTTAAGCAAATAAGCACATCTCCATAAAAAAATCAATTAGTTTCTCCCGTAAACGGTATATATCCATGAGTACAAAAGTCTATTTCAAACAGTATGCATCTATCACATAATATAAATGAACAATTATGGTCATTATTGTTATTATTATTATTACTTCCTCCCTGAGGTCCAGGGAGGGAATAATAATAATGAGGGCTTCAGTAGCACATCACTACTTTACTTTGTCCTCTGATTTCTTCCTCAACTGGTTCTACAATAGCCCACAAGCTTTCATTTCCCCTTCACATGATCTTATTCATGTCACCCCAGGACGCCTAGTCCGTTGTATTTCATTCGAGTTCCACTCAAGGGTCTGTAGTCTGTTGACACCTGAATATCTCTTCAGCGTATGATCAGTTCACCTCCATTTCCTTCTGCATATTTGTTCCACAGTAGGTTCTTGGTTAGTTCATCGCCAGAGTTCTCTGTTGTCCATCCTTTCTAGTCACTCGTCTAATCATTAGAGTAAGGAGTATTGAGTGCTAATGAAATTGACGCCAGACTGTTAAAGAAAACGCTTTTTGGTGGCCATAAAGAAGCCTTGAATTAACAATAGTATTAAAAGTTCCGATCTTGTAAGTTGAAGTCAGTGTTTCGAGTCTTCAAATATATTCTAGTTTAATAAACGTCTGTCTACGTTTTCCCGATCATAGCTTTGACATCTTCATCCACGCCGACGACTACCTGTATTTGCAATGATGCCATCCATGTAACTTAGATATAATTTTATTTAGAAAATTTAACATAGAAGCCATTTATGTAAGCCGATGAGAGCCATGCCTCTATAAAAGACACCCAGGTTTTCCAATGGTTCTCTAACCGATATCAGCTCATGATGACGATTCTGTAACCAACCAAATCCTTGCAAACCAACACTTGGATATCAGTGTGATGCTCACTAACGACTAGCCCTATATTCAGGTGGTGGGTAACTACCTAAATTCTAATGGAAATTGGTGACCAGTGGAGTGTAGCGGGTCGGGTGTGAGGACAAATACTCGCCAGCAACCACATTGGTTAGTGCCAGTCGCGCAATATCGTGAATTGGGATAAGTTGGAATCCATGGGCTGGACACTGTATCGACTCCTAGTGGCTTAATGGTCTAGGAGCTCGCTCGCCTTGTAACTTAAAGTTCCTGGGATCAAACCTTGATAGTGGGATGGGTGCATACTAATGAAGAGTCACAAGCTAGGCTGACGAAACAGCTGTCCAGTACTCTCTATCCGACAACCGATCAAATCAAATCCTGCAAGCAAACACTCCTAAAATCTTGAGTAGAGCGAGAACAACATTGATTTGTGCAGAATAACATGGTACCATCATTTATTTCGTTGACTTCTCGTCAGCTGCTTACAGCCTAAATAAATTTTCAGGTTTAAGTACAGAAACGTGTTAACATACTTGCAAATTTTACATGTTGTCAGTTGACAGAAAGTTTCACAATTAGTAAACAGTGCTCAGAAAATTGCGCTTATATAGTTTTTGCACAGGCAGTTCAAGTTAAAAAAAAATAATAAATAAATGTATGCATATAATAAAGATGGGATGTGCGTTGGATGCATAGTGACTAATAAGTTAGGTAACAATGTACTGAGTTGAACTCAAATCATAGAAACAAGAGACAAGCAAAATTACAGAATATAAAGGAGGGTGAGGTTAAAGACAAAGATTACGCAATCAGATGAGAGAAAAAAGACATCCAGTTACCAAGGCAAGGAAAGACTAATAACTGATTCTTTCTGAACACATAGATCTGGTTTCAAGCGTTTGATAGAAATTGCTTCGGCAAACTTGAGGAGAATGGAGCTCCTTTGTCTATTGATAATTTTGAAGGATTTCTCGATTTCCACCTCATGACCCGTGTCGAGGAGATGTCTGGTAATAGCGCTGCTATAAGAGTTTGTTCCCTTGAGACGTAGGCTTTTCGGCACATGTTCAGAAAATCGGAGGTGTGCCCTTCTTTCTGTTCTCCCAATGTAACTGCTCCCGCAGATACACGTAAATTTGTATACACAGTTGGAGTTAACATGAGAAGGGTATCTATCGACTTTTGACTGCACCAAAGAGCATGTTGTTCGGTGGACGGGAACCAACTTAGCTGCAGGATAGGCTCTGGCTAGTGACGTCCTCAGTCTTCTGTTGACCATTTCTGCAATGTCTTCACCTTTAAAGTCTAGTTGAATGAAGACAGGCTTTTTTTCGACTGTGATTTGTTTGGTATTTGGGCCTTCACATCTTCCATATTTGTTAATGAATTTTTGAGTATAGCCGTTGTTTTTCAGCACCTTTTCGAGATTCGTGAATTCTTCCTCTAGTTTCTCTGCAGAGCATATTCTCCTCGCTCTATAGTACAGAGTCTTGACTAGTGCTCGTTTATAGCTATTTGGACAAAAACTATTAAAATGTAAGTATTGTCCATTCCATGTGGGCTTTCGGTAGATTGACCTCTGGAGGCTACCATCTTCTAGGCGTTTTATGGCGACGTCAAGGAAATGGAACTGTCCATCATTTTCATGTTCCATAGTAAATACAATATTTGTATGTGCGTTGTTGAATAGTCTGAGTAGGTAGGAGGCATGACTTTCGTTGTTGCATACTACAAATGTGTCATCGACATATCGACAATAGGAAGTTGTTTGATCAATTGCATGCTTCAGCTTTGTTTTCTCAAGGTTTGACATAAAGATATCTGCTAAAACAGGGCTAAGTGGACTGCCCATAGCTACACCATCTATTTGTCGGTAAAGAGTGTTGTCAAACTGGAATTGTACACCCATGGTACACATTAGCAGTAGGCGTTTGAATTCCGGCTCTGGTAGTGGGAGAAGATCAGACTGTTGACAAATTATCTCAATGGTTTCATTGATTGGGATCATTGTGAACAAGGAGGTTGCATCAAATGAAGCCATGAACTTATTTGAAACGTTCATGTGATTCACGCTTTCAGCAAAATGAAATGAGTCCTTTATGGTGTGCGCGGCCAGCCTTTGGCGAATGGGTTCCAACTTCTCCGCGAGCCAACGGGCAACCTTATGTTGGGGAGAGTTGATCATCGAAAGTATAGGTCTCAGAGGGACTTCTTTCTTGTGTGTCTTTGGAAGGCCATACATATATGGCAAGCGGGACCCTCGGGGTTTCAATTCATTGTACGTGTTGTTGTCAATCAAATTCTTCTTTAGAAGATCTCTCAATACGTTTGTGATGCGTTTTTCGGTTGCATCTGTCTTGTCTTTCTGGCAGTCGTCGACTTTGAACCTCAACGGATCATTGAGCACAGTTTTCATCCTTGCGATGTAGTCATCTTTATCCATCACTACCACTCCTGAGCCTTTGTCAGGTCGCAGTATGACAATTTTGTCATTATTTCTGAGTTTTCAATGCTTATTCAAAAGTCCTCATCAAAAAGCATTGAAAGCTCTCAGAAATAATGACAAAATTGTCATACTGCGACCTGACAAAGGCTCAGGAGTGGTAGTGATGGATAAAGATGACTACGTCGCAAGGATGAAAACTGTGCTCAATGATCCGTTGAGGTTCAAAGTCGACGACTGCCAGAAAGACAAGACAGATGCAACCGAAAAACGCATCACAAACGTATTGAGAGATCTTCTAAAGAAGAAATTGATTGACAACAACACGTACAATGAATTGAAACCCCGAGGGTCCCGCTTGCCATATATGTATGGCCTTCCAAAGACACACAAGAAAGAAGTCCCTCTGAGACCTATACTTTCGATGATCAACTCTCCCCAACATAAGGTTGCCCGTTGGCTCGCGGAGAAGTTGGAACCCATTCGCCAAAGGCTGGCCGCGCACACCATAAAGGACTCATTTCATTTTGCTGAAAGCGTGAATCACATGAACGTTTCAAATAAGTTCATGGCTTCATTTGATGCAACCTCCTTGTTCACAATGATCCCAATCAATGAAACCATTGAGATCATTTGTCAACAGTCTGATCTTCTCCCACTACCAGAGCCGGAATTCAAACGCCTACTGCTGATGTGTACCATGGGTGTACAATTCCAGTTTGACAACACTCTTTACCGACAAATAGATGGTGTAGCTATGGGCAGTCCACTTAGCCCTGTTTTAGCAGATATCTTTATGTCAAACCTTGAGAAAACAAAGCTGAAGCATGCAATTGATCAAACAACTTCCTATTGTCGATATGTCGATGACACATTTGTAGTATGCAACAACGAAAGTCATGCCTCCTACCTACTCAGACTATTCAACAACGCACATACAAATATTGTATTTACTATGGAACATGAAAATGATGGACAGTTCCATTTCCTTGACGTCGCCATAAAACGCCTAGAAGATGGTAGCCTCCAGAGGTCAATCTACCGAAAGCCCACATGGAATGGACAATACTTACATTTTAATAGTTTTTGTCCAAATAGCTATAAACGAGCACTAGTCAAGACTCTGTACTATAGAGCGAGGAGAATATGCTCTGCAGAGAAACTAGAGGAAGAATTCACGAATCTCGAAAAGGTGCTGAAAAACAACGGCTATACTCAAAAATTCATTAACAAATATGGAAGATGTGAAGGCCCAAATACCAAACAAATCACAGTCGAAAAAAAGCCTGTCTTCATTCAACTAGACTTTAAAGGTGAAGACATTGCAGAAATGGTCAACAGAAGACTGAGGACGTCACTAGCCAGAGCCTATCCTGCAGCTAAGTTGGTTCCCGTCCACCGAACAACATGCTCTTTGGTGCAGTCAAAAGTCGATAGATACCCTTCTCATGTTAACTCCAACTGTGTATACAAATTTACGTGTATCTGCGGGAGCAGTTACATTGGGAGAACAGAAAGAAGGGCACACCTCCGATTTTCTGAACATGTGCCGAAAAGCCTACGTCTCAAGGGAACAAACTCTTATAGCAGCGCTATTACCAGACATCTCCTCGACACGGGTCATGAGGTGGAAATCGAGAAATCCTTCAAAATTATCAATAGACAAAGGAGCTCCATTCTCCTCAAGTTTGCCGAAGCAATTTCTATCAAACGCTTGAAACCAGATCTATGTGTTCAGAAAGAATCAGTTATTAGTCTTTCCTTGCCTTGGTAACTGGATGTCTTTTTTCTCCCATCTGATTGCGTAATCTTTGTCTTTAACCTCACCCTCCTTTATATTCTGTAATTTTGCTTGTCTCTTGTTTCTATGATTTGAGTTCAACTCAGTACATTGTTACCTAACTTATTAGTCACTATGCATCCAACGCACATCCCATCTTTATTATATGCATACATTTATTTATTATTATTATTTTTTTTAACTTGAACTGCCTGTGTAAAAACTATATAAGCGCAATTTTCTGAGCACTGTTTACTAATTGTGAAACTTTCTGTCAACTGACAACATGTAAAATTTGCAAGTACGTTAAAACGTTTCTGTACTTAAACCTGAAAATTTATTTAGGCTGTAAGCAGCTGACGAGAAGCCAACGAAATAAATGATGGTACCATGTTATTCTGCACAAATCAATGTTGTTCTCGCTTTATTCAAGTTTATCAAGGGGAATAAATGCAGGAACTCCTAAAATCACAATAATCCATTTCAAAACATTCCATGTATCATTATTATTATCTAAGAGAATGAACAACACTTGACATCCAAATTCACATTCATCGAATCGATATTCTGTATTTTTTTGAAAAAGTTAATAATAATACACTTCAACTGTAACCGGAAATACATGTCAATTAGTCAGTCAGTCAGTCATTAAAACATGATGATGTCATGTGTCAGTAATCACTCTTTTTTATCATGATGATTTTGTTGATCAGCCTTTTTTTCATCGTTTTTATTTTTTGTTTTGCAATCAGCAGTTGTTTTTTTTTCACCATGTGATTCAGTTTTACACACGGTGAAATCATTACTATATGTAATTGCGTAATATTGTGTAACAAAAATCATATGAATAACAATACTGGCAACAGTAAGGAATAGATACTAGAGTCAAATGACCTTGAACCAACCAATCAGATCGCTCAATATTACAGAAACAGATGCTTTTTTTAATATTCGTTGCAAGTCTTACTCTAACTCTTAACCATAACCCTACCTTAATCCTACCCTAACCTTGGCCCTGAATCAGGATAAAACTTGCAACAAAGATTATGATGAAAAACATCCACTTGTAATGCTGACTGATCCCATTGATTGGTTCAAGGTCACTCGACTATCGTACTCTTTCCTTTCAAAACAGATTACAAACTGTTAGGAAATTTTCAAGTATTGGTTTTGTAGGGATTTTGTTTGATTGCATGGAGGATTTCATCATCAAATGACATTTGTTAGAGAACCAATGGTAAAGCAATCAGAGAGTACTGGACACCTGTTTCATCCTAGTTTGGGACTCTTCAGCAGTACGCACCCACCGCTAGGGTTCAAACCCAAGACCCTCTGGTTACAGGGCGAGCTCGTAGACCATTGAGCCACTGGGACCTGATCTAATGGTCCTTGAATTCTAGCTTCTGCCAATTCACGACATAGCGCGACCATTTCGCAATATCTTCTACGATGAGTTACTGCCTCATCTTCAACTTCATCTTCAAATATTGAAGATTATGCCTTATGAAGAGACACTAGCATAATGAAATCCATTGCGAAGCTCTAAATGAACGCCACATGAGTGTATGAAACCGCGAAAACAAATGAATTATAGGTTTGAATGCAGTCAGACTTAAATTTCGAACAAATATGATAAGTTTCACAACTAGACAATATCTAGTCTTTTTTTCAGGCATTGGTTTTGTAGGGATTTCGGAAGTCTGTCTGTTTGTCTCTTTCCGACATAGAACTTTGCACAAATGTGCGGAAGTTCAAGTCGCCACATTCCGTGTAGCACGCGAAGCAAGAGAAGAAAGTACAAGAAAAGCATAATAGAAACAGTGAGCAGAGGTGTGAGACAAAGGAGTAATAAAGAAATACAAAACAGTTTCATTGAAGATCATAAGTCACAAGGAGTGGATGCATCTGCACCAGCACTGAGAACGGTTTTGAGCCATGTCACCAATTGTTTCCAACCATAGATTTTTACCGTCCCGAGGACCCCAGCCTGGAAGTCTACACCTTCCTACGTGGCTTAGACCAACTGTTGTGGATTTCATTGACTGATGCCAAGTTTTTGTTTGACCGCCGCTAGCTTTCTTCCAGCCTGACCCTATATCCGCTAACATTGCTCGTCGAGGGAGGCGATGGCTTGGCATACGTAACACATGTCCTAACCATCTCAGTCTTTGTAGCTTCACGACTTCGTCGATTGATTTCCCCTGTCTACCTAGAACTCTACGCCTAACCTCCATGTTGCTCACCTTATTATGCCACTTTACACGGGAAATAGAACGCAGGCACCTATGATCAAACACAGCTAGTCTTTTCATGTCTTCCACTCTCAGTGGCCAGGTCTCACAGCCTGCCATAAAGGAGGACGGAGCGGACTGATGAGCAGTACACCCGCCCTTTGGTCGATAGTCGAACATCTCGTCTACGCCAGAGTCGGCGTAAACTAACAAATGCGAAACGAGCCCCTTGTATTCGTGCTGAGATTTCGTCAGAGATTTCGGAAGATTTCATCATGAGCTGAAATCAGTTAGGGAACCATTGGAAAAGCAGTCGGGGAGTACTGGACAGGTGTTTCGTCCCAGTTTGGGACTCTTCACCAGTGCGCGCGCACCGTGGTTACGGCAGGTTGAAGGTAAGGATAGAAGAAGACATTGCGAAGCGGTCACGCTATGTCGTGAATTAGCAGAAGTTAGAATTCATCGGCCACTGGATCGGATCCCAGTAGCTAAATGGTCTAAGAGCTTGCCTTGTAACCGGAAGGTCCTGGGTTTGAACCTTGTCGGTGGGTAAACACACTACCGAAGAGTCACAAACTAGGCTGACGAAACAACTGACCAGTACTCCCTGACTGCTTTTCTAATGGTTCTCTAACAGATGTCAGCTCATGATGAAATCCTCCAACCAATATTCAGTTCTCCCTGGCATCTTACCTACGGCTTCTGCTCATTTTGCCATCTATGTATTCTTCGTTTACAGTATATAAGCACTAATTCTTAACATCTCACTAATATCAAAAACTGAATGGCCAACAGTCACACATTTCTTGATCTAACCATCAAATTTTGCCATTTTACTATTCTGTTCTGTTCAGTTTGTTTAGTTAGAATTCAGCTCCTTATGCATCAGACTGTGAGCGGAAATTGCTGCGTGAAGGCTAATGATAATAAACATTTTCCCCCAGGTTGAAAGGTAGTAGCTGAAGTGGGATTCATCAAACCCAAGATCCAGTGGCTGGAAGTCGAATGCTTAAGCCGATTAGGTATGTCACCTAATTTACCTAAATGATAAGTTAGGTTATGTGATAATACGCTTTACGCCAGCGAAACCTGGCCTCTCCTAGCTGAGGATGTGCGGCGGTGACTCTGAGTGCTGGATCATCGCTGTTTCCGTAGAATTATTTACGTTCTATTCTGAGTTCCGGCGGCGTGTATTTGGACACCATGGAGATTACTATTCATTGAGTGTCATCATCTGGAAACACAGGCTCCAATGGCTTGGACATGCACTATGAATGTCATCCCAGAAGCTTCCATGCCGGTCTTTGCTCTCTGGCCCCGGGACTGGATGGAAAGAAGCGGAAAGTTGATCAGTCCATGACGTTGCGACGTGGGATGAAGGCAGGTTGGCATCGGATAATGCTGGGGTCCTAGAGATAGCTCGAAGTGGTGGCTTGAAACGTTATCGGATATAGCAAAGAATCTCAATCAGTGGCTAGTCATATGTTGTTTTATTATTATTGTGTGGTGCATCCTCTTGGTGCCATATTGTACTAGGTTTTATGTCTTAATAAATAAAAAATATGTGATAATACATACTTTCCCACACAGTTCACAAGTTTATTGGCCGATTCTTTTGATATTTTACGAGTTTTATCTAACCTCATGAGTAGATTTTAAATGTGTTACTCACCAAACCTATGAAATATGTAAACTCATCAGCCAGTGAGTCTCTGGTTCGGATACTACTGCTCCAACGAATTCAACCTACTCAACTGAGTAGTAGTTTCATCATCAGACCTATTACAATACAATAATTTTGTGGCTCATAGTGGGGTAAAGAATGAAAGACTTTTTTCGAGTAGCCGAGATAAATAAAATCCTCGACACTAAACTATTATTATTATTAATATTATTCCAGAAGTTAATTGGTGGATGGTGACTATCAGTGGAATTCAGGATAACGCGCATTTCGTCCTATTTAGGGCTCGTCATCTGGATGTACCTGCATTCGCCGGTGAACGATGATTTTCCCATTGAGGCTCGAACCCAGTGCCCATAGCTTCAAACACCAAAGCGTTATCCACTATAGACCACTTGGGTCACCAGAGCCACCTGAGACCGAATACTTCGGTCCAGTCAATCGACGGGAAAATCTAAAATTGAATTAAATAATTAATATGACCCATTGCACAAGAGGCGGCTGTCGTGGCCCAAGTGGACTAGTGAATAACTCTTTGATGTTTGAAACTATGGGCACTGGGTTTGAGCCTCGATGGGAAAATCATCACTCACTGGCGAATGCAGGTGCATCCAGATGACGAGTCCTGAATGGGAAGAAATGCGCGTTATCCTGGATTCCACTACTAGTTACCATCAACCAGTTAAATTCTAACTACACGCCGCTACATCTTCGAAGCATCTACACAAGAAGCCGACATGTCAACCTGAGACTGAGTACTTCGGTCCAATCAATCGACGAGAAAATCTAAAATTCAATCAATATTATATTCCAACTAAAAATCAAACACCTTTACATAAACTAAATATAAAAAGATAACATAATATCCTCCTCATTCCCAACTTCATCGACTTCAAAAAGGCGTTCAACAGCGTTGACCGAGAATTAATTTGGGCAACTACTTCAACACCACGGCATGCAGTGCTCAAGTCTTTATCAACCTCATTCAATAGCTGGCAATGCATGACACAATGCATGCTACGTGTCAGGTGATCCAGAACGGAAAAATCAGCGAGGCAGTTAAAGTGAGTACAGGAATAAGACAAGGCTGACTGCCTATTATCACCGACGATGATATTCTTAATTGTGGTGGACTGGATTATGTGTCAGATTGTGGGGAGCGAGAATACCAGAATACTTACTTTACTTTTACTTTACTTCAGCTATCTCCTACGGGAGGATGAGCCGGCTTCATGAACCATGAAGTTTCATGGGAATTGGGTACGAGTGATGTCCCCAGCATCGCTCGGCCTTTGTTTGAGAGTGCAGCTCTAGCCTTTACACAACCAAGTGTGACCTACAAGGCAGTAGGAGTGGAGTAGGGAGTCCACTATCCATTGGCAGCCGGTGACCGGAGTCCGGTTCATTCGCCTTTTTGAATGGGGCCAGTCATCCAGGACATCCAACAAGCCCTTTGTCCATACGTCTGCCGATGAGCTCCGGTGAGTTTCATACGCCAGTCGTTGGAGGTTTGGAATCAGGGTTTAGCCAGCTCCCCTAGACTGTCATCCAATGGACAGTCAACCCGGTGAAGAGCGCAGGGCATCCGCTTTTGCCCTCTCACTTTGGTGAAAAACACCTCCGCCACGTGAAGGCAGTGAGTAGGACTTCCTCATGAGAGGCTATGTAAGACGCCCGGTCATACGCTGGACTACAGATAAGAAGGCTCTAGAAGACCTGGATTTCGCAGATGTGATATATGTGTCCAATATTACACAAACTCGAAGACTTACAGGTAAAAGCAACAAACTAACTGAAGAGGCTGGCAGCGAAGACAGGACTGACACTCCAGGTAAACATATAGAAGGCGAAGTTGATGAAGATAACCAGCGAACAGCAACAACAAGAACAACCAGCCCCAATCACCATCAACGGGAGAGATTTGACAGAGGTGTTACGTCCTCCACTTATCTAGGAAGTATCGCTTCAATCACAGGCGGAAGGGATGAAGATGTCAAAGTCATCAACCGGAAACTAGTTTGGAAATCTTCTACTTACTCTACTCAGCCAGCATGAACAACAAGATTCGGATTCTGTTCAACACAAATGTGAAGAGTCAGTCACTTTTTCCATATATGGGTGAGAAACTTGCACTGCACGTCACGAAAAGGATTTTCAGCAGCCTATTGTACACACTTTTATCAACACCTGCCCCCTTCGCTGCCTCTATAGTGAAGATCAAATGGCCAGCCAGCCAGCGGGCCAAAAAGAATTAGCGACAAGAAACTCTGGCTGAAAACAAACCAACCAAGTAAGAGCCGATTGCTCAACAAATATGCAGCAGAAAGAGGAGATGGATCGGGCATACATTGAGGAGGCCACTGAATGACATCGCACGCCAGGCCATCACTCGAGTGGAATCCCAATGGGAAGTGACGAGTGGGTGGTCAGTGCGAGGGTGACATGGAAGAGATGGTGTGATGGGGAGGAGATGAGAGATTATGTGCAATCGTGGACCCAGCTGAAGGGGATGGCAGAAAACAGAAGAAAGTGGAGATGTTTTGTTGAAGCTCTACGTTCCATTCAGAACCCAAGGGAATAATATAATAATAGTAATAATAATAAATATCCTCCTACCTGGATAATAAGCAGTTAGTAATAAAGCTTCATATATTCCTGGTTGAATATCAGTTATCTTTGAATCAACATAGCGTAATATATTTTTGTGCGATACAGAGCTCTAAAATAATAATGATAAAAGAAACACACAATATAAATACATCAAATAATCATAGTATTAACCACTTAAAAAATGTATAGAACTACATAGGAAGAGGAATAATCCATTTCCAATTATTAATCTGGCTCATTATTGGTCGAAACTTCCAACTTCTAAGCCACCGGGCCACATGTTCGAACCCTGTTTTTGTAACGGAGTGTTTAGTGTGTTTCTGTTGTTGTTGTTGTTGTTATTTTTATTGTTTATGCTGACTAGAATGGGTCTCCTTCAGTCACGACACCATAGCTAACTGATCACTTGGAAATTCCCCCCGCCCCCTCACATTGAGGTAAACACAGAGGTCAGATTCAACAACAATAACCTTTTTTATTCAAAATACAGAGGATATGTCGTTTACACATAAACAGAAATTTAAATCATGAATCAATAGTTAATATGTGATTGATTGCATCATTTATAAGTTTACGGCTAAAATGATACTTCTCTGTTGTCTGTTTTCGACATAGAACTTTGCACAATGTGCGGAAGTTCAAGTCACCACATTCCGTGTAGCACGCGAAGCAAGAAAAGAAAGTACAAGAAAAGCATAATAGAAACAGTGAGCAGAGGTGTGAGACAAAGGAGTAATAAAGAAATACAAAACAGTTTCATTGAAGATATAAGTCACGGGAGTGGATGCATCTACGCCACTGAGAACGATTTTGAGCCATGTCACAATTGTTTCCAACATAGATTTTTACCGTCCGAGGACCCCAGCCTGGAAGTCTACACCTTCCTACGTGGCTTAGACCAACTGTTGTGGATTTCATTGACTGATGCCAAGTTTTTGTTTGACCGCCGCTAGCTTTTTTCAGGCCTGACCCTATATCCGCTAACATTGCTCGTCGAGGGAGGCGATGATGGCTAGGCATACGTAACACATGACCTAACCATCTCAGTCTTTGTAGCTTCACGACTTCGTCGATTGATTTCCCCTGTTTACCTAGAACTCTACGCCTAACCTCCATGTTGCTCACCTTATTATGCCACTTCACACGGGAAATAGAACGCAGGCACCTATGATCAAACACAGCTAGTCTTTTCATGTCTTCCACTCTCAGTGGCCAGGTCTCACAACCATAAAGGAGGACGGAGCGGACTGATGAGCAGTACACCCGCCCTTTGGTCGGTAGTCGAACATCTCGTCTACGCCAGAGTCGGCGTAAACTAACAATGATACTTAGTCTGTCCTAACAAACTTCCACTCCACATACCGAGATTTGCAGGCAGCCTAATAGGACTATAAGCATCTACAGAATAGGCGTTACAGCTCATTGCCGCGCGTGAGCAAATACCATTAGCGAAAGTATTAAAGGTTGTCAGTTCGTTACTATTGTAGACGACAGACGCCTGAACTCTTGTGAGAAATGGTCGAAATCCATATTGTCTGACTCTCAACATCTGCTGTATTCACACCACTCCTTTCTCTTGCATCTCATCAGGTAGGAATAGAAGCCATTATAAAACATTGTATGCTGGTACAACCAAGTAGAGAAACTCAACGATACCATATTTGGCCCGCGTTCTAAACGATAGACCTGTAACCTACTATGTGATTAGCAAAATAATTGGCTCTTTTATTCTATCCTATTTAGAACAACACATTTAAGCGAACAATATTGTTTTCAACTAGATCTCATCAGGCTTAACTGTAATACACCTAAACAACTTTACAAATAAAAATCCAAAAACAAACCAATCACGGTGTTTTGCCTATAGGATAACAAAATGGTGAATATAAATTGTGCAATTAGTCATAATAGTAGTAATGATAATGATAATAATAATAATAATGGTCTTGTCAATAATAAGGATGAAAAAGTGAGGCAATCTGTGATGACACGAATAATGAAAAACAGTATGATTAAACAAACAAATGTTCAGGTGGAAGTAGTCGATAAAGGCTAAGAAAAACAAATGAACCGATTAAGTAATGTTAGATTGTAAGGGAAATAAATGAAACACGTATTAAAGAAGATGTGATAAGATTAAGGGATGATAAGAGAGGGGTTGAAAATGTAAGTAACGGGTGGTGGAGAAGTTATCACTTGGTTATGTCTTGATAGGCCAAGGGGGGGGGGGATAATGACTGCACGAACTTCTTTTGAATGCATAGTTCAGGTGTAATGGTTCGAACACCTATCGCCTTAGCTGTGTGCAGTAGACGAATACGAAGTGCATTGGAAGGATCCGGTGAGGTACGATGTTCTACTTTGAAAGCTCTTGTGTTCTCCACTACATGACCACTATCAACTAAATGTGACAAAATTGAGCTACGGATTGTTTTTGTCTGTCCTTTGCCAAACTACGATGGGAGACGTTCACTGACACGTTGGCTAAGCTGTCTAGCAGTAGTGTGCCCAACATAACTGTCACCGCAGGTGCAGTTGAATTGATAAATGCACATAGATGTGGCAAAACTATCTAGCTTATCCTTCGTTTGCGTCCCAATCATTCGTCGGCTAGAGAATGACAAACATAAGTGTGCTGTGTAAAATGTTCTTCGTATACTCCTGGAAAGTCTCTGGAATAAAATCTCACTTGATAAGTCACCATTAAATTGTAAGTTAATAAATAGAGGTTTCTTATGTACAGTCAGAGTCTCAGGTTTTTTCTCTGATATTTTCATATGTTTCTATCCTATTTGTAGTTTATGGAGACACTATTTTAATTAACTTATAATTTGGCTGTTAACATTATTATCATCATTATTTTGCAATTCTTGTACATTTTCCACTTCACTGTCACTGCAAATAGCGAAAAAGAAACTGTCAATATCAGTCCTGTAGTAGTATAATGTCCATATTTGTTGTTGCTGTTGTCGAGTAAATTAGATGCAACATTGTAACTGAAAATGCTGAGATTTCCATACTGCATCATAGGTACTGTTTTGGAATAAAGCAAATCACTTATATCTTTTGCATAAAGCAAGAACAATAGTGGTTTGTGCAGAATAAAATGTTATCATCATTGGACTCACACAAAAAACTTGGAGGATCTGGACTTCACCGATGATATATGTCTGATTTCCCACACACTGGAAGATATGCAAGTGAAAAGCAACAAGTTGGCAGAAGAAGCATCAAATATAGGACTTCAAGTGAACATAGATAAAACAGAGGTGATGAAGATTCCTGGCCAACACGAACAGCAACAACAACAACAGACAACAATAAGCATAAATGGGAGGAACCTAAAAGAAACAACCTCCTTTAACTACCTACCTGGGAAGCATACTTTCAACTACAGGCGGACGGAAGTGATGAGGATATCAAAGCAAGAATCGGAAAAGCAAGACAAGCTTTCATTACTCACGTCAAGTCTGTATGGAGGTCAACAGAAGTCAGCATCAAAAATAAGACTCGGATTTTCAACTCCAATGTGAAGTCAGTCAGTGCTACTATACGGATCAGAGACTTGGTGCGTCATGAAGAACACTTCGAACAAACTACAGACCTTCATTAACAGCTGTCTTTGCTCAGTACTACTCAAGATCAGATGGCTGGCCAGAAAAGATCAGCAACAGGGATCTCTGAGAGCGAACCTACCCAGCAGGAGCCGATTGTGAAACAAATAGGCAGGAAGAAATGGAGATGGATTGGCCATACTCTGAGGAAACCATCAAGTGACATCACACGACATGTCATCGCTCGAGTGGAACCCTAAAGGGAAGCGGCGAGTTGGTCGTCAGTGCAAGGGTGACTTGGAGGATGTCATGTGAAGAGGAGATGAAAGCATGTGGGCAGACTTGGAGCGGGGTGAAAAAGTTGGCAGAAAACAGAAGACAATGGAGATGCTCAGCTGAAGCCCTATGTTTCTCTAGGAATTAAAGGATAAAATAATAATAATAATCATTGCTTATTTCGTTGGCTTCTCATCAACTGCTGCTTACAGCCTAAATAAATTATTATTAAGTTAATGTAAAGAAAAGTTTTGACCTACTTCTAAATTTTACATGATGTCAGTTGACACGAGGTTCTGGAATTAGTGAACAGTGCTCAAAAAATTACGCTTATATAGGTTTTACACAGTAGTTTAAGTTTAAACAAAGTAAATATATGCATACAGTGGTAAAGGAGTTACGTAATAAAGACGAGAGGTGCGTAAGGGGATGACGAGTGACTAATAAATTAGGTTACAATGTACTGAGTTCAACTCAAATCACAGAAACTACAGACAAGCAAATTACATTATGTCAAACTATTGTTCAACAAATATACAGTAGAAAATGGAAATGGATATGACACATGCCACTGCGGAGACCATCGAATGACATCGCACCCAGCGCACGCTAGCCGTCGACTATAACCCGAACGGGAGACGAGTTGGGCGTCGCTTCGAAGGTGACAAGGAGGAGATAAGAGCCTATGGACAAACGCGGGATCAACTAAAGAGAACAGTAAGGAATAGAACTAAGTGGAGACGTTCTGTTGAAAGCCTACATTCCACTTGGAGCCCGAGGAAACAACATTAATATAATAATTACATTTTTATTTACTCACACGTTAATGTGTTCGCAAGCACATATACACACACTCTATACTAAGCTGATGTTTAGAAAAAAGATACGTATAAACAGAAGAAATCCAGAATGGAATACTTACTACAATAGTTATTTCACGTTTACAAACAGCAAGATCATGGCTATTGTTTACACAAGTTCTTTTCAGTGCATATGTGTGCCCATGTTGAGATACTACACGAAATACAACACCGAATCCTCCTAAAGAAAAATGAAAAATGCGAAAAAAAAGAAGACATATGAAATGAATGGTTAAATAATTTAAAGTCAACCTGGTGTATTACACTTCCGACTGAATATGTCATCTGAATGGTGAATCGATTTTTGTAATACTAGTCAATGTATAACGGAAAAATAGACTTCGAAATAACCACACTTCAACATAATACGAGACCAAGAACTGAGTACATCTTCGAGTCAAAAGTAAACAATAAATTAGACATTTGTAGGATTCCAGTAAGAAACAATGAATGCACATTACGCCTGAAATAAATTACCCGGAACAGATCTCTTATGTTCCAGGCTAAAAGCCACACTAATTTTGTATAAAAGTTGCTCATACTATCGAGTTTGCCTTAGGCTGAAGTAGGTGGAGTGGTACTGCAACCTGTGACCTGTGTGTGGGAAACCTGATTCTTAAGCCATCTATCCACTGAATGTCCCTCATGGTGTAGCAACTAACTGTAGTGAGCTGATTGCACAAATCCATACTTGACAGATTCCGACCTATGATCAGTTACTTTGATTGGACATTAATAACTAGTGTGGTGTGTCTAGTCCTTTCTTTGGTGCAGGCTGAATTCTTTCAGTCAGGTTTGCAATGTGGCCACCATTCTAGATATCTCGCTATCACGGTGTACTTTGATTTGATGATATTAGATGGTTGGAGGCAATCGGCCACAGAAAGCCTTTGACCTAGGTTTCGTGCTAGTTGGCACTCATCAATCAGCAAGGTGTATCTGAAAACACTTTGAAGGAACTCATATCCCTTCTGAGATTCGAACCTGCATCACCCAGTACTGCAGTGAGTCAGAGACGTTACCACTGAGCTATTCCTTCAAGGTTTCAGATACGCCTTGCTTACGAGTACCAACTAGAACGAAACCTAGGTGGAAGGCTTCTGTGGCCGATTGCCTCCAACCAGCTAATATCATCAAATCAAAGTACACCGTGATAGCGAGATATCTAGAATGGTGGCCAAATTGCAAACCTGACTGAAAGAATTCAGCCTGCATCAAAGGAAAGACTAGACACACCACACTAGTTACTTTGGTGGAAGGCTTCCTGTGGCCGATTGCCTCCAACCATATAATATCATCCATGATCAGTTAGTTGGTAACCATATCGTTAGTTCGAAAAACCACAACTGAATGTGAATGTTCAGACGAGTTTTATAGAAAAGAAACAAGGTAATGCTGCAGTTATAATTTAATGGATTAACTGACATATGTTAAAGAAACTTGAAGGCAAAAATTATTTTTTTGACAAACATTTCATGACAAATTTCATAGTCATTTCTTCTATCCGTTTTCTCAGAGTCACTCAAACTGGAAAAATGTGTCCACGGATCTATTAGGTAGTTATACGATCATAGTGGCATGAGAATATTCTCAAACTGACACAGGTGTCATTTCACACCGTTATTTTTTATGCTAATTATTATAAGAAGACATTTTCTTGTGGTTCATTTTTTTCTCTTTTTATATTGTGATACTGCCGTTTTGACAACATAAAATTCACATCCATGTTAGTTTTCTTCTTTATTACTATTGTATTATTTTTCTCTTGGTTCTGAAATGGAAGATAGGGCTTTAAAACCACATCTGTTCTCTATGGTCCTCTTTACCTGTACCTACACCTTTCCCCATAGTCTCATCTCTCCCTCGCTAAACGACCTCTTTCATATCAAACTGGGACCAACGCTAAACTCGTCATTTCCTATTTGGGGTTCCACTCGATGGCTAACCTACATTGAGCTAGATGTCATTCGCCGGTCCCTTCAGCCTGTGCCCGATCCATCACCGTTTTCTTGTACATATTTGTTGAGCTATCGATTCTCGTTTGGTAGTTTCGTTCATTGCCAGAGTTTTGTGTTGTCAATTCTTTCTAGCCGACCATTTGATCTTCAGTATGAAGGCAGCTGTCAGTAAAAAAGTCTGCAGTAGCTTATTGGAAATGCTTTTCGTGACGCGTTGACAAAGTTTCTGACCAGTATAAATGAACTGACTAACTTAACATTGATGTTGAAAATCTGAATCTTGTTCTTCATGCTGAACGCTGAAGATTTCCGAAGAGATTTCAGAGTAATGAAGGTCTGGTTTGCTTTCCCATCCTGCCTTTGACATCTGCCTGTAGTTGAAGCGATTTTTCCTAGATGAATGAAGGAAGCGACCTCTTTTAAATCCCCTCCTAGTTGAAAGTGGTTGCTGTTGTTTTGGAGAAAGTGGCTAGCCATCCATTAGACAAGTCGAGGACAGCTTATAACTTTCACAAGTGGCATGTATATCTTACCTAGGATCCTAAACCTAACTTTAACATCGCACAAATTACGTTATGTAAAGGTGGTGTGTGGATAGTATTCAACAAGAGAAATAGGTTAATCAACAAGGCTACGAACCTTCCTCATAGTCACCACTAATTACTGTTTAGCCCCATCATGGACAATTAGCTAAGGTAGTATGAACTTAGAAGTAGGCTATGCGTGGTGAGACTAAGACATGAAAGAAATGCATAAATTCTCTAACTGACTGAGTAAAAAATACAAACTTATTGTTTGTGGAACAATCAGAACAGATGAAAATAGCCTGCACGTGAAGTGACTGAAAGCATATGAGAGTGGTACAGATGAGCTAACTTTTTGTCTTTATCCACAGTACAAAATTATATTTAACTTTCTCTTACTCTTTGCGGTAGTTTATACTAGACGTGATATCCGGCTATCGACCAAAGGGCGGGTGTACTACTCAACAGTTCGCTCCGTCCTCCTTTATGGCTGTGACTGAGACCTGGCCATTGAGAGTGGAAGACATGAAAAGTCTGACTAGCTGTCTTTGATCATAGGTGCCTGCGCTCTATCTCCCGTGTGAAGTGGTATAATGAGGTGAGCAATATTCAGGTTAGGCTTCGGTCGAGTGTTAGGTAAGGAGAGGAAATCAGTCGACGAGGCTGTGAAGTTACATCGACTGAGATGGTTAGGACATGTGTTACGTATAGCTAGCCATCGCCTTCCTCGACAACGGGCAATGTTAGCTGACATACGGTCAGGTTGGAAAAGAGCTGGCGGTGGTCAAATCAAAACATGGCACCAGTCAATCAAATCCACAACAGTTAGTTTAAGCCAGCCAGCCACGTAAGAAGGTGGGGACTTCCGGGTTGGGGTCCTCGGGACGGTAAAAATCTATGGTTGGAAACAATTGGTGACATGGCTCAAAATCGTTCTCAGTGGCGCAGATGCATCCACTCCCTGTGACTTATGATCTTCAATGAAACTGTTTTGTATTTCTTTATTACTCCTTTGTCTCACACCTCTGCTCACTGTTTCTATTATGCTTTTCTTGTACTTTCTTTTCTTGCTTCGCGTGCTACACGGAATGTGGCGACTTGAACTTCCGCACATTTGCGCAAAGTTCTATGTCGAAAACAGACAGACAGACAGACTGTTTCTGTTATGCATTTATTCTACTTTCTTCTCTTTCTTTGTGTGCTATATGGAGGGAGTGTGGCAACTTGAACTGCTGCACATCGGTGCAAAGTATTGTGTCGAAAACAGACAGACAGACAATATTAAGATGAATATGAAATGAACAGACACACTGACATAGATTTACACAGATTTACCAAACGATATAAAGGAAGTCACAAACAAAAGGTCAACAAAATAATCAGTATATCAGTGGACAAGAGGATGAAAAGGTCTCCAGAAACAACCGGTTACTTTCGAAATCACCAGAACAGATGGATAATAAACTCATGGAGAAGTCGAAATACTTTATATTGAAGCTTAAACTGAATATATGATCTAGAAGTACAAAGAAAGCTTCACAACTTAACCATCCATCTCAGATAATACAACTATACCAATACAAATAAATATCTTTACGTCTGCCAAGTAAAAACAGCTTTAGAGTAATCAAATTGAAAAACGTTAAGCTGTACATTTTTCTACTATAAATATTACAACACTTGATAAGCAACGAGGAAGGCTTTACTTTTAATACCATTATCATGCGAAACACAGACACTTTGCAGACATTCAGACCAGACAGGGTTTATTGTAAGTGCTTCGAGAAATTATATCGCCTAAGAAATGTGGTATAAGGAGCATTTAATGCTGTTGAAGCAAACTTCATCTTCACAAGCACTCCTGTTTTAAGTTCGGGAGTGAAAGATAAATCACCTAATTTTGCCTCTTCTATGTGTATCTATTAATTTGACTGCTCCTGTGGAACCAGTTAAATGGGGCGTACAACGAGGCATGTTCATCATCGGATCTCTGAACGCCATCCTGCATGTTTGAGAAATAGACAAACAAAGTCAATTCACAGTTTAATTCTATCTCATCTCGTGAATAAAGAACATGAAAATGATGATGCTTTCAGAGTTCTCTACTGTATACCAACTAACCTTATTTGTAAACCGCAATTTAAGCGCTATTAGCTGTCCAGGCCCTACCACTCGAAAGCTGACTCTGCTTAAGGTGTTTTCCACATAGTCAGACAATTCCAAGTCAAGCAAAAAACAGATCTGTGAATATTTCACTCTCCAAATTTTACAGATGAACACGAAATATGCAAGCCTCGATACTGTATACACAACTTATGATATTTTCCCACAGATCCTGTGATTCATTCCTGTTATTGATAGTAGATGATTGAGAGGGTTAAGATATGTTACACAGGCCTAACCTAGCCATCACATTCCTAGAAAACGGGTAGTGTTAGCTGACATACGATCAGGCTGTAAAAGAGCCAATGGTGATCCAACCAAAACATGGCTTTATCAGTCAGTGAAATCCACAAAAGTTGCCTTAAGCTACGTAGGAAGGTACAGACTCATTGGTTTGGACCCTCAGGGCAGTAAAAAACAATGGTTGGAACCAATTGGTGATATGGCTCAAAGTGATCGTTCTCAATGGCTGGCGCAGATGCATCCACTTTTTGTAACTTATAATATCCAATAAAACGATATAGTCTTTCCATATTACTGTTTTTTAGCCTCATGTTTCTGTTTATTATCTCTGTTTTGAGTCCCTATTTACTCTCTTCTCTTGCTTGTCTGTGGCGACCCTAACTGCTGCACATCGGTGCAATGTTCTACGTTGAAGCCTTTCAGTCAGTCAATCAATTGATAGTAGTTCTCTGGAATGTTACTTTTCCTGTACACCCAAACAAAATTTTAACAAAGTTGAACACGAAAAAATTTCCAAAAATGTATGACAAAATACTGACGTGAATGTGCTAACGAGTGACAAAATATTAAAACGAACCAAATACTATTATTTATGGGACTATAAATACAGGACTGAAATAAAAGACAATTGCAATAAACGCAAAATATGTCATACAACATATTATTTCTACATGGTGTATTGTATCATGCATTTAACACTACAGATTAAAAACCTCACCTTCGGCTATAGTTGTTTCCACAACCAGTGAAAATCTACCTAGTCTAAAATTACGTCCAACAGAAGTAGGCTGTGCGCTCTGGTGATTGCCAAGGTTGTTATAAGCGGTAAATCCTTCGTCAGAATCGCCTTGAGCAAAGCGTGCTAATATTTTCTTCATAGTTCTTAGGTTTGATTGTGTTTATGCACAACCCAGGTAAACTATAAAGCATGTTCTTCGGTAACAACTACCGAATAAACAGCTGACAATTTGCCGAGATCTCAAGGTCAAACAAATTCAAAAGGTCGTATTTTCTATTCAGTGTCAAAGTTTTTAATGACTGAGTGAAACAAACAATCCCTATCATTAAAACTAAGATTTACTCCAAATAAGACCAATTTACTTCGTCAAAAGCTTTTCCTGGATGTCTTTTCGTGGATCAAACTCCGAAAAATTGTGCGATTCTAGTAGTATGGAAAATCAATTTCAACTGAGGAAAAATAACATCATCTCTATTATTTCAACATCATAAATCATAGGACCAAGACAAATATTCAGTTACCAAAGCTTCAAACGAATACTGGCCACTAAAAATCGATGTTTGACAAAATCCCAGTAGATTTCCCAAGTCTGGACTATTAAATAAGATGTAGTGGATAACGTAACGTTCATTCGAATGGATTAGGCAAGAGGTATGTACATAATAACAATGTCTAAAGAGTATTCACAGCATTATACAGTTAGTTATAGTGTAACAACAGAAGACAAGGGCTGGCAACAGATGGTTTTATTACGAAAAGCAACACGTATTTATATATATTTTATGTACATTAATAAGGCTTATGCAAGCAGAAAAAGGCAGTCTTCTGATTGGTTGTTTCTCGGAAGTTAAGCAGACAAACACAGTCTTATGATTGGTTGTTTTCGATATTTCTCGGAAAGTAGAGCCATCTATCTGCGAATCATATTTGTCCACATTTAAGTTTGCTGTGATTGGTTGTTGAAACAGCCTTGTTCATATTTTCTCACGGCCCATATTAGTGACCTAGACATTAACGTAGATTAGTGTCAACCAATCGGCTAGCAGCCTGCTCTCACCACACTCGTCCCCCCGTCAAATAGCTTTGTGCGCAGACGTTCCGACCTTCTGGGTGCTACATCCTCTAGTTGAGGATTGTTACTGACCGGCTTGTCCCACTGTACCCATCTTTGGAGCTGACTGGCGTTAACTCGTTTCTGTTTATCACCTCTTCGGATGGTATATACTTGACCCCGTCTTTTTGTGATTGTGTATGGTCCTTCCCACTTTGGAAGGAGTTTCCGTGAACCTAGCCCGCCTCCAACTGTATATCTCCTGTCTCTACACTTCACTTGGTCCCCGACTGCAAAGGTAATGCACTGCGTCCTTTCTTTCATCTGAGACTTCGCGACATCACTGCGCTGCTTCCGTATTACATTCTTGACTGCCTCTTTCCTCTCTGCTTTTAATTTCGTCGTACTCCACTTTTGGTGCATGGGCCAGGTCTCATTGTGTACCGGTAATCGTGGTTTTCTACCATACATCAGTTGGAAGGGTGACTTCTTCGTTGTTTCCTGAGTGGTAGCCCGATGTGTTAGTAAAATCAGTGGAAGCTCCGTTTCCCAGTTCCCGCCCTTCGAGGCCAGCCACTCCTTCAGTGTACGGTTGTTTCTCTCCGTTAGGCCATTCGTTTGTGGATGGTATGGGGTCGTTCTGATCCTCTTGATGCCCAGCTGTTGCAAACGGGAAGTAAACTCTTCACTCTCGAAACAGGGACCTTGGTCTGTCAGTATTGTCTTCGGTACGCCGTGGTCTGCAACAATGTGTCTAACTACTGCATCTGTCACGGTTCTTGCACGTTGGTCTGGGATTGCTACGGCGTCTACCCATCGTGTCGCGTGTTCCGTCATCACCAAGAGGTACTGATTACCATTGGATGTCTGAGGAAATGGACCCATGACATCTACGGACCACAAGTCACCTATCGCGGTAACTGGAATCGACTGAAGTGGTGGTCGTATGCACCGGTCACCTTTCATCAGCTGGCACCGTGGACATCCAAGTACGTATCTTGCTACGTCTTCTCTCATACCTGGCCAGTACATACTTTGTCTTAGGAGGTCGGTCGTTCTGGCCACGCCTGTATGCGCTAGCTGGTGACATTCTTCTATCATGTCGTGGCGCGACGATTGAGGTATGACAGCCAGCCAGCTTCCGTCGTTCTCTCGCCAGGTCAGAGTCCCGTAGGCATTCACTCTGAGTCGATCCCTCTGTCTGAGTAGTGTGGTTAGCTCCTTACTCGCCGTAGTTTGATCCACTTCTATTCCGTTGGTGATCACCTGTATTACTGTATTCAGCGTATCGTCCAACCTCTGCCTACGTGCAAGTCTTAGTGGGTCTTGTTCTACTGCATGCACTCCGTAAGCGACCTCGGGCAACTCAGACTCATCTTCTGGTCTCGATAACAAATCTGCCAAGACATTTTCACTTCCAGGAACGTGTGAGATCGTAAAATCGTACTCCTGAAGACGCAACATCCACCGTGACAACTTCCCCCGTGGGTCTCTCGCTGTCTTCAAAAATTGTAGCGGCTTATGATCAGTTTCGATGTGGAACCGCCGGCCGAGTAAATAAGGTCTCCATTTGTCGACTGCCCATACCATTGCTAAACATTCTTTCTCTATCGTTGAATACTTTCTCTCTGTGAGGGTCAAAACCCTACTGGCATACTCAACGATTCCCTCGTCCTGTCTTAGGACCGCACCTATAGCGTAGTCACTGGCATCTGTGCACACTGTGAACTGTCTTCCTGGTACAGGTAGTTTTAGCGTCATTTGTTGGTGGTCGAGCAGCTGTTTAATTCTGTCGAATGTCCTCTGCGATTCTTCCGACCAAACAAACTTTGGCTCACCTAGTAGCCTGTATAGAGGGGCTGCTATCTCATTGAAGTTCTTCACGAAGCGACTATAAAACGCTGCTCTACCCAAGAATTGTCTCAGTTTTCTCTTTGAATTCGGGGCTGGAATCGTTTTAATCGTCAAAATTTTCTCCGGCAGTGGTTTAATCTCACCATTTCCCACTTTATGTCCCAACAGAGTAACATTCTTTTTGGCTATCTGGGACTTGGTTTTGTTGACGCGTAGTCCAAACTCTTCGATGCGTCGCAGCACGGCTTCTACATGGTTGACGTGATCGTTTTCGTTCTGACTGTATATGACGAGATCATCACCATAAACCTCCACGTTTTTCAAGTTCCTAAGTAATAGCTTCATCAGTCGTCTGAACGTAAACGGTGCACCTGCTAGTCCAAACGGCATGCGTTTAAATCGATATTGTGTCTGACCCACGATGAAAGCCGTCTTATCTCTATCACTTTGTTTTATCGGTATCTGCCAGTATCCTGAGCGAAGATCGAGAACCGAAAACACATTCGCACCTTGTAGGCGATCTAAGGTTTCTACCACTGTTGGCATGGCACACGGTCTTAACTCTGTCATACTGTTTAACTGTCGAAAATCAACACAGAATCTATACTTCCCATTCGCTTTTTCTACTAACAGCACTGGAGAGTTGTATGGGCTATCAGCTTCCTCAATAATATCATCTTTTAACATCTCTTGCACTTGTCGCTCCACTTCGCCTTCCAGATGACATGGCATTCTTCGTGTTGTAAATGACCTTACTTTTGGATCAGTTAACGGAATTTCATGATTCACCTTGTCGCAATACCCGTATGGGTCGCCATCTCCAGTGAACAGATGATCGTATTTACTAATTAAATCTGTCATATTGTATACCGTCGACAGCTTCACCGCTGCTATCTCGCTGGTCTCATACATGTTGATACTCCCGTATTTCGTGACCACAACTTTCGCTTGCGTGTCAATTATTGCACCAATCTCCCGCAGAAAATCCGCTCCTAATATCGTTCGCTGTAGTTCGGGTACAACAATGAAAGCAAACGTCACCTCGCAGCCGCCAACATCGACCGTACAGTTCGATCTACCCGTTATACGCAACACATGCCCGCCTACTGTTTGTACTGTCAATGAACACGGACTAACACTCTTACATAAATCCTTATCTATTAACGGCACGGCCGCCCCTGTATCTATCAAACATACTACTTCTCGATCATTCACTCGCAACTTCGAATACAGAGCCCCTTTCTCAATAGCCCCCACTAAGTCTAGTTTCATACGAGAGAAAGAACAAGTATTATACCGTCTGAAAGTTTTTCTTTTTCGCCTTTCTGGGCAGTATCGTCTCCAGTGTCCCGGCTTACCGCATTCAAAACATCGGTCTTTTCTATCAGCCAACTTTAACGCCGCCACTTCCCTCTGCAATGCTTCAATTTTCTGCTCATATTCGTTTGGTTTTGGTTGGTCTATAGCGGCTACCGTTGTGCTCAGCAGCTGTCTGGTCACCTTCGCCAGCTCACTGATATCCATCGGCTGCGTTGAGTTAACCAGTTTTAATCGCTGAGAAATGTGGTCTGGGACACTCTCGATGAATTGGGAAGACAGTAACTGCGCTTCTGATTCTTCATCCAAAGTGGGAAGCGCGCGTCGAAGTAGATTCGTCAGTTTTACCGCCAACACTAGCGGGTCTCCATCCGGTCCCAGCTTCGTTGACCGGAACTGCTCCATCGCTAGCTGTCTGTCTGTTGCGCTGTTGAACTCGGACACTAGTCGTTCAACCAATTTCTTCCAAGACACTGTAGCATTTGACCTGTCTACGCTGTCATATGCCGCATTCGCTCGGCCTCTCAACAGCGTCCCCAGGACAACTGCCTTCGCCGCCTGCTACTTGACACCCACCAGCTCAGCAACGGCCTCGAAGTCACGTAGGAAGCTCCGTATGTCTCCTTCTTCAAACGCAGCTGGCCACGGGATCTTCATTTTCTGGAGACAGCGACACCAAATGTAACAACAGAAGACAAGGGCGGTAAAAAACAATGGTTGGAACCAATTGGTGATATGGCTCAAAGTGATCGTTCTCAATGGCTGGCGCAGATGCATCCACTTTTTGTAACTTATAATATCCAATAAAACGATATAGTCTTTCCATATTACTGTTTTTTAGCCTCATGTTTCTGTTTATTATCTCTGTTTTGAGTCCCTATTTACTCTCTTCTCTTGCTTGTCTGTGGCGACCCTAACTGCTGCACATCGGTGCAATGTTCTACGTTGAAGCCTTTCAGTCAGTCAATCAATTGATAGTAGTTCTCTGGAATGTTACTTTTCCTGTACACCCAAACAAAATTTTAACAAAGTTGAACACGAAAAAATTTCCAAAAATGTATGACAAAATACTGACGTGAATGTGCTAACGAGTGACAAAATATTAAAACGAACCAAATACTATTATTTATGGGACTATAAATACAGGACTGAAATAAAAGACAATTGCAATAAACGCAAAATATGTCATACAACATATTATTTCTACATGGTGTATTGTATCATGCATTTAACACTACAGATTAAAAACCTCACCTTCGGCTATAGTTGTTTCCACAACCAGTGAAAATCTACCTAGTCTAAAATTACGTCCAACAGAAGTAGGCTGTGCGCTCTGGTGATTGCCAAGGTTGTTATAAGCGGTAAATCCTTCGTCAGAATCGCCTTGAGCAAAGCGTGCTAATATTTTCTTCATAGTTCTTAGGTTTGATTGTGTTTATGCACAACCCAGGTAAACTATAAAGCATGTTCTTCGGTAACAACTACCGAATAAACAGCTGACAATTTGCCGAGATCTCAAGGTCAAACAAATTCAAAAGGTCGTATTTTCTATTCAGTGTCAAAGTTTTTAATGACTGAGTGAAACAAACAATCCCTATCATTAAAACTAAGATTTACTCCAAATAAGACCAATTTACTTCGTCAAAAGCTTTTCCTGGATGTCTTTTCGTGGATCAAACTCCGAAAAATTGTGCGATTCTAGTAGTATGGAAAATCAATTTCAACTGAGGAAAAATAACATCATCTCTATTATTTCAACATCATAAATCATAGGACCAAGACAAATATTCAGTTACCAAAGCTTCAAACGAATACTGGCCACTAAAAATCGATGTTTGACAAAATCCCAGTAGATTTCCCAAGTCTGGACTATTAAATAAGATGTAGTGGATAACGTAACGTTCATTCGAATGGATTAGGCAAGAGGTATGTACATAATAACAATGTCTAAAGAGTATTCACAGCATTATACAGTTAGTTATAGTGTAACAACAGAAGACAAGGGCTGGCAACAGATCGTTTTATTACGAAAATCAACACGTATTTATATATATTTTATGTACATTAATAAGGCTTATGCAAGCAGAAAAAGGCAGTCTTCTGATTGGTTGTTTCTCGGAAGTTAAGCAGACAAACACAGTCTTATGATTGGTTGTTTTCGATATTTCTCGGAAAGTAGAGCCATCTATCTGCGAATCATATTTGTCCACATTTAAGTTTGCTGTGATTGGTTGTTGAAACAGCCTTGTTCATATTTTCTCACGGCCCATATTAGTGACCTAGACATTAACGTAGATTAGTGCCAACCAATCGGCTAGCAGCCTGCTCTCACCACACTCGTCCCCCCGTCAAATAGCTTTGTGCGCAGACGTTCCGACCTTCTGGGTGCTACATCCTCTAGTTGAGGATTGTTACTGACCGGCTTGTCCCACTGTACCCATCTTTGGAGCTGACTGGCGTTAACTCGTTTCTGTTTATCACCTCTTCGGATGGTATATACTTGACCCCGTCTTTTTGTGATTGTGTATGGTCCTTCCCACTTTGGAAGGAGTTTCCGTGAACCTAGCCCGCCTCCAACTGTATATCTCCTGTCTCTACACTTCACTTGGTCCCCGACTGCAAAGGTAATGCACTGCGTCCTTTCTTTCATCTGAGACTTCGCGACATCACTGCGCTGCTTCCGTATTACATTCTTGACTGCCTCTTTCCTCTCTGCTTTTAATTTCGTCGTACTCCACTTTTGGTGCATGGGCCAGGTCTCATTGTGTACCGGTAATCGTGGTTTTCTACCATACATCAGTTGGAAGGGTGACTTCTTCGTTGTTTCCTGAGTGGTAGCCCGATGTGTTAGTAAAATCAGTGGAAGCTCCGTTTCCCAGTTCCCGCCCTTCGAGGCCAGCCACTCCTTCAGTGTACGGTTGTTTCTCTCCGTTAGGCCATTCGTTTGTGGATGGTATGGGGTCGTTCTGATCCTCTTGATGCCCAGCTGTTGCAAACGGGAAGTAAACTCTTCACTCTCGAAACAGGGACCTTGGTCTGTCAGTATTGTCTTCGGTACGCCGTGGTCTGCAACAATGTGTCTAACTACTGCATCTGTCACGGTTCTTGCACGTTGGTCTGGGATTGCTACGGCGTCTACCCATCGTGTCGCGTGTTCCGTCATCACCAAGAGGTACTGATTACCATTGGATGTCTGAGGAAATGGACCCATGACATCTACGGACCACAAGTCACCTATCGCGGTAACTGGAATCGACTGAAGTGGTGGTCGTATATACCGGTCACCTTTCATCAGCTGGCACCGTGGACATCCAAGTACGTATCTTGCTACGTCTTCTCTCATACCTGGCCAGTACATACTTTGTCTTAGGAGGTCGGTCGTTCTGGCCACGCCTGTATGCGCTAGCTGGTGACATTCTTCTATCATGTCGTGGCGCGACGATTGAGGTATGACAGCCAGCCAGCTTCCGTCGTTCTCTCGCCAGGTCAGAGTCCCGTAGGCATTCACTCTGAGTCGATCCCTCTGTCTGAGTAGTGTGGTTAGCTCCTTACTCGCCGTAGTTTGATCCACTTCTATTCCGTTGGTGATCACCTGTATTACTGTATTCAGCGTATCGTCCAACCTCTGCCTACGTGCAAGTCTTAGTGGGTCTTGTTCTACTGCATGCACTCCGTAAGCGACCTCGGGCAACTCAGACTCATCTTCTGGTCTCGATAACAAATCTGCCAAGACATTTTCACTTCCAGGAACGTGTGAGATCGTAAAATCGTACTCCTGAAGACGCAACATCCACCGTGACAACTTCCCCCGTGGGTCTCTCGCTGTCTTCAAAAATTGTAGCGGCTTATGATCAGTTTCGATGTGGAACCGCCGGCCGAGTAAATAAGGTCTCCATTTGTCGACTGCCCATACCATTGCTAAACATTCTTTCTCTATCGTTGAATACTTTCTCTCTGTGAGTGTCAAAACCCTACTGGCATACTCAACGATTCCCTCGTCCTGTCTTAGGACCGCACCTATAGCGTAGTCACTGGCATCTGTGCACACTGTGAACTGTCTTCCTGGTACAGGTAGTTTTAGCGTCATTTGTTGGTGGTCGAGCAGCTGTTTAATTCTGTCGAATGTCCTCTGCGATTCTTCCGACCAAACAAACTTTGGCTCACCTAGTAGCCTGTATAGAGGGGCTGCTATCTCATTGAAGTTCTTCACGAAGCGACTATAAAACGCTGCTCTACCCAAGAATTGTCTCAGTTTTCTCTTTGAATTCGGGGCTGGAATCGTTTTAATCGTCAAAATTTTCTCCGGCAGTGGTTTAATCTCACCATTTCCCACTTTATGTCCCAACAGAGTAACATTCTTTTTGGCTATCTGGGACTTGGTTTTGTTGACGCGTAGTCCAAACTCTTCGATGCGTCGCAGCACGGCTTCTACATGGTTGACGTGATCGTTTTCGTTCTGACTGTATATGACGAGATCATCACCATAAACCTCCACGTTTTTCAAGTTCCTAAGTAATAGCTTCATCAGTCGTCTGAACGTAAACGGTGCACCTGCTAGTCCAAACGGCATGCGTTTAAATCGATATTGTGTCTGACCCACGATGAAAGCCGTCTTATCTCTATCACTTTGTTTTATCGGTATCTGCCAGTATCCTGAGCGAAGATCGAGAACCGAAAACACATTCGCACCTTGTAGGCGATCTAAGGTTTCTACCACTGTTGGCATGGCACACGGTCTTAACTCTGTCATACTGTTTAACTGTCGAAAATCAACACAGAATCTATACTTCCCATTCGCTTTTTTTACTAACAGCACTGGAGAGTTGTATGGGCTATCAGCTTCCTCAATAATATCATCTTTTAACATCTCTTGCACTTGTCGCTCCACTTCGCCTTCCAGATGACATGGAACTCTTCGCGTTGTAAATGACCTTACTTTCGGATCACTTAACGGAATTTCATGATTCACCTTATCGCAATAACCGTATGGGTCGCCATCTCCAGTGAACAGATGATCGTATTTATTAATTAACTCTGTCACATTGTGTACCGTCGACAGCTTAATCGCTGCTATCTCGCTGGTCTCATACATGTTGATATGCCCGTATTTCGTGACCACCACGTTCGCTTGCGTGTCGATTATTGCACCAATCTCACGCAGAAAATCCGCTCCTAATATCGTTCGCTGTAGTTCGGGTACAACAATGAAAGGAAACGTCACCTCGCAGCCACCAACAACGACCGTACAGTTCGATCTACCCGTGATACGCAACACATACCCGCCTACTGTTTGTACTGTCAATGAACACGGACTAACACTCTTACATAAATTCTTATCTATTAACGACACGGCCGCCCCTGTATCTATCAAACATACTACTTCTCGATCATTCACTCGCAACTTCGAATACAGAGCCCCTTTCTCAATAGCCCCCACTAAATCTAGGTTCATACGAAAGAAAGAACAAGCATTATACCGTCTGAAATTTTTTCTTTTTCGCCTTTCTGGGCAGTATCTTCTCCAGTGTCCCGGCTTACCGCATTCAAAACACCGGTCTTTTCTATCAGCCAACTTTAACGCCGCCACTTCCCGCTGCAATGCTTCAATTTTCTGCTCATATTCGTTTGGTTTTGGTTGGTCTATAGCGGCTACCGTTGTGCTCAGCAGCTGTCTGGTCACCTTCGCCAGCTCACTAATATCCATCGGCTGCGTTGCGTTAACCAGTTTTAATCGCTGAGAAATGTGGTCTGGGACACTCTCGATGAATTGGGAAGACAGTAACTGCGCTTCTGATTCTTCATCTAAAGTGGGAAGCGCGCGTCGAAGTAGATTAGTCAGTTTCACCGCCAACACTAGCGGGTCTCCATCAGGTCCAAGCTTCATTGACCGGAACTGCTGCATTGCTAGCTGTCTGTCTGTTTCGCTGTCAAACTCGGACACTAGTCGTTCAACCAATTTCTTCCAAGACGCTGTGCCATTTGACCTGTCTACGCTGTCATATGCCGCCTTCGCTCGGCCTCTCAACAGCGTCCCCAGGACAACTGCCTTCGCCGCCTGCTCCTTGACACCCACCAGCTCAGCAACGGCCTCGAAGTCACGTAAGAAGCTCCGTATGTCTCCTTCTTCAAACGCAGCTGGCCACGGGATCTTCATTTTCTGGAGACAGCGACACCAAATGTAACAACAGAAGACAAGGGCGGTAAAAAACAATGGTTGGAACCAATTGGTGATATGGCTCAAAGTGATCGTTCTCAATGGCTGGCGCAGATGCATCCACTTTTTGTAACTTATAATATCCAATAAAACGATATAGTCTTTCCATATTACTGTTTTTTAGCCTCATGTTTCTGTTTATTATCTCTGTTTTGAGTCCCTATTTACTCTCTTCTCTTGCTTGTCTGTGGCGACCCTAACTGCTGCACATCGGTGCAATGTTCTACGTTGAAGCCTTTCAGTCAGTCAATCAATTGATAGTAGTTCTCTGGAATGTTACTTTTCCTGTACACCCAAACAAAATTTTAACAAAGTTGAACACGAAAAAATTTCCAAAAATGTATGACAAAATACTGACGTGAATGTGCTAACGAGTGACAAAATATTAAAACGAACCAAATACTATTATTTATGGGACTATAAATACAGGACTGAAATAAAAGACAATTGCAATAAACGCAAAATATGTCATACAACATATTATTTCTACATGGTGTATTGTATCATGCATTTAACACTACAGATTAAAAACCTCACCTTCGGCTATAGTTGTTTCCACAACCAGTGAAAATCTACCTAGTCTAAAATTACGTCCAACAGAAGTAGGCTGTGCGCTCTGGTGATTGCCAAGGTTGTTATAAGCGGTAAATCCTTCGTCAGAATCGCCTTGAGCAAAGCGTGCTAATATTTTCTTCATAGTTCTTAGGTTTGATTGTGTTTATGCACAACCCAGGTAAACTATAAAGCATGTTCTTCGGTAACAACTACCGAATAAACAGCTGACAATTTGCCGAGATCTCAAGGTCAAACAAATTCAAAAGGTCGTATTTTCTATTCAGTGTCAAAGTTTTTAATGACTGAGTGAAACAAACAATCCCTATCATTAAAACTAAGATTTACTCCAAATAAGACCAATTTACTTCGTCAAAAGCTTTTCCTGGATGTCTTTTCGTGGATCAAACTCCGAAAAATTGTGCGATTCTAGTAGTATGGAAAATCAATTTCAACTGAGGAAAAATAACATCATCTCTATTATTTCAACATCATAAATCATAGGACCAAGACAAATATTCAGTTACCAAAGCTTCAAACGAATACTGGCCACTAAAAATCGATGTTTGACAAAATCCCAGTAGATTTCCCAAGTCTGGACTATTAAATAAGATGTAGTGGATAACGTAACGTTCATTCGAATGGATTAGGCAAGAGGTATGTACATAATAACAATGTCTAAAGAGTATTCACAGCATTATACAGTTAGTTATAGTGTAACAACAGAAGACAAGGGCTGGCAACAGATGGTTTTATTACGAAAATCAACACGTATTTATATATATTTTATGTACATTAATAAGGCTTATGCAAGCAGAAAAAGGCAGTCTTCTGATTGGTTGTTTCTCGGAAGTTAAGCAGACAAACACAGTCTTATGATTGGTTGTTTTCGATATTTCTCGGAAAGTAGAGCCATCTATCTGCGAATCATATTTGTCCACATTTAAGTTTGCTGTGATTGGTTGTTGAAACAGCCTTGTTCATATTTTCTCACGGCCCATATTAGTGACCTAGACATTAACGTAGATTAGTGTCAACCAATCGGCTAGCAGCCTGCTCTCACCACACTCGTCCCCCCGTCAAATAGCTTTGTGCGCAGACGTTCCGACCTTCTGGGTGCTACATCCTCTAGTTGAGGATTGTTACTGACCGGCTTGTCCCACTGTACCCATCTTTGGAGCTGACTGGCGTTAACTCGTTTCTGTTTATCACCTCTTCGGATGGTATATACTTGACCCCGTCTTTTTGTGATTGTGTATGGTCCTTCCCACTTTGGAAGGAGTTTCCGTGAACCTAGCCCGCCTCCAACTGTATATCTCCTGTCTCTACACTTCACTTGGTCCCCGACTGCAAAGGTAATGCACTGCGTCCTTTCTTTCATCTGAGACTTCGCGACATCACTGCGCTGCTTCCGTATTACATTCTTGACTGCCTCTTTCCTCTCTGCTTTTAATTTCGTCGTACTCCACTTTTGGTGCATGGGCCAGGTCTCATTGTGTACCGGTAATCGTGGTTTTCTACCATACATCAGTTGGAAGGGTGACTTCTTCGTTGTTTCCTGAGTGGTAGCCCGATGTGTTAGTAAAATCAGTGGAAGCTCCGTTTCCCAGTTCCCGCCCTTCGAGGCCAGCCACTCCTTCAGTGTACGGTTGTTTCTCTCCGTTAGGCCATTCGTTTGTGGATGGTATGGGGTCGTTCTGATCCTCTTGATGCCCAGCTGTTGCAAACGGGAAGTAAACTCTTCACTCTCGAAACAGGGACCTTGGTCTGTCAGTATTGTCTTCGGTACGCCGTGGTCTGCAACAATGTGTCTAACTACTGCATCTGTCACGGTTCTTGCACGTTGGTCTGGGATTGCTACGGCGTCTACCCATCGTGTCGCGTGTTCCGTCATCACCAAGAGGTACTGATTACCATTGGATGTCTGAGGAAATGGACCCATGACATCTACGGACCACAAGTCACCTATCGCGGTAACTGGAATCGACTGAAGTGGTGGTCGTATATACCGGTCACCTTTCATCAGCTGGCACCGTGGACATCCAAGTACGTATCTTGCTACGTCTTCTCTCATACCTGGCCAGTACATACTTTGTCTTAGGAGGTCGGTCGTTCTGGCCACGCCTGTATGCGCTAGCTGGTGACATTCTTCTATCATGTCGTGGCGCGACGATTGAGGTATGACAGCCAGCCAGCTTCCGTCGTTCTCTCGCCAGGTCAGAGTCCCGTAGGCATTCACTCTGAGTCGATCCCTCTGTCTGAGTAGTGTGGTTAGCTCCTTACTCGCCGTAGTTTGATCCACTTCTATTCCGTTGGTGATCACCTGTATTACTGTATTCAGCGTATCGTCCAACCTCTGCCTACGTGCAAGTCTTAGTGGGTCTTGTTCTACTGCATGCACTCCGTAAGCGACCTCGGGCAACTCAGACTCATCTTCTGGTCTCGATAACAAATCTGCCAAGACATTTTCACTTCCAGGAACGTGTGAGATCGTAAAATCGTACTCCTGAAGACGCAACATCCACCGTGACAACTTCCCCCGTGGGTCTCTCGCTGTCTTCAAAAATTGTAGCGGCTTATGATCAGTTTCGATGTGGAACCGCCGGCCGAGTAAATAAGGTCTCCATTTGTCGACTGCCCATACCATTGCTAAACATTCTTTCTCTATCGTTGAATACTTTCTCTCTGTGAGTGTCAAAACCCTACTGGCATACTCAACGATTCCCTCGTCCTGTCTTAGGACCGCACCTATAGCGTAGTCACTGGCATCTGTGCACACTGTGAACTGTCTTCCTGGCACAGGTAGTTTTAGCGTCATTTGTTGGTGGTCGAGCAGCTGTTTAATTCTGTCGAATGTCCTCTGCGATTCTTCCGACCAAACAAACTTTGGCTCACCTAGTAGCCTGTATAGAGGGGCTGCTATCTCATTGAAGTTCTTCACGAAGCGACTATAAAACGCTGCTCTACCCAAGAATTGTCTCAGTTTTCTCTTTGAATTCGGGGCTGGAATCGTTTTAATCGTCAAAATTTTCTCCGGCAGTGGTTTAATCTCACCATTTCCCACTTTATGTCCCAACAGAGTAACATTCTTTTTGGCTATCTGGGACTTGGTTTTGTTGACGCGTAGTCCAAACTCTTCGATGCGTCGCAGCACGGCTTCTACATGGTTGACGTGATCGTTTTCGTTTTGACTGTATATGACGAGATCATCACCATAAACCTCCACGTTTTTCAAGTTCCTAAGTAATAGCTTCATCAGTCGTCTGAACGTAAACGGTGCACCTGCTAGTCCAAACGGCATGCGTTTAAATCGATATTGTGTCTGACCCACGATGAAAGCCGTCTTATCTCTATCACCTTGTTTTATCGGTATCTGCCAGTATCCTGAGCGAAGATCGAGAACCGAAAACACATTCGCACCTTGTAGGCGATCTAAGGTTTCTACCACTGTTGGCATGGCACACGGTCTTAACTCTGTCATACTGTTTAACTGTCGAAAATCAACACAGAATCTATACTTCCCATTCGCTTTTTTTACTAACAGCACTGGAGAGTTGTACGGGCTATCAGCTTCCTCAATAATATCATCTTTTAACATCTCTTGCACTTGTCGCTCCACTTCGCCTTCCAGATGACATGGAACTCTTCGCGTTGTAAATGACCTTACTTTCGGATCACTTAACGGAATTTCATGATTCACCTTATCGCAATAACCGTATGGGTCGCCATCTCCAGTGAACAGATGATCGTATTTATTAATTAACTCTGTCACATTGTGTACCGTCGACAGCTTAATCGCTGCTATCTCGCTGGTCTCATACATGTTGATATGCCCGTATTTCGTGACCACCACGTTCGCTTGCGTGTCGATTATTGCACCAATCTCACGCAGAAAATCCGCTCCTAATATCGTTCGCTGTAGTTCGGGTACAACAATGAAAGGAAACGTCACCTCGCAGCCACCAACAACGACCGTACAGTTCGATCTACCCGTGATACGCAACACATACCCGCCTACTGTTTGTACTGTCAATGAACACGGACTAACACTCTTACATAAATTCTTATCTATTAACGACACGGCCGCCCCTGTATCTATCAAACATACTACTTCTCGATCATTCACTCGCAACTTCGAATACAGAGCCCTTTCTCAATAGCCCCCACTAAATCTAGGTTCATACGAAAGAAAGAACAAGCATTATACCGTCTGAAATTTTTTCTTTTTCGCCTTTCTGGGCAGTATCTTCTCCAGTGTCCCGGCTTACCGCATTCAAAACACCGGTCTTTTCTATCAGCCAACTTTAACGCCGCCACTTCCCGCTGCAATGCTTCAATTTTCTGCTCATATTCGTTTGGTTTTGGTTGGTCTATAGCGGCTACCGTTGTGCTCAGCAGCTGTCTGGTCACCTTCGCCAGCTCACTAATATCCATCGGCTGCGTTGCGTTAACCAGTTTTAATCGCTGAGAAATGTGGTCTGGGACACTCTCGATGAATTGGGAAGACAGTAACTGCGCTTCTGATTCTTCATCTAAAGTGGGAAGCGCGCGTCGAAGTAGATTAGTCAGTTTCACCGCCAACACTAGCGGGTCTCCATCAGGTCCAAGCTTCATTGACCGGAACTGCTGCATTGCTAGCTGTCTGTCTGTTTCGCTGTCAAACTCGGACACTAGTCGTTCAACCAATTTCTTCCAAGACGCTGTGCCATTTGACCTGTCTACGCTGTCATATGCAGCCTTCGCTCGGCCTCTCAACAGCGTCCCCAGGACAACTGCCTTCGCCGCCTGCTCCTTGACACCCACCAGCTCAGCAACGGCCTCGAAGTCACGTAAGAAGCTCCGTATGTCTCCTTCTTCAAACGCAGCTGGCCACGGGATCTTCATTTTCTGGAGGCAGCGACACCAAATGTAACAACAGAAGACAAGGGCGGTAAAAAACAATGGTTGGAACCAATTGGTGATATGGCTCAAAGTGATCGTTCTCAATGGCTGGCGCAGATGCATCCACTTTTTGTAACTTATAATATCCAATAAAACGATATAGTCTTTCCATATTACTGTTTTTTAGCCTCATGTTTCTGTTTATTATCTCTGTTTTGAGTCCCTATTTACTCTCTTCTCTTGCTTGTCTGTGGCGACCCTAACTGCTGCACATCGGTGCAATGTTCTACGTTGAAGCCTTTCAGTCAGTCAATCAATTGATAGTAGTTCTCTGGAATGTTACTTTTCCTGTACACCCAAACAAAATTTTAACAAAGTTGGACACGAAAAAATTTCCAAAAGTGTATGACAAAATACTGACGTGAATGTGCTAACGAGTGACAAAATATTAAAACGAACCAAATACTATTATTTATGGGACTATAAATACAGGACTGAAATAAAAGACAATTGCAATAAACGCAAAATATGTCATACAACATATTATTTCTACATGGTGTATTGTATCATGCATTTAACACTACAGATTAAAAACCTCACCTTCGGCTATAGTTGTTTCCACAACCAGTGAAAATCTACCTAGTCTAAAATTACGTCCAACAGAAGTAGGCTGTGCGCTCTGGTGATTGCCAAGGTTGTTATAAGCGGTAAATCCTTCGTCAGAATCGCCTTGAGCAAAGCGTGCTAATATTTTCTTCATAGTTCTTAGGTTTGATTGTGTTTATGCACAACCCAGGTAAACTATAAAGCATGTTCTTCGGTAACAACTACCGAATAAACAGCTGACAATTTGCCGAGATCTCAAGGTCAAACAAATTCAAAAGGTCGTATTTTCTATTCAGTGTCAAAGTTTTTAATGACTGAGTGAAACAAACAATCCCTATCATTAAAACTAAGATTTACTCCAAATAAGACCAATTTACTTCGTCAAAAGCTTTTCCTGGATGTCTTTTCGTGGATCAAACTCCGAAAAATTGTGCGATTCTAGTAGTATGGAAAATCAATTTCAACTGAGGAAAAATAACATCATCTCTATTATTTCAACATCATAAATCATAGGACCAAGACAAATATTCAGTTACCAAAGCTTCAAACGAATACTGGCCACTAAAAATCGATGTTTGACAAAATCCCAGTAGATTTCCCAAGTCTGGACTATTAAATAAGATGTAGTGGATAACGTAACGTTCATTCGAATGGATTAGGCAAGAGGTATGTACATAATAACAATGTCTAAAGAGTATTCACAGCATTATACAGTTAGTTATAGTGTAACAACAGAAGACAAGGGCTGGCAACAGATGGTTTTATTACGAAAAGCAACACGTATTTATATATATTTTATGTACATTAATGAGGCTTATGCAAGCAGAAAAAGGCAGTCTTCTGATTGGTTGTTTCACGGAAGTTAAGCAGACAAACACAGTCTTATGATTGTTTGTTTTCGATATTTCTCGGAAAGTAGAGCCATCTATCTGCGAATCATATTTGTCCACGTTTAAGTTTGCTGTGATTGGTTGTTGAAACAGCCTTGTTCATATTTTCTCACGGCCCATATTAGTGACCTAGACATTAACGTAGATTAGTGTCAACCAATCGGCTAGCAGCCTGCTCCCACCACAATAGTAGCTAGTGTTTCGCTGACCACAATAGTCATCACCATTTAAAGTTGTCAATACTGAGAAACGTCACTCCATACACAGCCAAAATAACAGCCATCGACTATAGCAGCAGACCTCGGATGAACATAGACTTGTAGGTTGATGATGTGGTTACATCACTAACAGTATTTGACACGTACCACGAAGACTTCAGAGCTTCTGTCTGTACCTGCAAAATTTCAAAACACAAATAACATCTTGGTGGCATATGGTGCTGTGTGACAGCAGTTTATCAGTTTGCAGGTGAATCACACTTTTAATGACATCTCCGTTTACGCTTTTGGCTGACAGGGCATTTCGGAAGTGCAGAAAACGATTTTGGCAGGACTCGTCACTACTACATAATTTGCCCCGTAAGAGTTCAGTGAAGTGGCCCTGCCGACAGATATTCCAACTGCGTCGATAAGTGAACAGAACTAATTCGCTTATGGCAAGTACATATGGTGATGAACACACTATTTAAGCACTCTGCTAAACCCTACATTACCCTGAGATCGTTTTATTTGCAAATGAAATACGCACATATTTATTATGCCAATAACTTTAAACACACCTTTATTTCTAAACTGTATACACCGTCTATCTCACCTACGAGGCTTCTACATAACAAAAGTTCGACTGTTATTTATGAATATAGTGAATATTATTCCCGTAAGTTCGAAAAGCCATTCTCAGAGGGGAGAATTATCGTCATTTGATGGGGTTTTTCCGAAGTCTTAGACAACTTCAAATTTCATCTTATATGTACACACCTGTCTGTTTGCAGGATGAAAAGGTAATGAATTATCGTCCGTAGCACAGTGGTTAGGACTCTCGCCGACCATACAAATGGTCTGGGGTTCGATCCCCTGCCGACGCACACCTGGTATATATGGTCGGTCTGCGAAATTTGGGCTACAGATATCACATGCTGAAAATTCCATACCTGTACCGAAAATACGGTGTGGAGTCAAGCTGTAATAAAAAAATCATAAGCATTGTATTTATTATGCAGGTAATGTTATTGCTGGTAAACTTTACAATATCGTGCACAAGTTCTACACGTCATTACATCAATAGTATAAACATACTAATTGTAATGCAGTCCAGAGGCTTAATACCAATAAATTTGTGTGAGGTAGATGTGTTGAAAGACTACTTGCAGATAATTCATATTAAGACGCCTTACGGAGTATCTACGAAGAGCAATAACCTGTAATGAGGAGCATGAAAATTAAATAATTCAGAGGCACGTCTTAGTGCATGAGATAAACATTTAAGATAAGCGTGTTACAAAGTTAACATCAGTAAAATGTTTGAGCATTGTGGATTAAATCAAATAAGGTATAATTATATTTCAGTAGTTTACACACAATGATAAGTTTTGTTATTGGTAATATTTCGAGCAAAAATAAAACAATTCCAACAGTGGTGCGAACACGGGCAGTAATTTTGCTCGAAATATTACCAATAACAAAACTTATCATTGTGTGTAAACTATTGAAATATAATTATACTTTATTCGTGTTACAAAGATCACAAAAAGTCACTCATTTAATTTAATTCAGCTCCTTCCTTTCCTTATGTACGAGTTACTGACTTTTTGTCACTGATTCTTCGGTGCACTTTTTCTAGACAATTCAATCATTTGGACATATGCGAACAGGAGTATTAGCAAGCGCCATTAATAAGTGCAAAGCCTTTGATAAAGTACCTCACAAAAGATTACTCATGAAGTTGGGAAGTCTTGGTATCAAAGACAGCTTACTAAACTGGCTCAGGGAATTCCTCATAGATAGGAGGCATAGGGTTAGGATCAACTCGAAACTCTCCTCTTGGACAGCAGTACGTAGCGGAGTGCAACAAGGCACGGTACTTGGACCTCTCCTATTTATTTTGTATATCAATGAGTTATCTCTGCTCACTGACTCCCCTATGGTCCTATACGCAGATGACTTAAAAATTTGGAGAGAGCTGAAGGGCAACAGTGACACGTCTACGTTGCAAGAGGATCTCAACAAATTGTCAGAGTGGCCCATAGAATGGATGCTCCCGATAAATGTGGCGAAATGTGCAACCATGCGCATTGGACAAGCAAGCACGAGTTCCTGCGAACTAGAGGGAATAACACTTCAATCAGTTCAGACTCACTTGGACTTAGGTGCCATAGTTAGCCACGACGTAAAAACTACAGCACACTGTCGCGCGATGGCTGCACGTAGTTTCAGGTCCTTATGGACAATTCGCAGAGCCTTCACTAGAATCACCAGAGATATGCTCACCTCCTTATATACATCTCTGGTCAGATCAAGACTGGAAAACTGCATCCAGGCAGCCAGTCCGTGTCTAAAAGGGGATTCACACATTCTAGAAAGTGTTCAAAGGAAGGCACGTATGGTTCACGGCATAGCTAACTTATCATACGAGGAAAGACTAGATAGTTTAAATCTCTTCTCACTGTCATACCGTAGGCAGAGAGGAGATTTAATCGCAATGTTTGAAATTTTAAACAATGACTACGGACCTGACCTGTCCTTTTTTCCTTCCCACCAGGTCGGAACACCTCAGAGTACATAACAGGATAGTTCAGAAGCCAAGGAGAAATCATATTGCTGTTGAGTACTGTTTCTCAGATAGTCATAAACTCTTGGAACCAACTCCCAAAAGAAGTGGTGTCTGCAACCCCAACTGATTCGTTCAAGAATGGTTTGGACAACCACAGAAATTCACTAGAAAAGGATTAATATAGGCTTCAAGCCTTCTATCCTCAGCCAATAAATCTGAATCTGAAATCTGAATTAGTACTCCAGTGACGTGTAATTCTTAGCAGCTGCGATGACAAATGCTGATTGGCGAATATAATGTACTGTCCACTTATGGAGATTTTTCAAATGTCTCTGACCCAGGCTTGGCTATCCAGGGACTGAAAAACTCTTATAAGCCCCATCATCAGAGAGGGGATCAGGCAGTTAGTATCTAACTACCGGCCTGTAAGTCTGACCTGTATTATAGCAAAGGTATTAGAAACACTCATGAGGGATTAGCTCTTAGCTCATGGAAAAAATGGCATACTGGCAGTGGAACGGCATGGATTCCGACCAGAACGATCCTGCTTAACCAACTTACTGTTAGCTAGTAAAGATTGGGTCGAGGCCAGGGATGAAAGCCATCTGTTGGACGTTGTCTCTATCGATCTTGGTAAAGCATTCAATCAGGTATCCCATTTAGGTCTTCTTAGTAAACTTAAACATTTTTGGTTAGACCAACGTTTATGTGGGTGGTTTAGCGACTACCTGATGGGTAGAAGGCAGAAGGTAAGGGTTAATGGTATACTGTCAGGGTGGAAAACACAGCTAAGTGGAGTACCTCAGAGGACCGTACTTGGTCCCTGCTATTCCTATTGCACTTAAATCAACTGCCAAAATTCTTACCTAGTCCTCCTTACTATTTGAGGACGATATTAAGATATGGAAAACCGTAAATAGTGACGGTGATAGGTTAGTACTACAAGACGATTTAGATAAATTAGCCGAATGGGCTAACCTTTGAAGTCTGGAAATTACTTCCAAGAAAAGCCTGGTAATGCACCTAGATCAGTAGTCTTATACGTCGTATTTCCTGGGGGACAAAACGGCTTATGAATTATTTTAAGCCATCGCCTAGAGACAACGGCAAATCCTAATGAAGCCGCAGCCAAGGCTTTTCGATTAGACGAGGGTATGTTCCAAGTACTCTAGGCAACAGGTGTCAGGCCTCATCCACAGTACTGCAGACAAGCGGCGAGTCCATGCTTCAGAAAGGAGGCACATATCCTGGAAAGAGTACAGAGGGTACGAACGAAATCGGTTAATGTTATATCACACGTTCCTTCTAATAAGAGGATGGGGCATTTAAATCTTTTCCCATTATGATACTTGAGGAGGGGAGACGACTTAATTTTGGCATACGGTATATTAAAGAGTGGTTTGGGGATTGACTTTCAAACCTTTTCTCTACTTCTAGGATACATTTATGAGGTCACCACGAGAGAGTGCTCAAACCGAGGTCGAATAGAACACGTGTAGAATTTTGGTTCTTTCACAGAGTGGTGAACGACTGGAACTCGTTTCCTCATTCAGTAGTACAGCTTCATTTGTGAACGCTTTCAAAGAGAAACTGGATCTCAGAAGAGATATATATCGCGAGGATTAACATAGGAAACAGGAGCCTTCTATCCTAATAATATGAATCTGAATCTGAAAAGTACGTTGGGTTTCGAAATATCGCGGGTAATCCAACTGTGGCCTTGAGCTGTTCCAATACCTCAAGGTTCCCGAGGTTTATCTTTATTATTTTATGCACAGTGGGTATTTTGTTTTGGAACAGGTCGGTGTTATGATATAGAAATCTAAAATTTGCAAGGTAATCGACCGGTAACAATGGACACTTTTAAATTGTCAAAAATTAAATAATTGCATTGGAAATGTCGTAAGACAAAAGGAAATCATTTTTGGGGATGTCACATTTTACGCCTGCTTGACACATGTTCACTAATACTAAATAGGGATGATTCCGGGGGATTCATACTGGTGGACAAATCAATCTAGAACCCTCTCTAGATGTATCTCGATTCAGGTTGTCATACTTAAAATCATCAGGCCAAGGAAGCAGTATCATATCTCTTGTCTCCAGTAATATCTGATATGCCACTGCTTTAAGTTGGTTTATTATTAAAATGAACATAACCATAGGATATAGGATTACTAACGTTGTAGTATGTCAGTTTCTCAACCTAGTTCATCATCCAATATCCAATATCGTTTTTACGAGCTATTGTAAACCAATTTGATTTCTTTGTGCTCGCTTCTTGATTGTGAGGTATAGGTTCTTGATCTTCGGTAAACTTCTGCGTAGCTTGTCCCGCCACTCGACTGTCGTAGCTTTGGTTGACTCCAAAGGGAGTAGTGCTGGGATTAATTATATGTGGTTTGTAGTATGAGGTATGTTAAGACTGTTGCTACTGTGATTGGAGTTGATCCTTTCGCCAGTTAGTCCTTCGGTATTGTCGACAAGAGAAAAGAGATAGTAATAATAATAATAGTAATAATAATAATAGATATAATTAGTGAAGCTATTCAGCCTAAGAGACAGAAACGAAAATAGGAAACGTAACAACAGTCAGCTCATTAAGTTTGAAGAATAATATATATATCGGTAATAGTAATAATAATAATAGTAATTATAATATTAATAAGTTGTCAGGAGAGTAAGACGGGAGAGAATGTAAAGAAGTAAAATGACGAGTTTAATTATCTACCCTGATTGGTAAATGCGATTTTAAGGAGATAGGCCATTTGGATGCAGTCCTTGTATCGCTGCATGGTTGTCCAGTCTTCGCTTAAAGGCGTCCAAAGACGGTGCCATAGCTACATCTGCCGGTAAGGAATTCCAGGGACGACAAACCCGCAGTGAGAAGAAGTGGGAGCGCACCCGGGTCCTTGCCCTCTGGTGAGCTATCCTTCTGGGATTTCCACGTGGAAGCCTATACCTACTCAATGGCAGAACACCTTTGTTTGGGTGATTCTGGTCATTTGTTATTTTGTAGGCAGTAATCAAATCCCCCCTAAGCCGACGGTAACTAAGTGTGAACAGGCCTAATTTCTTCAGCCTTTCATCATATGGTTTGTTTCGGAGACCAACCACTCCTTTTGTTGCCCGTCGTTGGACTCTTTCCAAGAGGTTGGCATCTCTTCTCAGCATTGGGGGTGCAATAATATTATGCACCTCAAGGTGTGGCCTGACGTATGTTTTGTACAACATTAGAAAGAGCTCAGGAGTGAGTGCACCTAACTGTCTATGCGTAAAGTGTATGACCGCATATGCTCTCGCTACATCATGGTTTCCTCCTACTTTTATCTTTGTTTGCAAGTCATATATATATATATATATATATATATATATATATATATCTTACTTCGAGTTATTTACTGGTTAAAACAATCATACCCTCCAGGTTTCTAAGTAATTAATTAAAAGGTGCTCATTAAAACTTGATTTTCCTAACCAATAGTACAGGCGCTTGTATACCTTGTTTCCATCTTAATTGCATTATTAAATACATGTAGTTGCATTATATGTTTTTCATATCATGTTCTGTATAACCTTTTGCTATGTTCTCATTTTTAATCCTATGTATTATCCAAATGAAAAGCAGATAAGGTGTGAAAACTGAGATCACTTGGAAGCATCGCTAAGTTCTATATTATTGATGATAACTGGCCAATGGTACACTAAGAGCACTGTAAAACCTGACAAATTCGAGAAAAATGAATTCTTTCACCAAAGGAGATTCCGTATATCCCTAAGGCTGCTTAAGACTGATTATGCGGGTCCGAAGGGCTTATTGTTTAAGTGTTTCCAATTTGCTTATATTTATTTTTGAAGATTTGTCTGTCGATAATAGTTAAGTATAAATAGATCACTATGATCAAGCTAAGATTTGAAAACTACCGTAATATGAGTCATTCCTCTGAAACAGAAATAGAGAAAGAACTCAACAAAAGGACGTGTATACTGCTGAGTAGTTCGCCGCGTCCTCCTTTATGTCTGTGAGTGAGATTTATGGCCATTGAAAGTGGAACACACGAAGCGACTGGCTAGCTTTCTTTCATCATAGGAGTCTGTGTTCTATCTCCCATGTTACGTGGCGAAATATGGTGAATAATATTGAGGTTTGGCTTCGGTCGAGTCCTAGGTAAGGAGGGAAAATCAGTGGACGAGGTTGTCAAGCTACATGGATTGAGAGAGATGGTTAGGACATGTGTTACACAGGCCTAACCTTCTTTGACAAAGGGCAGTGTTAGCTGACTGACATAGGATAGATGAAATCCATAACAGTTAGTTCAAGCCAACCAGCCAGCCACGTAGGTAGGGAGGTGGGGAATACCTGAATGGATGATTGGATTCCTCGGGAGGTAAGAACCAATGGCGGCTGGAGACAGTTGCTGATATGGCTCATTATCATTGGCTGGCGCAGATGCATGCGTCCACTCTTTGTGATTTGTCAGCCATATCGAATGAAAGTTTATTGTTCTTCCCTCACACATCTGTTTATTATCTCTCTTTGCTTTGAAGATAAGAAAGTTGCGTTATATTCTTATTTAGGCGATATAACTCATAACCCAATTACATACTGAGAAGTCAAACATGTTCTTGTTTAAACGAATAACTTTTAACAAACATTCCTATCAGCAAAATAGTAAATAAAATTCTTGAAATACATAACTTTCATTGCATTTTCAGAATCAGGAACAATACGTATACTGTCGAATCCAAAATCATAGTCAACTAACAGTTTAGTAAGCGAATAAACTTCTAAATTATGGTGTAAACCTAACTAGTTAACAGAGACATGTTTAATTTAATATTAAAGTATCGCATAATATTGTGAAACAGCCGTGTAAAACTTCTTGTTAAAATTAGCTTATGAATTGATGTCAGTTAGAGAACCATTGAAAGCGAAGGAGTACTGGACTACAGCTGTTTCGTCCCAATCTACGACTAACTTCTGAACTAAGCACCGACGACATTCCCAATGCTAGCGATAGAATCCAAAAGCTTCAGGTTACGAGACGAGCTCCCTGACTGTTCAGTCACTATGACAAAATCCGATAGCCCGTGAGTTGTAACTCCTGCCAGTCCTGGACCTTTAACTGATTGCATTCTTACTTTCTAACACAATGCACTATGCTGCATATAAAGGCGAATGCTCCTCTGTCTTGCTCACTGAAGCTGTTTTCCCTCAAGGTGCTGTCCTCTATCCTTTTCTTTTTTCTTACATGGCTTATTTCTTCCGGATAAAACCAACTTCGTGAAATATGCTGATGATCTGACTGTCCCACTGCCGGTTTTGTCCCAATCTGACTGTTGAAAACTGAATACCTTTTTGTCGGGTATCAGTCAATGGTCTAAGCTTAAATAGTCTTACCTTAAATCCCTCAAAATATCAGACAGTTAACTTTACCTTACGGCATAAACGTGATCTCCAAGAACTGGTTCCTTACATGACGCTTGTAGCATAGAGGGAACTGAAATAGAAAGTAATTCTAGCATAAAATGCCTTGCAATAGTTTTATCCTCGAGTCTTTCTTGGTCATATCATATTTTGTCAGAAAATGTTCCGTCTAACCTACTACTTTAGGAAGTTAAGACAATCGGGTACCATACAACCTCTACTTTTAAAGTTTTTTTAACTCTTGTATCTTACCTATTGTTCTTTACTGCTCTCACTGGGCTATTCAGAACAGACTGTCATAATGTGAAGGATACTAAAGGCTGTCAGGTGGACAAGTGGTGTGCCACTCAGTCAGTCAGTTCTTTAATATTGTACTCAACAGACATCTGAACTCATGTGAGAAGTGGTCTAAATCCATGTCGTGCCTCTCAACATCTGTATTCACACCACTGCCTTCTCTTGCATCTCATCAGGTGGAAATAAAAGTCTTTATAAAAGATTATATGCTCGTATAACCAAGTGGAGAAACTCAACGATACCATATTTAGTTAACATGCTAAACGATAAACCTACAACTTAGCGAAATAATTGCTCTTTTATTCTATCCTATTTGTAGTTTATGGCGATACTGTTTCAATTAACTTATAACTTAACTATTAACATTATTATCATCATTATTTTGCAATTCGTGTACATCTTCGACTTTACTGTCACTGCAAATAGCAAAGTAAAAACTGTCACTATCAATCCTGTAATATTATTTTCACATTTGTTTTTGCTGTTGTCAAGTAAATTAGTTGCGTATTGTACCTGAAAGTGCTGAGAATTCTACACTGTATCATAAGTACTATTTTGGAATTATGCAAATTATTATTGTCATTATTTCAAGGACCTGAAGAAAGTTACCTATAGAATAGTAAATTTTCAAAAGAATGGATGCTGAATAAAGAATACTCTTTTCGATAACTTCATCATCAGGCTCTACAGTTATATATACATTATAGTGAATGAATGAATTAGTGTTGTGAACAACATTAATGTTGTTTAAATAACATCGAATCAATAATAATATCAATAGATTACAGCTCAATAGCTTCAACATAAAATAAGCTGAATGTCAGTTGAATTGGGAAAGATAATAATACAAATTCATGAGTTTATGGTTTCTACTGAAGGCCGGCCAGGGCAATAGTAGGGGCTGGACTTGCTTCTTTTGAACACAGAGCACTGGTTGTTTGAGGCAAATTGCAATAGCCTCTGCTGTTTTGAGCATGTGGTGCTTCGATGATTTTGGCAATTCATTAGGCACCCGGTAGATTATAGAAAAGGATTCTTCCACGCTGGCTGGCTTTGTGGCCGGTTTGCACCAGATGGTCCAATATCGAACTGTTAATGGTTCTAACTACACCTATAATTAGCCATAGTGGGAGATGTTCTTGAGCACGAAAAATCAAGTTCCTAGAGCAACGGCCAATATAACTTGCTCCACTAAAAGTGCAGTTGAATTGGTAGATACAATTTATAGTGGCTGGTCTAGGTACTTCATCTTTCAGTCGAGGTAGGACCATCGGTCGTGTAGAGAGTAAGACGTGTAGTTCGCCAGGATTAAAAGTTCTTTGAACTGATTTTGTTAATTTCCTCGCAATTATCTCATTTGGTATATCGGCCTTGAACTGCAGTGGTATATAAATGGCTTCTTGTTTACAGATAGTGAGTAGTCCTTTTCCGCTTTCTTTGTTATGTGTTTCTTGATAAATTTTTCGGGATAGCTATTTTCGATCAAAGTATAATATACAATGCTTAATTCATCTTCAATTACTTCTTCTGAGCATATAGCCCTAACTTGGCTGAGGGTCTTCACTAAATTTCTTTTGTACTTGATAGGAACGAAGCTGTGAAAATGTGTATATTGTCCTGTCCCAGTACTTTTTCTATGCAAATTTCTTTTTATTCTAACATCTGGTTTTCTTGTAAGGAGGACATCCAGGAAGGCAATTCTGTCTTGGGATTCCTCTTTGCATGTGAATTTCATAACCGAATGTACTTCATTGAATTCAGTAATTACTCCTATCCGAATCATTATACTCTCTCATGGTGTTTTGTTTTCACTATTTCCATATCATCTTATACTCTTTCAAATAAATGGTATGAATTGATTTCATTTATAAAGTTCTAGTTCAGTAGTCCTTGCTCAAGTTAGAAATAACTGAATACTAGTCCATTTGAGTATATATAGCCAAATAATATCACTGGGACCCAGTAGTTTAATGGTCTGCGAGCTCTCTCTCGCCTTGTTACCGGAAGGTTTTGAGTTCGAACCTTGTCGGTGGATGTACACACTACTGAAGAGTTCTAAAGTAGGCTGACGGAACAGCTGTCCAGTACTCCCTGACTGTTTTTCCAATGGTTAATATATGTGTAAAACTTGGGCACTGTGGTAGTAAGTCATTGCATATTGGTTTGTTTCTTAGATGTATCACACAGTGAAACAGTATTATTTACTGGATGACGTTTCAAAAAAATTTATTGTTCATAATCATTCCATCAATTATAATCACACGACTTCGAAATTTGACTTTTTTAGTTATCTTTGTTCCCTCCTATTTGTTGTTGTAGGGGTAGTAGAATTTTCCAGATATCTGGGACAGGTGATGAATCATTCCTATTACATGTATATGCAGTTGATTCGATAAACAAAGCTTCTGTTATCAATCTTCCCCACTCACCACCCTGTTACATTAGATTTTAAAACTGTATCTTATCCCACCCATCCTATTGTACGGTTGTGTGTAATTGCATGTAGTGAGTGCAGTAGCTGAACTATCCTCTAGATTTCTTATCTTATTCGGGTCAACCAATCTAGATTTTGCTAAGTTTTTATTTTCAGCTAGTCTGACTGCCCTGTTCTACTAGTTTGACCTATGTATTTGACTTGACAATTATTCCATTGGGGTATTAGATAAACTAAATTTTTTTTGTTTTAACGGCTTTACAGGATCCTTTAACCGACAAAGCTTGTTTCTAATTGACTTTGTGGGTTTAAATGCAAGTCGCTTTTATTCCTGCCTTGTTAAGGATTCTGCGTAAGGCTTCCGAAGTTCCTTCCTTGTATGGAATTACTACTGATGATTAAGATTCCTTATTGTTGGTGTTGTCTTGCACATATTTGACATGGATGTCGTCATTAATATTATTATTATTATTACCACTATCACTACTATCATTATTTATTTTAATTTTACATTTCCCTACATATTTCCTGACTAATTTATCAGGGTAATTATTAAGTTTCAAGGCTTATGTGCCTCACTTCCTGTCCTTGGTACTACTTAGTTTTTGTGCTCTGTCACTTAAACATTTTACCAATCCTATTTTTACTGACATAGGATGGGACGATCTGAAGTTCAGATATCTGTTTGAATGTGTGGGTTTCCTGTAAACACTAGTGTTTACCCTTTCTATCTTCTTTGCTTTTTTACGCTGCAATCTAACATTGGAAGCTCCCTCTCCTTCCTGACTTTCCAATTCATAAGTGAATTGAATTGCCTCTACCTTCGAGTTGATGTGTTCGAAAAATCTATCTATATCTCTTGTGTTCTGAGTACAGTGAATATGCCATCTACATACCTCCACCATATTTCGACGAGGAGTAGGGCTGAACGTTTCAATCGCTATACTTTCCCACCTATCCATGAATATATCTGCTACAACTGGGGGTTATCTAGTCGGTGTCAGCTCTTTATAAAATCCTGTAACCAATCAAATAAAATCCTTGCAAAACAGCACCTGGATATCGCTTAGGATATATGGTTCTTCGTATAGTATACATAGGCTTTTGTCAGACTTTAAAGTTGCACAACTTACTGCTATTTAATGTGATGTATCTTCCCTTATTTCATCTCTTATTACATATTAGTTATATTATTTGTGAAATTTTCTTTATTACAGATTGCTCAATCAAACTTAACTTTGACTGACCAGTTTATTATTAATATACAGCATTAATTTCCACTAGAAAAAAAGTGATGTTTGCAACGTGTATTAAAACATTCATTATCAGGTAGAAAGTCTCTTCTTTTTCCGAAAGAGCTTAATTCTCTTCTTGCACTGTAGAACAAATGTTAAATTCATTTACAACGGTGAACCAGTTCGATTTATGGGCGGTTTGAGTAAAGTTCTTTATCCTTGGATGAATAGGAAAAAGCCATTTTGGGTTAAACAAGAGGCTAATCCCTACACAGATGAAGACATCACGCCTGAAAACAAGCAGTTTTTAGAACAAGAGCGTATGAATGTATTGACGTGTAATACAAGCCCAATTATTACTGAACAATGGGATCAAGTACCGTGGACACCTTATGTTACACAAAGATGCGGTCTAATTGCAGTTAAATTAGGCATGTATCCTTTATGGACTAAGACTGGACGAAAAATAGACTGTACAATTTATCAGGTAAGCATTTTGTTTGTGTGTCGTGTTGTTATGCTGATTTAAAAGTCTATTTCTTATAGTACCGATGGTGTGTCATTTTGATTTTCTTTTTTAATTCTTGGCGTACCTGAAACAGAAAGTGAATTGGTGTTGCGTGACTGCAAAGCTCAGGGGACAACTGCTTGAGGCCGGTCACACACGACGTGTTTGAAATGACTCCTATGTTTGGTTCCGTAACAGTAACTTACCGCCGGCTACGGGCCACCGTAGAATGAGTCGGGATGTACAATTTTCGGGGTTGACTTTTTCTAATCCCGTCTCTCCAGATTGAGGATACAGCATAGCTCGCATGCTGGTTATCTGAAGTGTTTCACATTATTGTGGTTACATCTCTGTTCTCCATCAGTACTACTTTGCCAGCAAACCCTAAGCATAGTGTAAGAAATCCTACACTATGGTGGTAACTGCTTTTAGTCTAATCGCTATCCTAACAATCTTCCTAACATGGTAGGACCTGTAGGAACGATGTTTTTGGCCAGTATAGCTTGTTGGGTCATTACGATATACATGCACGACCGCCACGTCAAGGTAGCAACTATCGGCGGCGCAATGTTAGCTGATACAGATAGAGCTAGCACGTGGGGATCAAACAAAAACATGGCTTCATCAGTCAATGAAGTCCTTAGCAGTTAGTTTAAGCCAGCCAGCCACATAGGTGGGAAGGTGTGGACTGTCTGACTGACTGGTTGAAGTCCTCGGGATGGTATGAACCACTGGCGGCTGGAGACAATTGGTGATATGGCTGAAAATCCTCATTATCATTGACAGCGCAGATGCATGCATTCACTTTCTGTGAATTGTCACTCATATCCAATAAAAGTCTATTGTTCTTCGATATTACTACTATTATTTTTCCCTCACACTTTGTTTATTATCTTTCTTTGCTTTTAACCTCTCCTTACTCTTTTCTCTTGCTTTGTGTGGTACATGGAGGGAGAGTGGCAACTTGGACTGGTTTGCACATCTGTGCAAAGTTCTGTGTTGAAACCAGTCAGTCATCGGTCGTTCTGATTTAAATTGACTCACTGTAGCACAAATATATCCACCTTAATTTTCATTGGATTATTGTTTTTCCAACTACACTCTAATATACGCGTCTATCCTGACATCATTCTGTTCATCTGCTTTTCTTTGATGTGCATTCTTCTGAGGTGTGTAGACTTAAAGTGATTCACTTCTGTGCGAGATTCTACATTAATTCGAAGGAAGGTGGTGGGTGGCAGTTCGTCAAAGTAGGCAGCCGACTTTGAACCAGTTCAACAAGGAAACTGCTGAAGATGACGGAGGTCTGAACAGCCGGGCAGTGTTGTCGGCCTACCCTCAACAGATGATTGGCTTATCACTAGGCGCTTTAATATGCATATAGCTGTCGAGTAATATACTATACTTACTATACAACACTGACGACTAGTCATTAGGTTGTATTTGAAAGCAGTGTGTAATGTTTGTTAGATCACTTGAATAAAATCACCAAAGTTATTGGAGCATACATACAGTTATCAGTTGGCTGAAGTCAAATTTGTTGAAATACAGCGGTGCTTAATCCAGCCTTTGTTTGAGTTCAGGGTATTTTTCATATAAGAAGAGTGGTGTGTTCTAACAATCTGAGCAGTTTGTGTTAGAAACATCGACTCCATTCTACTTGCTTCGGATGAATGGCAGAATATCGATCATCATACTACTAAGATACGCGGAGTCCTACTGTATTACAAGATGGGCTTTTGAATAAGAGATTCCAAAGTAGTGTAATAAAATACAAAGGAACTTCCATTTTATAGTGAACTTGTTTACGGGATTTCATCATGAGCTGAAATTAGTTAGAGAACCATTGGAAAACATGGGAGTACTGGACAACTGTTTCCTCTGTCCTAGTTTGGGGCTCTTCAGCAGTACGCACCCACCGGGGTTCGAACCCAGGACATTCTGGTTACAAGGTGAGCCAGCTTGTAGACCATTAAACCCCTGGGACCCGATCCAATGGCCCATGAATTCTAACTTCTGCCAATTCACGACATAGCGCGACCACTAGCCAATGTCTTCGGCGTGTATTTGTCCTCACACCCGACCTGCTGAACCCTACTGGTCACGACTTCTGAATTAGTATTGGTGAATTAGTATTATATATCCCTATAAAAATTCTTGTTACTTCTAACGATCTTGTGGTACGGGGTGAGGGGTGAGACGACTTTGATCTTCCTCTTGGAAATGCTCTTATGCGGTCATGCGTTCACTGCTTCTGCTGGGTTAGTCCGATTAACTCTCTTCACGCGGCGGCGGGATTCCTCACAAAAGTAAAAGGGCGAATTGGAACGTGTGGAGCTTGCAACCAGACTGGTGCACAACATGAAGTTCTACCTCGTGAGGGAAGTTGGAAAACACTTATTCCAGACTTATGGTGTACACATGGACTCCAGAATCTGAACGAATCGAATGATCTATGAACCTGTTTCGGTCACTGGAAAGCATAGAAACGTACTTCCTGACACTATTCTACTGCCTTTTGGGAGAGACTTCAAGTCAGAATCTGGGGACTGTTGGCCCCCTTACAACAACTACCTGCTTTGATGTGGGCGTGCCAGCAGTATACCCCAGCCCTGACACAAATTATGGGATTATTATGTGTGGTGCATCTCTTAGGGCCTATAATGCCTAAAGTGAACAGTGTGTACTGCTCACGCAAATCGAGAATGCTCAAGTCTGGTGGAATATCATAAGTGCCTTGTTTAAGGCGTATATATTTCGTCTGAATTTACTCCATCTTTGCTCAACATTTTCAAGTTGTCAGGAGTTTTTAACTTTCTCCCTGTAGTACAGTATGTTTGCAACTATACGCAGACAGGTTTTATTAGGCTATTGTACAGCTTTGCTCCGTTCGAAACCCCATCTTTAAAAGATCCCAGTTTGGTGTAACGACGTGGATAAGTATGTCTTATGTGCACTTGTATCATAATCTTACAGTGTTGATCTTGAGCATACCATGAACAAATGTCGAATTAACAGTGTGTTGCATTAAGTACAACAACAGGGGTAACAAGTTAAGAACTATTCTATAAAGGTGGAAGCGTGGTTTGATTACTCAACTTCCAGTCAATGTTACCCTGGCTTGAATCCCACCTCACCTATCTCAGTCTGAAAAACTGGGTAGTATTATCAGTCATCACAAGATAAGTATGACTTGTGGCTGGCTTCGTACTACTGGATAGGTGAATTGCAATTAGTTGATTTAATGAAGTAACTCCATGAAAGCATCCTTATTGGCAGAAGTTGGAATTCATGAATTGGTCATTGGATCGGATCCCAATGGCTAATTGATTGGTCTACGAGTTAGCTTGGCTTGTAACTAGAAGGCCGTGGGATGGAACCTTGGCAGTGGGGTGCGTATGTACTATTGAATGGTCCCAAACTAGGCTGATGAAACAGCTGTCCAGTACTCCAGTCAGTGGTGGATTTCCAAGGGTTCTATGAGCAATGTCAGTTCATGATAAAGTCCTGTAACCAACCCTGTTTCAAATAAATGCTCTTTCTTTACCATATTTTATTCCTGTTTGTTTGTCTAACTATCTGAATCATTGTTATCACTATCTCTTTTGGGTTCTGCTTTCCTTTTAGGTACCTGATATTCATGCTATTCGTTATACTCCTCCAGCAGAAATTGACAAATTTATCAGTCTTCTACATCCTCGTCATTACTGGTTAACTAGTAAACGTCCACCATCTTGGATAAAACAAAAACGTTGGGGTATTCAACTAGTCGGAGCATTCTCTGCTGATCCTATTGAATTCACACCAGAATGGTGTAATTTATTTAAAGAAGCTGGTATACCACCGAAGCGTAAAATTTCACGTTTTCTGGTTAGTCCAGATGCTGCTTTAAAACCTGGTGAGTTTGAATACCAAAATTTGTGTTGCAGTTTTTTGACAAATATTACGAACTGCTTTGGATTAGTTTAACCCATATAGTACGATTCAAATTCGAACCAACACTTGGACATCAAACTAATACACATTAGCGACTGGCTCCAGGTGAAAAGTGGTGACCAGTGGTGGGGGGACAAGTGCTCGCCAGCGATGGCATTGGCTGGTACCAGTCGCGCTATATCGTGGATTGGGAGAAGTTGGAATTCATGGACTAGCCATTGGATCGCGTCCCAGTGGCTTAATGCTCTAAGCGTAAGGTCCTGGGTCCGAACCCTGGAGGTGAGTGCGCACATGTGTGGAGTCCCCAAACTAGGCTGATGAAACAACTCTGGCTGTCCAGTACTCCCTGTTGGTTTTCAATAGTTCCCTAACCGATGTCAGTTCATGATGAAATAATCCTAAAACCACATTCAAATCAAATCCTTGCAAACCAACACCTGAAGATCCAGATATGTTAGTGTATCTAGGACTGTCACTTAATCAATTATCCGATTGTAAAATACACTGTACTGTGCCATTGACAATAAAAGTCTAATTATGATATAATGATAGCTGTCTTTGTAACATTGTTGGAATCCAATGATATAACCGCAAGCGTAAGGTTGTTATTATTTTTTTATTATTTCATCCTTTTATTCCTAGAGGAACATAGGGCTTCAGCTGAGCATCTCCATTGTCTTCTGTTTTCTGCCAACTTTTTCACCCCGCTCCAAGTCTGCCCACATGCTTTCATCTCCTCTTCACATGACCTCCTCCAAGTCACCCTTGCACTGACGACCGACTCGCCGCTTCCCTTTCGGGTTCCACTCGAGCAATCGCTTGTCGTCTAGTGATGTCACTTGATGGTTCGATTTCTCAGAGTATAGCGAATCCATCTTCATTTCCTCCTGCCTATTTATTTCACAATCGGTTCCTGGTTGGTTCGCTCATTGCCAGAGATCCCTGTTGCTGATCTCGTCTGACCATTTCATCTTGATTAGTATTGAGCGAAGACGGCTGTTAATGAAGGTCTGTAGTTTGTTGGAGATGCTCTTTATGACGCGCTGGCCAAGTCTCTGATCCGTATAGTAGCACTGACTGACTTCACATTGGAGTTGAAAATCCGGATGTTATTTTTGATGCTGACTTCTGTTGACCTCCATACAGACTTGACGTGAGTAATGAAAGCTTGTCTTGCTTTCCGATTCTTGCTGTGATATCCTCATCACTTCCGTCCGCCTGTAGTTGGTAGGTGAAGGAGGTTGTTTCTTTCAGGTTCCTCCCATTTATGCTGATTGTTGTCTGTTGTTGTTGACCAGGAATCTTCATCACCTCTATTTTATCTATGTCCACCTGAAGTTGTTAGGACTCAGTTACACAGAACAAACTTTTCATGTAGCTCTTCAATGATGCCACACTTGTTGTATAAAGATCGATGATACAAGTCAGCAGTTATCCTCCAGGTTAATGGAGCGGGATTTGTACTGGGTTAACTTCACATCTCTGCCTCTCTTAAACACGATATTTCCGTTAATAACACAATCAAACGCCTTCACGAGTTTGTTTGTAGGAATTTGATTTGCTTCAAGTTTGAGCAAGGATTGATATCAGTTAGATAAGCATTAAGAAACCAGCACTCGAGTACTGGATAGCTGTTTCGTCAGCCTAGTGTGGGATTCATCGCCAGTACTCACCCGTACCACAAACATGCGAAACTGTTAATGTGTTCTTCGTATGCGTTGGTCGTTGATACACATAACAATTATCGAGGAAGTGTGGACTATGTGTAAATGACTGGGAACTCAACGAAACAGCATTAAATAAATGATGCAAGTGTTTCGCTTCCTTATCCCTTGATAATTTTTAAACATTCTCGGTGGTCTTCCCTTAACTATTATCTTTCTAGTCAGCTCACGAGTGCGTGGGTCATATGGATGAAGGCAACTCAGTAATAGGGATGCTCACCACCAGTCACATAGAACGTCCGGATTCGATTTCCGGCTAACGCACTCATAAACCTTGCCTATTTACTGGACACTAGTAACTAGTGTGATGTGTCTAGTCCTTTGTTTAGTGCAGAATTAATTCTATCAGCCAGGTTTGCAATGCGGCCTCCATTCGAGGTAGCTCGCCATCACGGTGCACATTGATTTGATGATATTAGATGGTTGGAGGCAATCGACCACAGGAAGCCTTGGACCTAGGTTTCGTCCTAGTTGGCACTGATCAGCAAGATGTAACTGCAGCCTTGAAGGAACTCATGTCCCCTCAAAGTTGCAGTTACTTATGCCTTGCTGTGACCAGTGCCAACTAGCACGGAACTTAGGTCCAAGGCTTCCTGCCGATTGCCTCCAACCATCTAACAGCTTGCCTATTATTTATTATTATTATTCTCCTTTTGGTTCCGAGTGGAACATAGGGCTTCAACAGCACCTTTCCTCTCACTATCTCTTCAGCGTTATCCTTAGACTCACGTCCAACTCGTTGTTTTCCATTCGGGTCCCACTCGAGTCAATTTCCTACAAACCAACACTCAGAAATTAATCTGCTTGCTAATTAGCAACTATCTACGGATTGCCATCCCCTGAAGTTCTGAAAAAAAGTAATACCTACTGGGCCCCATCAATTAAGGCCAGGTGATGTCCACTGGTTGGCGACAGTACTGCATTTCGCTAACTGCTGGAAGTTAGACCTCATTAGCCATTGCATTCCATTCCAGCGGTTAAGTCGTCAGTTGAGTCACTTTGAAACTTCTAAGGTCCTAGGGTTGGATCCGTAACTGTTATGGGGGGAAGGAGTATCATGGGTACACATTCTGCTGTAAAGAGTCAGCTGTCCAGTACATCCTGATTTTCAATGGTTCTTCAACTGACAACACTTAAATATTATCATTCGTTTACTGATCTTTTTTTCTGTTTGTATTGTTTCGATATTTGGCATAGTTAACTCGTGCACACTTCTGCGTTGATTTGTTTGCCGACAGCTATTCACAGATAGAGGTCCCTATTGTAGTGTAGTTATCTATCATACGTGGCTTTTAAAAAAATTCTTTGCTTTTTGTTAATGTTAACCTATAGTTTCGGAAAGCTTTCATCATTTTAAAGGTAATTTTATTCATATAACTGAGGTGCGTTGTTTTGACCAAGTGAAATTTTTCTGACTACTCCACTTTGGTATTGTTCAGGGTGTTGTTTTTTCCCTAAGGAATAGATGCCTTAGATTTCTTGATGGAATACTATGAGTACATGAATGCCTAAGATCGAATCATTTCGTGTGAAATTATATGTTGCCTATTTTTCTGTTGTTAGGTGGTAGATGTATTATAAACAACAATAAATGTAACTGAGTAAATCGCATGCATTGTCGTACACTTGACAATAACTCATTCATTCATAGATGTACAAATCAATTTAACTCCAACTGTATTCAGCGATTCTGGGATTGATTTGTTACCAAGTTATAACGTCGGTGACTTAGAATATGCAGATGATGTAGTCCTTCTAAGTGTGAAAACGCTGACAAAATAAAACAGAGTCTTCTAAACACTTTGATTAGAAATCTTCCAATGTTTGGCATGTGATTCGCTCCTACTGTCAAATGTAAGGTGATTCTACGGGGATGCACTACATCGACTCACTTCCAGCTTGAAGGCAATGAGAATTCACATCAGCCCCAGTGGACTGATTGCTGACGAAATCTCAGCATGGATACCAAACGCTCATGTGGCTTATGCTAACTTACTCCATCTCTAGGGTAGAGGTGATATCCGAAGACGTTCTGTTCAGCTGTCCATTCAGTCCTCCTTTATGGCTGTGAGTGAGACACGGCCATTGAAAATGGAAGACATGAAAAGCCTGGTTAGCTGTCTTTGATCATAGCCGTTTGCCTTCTATCCCCCGTGTATGTTGGGTGGTGGTAAGATAGGGTGAGAAACATTGAGGTGAGGCTTCGGTCTAGTGCTGGGCGAGGAGGGAAAATCAATCGACGAAGTTGTGAAGTAGATGCACCGACTGAGAGATATGGTTGGGAAATGTGTTAATCATGCCCCCTAGTCTGGCTATCGATCGCCTTCCTTGACAACGAGCAATTTTAGCTGACTGATATAGAACGGATCAGGTGTGGAAGAGCTAGTGGGGGTCAAACCAAAATATGGTTTCATCGGTCAATGAAATCCGTAAGAGTTAGTTTAAGCCAACCAACCAGCCAGCCACAAAGGGGGGGAGGTGTAGACTGCCTAACTGGCTGGTCGGGGCCCTCGGAATGGTAAGAACCAATGATGACTGAAGACAATTGGTGATATGGCTCAAAATCCTCGTTATCATTGGCTGGCGCAGATGCATGCATCCGCTCTTTATGATTTGTCAAGTCGATTAAAACTGTATTGTTCTTCCATATTACTGTTGTTTTTCCCAGAGGGGGGGGGTGGCACTTCTGTGCAAAGTTGTATGTTGAATCCAGTGAGTCAGTCTGATAGTTCTTGTCTCTCCTAATAATTATTATGTCGGTGAATAATTGGATCCCTTACGAATATTATTATTATCTCCTTTATTTCCTAATGGAACAGAGGGCTTTGCCCAACCTTCGCTCTCTACCGTCTTATTGGGGTTTAGAAATGGGTCTGTCATCTGGGGATCGAACCCTAGGCCGAGTGAGGTGTAGTTGGCGAGCGTTATTCGGCACGTTCATGAAAACAGACTACTTTAATTACCTTCTTTTCTCTTTTATTTTTCTGTGTTTTTAGGAACACCTTTAGGTGTGAATCATTTTCGTGTAGGTGATTACTTGGATATAACTGCAAGAACGTAAGTTTATGTATATATTCACTGTTTTGATGAGGGTTTAAAAAAGTCTCTTTCACAATTCACTTCATTTGATGCATGCATGACTTGTTCATCGATGTCTGGGGATACATGTGAATGAATACGTTAAGTACCAAACACAACTCAAGATGAATGAAATTCATAAGTTACGAATTTTGGTTTACTTCCCTCAAGTCAGCTAGCCAGGAATGAGGGGCGGAGGTTCAAACTGATTGATTCGGCTCTCTGAGCTAGCTATGTCGAATCGTGTACACCTCTGGTGGTGAGCTCAGACACAAACAAGGAAACACCCGTCCAGTGTTTAGACTACTTCGATCTGGTTAGCCAGCAAACACTACTGGTTGGTGTGAGTGGCACACAACTACTCATATCAGTGAATCAGTAGTATACAGTTCTATGTAACCCAAGATAGGCATCTAATCATTTTAATTCGTATTTTAAAAGTGACTATTTAACGTCTTTCAGTATTAACGGAAACACCTCGTTAATCTTAGTTCTACAACCTGTTTTGTTGAAAGTATGCGAATGGAAAACCAACCGTCAAGGTATATTTTGAGCATCATTTCCCCGAGGTCTTGTTAAATAACTACTATGCGATTTGATTTTTTTTGTTGTTTGGTGGCTCTCTCAGTGGAATTTGCGATGTGCGTTTCGTCTTACCTGCGACTCATCAACTACGGTATCCCCAGTGAAACTGAACATTTCAGTAAAAATAAAGTCAAAATCAACGAATATTTCAAAGTATTAATCGTAAAAATTAACAACTCTTTCGTTAAAAGTAGAATCGGGAAAGCAAGTCAGACGTTCATTACACTGAAATCAGAGTGGAAAACTACAGCGCTTAGTGTTTCTTTCATCCGTTTGCGTTCCAAGTGGAACATAGAGCTTCTAGGTGGAGCTCTAAAGTTTCAGTGACAGTGGTGTTTTTTACTTTTTATGGGATGGGATTGCTAGCGTCATCTATCCAACCTTTCCCTGTTCGCCAGACTTACTACCAGCTAACTGGTGTAGAAATGCACTGGCTGGGGTCGGACCCTGGACCACATACAAGATCAGCGAGGATTCCACCGGCGCCACAGCACTTAGTACAAGGAATGAAACCTGAATTTTCAATATTTATGCCAAGTGAGTGCTTATATGTAGGGATATGGTTCAGAGACTTAATTGGCGCTTCACTAAAAGCATTTCTTACAGGCCACCTCAGACTTTTGCTAACAGATGCCTTCCCTGCCTTCATAGAGAAGATCAAGGCGACAAGGTACTGTGGCAGCAAACCAAATAAGATCCTATTATGATTGGACACTGGTAACTAGTGTGACGTGTCTAGTCCTTTCCTTAGTGCAGACTGAATTCTATCAGTCAGGTTTGCAATGTGGCCACTATTCTAGGTTGTTCGCCATCACGATGCACATTGATTTGATGATATTAAATAGTTGGAGGCAATCGACCACAGGAAACCTTGGACCTAGGTTTCGTGCTAGTTGGCACTGATCGGCAAGGTGTATCTGCAACCTGTACACCGTGATTCCGAGTTACCTAGAATGGTGGCCACATTGCAAACCTGACTGATAGAATTCAGTCTGCACCAAGGAAAGGGTTAGACACGTCACACTAATTATTAGTGTCCAATCAAAATACCCACTACAGTCGTACAGGAGGTCAATCGCGAGCCCGAATAGCTCAGTGCTAACGTCTCTGACTGCAGCACTGGGTGACGCGGGTTCGAACCTCAGGGGGACATGAGTTCCTTCGAGGTTGTAGATACGCCTTCCTGACTGGTGAGCGCCAAATAACACGAAACTTAGGTCCAAGGCTTCCTGTGGCCGATTGCCTCCAACTATCCAATATCATAAGATACTATTACCCAACAAATATTCAGAAAGGAATGGAAATGGGGTTGGGTATACGCTTAGCAGATAGGTTGAGTGGCATCACACGCCAGACCCTCAAGTGAACCCTGAATAAATAAAAGAGCGATTATTTGAGGATTCGAGAGTGATATGGGAGAGATCACGTAATGAGGAGGAAGTGAAAGCTTGTGGGCAGTCGTGGCGCCAGTTGAAAATGATCACAGAGAAGGTAATACAATGGGAAGGTGTCACCGCAGCCTTATTTTCCACCTGAAACACATGGACTGAGTAGTGGTGATGAATTCTATGCTGCACTTCATCTCCTTACGTTTTCCTCACATCAGTGTGCGTGTGTGTGAGAGATGATTCAAATTAACTGTAGATTTCTCTTGAGAAATGCGGAACGATTATTTATAGTCGAACATTCGAATGCATCTACGGAACGTCTGATTACGGGATTTCGCCACGAGCTGACATTGGTTATAGAACCAGTGAAAAACCAGGGGTTACTTAGTCAACATCTATTTCGTCCTAATTTAAGACTCTTCATAAGTATGCAGCCATCGGGCTAAGAACCCAGGACCTTCTGCTTACAAGGCGAACTAGCTCGTAGACAACACATCCATCGGAATCCAACAATCCAACGGCCAGACCATGTATTCTTACTCCCACCAGTTCGTGATTGTTTTAGCGTGACTGGAACCAGCGAGTGTCATCACGGGCAAGTATTTGTCCGCAGTGGTCACGACTTCTCACTAGAACCCAGGTAACTACCTATCTGAATGCCACGTAAAAATCCGAAATATGGGATTGGTTTAAAACGCGACAGCATATAAAGAGAACCAATAAAATATATGAACCTCATATTGTGGGGTATCTAAGCTGAGTGTCGTCAAAGGCACTATCATTGAGTGTGAATAAGAAAAACAATAGAGCTGTGTCAAGAACGATCCACAGCCCATAATAAACAGCGCAGGAATGCACAGATCAAGAATAAAGGGATTCGAATAAGGGTTGCAATGTACATCTGAAAGCGTTCAACCATAGGAAGACAAGTACTACAGACCAAATAGGATGCTGATACATTAAACGAGGTTAATTCCAGTGGATATGGTTATGGAGTAACGATGTGGTAATCAAAATAGAGACGCACACTACTTATTTAGTAATAAGTAGTATGAATGTGAACGCAAAAGAAACATCAATAATGGATAGATAAGGTAGTATTACTGTAATTCTTAGTAAGATCATCCCATTCCTCTCTTCGTTAGCCTAACACCCTACGTCTCGTGATCGTCAGTTTGAAATTTACACTGGTGTAGCCTAAAGTGTCATGTCACGTTCAGTCAAGTTGGTGAAGTAGAATCTCGATTACACCGAGAGAGAGAGAGAGAATAAAACCTGTTCTCTTAAGGCATTGATTGATCAAACTGTCAAAATTTAAAAGAGGAGGTTTTTCATTTCAAAAATCTTTAAGGGGATTCAAGTCTCCATTTGATTAAGAGTCCTAGCTAACAGATGTTTATTCCTTCTAATATGCCCAGCGACTCCTTTTGAAATGCAGCTATTGTTCTTAGTTCCGAAACTTTTTGATATTTCGACAAGTTCAACGATATCGATATGTAGTGAAGTGTTGGTTTGCATGGATTCGATTAGTTACAGGGTTTCATCGTGAGCTGACATACGTTAGAAACCGTTGGAAAACCTGGGAGTACTGGACATCCAGTTGCTTCGTCGGCCTAGTTCGGGATTCTTCACTATTACGCAGCCCGCTGGAGTACAAACCTATTGAATGGACATTTATACATTGGTTTTCAGGAGAACTGAGGACACCTATTCCTGCTTTTTGCGAAATGAGACAAGCATGCTATTATCATTCTGTGGTGTAACCACTCTCCCTCCGTGGACCGATATCGATATAAAAGTTCAATTTGAAGTCCTGATCAGTCAGCGGAATGGTTTTCTCCCTATTGCATGTCGTCTTATCTGAACCGTTGTCACAGACTAGTTAGTGTGTTGACATCAAGCACCATGACTTATGTGATATCCCACAAAATGAAGGTGGTGTTACTGTTCCCATCAATCGTTAAGACTAATTTAAGTACCATGAGAAAAAGTTGTTGATATTTCTGAAAACTTGTATCTGCATTTAATTAATTAATTTACTTATTTTCAAAGGATTTAGCGCTTTAAATCTTACTCTTTTTGACAACTACATTTCAATCCAACTCCCATTTGCAGTACAACTTGTTGTTTGCTACCCTGAAACCCCAACCTGAGCGGCCTAAGAGTACGTTGACCTAGGATCGAACAACGTATAACCACGTACGCATGGCTGGCGAGTATTCTTCCACTTATACAAAAGGGATGGAACCTGGGAGTTCCATTGTTATGAGGCTAGCGCGCTCTGACAACTGAGTGGAGAATGCATATTCCTAATTATCGTCATTACGATATATATTTACCATAAATTAAATCAATCATACCTCAGATTTTGTTGATTTAGTAGTCAGTGATTGGAACTTATTTGAAGTCGATAGGTGGTGGCGAAATTTGGGCATACTTGGGAAAATTTGCACTGAGGTGATAAATGGATCCCCTCCAAAAGAAATGATATACTGTTATTTAGACAAATTTATGAACAGAAACTCGTTTCAAATGTCATTACCTCCCGTCCTAACCACCTTATGAGGAATCGGGAGACATTTTCACAGCATAGAATCATTTTTGTTAGCCATTAAAAGTGTTGCGATCAGTTAACTTACTATTTATAAGCTGACTGACACGGTAAAAAGCATTGGAGTAGGTGATCGACAGTGTTGTAAGATATGTTGCTATCCCGATAAAAAAATACTTTGAGTCGATGCATTATTATAAAAGTTCTCTTTGTATTTCCCAGTGAATGAAAAATAAAACGATTCTGTTGTTTTGTTTACCGACATTTCTCTATTTAATGTTGCTGCTGCTAATAGCTTTATCAAAGTAGTAGTGTTAAACCAGAATTCACAAAATCTTAGCTTATACGTAACAACAATTCCCGACCGATAGCTGCTAACTTGATGTGGTGGTTGGGCTTGCATATCGCGATGACCCAACAAGCTACACTGGCTGGAACTAATCTTCCTGCAGGTCCTATCATGCCAGGAAGGTTGTTAGGATAGCGATCAGACTAAAAGCAGTTACCGGCTTAGTGAAAGAATCTTCCTTGCACTATGCTGGGGGTCTGTGGGCGAAGTCGTACTGCTGGGGAACAGAGGTTGTAACAGCAGTGAGGTGTTTCCCTTAAATGACCAGCATGGCGGCGAGCTATGCTGTCCCTCCACTCTGAAGAGAGGGCGTTAGAAAAGGTCGACCCCAAAAATTGTACATCCCGACTTACCATACGGTGGTCCGTAACTGGCGGTAAGTTTACTAACACAGAACCAATCCCAGAAACCAGTTCATACAGGCCGTGTGTGACCGGCCTCAAGCAGTTGTCCCCTGGGCTCTGCGGTCACGCAACATTAACCCTCCCTCTCTGTTTCAGGTACCCGAAGAATCAAACAACTTCCATGGTGTGGGCAGCTGGGAAGTAACAACCGCCCACACACTTCCAAAGCACACGAAGCCCTCCTGAGAATCATTCTCCTATACTTAACAATGAATACAAGCATAGAAAATGGGCTCTGTGGTAGTGTATAACTCCATTATGAATAAAACTTTATTTTGATAAAATTACACAGTGTTGTTCTACAGTAATATTTACCTATGGCCACGTTTCGAGCACAATTTATTGCTGCCCATAATATATCAAGGTACTCACATAACTTGATATGATTATGGGCAGCAATAAATTGTGCTCGAAACGTGATCATCAGTAAATATTACTGCATAACAACACTGTGTAATTTTATCAAAATAAAATTTATCCATTAAGGAGTTATATGTAACAACTTTATTCATCGTTATTCCGCATGAGTTAATTTTTACGTTGTTATCAAGTTGGCCAATTGGTAAAGACAAAAAAAACCATTTCTATATTGTTGGATTTCATGAGCGTATAAATTTATATAAAAAGGGGCATATTCACATAGTGAAATTGCTTATTCCACATTCATGTTGATTTCGTCACTTGATGGTTGGGGAGGGGGGGATGTGTTGCAACTAGGTCAGATTCTGTTTTAGTTCATCATTCCTATTCAGACAATTTGGATTCCACTTGATATGAAGTGAGACGTTCTTTGTGATTTCTGAAATGCTTTTTCTGGACGATTATTTCAATATTGTCGAAATCAATTTTTTTTTGGCGTGATTGTTCTATAGCGTGTAGACGACCTATGGCTGGCTAATGCTTTTTCAAGCTTTTCTAGTTCCACTGGATATCTGGCTGGTTGAATGAACATAGGTGGCTCTATGTTGTTCATCTCTCCTGATTATCGCGATTTCTCTGAAGTTCTCTGAAGAATAGGAATGGTGGACTACAACAGAATTTAACCTGGTTGCAACACACCCCTCCCCCCCACTCAATGAAGTGACAAAATCAACACAAATGTGCGATAAGCAATTTCATTATGTGAACACATGCTGCTTTTGTTTAATTTTATACACTTATCAAATCCAATCTACACACACTTGGTTGGTTTTTTATCTTCACAAATTGGCCAACTTGGCAACAACGTAAAAATGACCTCATGCTGATGGACGATGATTGCTATATATACTCTGGTTTAATAATACTACTTTGATAAGGCTGTTAGCAGCAGCATTAAATAGCGAAACATGCGTCGGTGGCACAGCGATGGAATGCCGGCCGACCACGCAGGTGGTCCGGGTTTCGATCTCCCTGGCCGACGCACTCCTTTAACTCGGTAAGCCAGCAATAAAACTGGTAAAGAGGGGAAGTTGCGCATGAGGCTAACAGCCCCATCTTGTAAAAATGATCACCACTGGTACAGAAACTTCAAGCCTCTCTAGCTTGAAGCCCTATGTTCCACTCGGGATGTTGCTAAACAAAACAAAAGTATCGTCTTATTTTTCATCCATTGGGAAATACAAAAAGAACTTTTGGCAAATTAAGATATCATAGCAAAAATGAAGGTCTTTCAAAAGTTGACTTTCGAGTACTGACCAGACAGACAGACGGACGGAATGCTATGAAATGTCATTCCGAATCACATTATGCCTGGCTTTTTGGACTAGCAGGTACTTTTATCTGCCAATATATGATGTCAGGTAAGGTCATGGGTTATAAGATTAAGGTTTAGGGCCTAGAGTCGGTGTCAGGTGTACGGTTAAAGTTAGGATCACGAGTAGGCTGGAGAATAGTGTCAGAAACATCAATGGATCTCAAAGCACCATGGTCTACAGTCACCTGGATGAATGGGTGTATCCCGCATGGTACGATTTCCCTATTTATTGATCATCTGTGTATTGACTGGGGGGAGCATCCTTAAAACATATACGCCTCAACTATACAGCTTAATATTAAGTTTGCGAGTATTTTTCAAAGATTATGCGACTTTTCTGCATACGAATTCTGATTGGTTGTTCAAGGTCATTGTGGTTTTGGCTATTAGCGTTTAGTGTTGTCGAACTTTTATAATAACGTATATCACACACACACACTCAAAGCCCAAATTGTGTTAGACTGTGTGAAAAGTGAACTTGTTTTTATAATAATAATAATAATTTCGCTTTTATTCCAGAAACAGTACTGTGGTACAGTGTGGAATTTTCAGCACATATCTACAATACTACATCTAATTTCATCGTACATTTAAAAGGAGTATTACAAAAAAATATGTATAAAAAACAACAACAAAAACCAAAAAGAAACACAAAATAACAAAAAAATGCAAATAAAAAATACCAAGTAGAAAGCAAAATAAACACCAATAATGAATAATATTTCAGTATTGGGTAGTGGAAGCTATGAAGCTATGTGTATGCGTGGTGAACAGTAACAGCTGCAATCATACATGAAATTATGAGGTGTTCTTAAGATTCTTTACAGCCAAGATGATCAGTTAATTTGATTGAACAACACTGAACAATCATAAAATAAACATTTCAGGTTGTTTTTTTATTGTCAGCACTAATGCGGTGTTTGTTGTGGTAGTGTGAGTAATCCTGCATAATATAAAATTTTTAAGATGGTGATAGTGGCGTTCACAAACAAGATTGTCAGTCAAATAGTGCCGAACAAAAAAAAACAACCACAAAACTAATATTACATGATGGTTAATGACAGGACAATTTTGTAATAATCATAGTGATAATATAGTCGGACCCAGTAGATATACAAAATTTGAACAAAGCAAGAACTACAGTTTTAGCAGAATAATATGGTACCATCATTTATTTCGTTGGCTTCTCATCAGCTGCTTACAGCTTGCAAATTTTACATGTTTTCAGTTGACAGAAATTTCCACAATTAGTAAACAGTGCTGAGAAAATTGCGCTTATATAGTTTTCACACAGGCAGTTGAAGTTAAAACAAAATAAATGTATGCAGAAAATGGTAAAGGAGTTACATAATAAAGATGAGATGTGCGTTAGATGCATACTGACTAATAGGTTGCGCTTATATAGTTTTCACACAGGCAGTTCAAGTTTACAAGATATACAAAAGAAGGAATATAATAAAGAATGAAAAAAGTAAGCCAATGATAATAGTTTTAAGTAGCGTATATATACATTGAGACAAGTTTGAACGAATACTGGCCCACTCTTAATTCTGTATTTCAGTAACAATCAGCTTACTTTTGTCAGTCCATATGATATAGTGTAAGATGAGTCATTCAAATGATGTGGGATTATCAATGAACTAGATCTAGTCATATTTACGTCTTTATCTTTTTCAACAGCCTACTGACTCACCCATTTATATATGTCGTCAGCCTTCTATGTTGTATGTGTGTATGTATGCATGGTCTATCGTGTCAAGCTGTTATTGTCCTGTGTCTAGTTTGCATTTCGTGAGATCTTAAGGTAGTACGCATTAGCTTAGCTTAGAGACTAGACATAGGAGACATAAATGCACGAATATCATATCACATGATTGATGGATGGATGGATGTGAATTTTTAAGTTTGTTGAGACACACTAGATTACATACATACTAGGCTGAAAGTGTTTAAACGGCATGGTGTTAAAAGTTATTTAAAGGATATAGGGTTATGCTTCACCTAGAATTTGGATACACTTGTATTCTAATGCGTTCGTATAGCCCTAACAACGTGTTGTTTACGTTCTGTCATACTTACTACGCGTTATCTCGAAATGAACGTCTATAAATAACTGACATAGCAAGGTTATCCATTGGTGTAGTTAGCTTTTCTTCATACTCTAGACACATTTACATTTCTAACACATATTATTGAGAGACACCAGGGGGGGGTGGATGACGGACGGCTCAAACGTTAGCACTCTAAATGATTTATACAGTTTTTTTCATGTCTTCGTATCTCACGTATTTATGTGCGCCTACGGTTAGGCCTCACTAATTTAGAATATTCTCAGATGTAATGATCCGCTTATGGCAAAGTTATACTTTCCTGAAAAATAATGAATTAAAAGGCGATAAACTGTTACACAGGTCACTTTTCACTCATGTGTGACAAAAATGCCTCTTAGCTTTGGATTAGAGTGTCGACAGAGTAAATTAACCACATTCTATGCATATAATTATTATCTAGGTCTTCTAACACCAACCTTCCCTTAAACTAAGCCTATTCTAACTTGAACCAGCCCTAATGTTGCCCTCATCAGGTTGACCTAACCCTAACCTGTCCTTAGTCGAAACCTTAACTTTATCTTTCCCAAACTTAACCTGAAACTTGCTAGATACCCCATCTAAGAACATAACACTGCGTTGGGCATATTTTATTCGTGATTGCAACACCATTTACTAGGTTTCACTAGCTTGCTCATGGAGGCAAAGTTAAACTTTAAGCACCACTAACTACCAATCAGCAAATGGCCTCGAAAGCACCAATCACGTGAAGGAGGCATTTTTGTACATGGAATACATGTATTTATGGAAAAATTGCATTAAAACTGTATAAGTGTTACACACACAGGATAGCTTCCTCTCACATGGGGTAAAAATAGATCGCAGTTTTAGGTTGGTGTATCAACAGAGTATAATTCCATTGTGGGTAAGATTTATTTTGATAAAGTTTCATAGTGTTGTTATACAGCAATATTTACTGAACAATAGATTGTGCTCGAATACGACGTCATCAGTATAAATATTACTACTGCATAACACTGTGAGACTTTATCAGAATAAATTTTACCGACAGTGGAATTATACTCTACCGCCACAAGTTCTATTCTTACGTCAACAGAATAATTTAACCACATTCTATGCAGGTAATTATTTAGGTCTTCTAACCCTAAAAACAACCCTAATCTTTCCTGAACCTAATCCTAACGTGAAAATATCCCTAAAGTAACTGTAATCGAACCCGAAGCAGACCTACTGTCGCATTTGTCAGATTAACCTAATCCTAATTTGTCCATGGCTTGAAGAGTAGCTTAATCTTTTGAAAAACCTAAGCTGAAATTTGCCAGATACCCCGTCTAAGAACATAATAGTTCGATGAGCATATTTTATTGATGATGACAATATTATTTGCTGAATTCCACTAACTTGATCAGTGAGCTTTTCAAGGTCATTGATGCAGTCGCACTCCACTGGTAGTTAGAGGTGCTTAAAGTTTAACTTGACTCTTCTTTTTTGACAAAAATTCAACGATCTGAGAAAATATTTGGTTATGTTTGGCACCTGGTGAACTCTGTCACATATGAAATCAAGTTGCAGCAGTGTAATGAACTGATTCCCTAGTGTAAGAAAAAGTAGCAAAATGGTTGATCGTATTTATCACTCCAGTTGTGCCCAGGTTATTTCATAAGCGCTGGTGGGTCTAGTTGAATTATATTGCTTTAACCGGATAAACGCGCCAATGATCTTGAACCTACTAACTGTGTTAAAAAGGCAAATTTGGATGAAGAAAGCGTATATCTATCTATGAAAAAACGCGTAAAAATATGCAGTGGGATCTCGACGACAGCTAAGAATAGATATCATGGTCAAATGACCTGGAACTAGCCAATCATATTCCTCTGGGCTTTTTTGATACATTAAATAGCAGGAGGCCTTTCACCAAGGTTTCGTGCTAGTTGGCACTCATCAATAAGGGATATCTGCAACCTTGGAGGAACTCATGTCCCTTCTGAGATTCGAACCCGAGTCACCCAATGCTGCAATGAGTCAAAAGACGTTACCACTTTTGACGACCCACTTGTTGTAATGGTGGTCACATCACAAACCTCCCTGATAGAATTCAGTCTGCACCAAACATTATACTAGTTACTAACTACCGTCCGATCGAAGTGTGGCTTTCTAGTGTAAAAAGCATATTTACATGTCAAAGATGAACTATACAATGTATATGCCTCTAATATGCTTCAATGACAGGTCTCGTTTCTCAACCCTAGATCAGGGTTGACACTTACAATGAAGACTATTGGAAGCGTCCTTTTGTAATGTTGAGCAATGTGATTGGTTGGTTCAGGGTCATTTGACTTTGGTATCTATTTTTTTTAACTTACTACCCCGACTGGTTGGCGACAAAATATCAGTACGGATACGAAAAATGTCTATGACCATCGTAACAACATGACCGCTGAAAATCGATACCGAAAGACTACATGTTCTCGAGATCACTGTTATATATTTTTTTCACATGGACACTTTTGTTGGAACAATATGATAAGTAATGATCATCACACGATATTATATATGAAGTGCTAGGGTACAAAAGGCATTTCGGCTAGTGAGGTAGGTAGGTAGGCAGGTTGTGAGTTTGACTGATATTGTAGAGTACTAACGTATGAAGGTTGGTCATGACACTTTCGTATGAATAGAATAGATATTAACAACGGATATTTGTTCTACAGAAACATTTCTAGTCAAACGTGTAATTATTGATTGGTATGGTGGTAGGTAAATGCAGAACTTCGCTTGTGACAAGCTGGAATAAAGAAAAGTGAACCATGTGCGGATCGATCGAATAGCAACTCTACTCACCCGCTAGACTGCAGTGGTTAATATTTTCAACCCACATATATATATCATTATATAACGCGTAAAGAACACACATATATGTCGAGGGTTAACGGAACTGCTATATGTTTGTTTTTTCTTTACTTTTCTGACCTGTCTTTTTAGCACAAATCGTGGTTTTCAAGGTGTTATCGAACGTTGGGGAATGAAAGGTGGTTGTGCTGGGCATGGTTCTACTAAATTTCATCGTAGAATGGGTAGTGCTGCAGGCTGTGGAGTAAGTACAATAGAATAATAAGTATGATGAAGTGTTTTTTTTTCAATTCTATTTATCTATCTATCTCGAAAAATACCCTTTCATTCATCACTAAAATCACAGTTTTTTTGTTCAGTGAAGAAATTTCTTTTCAACGACTTCATTTTCAAGCTGTACGTACAGTGGTATTTCTATTACAGAAAAAGTTATTAATTGGCACTAAATAATTGCTCAGTCAATATACATATATATAAGTGATAAGAATAACGATAATTAAAATGTTTAAAGGGGGTAGAGTTGAAGTGGATAAATTACAAAATTGTTAAAAGATTGTTTTATAAGTGAATTGATACCAAAAAAATATTTTTAAAAGAAAAATGTCAAGTGTTGTCTAAAAATTTTAAAAATTATGAACAATTATGACTATATTGGACGTTATAAGCGTAATCTCCGAAAACGTGTAGCTGAGCACTATCCGGTTTGGTCAATGAAAGGCGAACGTAGAACTAGTTGCAAAGCAGTCTATTTGTGATCACCTGTTAAAGTCTGGTCATTTAGCCCCATGTGATTCACATCCTTCAAGGTTATCTACATGGCAAAATCGAATCACACCAAAAGTTTACGAATTCTTCACTTATGCATAGCCGAAGATTTAGGCATACATGAACAGAAACCTAAATTATGTGTGTTCAAAAACGTTTTGTCAAACCCCTTTCTTTACCTTGGTCATAGTAATGTTCTTTCTAGTTTTTATTTTACCACTTGAGTTCATTCCACTTCACTTCACATCTTCATTCTTATCGTAATCGTACTCCTAATTTTTTCTAATTTTTTAGACAACACTTGACATTTTTGATATCAACTCACTTATAAAACAATCTTTAATAATTTTGTAATTCATCCACTTCAACTCTACCCCCCCCCCTTTGACATTTTAATTATCGTTATTCTTATCACTTATGATATGTATATTGCGGAATATACACATTGGGTCATAGGAGTAAATAAGAAGACAATTGCAGCGAAGAAAATTTTCTTTTCGACGAAGTCATCATCTAGGCTGTACATTCGTGTACTTATATCAAATGGATGGGAAAGTTCCAGAATAATTTCCGGTTAAGGGTCAAATTAATAAAAATTAAAATTAGGAATTAGAATGCCATAATAAACAGGGGGATGGATAAAACTTGAACAAGGTAGCATCATAATAACTTAGAAGATTGACATTGTGCTGTTTGGCTGTTTAATGCAGCTCGATAATCATCTGAAACGATCAAGTCTGTCTGTCTGGATTCAACATAGAACTTGGCACCGAAGTGCAGCAGTTCGAGTTGCCACGTTCCAAATAGCACACAGAGGTAGACAAGAAGATGAGTGGAGAGAATTAATAGAGTTTGACAAATATAGGAGTGAAACAGAATGGGTAATGGTAGAAAGGAATATGAAAGATTACAGAGATTGAATACATCTGCGCCATTGACAACGATTTTGAGCCATGTCACCTATTGTCTCCAGCCATTGATTCCTAGAGTCCCGAGGGCCCCAACCCGGGAGTCTGCATCTCCCTACCTGACTCAGTTTAACTGTCAAGGATTTCATGGATTGATGCCATGTTTTTGTTTGGCCACCACTGGCTCTTTTCCAACCTGAACCTATATCAGCTAACAATGCCCGTCGGGGGAGGCGGTGGTTAGGCATGCGCACCACGTGACCTAGCCATCTTAGTCTATGTAACTTTATAACCTCGTCGATTGATTTTCCCTCTTTGCCCAACACTCTACGCCTAACGTCAACATTACTTATCTTGTGAAACCACCTAACGTGAGACAGAGATCGCAGACATCTATGATCGAAAGCAGTCAACCTTTTCATGTCTTCAACGCGTATTGGCCATGTTTCAGAGCCATAGAGAAGGACGGAGCGAACTGATGAGCAGTACACACGTCCCTTGGTTGATAACCGGATGTCACGCCTACGCCAGAGATGGTGTAAGTCAGCGAAAGCAGCTCGAGCTTTTCGGATCCGTGCTGAGATTTCATCGCCAATCAGTCCGTTGGTGCTAATACAACTTCCCAAGTAGGTGAAGTGGTCAACATGTTCTATCACTTCACTCCCTATCACTAAGTTAGGGGTTGACGTGGTCCAGTCCTGTAGCAGCATCTTACATTTTGCAGGGGCGAATCGCATGCCAAACATACGAAGATTGCTGCTCAAGGTGTTCAGAAGACTCTGCATTTTGTCAGCATCCTCCCCTAACAGGACTATGTCATCTGCATATTCTAAGTCCATTAGATTATTCCCTGGTAACAAGTCGATTCCTAAGTCACTACGTTCAGTTAAGGATACTTCCATTAGCATATCTATGATGAAGTTAAACAGAAATGGGGAAAGTGGACATCCCTGTCGGACACCACTGGTTGTTACTAATTCAGATGACAATTCCCCATAAGCCCTTACACGACTACGTGAGTTTGAATAGAGTGCCTTGATTAGTGCAATGTACTTTCTTGGCACTCCCTTCACAGTCAGACATTGCCATAGTACTTTTCGGTCCACGGAGTCGAAGGCCGCCTTCAAGTCAAGAAATATGACAATTGTTGGACGCCGAAAAGTGTGTCTATGTTCTAGAATCTGTCGAAGAGTGAAGATATGATCTATGCACCCTCTACCTGGTCTAAAGCCTGCTTGATTTTCCCTTGTCTGTTCCTCCCGAGTTCTGCTTAGTCTATGCATGATTACTGAGCCTAGGATTTTAGAGACTATGTTCGTTAGGCTGATCCCCCTATGATTATCACACGAGGACTTGTTTCCCTTCTTGAATAACGATCAAGTGGCGTGTATGAACCTCTTTTGGACACTATTGGCAACCATGGGGGAACTCGGCTCCTTACACAATGTGCCATTCCACCCTGTAGATCGGAATTCAAAGTAAAGGCCTTCGGCGGGGGTCCTTTAGGCAGCCACCTTTTTCGGTATGGGCAGTATTCCGGCCCACCTACAGACTATGAGTTTTTGTGTGACGTACCCCCTGATCCACATTATGTACCAAGTTTTGTTCTAATGAGATAACGTACACTATAGTTGATCTGTTATTACTTTTTTTCAAAATATGTTTTCTTACTCTCATATTATTTTTAGGGGCCTATTTCAAGAGGTAAACGTATGGCGGGTGTTATGGGCAATCGATATAGGAATGCTCGTGGTTTAATGGTAAGTTAAATACTTTTAAAGTATGAAAAATTTCCATGTGATATATCAGTTACTAACACAGCTGTTTCGTCAGTCTAGTTCTTGACTCATAGACAACAGTACATGTACACACTAAGGTTTGAACCCAGGACCTTCCAGCTACAAAGTGAGCCAGCTGATAGACCATTTTAGCCACTAGGACCCGATCCAATGGTTTTTTTTAATTCCTTTACGTTCCCAGTGGAACTTAGGGCGTCAAGCTAGAGGCTTGAAGTTTCGGCAGCAGTACTGTTTATTTTTACAGGATGGGGTTGTTAGCCTCATGCCCAAGCTTCCCTCTTTACCAGTCTTATTACTGGCTTAGTGAGGTCAAGGAGTGCGTCCAGTTGCCGGGGATCGAACTCTGGACTACATGCGTGGTTGGCAAGCATTCTACCGCTGTGCCACCGACGTACCCATGTATTCCAACTCCTGTCAATTCGAGATCAGCACAACCGCTAGACAATGTTGTCCACGACGAGTAACTGTTCTCTAAACAGACCTAGTGGACCCCGCTTGAGCCCCCAGGTTCCCTCGTGTGTAGATTTTTCAATGGGTTCTCTAACTGATGTCAACACATCATCAATCCTGTAACCAATCAAAAAAGGGAAGGTTGGGCATGAGGCGAGCAATATCATCCCGTAGAAAGTAAACACCACTGCCATTGAATCTTCAAAGCTCCAGCTTGAAGCTCTACGTTCAACTAGGAACCCAAAGGAATAAAATAATTTTTTTCAAATAATAATAAATGGGGATTGATTTCGGGGAAACCAGAAATAGTGAATGCATCTGTATAGTTAAAAACGATTTCGAACTATATCACTGAGTCTTCAACCATTGCTTCCTAGATTCTCCACTCGAGGGTTGGCCGTCACTGAGTCCGATGTCATTCGACGGTCTCTTCAGTGTGTCCAGTCCACCTCCATTCTCTTCACATTTATTGAGCAATAGGTTCTCACACTTGTTGGTTCGTTCACCGCTAGAGTTTCTTGTCGCTAAATCTCCCCAACCAGCCGACAATCTTATCTTCACTATGGAACCAGAGAAGACAGCTGTTGATAGTAGTCTGCAGTGATTTGTTGAAATACGTTTCGTGATGCGCTGGCCAATATCCTGACTCACATAGAAGGAGTGACTGACTGATTGACTTGACACTTGTGTTGAACAGATTCCGAATGTTATTCTTCATGCTGGCGCTGGCTGAGTGAATACAGACGATTTCCAAACTGACTTGAAGTGATGAAGGTGTATCTTGCCTTTTAGATTCAGACTGGCTTTGATAACCTCCTCTGTGCCCTCTGTCTGTGGTTGAAATTATGTTGACTAGCCAATTAAGTGAAGGAAGTGACCTATTTCAAACTCATCTGGTTTCTAGTGATTGGTGCTGGTTGGTTGGTTACCTGTATCACCGTCGTCTTCTCTGTGTTCACCTGGAGTGGCCTGTCTTCGAGTTCGTGTGATATTAAATATGAATCACCCGCGAATCACAGTCCTTCTAGAGTCTTTTTTCATCAGTTCAACGTACTTCTGTCTTCTTGCTCCCCACAGTCGCCAGCATTAATCCAGTCCACCACGATTAGGAATATGATCATTGGTGAGATAGTAGGCAGTCAACCAGCCTTGTCCAACTTCTGCATTCACTGTAAAAGACTAGCTGAGTTTTCCCTTATGGACATGTGCCATTGTCATATGGCTTTTGAATCAGGTTCATGCAGACTTAAGACACGCCATAGTGCTTTTGTTTACAGTTATGTCATTTTCAAATTACTTCGCGCTCAATAATATCGAAGGCCTTTCCCAAACCGATGAAATTGAGGTAGAGAAAGAAAAAGGGAGATGTGAATGCCATTCTCTATGCTAGTAAGTAGAGTTGCTATTCGATCGATCCGCACATGGTTCACTTTTCTTTATTAGAGCTTGTCACAAGCGAAGTTCTGCATTTACCTACCACCATACCAATCAATAATTACACGTTTGACTAGAAATGTTTCTGTAGAACAAATATCCGTTGTTAATATCTATTCTATTCATACGAAAGTGTCATGAACAACCTTCATGCGTTAGTACTCTACAATATCAGTCAAACTCACAACCTACCTACCTACCTACCTCACTAGCCGAAATGCTTTTGTACCCTAGCACTTCATATATAATATCGTGTGATGATCATTACTTATCATATTGTTCCAACAAAAGTGTCCATGTGAAAAAATATATAACAGTGATCTCGAGAACATGTAGTCTTTCGGTATCGATTTTCAGCGGTCATGTTGTTACGATGGTCATAGACATTTTTCATATCCGTACTGATATTTTGTCGCCAACCAGTCGGGGTAGTAAGTTAAAAAAATAGATACCAAAGTCAAATGACCCTGAACCAACCAATCACATTGCTCAACATTACAAAAGGACGCTTCCAATAGTCTTCATTGTAAGTGTCAACCCTGATCTAGGGTTGAGAAACGTGACCTGTCATTGAAGCATATTAGAGGCATATACATTGTATAGTTCATCTTTGACATGTAAATATACTTTTTACACTAGAAAGCCACACTTCGATCGGACGGTAGTTAGTAACTAGTATAATGTTTGGTGCAGACTGAATTCTATCGGGAGGTTTGTGATGTGACCACCATTACAACAAGTGGGTCGTCAAAAGTGGTAACGTCTTTTGACTCATTGCAGCATTGGGTGACTCGGGTTCGAATCTCAGAAGGAACATGAGTTCGTCTAAAGTTGCAGATATCCCTTATTGATGAGTGTCAACTACCACGAAATCTTGGTAGAAATCCAGACCTGGATTAGTGTTGATTCACCTTCCCAATTAAGTGATGTGTTTAGCGTTATTCAACCATATCTTTTATCGTTAAACTCCGTATTGGTGCAGGTGATTCCTGTAACATCTAATGGGAGAATTTCATACTGAACATACTAATGTAACACCAGAAGACAAGACACGGAAGCCAAGGTATATTTTCAAGTGTTCAACCAGCTATTTATATATATCCATACAGTTTATATTCCTTAACCAATCACTGAAGGTGTGAGATTCTGGTTTACGTTAAACGACATGAAATAGAATGTTCAAATACGTATATAGATATTATCCTGTTGCTAATGCACTACTGAACTGTTGGAATAGTATTCAGACGTTAACACCAACAAATACAATGATTCTCACTGTCAGAATAGTTAGAGAACCATTGGAAAACCACCACTGGAGTGTTGGTCAGCTGTTTCGTCAGTCTAGTTTTGGACTCACCGACAGTACACGTACACGTCGGGGTTCGACCGCAGGACCTTCCAATTACAAAGTGAGCCAACTCGTAGACCATTTTGGCTTTCTGAGACCCGATCAAATGGGTTATTTTATTCCTTTACGCTCCCAGTGGAACATAGGGCTTCAAGTTTGACGCCTGAATTCAGATAGAATTCAGTCTGCACCAATGAGAGGACTAGACACATCACACTAGTTACTAGTGTCAAATCAAAGAATAGTATTCCATTGGAACCGATTGTCTGTATCACACCCCACAGCACCACGACTTCTGCTAAAGATTTCCCGTAAATTACTGAGATTAATAATTCTAATACTTTTCTCTTCTTCTTTTTTTCTTATCTTACCAATTCTAACAACAATTACAACAACTTTAGATATTGAGAATTAATCCAAAACTTGGATTGATATATGTACCAGGTCCAACACCTGGACCAGTGCATGCCTATTCACTTCTGCACGATTCTTGGTTAAAAAATCGTCGACGTCAACTGGATGCTAATCCACCACCAGTACCAACATATCTGCCTTCTTCTATTGTAGACGAAGCTGCCGCTGCTGGCGGTGGTGGTTCAGGTATACTAGATCCAACTATTTGTGTTGATATTGATGATGATTTCGAGCAGGATATCTATCATGAATCTATACATCCAAGTCATAGCCCGTCTATTTCATATTCAGAAGAATAATAGTAATAATAATAATGTAATTAAATATACATGCATAAACACCATCCTTTCTCGTTTTGTGTTTTTCACTAATCACTGAAAGTTGTTATTACTATTTCACTATCAATCACGGGACGAACACTAGTCTGATGAAATACCTGGATACCGTCCATCATTCACCATTCGAGTTGAACCGGTCGCCTTCGTTTAACTTTCATTGTTTCGAATGAGCCTTTCATCATCATCACAATATTCCACCGCCCTTCCTAACTCCTTGCACATTCCAAGTGGAACATTAGGCCTAAAGTTTCAGTAGTGGGTTGTTTTTTTCCCTCAAGAAATGACCTCGCGCTAAGATCACATCCGACCGTCCTCCACCCTTAAACTCCCCTCCTATTTGAGCCTACCACAGACTAGCAAACTAGCTGCGGTCCAAGAGTTTGTAGGCCGGCAGTCAGTCAAATCCGGTCCGCAACACGTGCGCGCTTAACCAACAAGTATTCTATCATGAAGCAAGCCTTGCAATGATGCACTAGTCTGCTAAATATCTGAAATTAGTTGTTCTGTAACGACAGAAGACACGGGCCAGCCAAACAGATCGTTTATTAGGAAATCAACACATATTTATAGATTTTCATGCACATTTTCATAGATTATTGTTATCAGAAAAACAAAGTCTTCTGATTGGTTGTTGTTAATCTTGCATCTCTTTGTGACTGCTTCTTGAATGTCAGACCATCTATATGTTAACTGTATCCGCCCACGCAAAGCCTTTGTTCTCATTTTTCTCACCAAATATTGACGTAAATTACTGTCCATCAATTTTGGCTAACAGCCAGCTCTCACCACAGTTCTACGTTCATTACATTTATACGTGGCCATAAAAAATATTGAAACTTAGGCATAATAAACCAAACTTATCTCTGTGAATATATGCACTAACTAATTTTTACAGATAAATTACGCTTCTAACTTTTCCCCTTACTTAAACAACACACTTGAAAACTTGCCAAGAATGTTTTGTAAACATCATCTGATCCCAACTATGGGGTGTTGTGTAGTGATGAATACATTCACATATTCTATAAGGCAATGTTCCGCCCGGGTTCTAAATAACTCGGTGTCTTGAATCCCCAATATTTTCTAAGTCCATATCCCATCATGATGACATAGCAATGGTTCATGGAAATTCACTCAACATAATTAAATTAGTCAGAAGGATTAGAGCATACTTGGGATTCAACAACGCGCCAAATAGCAAAAAGCAAGTTTGTTCTCCCGTCCATCTGGGTTAATTTGATGCGAGTCGGACAGTCAGTATTTGACAAATTATTTAGACTTAACAGCCGATTACAATTTAGTACTAGAGATCATTTAAAAAAGCTCTGAGAACACGTCATCGTTCAAATGAACACGTATATTTAGCAAGCTAAGAGTGATACGCTTTAGGCACCAAGAAATGTGCGCCACACATAACGGAGGAAGAAAAAGAGTGAATGCGGGAGAACATTCACAAAGGCAAGCAAGTATAACAGCATATCACTAACATTCAGGGGATGGATGCAAATTTCATGGTATGTTCGCCGTCAATTAAGATTCTTACTTCGCCGCATATCTGATAGACAGCATCTCGAACAACTGATTAGGATTATTTACCGGATCTCAACCTTGGTAGTCGTACTGCACCAACAGATGGATGATATGCTGACACAGAGCTATCCTTCATCCTATGACATCACTTCTTAGACTGTCTACCTCTCCTCCACACATTCCACCCAGAACTAGCAAACACACAGTGTTGTGAGAGTTACTGGATTGACACTCACAGTACATGTCCAAGTCACTGAAGCTACTGTTCCAAGATGACAACATTTAATGAAAGACTATCTCAAGTGTGTGATCTCAAATACACGCCATCAGAGCTCGGAACTGCATGATGATACAACCGAGTGGAAGCGTTTCTGTGGTGGTGGTGGCGGCAGTGACCGAATACACATTGTTTTTGTTGCACATCTTCGGTCAGGTTTGACAGGAGGCAATGTGCCCTGAAGCATTGTAAACCAGATTCTTGGCAGTCAGTCGCGGCCTACTCCGGAGTATACCGCCCTGGCTTTCACAACTATACGAACTAGAGATCTCATCCGTCAGTACTTACACAGATACACGACGAACTTATCGACTACTTCTAACTGTTTACCTGTGGAGTGAGTGTTTTGTGCAGGCTCCTGTCAATCTTGCGTATGGCGTAAGTGTGCAGACCGTACTTACAGACCCCGACCATCAACTCTATATATGCGATTTGGGCAGCATATAAGTTATCACACAATAAGACTATGTTGTACACATGTCCGAAGTCAAAAAGTCCCTCTCCAAGCACCAGAACTACAACCACCACACACAACCCTTCACAGATCTATCTCCAGAATGTCACAATCCTAATGGTAAAGAGAAATGGTGAGTGACTGGACAACCCTTACCAACTCCAGTTGGTCGAGTACAGCGGTGTGATGTCTGGTTGGTTTTGTGCCTCCATTCTACCTTCGGCTTCTCCACGTAATGGGGCCGCCAATATGATGTTAACACACCTCCCAGGAGTAGCTCTTCCCAATTTCAGAGATCAGTTCTGTGCAACAATGTTCGGCATTTATAACCGGACTGGTGTGCATATAGATTCACGCAAACAAACTGGAAAACCCTGATTTCAAACGCATGGGTCCCAGAATGTAAGAGCACCAAATGGTTTACGAACCTACTTGGGACACTGGCAACCATCGGCACGCTGCTCTCCTGCGTTACCTTGTGAATTACACCTCCAAATTAACGGATCGGAATCTGGTCCCTTAAAACAACCGGCTGTTTCACAACCTGTCCGTCCGTCCCAGTAGCACACCTCAGACTTCGTACAAGTTAGCCTTCCGCTGTTGTTTCAGATATCACAGACTACGCGTACTTTCTCGATTTGCTGTTGGTTAGGGATGCCTTCAAAATGTCAACCGTACACAACAATAGTGCGATGTCTATAAGAAAAAAGCTATATTCTAAAAATCCGCATAGCTCATCTTTCAGGCTTGTGTCACTACTTAAAACGTTCACACACATTTTAGCTGAGCTCAACATATCACAAATTGTATTACAGTAGTAGTAAAGCTGTGTGTACGCGCGCACACGCCAGACAAAAACAAACATTCTAGTTTCAGGAAAATAACTACAAAATTATATTTACGCTCTCTCTCTTCACAGCTTCTCCTTCTCTTCAAAAAAAATTCACAGAGACTAGAGGAAGAGTTACGACACTATGCATAATGACGAATAACAAACAACACAGTGATCTAACATATCAGAATGTAATGTACACACCACATCACTCTACACAAAGATTCACACAGACACACAAGTACCAACTGACAAAGGGAAAAAGATTTTAGAAGATAAAATCATATCCACAGTAGTAATCATTTATGTTTAACAAATTATGTACAGTAAAATAAAGTAGTGTTTTTTTATGAAAATTCTTGTGCAAGAAAATTTCATAGACCACGACCACTGTCAATTAGATGCCTAGTAAACTGGTGATAACTGTAACGGCCAAATCTATTAACAGATACTACATGTAGTCTGAAGGCAAGAAGCCGTGGTGACTGCATAAAAGAAACGCTGATACACGCGTTTCTTGCGGATAGAGCTTAAGAATGACCCATCACCTTCGTCAGGAGTGTATTCTCCTTCCTTCGATTCTAAGTACTTGTTCTATTTATGGAAATCTACACTCCCTGTATAGTCAGTCAGCCGAAACATAGCACGGGACTGCTGAGAATTGTAACGACCAAATTATTCGGTGACCATGGTCGTCTGAACGTGAGAAGCCGATCTCTACGTTCTACTGTATTATAACACAGTTGGCAAAACTATGTTGAGGAAGGCACGCGCTACCACGAAACATTCCGAAAGCAGGCAAGAGACGGTTACTCTTCAGTATTTTATCGTCTACGACGTATGGTAGCTAACACTTGTGATATTATGGTCTGAGTGTGCTTCTAGTTAATGGTGGTAGTGTCGAATGATTAACTAACTCGGTTACAAAATGACGACGATTAGGCAGAATTAATCGGTGGTTGCTTGAGTGGGACGGGATAGTCAGAATAATAATTTAATCTACCGCCAATACAGTGTTCCATCAGCCAGAACGGGAAGCATATTAGTTTGTTTATTAGATATATCACACATAGTGATTGAAACAGTATTATTTACTGGTGGATTGACAAGGTTTCGGAAAAAATTTATTACTGTTCATAATCATTTCATCAATTATAATCACACGACTTCGAAACTTGAGTTTTACAGTTTTCTTTCTTCTCTCCTATTTGTCGTCGGTGGAGTTGTAGAATTCTCCAGATATCTGGGGAAGGTGTTGGTTGAATCATTCCTATTACACGTGCTCTGCTCTGTCCCGTTGATTCGATAAACTAAACAAAGCTTCCGTTATCAATCTTCCCTACTCGCCACCACCCTGTTACATTGGATTTTAAAACTGTCATCTTATCCCATTCCACCCATCGTATTGTACGGTTGTGTGTAACTGCATGTAGTGAGTGGTATAGCTGAACTGTGCTCTGAATGAATTTCTTATCTTTCTTATTCGGGTCAACTGATCTAGATTTTGTTAGATTTTCGTGCTCCGTCAGTCTATCATCCAATAAACGAACTAATATGGGATTAAGAGTATTTTGTTGTATATATGCATACACGTGTATTAAAAGAAGGATTTTTCTGAAATATTCTGTGTTTATCGTTGTGTGGTGTCATGTTTTCCTCAGATGCTAATATACAAAGGCACGACAGGCTTTTGATTTTAATGAATTTGCTGGTGGGTGAAGAGTTTGACAAATGCCTCATTCATGATGAGAGCTAATTTTTAGCATATTTCTCCTCGTAATTCAACCCTGGACTACACAAGTATTGGAAGTCGAGGTTTAGCGTAATACGGCTTACTTACTGTGCTACTGGAGTTATCTTCAATGAGTTGTGGTTGGGTGAAGGGTCTTGCTGAAGACAATCCCTTCTCGTGAACTGGAGTCCGGATTTAGTGACTTACTCACCTGACTTCTGTCATTTTGCGTTGTGTATATCGAATATGTTTTCACTTGTGAACCGACTGAGGCGACTTGTCTGAAATCAAGTTTGCAGCTTTCTCTGACTGCAAACTTGATTTCAGACAAGTCGCCTCAGTCGGTTCACAAGTGAAAAGTATTCGATATACACAACGCAAAATGACAGAAGTCAGGTGAGTAAGTCACTAAATCCGGACTCCAGTTCACGAGAAGGGATTGTCTTCAGCAAGACCCTTCACCCAACCACAACTCATTGAAGATAACTCCAGTAGCACAGTAAGTAAGCCGTATTACGCTAAACCTCGACTTCCAATACTTGTGTAGTCCAGGGTTGAATTACGAGGAGAAATATGCTAAAAATTAGCTCTCATCATGAATGAGGCATTTGTCAAACTCTTCACCCACCAGCAAATTCATTAAAATCAAAAGCCTGTCGTGCCTTTGTATATTAGCATCTGAGGAAAACATGACACCACACAACGATAAACACAGAATATTTCAGAAAAATCCTTCTTTTAATACACGTGTATGCATATATACAACAAAATACTCTTAATCCCATATTAGTTCGTTTATTGGATGATAGACTGACGGAGCACGAAAATCTAACAAAATCTAGATCAGTTGACCCGAATAAGAAAGATAAGAAATTCATTCAGAGCACAGTTCAGCTATACCACTCACTACATGCAGTTACACACAACCGTACAATACGATGGGTGGAATGGGATAAGATGACAGTTTTAAAATCCAATGTAACAGGGTGGTGGCGAGTAGGGAAGATTGATAACGGAAGCTTTGTTTAGTTTATCGAATCAACGGGACAGAGCAGAGCACGTGTAATAGGAATGATTCAACCAACACCTTCCCCAGATATCTGGAGAATTCTACAACTCCACCGACGACAAATAGGAGAGAAGAAAGAAAACTGTAAAACTCAAGTTTCGAAGTCGTGTGATTATAATTGATGAAATGATTATGAACAGTAATAAATTTTTTCCGAAACCTTGTCAATCCACCAGTAAATAATACTGTTTCAATCACTATGTGTGATATATCTAATAAACAAACTAATATGCTTCCCGTTCTGGCTGATGGAACACTGTATTGGCGGTAGATTAAATTATTATTCTGACTATCCCGTCCCACTCAAGCAACCACCGATTAATTCTGCCTAATCGTCGTCATTTTGTAACCGAGTTAGTTAATCATTCGACACTACCACCATTAACTAGAAGCACACTCAGACCATAATATCACAAGTGTTAGCTACCATACGTCGTAGACGATAAAATACTGAAGAGTAACCGTCTCTTGCCTGCTTTCGGAATGTTTCGTGGTAGCGCGTGCCTTCCTCAACATAGTTTTGCCAACTGTGTTATAATACAGTAGAACGTAGAGATCGGCTTCTCACGTTCAGACGACCATGGTCACCGAATAATTTGGTCGTTACAATTCTCAGCAGTCCCGTGCTATGTTTCGGCTGACTGACTATACAGGGAGTGTAGATTTCCATATGTGCAAAACAAGTACCTAGAGTCAAATTAGGAGAATGGGCTCAATCTAAAGCTCTGTCCACGAGACACTTGCACCAATTATTCCTCCAGACAATCCCGGGGTCAGAGTCAGGTTGATTCACTCAAAGAAACTCAGTGTTAAAAACACTCATTGTGTACACAACTACAGAGAGAAGTATGGCAATGAAAGATTAAACAAGGCAGTACAAAAGCAATGAATTAGGGTTAAAATCAATACGTGATATGCGAATGGCAAATTAATGATTCTCTGTGTGGGTGAAATACGTATAATCATTGCAAAGTTAGTTGAAACCTCCATACATAAGGATAAATATTATAAATAGATCATCCAGGCGGGATTTTCCAAACAATTCGTCCATTTAGTCTATACTGGTGATGATTATGAAACTAGTATGTACATGTTCAGTTAAGAATATGAACAGTTGGTCTGTTAATACAAGAACACGTCCCTGAAATTAGGAAAATAAAACGTCTATTATGTGTAAAATTAGATGTGAAGATTATTGCAAGTGAGAAAATATACTTTCATACATATATTCACAGTCCGCGGACACTTATCTGATCCGACTTAAAGCAACTGTTTTGTTGATATTTCTGTGAATTGTGAAGAGTTTACCTGAGTGATTATTCTAATGAAAATAAATTCCCAAGGTAACAGTGCTTATTGATTTATAAATACTGGGAAGATTGTCAAGGATGCTGTTGCGACTGATGGCTTAAGCTGATGCATTTGTAAACTAAGTTGGCACTAGTGAAAACTGAAATACTTATGCCTATTGAATCCCTTGAGACGCTTAGCTAATTAATTAATTAGTTAATTCACCAGGCAATATGAATATAGTAACATAAACAAGCTGACCTGCACAGCTTTACACCCAAAATCTCCCGTTTTTCTACCGAGACTGTATATCATCTGTGCGCTGCTAAAAAGCGTGTCAACAACATTGTGAATTCAGAGATACAATCTAGCTGTTTAGTCACTGTTGGTGTTTACCAATAGATGTTTGTGCTCCGGATACAGAGACAGTGATATATATCATGCTTGTGTAACAAATAATTAAAGTGTGTTGACTGTTGCTAGGATAAAGATTAAAAACGACTCTTTACCAAGAAAAAAAATGCTACATCAGATTTGAGAGCAGGTTTACGCTACTTTGAGAGGGGAGGGGGAGGAGAGGCAAGACGGGTGGTAACTTCAGCATCCATCCTTTTTTGTTGCAGCACCCACCACTTCTACAGCTGGCTGGAATGCATCCCTACAAAATAATAGATGACGAATTTCGGTTTATAAGTGAGACAACAATAACAGTACGAAAGTGTTGCTTTCTTTGCAGCGATAAAAGAAAAAGCAATCTTTTGCTTCTGTTGTGCAATCAAACCAGTCCGAATTTCTTTTGAGAAAAACTGTTCAAAACTGAAAAACATACTGCAAGCACTCAAAAAGCTCATGTTGGATACATCTAGGACAAGGGATATTTAATGTTATCTACCTGTGCATCTGCGTATTTGTATACTCTGAAAGAAGAATTTCCGTTATGCACTATTGTTGTTTTGTGTATTTACCATGCTTGATAGGTGGTCTTCCGAAAGAGGGAAGTTTTATACTGAGTCATTAATATTCCCGCACTAACAGTCAAATCAACGTCTAGGTTGATTGATGGTTATACCGAATGGTACACACACACAGGCAGTTACACAAAGTAATTTTACGAATTCAGTTCTACTCCACAGGTCCCGGTCAATATCATATATCCGACAGATCGATTAGCTGGTTCTTACTTGCGAAGGTACTGGCTCAGGACCAAGAATCTGTCTGTCTGTCTGTCTGTTTTCGACATAGAACTTTGCACAAATGTGCGGAAGTTCAAGTCGCCACATTCCGTGTAGCACGCGAAGCAAGAGAAGAAAGTACAAGAAAAGCAAATAGAAACAGTGAGCAGAGGTGTGAGACAAAGGAGTAATAAAGAAATACAAAACAGTTTCATTGGAGATCATAAGTCACAGGGAGTGGATGCATCTGCGCCACTGAGAACGATTTTGAGCCATGTCACCAATTGTTTCCAACCATAGATTTTTACCGTCCCGAGGACCCCAGCCTGGAAGTCTACACCTTCCTACGTGGCTTAGACCAACTGTTGTGGATTTCATTGACTGATGCCAAGTTTTTGTTTGACCGCCGCTAGCTTTTTTCCAGCCTGACCCTATATCCGCTAACATTGCTCGTCGAGGGAGGCGATGGCTTGGCATACGTAACACATGTCCTAACCATCTCAGTCGATGTAGCTTCACGACTTCGTCGATTGATTTCCCCTGTTTACCTAGAACTCTACGCCTAACCTCCATGTTGCTCACCTTATTATGCCACTTTACACGGGAAATAGAACGCAGGCACCTATGATCAAAGACAGCTAGTCTTTTCATGTCTTCCACTCTCAGTGGCCAGGTCTCACAACCATAAAGGAGGACGGAGCGGACTGATGAGCAGTACACCCGCCCTTTGGTCGATAGTCGAACATCTCGTCTACGCCAGAGTCGGCGTAAACTAACAAATGCGAAACGAGCCCCTTGTATTCGTGCTGAGATTTCGTCAGAGATCAGCCCGTTGGGGCTGATGGTACTTCCCAAATAAGTGAAGCGGTCAACGTGCTCTACCACTTCACTTCCTATTTTTAAACTAGGCGTCGATGTAGTCCAGTCCTGTAACATCATCTTGCATTTGGCGGGAGCGAATCGCATGCCAAACATTCGTAGATTGCGGCTCAAGGTGTTTAGAAGACTCTGCATTTCGTCAGCGTCTTCGCCTAGAAGGACTATATCGTCTGCATATTCCAAGTCAACGAGATTATTCCCAGGTAGCAAGTCAATCCCTGAATCGCTGAAGTCACCTAGGGTTAAGTCCATTAACACATCTATGATGAAGTTGAATAGAAAAGGAGATAATGGGCATCCTTGACGGACACCACTGGTCGTCATCAGTTCAGATGACAGCTCGCCGTAAGCCCTCACCTGGCTGTATGAGTACGAATAGAGTGCCTTAATCAGTGCAATATATTTTCTCGGAATTCCCTTTACAGCCAAGCATCTCCAGAGAACTTCCCGATCGACAGAGTCGAATGCTGCCTTTAGGTCAAGAAATATAATGACTGTTGGACGCCGGTAGGAATGCCTATGTTCTAGAATCTGTCGGAGGGTGAAGATATGATCAATACACCCTCTTCCTGGTCTAAAGCCTGCCTGGCTCTCTCGTGTTTGTGCTTCCCGAGCACCACTCAGTCTACGCATGATTATTGAGCCTAAGACTTTAGATACTATATTAGTCAAGCTAATCCCTCTGTGATTATCACAGGAAGACTTGTCTCCCTTCTTGTATATGGGGATAATCAGTGACTTACACCAACCCGATGGGACTTCTTCTGATTCCCAAACGCTGCCTAGTACCTCAGTTAATCCGGACAGTAAGCTGTCTCCACCGTACTTAAATACCTCTGGAGTCATTCCATCAGGTCCCGCTGCTTTGCCTAGTTTCAGATTGGTGACAGCTTTAGTAACCTCAGTTAGTGACGGAGGACCTGTATCTATATCCCATTCAGGGAGGTGTTGGATGCTCGGAAGGTTGAGCGTGGCTGTGGGCAAATTAAACTGCTCCTCATAATGCTCTTTCCAACGATCCAGTCGTCTATCCTGTGAGCTAATTATAGTGCCATTTTTTTCCGAGATTGTCTCACTAATGATTTGTCTTCTCCCACCCGTTTCCCTGATGAGTCCAAAGAGTTGCCTGGTGTTGCCTATCCTCGAAGCTTTCTCCATCTCTTTGGCTTTTGTCGCCCACCACTGTTCACGGTCCTTGCGGAGACTTTTCGTAAGTTTCCTCTTGTGCAGCTTTCGCTCCTCATTGAATTCGGAGCTCGCCGGAATAAGTCTTCTAGCATCTATCAGTTCGGATGAGGCGGTGGAGATCCAGTGGTTTTTACTCACCTTTGGGTTTACCTTATTCACAGCTTTTACAGCTGTATCTATGGCTGCCTGGATATTTTTCCAAGCTTCTTCAGGGTGAGCACAGCTGTCGAACACAGATATGTGTTTAGCTAGTTCTTCCTCAAATACGGATTTAGTTTCCTGATCGAGCTGGGGACGTGATGGTTTTACCGCCAGCTGTTTCCTACGTCCGTTCAGTCGTAAGCACACCCGAGCGCGGACCAGTGCATGGTCGGTATCTACGCACGTGTTCCAGAAGGAGCGACAATCTCCTACCGACCCACGCCAACGATAGCTTATTGCTATGTGGTCTATTTGTGTCCAGCGTTGGTTTGATGAAGGGGGTCTCCAAGTCAAACAGTGTCTCTCCTTGTGTTTGAAGTTAGTGCTTACAAGAAACAAATGATTATCAGAGCAGAACTGTAGGAGACGGTCACCGTTGTCGGTTCGCTGGCACGGAACTCCATAGGTGCCACCGACATCCTTCTCAGATTGACACAATTTCCCTACTTGAGCGTTAAAGTCACCAGCTAGAACGACTATGTCTGAGCGTTTAGCCTTTCTCACCAAACTAGACCAAGAAATACTCAACTGCCTCGCATAACCGTTCCACCATCATATTATGGACAACATTACGAACAACAGAGGGGAGTGGAGAATACCCACAGGCTACTGAAGCGATATTTGCCGAGAGGCGATCCACTTGAACCGTGACCATATGGAAGATATGGAGAAGTACAGACCAAAACACCGTACGCAAAGGAAGTAAGGGTCGAAGGTTGTTTTGCAGACACTATGATTAAAAGTTTTGAGATAACCTAAAATTTTCCTCAGGTTCCTGCCACTCTGAAACCTATAATAAGACGTATCGCTACATTTGCTGTAAATAAGATATTTTACGGTACCAACATTTTCCACGGGTTCCCGTAGGTGTCTCAGATCGTTCCCATGAGAACGAACATCTACTTCGCCGTAACTGTGATTGACTATGATGTACCTGTTATTTGTGCAGTCAACGATGGCTGACTCTAGGTCCTGTTTTCAAAGGAGCAATATAAGACACTTACGGGAGCCTCTGGCGTACGCAGTTAAGATGAAAATTCCAAATATTGGTCAAGTGCGCAAGTCCGCAGTGGGACTGCCTCTTCACAGGAACAGTCCTTTGGGGCTGATGCAGCCTCCCGAGTAAGTGGTCAACACTTTACCACTTCGCTGCCTCACTATCTTTAAGCTGGGAGCCAATGTTCTCCAGTTCCGTAGCATCATTTCACACTTCATGGAAGGAAAGCTAATGCCAAACATTGGGAGATCGCATCTCAAGGTGTTCGGAAGACCCAGGATTCTCTCAGCGTCAGCTAAATCACCCGCATATTCCAAGTCAACAAGACTATTCCCTAGAACATAGAACACATACATACAAATCTGCTCATGTTTTAACATAAACTAACCTAGTCGTCATATATTCACCCTCTGTATTTTTCTACATTCTCACGTAGCAATGTATTTTAATGAAGTATCCCAAGTAAGTACAATATTCTGAGTTCACAGAACAGTTAAACGTTATTATAGTTGGAATATGCTCCATGAGGAATGTATTACCTCGTAATTTTTTCTTATACTCATCAATAAAGCGAGTTTCCGAAGTTTATTTAGTATTTTACTCAAATAACACTCGAAAAACAGTAGTGACAGAAGAATGAACGACTTACCACATGTGTGTAAACAATTCGGACAGTCATATTCTAGAAAACTTCATAGAAAGGTAGGAAAGTATATTTCAAACTTACTAATGATTAGACAGTTGAGTTTTCAACAGGATGACATTCTTTGACATGCTGTATAAAAGTCTCCCAGTTCCTCATTGGAGTATTGACAGAAAAGTTAAACCACTTTCTATACATCACTTCGTTTAGGTGGCTGTTTATCAGGTCGCTTTGCGAGCTTCTTACAGATTTAATTGTATTCTTCAAGCATCTTCGAAGTTTCTCAATAGATTCAGTCCGTTTTCCAGTAGCTGGGTCAACGAAACCAGAGGAATCCTCCACAATATGATGTACGTAACCCATTTCAGGCAGTTGTCCGTATACGGACCAGTTACTTGTGTAGATAATAGATCCAGGCTTGACTAGGCGTTTTATTATAGGTAACAGTGACACATCACTTCTATCAGGTACCATCTCCATCAGGCCTTTTTTTAAACTTGTATCATAAAGTCCAAGTACCATAAGTTCACGTTCACATCTACGCTTCTTCTTATCAATAACAATTTCATCCACGTGCACTGCAACACCCTCTCCACCTAGTGAAGAGGAGATTTTGTCCATCACCGAAGCGGCGACATCTCTGCAGTACTGAAACCACTGCACTGTAGAAACAAGGCTGTTTTCTGTTTCGGCAGCTGTTCGTCTCACTGGTCTCTGCATAACCCAGTAGTACATCAGATAGAGAATATCTGACAGTGACAGCTTTGATTTTGAGAAAAAAGTTCCTACAGAGTTAATTAGACATAGAACATACCATCCCGAACCGACTTCCTCCTACTGCAAATACTACACCTATGGGTAAATTTGTCAATTGCGACATTGTGCAGGTGAATTGACATCTTTCCCCCACATACACAAGTTTTAGTACGTCCAATTAGCCCATTATTAACACAGTAATCAAACACTCGCTCTTCTTCAAACTCCTTCAGCAAGGCAATAACGGCAGGCATGAATTAATTGATTCTGATACAGCGCTATACTCTAGCTCCCTCAGTATGATGTGTTCTTCAAAATACAGTTTTGACGGTCATTTGATGTACCTGCTATAATATAACTTCGCCTAATCAAGTACTTAAACTCCAAAAAAAATAATTAAGCAAAAGGCGAAATGCACTGACCGAGTACACGGTAAGCAGGCTAAAATTTGATTTCGAATTGCCACCCTTACAACACCTGCACTCTGATTGGCCGAAATTTTTCGGCGTATTGCTTTTAACTTCGCTTGGTAAATGTTTACAATGAAATCGGATGATTTATTGTCTGGACTAATGGAAACTCTCATTTTACCAGAAACCACACTGATACGCGGCTAAATGACCAACCAATAATAAATTTCAGTGTAATTTTCGAGTTTTCGGGAAATTTTCAAGCAATGTACTCCCGAAGTTCAGAGGAAACTTAACGGACATACAGCATTTTTCCGTAGAATCCATAAATCTCCAGATTTCCACGAAGTTCCTTGCATAGATTCTCTTTGAATCACACAATATAATAAAATGAGTAACTGGAAAGTGCCTATATCGTGAACATTATAATATATGTATGCACAGTAAAGCATCAGTAAAAACATATCGTCTTGAATATATCTGCATTTTTTAACATTCGGAACGTAAAATGTACATTCATTCCTTTTGACCTTCTGTCACAGTGTCGACATGGATGTCATGTGAGAGAGAAATATGAGAAACCAATGTGTTATCTATCTATGCCCATTTAACAAACGAAGCAGAAAATGAGATCAAACTCACCGGTGATGGTGTATCATCTTTCCTGACAGTCAATGAAACCTGATAAAAGGGAATTAATCAAAAGTTAATTCAGAAAGAATGCGGTAGTGGATTATGGGACTGGTTAAACAGTTTGATAAGACGAGATGGGAAACCGATGACATAAGAATTAGTAAGAATTGAAATCGTCATTTTCATAACAAGTGTATGGCATATCTTTTTTCGCACGCGTTGTCACAATCTATCTTTCGATTCATGAATATAATTCTGCTTCGCCACATCTATTATTTTCTTGAACTGAACTTCGTCCTGGAATTCGCTGACAAAATGTGATTTAATCGGGCATAAACGTCAAAATGCTTGCGCAGTGCTTACTTGTAGCAATTTTAAAGAAGTCGAAATTTCTTAGTCGGGGTTTCTTCACCGTGCCGTTCAGTGTGTAAGGTACTCTGAGACTTGGATGTATAGTACAATCCAAAATATTTGTCGTAGTTTTACAAGTGTTGGTAGGTAGAAAACTGCCTAAGTGCACAGTTTGCTAATATTTACATTTTTATTCGTGGTAGTTAACTAAGGTCTTTCTTCTCTTGATATCTTTCAGTGACTGGTCGAAGAAAAGCGAAGCTTGCCAGTTTCGATGGGGAAACACACACAGCCAATGGATCAATGAATTTCGACACCCAGTCCTCCAAAGACTCCTGCAACTTAACTGCAGCTACCAATTCTGCAGTTAAGTTGGTACGTCATTGATTGCTTTTGAATTTATGTAGAGGAAGGCCAAAAGAATGTCACTCTTACTTGAAATCAACCACACAGTTCCTCCAATTTTTCTCAACACGCCTTTCCCAACTACTTCTGTCACGTGAATTAATTGTAATTGATTACGAATCACCACCTCCAATAAGCAATATCGTTTTCGTGAGCTAGCGTAGACCAAGTTGATTTCTTTGCGCTCGCTTCTTAATTGTAAGTTAAAGGTTCCTGGTCTTAGGTAACGTTCTGTGTAGTTTATCCCCCCATTCAACTGGCTTACCCTTAGTTGACTCCGAAAGGGGCGGTGCTGGAACTGATTATATGTGGTTTGTACTATGCGGCGTTTAATCCTTGTCGGCACAGTAAATGAAGTTGATTTTTTCACCTGTTAGTCGCCAGGTGTGCTCGAAAAGAGAGATAACAGTAACAATAGATACAGTTAATGCAGATTATGTATACTCAAATAGAGGAAAATGAGGGAAAGACAGAGAGCTAATTAAGTTCCAAATTAATGTATAAATATCAATATTAATAGAGCTAGAGGTCCTCGAGGAATGTCACGAAGACGATATACCTTAAAAAGCTGGCGACGGTTAACGAAGAGCAGACTGGCAGTAAATTGTAAGTGCCTACCAACTTGAACTGGATTGGTTATTTATTTTATTTTTACTTTTTTTATTTTTGGTTTACAGCTTGATTCCACACTGTATTTTTGGTACAAGTATGGAATTTTCAGCATGGATATCGGTAGCCCAAATTTCGCAGGCCGACCATAGATATCAGGTGTGCGTCGGTGTGGACTCGAACCCCGGACTATGTGCATGGTCGGCGAGAGTCCTAACCACTGTGCCACCGACGCCCTGAATCGCCATCTTCCTAAAAGTGTTGCAGATGGAAAGGCGTGAAGTGTGTAGACCAAGATGTGGCAACAACCTGTGAGGTTCCAATACACAATCAGGAAAACATTGCCTCGATCGGGTTTTGACAATGTTGAGAATCAATCGTAAGACTTAGCAATCTGTCTTGTGGTTGTTTACACCGCGATAAATGCGTTTGCTCTTTGTATTCCCAAAAATTGTGAAGACTGGCAGTAATCCTCATTGGCCCGTTGTATTCACAATCTTATCTATTTATAGGAGCTTTAACCAGTATCTTTTCTTTATTCCCCACGCAATGTTTTAAATTATAGTAGGTTCAACTGAGGCCTTTAAAAACAAAGTTCTGCGATCATCCATAATAATAATCAGAACTCCAGTTTTACACAATATATCATCACAGTTTCGTCTAAATTCCTAGAAGAAGTATGTTTTTACCCTTCATAATCAAGCTTGCTGAGGAGGGTTAGTCAAGTCACCATCATCAGTAAACTCTCTGTTAAACATCTACATTTCATGGGGAAACAAAGTATTTCTAATAGTAGTTACACAGTGAAAAACTCGCGGTTGTAAAACTAATATCTGGGGAAATCAATTCTGTATTCTCTGAACCTGTAGAGGAGGTGGAGAAATCAAAATTCTGATACACTTATCACATTATTACTATTCGCTGGGGGGCTGAATGGAACATAAAGCTTCACAACAGCACATCTGCATTTCACTCTGTTCTCTTCAACCATTTTTAGCTGGTTTACACAATCTTCTTCGTGTGAAGTCGAGACCACCATATAATACTTAAAAACTTTCATTAAAAGGACAGAAATGTGAAATATACATAATGGTTAAACAGAAGTATAAAGGATCAAGATAACAGACTCAACTATCAGCATAACCAGTAATGTCGAAGTAAATAAAATAACTGTGAAAAGCTTGATCGAACTTGATCGTGCCAGTAAAAATGGCATGCATTTTCATGTAAATTTATGTTTATATGAAAATATAAATTATTATTACCATGATATGACGGAATTAGTAGCCTGAGCACTCGGAAGATTTAGACAACAGAGAGTGTGAAGAACTGAAAAGATGATTATCGGTGCATACCCAAGAATATTGCGTGGATTTTAAGGGGATAGGTGGTTTGGACACAAACTTTATGTCACTTAGTTATTATCCAGTCTCCACTTAAAGCTTTCCACGAACGATGCAGTGAAAACATCTGCTAGTAGAGGGTCCTAAGGGCGGCAAACTCGAGATCTAAAGGAATGGGAACACACTCGAGTCACTGCTCTCTGATGAACCATACACCGTGGATTGCCACGAGGAAACCCATATGTACTTAATGTCAGAATACCTTTGTTTGGATAATTCTGGTCACTTCTAATCCTATAGGCAGTCAGGTGATCCACAGAGGGGAACTCAACGAGGCTCTTGAAGTGAGTACAGAAGTAAGACAAAGTTGCCTTATACCACCAATGATATTCTTGATTATGTTGGCTTGATTTTGTACCAGTCTATGAAGGGCAAGGAGACAGGAATATACTGGTGATAAGAAGACTCTATAGGATCTGGACTTCGTGCATGGATGACTTATTTCTATAGTCACACAGACTCGTAGGCTTACAGGCAAAAACCAACAATCTGACTGAAAAAGCGGGAAGCGAAGACAGGACTTCAGGTGAACAGAGGTAAGACGAAGGTGATGAAGATAACCAACCCACAGCAACAATAACAACCAGCACCAATCACTGTCAACGGGAGAGATTTAACAGAGGTTACTTCCTTCGCTTATCTATCTATGTAGCTAGCATCGTTTCAACCACAGGCGGAATGGATTAAGATGTCAAAGCGAGTCAGGATAGGAAAAGCAAGATTCGCACGCCTTCATCAACCTGAAACCAGTTTGGAAAACTTCTGCTGCACTCAGCCAGCATGAACAACAAGATTCGGATTCTGTTCAACACAAATGTGAAGTCAGTCACTTCTTCAATATGGGTGACAGTCTTGCACTGAGCCTAAAGAAAAGGATTTACAACAAGGTACAGACTTTTATTAACAACTGCCCACCACTGGATCCATACTGAATATCAAATGGTTGGTTGGCCAGCAAGAATTGGCAACAAGAAACTCTGGAGATGAAAAAACTAACCAAGAGCCTATTGCACAACAATTATGCAGTAGAAGGTGGAGATGGATTAGACATACGTTGAGGAGGCTGTCGAATGAAATCTCGCGCAATGCAGGCCACTGCTGTAGTGGAACCCCTATGGGAAGTGACGAGTGGGTCGTCAGTGCGAGGGTGACATGGAAGAGATTGTGTGGCGAGGAGGTGAATGATTATTGTAAATCGTAGACCCGGCTGAAGAGGACGGAGCCAAACAGAACAAAGTGGAAATGTTCCAGTTGGACACTAACTAGTGTCGTGTGTCTAGTCCTTTGTTTACTGCAGACTGAATTCCATCAGCCAGCTTTGCAATGTGGCAGCCATGCTGATTCAGTCCTACACGAGGTAAATCGTGAGACCAGATATCTCAGTGTTAGCGTCGTCTGACTGACTGCAACGCCGAGCGATACAGTTTCGAATCTCAGAAGGGTCAAGAGTTCCTTCAGGATCTCAGACACGCCTTGCTGACTGGTGGGTCCCGACAAGCATAAAAGCCAGGTCCAAGGCTTCCTTCCCACTGCATCCAGCTATCCAATAACAACAAAGTGTAGATGTGTTGTTGAAGCCCTGTGTTGCAAGCCCTGGAACCCAAGACAATAATAATAAGCCGAGGGCAGCCAAATGTAGAAAGACATAATTTCTTCAGTCGTTCATAATAAGGTTTATTTCAGAGATCCATCACCCCCTTTGTCGTCCATCTTTGGTATCTTTCCAGGAGGTTAGCTCTCCTTCTAAGAAATGGGAATCAATGATATTCTTCACTTCAAGGTGTGGTACGACGTATGCTTTGCACAGCCTTAGAAAGAGAGAGAGCTCAGGAGTGAGTGCACCTAACTACCCACGTATTAAGTATGTAACAGCACACGTACTCGCCATGTCGCTGGTTTAATTCACGTCCGTGGCTATTTTTTCCATCAGAACTAGACCTGAGTCGAGTTCCAACGTTGAGAAGGACAGAAGAAGGCGTAACATTGACTCTGCAGCCTGCGGGTAAATAGTTGCACGGCGTTGCATTTTTTCAGGTTGAAAGTCATACCAGTGACAACCGTTCATTCTTTCAGAATTCACATGTCTCTCTGCTGCTTATCAGAGTCCTTGGAGCACTCTATTGCCCTCCAGATATTCACGTCGTTGGTGTAAATAAGAGCCCGGCAGTTTAGACGGTAAAGCAAGTCACGGACAAAAATCGAAAACACCAGTGGCCCTAGGGTGGAACCTTGAGATGCTTCTGCTGACGAACTCTACCAGAATGATCAGATACCATTGACCTTGGTGCAGATTTCCATCTCACACGGGCAGTCCCCTATCCGTAACAGAAGGACCCCACGTACACCTCCCTTACTTATTTTGTAAGAGAGAAGGTCTTGGTGAACTGCTTCAAATGCTATCTCAAAGTCTAGGAAGGCCAGATGGACCGCAACATTCACGTCCCTACATGATGTCCAGCCACTCCAAGATGATGGTACATTTGTCACACACGATCTACCTCTCCTGGAACCCTGTTGTGCTTCATGGTGTCTGACAGAATTATGATCATGAAATAAAATGCCAGTGCGAGCACTTCAGGCAAACTATAAGTACTTCCACCGGGTTAATCTTTAGGCAGCAATGAGCAACAACGACCGCACAAATGACTTTGAAACGCTCGGTGCGAAGACTGATGAGTCCCCGCCCAGTTTTCCACCATTCATTTGCATTATGCGTGAAGTTTAGCTGGTGTGTTTCCCGGAGAGATTCAGGGTTTATTGATGAGGAAATCGGTGAATGTTTTTGGGATATATGTTGTACTGCCCTAAAATTTCTTACTTGGGGACCGCAATCCAACTCGAACCAAAACTATCTCCCACATTACGTTAACATGACCCCAAAAAATTGTGGACCTTATTGTAATTATTAGCCTTTTGAACACTGAATCTGTGGATATAAACCTGTTGACAAATAATGCTTGCAATTACCTGTTTGTGCTCGTCTAACACAAACTAATATCTATAATTGTATATATTGGTGGATTTACATGTTCAAGTTGGCTCAAGTCAGTGAGTCTATCACTTTGGTATCATTTTGGTTAACTGTACCTAACTGTGATATTATTATTGTTGTTGTCGCTTGTTGCCCTTTGTAGATTGAACGATCAATTCATGGTTGTTTGCTCAAACCCGACACCTCCATATTTTTCGCGGCTCATCAATCTGACAGTCATCGTCTCATCATTCGCTGTTCAAAATAAGATTAAAAAACTATCAGAATTAATATCGTGATTTATTGCTATAACATTTATTCTTACACTTTTGTGTAATAACATTTTTGTTGGTTATATGTTGGCGCAAAAATAAAGGATTCTTGAGTCGCCAATAAGTGTTCTGGTTTTCGTGTTAGTTAGTACAAAGCGTTTCTGAAAGTCTTCCAGGGACAGCGTGAGGTCCAGCGTAGCGAGAGCTGGACATTGATAGTTTGTGAGGCTTGGCTGACACCCTTCTTGCTGTGAATTATTTTCCTTTGCTGGTGTTGCTCTGACTGTTTTATTCCTTGTTTTCCGGTTTTAAGGGGAGCAACCCAAAAGGTCGCTTCTCTCTAAACTATGTTTTAATGTAACAGTCCCTTTCTCAGGCGTGAGGCTAGCAACCCCACACTGTAAACAAAGTTGCTACAGAAACTTCAGTCCGATGAATCTCCTTGCGCCAAAAGAAAAAGTTTATGTGGGGACATGGAACGTCCGCACCATGTACGAGACAGGGAAAGCTGACCAGATCGCAAACGAGATGAAAAGATATGGAATCCAAGTACTGGGAATATGTGAAAGTAGATGGAACGAGAATGGACTCACCAAATTGTCAACGGATGAGTCAATGATCTACTCCGGTCACACAGAAGATAATCACACGCACACTGAGGGTGTGACTATCATGATGTCACCAACGGAAACAAAGGCCCTGATGCAATGGGAGGCGATTTGTCCAGGATAATGACCGCCAGATTCAACTCCAAAGGAAGGAAAGTGTCAATTATACAATGCTATGCACCCACAAACAACGCAGACCTCGAAAAGAAAGAAGAATTCTACAGACAACTACAGGCAACAATGAACATTACTCCAGCTGGTGATATTAAAATACTAATGGGAGACATGAACGCCAAACTGGGACCAGACAACACAGGAAGGGAACTCATCATGGGTAGAGAAGCTCTCGGAGAAATGAATTAAAATGGAGAACTCTTCGCCGACTTCTGCGCCTTCAACGAACTAGTGATTGGTGGAAGCGTATACAAACACAAAGATATCCACAAGGCTACATGGGTGTCACCAGATGGGCGAACCGAAAACCAAGTTGACTTCATCTCAATCTCAAGGAATTGGAGGCGCAGCCTACTGGACACAAAAGTAAGAGGAGCAGACGTTGGCTCAGACCACTATCTCGTACAAGGGACAATCCAAATCAAACTAAAAGCTTTCAGGGAAACAGGAACTGCAGATAGACCACAAGCCAAGTTCAACACTCAAAAGCTGAAGGACCAGGCTACAAAGGACACCTTCATTGCAAACATAAGGGAAAAAGCCGAGACGCAAATCGAAACCAGCGAAGAGGTCGGCGTCGAAAAGCACTGGGACAACTTGAAAACGGTGTGGAGTCAAACCTGCATGGAAGTTCTAGGCAGAAAGAAGAGACAGGACAAACAGTAGCTCACTAAGGACACTTGGAAACTAATAAAAGAGAGAAGGGTAGTGAAACAAAAGATTATCCAGTGCACCGACGAGCAACAAAAACAGGATTTGAATGCAAGCTACAATACGCTGAACAAGAGAGTGAAGAAGAGTTCCAGGGAAGACAAAAGAAAATATTATGAAGCCATGGAAAGTGAAGCAGAACAAGCTGCAGGCAAGGGAGACCTCACCACACTCTATCAAACAACTAGGCACCTAGCGAGCAAAAGTTCGAAACATATTAAGTCAGTAAAGGATGACAATGGAAAGTCAATCACCAAAGAGGTGGAACAAAGAAAACACTGGGCTGAACACTCCAAAAGACTTCTAAATCGACCGCCACCTACAACGCGCCCAACAATACCAACAACGGAAGCAGAACTACAAGTGAACATCAACCCCTCGACGAAATCAGAAGTCTTGAATGCAATCAAGATGCTAAAAGCTGGGAAAGCAGCAGGACCAGATGGAATCCCAGCAGAAGCTTTGAAAATGGACCCAGAGACAACAACGGACTTGATGACGCCACTGCTGGAGAAGGTGTGGAAAGAGGGCAAAGTACCTGAGGATTGGAAGGAAGGATACTTATTCAAACTACCAAAGAAAGGAGATTTAAGTCAGTGTAAAAACTGGCGTGGAATTATGCTCCTGTCCATCCCAAGCAAAATACTAAGCCGCATCATCCTGGAGAGAATCAAACACGCCAGCCTGGATGAACAACTTCGACCGGAACAGGTTGGATTCAGGAGAAACAAGTCATGTATTGATCAAATCGCCACTCTACGGATCATCATTGAACAAAGCTTGGAATGGCAGTCACCTCTCTATCTCAACTTCATCGACTTTGAAAAGGCCTTCGACAGCGTCGATCGAGAGGTTATTTGGAAACTACTTCGCTACTACGGGGTCCCATCGACAATTATACATCTCATCCGACAGTTGTACGAGAATGCTGCATGCCAAGTAATCCACAACGGGAAACTTACGGAAGCCTTCGAAGTGAGGACGGGAGTGAGGCAAGGCTGTCTACTATCACCAATGATCTTCCTGATTGCAATTGATTGGATAATGCGACAGACAACGGACAATGAGGAAAGAGTTCGTGGAAAATACCCATATGGGCATTAGAAAGAAGAGAACATGAAGTTCAGCATAGGTATCTTTTCGGTGATTTCATTCTCAAAAGCTGTACAATGCCATTTATATAGATTATTTTACATAGATACAATTATTTTTTGTTTAATTCCACATAGTAACTAAGGTGATAATTATTTTCAACTTGATATGAAAGTTTGAAGGTACGAATATAGATTACAAGGGGGTTAGGGACAGGATTTCTTAGGATTAGAAAATAGTTACAACGTATACAAAAATTAATATTTGATAACTGGAGAAATAATTTTAAGTCAGATAGAAGGTGATAATTGTTTTCAACTTGATATGAATTACAAGAGTCTTAGAGACAAAAATTACGCAGGGATAGAACGAATTACAGGTGTGAACAAAATGAGCATGGAAACAAATGAAAATGAAAATTTTCAACTTGACATGTTAGTTAGGAGGTATGAATATAGATTAAAAGAGGCATAGAAACGAAAAATTACAGAGGATTAGAATATAATTGTAAAATGGTTATTCTAAACGGATTACAAGTGTGATCAGGAGGAGCATGGAAACAAACTTAAACTAACTATTTTTATGACTGAAAATTTGAAATAATAATTTAAGCTTGAAAGGGCAGTTAGGATGTGTGAATATAAATTACAAGAGCCTTAGAAACACAAAATTGCACAGGATTAAGATATAATTGTAAAATAATTATTTTAAACAAATTATGATTGTGAACAGGAAAGCACGGAAACAAACTTAAAACAACTGTTTTTATAACTGAAAAAAATTAGGTGAATTTAATATAAAGTGAGGGAACGATCAGACAGACGGTGAACGAAAAACTGTTCAAAAGGGAAAGAGAGAACGAAAAAGGCGAAAAAGAAAAAACGGAAGCAAAGGGAACATAAAAACTAGGTCCACCTAGTTGTAGAGGTGGGATTAATTATATTTCAACACACAGCTCCGGCTTTTCTGTGCATATCGTGGGAGTTTCTGCAGTACAAAGAAATCGGAAGTATCCTTGTCAATGTAGTTGAAGATTGAACGATCAATTCATGGTTGTTTGCTCAAAACCAACTTCCCCAATTCTCGCCCAGGCATCAATACGACAGTCATCGTCTCATCGGTCGCTGTTCAGAAAGAAGTCAGGACAAAACCGTCAGAAGTAATATTGTGATTTAGTATTGTAATATTTGTTCACAGACCTTAGTTGTAACATTGTTTATATGTTGGTGTTACAATAAAGAATCCTCGAGTGGCCAATCGGTGTTTTGGTTTTTTCGTCCGTTATTACTAAGCGTTTCTGAGAAACTTCAAGGAACAGCGTGAGCCTGAGTGCAGCAAGAGCTGGGCATTAACGGTTTATGAAACGTGGCTGACAAGTGACTTTTTATCACTCATCATAATCAGACAAGCTTATGATTCATAGAAATCTAATCAATTATCTGAGTCCACCAAAGCAGAACGCATCCTGCCCTCACAAACTGATAATACAGAGGCACCAGTAAAACTAATTAAACTACCAATTATCGGCATTAATATAAGTACCCTTAACTTATTGCTAGATGCAGAAAAACTGTGCGTAGACTCGCAGGAGATATACGAGCTATTCAGCTTCCACTTTTCTAGCTGCTTTACTAACGAAAAAACAGCAGGTAGTTTTGATGTTCCGACACTACCAAATCACTTTTTGGGCAATATAAAATTAATAATAATATTTTTTCTGGAACAGAAACCAACCATTTTACAGGCATGAACATATGTACACTAATTAGAACTTATAGAATATATAATATGATTTGTTAATTTAAAAATAGATTGAACACTGTTTTATGTGAGAGGAACATTGAAAAAGAAATGTACAAATAAGGAAATGGATAATTTTTGAAATCAGCTTTCGACCGAATAAGTCATAAGATATAGCGTCAAATCTAAACTGTGAGTGAAGAAAATACCCCATGTCAATTTCACACGGGAATTACAAATGACCACGTTAATAGTGGGAGGTAAGCAGCATTTTAGTATAGGTACTGACGTGAAACATAAGAGGTGCAGAATGAACAATAATTATAAGTGAATGATTCATAAAGTGTTCGAAAGTCTAAAAAATTTCAAAGTCGCCGGCAAGTGCTCCATAATTGTTACCTTTGCAGTCGTGTATGAGACCGACTTTGAAGTTGTCAGCAAATTTCATGATAGAGGTGGTTCCGTTATTCATCAGGTAAGCTAACAATATTCTGAATAAGTAGAGGATAGCAGCACTGTATCAGTGCCTTCGTTGAAGACAGTACCCTTGAAAAGAAAAGGAGACACGAAAAAACAAAAAATTTCATCCGCTATAGCATCTCTCCGGATATCATACAATGCCCACCGTGATGGAATTCCACCTATCCTGTTGAAAAGGGATGGCGAGGATATATCCATTTTCCTCCTAAAGTTTTTCAATCTCTCCTTAACTAATGGCAGTTACTCAGAGCGCTGGAGGCTGTCGTTTATAGCCCCTGAGCACCAACTAGGACCAACTTCTAATGTCGAAAACTGCCGACCCATCAATATCATGCCAGTAGCTTCCAGGTTCATGGAAAAATTCATAGGGCAAGATACCGCTTCACAACCCACCTTCGAAAAGTGCTTACTACAGCACAGAATGGCTTCTTGAAAAGTCAATTATGCTCCGCATGCCTCCCCGACTACTTTGATGTCGTTACTACTAAGCGTGATCATGGTTTGCTCGGCACAACCCTCTTCTTCGACTTCAAAAAGCCTTTGATAAAGTCACACACAACTGACTGATTATCAAGCTAAAGTCGTAAGGGTCGCAGAGCCCGTTGTTATCCTGGCACAATTATTGATTGGAAGACCGTTTATAAGTTGTGAAATTCTCAAATAATTACTCGTCACCCAGACCAACACGAAGTGGAGCGATTCAAAGTGTTGTACTAGAGCCACTGCTTTTCTTAATTTACAGTAACGATATCTGCAGTGTAATCGAGCATGGTACCTGTCAATCAAGTCTCATAAATCGTTAATGACCAACTCTTGCTACGCTGGGCCTCACGCAGTCCCTCGAAGATTTCCAGAAACATTTAGTATTAACCGACGCAGAAACCAAAACACCGTTTGGCAACTCAAGAATTCTTTATTCTGACGCCAACATATAAGCAGCAATGTTGGCATTACAGACTAGGGTCTAAGAAAAAATATTACATCAATGAATCACGATATTACTTCTGTCAGTTTTTTATCTTCCTTTGAACAGCGAACGGTGAGACGATGACTGTCAGATTGATGACCCGCAAAAATTATGGGGAAGTTGAGTTTGAGCAAACAACCATGAATTGATCGTTCAATCTTCAACTACATTGACAGTACCCCATACCTCTTTGCTGACGAATTAGAGATTGTATACAGCTTATCCTGTTCTACCCTGAACGAGGGATTCACGAGTATTCAAGACTATGTGAATGGGTTACGTAGCTAGAGCACTGAAGGGCGACTGCCACTCAATTCTGATAAATGTGGTGTCCCATACTTTAATAACTCCCATCCGAATTTCACGTTACACCCGGATGACACTTTTCTTCAAACTCTTAATTCCATAGAAGACCTTGGAGCTACCTACTCACAAAACTTAACATTCAGTCAGTACGCAAAATCAGTTGTTTCTAAAAGCTGAAAACTCACACACTCGTGACACTGAAGAATGTACGCAACTGAGGTTAGAGTCCTCTTAGGCAAAGTCATGGTTCGTCCAGTACTTGAGTACCGCACAATCGTCATCGGTTTTATCCATGGGTATGATAGAGTTTGCATTGCGAATATTCAGCGGAGGTGTGAAGCATGTGAGCAGACGTGGAGCCATGTGAAAACATTGGAAGAGAACCCAACGCAGTGGAGGCGTGCGCCTGAAGCCCTATGTCCCTCTAGGAATTAAAGGAAACAATAATAACATTATTAGGGATATGGTCCATTTTTCAATAAAAATCTTCCTTCTTCCCTTGTTCTGAGTTGTTTGTAGTGATAAGTAACTGTACACTTCTTTCCTTTTGATTTGGATCTTTCTATTATTATCCTGAAGGAGCTGTTGCCTGCTGTTGGTGAAACCATGATAGCCTCAGTGTTCCCATGGATCTTGCCTGGGTGACCACTAAAGTTGACAATTTTGACATCCATTCCATCTGCACTCGCACTTCCATGACGCGTCTCCTCATTTCTTCAGCAGCATGGGCAGCCTTCCCAGCCTCTTATATTGTTCGAACCTTCCACATCACGGAGCTTATTTCTGCTTTTATCGAAAGGAGACAAATTGGCTGACTGGCTTTTTGAAGGCTCTCACCAGGGCATGTCATTCCACCTATCGGATTCCAGCAGGAATAAGTCTGGTTTTCTTGTTCTTCGAAGTTTCTGTAGCGACTGAACTGATTTCACGGTGTAGAGTAGCTAGTTTCACGCTCAACCTCCCCTATTTTCTGGGCCTAAACTGTTAAAAAACTAACTGGCTAACTATTTGAGACTCCACAGACGGAGGAATCACAAATTTAGGGAATTCGTCAACAAAGATAGATATATCAGAGAAACTGTAGGAATATTTGTTCAGATGCTTTGGGAGACACCTGACACTGACACAAACCATAGTAACCTGGAGACTGAAAGGACATATGATTTGTCAATGTGGTTGAAGATTGAACGATCAATTCATGGTTGTTTGCTCAAAACCAACTTCCCCAATTCTCGCCCAGGCATCAATACGACAGTCATCGTCTCATCGGTCGCTGTTCAGAAAGAAGTCAGGACAAAACCGTCAGAAGTAATATTGTGATTTATTATTGTAATATTTGTTCACAGACCTTAGTTGTAACATTGTTCATATGTTGGTGTTACAATAAAGAATCCTCGAGTGTCCAATCGGTGTTTTGGTTTTTTCGTCCGTTATTACTAAGCGTTTCTGAGAAACTTCAAGGAACAGCGTGAGCCTGAGTGCAGCAAGAGCTGGGCATTAACGGTTTACGAGACGTGGATGACATGATTAGACGCAGGCCTCTTGGTATGAATAAAAGTAGCCAAGTCTCTCGTGCTGCTTGAGCAGTAGTATTTAGATGCCCATTTGAGTGTATTTGAGACTGGAGATGGTCCACTTTATTAGGCAGAGATCTACGGCTTTCACCTTGCATCTCCTCAGGTAGAACAACAAGTAACGTCAGAAAACTGTATGCTCGGAAGTCTAAGTATAAGAATTCTATGATACCTTATTTGGCATGTATTTTATGTGATGAAAATCGTATCAGGCAAGAATTAACTAACCTTTTTTCATCTAGTAAATAAACAATTTCCTCCATCCATCCTTATATACCTTCAAGTTTTACTTTTATTACTTCTATTATATTTATGGTCCTGTTACTTCTCTGTTTTACTCTCATAATTGCAAACACCAACTTATCTCCATGACGGCTGTAATCTTTGTTTTTCCCCTCACCATATCATGTAAAGAGAACGTTATATTCAATATCTTTATAAATGTCAGGATTTCTATACCACATTGCCAATACTGTGTGACACAAGCCAACGTCAATTTTCACTTGTATTCTTATTATTATTACCCTAGCTGTTATCATTATTATTACCATTTCCATTTTATATGCTGCATGTTTTTGACACTACCTCTATTGTAAATGTGGAAAATTTTCTGTGTGATTAATTTTATTTATAATTTGAGGAAATTAGATGCAATATTGTGATTAATGCTGAAAATTCCATTCTGTATCACAAGTACTGTTTTTGGAATAAAGTAAATCATTATTATTATTAACCTCTTCAAGACAGCCATATGAATAATTTGTGTACGTTTTTTTGCATGCTGCAAACACAATGATGCAATTCCTTGATTTTCAAGGATGACTACACGTGATAGGGTGGAAGCAGTTTAAATGTATGCGATCGTAAAAAGGACGACTTGAAGAAAATAGAGATTGATTAGAAAATATAGGAGCAAATCGAGGCAACATGAGACTTAGTGGAAGATTTTATTTTTGGCAAACCAAGGTACAAGCAGGCCGCTGTATGATTTACGTGACGGAAAAAACATGGCGGAATACTACACTTATAGAAGTTCACAGTGTTACTGCACTGTCTTTCGCATAGAGGGATGCGCCTCCTGGAAAGGGTATAAAGGTAGATCACCGTATTGCAAAGGATTTTGGCAGTGAATATGTGTGCGCTCAATTTCCACAGGACCCAGGGTGACATCACCCCGATACCAAAGACATTCGATAGGCCACCGCATTCCATCTGAGACATTTTAAACTTTAGATAATGACTACAGACATGACCTTTTCTTTCTTTTCCTTCCCACCAGGTCCGAACACCTTAGAGAACATAGCAGGGGTTGGGGTTCAAAAGCCAAGAAGAAATCGTAATACTGTGGAGTACTGGTTCTCACACCGAGTCATACACTCTTGGAACCGACCCCAGAAGAAGTGGTGTCTGCAACCTCAACTGATTCATTCAAGAAGGGTTTGGACAAGCACAGAAAATTACTAGAAAAGAGTTGACATAGGCTCCAAGCCTACGTAGGAGCGCGACTTAGGTCTAGTTCTAACGAAAAAAATGGACACAAGCGTAAATTACACAGGGGATGTAGCAAGGGCACTTGCAAATAGACGGTTAGGTGCACCCACTCCTGAGCTCTTTCTAAGGTTGTACAAAACATACGTCAGGCCACACCTTGAGGTGCATAATATTATTGCACCCCCAATGCTGAGAAGAGACGCCAACCTCTTGGAAAGAGTTCAACGACGGGAAACAAAAGGAGTGGTTGGTCTCCGAAATAAACCATATGATGAAAGGCTGGAGAAATTAGGCCCATTCACACTTAGCTACCGTCATCTTAGGGTGGGGGGGGTTAATTACTGTCTACAAAATAACAAATGACCAGAATCCCACAAACAAAGGTGTTCCGCCATTGAGCAGGCATGGGCTCCCTCATGGAAATCCCAGAAGGATAGCTCACCAGAGGGCAAGGACCCGGGTGCGCTCCCACTTTTTTCACTGCGGGTTTGCCGTCCCTGGAATTCCTTACCGGCAGATGTAGCTATGACACTGTCTGTGGACGCCTTTAAGCGAAGGCTGGACAACCATGCAGCAACACAAGGACTGAATCCAAATGGCCTATCCCCTTAAAATCCCATACACCATTCATGGGTAGACAACTAAGTTCGTCGTTTTACTTCTTTACGTTCTCTCTCGTCTTGCTTTCCTGACAACTCTAACTACACTTATTATTGTTACCGATATATATATATATATATCAATTTCAAATTTAATCAGCTGACTGTGGTTACGTTTTCTTTACTCCTTTTTCTGTCTGATAGTCTGAATAGATTCACCAATTATATCTATCATCATTATCTCTTTTCTTTTGAAGACGATAAAGGAGTACTAACTGGTGAATGGATCAACTCCGTTCACAGTAGTAACAGTCTTAACACGCCTCATACTACAAACCACATATAAGCAATCCCAACACTACTCCTTTTGCAGTCAACCAAAGCTACGACAGTCGAAAGACGGGACGAGCTACGCAGAAGTTTACCGAAGATCAGGAGCCTATACCCCACAATCAATCAAATTGGTTTATACTAGCCCGTAAAAACGATACTGGAAATATTGGAATTCTGAATCTGAACCATTATTAGGCGCTTATTGTGGTAAGTACGTCACATTTTCACGTGATATGTTTTTCCCTTTCTTTCTTTCTTTCTTTCACTGTTCCGATTTTGGTATACAGAAAGTTTAAAACTTAAACAGCAGCTCAAAGAATTAAATTTTAATTGTTAGCGCGAATATTATGTCACTACTTTTACATATCACATCAGAATATTTGGTGTTTTTATGTTACTCTAGCCGTGTAGTGTGAATTTAAGGGAATATTGTAGGTATTCTTGAGGTATTTAATGTTTTGAGGAATTCTAGTGAACTTCAGTAAGTTCCCCTAAGACTTTCAGATTAATCTGCCGAGATCTCGAAATTACCCCTAATTTTTTCACTTGCGAATGAGTTCACAGGATTAGTGCACACTTCATTTAAATTTCAACAAGGCTCTGAGGACTTTTATCAACGGATACATCCCCTTGGTACTAAAAATTGCATGTCTTACCCGCAACTATAAGCAACAAGAAGCTTTGGCAGACAGCGAACTAGCTGATAAGAACCTATTACCTCAAAAACGTGGAGAAATAGAGAAGGACTGGACAAACTCTGAGGAGACCTTGAAGTGGCATCATATGCCAAGCTGTCGAGTAGAAAGTAAATAGGTAACGACGGATTAGGCGACAAAGTGTTACGCGGAGGTGACCATGTGAAGAGGAAATTACTGTAAGTAGTTATGCAGCCAGTCGAAAGTGATGGCAGAGGACTGAGTGTAGTGCAGATAATCCCCTGAAACTGTGTGTTCTACTCACTTACCACACAGACACTAGTGATAAAACTAAGTTATGAACTAGTACCAATATACTGTTGTTGATTTGTGGTGGTTTTATGTGGTCGAATTGCATCACTTATGCCCACTTTTACACTTTCAAATAAATTGTTATAAACTAGAGAATGATCATTGAATCTCTGAAAGCATTTGCTCTTCTTCGCAGAAATATTTCACTAATAAAGCATGTTAAATATTATAAGTCATCTGCCACAAAAATACTGTGAAAATATTCTGGTCGCACATAATAATCATGATATGGTATATCAAGTTAGAGGATTTCAGTTGCATTTAATTCACTTATCAACAATGCAAGTGGACGGTGGTGATGATGACGGTAATAGCAGTAGTAGCAGTAGAAAGATATCTGTCGAAAGTAACCTTGTGGATATCGACTATTCATCGGGAAGGAATTTGCTCCTGGGCTGTTCTCAAAAAGGTGATGTGCATTTATGGGATTTGAGAGAAAGTAACTTAAAGGTAAGTGTGTGTGTGTGAACCTTAAGTATTTGTTTCCTTCTTTTTATTCGTATGTTTCCTGTTCTAGTGCTTTCAACTAGTTAATCAGTCATCATTTTTTGTTATCCAAAATATATAAAGTATAATTATATTTCAAAAGTTTACACACAATGATAATTTTTGTTATTGGTAATATTTCGAGCAAAATTACTGCCCGTGTTCACACCACTGTTGGAATTGTTTTATTTTGCTCGAAATATTACCAATTACAAAACTTATCATTGTTTGTAAACTATAGAAATATAGTTATACTTTATTTGATCTAATCCACAATGCTCAAACGTTTTACTGATATTAATTCAAAAATATATATATTACTATTGGTGAATATAAATAAGCAGACGAACATAAGCGTTTACGTACTGGTACACACTGCATAAGTAATGAAAGATTTTATCAACCCTTCCCTATCACCAAGTTTCACCGAGTCAGATAAGATCTGAATAATTTTAGAATGTTTACTGTCTACTTGAAAGTGGTGTTATTATAAAGTCATGATTTCTAACAACATAATTTGTTTCTCAGACTCTAAAGCCGTATAAAATAAAGGTGAAATATACAGTGAGGAATTATGATTGTGTCAGGATAAAGTAATATCCATCTTGATAGATGTTTCCAACTCCTCATTGAAGAAAGTAAATGTATCAAGTAGCTTAATACATTTCGGTGTATTTATTTTTGTCTTCTCTGAACTGGTTGGATAACCGCGAAGCTTTCAGTGTCTAGAAAGACATTTATTAAGCTCCAAAAACGTAATAACAACAAATGCATCATCTACCTGAGCGACAAATATTCTCAGTGAAATCTTAAAAACATACAGTCAGGTGTTGACATAAATAGGTACACGACGAACACTTAAGTCCTTAGATCTACGTTTACCTTCCACATTGCACTTCGCAATTAGGGCTAATCTCTGTGAACTGACTGAAATGTTCTCAAAATGACAGCAGTTCAAATTTCCGAGTTCTATATAGCACACAAAGGTAGAGAAAAAGTAATTCAAAGGGACTTCATTTGACAGGAATCTATGGTAGAGAACACAGGTCCTCCGTCACTAACTGAGGTTACTGAAGCTGTCACCAATCTGAGACAAGGCAAAGCAGCGGGACCTGATGGAATGACTCCAGAGGTATTTAAGTACGGTGGAGACAGTTTACTGTCTGCATTAAATGAGGTACTAGGCAGCGTCTGGGAATCAGAAGAAGTCCCATCGGGTTGGTGTAAGTCACTGATTATCCCCATATACAAGAAGGGAGACAAGTCTTCCTGTGATAATCACAGAGGGATTAGTTTGACTAATATAGTATCTAAAGTCTTAGGCTCAATAATCATGCGTAGACTAAGTGGTGCTCGGGAGGCACAAACACGAGAGAGCCAGGCAGGCTTTAGACCAGGACGAGGGTGTATTGATCATATCTTCACCCTCCGACAGATTCTAGAACATAGGAATTCCTACCGGCGTCCAACAGTCATTATATTTCTTGACCTAAAGGCAGCATTCGACTCTGTCGATAGAGAAGTTCTCTGGAGATGCTTGGTTGTAAAGGGAATTCCGAGAAAATATATTGCACTGATTAAGGCACTCTACTCGTACTCATACAGCCAGGTGAGGGCTTACGGCGAGCTGTCATCTGAACTGATGACGACCAGTGGTGTCCGTCAACGATGCCCATTTTCTCCTTTTCTATTCAACTTCATCATAGATGTGTTAATGGACTTAACCCTAAGTGACTTCAGCGACTCAGGGATTGACTTGCTACCGAGGAATAATCTCGTTGACTTGGAATATGCAGATGATATAGTCCTTCTAGGCGAAGACGCTGACGAAATGCAGTCTTCTGAACACCTTGAGCCGCAATCTACGAATGTTTGGCATGCGATTCGCTCCCGCCAAATGCAAGATGATGTTACAGGACTGGACTACATCGACGCCTAGTTTAGAAATAGGAAGTGAAGTGGTAGAGCACGTTGACCGCTTCACTTATTTGGGAAGTACCATCAGCCCCAACGGGTTGTTCTCTGACGAAATCTCAGCACGAATACAAGGAGCTCGTTTCGCATTTGTTAACTTACGCCGACTCTGGCGTAGACGAGATGTTCGACTATCGACCGAAGGGCGGGTGTACTGCTCGTCAGTCCGCTCCGTCCTCCTTTATGGTTGTGAGACCTGGCCACTGAGAGTGGAAGACATGAAAAGACTAGCTGTCTTTGATCATAGGTGCCTGCGCTCTATTTCCCGTGTGAAGTGGCATAATAAGGTGAGCAACATTGAGGTTAGGCGTAGAGTTCTAGGTAAACAGGGGAAATCAATCGACGAAGTCGTGAAGCTACAAAGACTGAGATGGTTAGGACATGTGTTACGTATGCCAAGCCATCGCCTCCCTCGACGAGCAATGTTAGCGGATATAGGGTCAGGCTGGAAAAAAGCTAGCGGCGGTCAAACAAAAACTTGGCATCAGTCAATGAAATCTACAACAGTTGGTCTAAGCCACGTAGGAAGGTGTAGACTTCCAGGTTGGGGTCCTCGGGACTGTAAAAATCTATGGTTGGAAACAATTGGTGACATGGCTCAAAACCGTTCTCAGTGGCCCGCAGATGCATCCACTCCCTGTGACTTATGATCTTCAATGAAACTGTTTTGTTTTTCTTTATTACTCCTTTGTCTCACACCTCTGCTCACTGTTTCTATTATGCCTTTTTTGTACTTTCTTCTCTTGCTTCGCGTGCTACACGGAATGTGGCGACTTGAACTTCCACACATTTGTGCAAAGTTCTATGTCGAAAACAGACAGACAGACAGTGGTGTTCTTCAGAACTCGACTGAGGCCTAACCTCAATGTTGCTCACCTTATTATGCCACTTTACACGGGAAATAGAGCGCAGGCACCTATGATCAAAGACAGCTAGTCTTTTCATGTCTTCCACTCTCAGTGGCCAGGTCTCACAACCATAAAGGAGGACGGAGCGGACTGATGAGCAGTACACCCGCCCTTTGGTCGATAGTCGAACATCTCGTCTACGCCAGAGTCGGCGTAAACTAACAAATGCGAAACGAGCCCCTTGTATTCGTGCTGAGATTTCGTCAGAGATCAACCCGTTGGGGCTGATGGTACTTCCCAAATAAGTGAAGCGGTCAACGTGCTCTACCACTTCACTTCCTATTTTTAAACTAGGCGTCGATGTAGTCCAGTCCTGTAACATCATCTTGCATTTGGCGGGAGCGAATCGCATGCCAAACATTCGTAGATTGCGGCTCAAGGTGTTTAGAAGACTCTGCATTTCGTCAGCGTCTTCGCCTAGAAGGACTATATCGTCTGCATATTCCAAGTCAACGAGATTATTCCCGGTAGCAAGTCAATCCCTGAGTCGCTGAAGTCACCTAGGGTTAAGTCCATTAACACATCTATGATGAAGTTGAATAGAAAAGGAGATAATGGGCATCCTTGACGGACACCACTGGTCGTCATCAGTTCAGATGACAGCTCGCCGTAAGCCCTCACCTGGCTGTATGAGTACGAGTAGAGTGCCTTAATCAGTGCAATATATTTTCTCGGAATTCCCTTTACAGCCAAGCATCTCCAGAGAACTTCCCGATCGACAGAGTCGAATGCTGCCTTTAGGTCAAGAAATATAATGACTGTTGGACGCCGGTAGGAATGCCTATGTTCTAGAATCTGTCGGAGGGTGAAGATATGATCAATACACCCTCTTCCTGGTCTAAAGCCTGCCTGGCTCTCTCGTGTTTGTGCTTCCCGAGCACCACTCAGTCTACGCATGATTATTGAGCCTAAGACTTTAGATACTATATTAGTCAAGCTAATCCCTCTGTGATTATCACAGGAAGACTTGTCTCCCTTCTTGTATATGGGGATAATCAGTGACTTACACCAACCCGATGGGACTTCTTCTGATTCCCAGACGCTGCCTAGTACCTCAGTTAATCCGGACAGTAAGCTGTCTCCACCGTACTTAAATACCTCTGGAGTCATTCCATCAGGTCCCGCTGCTTTGCCTAGTTTCAGATTGGTGACAGCTTTAGTAACCTCAGTTAGTGAGTCTATATCCCATTCAGGGAGGTGTTGGATGCTCGGAAGGTTGAGCGTGGCTGTGGGCAAATTAAACTGCTCCTCATAATGCTCTTTCCAACGATCCAGTCGTCTATCCTGGGAGCTAATTATAGTGCCATTTTTTTCCGAGATTGTCTCACTGATGATTTGTCTTCTCCCACCCGTTTCCCTGATGAGTCTAAAGAGTTGCCTGGTGTTGCCTATCCTCGAAGCTTTCTCCATCTCTTTGGCTTTTGTCGCCCACCACTGTTCACGGTCCTTGCGGAGACTTTTCGTAAGTTTCCTCTTGTGCAGCTTTCGCTCCTCATTGAATTCGGAGCTCGCCGGAATAAGTCTTCTAGCATCTATCAGTTCGGATGAGGCGGTGGAGATCCAGTGGTTTTTACTCACCTTTGGGTTTACCTTATTCACAGCTTTTACAGCTGTATCTATGGCTGCCTGGATATTTTTCCAAGCTTCTTCAGGGTGAGCACAGCTGTCGAACACAGATATGTGTTTAGCTAGTTCTTCCTCAAATACGGATTTAGTTTCCTGATCGAGCTGGGGACGTGATGGTTTTACCGCCAGCTGTTTCCTACGTCCGTTCAGTCGTAAGCACACCCGAGCGCGGACCAGTGCATGGTCGGTATCTACGCACGTGTTCCAGAAGGAGCGACAATCTCCTACCGACCCACGCCAACGATAGCTTATTGCTATGTGGTCTATTTGTGTCCAGCGTTGGTTTGATGAAGGGGGTCTCCAAGTCAAACAGTGTCTCTCCTTGTGTTTGAAGTTAGTGCTTTAACATAACATAACATAAGCTTTATTCCAAATCAGTACTTGTGATACAGAATGGAATTCTCAGCATTTTACTACAATATTGCATCCAGTTTTTACATTAACAATAAATAAAGTTCTACATAGATTAAAGTTATCTCAACAACATATTAGTATGTCGGTAGCAAAGCCAAAATTAAAGTGTTTGAAGGTGTTAGAAAAGTAGATACTACTAGCATATTTACTGGCGTAAGCGATAGCAAAATGGTCGAGATATACAGAGTGTGAAAGAACGAACAAGAATGTTTTAAGTAGAGTTTGCAAGGAAGAGAGAAACAAAACAGCACATAACAAAAATAAATACAGAATGAAGAGCGAGAAAACGTTGTACCTATAAATGATGTGAGTTGGAAAGACGAGATCCATTGGTTCTACTGACTATTTAATAAGTTAAAGGTTTCATGCCTGATGCATTCTTTATCGCACAGAACACGGGCTAGGTAGGGTATGGATGAGTTTTTGTACTTACTAGTGCGGGCATATAGTTTCCTATATAGGCTTCTTGTTTTCCCTGAAGAGATACATGGGGAGAGTTGTGAATGTAGAGGGTGTTGTGAGTCAGATAAAATGGATTTCGCCCATTTTTCACATGAGTCCATGTGCCTGTCCACCAGAATGTTAACAAGCTGGCTAAGTGGCAAACTGCTTACCCTGCTGACAACCTTTAACATCCTACGTAATAAGGTATAGTCTTTCTTCAATAGCCCAGGAAAGACTAAGGGGGAGCAATAGAGAATAATAGGCAGAATACGGGAGTTAACAAATTGTAGGAGTAAGGGTTGGGTTACACCAGAATGTCTTAACTTCTTGATGTAGAAGGTAAGACGGTATATTTTCTTGGAAATCGTCAAGATATGAGACGAGCAGGAAAGATCAGAAGATAGAGTAACGCCTAGGTATTTAATTTCCGACTTGGTTTCTATTTCACTGCCATCTATGTTGCACACCTCGTGAGTGCTAACCAGTTTTTTTAGGTCAGATTTATGCCTAAAGGTGAAATTAACTGTTTGGTATTTGGAGGGGTTTAAGGTTAGACCGTTTTCCTTGGACCATTGGCTAATTTCTGATAAGAAGCCATTTAGTTTAGAGCAGTCACTTTGACATTTGACAGGTAAAGATACAAAATATCTACATTTTGCATCCAGTGCTTACAAGAAACAAATGAAGAACACCACTAGCTTGGAAGAAGCTGGATTCATGAAAGGCAAATGGTGTTCTGATCAAAGTGCAACTCTATTTACCATTATCAAACAAAGCATATAATGGTAGCCAAACCTCTACTCCAACTTGATTGACTTTGGAAGGGCCTTCGGCAGCGTTGACTGCGAAGTAATTTGGGAACTACTTCAACACTGCGGATTACAGTAGCCCAAATCTGCATCAACCTCATTCAACAATCATATAACAATGATAACTGCAATGGAAAACGCGACTGGGTGTTTGAAGTGAGCACAGGAGTAAGACAAGGCTGACTGTCCACTGTCACCGATGTTATTCCTAATTGTGGTAAAGTGTTTTTAGGACGGACAACATATCGTTGTTAGTTGTAAAGTCATTATTGATGCATTCAGTCAGATATTGATTGCTTGTTTATGGTTTGAATTTCCGTGGATGTGTAAGCGATATGAAGTCAGAGTTTGTTGTAAAAACCCCATGATACTTTTGTGTAACTATCAGTATGAATGGTAGAGTACACTTCACATCACCACGTATCATCAATAATTGATTTCATCAGGACTTGAATTCCTGTGAGAGATATGTCATCAGATAGCCGATTGGTAGTGTGTAGAAGAAGTTATTTTTGATTTAATATAGTGTGTTGTTAGCCTAAAGTCAAATACTCACTAGCGGCCATTGACATTGGAAGACATGAAAAGGCCTGCCTAGCTGTCTTTGATCATAGATGTCTCCGTTCTATCCCCCATGTGTGTGTTAGGCGGTGATATAATAGAGTGGGTAAGTAATATTGATGTGAGGAATCAGTGGAGTGGTAATTAAGGCGGGAGAATAAATCGACGATGTTGTGAGGTAGATACATCGATTGAGGGAGATAGTTAGGATGTGTGTTACGCACGCCTAGTCTAGCCTAGCCGTCGCCTTCCTTGACAATGGGCAATATTAGCTAACTGACATAGGATGGATTACCTCTTATATTAATAGAATGGATTAGGTTGGAGAAGGGTTGGCTAGTGGTAGTCAAACGAAAACATGGCTTCACCTGACAACGGAATCCATACGATTCAGTTCAGGGCCAGCCATCCAGCTCCGTAGTTGGGGTTCTCAGGATGGTAAGAACCAAATGACGGCAGATGACAGTTAGTGATATGATTCAAAATTGATATCATTGGCTAATGCAGATGCATTCACTCTTTGTGATTTATCGAATATAGCTCTACTGTTCTTCTGTGTTACTATTATTGTTTACCGTCACGCTTCTGTTCATTATCTCTCTCTCTCTCTTTTGAATCTCTCGTTACTCGCTTCCCTTGCTTTGTGTACTACATGGAGAGAGAGAGTGGCGGCTCGAACTGGTGCGCACATCTGTGCAAAGTTCTGTCAGTCAGTCATTCAGTCGGTAAGTTCACTTGTGTTTCTATGCCTTTAGCATCATGTCGTATGCCGTCAACCCTCCAATAAAACGAATAAATAAAATCAGCCGGGCGTACAGTTTTCGAGCTCCGGGACGGTAAAAATCTATGGTTGGAAACAATTGGTGACATGGCTCAAAACCGTTCTCAGTGGCTCAGATGCATCCACTCCCTGTGACTTATGATCTTCAATGAAACTGCTTTGTATTTCTTTATTACTCCTTTGTCTCACACCTCTGCTCACTGTTTCTATTATGCTTTTCTTGTACTTTCTTCTCTTGCTTCGCGTGCTACACGGAATGTGGCGACTTGAACTTCCGCACATTTGTGCAAAGTTCTATGTCAAAAACAGACAGACATTCACTTTATTTCGTAATTCTAACTCACGGTACTTTGGTCTCTGAGCGTGAAACTACTGATTTTTCCAGTAGTTGTTGTTAAGACGTCTTCAACAATATGATGATGATGATGATGATGGGTGATTGCGAATACGCTAAGATGAATTCTTTTCATCCCAACATCAGGTGGATATTAGTGTAATGTGATTTCTTATAGTATCGATTCGTATGTACGAGAAATTATTGTTTCAGTAGTGTAAACATTGTCATTATTATTATTGTTCCCTTGGGTTCCTAGTGGAACATAGGGCTTCAACTGCACGTCTCCACTTGCCACTTCTGTCTTCTGCTATACTTTTCACCTGCATCCATGTTAGTCCATACTGTTTCAACTCCTCTTCACACGATCTCCTCCATGTCACCCTTGCACTGACGTCCCACTCGCCGCTTCCCTTTCGGCCTGGTTCCACTCGAGCAATGGCCTGACGCGCGATATCACCCAGTGGCCTCCTCAGCGAGTGTCCAATCCATCTCCACTTTCTCCTGCATATTTGTTGGCTGGCGATTGGTTCTTGTTTTGTTTGTTCCCATAGTTTCTTGTTGGTGATTCTTTCCGACCCGGCCATCTGATCTTCAGTATAGAGCCAGCGAAGACAGTTGTTGGTTGATAAAGGTCTGCAACAGGCTGTTGGAAATATTGTTTGTGACCCGCCCACCAAGTTTCTGATCCGTACAGAAGAACTGACTGACTTGACGTTTGTATTGAAAATCCGACCGAATTTTGTTGTTGATGCTGAGTTGAGTGACGAAGATTTCCAGATTGGTTTCAGGTTGGTGAGTGAATGTGTTTCTCGCCCACCACCCGATTCTCGCTCGATTTGACATCCTCGTCCGTTCCGACTTCCTGTAGTTGAGACAATGCTCCGTAGATAAGTGAATGAAGTAACCTGTTTCAAATCCCTCCCGTTGATGGTGATTGGCGCTGGATGTTGTTGTTGGTTATTTTGATAACCTCCATCTTGTCTATGTTCACATGGAGTCCTGTCTTCGCCGTCTGCTTCTTCGACCAGTTTGTCGGTTTTCGCTTGTAAGTCGACAAACTGGTCGAAGAAGCAGCAGACATTATACAACTGTGTAATAGTAGGGTGTATTTTGACTTATCAACGTACTGCTAAATTCAAAAGCTCTTCATTTCTTTATTATGATATATTGATTAGGTTACGACCCTATCCCAAATCATTAGTCGAAGCACGGTCACATGTGAAAATATCTTAGTTTTCGAACTATAATTCTTTAATGTCGACTTTTTTCATGAGTCGGCATCAGTTATAGAGAGTCAGTAAAAACCAAGGGGTACAATGAGCAGTCGTTTGTCCCAGTTTGGGACTCTTTGTCAATGCTTACTGAACTCCCTACTAGGCTACAAACCTAGATCTTGAGGTTCCGAGGAAAGAGAGCCTGTTGAACATTCATCCACCGGATTAGAAGCCAGTGACTCTTGAATTCATACTTCTGTATATTTGTGGCACAACGTGATCACCAACCCCCCACTGCCTAGATAAGGTTGTTAGGGTGTACTGGATGAAGAGCCGAAAATTAGGTAGAAACACCTCTCCAGTACATGATGGTTTTTAATCAATCTCTAATTAATGTCTCGTTTCGTGACAGACCTCAATTTTTTAAAAGTGAATCTTAACTTAAATGTTCGATCACGAGTTAGCATTAATTGGAGGACCCTTGGAAAACCATTGAGGATTACGGGGCAGCTGTTTTGTCAGCCTAATCTGGGACTCTTCATCATCATGCACCCATTCCACTACTAGAGTTTGAACCCACAACTTCCCGGTCACAAGACGAGTTAGTTAGTAGAGCATTCAGCCACTGGGACCCAATCTAATGGCTTGTGAATGCCAAGTTCTGCTCAACCACGAATCAATATCATAGGCGAGTAACTCTTCTCTTACAAGGAAGGCTTCGTGGACCCCTCTGGATTATACAAAATGTGCAATTACGAACAATTAGTGATATAAGGATAAATCTTGGACACTGTGGTAGAGTATAACTCCGATATGGATAAGATTTTATTTTAATAAATCACACAGTGTTGTTGTACAGTAATATTAACTGATGATGTTTCGAGCACAAATTATTGCTGCTCATAATCATATCAAGTTACTCACCCACAACTTTTTTCTTTCATTTATATGCATGTGTGGCAAATTACACACTACTGTTTATAGAAAACCAACTCATTGTAATAGATATTTAGACTTTAATTTGTTTCATCCGTTAACTGATAAGGCAGGCTTAGTGAAGTGTCTAACAAACCTAGCAATAGCACTAAGAGTAGCACAAGAAAAGACCTAAATGACGAAATAAAACAGATAGAAGAATCATTTGGTGTTAAATAACTATCCCATAAAATTCATTAGGAAGATCGAAAGAGGCCAAAAGCAAATTAAAAATAATGGTGAAACTAGTTATGATAACGTAAATAAGAGAGAATATAAGTCATCTACTGATATACAATATAAGGAGGGGTCATCTGAGGCCCTACGCAGGATTCTTAATAAAGCAGGAATCAGGTTGGCATTCAAACCTACAAACTGACTCAGAGACAAGCTCTGTAGGCTTAAGGACTCTGTACGTTGACCCAATTAAACAAAATAATATAATTTACAAAATACCCTGCAATGACTGTGAGTTAGGTCAACTACATAGTTCCAACTAGTAGATCGGGGTAGTCACATTGTCGGAACATAAGAATTTAGCTAAGGTAAGAATAGTTGGCCCTGAAAAGATAAGTAATTTAGAAAAAAGCTCAGCTATTGCACTTTACGCATTAACAAACAACCACACAATAGGGCGGTGGGAGAGGGTTAAGATTCTATGTAGGTGGAGAGCGAGATTGATTACTGAATCCTACCTGGTTCATTGAGTCTACACCCAACACAGCACATGCAACAGAAATGACTCAATGCAAATACCACAGATATGCATGGAAGATATTATTACCACCAGTCAGTCAGTCAGTCAAATCAGAGAGGATAATAAATAATCTCAAAATTCTATTTCAATCCAAGCACATCACAGCATTCTAACAAGTAACTTATGATGACTATGAAAACACTCGTCTTATTTCCCATCTGATTGTAATTGATCAATAACACTTATATTATTATTATTTCTGAATGTACATTATCCCATACTGATTTTTATTCATATATCTATTCGATTCGACACGTGTATATAAATGAAGGGAAAATGTGTGAGTGCCTTGATATGATTATGAGTAGCAATAATTTGTGCTAAAACGTGGTTATCAGTTAATATTACTGTATAACACTGTGTGATTTATCAAAATGAAAATCTTATCCATAATGGAATTATACTCTACGCAAACACAGTGCCCAAGTTTTTACTTATATTCCTACAAAAATCAATACTGAAAATTAATCTGATGCTCACTAGCGACTGGTTTTTCAGGCAGTTACCTAGGGATCTAGTAAGAAACCGTGACTAGTAGAGTACAGCAGGTTGAAAGTGAGGAAGTAACTCATCGAAGAGGATATTGCGAAGTGTTGTGTGAGTATTGCCTTGATATGATTATGAACAGTAATAAATTGGGCTCTAAACGTGTCCGTCAGTTAATATTACTGTATAACACCACTGTGTGATTTATCGAAATAAAGTCTTATCTTTAATGGAGTTACGAACAGTTAGCCTTATGTTTAAATACCATTTATATTTTCATCAATTCAGTAATAATATTATTTTTTTTTACATATTGATTTCTCATCATCAATACAGCCTGTAGTACAGTCAAATACCAACTCAGCTAACAATGGATTGTCATACACCTGTTGCTGCATCAGTCCAGATGGAAGTCTAATTTGTTGTGGAACAGAAGTATGTCGTGTGAAAAAGTTTGACAAGAAAAAACGCCGGAAACGTCATGATTCTACAGATAGTGATGAGGAGACAGCTCATCTTGTCTACTGGGATACACGTTGTTTATCATCTCCGTTGGGTAGTATTAAAGATTTTCATTCAGAAGATATTGTCGATGTGAAATTCGATCCTACATCGATATCCGGTTATCCACGTCTACTGGATTGTTCTCATGATGGTCTTGTATGTTTGTACAATATGCAGGCAGCGGCAGCATTACAAGACAATACCCTTTTATATGTAAGTTTAAATTATTATTATATTTTTCTATGGTATTTTCTTGTTCTATTCTCCTCCTCCTCCAATGTGTTTGAAGTTGTTTTCTTAAAGTTTTTCCAGCTGCTTGATAAGAAAAAATCATTATTATTTCCTTTAGTTCCTAGAGGAACATAGGGCTTCAGTCACGCGTCCCCACTGCGTTTGGTTCTCTGCCAACGTCTTCACCCCGCTCCAAGTCTGCCACCCACATGCTTTCATCTCCTCTTCACATGACCCCCTCCAAGTCTCCCTTGGATGACCAACTCGCCACTTCCCTTTCGGGTTCCACTTGAGAAATGGCTTGTCTAGTGATGCCACTTGGTGGTTCCTTCAGAGTATGGCCACCAATCCATCTCCATTTCTTCCTGCCTATTTGTTGCAAAATAGGTTCCTGGTTGGTTAGTTCGCTCATTGCCAGAGATCCCTGTTGGTGATCTTTTCTGGCCAGCGATCTGATCTTGAGTAGTATTGAGCGAAGACAGCTATTAATGAAGGTATGTAGTTTGTTTGAGATGCTCTTCATGACGCGCTGGCCAAGTCTCTGAACCATATAGTAGCACTGACTTCACATTGGAGTTGAAAATCCGGATCTTATTTTTGATGCTGAGTGCTGTTGACCTCCACACGGACTTGACGTGAGTAATGAAAGCTTGTCTTGCTTTTCCGATTCTTTCTTTGATATCCTCTTCAGTTCCATTGGCCTGTAGTTGAAACGATGCTTCCCAGGTGGGTAGGTAAAGGAGGTTGTTTCTTTCAGGTTCCTCCCATTTATGCTGATTGTTGTCTGTTGCTGTTGGCCAGGAATCTTCATCACCTCTGTTTTCTCTATGTTCACCTGCAGTCCTTGCTATCTTTGATGCTTCTTCTGCCAGCTTGTTGCTTTTCACTTGCATATCTTCCAGTTTGTGGGAAATCAGACATATATCATCTGCGAAGTCCAGATGCTCCAAGTTATTTTTGTGTGAGTCTATTTTATGCCTGTTTCCTCATCGCCCGTTGTCTTTCGCATTATCCAATCTACTGCAATCAGGAAGATCATTGGCGATAGTATACAGCCTTCCCTCACTCCCGTCCTCACTTCGAAGGCTTCCGTAAGTTTCCCGTTGTGGATTACTTGGCATGCAGCATTGTCGTACAACTGTTGGATGAGATGTATAATTGTCATGTTCGCTTCCTGTGTTGTCTGATGCCAGTTTGGCGTTCATGTCTCCTATTAGTATTTCAATGTCACCAGCTGGAGTATTGTCCATTGGATAAGAAGAAAGCTATGGAGGTAATCTGTTTGTGATCTTTTTTAAACACGTAGTGAAATAAACATACTTATAAGCCTAAGGGAATTTAAAATATCGGATATTCAGAATTATTACTTTATTTAGACATTTTAATCGGTCTACTCTTCAAGTCATTACTGATTACTGATAGTGCGTTCAGTAGGTAGTCACACTGGTCACCACCAGCTACTCAGTGTATGTATATGTATATATATTTGTATGCATGGTTACAGAATTTCATCATGAGCTGATATCGGTTAGAGAACCATTGGAAAACCAACTGGGAGTATTCGACATGTGTACTGTCCTGGTTTGGAACTCTTCACAGTACTCTCCAACTGGAGTTCGGACACAGGACTTTTCACAGTTATAAGGTGAGCGAGCTAGTAGGCTATTAAGCCACTATGACCTTACCCAATGGTCAGTCCATGAATTCCAGCTTCTGCCAATGCAAGATATAGCACCATCACTAGCGGATGTCATCTGCGATTATCTGTCCTCATTCCTGGCCTCACTCATATCCCTGTAATCCAATACTTAAATATTAACCTGATGTGCACCAGCGACTGGCTGTATTTAGATAGTAGTTTCCTGAGTTCTAATGGAAAGTCATGACCAGAAAGGGTCCACCAAGTGGTCACCAGTGAGGACAAATACTCGCCAGTCGCGCTAAAATCACGGTCTGTTAGAAGTTAGACTTCATGTGCTGGCCATTGAGGAGTCGGCTGTCAGTAGCCTAGTGGTGTACCAGCTAGCCTGCCTTGTAACCAGAAGGTCATGGGGGGCATTAGATCCCGTAGTCAAGATCTGAGTAGTCAACGAAACTTGCCTCGTAACTTGAAGCTTTTGGATTCAATCAATTTCGGTTGGATCATGGGTGGGTGCTTACTGCTGGAGTCTCAATCTAGGACTAAAACACAACTCTTCAGTAGTAGTCTTTAGGTCCTTAATGCTTCTCTTTTATATTCCTTTGCGTTCTTAGAGGAAGGAACATGCGGTTTCAAGCTTGAGCTTCAAAGTTTTGGTAGATTGCAGTGGTGTTTTATACATTTATTCCCCTGAATGAATTTGAGCTAAGCAAGAACTACAGTTTTTTCAGAATAAAATGGTACCAATCTTTTATTTCGTTGCCTTCTCGTCAGCTGCTTGCAGGCCAAAGACATTATTAAATATATCTACAAAAACAATTTTAACATATTTGCACGGAGTTCATTTTAAACAAAAATCAATCGATCAATATATGCATACAGTAATAATATATATATATATTTATGTAATATTAAACACTATTCCGAACAACAATAATAATCATACATAATGGAAACCTTTAGCATTTCGCATTCGGAAGAGAGGGAGATGAAAATATCCGGTTAGCAGACAGGGGAAAGAAAGACTGATAACCGCTTCTTTCTGGACGCATAAATCAGGTTTCAGGCGCTTGATGGAAATGGCTTCAGTAAACTTGGGGAGAATGGAGCTCTTTTGCCTATTGATCATTTTGAACGACATTTTACGGATGGCCAGGTTGCTTACGCCCGATCTCCCCTCTTTGTCTGACTTACAACCCCGGCAAGGGGACGGGAAAGTTAAGATATGCATTGGTGGGGAATTGAACCCTGAAACACGTGCATGGCCGAACCGCTAACTCATACTGATATCACAACAATCGTGGTCTAACTTCACCTTGATGAATAACCTACACACGAACGCCTAAAAATCAACAGAATTTTAATAATCGTGGAAAATACCCATTGGAACATGAGATTGAAAAGAACAAGAAGTTCAGCAAAGATGTAGATCTTTTCGGCGATTTCATTCTCAAAAACAGCTGTACAATCGCATCTACATAGATTAATTTACATGGATACAATTCGTATTTGTTTAATTCCACATAGTAACGAAGGTGATAATTATTTTCACCTTGATATGAATTACAAGAGGCTTAGAGACAAAAATTACGCAGGGATAGGACAAATTACAGGTGTGAACAAAATGAGCATAGAAACAAACTGAAATCAAAACTTTCAACTTGAAATGTAAGTTAGGAGGTGTGAATATAGACAGATTACAAAAGGCATAGAAACAAATTACACAGGACTAAAGTATAATTGTAAAACGGTTATTCTAAACGGATTACAAGTGTGATCAGGAGGAGCATGGAAACAAACTTAAAATGACTAATTTTATAACTGAAAAAATAGGATGAATTGAATGAAGGCAAAGAGGGAAAATTACACACACAGATAACAAAACAAAAAAGAAACTGAAGGATGAGGGAACATACCGAACCAGGTCCATGGTAGTTGTAAAGGCTGGACTAGTTTCTTTTGAACACATAGCTCCGGTTTTTCGATATATGTGGTGAGAGCCTTCTCAGTACGAAGGAGTCGGAAACACACTGACTGTCTTTGGTAGATTTTTGTTTACTTTGTAAATGACTCTAAATGATGAGTCAGTTGAGATTCTGTGACAGGTATTGACGAGATGTTCAGTTATTGCGCTTCTGATTGAACCAGTGCCTCCTCTCTGCAGCCATGCTGGATGATGTTTTCTAACACGTTTTGATAAGACCCGCATAGAACGACCTATGTACCTAGCTCCGCAAGAGCAGGTGAACTGATATATGCACATTGAAGTGGTCATATGCGGAAGTTTGTCCTTCTCATTGCTCCGAAGTAGTGGGCGGCTAAAGAATATCACTCCTAGAGTTGTTGCCGGAAAAGTCTTCTTCAGGGAATTGGAGATTCTGCTTTTAAGGATATCTGCTGCTAGGTCTCCCCTGAATTCCAGATTGAAATAGAGTGTCTTCTTTTGCACTGAAGTGTATTCTCTTTTGGCCTTGGTTTCATGTTCTTCTCCACGAAACGTGGTGGGTATCCATTTTGAACCAGGATGCTTTTGAGAAATAGGAGCTCTTCCTCTAAACAGTCATCGCTACACATTCTTCTGGTACGGTGGGCTAGCGAGATGATGAGAGCTCTTTTACGGCTGATGGGTATCCAAATGTAGAAGTTTGTCAGTTGTCCATTCCATGTTGGTTTTCTATGGATAGATCTTTTCAGAGTTCCGTCATCTCTTCTTGACAATTCGACGTCCAGGAATGGAATCTTTGATTCATTTTCAACTTCCATTGTGAATTTAATTGAAGGATGGCAGTTATTAAACTCCTGTAAGATACAATTTAAATCAGAATCATCTTGACAAACTATAAAAGTGTCATCGACGTATCTTTTGTACGGCAGCAATTTGTTCATTGTTGATTTTAAGAAGCCGTTTTCCAGGCTGGTCATGAAGCAGTCTACCAAAAGTTGGTCAAGGGGAGAGTCCATAGCAATCCCGTCTTTCTGTCTATAGATGACGTCGTTGAGTGTGCATCTTAATAACAACTCTTTCAGGTATGAGGTCAATATTCCGATACTCAGATTTTTGTCATCCATATACTTGCAAAGGAAACAAATTGTGTCTGTGTGAGTGGCACATTATTCGTAAATAGAGATTCCACGTTCAGTGATAACATTTGTTTGCCATTTACATTCAAGTCTTTTATGCACTGAATAAATTCAAAAGTATCACGTAGAGAGTACTTACAGAGTTGTCGTCTCACAGGCTCCAGTATCTCGGACAAGCATTTGGCAATCAGATGGTACAGTGATCCCTCCATGTCTAAAATTGGTCGAAGTGGTAGACCTGCTTTGTGTACCTTTATTTTAATATTATTATTCTTATAAATTAATTGTATAATCTGTTTTGCCTATTATTAAACTACAAAAACATCATCAACAACAAAACAAACAGATGTTCAACTCAGAATCAGTGGCCAGTTCATGTGGTTGGTTATTATCGTCTGGTGCTGGTGCTGGTGATTCTATTACCGGTGTCTATTGTACAACAACAATGAGATCAAATATTAAAGCTTGGCCAATTCATCCATCTATGTTAAAATCGAATAGTAGTGGCAGAATAAGAGATTCAGCCGAAGAGGTCGAAAAAGAACAACGCGGTGGAACTATTGACGATGATGATGACGAGGAGGAGGAGGAGGAGGAGATAATCTTACCTGAAGAAGAACAAGAAAAATTAGATAAAAAAACAAAATTATGGAATTCTAAATTTATTAATAATAATTCATTAAAAGGTCGTAAATTCTTCAGTGTAATTCATCAAGACAAGAAATCTGAAGAATTTCTACTGCTTGGTGAATATGCCGACAACAGCAATAGTGATGGTGATGATGAGGATGATGAAATCGAGGAAGGAAGTTCTCCAGCTGTATTTTCTTCACATCAGGATGATAATGATAAACCCATTTGGAATGTTACCTGTCTACCGAATACTTTGAGCACTAATCATAATAATAATAGTCAAATAAATGACACTAGTTTCAATTTACAATATGCAGATTTCTTAAGAAAACCAATGGATAGCGATAAACAATTATGCCTTATGATTGGTTCACGATCAACTGTTTTATGCTCTTATGATGTATTGAGTGATCGAATGAAGAGTATATGAAGAGTATTGTTGTCTATCATTCTATCGATTGGCATTTATTGTTATAAATCATCACATTAAAAATATTTTCGTTTATTTGTTGTTTATATGACTAGTAGGCGATGACCTCAAGCCTTAAGATTTTTTCTGTAATATATTTTAACTACTTTTTTGATTATTAGTAATAAAAATATTTTTCGTGAGTTTTTCGGACTTCTTATAGTAAGTAACCGATGGATAAATGCTTACGGTTGTCTGTAGATCTCATTCCCCATGTGGTTATGAAACTAATGACGCGGAGTAGTAGGTAGATTGATTTGACAATGATAATGGTTGCATTCTTATATCTCTAACATAATGCAATACATACTGTATGTAAAGGCCAATTTTCCTCTGCCCTGCTTACTGACGCTACAGTCCCTCAAGGTGGGTGTTGTTCTTTCTTTGTTTCTCTTCTCTTTCTCTTCGCATGACTTACCTCTTTCAGATGAAATCAACGTCACCAAATATGCTGATGATCTATCTGACTGTCCCACTGCCAGTTTTGTCCCAATCTGACTGTTGCAAACTGAATAGCTTTTTGTCGGATACCAGCCAGTAGTCTAAGCTAAAATTGTCTTGCCTTGAATCCCTCTAAATATCAGACTATTAACTTTACCTTACGGCATAAATGTCAGCTGCACTATCTGGTCTTTTTTGCACGATGCTTGTAGCCTAGAGGGCACTGAAACAGAAAGTAAGCCAAGTATGAAATACCCTGGAATAGTTGTTTTCTCTGACCTTTCTTTGTGGGTCATTCTATATCTTGTTGATTTCTAAGAAAATGTCCCGTCTAACCTTCTATGTTAATAAGTGAAAACAACTTGATACAAGAATAAAACTTGTGCACTGTGGTAGAGTGTAATTCCATTATGGGTAAATTTTGTTTTGATAAAGTCTCACAGTGATATACAGTAATGTTTACTGATGACGTTTCGAGCACAATTTATTCCAGCTCATAATCATATCAAGGTAATCACACGACTTCCTAAATTCATTTATATAGTTCCATTGTTTTTCTCTTGATTTTCACTTGATTTGATTGGTAGTAGTATCTTCCATATTTCGGGCATGAGTGATGAGTCATTCCTATTGCATCTGTTGTGTGTAGACTCAATGAACCGGGATTCAGTAATCAATCTTTCTCTTTACCTACATAGATTTCTTCTTAGAATTTTAATCCTCTCCTATCCGATTGTGTGGTTGTTTGTTAATGCGTAAAGTGCAATAGCTGAGCTTTTTTCTAAATTACTTATCTTCTCGGGTCAACCATTCTTGATTGTGAGGTCAACTACATAGGTCAAACTAGTAGGTCAGGGTAGTCAGATTGTCGGAACATAAGAATTTAACTAAGGTAAGAATGGTTGACCCCGAGAAGATAAGTAATTTAGAAAAAAGCTCAGCAATTGCAATGCATGCGCTAACACACAACCACACAATAGGGTGGGAGAGGGTTAAAATTCTAAAAAGTAATCTAGGTAAGTGGAGAGAGAGGTTGATTACTGAATCCTTGTTCATCGAGTCTACACCAACACATACAATAGAAATGATTCATCACTCATACCCGAAATATGGATTATACTACTACCGATCAAATCAAGTGAAAATCAAGAGAAAAACAATGGAACTATATAAATGAATTTAGGAAGTCGTGTGATTACCTTGATATGATTATGAGCTGGAATAAATTGTGCTCGAAACGTCATCAGTAAACATTACTGTATATCACTGTGAGACTTTATCAAAACAAAATTTACCCATAATGGAATAACTTTTAACTTGGCTGTTAACATTATTATCATCATCATTACTTTACACTTTTTGTGCTTTTTCGACTTTACTGTCACTGCAAATAGCAAAATAAAAACTGCCAATATCGATCCTGTAATATTATTTTCATATTTGTTTTTGCTGTTGTCGAGTAAATTATTCATCAATAAGACTACTACTCAACTTTCTATGAGTTGTATAACTACGACTAGGGTTAGTTCTTCGTTAAAACAAGAAGACGTGGTTTATTATCTGAAACGTGTGATGTCTATTTGCCCATCACATTTCGGACTTTCTAATCACACACACGGGTACCTGTTATACACATACACACAGCATGAATTATTACAATACGGTTCAAATTGTGTACAGTTCAAGGTCACAAATAAGGGGTAGGTAGATGACGCAAGTGTGTGGGATAAGAAAAAGGGAGGAAGAGAGTGAGAATGTCACTAGGTAAACTGAACCTTCATTCTAAATTGGATTAGCAAGGCAGGTTTGAAGTAATAGCAAATAATTTTTGATTGCATTGAGGATTTCATCATGAGCTGACATCAGTTAGAGAACCGTTGGAAAACCAGCTGGCAGTACTAGACAGCTGTTTCGTCCTAGTTTGGGAATCTTCATGGTACGCACCCACCACAGGAGGTTCGAATCCAGGACCTTCTGGTTACAAGGCGAGCCAGCTCGTAGACCATTAAGCCACTGGGACCCGATCTAATGGCCAGCCCATGAATTCTAACTTCTGCCAATTCACGACAGAGCGCGAGCATTTCGCAATGTCTTCTTCGATGAGTTACTGCCTCATCTTCAACCTGGTGTACCCTACTGGTCACGGATTCCCACTAAAATCCCAGGTTAACTGCCTGAATAGGGCCGGTCGCTAGTGAGCATCAGATTAATTTTCAAGTATTGGATTGGATTCGAACCCTGGTGGTGAAGAGTCCCAAACTAGGACGAAGCAGCTGTCCATTACTCCCTGACTGGTTTTCCAATGGTTCTCTAACTGATGTCAGCTCATGATGAAATCCTCCATGCAGTCAAACAAAATCCCTACAAATCCAATACTTGAAAATTATTTTTGAACAGAAGACATGTTTAAGCGAATTTACGACCAAGGCCTTAACGAATTTAATTATGTGACCCAATGTTGTTTAAAGGCATTATTGAAATCAACCCGTATCTATGATGGGCTTCGCTAGAGAGATAATGATGGACATTTATTTCCAGGATCAGTTGTATCCGGCGATTTTATTTGTTGTTGCAGCCAATTTTTTGGAATATTTTCTGCAGCGGCTGATGGGTTCTCCTCATGTGCGTGTGTGTGTCCACACATATATGTAAGTTAGTAAACATAGTGGGATGTGACACTATCGTTTCGGATGCTGTGTGGGTTTACGCGACAGCACAAATCTCGTTTTCTTTATGGAAATCAGTTTGGCTGCATAACAAGTTCTACTAATTGCCACCCTTAGTCAGTTAGTGGTGCTGGAAGTTTAACTTTGACGGAGATTGTGCTACAGGTGACTACCTTTTGTAGCTAAACTAGGAAGCTGAACTTCTAGAAATAATGGTACTTGAAATCAGTAAACTCTGGTAAGATTACTGAAATGTGACCACCAAAAGTCTGATCCTGGGAACAATAAGTAGAAGGAAAAGTAAACACTAACTTTAAGGGAAATACATATGCATCGTTCCTGTAGAAGAATAGACTAGAACTGAATTACCACTGAGCTGCCACTTTCAGTGAGGTATGGTGTAGCCTGGGTAATCCCTAAATGTCTCTGCCATGAGCACTACAAGTTATTGATAGCTGTTTCCTCAGCCTAGTTTGGGATTCATCAGTAGTACGCACTCAACCCACTGATAGCGTTCGAACCCAGGACCTTCCGGTGACAAGTCAACCTCATAGACCATCCAGTCGCTAGGGCCCCAATCAATAGTCCATGAAAAAAAAATCAATTCCCTACAAGTCAGCTATTGGAAACTACCAGGTTATGTGGTACTCCAAGGATGACCGACCTTACAAAGCAAAGTGTATATTGATCAAGTATGTGCTTGCCTGTACAGAATGTGTAACTTGATAAAAGCTACCTGTAACCGTCCTTAAAATTCAATAACAACTGGTTACCTATGGTGTACAGCAACCGGGTATGAACGGGCCAATAAAAACACTGTACCACGCACACTTAGACCAATATCACGAAATAACTATGCGTTGAAACAATAACTATCCATAGAAGACAACTATGATCAAACCTATCTTGTTGATGCCACAAGATAAAAGTAAGAAATCATCCCTGCACCAGCTGATGTTTAGCGGAAAAACTACTGCACAATAACGATTCTGAACAGAAATACGCTCTCTAGAATACGAAAAAGACTTCAAGAAGGTCGGACAAAAATACAGAAAAGGCAGCCAAAAGTATTGAATAGTGTAGAGAACAGAATTACGCCCCACCCCCACCTGTCTGTTTTTGACATAGAACTTTGCACCGATGTGCACCAGTTCAAGTCGCCACACTCCATGTAACACACAAAGCAACAGAAGAAAGTAGAAGAAATGCATAATAGAGACAGTAAACAGAGGTGTGAGACAAAGGAAGAGTAATAACGAAGAACAATATAGTTTGATTGGAAATCATAAGTCACAAGGAGTGGATGCATCTGCGCTGTCATTGAGAACGATTTTGAGCCATGTCACCAATTGTTTGCAACCATTGGTTTCTACCGTTCCGAGGACCCCGACCAGGAAGTCTACACCTTCCTATGTGACTGGCTTAAACTAACTGTTGTAGATTTTATTGACTGTTGCCATGTTTTAGTTTGACCTCCGCGCTAGCTCTTTTCCAGCCTGACCCTATGTCAGCTAACATTGTCCATTGTCGATGAAACCGATGACTAGGCATACGTAACACATGTCTTAACCATCTCAGTCGATGTAGCTTCACAGCCTCGTTGACTGACTTCTCCTGCTTACCTAGAACTCGACGCCTAACTTCAATATTGCTCACCTTGTTATACCACTTCACACGGGAGATAGAGCGCAGGCACTTATGATCAAAGACAGCTAATCTTTTCAAGTCTTCCCCACCCCCGCACCCCTACGTGAGGTAGAGCCATTATAGACATAACAGATATATAGCACATTGACGCTACTAAAAGTAATAGGGAACTAACAAATGTCAACCAGCCGCAGATAAACAAGGACACCACTAATAAACGAATTTGGAGATTAGACCAGGAAAAGTCCCTGTGAGGCGATCAGCGTAACCGAGAAGGAGATTTCATAACCATATAATGAACCCACCCCCAATTATTTTTAAGTTAGATCTTTCTAACATGAGTAAGGCAGTCTTTAACAGCACAACAATTTATCCTTTACTTTTAGCCACCACAACACAAGGTAGACAAGACACCGACACTGTAGATTTAGTTGACAGTCATAAATGTCAAAATATTTAAGATTCCCTTTGATGATTTGCTTCCCTTGACCATCTTTTACTGGTTTCATCTGTGTTGATCTCTCCTAGAGTGAGTGATCAAACTGTTATGTGAAATGAAACCATGATATCTACGACACACAGTTTCATACCGATGCATGTAGATAATTGCAGACAACTATTTGATTGAAAGAATGCAAACAGTTTAAATAGAGGAGACTCTAAGAGTAATGTCAAGGAATTTCTAGGAGCATTCTATTCAAACGAATCAGCGACTAAGAAACACATCGTTTAGCAGAGTTCAAATTTACCAACTAATAAGAACTAAATCAAATGAAAAGAAAGTTCAAATTCCAAGTCAATAAAAATGATCAATTTTTTTTCCTTCACGTTTCCAGTGGAACATGGGGCCTCAAGCTAGTGGCTTGAAGTTTCTGTAGCAGTGTTTATGGAATGGAATTGCTAGCCTCATGCCCAATTTTTCCTCTTTACCAGCATTATTTCTGGCTTAACGAGGTAAAGGAGTGCGTCGGAGATCGACCCCCCCCTCACCGTGTGCATAGTCGGCAAGCGTCCTAACCGTTGTGCCACCGACGCACTAAAAATGATCAATACAGACGTAAATTAACAAACAACGAATGATGATGATGGTTGTCAGGAGATATAATTATATCGTTCATGCGGAATTCAAATAAGTTCATTGTATACTAAAACTTGTGGTGATTTTGTCTAGAAGGGGGGGGGGCAACGAGAGCTTCACAATTAAACCAACCAGTTCAGAGAATACAACCACAAAATCATCCACCTAAGCTACAAATCTTCTCTATTAATTTTCTATGGTTTGGTTTGTAAGGGTTAATTTTGTTTTTACGAGTTGATCACGGATTGATAATCAGTTAGAGAACCATTGAAAACCAACCGGAGGGAGTACTGGACAGCTATTTCCTCATCCTAGTATGGGAATCATCGGAAGTACGCACCCGCTGTCAGGGTTCGAACTCACGACCTTCCGGTTACAAGGCATATTAATCTTCACCTAGATCCTCCCAGTAGGCTTCGCTTTAATAACTAAGTCGCCGTCATATTGGTTTCTTCTCCTTCAATCGAGTACCTCACAAATAACAACGGTCGAAACACACAAACTAATCAACAGTTCACTACTTTTTTCCATTCCTTGGAGTTACACAAGTGGAACACAGTCAGCGGGGTGGAGTGGGAGGCTACACACATAGCTTTAATAGTGGTAATGCTATTTTTACGAATAAGGTTGCTAGCCTTTTCCTCACACACCCAACCTTCCTTGTTTCCTGAGCTTATCACTACTACTACTGGGCGAAGTCTACGAGAATTCATCAGCTGGGAATCGAACCGCAGACCTCTAACACTGCGTTTTCACTTTGATACAATTTAGAACAAATAAGCTGATAAACAGAATAATAATAATAATAACAAAATGAATAAAGGCGCACCGATAAAGAGTCCTCAACTTGGACGAAACAGCAGTGCAGTTCTCCCAAGTCGTTTTCCAATGCTTCTCTAACCAGTGTCAGTTCATGATGAAACCCTGTGGGCCAATCAAATCTTTGCCAACCAAAACTCGAAAATATTTTTGCTTTTGAAAGAAGAACTAAAAATAGTAACATTTTATTTATTTTTTTGCAAACCATGTGGAAAAAATAATAATATTATCAATAATTTCACAAGGTTTCAAGCAATCAAAGGAAAGGAAACACAATAAATTTACAAACTATTACGTGTTTGTGTTCAGGTGTGTGTTGCATTGTGTTTTCATCATCACATTCTTCTTCATACCTTTGAAACATTATTACCATTATTGATTAAAGATATAAATGCCAAATAGTAGGAAGTATTATTATTTGTAAAAAACAAAATGCAGAAACATTCCATATCTGTAATGTATAATAATGACCTTTATATGCATATTAATGAAATACACATGTAAGGTTCTAATAATGTGATGGATGAACTTTTTTGACAATGAACAGCAAACTACTGAAATGGTTAATCAGTAGTTTAAACTTTTAAATAGATAAAAAGAGGGAGTGATGAAATGTAGGCAGCAGTGTAACATTTTATATTACTTGAAATGTGATGAAATGTATTTTAATCGACGATAAATAAATAAATCAATAAAAATGGATATATATGAATACACTTTTTGTCTTGTAAAATAATGTAATGAAATAAATTTGGTGTTTTGTTTGTTTGTTCGTTTGTTTAAATTTCCCAAATATAATTAGCTGTTAACTCTCCTACCAGTGGCGGTACATCCAATTTTACATCACCTTTCACTTCTGATTTGACTAAGGCAACGGAACCACGTTGATAAAATAATGATTGTATAAGAACACGACCATGACCAAGAAAGTGTAGTTGGAACTCGTATTTAGAATCAATATCACTAAGATTATTGTTTTCACTATCATCACTGATATTATCGTCATCGTTAGGTGTTTGTTGTGTTGATTCAAGTTGTAGAGAACCGTCAACACCAGCAGTCCATATGGAATATGTTGAGTTTTGATTACCTGAAAAATATTAATCAATTAATTGATTAATTAATTATTTAAGCCAACAGTATGAAGATTATTTATCACATGAAGATAATAAGCTGTGGTGGCCCGCTTGAAAACTTGGGCTACCCAAAAACTTCCAACAATCTGCTTAAATCCATTAAAATATAACCTCTAGTAGTGTTGTGGTGAGAGTTGGCTGCTAGTCAAAAGAGTAGACAGTAATTTACGTCAATGCTTGTTTCCCTCAATATTGGTCATGAGAAAAGAACAAGAACAAAGACTGACTCAACAACCAATCACAGCACACTTTGCGTAGGCGGATACAATTTGCAGATAGATAATCTGACCTTCAAGAAACAGCCACAAACAGATGAAAGATTAATGGTTAACGAGAAACCACCAGTCAGAAGACTGTGTTTGTCAGCTAACAATAATCTATAATAATGTACATGAAAATCTTTAAATATCTGTTGATTTCGTAAATAAACGATTTGTTGCCTGGCCCTCATCTTCTTCTGTTGTTACAGTACTACACTTTACTCTGACGAGTATTTAAAACATTTACAACCTGTTGATTCGTAAGTCTATTCTACTAAAACATAAGAAAAAGCATTATCCAGCTCGATAGCAGTTGATCCCAATACATGAGATGACTATTCCTGAGTAGTGGCCTGAGTTCACAAAATGTACTCCTGGACTCTTGATGATTGGCATTCAACAAAATGTCGTCATGATTTGCTCGAAGGAGAGAAAGCAGGGATATCCATAATGGATTAGTTTGCCCTGCAGGTCAGATAGAACTCAGTCACACGATCTACTCTCGGTCAATGAAATCTTTTATTTGAAGGATCCAGGACGAAGAGAACATATCTTGCGGTAAACTCCACTGAAAATTCTGTACATTATTTAAAAAACATTGTTCATAATAAAGCTATTATCATTACTACTATTGAATGGTGATTGATGTGAAAATGGATTCCTAGGGTTATTTCGGATTTGATGAATCCTAAAGGATTCCATATTAGTTTGTTTATTAGATGTACCACACAGTCAGTGAAACAGTATTATTATTTACTGGATGACAAGGTTTCGAACAAAATTTATTACTGTTCATAATCATTCCATCAATTACAATCACACGACTCTGAAACTTGAGTTCTATAGTTTTCTTTGTTCTCTCCTATTTGTCATCGTAAGGGTAGTGGGATTTTCCAGATATCTAGGTGGACAGGTGTTGAATCATTCCTATCACACGTAATCTTTTCAGTTGGTTCAGTAAACAAAGCTTCCGTTATCAATCTTCCCCACCAGCCACCCTGTAGCATTAGATTTTGAAACTGTCCTCTTATCCCACCCATTCAATTGTATGGTTGTGTGTAACTGCATGTAGTGAGTGCTGTAGCTGAACTATTCTCTAGATTTCTTATCTTATTTGGGTCAACCAATCTAGATTTCGCTGCTAGGTTTTTATGTTCGGCTAGTCTGACTATCCCTGTTCTACTACTTTGAACTATGTATTCGACCTGACACACAATCATTCCAGCAGGGTATTAGATAAACTAAATTGTTTTACACATATATATATGTATATATTATAATCCTAAAAAATTTAAGAAACATATTACAGACAATTGTTTTAGTGTTGCACACGGACACATTACTGGTGTACTTATGAAGAAAAGTTATCTGGTTTTTCCATTCCAGTCGAGTTTTTTTTGGGGGGGGGGATCTCGAACATTTTCAAAGGCATTGAATGATTACGAAGAAGAGCATTTCGATAAATAATTATTTCATCCTAGGTTTGAGACTATTTAGGTATTGTGCATTCATGATGAACGCATCCCCTCCTTCCTCGGCGCTCGAACACAGAACACCTATGGGGTTACTGGTAGAACGCAATAATTAATTAACTATGGATAGCGCAATATGGCACCATCACCAAATAATGCTAGTCATGGTTGAACACACCTTCTTCACATCCGATATGCTGGATCTCCCACTGACCACGGCTTCTCATTAACAAGTTCAGCGCATACATCTTCATAATCAATGATTCTTTAATTGATGTCAGTTGATGACATAATTTACAATGACATAGTCAAGAGTTTTGCATGGTACACGTTGGAAATGTAATTCTTCTTCACCATGGTTTCATGTCCCTTGAGTCTTGTCAATAATATAAAAGTGTACACTATGCCGCTTAACTCTTTATTCAATGCTAGGAATTTAGTTAGGAAACTGAACCATCCATCTGCTTAGAGCTGTGTAATTTGTATTACCATTACGCTCATGTAGCCAGCTGGCCAATAGTATCTGAGAAGTTCGTTTCTCCTGGTGGGTTGAGAGTTAGTTAGGATACACCGTATACGAGCTCAGCCTTAAGCGAGTGAAACAGCCGTCCTGCAGTCAAATCATTTAGATCTCTGGATGACGTGATTGGATTCTAACTACCATTTGTATTCATTCCTAGGGATTTGATTGGTTATAGGTTTCATGAGCACAAGCTGATATCGAGGTAGAGAAACATTGGAAAACCAGCACTGGAGTACTGGACATCTGTTTCGTCTGAGTTTTTTTAGAACTCTTCAACAGTGTTCACCTACAACCATCCAACACAGCTAGAAACCTTCAGGTTGGGGAACCAAGCTCGTTGACCATTCATAACCACTTTGGCCAGAATTCGCGACACAGGGTTATCCACTACTTCACCTAAAGGTCTGAAGTCCAATCCCTGGCGACGGTGGGGGTTGTCATGAGTGCGCACTGCTGAACATTCCCAGAAATAGAAAGAAAGAACTAGGTAGTAAATTGATTGATATTACTTCATGACGAAATTGAACTACTTCTTCACAGCCTGACTATTCCCAAGGCAATAGTTAGTTCCCAGGATTTGTAAGTAGTTTACGTAGAAAGAAATTTAACCGTAACACTACTACCTATTTCTTCAAACAACACAGTGTAAAATTTTTTTTGTCTACTCACTATCTGTAAACAAGAAGCCACTTTATATACATACGACTGCAATTCAACGGCGATATATCAAGCAAAATAATTACGAAGAAATTAAGGAAATCAGCTCAAAGAACTTTTAATCCTGGCGAACTACACGTATTATTCTCTACACGACTGATGGTGCTTCCTCGACTAAAAGATGATGTACCTAGACTAGCTAGCCACTTCAAATTGTATCTACCAATTCAACTGCGCTTGTCGTGGAACGAGTTATATTGACCGTTGCTCTAGGAACTTGATTTTTCGTGCTCGCTCGAGAACATATCCCACTATGGCTAAGTAAAAGTGTAGTGAAAACCATTAACAGTTCGATATTCGACCATCTGGTGCAAACCGGCCACAAAACCAGCCAGCGTTGAAGAATCCTTCTCTATAATCTACCGGGTGCCTAATAAATTGTCAAAATCATCGAAGCACCGCATACTTCAAACAGCAGAGGCTATTGTAATTCGCTTCAAACAACCAGTGCTCTGTGTTCAAAAGAAGAAAGTCCAGCTAGCCACTACTACTGCCCTGACTGGCTTTCAGTAGAGACTATAAACTCATGAATTTGTAGTATTATCTTTCCTAATTCTTCTGACATTCAGCTTATTTTATGTTGATGGTATCGAGCTGTAATTCGATGTTATTTAAACAGCGTCAGTGTTGTTCATAACACTAATTCATTCACTATAATGTATGTATAAATGTAGAGCCTGATGAAGAAGGGGTTATCGAAAAGAGTACTCTTTGTTCAGTATCCATTCTTTTGAAAAATTTTAATGGGCATTTTTAATCAGTCAAAAGATAATTCTCAATTCCTTTATAATCATCAATAAATTCAGATTTAAAAAAAAATCAATAAGGATTAGGATTATTTATATCCATATACACATATAATTAGACTATTAGATAGACAGACAGACAAGTAGATAGACAAACACACACACATACATACATAGATATATAGAAAAACATACATTAGATTGGTTAATTCTACGTAGAATAAATAATACAGAGGAGCTAATAAGAAGACAATTGTGAGGATAAATGTCAAAGAGAAGAGGAAATCTGTGAGTTGGACAAAAGCTATGCATGTATGAATGCATACATGCATATTAATTGCAATACACTACACTACACATACATTCTGAGATTTAGGTAAACAATATTATCCATCCCATCCTATCATCAGTTAGTGACATTCAGCATTATTTGGATAAAGCCAGATCGATAACATTTCCATCAATATTGGAGAATATATAGCAAAGAGAAATCAATAAAAACAGGCATTCCATTTGTTATTATCAATGGCGTATCCATGCTATATTCGTTAACTAGAGGAATTCTAAAACATTGATATTATTATTGTTTGGAGGATTTCATCATGAGCTGACATCAGTTAGGGAAACATTGGAAGTACTGGACAAGTGTTTCGTCAGCCTAGTTTGGGACCCTTTAGCAGTACGCACCCACCGGAGTCCGAACTCAGGACCTTCTGGTTACAAGGCGAGTTCGTAGACCAGCGAGCCGCTGGGACGCGATCCGATGGGGCTTGAATTCTAACTTCTGCCGATTCACGACATACCGCGCGACATAGTGAAAAGTCGTGACCAGTAAGGTCCAGCAGGTCGGGTGTGAGGACAGATACTTGCCGAAGACATTGGCTAGTGCTTGCTCAATTGATTTATCTCATTGTATTTGCTACTTGTTAAAGTACTAGTAGTTACCATCTCATGCGTCTGTGAACACTCCTGAGGGGAGAGCCTGATAAGGAGCAAGTTAAACTGATAAGATTTGTTTATATATGCTGTAAACATACTTCTAATACTATAAATACCACACTTCACCTAGAAGTATATTATTGGTTGATTTAAGGTCATCTGGTTGTGGTATCTATTCTTTACTGTTGCCCACTGGTACATAGCATCATGCATTTATGCTTCCATTCATGGTAGCAGGCAGTTGAAATATTTTGTGCTGTGAATAATCTCGATTTCACAAAGGTAACTGTGGTGAAATTTTACCTCCTCAAATTGTAAAAACTGCAGGTAGCTAATTTGATTTAAGACTGAAACCAGTTTAACTGTTTTAAACCACTTGCTATAATTTGATTGGATAATCTTTGACACTCGATCTTATTTTCAACCAATCAAATCAGTTATTTATTGGCTTAACTTTCCGAGTACCATATATGACGAGAATTGTTCTCACCACCTCAGGGCAGTCTGTTTTTCGCTTAATTTCTGTAGGTTAAGTGTAATTAGGCGACTCAGTTGATGACTGAATAACAATCAGAAGACATAACACGATGTTCATCAACTTAAATTCTATCCCATAGTGACACACAATCCAAATGGTTTCCGCAATTTTCTGCAAGCATCGATATGAAAGAATACACATCGTGTCTTTTCACAGCAATTCAGTTTCGAAGAGGAACATCCACTTTGACCGATATAGTGTTAGCGATTTTAAGTCGAAGAAACACTAAAAACAATGTCAGGGAATTTCGAAAAGTTTAGTATTCAAACACATCACTTAGCAGAATCAAATTTGCCAACTTATAAAAAATAAATCAAATGACAAGAGAAAGTTCAAATTCCAAATTAGTTGTTTATTAGATGGATATATCCCACAGTGATTGAAACAGTATTATTTACTGGATGACAAGGTTTCGAACAAAATTTATTATGTTCATAATCATTTCATCAATTACAATCACACGACTTCGAAATTTGAGTTTTACAGTTTTCTTTGTTCTCTCCTATTTGCCGTTAGAGTTGTAGAATTCTCCAGATATCCGAGACAGGTCTTGGATCACTCCTACTACACGTATTCTGTTCTCAGTTGATTAGACAAACAAAGCTTCTGTTATCAGCCTTTCCCAGTCACCACCCTGTGACATTAGATTTTGAAACTGTCATCTTATCCCACCCATCCAATTGTATGGTTGTGTGTAACTGCATGTAGTGAGTGGTATAGCTGAACTATTCTCTAGATTTCTTATTTTATTCGGGTCAACTAATCTATATTTTGCTAGGTTTTTGTGCTCTGCTAGTCTAACTGCACCTGTTCTACCGCCTTGACCTATGTATTTGACCTGACACACACTCATTCTAGCAGGGTATCACATAAACTAAATTGTTTTGTTTAATTAGCTCCACAGGATTGATACTTTAACCGAGAAAGCTTGTTTCTAATTGATTTTCTGGGTTTGAATGCCACTTTTAGTTATGTCTTGTTAAGAATTCTGCATAAGGTGGTTTCCGAGGTTCCTTCCTCGTATGGAATTACTACTGATGATTTAGATTCCTTATTGTTGGTGTTGTCTTGCGCATATTTGACATGCATGTCGTCATTAATATTGCTATTATTATTATAATTACTATTATTATCACTACTATCATTATTTATTTTAATTTTACATTCCCCTACATATTTCCTGACTAATTTATCAGGGTGATTATTAGGTACAAAGCTTCTCTTATATGCCTTATTTCCTGTCTTAGATTTTCCTTGGTACTACTTAAACATTTCACTAATCTTATTTTCACTGACATCTAATAAACAAACTAATATGGAATTACTTACTACCACAGTGTCCAAGTTTTACACATATATATTCAAGTTCCAAGTCAACAAAAATGATCAATAGAGATGTAAATTAACAGCCAATCACTACGACAATGGTTGTCTGTCAGGAGATTTATGCAGACAGATATATTCATGATAGGTGGGAAAGATAGCGATTGAAACGTTCACCCCCACCCCAAAAGTATGGTGGAGGTATGTAGATGACACATTCACTGTACTTAGAACACAAGATATAGATAGATTTTTCGAGCACATCAACTCGAAGGTAGAGGCAATTCAATTCACTTATGAATTGGAAAGTCAGGAAGGGGAACTTCCAATGTTAGATTGCAACGTAAAAAGGAAAGAAGATGGGAAGCTAAACACTAGTGTTTACAGAAAACCCACACATTCAAACAGATATTTGGATTTCCGATCATCCCATCCTATGTCAGTAAAAATAGGATTAGTGAAATGTTTAAATGACAGAGCACAAAAACTAAGTAGTACCAAGGAAAATCTAAGACAGGAAGTGACACACATAAAAGAAGCCTTGAAACTTAATAATTACCCGGATAAATTAGTCAAGAAATATGTAAGTAAATGTAAAAATAAAATAAAGAAGGATAACAGAGATAGTGATAATAATAATAATGATAACAATAATAATAATAACAATAATAATAATGGTAATAATAATAGTAATAATAATAATAATATTAATAACGACACCAACAATAAGGAATGTAAATCATCAACAATAATTCCATACAAAGAAGGAACCTCGGAAGCCTTACGCAGAATTCTTAACAAGGCAGGAATAAAAGTGGCATTCAAACCCACAAACTCAATTAGAAACAAGCTTTGTCGGTTAAAGGATCCTGTAGAGCCATTAAAACAAAACAATTTAGTTTATCTAATACCCTGCAATGATTGTGAGGTCAAATACATAGGTCAAACTAGTAGAACAGGGGCAGTCAGACTAGCCGAACATAAAAACCTAGCTAAATCTAGATTGGTTGACCCGAATAAGATAAGAAATCTAGAGAGTAGTTCAGCTATAGCACTACATGCAGTTACACACAACCATACAATAGGATGGGATAGGATGACAGTTTTAAAATCTAATGTCACAGGGTATAGGGAGAGATTGATAACAGAAGCTTTGTTTATCGAATCAACCGCAAATACATGTAATAGGAATGATTCAACACCTGTCCCAGATATATGGAAAATTCTACTGCCCATACAACAAATAGGAGAAGACAGAGAAAACTATAAAAATCAAATCTCGAAGTCGTGTGACAAAAATTGATATGATTATGAACAATAAATTGTGTTCGAAACGTCATCCAGTATACAATACTGTTTCACTGTGTGATACATTTAATAATCAAACTAATATGGAAAAATTCAAATAAGTTGGTTTCACACTAAAATTTGGACTGAAGATGTTGACTGGATGGGGGACAAAGAGAACTCTGCAATTAAACCAACCAGCTCAGACAACACAACCTCTAAATCAAAATCATCCACCTACAAATATTCTCTCTTGTGTTTATGTGTGTGTGTGGGGGGGAGGATTATGGTCGCTAAATGGTCATAAATCACTGGCTCCTTAGGAAGAGTGATGAAAAGGCACAGTTAAAAAATGCTCACTAGCGACTGGTCCTACTCAGGCAGTGACCTGGGGTTCTAGTGCGAAGCAGTGACCAGTAGGGTATAGCAGGTTGAATATGAGGTAGTAACTCATCAAAGGAGACATTGCGAAATGGTCACGATATGTCGTGAATCGGCAGAAGTTTGAATTCATGACCTGGCCATTGGATCGGGTCCCAGTGGCTGAATGGTCTACGAGCTAGCTCGCCTTGTAACCAGGTCTTGGGTTCGAACTCCGATGGGTGCATACTGCTGAAGAGTCCCAAACTAGACTGACGAAACAGCTGTCCAGTACTCCCAGGTTTTCCAGTGGTTCTCTAACTGATGTCAGCTCATGATGAAATCCTCCATCCAATAAATATACTTGTAAATCTGACTAGCGCATTATACGACATGAAATAAGACCACTCAACCAGCTGAAATGAAATGAATGAAGGTAGAGTGAGTGAGAGAAAGAATTCGACCTACAATCCAATGATTAACACTCACATAGACACATATATACATCCGAAACTGTGAACCAATAGAAACGAAGGAAAAAAAAGTCTAAATAGAAACACTTACGGGCAAAAAATCGATAGGTATGCCGTTTTGTAACTCGTAGATAGAATGGTTCAAAAGCAACACCATTTGAATCAAGAATATTCTGTTTACCACGAACTAAAAATCCACCAGTCAATTGTGAAAGAAAAACAATTGATGTTCTATTTGTCAATACAATATTGAATAATTCATCTGTAGATGGTGGTTGACTTTCATCGACTGGACGACCACTTGTTGATACAGCGCCAAGTTTACGAGCTGTTAAAGATTGTCCGTCAGCAGTTGTTTTACCACTGCCAGGATTTGAACGAAATACCAACTGACGAAGTCGTTTATCGCTTGGTTTATTCACAGTTAATAATTCAAATAAGCTGTCTTGATCTCTATGAGATGAGAAAGAGAGGAGAAGGATAGGAGACGGGTATGAAAATTATTTAAAAAAAAACTTAAGGCAAATTAGTGATATGACCTGTAATACGCTTGGTATTTCGCGCTATCTAGCTTTCTACTTAGTGATCGGTTTGTGGACCTACTGTTCTGATCACTGTTAGCAACAACGATACGATACGATACCATCACTCAAGAAGACAAACCGTTGACGTAGAGGGCTTTCAATGTCTTGAATCAACAGTGAGAAGGGTTGACAGCAATTGCGTATATATGTGCTTTGAATGACCTTGAAAGATACTATTATATTGGTAAGTTAAAACAGTAAAATACAACCAATAGGGTTCCAAGGTCGTAAGTAGGCAGCGGGAGGGAATACAAACAGCACTGTACTGTAAAGATAAATGTAGCATTTTAGAAACATTTTAGGTCTTTATAACAATTATTTCCATTTTTATGAATTTCGATAAGACAAATAAGAAGATGTAATTTTTCTGAAATGTGTAATGGATTTATTTGGATAGCGCATTCAAGACATTCTTATCACGCATAGACGCAGGTCCTGGGGTTCACCCCTCAATGGAGTGAGTGCTTACTGTCGATGAGCCCGAAATTAGGCGAGTAGAACAGCTGTCCAGTACTCCCTGTCGATTTTCCAGTGGTTCTCTAACTGAAGTCATCTCGTGATAACAGCTGTAGGCAATCAAATCCCTGAAAACTAACATCTGATAAATAAATCATTGTCTTTTCAGTCAATCAGTCGTATTCTCTGTCTTCTCAGAGAGTGGTGGTGCAGACTGAATACAAACCAGTCAAGGTGTGCAAAATGGTCACACAGAGCTAGGTGGTTGGAGGCAATTGGCATCTCCAAGGGAATATCAATACCTTAGAGATTGTAGATGAGTCTAACTGATGTAGTGCCAACAACCAAAAAGTGGGCTTCTTCCGTACAACTACCTAATACAAATTACATATCGTTGGAAAGTTGGAAGCAATCAGCAGGAAGCCCCACCTCATCTAGGTTTCGAACTTGTTGGCACTGACTAGTCAGCAGGGCAGGCGTATCTGCAACCTTGAGGGAACTCATGTCCCTCCTGAGATTCGAAAACCGAACAAAGGACTCGAGACATTACATTAATAACTAAATAGTGTTCAATCAAAGTATCCAGTATAGTCCTACAGGAGTATTTCAGTGGAAACGTCTTCGACTGACTGCAACACTGAGTGATACGGGTTAGAATCTAAGAAGGGATATGATTCCCTTCAAGATTATACATACACCTGACCTGCTGACTGGTGACAGTGCCAACTAACATGAAACCTGGGTGGAAGACTTCCTACCGATTGCCTTCAACCAACTTAATATCAACAATTCACAGGGCACTGCAATTTCAAGCCACCTAGTGACATGATGGTCACATTGTAAACTTGACTGGTAAAATTCAGTATGCACCAAACAAAGGACCACACATATGACACTAATTGGTGTCCATTCAAAATTGTATATTGTTAAGATCAAGACGTTGAAGACACTGACAACATTAAGATGTACTGAAGGAAATTTTTTATTTTACTTCTATCCAATATTTTCACATTTATATGTTGACAACATAAGAACATGGATTAGATTTCAGGTACATTTAATCAGTGGAACTTCTGCCAGTGGACTGTATTTTGCTCACAGGCATCAATTCAATATATTCGTCTAAGCAATCATTACTTCTTTACCGTACGACTATTGTGATTGGCTGTTGAAGATCATTTCGGTCACCATCGTCGAAAGTTACCCGCAGCACTAACAGAGTATGCACGCATCATGGTCTGTAACTAAAAACAGTCTCAACCGTTCGGTACAATACCACAGACAACCAAAGACACAGAAATATGGTAGGCAATAGAGGTCAGTATTTTGAAAAGCTAATAGATACGCACAGTAGAGTGTTAATGAGTTAGTAATTGAGTATACTCAGCTAGCCCAAGTTAAACTTTAATCACCACTAACTACCAATCAGTGAACGACGTCGAATTATCCAATGAGATCCACGAACGGTAGTTCAATGTTGTATAGCGCTTGATTCATTTCAAATGCGTGTCCTAACAAAGTCACGGTTGCAATTCGAGGAGAATAGTGTTTTCCAGCATTGCCTGGATTTAAGGTTGCTCCGGAAGGAGAGAACTTGTCCGTGTGTCATGATGCCATGACTTTAAAAAGCTTAAGCAGGTCAACTGACGGATTTGTCCATCGTTGTGCAATATGCTTGAAACGAGTTAGCACTAGAGAAGGTAAGCTGATAATTTTAATATTTCGTAGGAACTTTTTGCAAGGTCACATCTCTCTTTGATGCAAATTTTGTATATCTGCAACTGCTGGGTCTTGAGACAGCGAGTGAGAGCCACAGCTGCTGCGACAGAGAATAGCCTTGTCTCAACAGTTCAATGGTATCAGCATTGCAGAGATAGTGCTTCGTGGAAAATGGAGAAAATCACTTCGTTGTTGTTGTTGGGTGGAAAAGACGTTGTTGTGCACGTCGATGAAATTGTGTTGGCTAAAAAGAAATACAACCGTGTTCGGCAGCGAGCAAACTATATTCGGGTAATAGGTTTGTATGACACCTCCCTCCGAAAGGGATTCGTCGAAAGGATAGAAGACAGAAAAGCAACTACTTTAATACCTATTGTTACGAGACTTGTAAAACTAGGGTCTACAATACATACGGACAAGTGGAAAGTTTACAATTCCGTGTGATCTCTGGGATATATTCATCATAGAGTCAACCATTCAAGTGATTTTGTCGATCTCGTTACTAGGACACATACAAATTCAATTGAAGGATTTTTGGGCCGGTTGAAAAATAGTATAAATGGATCTCATTTATAGTCATTTGGATGAATATATGTACAGAATGTAGTGTAACTTTTCTAATGACAGTCCGATGCTTTACTGGGAGATGTTTCTCTCACATGTTAGGGAAAGATACCCCCTGTAACAGTTTTATGCTTTCTTTCTATAAATATACGTTTCCATTTATCATATATGCCCCTTTAATGTGATTGGTCCGTTCAAGGTCGTTTGCCAATTGGTTGTTGGTGGTGTCGAAAGTTTAACTTTGCCCTCAGCTGTATACACTTACCCATCCGTAGCCATATTCTTTACACCAGATGAAGCCGCAAGTTTCCACAACTTTCCACTACGTGAACGTAGACGCCAAAATCCTGTTGTCAAGAAGTAGACATCTGAATGAATCCCACCATTAGTAAGTGAATGGTTATTGTTTATAAGGCTAGCATTATTATTATTACTATTAATAGAATTGTTCAATGAATCCCCATCTGGACCAGATAACTGATTTGGAATTGGATTAGCCGCAACAGCCTCTAATGCATTAAATCCCTTCCCACCGATATACTCCAATTGGAATATAGCTGTTTCGTCTAGTTCATGTTGATTAGCAGAGATCTCAACACCTAAAATAAAAAAAAAGGAAAATAAAAATTTCATGCAGAAGTTTGCTCTGAACATGTTGTTTAGAAAGGCAACGAAACGTTCGCAATTAAAAAGCCTGCCAAATAACTGTCAAACCTTGAATTTATACATCAAGAGTAGAAAGTAACACTGTAGTGGTGGTAGAAGATGCCAGTTCACGCCGTCTCTGGTGTAGACGTGATATCCGGCTGGCTATCGACCACAGGACGTGTGTACTACTCAGCAGTCACTTCGCTTCGTCCTTCTTTATGGCTGTGAGTGACACATGGCCATTGAGAATGGAAGACATGAAAAGATTAGCTGTCTTTGATCATAGGTTCCTGCGTCCGTTCTATCTCCCGTGTGAAGTGGTATAGTAAGGTGAGCAATATTGAGGTTAGGCGTCGAGTGCTAGGAGGGTGAGGGGAAATCAATAGACGAAGTTGTAAAGTCACATCGATTGAGACGGTTATCAGATGTGTTACGTACTTCTAGCCATCGCCTTCCTCGACGCGTAATGTTAGCTAACATACGATCAGGTTGGGAAAGAGCCAGTGGCTTCATCAGTCAGTGAAATCCATAACAATTAGTTTTAGCCACGTAGGAAGGTGTAGACTTCCGGGTTGAGGTCATCGGACGGTAAAAATGAATAGCTGGAAACTCTTGGTGATATGGCTCAAAGTGATCGTTCTCAATGGCTAGCGCAGATGCATCCACTCCTTGTGACTTATGATTTCCAATGAAACCATATTGCCCTTCGTCATTACTATTCCTTTGTCTCACACCTCTGTTTACTGTCTCTAGTATGCATTCCTGATATGTATATATATATTGTTGTCCTTTTCCTTGTCTTTTCTATTATCCTATTATAATTTTTTTTATATTCCTTTTTACTTTCTTCTGTTGCTTTGTGTGCTACATGGAGAGAGTGTGTTGACTTGAGCTACCGCACATTGGTGCAAAGTTCTATGTCGAAAACAGACAGACAGATAGACACAAAGGTGGTAGAAGACGAGAGACTTTGTAAAGGAATGTTTATGTGCAATTTGGTATCTCTATGTAGCCATCATTTGCACAGATCTACCGTGTCGTTGTGGTGAGAGCAGGCTGCTAGCCAATTGGTAGACATTAATTTACGTCAAGGTCTATGTCGCTAATATTGGCCGTGAGAAAATATGAACAAGACTGATTCAACAACCAATCACAGAAGACTTAACGTGGGCAAATAAGATTCGCAGATATACGGCTTTACTTTCTGATTAACCAGTCACAAGCAGTACAGAATAACCTTGAGCAAGAAACTACCAATCAGAAGACTGTGTTTGTCTGCTTGAATAAGATATAATAATTTACATGAAATATATATAAATATGTGCTGATTTTCTTTAGTAAACGATCTGTTGTCTGGCCCTTGTCTTCTGTTGTTACATCGTGTTACTTCTGGCCTCTCTTCATATTGCGTTTCCTTATGTTCCTCTCACGTCTCCCATATATACTCCCGCAAAGCTGTATCAATAACTTTCTGTGACACCAAATCTATCCATCTCCCTGCTACTTAATGTTTTTATACTGATGAACGTCTCGTTTACATACTACTGATAAATCTTATCAGTAGCTCAGATATCTGTAAAAGATTTTTTCTCCTGTGTTAGGATATGAACCACATTTATTGTAACAGGAGAAGACAACAGACTTGATAACGGAATGTTTATATGGAATCTGATATGCTTTCTATATATATAGGGGAATTATGTTCACCTTATATGAAGATCATCATTTGCAGAGATCTTCGGGCGTTGTGCTACTTACTTCTGCCCTTCCTTCGTATTGCTTTTCCTTATCTGCCTTTCGTGTCTCCCATGTTTCGGCGTAATACTGATTGGTTCATGTCTTCTCTGTTTGATGTCAGATCCACCTCTCCGGTATTTGATATTTTTGTGATGCGATGAACGTCTCTTTATATACTACTGAAAAGTCCCGTCAGTAGCACACACGCCATATTATTATTGTAAGGGCGAATGATACAAGGCAGTTCCACATAATGAGTGAATTAGACAAGGCTTGGGAGGACTGGAACCCAAGAGAAGCCGATGTGTGGAAATCGAGCGTTGAAAGCAATGAGCAACACACACACACACCTTCAGTACAAGTTGATACACTCATTTTACAGTGGGTTTTCAGGAGAAATGAACACCTAACCCAGTCCAGCTTTTGGCATGCACCAGATAGAACAGCAGGTGATGAAGATTCCTAGCCAACAGCAACAACAACAGACAACAACCAGTCAGCATAAATAGGGAGAATCTGAAAGAAGCAACCTCCTTTACCTACCCACCTACCTACCTGGGAAGCATCGTTTCAACTACAGACGGAAGTGATGAGTATATGAAAGCGAGGGTCGGGAAAGCAAGACAAGCTTTCATTACTCTCAAGTCTGTGTGGAAGTCAACAGCACTCAGCATCAAAAACAAGATCCGTATTTTCAACTCCAATGTGAATCAGTCAGTGCTACCTATACGGATCAGAGACTTGGCCACGCGTCATAAAGGGCATCAATCAAACTACAGACCTTCATTAACAGTTGTCTTCGCTCAATACTACTCAAGATCAGATGGCTGGCCAGAAAAGATCAGCAACAGGGATCTCTGGCAATGAGCGAACCAACCCAGCAGGAACCGATTGTGAAACAAATAGGCAAGAAGAAATGGAGATGGATTAGCTGGTCACACTCTGAGGAAACCATCAAGTGACATCACTAAACACGCCCTCGAGTGGAACCCGAAAGAGAAGCGTGAGTTGCTCGTCAGTGTGAGGGTGACATGGAGGAGGTCATGTGAAGAAGGGATGAAAGCATGTAGGCAGACTTGGAGCGGGGTGAAAAAGTTGGCAGAAAACCGAACGTAATGGAGACGTTCGGCTGAAGCCCTATGTTCCTCTAGGAATTAAACGAAATAATAATAATAATGGATAGAACAGCAGACAGTTCTGTCTCGTGGTACAACCTCGAGGGTACCCTCTTTCTTGGATAAACAATGAAGCCAATTGTGTAAAGGCAAATGATTGACCGTCTTAAAGTGTCATGGGGTCAGTCATGGAGTTACCCTCTGATACTTGACAGAAGGGTGTTCCCCACTCTATATAAGGGGTCAATAGGGCATAACTACTACTGAGGAGACAGGGGACACATACACACAGACACACACAGGGCGAAACAATGTGTTGCCTAGTTTTTTTCTTCACCATCATGCATTTCAATCTTATCTATATCCTATTTTGCTTTGTAATAATTGAGTACAAGTAAAAAGTAGACAGAGTTTTCTTTCCATCCAGACATAAACAAGGCATTAAATTTGAAGTGAACTTCAGCATAAACAAGAAAAAAACACGCACACACACAGAAGTATGTACATCCCCCCATCAAAACTTTTTTTAACACGAAGACAAGAGGATAGACTGATTGATTTTTCGATGGAAACTTTTCTACTGTCTCGTTTCTCCTCTCCTTACTTTCAAAACACACACTAAAACACGTTAGTAGTAGTAATAGTAGTACAAAAAAGGAGTGAAAAATTCGACATAAAAATTTTTTCAATGACTTATACCAGTACGAATAAATGGGTCGTTCGTTTGTCAATTTTGTTTGTGTGTGTGGATGTATATATGATCAATAAATACTGATGTCTGACAGACAAGATGTAAAAAACTCTCACTCAGTACTGGTAGTTATTAATAGGATTTATAAAAGAGGGTTTTCAGCCGGTTTCGGACTCATCAACTGGATACATATATGTGCGTATCTCAATCACTGATGTTCTCCTGATGATACTCAGGAATTTGAGTGGTAACAGAATTGATGATCACGAGCTGACCATTGGGAAACCAGCACTGGAGTACTGGACAGCTGTTTCGTCAGCCTAGTTTTACGATTCTTCGACAGTACGCACCGATCGCCAGGATTCGAATCCAGGACGAGCTCGCAGCCCATATCAGCCACTGAGACCCTATCCAAATAGTTTATGAATTCCAACTTCCACCGATTCGAGATGCATATATAGAGCAATCACCAGGCAATATCATAGGCGAATAAATTTTATCTTATCTGGTTTAGTGAACCCACCCCCACTGGCTACATTTTGAAACGCTACAAAATGAGGAGATTCACAACAAGTTACAAATGAGATGGCACTGGAGATCCAAATACTGGGTGAATAATGTCTGAATTGGAGACTCGACTTCTAGCTACCCAGTGGTTTGCAGGTTCGAAACCCACTCCACACCTACTGACTTTTGAGTAGCTAAACATCAACTCTCGCAAAAGAGGTGGGCTCTTTACACATATTACAAACTGGATTAATATTTCAAAGTCCTAGAATTTGAAATGATAATGCGTCTTGAAGCATAATTCCATTAAGAACACCAGAAAATCTAGCTGATGTCTAGAGTGAGATGAAGCGCTAATTTTGGACCTCCCTGAAAGCCAACGGCAAATAAATAGTATTCAAGTAAGAAGTAAGGGGGCATTGAGTTATCCATCCTAATAGAATTATAAATATCAGCAAATAAGAATGTAGGATTACAAACTGCCTATCTTTGGTTGCAAATTATGGCAAAGTTCAACAATAGCGTCCCAGGAGTGCGAACGCACGAGTGACCTCCAGCTGACCAATCATCAAATTTTTTTTTGATTACAGCTTGATTCCACACCGTATTTTTGGTACAAGTGTGGAATTTTCAGCGTAGATATCGGTAGCCCGAACTTTGCAGGCCGACCATAGATATCAGGTGTGCGTCGGCGTGGGCTCGAACCCCGGACCATGTGCATGGTCAGCGAGAGTCCTAACCGATGTACCAACGACGCACATTTGCTCAAAAAATGATGTATATTGACAAGAAAATGCTTGAAAACGTATTAAACAGGTTATCTTTCCCTAACGTGCTTAAAAATACGTCCTAGTTATAACAAGGAGTATCAGTTGCTAAGTTAGACTAGTTTCTGTACACGTATTCACTGAGATGACTACAGATAAACTGTTTTTGTGAATCTTTCATCTCTCTCATCCTGCTTGCAGTCTTCCGAAGAAGCCCTCGGTTGAATTATTATGGCTTCCAGCAAGAGAATAGACGACTACTTATCAGGAAAACGTGGATAATAAAAAAAATTAAAATAAATGACATCAACCATAAATCTATCCCTAGTTGTAACCATAAGCTTAATCCTGACCCTAACACTAACCCTAACTTTAATCCTAACCGTAATCATAACCCTTATTCAAACCGTAATTCTAACTCTAATGCTAATTATAACCCTGATCCTAACTCTAACCCGAATACTTACCTTAACCCTAATCCTAACCCTAACGAGCTATTAACACATTGGCCAAACAGTACTTAAAAACATGATCTGGGTGAAATTTGCTCCTGTGTTGGTGAATAGCATTGATATTTCAGCTATGATAGTGACAGATGCTGTTAGCCAACAATTTGCATGCGTTCAAGGTCATTGGAGCGTTCACACTCCTGGGACGTTATTGTTGAACGTCACCCAAATTATTATTATTATTATTAATACAACGCCACCGCTATCCAGTATCATTGTCAAGTATCTCTTGCGGACCTCATCACTGAAAACTTCTAAATTGAGACGAAACACCAGTCTGGTATACTCTATGGTTTCCAATGGCTTTCTAACTTATGTCAGTTCATGGTGAAATATACCTTGAAATCAATCACTTCTGTATGAAGAGGTAAGTGAAAAATTATTCCACTTGTAATAAAAGACTGACTAAGGCATACATAGACTGATGAATGTGTTCCACGGATGCCAGTGTATCGGTGAAGATACTCGCGGATGACACTAGCCGTCGTAGGATATATATATATATATATGTATTGCGAAGTGGTAGTGCTGTGAGAGCTGTCTGCTAGCCAAAATTATAAGTAACAATTTACTTTCTGAATTAGGGTTTGGGAGAGAAAAAAAGAACATAGCCTAACCTTGAGAAACTCAACAACCAATCACAGAAGACTTAGCGTGGGCAGATACGATTCGCAGGTATATCACCAGATTGTTTAAGAAACGGCCACAAACAGATGATAAAATAACCTTCAGCAGCAAAACAACCAATCAGAAGACGTTACTTCTCTGCTAACAATAACGCTAATAATAATGTACATAAAAATCTATAAAATATCTGTTGATTTTCTCAATAAACGAACTACTGCCTGGTCTTTGTCTTCTGTCGTTACAGTAGGATTTAGAGTTTACGGGCTGTCAAAAATCATAAATGGCAAAGTACTTGCTTCGTAGAATGAAGCTCATAGATACGTAAACTGCTGTGAAAAGTGCCTACTCTTGAAGATTAATTATCATATATAATGAATCATAACTCAACACTTGTTGATGATATCAACACAGTGAAATATACTCAAAGGAGGAGGAAGAGGTGGTGGACAGAACACAAAAAAATACGCCCTGAGCTTACCTTGTTTTACGGATGCAAATTTACCATTATGCGCTAGTATACCAACTTGTAGAGCAGTATGCTCAATTAAAAAGAGTTCTTCTTTACCAATATTTGTTGTACTTGTTTTCACTTTAGTTGTTCCAGGTCCTATTGTAGTCAAGTAATAGCCTTTTTGATCACGAAAAGCAAATGTCCCTGGATTGCCTGGATTACACACATACAGAAGAGAATAAAATTAGTAATTTATCGCTGATGATAAGGCAATGAGAACAAATTACATAAATATCTGTCTGATTGACTGGTTTCAACATAGAATCTTACACACCTACCTCTGCAACAGTCCCAGTTGCCACACTTCCTCGATGTACCACACAAAGTAAGAGAAGGGAGTAAAGCAAGACTCGAAAGAGAAAGACACGGCTAGCTAGCCGGCCTTTTCATGTCTTTCACTAGCAATGGCCATGTCTCACTCACAGCCATGATGCAATATTCAAAATAGTTACATTGGATAACGTTCTTGTATATGTTCCAAGAAAACCTAATTTCTTCATAGGAGTCCTTATAGTTAGACCAAACAAATATCTGTACATAAATTCGTCTAGATAACTGTAAATCATCGTGTTTCTTGACCCGTTCACCGCTCTGATCCTCTTTTCTAGATAACTTCAGGAAATGGTGTGAGTACCATCGAAAGGATTAACGAAATCGTCTGTATTACTGACCACTTTGTGAATACAGAGCAGAGATCGCAGTCGGCTGTAACTACTCCATTGGTCTACGTGAATGGTTGTGCCAGGTGGATAGTTGGATAGTAGGTAATAAAAAATCGTCTGGACATATCTCTAGAGCAAGGTGGTGTCATATGATCTCAAAATCCACTGCTTATTAGCATTCAATCTACCTAGTTTATATTTCCTTTTTATCAGTACTGTTTTGCCCACATGAACAATGACACCGACGTCATCAGGTATTTGCGTCATATTGTTCGTTTTCCATGACGTCATATCTCTTCAGTACTGATACTACTGCACTGTAAACACTTCTGGATTTTCTGTTTCAAATGCTGTCGCTTTAACTGGTCTCTTCAGGAACCAGTTGTGACACAACATCATAATTTTCGTTAAAAGAAACTTCCACCTCGTGAGGAAAGTAGCCACAGTATCCATAATCTAAAAAAAGGACGGCATACCCTCTCGAACTGATTTTCCGCTTCGTCAGTGTTCGCACCTGTAGACAAATTCATCAATGCATCACAACCCCATATGTACATATTTTCTCCCTTCTTATGAGTCTGTTTTCCAAGCAATACTTAAAACTCGATCTGGGTGAAATTTACTACGTGACTGGTGTACAACTTCCATAATTGTGCCAACATATACTATGGACTCATCTGATTGGTTGCCCAAGGTCATTCGTTCGTTCATTAGGTAGTTTAGTTTTTGGACTGCTTTAGTTTACAGTCACCACTAAATGTGTTATTTTTACGATTGTAAGGCATCAGATGATGACATTGATGAAAGTTGGCTCTGGGTAACCCGCCAATTCTCTGAAGTACACACCACAGAAGCATTGACTTGACGCTAATCGTAAACAGAATTCGAATATTGTTCCATTTTTCTAAATTTTGTAGATCTCTCCAAGCTGATTTCAGCGTAATGAAAGCCTGTCTTGTTTAATTATCGATCCTGGCTACTATTTGATACCCTCATCTGCATCTCCTGTATGCGAAAATATGCTGCCTTTTAGATTCTTTGTATTGACAGTGATTGGTGTTTATATTGTCAACATAGTCAGGAATCTCCACCGCCTTATTATTACTTGCATAAACCTTGTACGACTGAATGAAATGTTATCAAGACAAACAATTTACCTGACATCAACAGTATGAACAGAAAGAACAATAACAGGAAAGTGAAGAAGACACATAATATCATTTTTCTTTATCTAACAAACACACCACCTACCTGGACGATATTCAACAGAAAATAAAGTAGAATCATCCATTTCATCTGCCATTTCTCCATTTGGTTTCAAGTATTTACCATTTGGCATTTTAAAAGCAACACGACCAAGACGTGATACAGCGGCTTTACCAACAACTGGGACATTTGGACCACGACCAAAGCCTTGACTTGTAACCATTGTCGGTTGTTCAATCCATATAACAGATTCTGCACCCCATGGATACGGTTGGTCAGCTCGAAGCTCCAGGCCATCATTAAGAAGACGTAGATAACGTGAACGAAATTGATGACGAATGTGTACCTAAAATAGAAAAGTAAACGACTGATGAGTGAAACCGTCTAACTTAGTTTAACATCTTGTTAAGA